>OU611948.1:1190271-2471104 GCA_914767545.1 Sesia apiformis
ATGTACTGACAGGTGTATGGTGGTGTGTGTATGTACTGACAGGTGTATGGTGGTGTGTGTATGTACTGACAGGTGTATGGTGGTGTGTGTATGTACTGACAGGTGTATGGTGGCGTGTGTATGTACTGACAGGTGTATGGTGGTGTGTGTATGTACTGACAGGTGTATGGTGGTGTGTGTATGTACTCACAGGTGTATGGTGGAGTGTGTATGTACTGACAGGTGTATGGTGGTGTGTGTATGTACTGACAGGTGTATGGTGGTGTGTGTATGTACTGACAGGTGTATGGTGGCGTGTGTATGTACTGACAGGTGTATGGTGGGTGTGTGTATGTACTGACAGGTGTATGGTGGTGTGTGTATGTACTGACAGGTGTATGGTGGTGTGTGTATGTACTGACAGGTGTATGGTGGTGTGTGTATGTACTGACAGGTGTATGGTGGCGTGTGTATGTACTGACAGGTGTATGGTGGTGTGTGTATGTACTGACAGGTGTATGGTGGTGTGTGTATGTACTGACAGGTGTATGGTGGCGTGTGTATGTACTGACAGGTGTATGGTGGTGTGTGTATGTACTGACAGGTGTATGGTGGTGTGTGTATGTACTGACAGGTGTATGGTGGTGTGTGTATGTACTGCAGGTGTATGGTGGCGTGTGTATGTACTGACAGGTGTATGGTGGTGTGTGTATGTACTGACAGGTGTATGGTGGCGTGTGTATGTACTGACAGGTGTATGGTGGTGTGTGTATGTACTCGACAGGTGTATGGTGGGTGTGTATGTACTGACAGGTGTATGGTGGTGTGTGTATGTACTGACAGGTGTATGGTGGTGTGTGTATGTACTCGCAGGTGTATGGTGGCGTGTGTATGTACTGACAGGTGTATGGTGGTGTGTGTATGTACTGACAGGTGTATGGTGGTGTGTGTATGTACTGACAGGTGTATGGTGGTGTGTGTATGTACTGACAGGTGTATGGTGGCGTGTGTATGTACTGACAGGTGTATGGGTGGTGTGTGTATGTACTGACAGGTGTATGGTGGTGTGTGTATGTACTGACAGGTGTATGGTGGTGTGTGTATGTACTGACAGGTGTATGGTGGTGTGTGTATGTACTGACAGGTGTATGGTGGCGTGTGTATGTACTGACAGGTGTATGGTGGTGTGTGTATGTACTGACAGGTGTATGGTGGCGTGTGTATGTACTGACAGGTGTATGGTGGTGTGTGTATGTACTGCAGGTGTATGGTGGCGTGTGTATGTACTGACAGGTGTATGGTGGTGTGTGTATGTACTGACAGGTGTATGGTGGTGTGTGTATGTACTGACAGGTGTATGGTGGCGTGTGTATGTACTGACAGGTGTATGGTGGCGTGTGTATGTACTGACAGGTGTATGGTGGCTGTGTGTATGTACTGACAGGTGTATGGTGGTGTGTGTATGTACTGACAGGTGTATGGTGGTGTGTGTATGTACTGACAGGTGTATGGTGGCGTGTGTATGTACTGACAGGTGTATGGTGGTGTGTGTATGTACTGACAGGTGTATGGTGGTGTGTGTATGTACTGACAGGTGTATGGTGGTGTGTGTATGTACTGACAGGTGTATGGTGGTGTGTGTATGTACTGACAGGTGTATGGTGGTGTGTGTATGTACTGACAGGTGTATGGTGGTGTGTGTATGTACTGACAGGTGTATGGTGGTGTGTGTATGTACTGACAGGTGTATGGTGGTGTGTGTATGTACTGACAGGTGTATGGTGGTGTGTGTATGTACTGACAGGTGTATGGTGGTGTGTGTATGTACTGACAGGTGTATGGTGGCGTGTGTATGTACTGACAGGTGTATGGTGGTGTGTGTATGTACTGACAGGTGTATGGTGGCGTGTGTATGTACTGACAGGTGTATGGTGGTGTGTGTATGTACTGACAGGTGTATGGTGGTGTGTGTATGTACTGACAGGTGTATGGTGGTGTGTGTATGTACTGACAGGTGTATGGTGGTGTGTGTATGTACTGACAGGTGTATGGTGGTGTGTGTATGTACTGACAGGTGTATGGTGGTGTGTGTATGTACTGACAGGTGTATGGTGGTGTGTGTATGTACTGACAGGTGTATGGTGGTGTGTGTATGTACTGACAGGTGTATGGTGGTGTGTGTATGTACTGACAGGTGTATGGTGGTGTGTGTATGTACTCGCAGGTGTATGGTGGTGTGTGTATGTACTGACAGGTGTATGGTGGTGTGTGTATGTACTCGCAGGTGTATGGTGGCGTGTGTATGTACTGACAGGTGTATGGTGGCGTGTGTATGTACTGACAGGTGTATGGTGGTGTGTGTATGTACTGACAGGTGTATGGTGGTGTGTGTATGTACTGACAGGTGTATGGTGGCGTGTGTATGTACTGACAGGTGTATGGTGGCGTGTGTATGTACTGACAGGTGTATGGTGGCGTGTGTATGTACTGACAGGTGTATGGTGGCGTGTGTATGTACTGACAGGTGTATGGTGGTGTGTGTATGTACTGACAGGTGTATGGTGGTGTGTGTATGTACTGACAGGTGTATGGTGGTGTGTGTATGTACTGACAGGTGTATGGTGGTGTGTGTATGTACTGACAGGTGTATGGTGGTGTGTGTATGTACTGACAGGTGTATGGTGGTGTGTGTATGTACTGACAGGTGTATGGTGGTGTGTGTATGTACTGACAGGTGTATGGTGGTGTGTGTATGTACTGACAGGTGTATGGTGGTGTGTGTATGTACTGACAGGTGTATGGTGGTGTGTGTATGTACTCGCAGGTGTATGGTGGCGTGTGTATGTACTGACAGGTGTATGGTGGTGTGTGTATGTACTCGCAGGTGTATGGTGGCGTGTGTATGTACTGACAGGTGTATGGTGGCGTGTGTATGTACTGACAGGTGTATGGTGGTGTGTGTATGTACTGACAGGTGTATGGTGGTGTGTGTATGTACTGACAGGTGTATGGTGGCGTGTGTATGTACTGACAGGTGTATGGTGGCGTGTGTATGTACTGACAGGTGTATGGTGGCGTGTGTATGTACTGACAGGTGTATGGTGGTGTGTGTATGTACTGACAGGTGTATGGTGGTGTGTGTATGTACTGACAGGTGTATGGTGGTGTGTGTATGTACTGACAGGTGTATGGTGGTGTGTGTATGTACTGACAGGTGTATGGTGGTGTGTGTATGTACTGACAGGTGTATGGTGGCGTGTGTATGTACTGACAGGTGTATGGTGGCGTGTGTATGTACTGACAGGTGTATGATGGCGTGTGTATGTACTGACAGGTGTATGGTGGCGTGTGTATGTACTGACAGGTGTATGGTGGCGTGTGTATGTACTGACAGGTGTATGGTGGCGTGTGTATGTACTGACAGGTGTATGGTGGTGTGTGTATGTACTGACAGGTGTATGGTGGTGTGTGTATGTACTGACAGGTGTATGATGGCGTGTGTATGTACTGACAGGTGTATGGTGGCGTGTGTATGTACTGACAGGTGTATGGTGGCGTGTGTATGTACTGACAGGTGTATGGTGGCGTGTGTATGTACTGACAGGTGTATGGTGGTGTGTGTATGTACTGACAGGTGTATGGTGGTGTGTGTATGTACTGACAGGTGTATGGTGGTGTGTGTATGTACTGACAGGTGTATGGTGGTGTGTGTATGTACTGACAGGTGTATGGTGGTGTGTGTATGTACTGACAGGTGTATGGTGGTGTGTGTATGTACTCGCAGGTGTATGGTGGCGTGTGTATGTACTGACAGGTGTATGGTGGTGTGTGTATGTACTGACAGGTGTATGGTGGTGTGTGTATGTACTCGCAGGTGTATGATGGCGTGTGTATGTACTGACAGGTGTATGGTGGCGTGTGTATGTACTGACAGGTGTATGGTGGCGTGTGTATGTACTGACAGGTGTATGGTGGCGTGTGTATGTACTGACAGGTGTATGGTGGCGTGTGTATGTACTGACAGGTGTATGGTGGTGTGTGTATGTACTGACAGGTGTATGATGGCGTGTGTATGTACTGACAGGTGTATGGTGGTGTGTGTATGTACTCGCAGGTGTATGGTGGCGTGTGTATGTACTGACAGGTGTATGGTGGCGTGTGTATGTACTGACAGGTGTATGGTGGTGTGTGTATGTACTCGCAGGTGTATGGTGGCGTGTGTATGTACTGACAGGTGTATGGTGGTGTGTGTATGTACTGACAGGTGTATGGTGGTGTGTGTATGTACTGACAGGTGTATGGTGGCGTGTGTATGTACTGACAGGTGTATGGTGGCGTGTGTATGTACTGACAGGTGTATGGTGGCGTGTGTATGTACTGACAGGTGTATGGTGGTGTGTGTATGTACTGACAGGTGTATGGTGGTGTGTGTATGTACTGACAGGTGTATGGTGGTGTGTGTATGTACTGACAGGTGTATGGTGGCGTGTGTATGTACTGACAGGTGTATGGTGGTGTGTGTATGTACTGACAGGTGTATGGTGGTGTGTGTATGTACTGACAGGTGTATGGTGGTGTGTGTATGTACTGACAGGTGTATGGTGGTGTGTGTATGTACTCGCAGGTGTATGGTGGCGTGTGTATGTACTGACAGGTGTATGGTGGTGTGTGTATGTACTGACAGGTGTATGGTGGCGTGTGTATGTACTGACAGGTGTATGGTGGTGTGTGTATGTACTGACAGGTGTATGGTGGCGTGTGTATGTACTGACAGGTGTATGGTGGTGTGTGTATGTACTGACAGGTGTATGGTGGTGTGTGTATGTACTGACAGGTGTATGATGGCGTGTGTATGTACTGACAGGTGTATGGTGGCGTGTGTATGTACTGACAGGTGTATGGTGGCGTGTGTATGTACTGACAGGTGTATGGTGGTGTGTGTATGTACTGACAGGTGTATGGTGGTGTGTGTATGTACTCGCAGGTGTATGGTGGCGTGTGTATGTACTGACAGGTGTATGGTGGCGTGTGTATGTACTGACAGGTGTATGGTGGTGTGTGTATGTACTCGCAGGTGTATGGTGGCGTGTGTATGTACTGACAGGTGTATGGTGGTGTGTGTATGTACTGACAGGTGTATGGTGGCGTGTGTATGTACTGACAGGTGTATGGTGGTGTGTGTATGTACTGACAGGTGTATGGTGGTGTGTGTATGTACTCGCAGGTGTATGGTGGCGTGTGTATGTACTGACAGGTGTATGGTGGCGTGTGTATGTACTGACAGGTGTATGGTGGCGTGTGTATGTACTGACAGGTGTATGGTGGCGTGTGTATGTACTGACAGGTGTATGGTGGCGTGTGTATGTACTGACAGGTGTATGGTGGCGTGTGTATGTACTGACAGGTGTATGGTGGCGTGTGTATGTACTGACAGGTGTATGGTGGTGTGTGTATGTACTGACAGGTGTATGGTGGTGTGTGTATGTACTCGCAGGTGTATGGTGGTGTGTGTATGTACTCGCAGGTGTATGATGGCGTGTGTATGTACTGACAGGTGTATGATGGCGTGTGTATGTACTGACAGGTGTATGGTGGCGTGTGTATGTACTGACAGGTGTATGGTGGCGTGTGTATGTACTGACAGGTGTATGGTGGCGTGTGTATGTACTGACAGGTGTATGGTGGTGTGTGTATGTACTGACAGGTGTATGGTGGCGTGTGTATGTACTGACAGGTGTATGGTGGTGTGTGTATGTACTGACAGGTGTATGGTGGTGTGTGTATGTACTGACAGGTGTATGGTGGTGTGTGTATGTACTGACAGGTGTATGGTGGTGTGTGTATGTACTGACAGGTGTATGGTGGTGTGTGTATGTACTGACAGGTGTATGGTGGTGTGTGTATGTATTGACAGGTGTATGTATGTACTCACAGGTGTATGGTGATCCTATCGGAGGCGGTGACGGCGGAGGCGTCCTGCGGAGTCAGGAACACGAACTGCCGGCTCGGGTTGTTCAGCGCGTGATCTACCAGTAGCTCCATTACTATCTTCCTATTCACGTTGTCCTGCATGGAAAAAGACAAAAAGGTATTGGCAAACGACCTGGTGTAAAGTGAATCTTATCAAACATTCATTTTCCAGAATCTATCTTACGGTACACATTCTCGATGGAAAAATATAGGCAGTGGATGACGAGCACATAGTACACCACGAAAGTGTTTCTTCGCGAATCTATAGAGAATCCATATTGCAGTTTACGTAGAGAAAATACATAAGCGGCTGACGAGCAGACAGTCTTATCTGATTTAAAATTAATCTTATCAGAGGTGGTCTTACAGATGAATTCCCAATCTTTTCGACCCGAATGGAATCTTTTGTGTACCCATAAACCATATACAGTGGATTTCGGTTATAACGACGGCGGAGGGACCACTTTAATGTCGTCGCTATATCCGGAGGTCTCTATATCCGAAATAATAAAAAATCACGTACATACATATGTATACATATTTATTTATTTATCATTTACATATTTATATTATACACGGCTGTTACTAAAAAAACGAGTTATAGTGCACTGCTTAAGTTTAGACTTTTGTGCACGCTGTAAGGTATATTCCATTTTCATAATTCCCTCTACATCTAAATTATTATTGCCTTCTCCAAATAAACAGTACTTTTTGAGCGTTGTAATAGCACATAATGCATCTCTAATTGTTGGAATCTCGTTTACATTGCAATCCTCTTCCTCTTCTTCATGCTCCTTTTCTTGTGTTTGAAGTACAGACTCAATAATTTCATTATCCGTCAAGTCATCAGTAGTGATAACTTGATCATCAATATTCACATAAGTTTCCCAATCCGTAACTGTTGCTTCCGCTGATGATAATCTCGCCAATGGCAAGTTATCCATTTCATCATCAGAATCTTCATCAGTTGTATTAATGGTAGAAAATTTACCAAACCCAGCATGTGAAAAACATTTTTTTATTGTATCTGGAGTAACTCGTGCCCATGCTGTTGTTAACATTTCAATGCCATCCAGAAGATTGACGGCGAAAGGAGTCGAGCTGTTTTCATTGTCGTTTACCATTTTCTCGACAAGAAGCTTTCGATAATGGCTTTTCAGAGTCTTAATAATACCTTGATCGATAGGCTGAATAACTGACGTGGTGTTTGGTGGTAAAAATGCCAGTTTTATGTTAGTAAATTTTTGAATGTGTGGGTGAGCTGGACAATTGTCAATAAATAAGATGATTTTTTTATTGTTTCTTCTTAGCTCAGAGTCCCATTTCCGGAAAACTTTTTCAAAAATTTCTGATGTCATCCACGCCTTTTTGTTGGCTTCGTAATCAACTGGCAAAGTTTTAACATTCTTGAAACACCTTGGTTTTTTCGCCTTACCTATAACCAGCAATTTACGTTTTTCACCTTCCATACTTGAAGCAACAAGCACCGTTATTCTATCTTTTGATAGTTTCCCTCCTGTACATTTTTCTCCTTTGAATTTTAGCGTTCTATCCGGAGTCAATTTAAAAAATAATCCGGTCTCATCAGCGTTCCATATTTGACTGTCGGTATATCCCTCAGTTAATTTTGGTAAAACTGTTCGCAACCAATTATCACAGTCGTTTTGCGATACACTAGCGGCTTCTCCACAAACTTTACCGACCACTATATCATGACGTTGTCTAAATCTGTAAATCCAGCTTTCTGAACATTTAAAGTCTGTTTTCCCAAGCTGTCTGGCAAAATGATTAGCTTTATCTTGCAAAAGAGGACCGCTTATAGGTACCTTTTGGCTTCTCTGTGCTTTAAACCACACTAGAAGTACATTTTCAATATCTTGATGAGTTGGATTACGATTTTTCTTTATTTTCAGGGATTTTGATTCAAAACACTGCATAATTTTAGCGCGGTTTTTCCACATCGTTGATATTGTAGAATGTGAAACTCCAAATTGTTTACACAGATCAACATTGTTTTCACCATTTTCCAGTCTCGAAATGATGTCCACTTTTTCTTTAACAGTAAATGTACGTCTAGGAGCCATGTTCACAAGTTTAAGAAACGATGTTTACTCACTGGAAATTGCTACGTAACTGATTCATAATTTTAACTTTTAACTTCGTGCACATGCTAAGTAACCCTACACACAAACAAAGCATTTGACCATCTGCGAATGTAAACAAAAGATTCTTATCCTTTGTTTACGTTACATTAAAGCTTATGAATGAGTCTTTGTGCCTTTGCCGACTCAGTCTCAATATCCGCAAGGAATTTCTAGGAATCTGTCCCAAATAGTTCATAAAAACAAGTCGTTATACCCGAATTAGGCGTTATATCCGGAGTCGCTATTGCCGAATGAATTTCCTACGAAAGTATGCTTTAAATTTTAGGGACGTAAGTTCGACGTCGCTATAACCGAAAAAGCGTTACAACCGAGGTCGTTATTAATGAAATCCACTGTACTTTACACTTGCTCGCCAAATATGATTCACATACTTGAACGCGACTTCGTGAAGGCAAAGAAACACCTACCATTATACCAAGTGGGACATTTGAAAAAGGCTTATATCTATCTAGCAGTGGGAGTGTAAAAGGGAGCTGTTAATGATGATGATACTTCAGCATATCTGGTAAGTGTAAATGCCTGTAGTATTCTGGTGTAAGGTGAATGATTTCTTAGAAAATCATTCTGCATCGTCAAACCATCACATTAATATAGAAAGTGCATCGTGATAGGTGCATACTATATGTACCAACAACAGTCGAGAATGACAAATATTGGCACGCCCTTGGATCTGGTGTGTTTCTAGTAGAAGTCATACTCAAAGAAAGGATCTGACAAAATGATCATGTCATGGACTAATTCATATAATTCCCACTTCTGATTTCTACAACCGCACCTCCCGTCACAAGTGCGGTGGTCCATCCGCATTTCCTCGATACAGAGGAATCGATTCCTCGTGTCGCGTACTGTTCGGTTCAAAAATAATTTTACACCGCGAACTCGTAGGCTGTGGAACGAACTGCCTCAAGAAGTCTTTCCATTACGTTACGATATGGGATTCTTTAAGAAACCTGTGAATAGGATTTCGCAAGGTCGGCAACGTTCCCGCATACCCCTGGTGTTGGTTCACGTGGGACCGCCTGCTCGTCCGCCTACCTTTTAAAAAAATTGGAAAAGAGCCCGAAGAGAATCACGTGTGGGAGTAAGTTTAATGCAGAAATTTCGAGACGCATAAAGACACTTTCACGGTGGTATAGTGATAGATAGGAAATTCGGGTGTCTATATGTTAGTGAGTCTGCCCATCCCGAGATTTAGAAAATGCCAGTGTATATTTGCCATTCCTTCACTACGTTTGTCTAAACACCCTGCTCCCTAGCACAAAACTCCTTTCCTTGTCTGCGAGCAAGTCTCAATCTTCCGTTCTACTAGCAGCAACTTGTAGGGCTCCATCTGTCTCTCAGTAGCGATGTGTAGCTGTAAAGTACGTCACCATAAACACGTCGAACTCGTCCATAAAGTAGAATGGCAGCTCGACGCATTCCCAGAGCGCCATGATGAAGGCGACGGTGGAGTATGACCGCTCACCGCCGGACAGCGAGGAGGTGGTGGACGCATGCCGCTTGCCGCTCGCCTCGCGGCCCGTGCACGTGATCTCCAGCAAGCAATCCGCGTTGTCGATGTCCATGCGACCCTACAGACATTTTTTGATATAAAAGATAGCACACGAATGCATAGTTTAACTGGTGGTAAGTTGTCGACGTGGGTGGGTGGTGGGATATTGGGTGGTTGTCCATCAATACAAATAATTAATATAATTACTAACTTATAAATAGTAAAAAGACATATCTCAACGCTGGAAGTATAATTAACGAACAAATACGGCATCGCACGTCTACGCTCACTATACTCACAGTGTGATATAAATTTAAACCATTACGTTGCAAATAAAGTGAATTATTAAAATAAACAACCCAGTCAACAGATGGCGCTGCTCTCGTGACGTGCGGTTGGACTTATATACACTATACTTAGGACACTATACAAAAGAAAACGAGAAACATTATATATTTAAAGATTAGACATCAAAAGACAGCATTTATGCGTCCAGTTCAGTTTAGCTGTGCCCGAACAACACAGTGGAATGCAAAGAGCACCTAGTAGTCAAATCCTGTATTAACCAATTTAATAATCGGGGTTATTAGGAATAAGGTTGGTCATTCGCCCCTAGGATAGACTCTAACTATACACTTTACTGACTGGCCCCGAATGGGGTTAATATACTTGTATATCTAGATCTGTTACAAAGAATCTGCGGGAATTATATTCTTGTTTATAGAGAAAAGACGGCAGGCGAGCATACAGTCCACCTGATGGTAAGTGGATACTGTCGTCTATAGACATCCACAATACAGGGTTTTTCCCAGTGGTCCAATCGATTGTCCGATCAATCTGACCAGTGGGAAGTTTTAATCCCATTTGTCCGACTGACCCTCGGGTTTATATTGTACAGTTACATGGAGAAATTCTAATTACATACGCGCAAATGTATATGTACTACGAGTATAACGCAGCAACTGAAATGATACAAGAAATAAGAGAAAAAATAAACTTATTAGCTTCACGTTTGTATGAATCCTTAGAATTTAATTTAATTTTATATCCATGTTAATTCAGGCAAAAAGATTAATAATATAATTAATCATAAAATGTAACTGTGAAATGTCATTTTTCATTTCATTATTTCAAACATTTTCCAATATTGGACGGATGAATTTGAACACACGAATTCATTAGTGTGGTACGACAAACGGGATTAAAACTTCCCACTGGTTAGATTGATCGGACCACTGAACTGATCAGTACAGAATGTTAATTGCAATGTGCGCGGACACAAGGTCATGAGCACAGTTACGAACAAAAGCAAAACTCACTGAATACCCGCGTAAATCCAGTATAGATTGGAACCAATACTGAACTCTCCTCGCGATACACGTCTGCACGGTGTGGCAGAACTCCAAGTGCTTGTCTGCTGTGTTTTGTATCTGTGAACAAACAACAATAAAATATGAAGTATATACACTTATTGTAGGGCGTGTGGCGTCGCGTTGCTGTAGAATAGCATTCCACCCCATCTCACCGCGTGGGTGTCGTGACTACCCGCGACGGGTCGCTATCACCGTCGTCGCTGAGAAACTATATATACCACCCGTAAGAGCGGCCTCGCCAACCCGCTTGCACGTGCCTCGGTTCACAAGAGGAGGCTGGATCAACAAAAGTACTGATAATGGTTACAGTATTAAATTATTTTGATAGTTACACAGGATGTATCCGAACTTATCGGAAAGGAATCGAACTTATGAAACCATATAGTTTTTTTTTTGTAGGGAGATAGACAGACGAGCAAGCGATCCCACGTGATGGTAGGTAAGTGTCAACCCCGCCTGCAACACCAGGAGGTATGCGGGTGCACCGCCGACCTTCCAAAATCCTATTCACAGCTTTCTTGAAGAAATATTCTTTCTTTGGGGTGTAAGAGGCTCACCTACCATCTTTGGAGCCTAAGCCAACCTCACCTGCTTGTGGTGCATCCTGCTGTTAACTGACGAGGCAATGGCGTTCCCTTTTTGCGGTGGGAGGGTTACTCCGTCGGCATTGCTACCACCCTTCCGTCGGAGTCCGCCGCCATAATGATGCCTTATAAGCCGCGAGGCCCGCATCGTGTTCCGGCGGTGAGCGGAAGAAGCCGTCCCGAGAGAGGGATTGTTGCGTGTGGAAATGAGGACCGGCGGTTGCGGGGAATTACAGACGCGCATGGGCGTGACATGGTGGCGCGGGGATCAGGGAGACCCGGTGAAACGGTTGTCCGCTGACCGCCCGCGGGTTGTTGGGGGCCCGAACCCGGGGATCTTACTTTAATCTCCACCCCAGGAGGCTGCCCCGCCGCACGTGAAAAATCCCTTGGGGTAGCAGTTGTGCCGGAGGAGACCGGAGTGGAACCCGACTGCTGCCCCCGGGGGGGGACCGGGGGCCCTTCCGTACCCCGCGCCAGCAAGTCACACAACCTTTGTGACCTGATTTTTTCTCCGCCCCGTGCTTTGTCCTTTGATCCACATGCGACCATTTCTCTCTCCGTCCCCCCTCTTCTTATTTTTCCTATTCACACTCACAATGGCCAGGAACAAGAAAATGTATAATGTGCACTCAGCGGCCCATCCTGTAAGTTCCACATTTAAAGTGGACTTTTGCAACATTAGAGGGATGCATAGTAACATCGACGCCGTCCACTACCACCTTGAGACGGCAAAGCCGGCCTTACTTGACTTACCTTACTTACCTTCTTGACGGAGACACAGATTTCCTGCCCGGCCGATACATCATATCTTCATTACCCCGGTTACAAACTGGAGCACTGTTTTGTGCGACGTGCCGGGGTATGCATGTACGTCCGGGAGGATGTTTGTTGCCGCCGCCTCAGCCATTTTGAAGACGGGGACCTGTCGATTCTCTGGGCGCGTATTGACTACGGACGTTCCACTAAAGTCTACGCTTGCCTTTACAGGTCCCACAGCGGTGATACGGAGACGACTCGTTTTTTTGAGCGTCTACAAGAAACGACTGACAGAGTGCTCGAGCAGTTCCCTTGCGCGGAAGTGGTGATCCTTGGTGATTTCAACGCTCACCACGAAGAGTGGTTGGGATCCCGAACTACCGACCGCGCAGGGAGAGCAGCCTATAACTTTGCACTGGCCTATGGTTTCTCGCAGTTGGTGTCCTCACCTACGAGGATACCTGATATCGAGAGCCATACTCCCTCCTTACTGGACCTCCTGCTGACTACGCGGCCGAATGACTACAATGTTGTTGTTGATGCCCCGTTAGGATCATCCGACCATTGTATCATTCGAACTGCTGTGCCAGCCAAGCAATCCGTGCGGACCCATTCACAGGGAACGCGCAAAGTCTGGCACTACAAGTCAGCAGATTGGGATGGGTTGCGTGAATTTTACGCCTCTTATCCCTGGAGGCAGCTTTGTTTCTCGTCGGGAGATCCGGATACCTGTGCAGACTCCGTTACCGACGTGGTGTTGCAGGGCATGGAATGTTATATTCCTTGCACCGCGATACCGGTAGGCGGACGGAGTCAACCATGGTTCAATCAGTCCTGCAGAGAGGCCCGTCGTAATAAACGGGCCGCATACAGGGCCTGGGCCAGAGCACAGGTGTCCGAAGATCCGAATACCTCCGACTTGAGGAAGAAATTTAACGCTACCTCGAGGTGCAGTAAGAAGATCATTGTCAGAGCAAAGAATGAGCACATCCGCAGAATTGGCGACCGACTAGCTAGCTATCCTTCTGGAAGCCGGGCTTTCTGGTCGCTCGCTAAGGCTGCTGAAGGTAACTTCTGTCAGTCGTCACTCCCTCCACTGCGGAAACTCGATGAGTCACTGGCCCATGGGGCGAAGGAGAAAGCCGATCTCTTGGGCTATCTCTTTGCCTCAAACTCGACACTGGACGATAGAGGTGCCTCACCACAGTCTATCTCAAGGTGCACAAGCTCCATGCCGGAAATCTGTTTCACACAGCGTGAAGTCCGGCGAGCTCTAGCATCTCTTGATGTCCGAAAATCGAGTGGGCCTGATGGTATTCCTACAGTGGTGCTTAAATTTTGCGCTCCCGAGTTGTCCCCGGTGCTTACGCGACTCTTTAGGCTCTCATACTCTACAAAAAGCTTCCCGTCAACATGGAAGGTAGCTCATGTTCACCCTTTACCTAAAAAGGGTGACCGCACAGACCCGGCCAACTACAGGCCAATAGCGATCACCTCCCTCCTCTCCAAGGTGATGGAGCGTGTCATAAACACACAGCTCCTTGGGTACCTAGAGGATCACCAGCTGATTAGCGACCGTCAATATGGATTTCGCCATAATCGCTCGGCTGGTGATCTTTTAGCGTATTTAACACACCGCTGGGCTGACGCCATTGAGAGTAGAGGCGAGGCTCTGGCTGTAGGCCTAGACATTGCGAAAGCTTTTGACCGGGTATGGCACAAATCGCTGCTTTCCAAGTTACCATCTTTCGGGATACCCGAGGGATTATGCGAATGGGTTGCCAGTTTCCTGACTGGACGGAGCATCAGAGTCGTTATCGATGGTAGCTGCTCCGACACCATGTCTATTAACGCTGGCGTCCCGCAAGGCTCCGTGCTGTCTCCAACTCTGTTCCTTCTGCATATCAACGACGTGTTGCAAATTGGTGACATACGTGGCTATGCAGATGACAGTACTGGAGACGCCTTGTACAAGGGCCGCGCCAACATCCCTCGGGTCGAAGTGGAAGAGAGTCGCGCCAGGCTTGTGTCTGAAATCGAAGACTCTTTAGATCTAGTCTCGATTTGGGGTTCTCTAAACCTAGTGGATTTCAACCCCAGTAAGACGCAAGTCTGTGCATTCACCGCTAAAAAAAAACCCCTTTTGTTGTAGCACCTCGCTTTCAGAGCATACCTCTTAAGATCTTGGAGAGTATCGGGATCCTTGGTATCGACATCTCCAGCAAAGTCGAATTCAGGGGTCATCTGGAAAATAAGGCCAAAATGGCCTCCAAAAAGCTGGGTGTGCTGAACAGAGCGAAGCGGTACTTCAAACCTGGGCAACTCCTTATGCTTTACAAAGCTCAGGTGAGGCCCCATATGGAGTAATGCTCTCATCTCTGGGCCGGCGCACCGAAATACCAATTGGACCCATTTGACTCCATCCAACGACGTGCTGTTCGTATTGTCGACGATCCCACTCTCACGGGCGGTTTAGAATCCCTCAGCATTCGGAGAGACGTTGCGTCTCTCTGTGTGTTCTACCGCCTGTACAATGGGGAATGCTCTGAAGAATTGTTTAATATAATTCCCACCTCGGGTTTCTACAACCGCACCTCCCGTCACAGAAGTGCGGTCCATCCGCATTTCCTCGATACGGAGGTGTCGCGCACTATGCGGTCCAAAAATTATTTTATACCGCGAACCCGTAGGTTGTGGAACGAACTGCCTCAAGAGGTCTTTCCATTGAGCTACGATATGGGGTTCTTCAAGAGAGCTGAATAGGATTTTGCAAGGTCGGCGGCGCACCCGCATACCCCCTGGTGTTGCAGGTGCCCATGGGCGGCGATAACACTTATCACCACGTGGGACCGCTTGCTCGTCCGCCCACTAATCTAACATAGCAATTAAACAACTTTTAACGGTTTAAATCGCGTATATTTGACATTATTTATATCCCGACGTTTCGAACACTTTGCAGTGGACGTGGTCACGGGGTGACTAATTGATTTTATTTGTCACTTGAGTTATTAAGAAATTATTACTACCGTTTGAAATTTTTTTTGAACTACCGTCTGAATTTTTTTAATCATAACATTCCCTATGCACGCAGTATTTGCTCACGGTGTCCAGAGGTCTTGCAGTATTGCGTTGGCCTTGTCATTTAATTAATTTAATGATTTACCGTGCTTGGGATCCAGTCATCCAGCTTTAAAATAATAACACATCATATTTTCATAAAATGTTTGAGGCTTGCTATGCAATGACGAGACGGCCGACTGTTTGCGAGCAGCCACTTGACGATTGTATTATCTTGAAAAATGTGAAATTGTAAAAAAAATGCCTTGAAAATATGGAAAATGAATATGTTGAAATATATTAATTGAATCTTCCGGGCTAAGTTTCTGAATACGTTTCTACGGGCTACTGAAATAAATGTTTCAGTTGCGCTCGAGAAGCCTAAGAGATAACATCTCTCCGAAAGTGAAAGTGCAGTCGCCACTGAAGATGTCAACCGCAGTTGTTGACGAAACGTTTGGAAGAAAGAGAAGAGATTCCAGAAGACCTCGGCCAATTAGCCCGGAAGATTCAATTAATATGGACACCGGCCGAGAAAGCCTACACTCCACTATGTTGAAATATGTTTAAAAATATGTTGCTCACCTGGTCAATAAGAGTCTTAAGCCTGTCCAAAGTGTGCTTGGTGCGCCTATACTTGCACTCCACGTCCAGTAGTTTCTCGGCGACCTGTGCGCGGGACAGTCCATCGCTGCGGATCGATGATAGGTTCAGCTGGGTTTTCTTCAGCTCAGCTGTTACTATTGACAGCTCCCTGAAGTTTGGTGCGTGTATCAGACAAGGCTCGAAACGATAACTATTTTATTTATATATTTCATTGTACGCGCAAAACAATATTACAATACAACACTTTTCTCATTTAATCATATATAGCAATATAATTAAATGAGAGAAGAAACTTAAATGAAGGAAGGAAATTAAACATTGTATTACAACATTATAGTGACATATTTGTATGCACCTAAAGTATAGGTATGCACATGGTACGTAAACTGATGCCAGATCTCTCCTCTAACAATATTCAACACAATCTAACAATGATGACACTTTGAGAGAAAACAAAATGTTATAATCTGTTAATTTATATAATTATTTAAATAAATGCAAATTTAAAGTTAATGATTAAAATAATGGTCTGATAATTTAGATCAAAAATATATCATTCACCACTCGTCATTCTCACATTCACATTAAAACGTTTGGTAATGCGAATTTTTGTATATGTATGTAATAAAACATAACATAATAAGTAGCTCTGAACATTATAATATAGCTAACTAACAGTGTAAGAATTTTCAAAATCGTTTGGGTGTTTTTGAGATTATCTCATACAAATCTATACTAATATACTCGTAATAAAGAGAGAGTGCGAATTCTGTGAGTTCGTGTGTATGTGGAGGGTAATCTGCGGAACCGCTGCACCTATTTGAAAAATTCTTTCACTATTTGAAAGGTACTTTATTCCAGATGGACATAGGCTATATATTATATATTAAAAAAACTCTTATAAACGGAAGCGGGGGCGGGGGCGGGTCGCTAGTAAACAATCAAATCGTTTCTTCTTTATAATCTTCTTTGATTTAGCTTGTTTTTTTTTAAATGTTCGTAATAGTCCAAATAAGGATTTTGGAGAATGAAAAATTGGAAAAGTTGCTCGGAAAATTGGAAATCTGAAAATGTTTTTTTTTATGGGATTTTTGTATGAACATATTGAATTTATTGTATTATTGAAATTTGGACAGGACAACGTCTGTCGACTCAGCTAGTAATAGTATAGAATAGCATTTCCCTACGCTAGCGTGGACGTTGGTATAAATGCTCACCGGAGTAAAGATCATGTTACTCCTCAAGTTATCATGTTACTCCTGTTAAGTTATCATGATAAGAATTATTTTATTTCATTTGGGAAACAGACAGTATTTACTACATAATATCGATCAGAAAGAATTAAACATCCCAAGTTTCCTCCGTTAAAAACAAGAATGACTGTCTATCCGTCTGCCTCTTTTTTCCTGTAAAATCTCATGCGTTACCTGGGATTCTCGACCCTGGGACACAGGGTGAGAGCCTCCTGTGTCTTCTTTTCGATGATGGCGCGCCGTTCGTTCAGAACACACTCTATTTTGGACACTTTTTCGTTATCCTCTTTCAATTTCTCCTGGTACGTGCGCCGCTCTGTCACGCATTGGTCCAGCTTTAGCTGTTCTTGTTCACTCTCCTCCTATTTTAATAAAATAATTCATATTAATAATATATTTTGATTAAAAACAAAACAAAAACCAAGTCTGTTATGCCTATGGCAGTTAGTTATTCACAACTGCAAGTTCCTTTGAAGTTTCAACACGTTTATTATCAATATATTCAATAGGCGGCTATGTGGCGCCAATCGCGAATGCAATGTAAAATATACCCGTTTAGTTAGAGCAGGGTTTCTTAACCTGGGGTCCATGGACCTCGGAGGGGTCCTTGGCAGGAGTGCTGAGGGTCCATGTCAGATATGAAGACAATAAATACTGCGCGTGATCCATCTAAAAATGTAGGTAGATAGCTATCAGTCGCTCGCTCGAGCGCTCGCTTGTCACCGCTACGCAGTGGAGTACGTCTCACTAACAACCGCTAATCTTTACTTTCTCTGTGGTAATAAATAAATGTTTTCTTTCCCTACAATTAAGTTTGGAAGGGGTCCGTCAAATTTTTGAAATTTTACAAGTGATCCGTGTCTACAAAAAGGTTAAGAAACCCTGAGTTAGAGCTAGTGTTTAACTATTACAATTCCTATACGAACGCAAAAAAGTTTGTAATCGTGCAATTGATCGATTGAACAACGCTAGAAGTAGTAATTTCAAATGAAAAATATTAAGTGAAAATCGTTTTGAATGGAAATAGAATATAGGAAAATTGCAACGCTACAACACCATTTCTTAAAAAAAAAAAAAACAATATATATATTATTGTTTAAATTATTCCGTAAAAATCAATTCCCGGTATCAGTCATTAACAACCTCAAGCACTTACGCGCATAGTCCTGCATGCGGAGGACAGTTCCCCGAGCTTCTTCTTGACTTTCCTCAACCTGGCGTCGTATTCATCAGACTTGTGCCGGCACTCCTGCTCCTGTGACGTCAGCTGCTGCAGCTGCTGCGTCAACGAGCGCAACTTCTCTTTTGACACGTTTAGTTCGTCTACCTGTAATACAGATAACATTGCTGGTGGATTATGAATAGGACATTTCAGGTTTATTTATTTATTTCATTTAAAAAACTTTATTGGACTTAATGGTACAAAAAATGAGCTTAATGCCTAAAGACATTATCTACCAGCCAACCTTTGGCTTGAACAGAGAGACAGGTTGGGAGGTGTGATGACATGTATAAAATATGATTAGTGAAGCACGAATACTTATTTTATGCACACGATACGGTGAATGAAAAAGTTCTTAGAAACGCTAAGCAGTCACCAACACGGCGTGGGGCGGCACTTACGGCATCAGCCGCGGTAGCAGCGACTTTAGCCGCTTCGTGCTTCTGGTGGCGCTCCGCGATCAACGCTTGGAGCGCCCGCGAGGCCTCGCTCGCATTTACCCGCGCTACCTTGGCCTTAAGGGTGTGATACGTGGAATCCGCCTCCTCGATCTCGGCTAACACTTCCTTATTGCAATAATTCCAGCAATGGACAAAAAGAAGGAAACCTGTACGAGTTTCCAATGTTTATCCTAGAAGACAGAAAAGAGCACCAGCTCGCCAGAGAAGGACAGATGGACGACCTTAAGGAATGGTCCGGCCCCAAGTAACATGATTTAAAGATTGCGGCGAAGGATAGACGAAAATTTCAACAACTCACCGCCAATCTTCATTTTGGAAATGACTCCCTATGATGATGATGAATGGACAAAGCAATGTCGATGAAGAAGCACTTACCAATACGGCGTGATGCGGCGCTTGCTGCTGGTCGAGCGCAGCAGCAGCGACTCTAGCCGCTTCGTCCTTCTGGTGGCGCTCCGCGAGCAGTGCTTGAAGCACCCGCGAAGCCTCGCCCGCGTTCACCCGCGCCTCTTCCGCCGCCCTATTCGCTTCCTCCACTTTAGCCTTGAGGGTGTGATACGTGGACTCCGCCTCTTCGATCTCGGCTAGCACTTGCCTGTTGCAAAAGAAAAGGAACTACGCGTCAATATGTACACAGTACCAGCATAATTTCAAAACGTTTCAAAAATGACAGTATAAGCGGCTTTGAAAGTAACAAGTTATATTTCTAATAATAATAAAATAAAAGTAACTAACGCCTTTCTTTCAGCGATGAAGAGCCACAGGAAGCGGGAGATGCACGCGGTGAAATCAATTTTTTGATATCAAATCCGAAACATTTCGGAAAATAAATGAAATAAGGAGCCTTAGAAGTAGAGACTCTAAACTAAAATGACGCGGCCCTCTACTGCGTTTATCGCGCAGTACATACAAATGTGCTATAGTCATTGGTTATTCACTTGGTAACTAAGCTCAAACGTGGGAGTTGCGTTGTTCGATTGCAAATGTACCGTCAGTATGCCAATAAACGAGTGGAGATTACCATCATAATATGAATCATGAAAATTGCAAAATTTACCTTAACAAACAATTACTGACCAATCTGCTGGAAAACGCTGTCATCGTCATGGATCATTATTATCCATGAGTCACATCACAATGTTTTGTCCGAAAAATGTCCGAACTCCAACTCAAATGAGAATGCCATGCATTTGAAAAATGTACGATTTAATATTAAAAAATAAAGATAGATTCACAAGTTTCGCAATCGATGAACTTATCCGATCAATAACTTATGTTTTCGATTCAGACAGCGAAAGTGACCAGATATAGTTGATTCTGAAGATTAATACATAATTTTATAATCTTTCCAAAGGTGACTGGATTCGTAAATGTAAGTAACAATTCTGTATATTCATAAGTCTACTGTAAACAAACTACTGTCAGGGTGTAGAGGTGTCATCCCATTAGATAACTTACATTACTTCTTTCCAACCATCGTGATGCTTGATATTCTATTAAAAGGCAGCAATGTACTTCGCATAATTTGTTATAGAGGCACTTCCGAAATGCTCCGATAAAATTCGAGATATGCCGATGGGACTTCTTTAGATAATTGTACTGTAACATCAGTAGGCTCGTTTGTGGGGCTCTAGATCCATCCATCTACAGAAGCCTGCGGACGGCGAAATAACAACTTAGTCCCGCTCCAGGTAACACTGAAATAGTACAACGAAATACGAGATGCACACATTTAAACGTCACGCAGCTAGCACGCAGGACACGGCGCACAACCGACCGGCATCGTCTCCAAGCCAATCCTTTTTTATGTATTTTCACCATCTCACACTTTAAAAATAACACTGACAGTTGCACGCTCACTGAGACCCCAAGTGACACGTGACACGTGTCACGTGACGTAACGTCCTATGTTATTTGTTTTAAATACATCAAACATAGTAGGTAGCTCATTGTAGTTGTGTTCACGCGACATATTTATAACAAAATAAAAATCACTAACGCCTTTCTCTCAGCGGTAGATTGATGCAGATATCTGGCTGGTCTCGCAGCGCCTCCGTAACACCGGTAGTTGGGCGCGGGGTGGTACTCCGTGCAGTCCAGAGTCACTATCTTACTGCAGTTAACTGGCACGTTCTCCGGAGTGTCCGACAGACGTGTCGCGTCCTCTGATATAATAATCATCACATACATTTTAAGAATAGCTAGATATATAGATAAGATAGTGTAGTGTAGGTATATAGGTAGGTATTCAAATATCCCAGAGTACAGGATAGATTGATAAGAAATAGCTAGATTTTGTAGGGATAGTGCACGCTGCATTCCCACAGCCGCTGGGCGCACTCGACTGGCCACGTTACCCCTCTCTCACAGAAGATTACCTGGAAATGTACTGCATTTCCTACTTTATCGCATTTCCCCAATGTACGTACGTGTTTCGGTAGTGAGTGAGATATGCCAGAGCCCATTCCCTTCCCATCCTATCCTATCCCTCCCCATTTCCCCAACCCTTTCTCCCAATCCATTCCTTAATATGCAAAGGTAGACGGCGCATCAAAGGGGCGTGCCAATGTTTCTCATTCTGGACTGATGTTGGCATATATCGCGGATGTCTACGGACCGCAGTATCCACTTACCATCAGGTGGACTGTACGCTGGTCTGCTGCCTTTTTTCTATAAAAAAAAGATCTTTTCATTGTACACCAACACATGTTACAAAAAGATAATTTATGTAAGTAACGGCGGTAGTTGGGCTCGGGGTAGTACTACAGTCCCTTAGGGCAATCGATTGGAAAGTTCTCCGCAGTGTCCGAGAGACAGATCGCATCCTCTGATAGAATGATCAAATACATTTTAAGAGCCGTATCAAACATGCAGTTTTCGAACATAAGCGATAAGCGAGCGATATCGTCACGGCATTATATTAAAGTTTATATGTATTTATGTGTTTATGTACAAATATATCTCCTATTTCTTATTATATGCTGTAGTCAGCTTTTTAATGACATGACATAACTCCTCTCGGTTATTCTAAGATTGCGTGGAAGAGATTATTTTTACGATTAAGTCCGTCTTTGTACTTATATTAATATTGTAATAATGTCTCATAGTGACAATTAATAATTATCAGTACAATAAAGAGCACCGACAACAACAAAGTCGCAGCGATATCGACGCGACGTATCGTGAGTAGTCGCCTTCGCTCGAAAATCGTTTGTGTGGTATAACTCGTAGGGTTACGCAGCCAGCTCATCTTATTGTGTATGAAACAAGGAAAATTTCTCATTTTACTGTTCAGTGTTTTAAAGAATAAAATGTGAGAATGTTTTAAAGGATTCTGAAATGTTCAACGTTTTAAAAAATAACTTAAAAAGTTCAGTGTTTTGAACAGCACTAAATAGTCCAGAGATGAAAATTTTCCTAATTTTTTAGTTCTTCTCAAAGTTTTCATACAAATTTTCTATAAGTGTAATCCAAATAATTGTTACCTTAATCTGCCATTGGATTCGTCCAGTGCTGGACATGGGCCTGCTCGTGTACATTGTCTCTTGTACGAAGGTCTCAAAACGTCAGGCTGGCCGAGCAGGTTGCCGAGTTCGCTGTTTTGGAGTTGATATAGTTGCTTGGGACTTGTAATAACGGCTTTGTTAACCATTAATCGTCTTTTACGACATCCACAGGAAGATATGTGTTGGTGTTATTTTAAAGCCGGCCGACAACCGCACGGTCAGATAATTGTTATATTACAATAAAAAGTCAATTAAATCAGATTCATGAGCGGAATCCATGGGCTAGGGAAAAATTTGATGAACAAAAGTGTGAACATTTAAGTGAACAGTGTAAATTGATAACATATTTTATATAAATTATTTTTAAGAAGATTTGAAGCTTTGAAGAAGATTGAAAAGTCTAAACTTTTCGTCACGAATTCAGTGGCGCGAGATTGCCGGCAATTTTCATACAGGTATATATAATAAAGCATGTCCTGACCGTGTTCGGGCACGAGCAGCACCTTCTCTAGCCCGACGTTGTCAATGAGGTAGTTGGCGACGACGGGGTCGGTGACGTGCAGCGAGTCGAGCGCGCTGCGGTACCCGCTCGCGACCACCGCGTGCCGACGTACATCGTGCACGCGGTCTAGGAACTGGCTGCACGTCACGCCCGGCTTAGCACCGGTGCCGTACACCTACGATACGATGAACAACTGCTCTATTCCACTAGTCCCATTGAGAAGTACCATCGTGGTACTAATGGGACTTTTTCATCCCAGTTGTCCCATGAAACAAGTGACACTAACATGTGAAATTGTGTATCCCATAAGTCCGCATGAAGTATGTATATGATAAAATAGTGGCTTGATAAGCAGCGAACGTGGTGTGTGTACACAGAGACATCCTGCCAGCGCAAACCAATAGATAGTTTGGCATCGGAGAATAACAAGAAGGCTACGAAGGTCTCAGTGTTTCTTTTAAAATCAATAGACGACGTATATAATGTACGTACTCTTTTTTATTGTGTGTTCATGTGCATGGAATGAAATACATATATCACTATGGTAGTTTTATTTTATGGTTTTTTTTTATAGTTTTAAGTCTCACTTATTCCATGGGACAACTGAGACGAAAAAGTTCCATTAGTCCCATCATGAGCTTTCGCAATGGGACTAGTAGGATAGATAGCGAAGAAGCAACACTCAAATATCCTTTTTTTAAAACCGTATCAAGTTTTTATATCGTCCACGGGTGGACATAAGCCTCCTCGTGCACATGTATGACCTTAAAACCATGGATGTATAATCCTAAAACGGGACGCTGGTCAAGCGGGTTGGCCGGTCAACCCTTGTCGTTTTGTTGTCCCGGTTTGTGACTTTGTTATCCCTTAGACCATAATGGACTTTGTTATTAAGCTACGATATGGGGTTCTTCAAGCAAGATTTTGCATGGTCGGCGGCGCATCCGCATGCCCCCTGGTGTTGCAGGTGTCCATGGACGGCGGTAACACTTACCATCACGTGGGACCGCTTGCTCGTCCGTCCACTTCTCTATATTAAAAAAAATGGACAAGAATACTTAAATGTCCTCCTTTCAATACAGTAACCAGCTGTTACATTATTCATTACTGGACATGGTCTTCCTCAATACACATTGCCTCGTGCGTGAGGAACAACTGGCCAAGCGGGTTGGACTCAGGGCTTGTGGTAGCGGCTTCGTTATCCCTTAATCACCTTTTACGTCACCCACAAGAAAAGATAAATGGTGCTATTTTAAAGTCACACGACCATTCTTTGGATAGTTATCTTAGAAATCTACGAAAGATGTTATCAAAATTATAGGAACTAAAAATAACGGCAGAATGTTGGACTATTAATGCCAATTATTGACACTAGACAACTCCTTAAATATTGTTCTAACGATTTCACTCAAAGTCAGTCAATATGATTCAATCACTTCGCAAGTACGAACAAGTTCTTAACTAGGCAATGCAAGAGCAAATGCAAATTAAAGTGATGAATTTTGAAAATTACTCCCGCATCCTCTGATCTGGCGCTTACTGGCTACCATCTTTTTTAGAATTGAAAACCCTTTACAAGGTATGCGTTTCCAGGATTCCCAGTTGAACGTCGAAACGGCTGAAGTGATTTTGTTGAAACTTGGCAAATAAGTGGATTGCAATCCAGATTAATACCTAGGCTACTAGTCATATAGACCAAGCGAACGAACTAGAAGGCTAAAGCTGGTAAGCTATAAAATTTATACATATAATAATAGGGATGGTAGCAAAGCCGCGTCTGTACACGAAGTATTCTTTGAAAATGTGATTACAATATAAAGTGCAAATGATATAGAATCCAAACCGCACATCACGCAAAAATTACTGAGCGGATTTTAATGAAACTAGCTTATGTGCCGGGTTAATACTGGGTTTCTACGGGAATCACACTCTGAAATTCCCACGAAAGTAGTCGTGGACACTGCGCTAGTATTTGATATAGTTCTTCAATAAGCTATAAAACGTTTAAATAACAGAACATACTTTACTCATGATCTCGAACAGTTGACGCGAGTCCTCCGACGTGTTCACGCAGAACGATCGCACAGACCCGCCGATGATGTGCTCGAGGGCGCCGCCCCACTTTTTCTCCCTCACTTTTATGTACGCACCTGATTTTTAAAATGAAAACAAATTCATTAGTATTATACATATAAACACTTTTTTTTACATACGTTAGCGGATTATTAAAATTAAAAGTAATTGATGACATTTGTCTTTCCTTGTTCGCTTCATATTCAAAATTCACTTTTTAGGTCCTGTTTCGCTGTGTTTATTTAAAGACTTGTCAGAGTAAAGGTACTCACCAACCGGACCCCTCGGTGGAGCACTGAAGTGACCCTTTGCGACGGCTTCTTTAACTTTTTGACAGAGCACCACCATATTGTTGCCATACACAGCCAATGAGTCGCTGCCGCGTGATTCCAGCTCCCGGAGTTGTTGCTTCAATTGTTCTGTGTCAAAAGAAAATTATCATTTTAATTACATTCATTAATCAAACCTTTTGATGTTCACTGCTGGAGATGGGTCTCTTCATGCTCACTTGTCTCGTGCATAGAGATGTATGGCCTTAAAATTGCACACTGGCCAAGTAGATTAGCGAGTCTATTATTTTACAGGTGGTGTGTTTCTTATAGCGGCTTTGTGTATGTCTAGTCACCACGACTCGAGACCCACAGCCCACAGGGAGATGGGGTGCTGGTAGTCAAAAACAAAATATAACATAAAACATGAAAATGTTTATAATAAATGTATGCAACTATATTTAGATTAAAAATGAAAAATCAGTTTACATTCGCGAATTCAGGTGTTTGAAGAAATTTTGAAGTAAACAAAACAATATTGGATTATTTCTATAAGAGTAGTAGGGACCCATTTCCGTGTGTTAAAAATACATAATGTCTTTCTCCTGACACCTCAATTTACATATTTTAGAAAATAGATAGAATTTTTTATTTCATACACACAATTGATGGCAATAATATGACAAAGTCTTATTCTAAAAATTAATTAAACATAGTTATGCAAACAAAAAAAAATTAAATTAAAAACAAGGCGATAAAAACTGAGCGGTCCCATGTGTGTCGAAAGTGTGTCATGTGTGTGAACCGTACAAACAGCATACAGCGCTGATTTTCAAACGGAACTAAGAAACGCGACTCGTATATTTTCAATTTTTTTTTTTTAAATGAGCTACATAGTTCAAACTAGCGCAGAATCGGAAAAGTGGGTGTTTCTGTATTGTTCGAGGGCTGAGGGGTGAGGAGGGTGAGTTCACATGGTGCGCGGGCGCGGATCGCCCGTAAGTCGGCCATTGATCCTTGTGCGGTACGATCGCAATTTGTTTGTTGTGCAAGTAGGCTGCACATTTTTTGGAGAACTTGGGGTTCGCGTGTGTCGTGATTATTGGTGTATGTAACAGTGTAGAGTACAGAAAACCTTGCAAAGTCGCTATTAAGCGCCTCCCTGTTCAGCAGTTCCAGGGGGGCCCAGGAAGATCGAGAGTGGGTGAGCAAGCGATTACTATGTCAGGACTTTTGTTTATATCTCAATTTTGACTCCGCGTATCGCGGATAAAACAGTGGGAGAGGCTGGAGGTACTTGTTATTCATTTGTCAGACGGAAGACTGATTCTAATATAATAGGCATGATGACAGTATTAAAGAATTAAAGAATAAATGATTTTAAAGAAAAGAATATGTTGAAAGAATTCTAATAAATTAACCAGTTTTAATGTAAACATTGAGATTAATAATATTTTCAATAAAATAAAAGTATAAAATACTGCATTCGGCCATGTTAACTAAAACGCCAATCAGAGCGAATGACGTCACACCTCAGGAAACATCACCGTGTCGCTTGAACTTCGATTGATTTACCTACCTACGTTTACCTGGGCGTAACGTCACAAGCGACGCCATGATACCTGCGAGTGTTTTCGCGCATAATTCAAAGTAGATAGAAAAAAAATGCATAATTTGCGTTAAAACTTATTTTATTGCTGAAATAATGTTATTTTCGGAAACAGTAGACGTGAATCTACATTATAGAAGCGGATTTCAAAATCCGTCATCATGCCTATTCAAACTAAAAACTGAAAGTTCCCGGCTAAAGCCATAGCCCACACGGCTCACATTTACATTCACCAGTAACTGAAAATACTGTCCGCCTCCACCTGGGTTGTAGTTTTCTGCAGCACTGCCAGTCCCAAGCCCAGATACAGGAGGGTTCGTTTTATCCGGTCCTAAGCACTGTTTTTTATTATAGTGACGAACGTTGCTAAGCACACGTATCAGGTCTAGACCGTGTTTACCGTAACATTAGCCTTTATCTCTTCGGCTTTTGTCATTCAACCATCACCAGTGATTTCTTCAAATCGTTTGTCCACCTGAGCGGAGGGTGTCCCACACTGCGCTTAGAATTGGTCTAGAATCTAGTCTTAGAATCTATTATCTGTCGTATTAAGAGCGTGTTTATTATTGCCTATTTTTACAGTTTTCAAAGTTTTTACTTTAACTTCACACATTACGTTTTTTTTTTGTTTATATGGTTTAAAAATGTATCTTATATACAAACGGATATAAACAAAAAAGTTTAATTAATGTTGTATAAATATTTATATGTAGTGCTGTGTGAATTTGTTCATATTAAAATGAAAAAAAAAATAGTCGATCCTAGCACAGACCTCTGGTCTATTTATGTCTATATGACTTGCACCGTTTTATTCTCTCGACGTATACTTGGTTTTAGAACATGATGTGGGCAATAAATAAATAAAATATATGTGTTGACATGTTGTAGGTTACTCACTGAGTGTGTCGGCGTGCCGCTGCGCGGTTGCAGCGGCACGGTCGGCGTGAGTCAGCCCGTGCGCGGCAGCGGCGCGACTCTGCTCGGCATCGTGCTGCGCCGTGTCGTAGCGCGCGCGCGCCGCCGCCGCCGCCTCCTGTGCGGCCTGCGCGCGCCGCTCTAGGGCCGCGCGCTGCGACACCGCTGAACCAGAGCTGATGGCCAAAGTAGCTCTCATAACATTCTACTTGGGACTTTTGGCGTATAATATTAATTTAACTTGAGGTTTAATAAATATATTAAACTTCAAAGTGCATAGTGTATAGTGTGTTAATGTTTATGATAAATAAAAGCATGGGACTGCATTTTGTGATGAGCAGTGATAGCCTAGGAGTATCTATACTAGATTCACACTCGTATGATCGTGAATTTAAATTCTCGGCCTGTGCCACAAAGTCTCTACTTAAGTATGAATTTTGAAAAATTGACACTTTCTAGACAGTGAGGGAAAATATCACAAGGAAACCCACATGTACCATAAATTAAAAAAAAAATATGGAGTATGTGATCCTCCAATCGCACTGGGCCTGCGTGGTGGATTGCGGCCCGAAAACCCGCATTGATTTGATTTACTAGGGGAATCCTGTACTGTACCCTGCAGAGGGAAGTTACAGGCTAATAAAAGTACAATGCCTATATAATTAATAATGAATGAAAAAGAATATAAAAGCAAGAGAACATAAGCAAATGATAATGCTACAGACCACTACTAGATTTCATCAGGTAGATATTAGAGCGTCATTGTGGCAATAGAAAATACAAGGTGACAACATTACCCTGAAGCTAATAATATTACATTAGTGTTGAGTGTGGAGAGCCGATATGTCCAGTTATATGAATCGTGGTCACGAGGAAACTGCGGCGATGGGTAATGATATTGAAGCTATTAATAAACATATTGGTCTATCCTCTGTCTTGCTTGTATTCCCTACTCACAATTAACTTGACTTGTATATGTTCATTGTTATGAACATTTGTATTGTTCTTTGTATATGTTATTGTTATGAATTGTTTGTTGTATTGCTTTTATACAAGTGACCACTTACCATCTGGTGGGTCGTCCGTCTGTCGCCTGTTCTATTAAAAAATTAAGAAATCTTACTCAATGTTCTGTATCTCCCTCTCGAGGTCGTTGACCTTGCTGCTCTCCCTTTTGAATAGCTCCTTGTGCTTGGCAGCGGCGCTTTGCGCGGTACGCAGCGACATCTGCACCTCGCGCACCTGTGCCTCCAGGTCGCACATCTCTTGCTCCAGGGTTGAACGTTCGGCGGACTTCGCAGCCATCTGCTCTTGGAGTGTGCTGCAACATTCGCAGCAATCATTCACGATGTTTTCTTCAACCGTAACAAGCTCTTTTATCTTCCACTGCTGAACACGGGCCTCCTCACACTGTCTCATGCACGGGGGATGTGAGGCGTTAAACCGTGGCGCTCTCCAATTGAGTTAACGAGACACTCTTTTAGAAATGATGTGGTAGCCACTTTGTTATCCCTCAATCGCCGTTTAGGACACCCATGGGAAGAGGGTTGGGCTATTTTAAATCCCGCCGACACCACACGGGCATCATATTATTTGTATCTAAATTAGGAATTCAAAAACACAAAACAGTAAATTCCCAGCAGTTGAACAACACTAACACAGGCTTGCCTGAAAATTACAATTAGATTTACTGACAGTCTACGAATGTTACAATGACATTCTTTGTCTGTCAGTGACTTGGGAACTGTGACAATGACTTGGTCTTACGATGTGTGGTATATACCTCTAGAAAATTATTTTATAGTTGCGGTTAGTTTTCATCTGCAGCATAGCAGTGAATCTACAAATTCTATAACTTTTTTTATAGAAAGAAAGTGGAGAAAGAAAGAAATACCAAAGAACTCGGAGAAATCTCCAGCACACACATAAATTTTCAATATTATATTAAAGATGGCTTTGCTTCAATTTATTGATGGATAATTCAATTTATAAATGATTTCACTGTATATTTGATATTATTAAAAGGAAAACATATCATAGGAGGGCCACACTGAAAGTTTCCGGAATGAATAAGAAAAAATTGCAATGAATGGCCAAAAATCAATTTATTTTTTCTAAAAATATTCTCCGTGTGCGTACACTTTTTCATACGAATAAACCAATTTCCACAACATTTATTCCACTCCTCGTGGTGACCTCGGAAATATGTTTTTCATACTCTTCGACAGCCTCTTCTGGCGATGAAAACCGTTTATCGCGTAATTAGTTCTTAATTTTTGGAAACAAGAAGAAGTCACAAGGTGCCAAGTCAGGGACTGTATGGAGGATAGCTCATGAGTACTACGTTTTTCGTCTTCAAAAAATCGTTTGTCTGTTTGGCCCTGTGAGAGCTGGCATTGTCGTGGTGCAAGATTATGCGGCGTTTACGGTTGTTTTTACGGAGTTCGTCAATAACTTCCGGCAAGCAAATGGTCGTGTACCAATCAGTATTCACGGTACAACGATTCTCCAAAGCAACAGTAGTCACGTGTCCAGTTTTTCTAAAAAAAGAAGCGGCACTTTGCACACGCGCCACTTTGGTGGAGTTTGGCTTATCTAGAAAGACCTAAATGGTCGATTGCTGCTTTGTTTCAGGGTCGAGCTGTACATCCATGTTTCGACACCTGTTACTATGTTCCACACCAAATTTGACGCCCCTTCGTTGAATCTGGTAAGCATGGCATTGCACCAAATGACGAGTTCCGTTTTTTGAGCCTCAATCAAACCGCGAGCACAGCTTTCGCATAGCCAAATGTTTGTGTAAGATTTATTGTATCTGACTCATGTCTATGCCTAAGGATGCCCGAATCTCATGGTAGGTCACATGCTTGTCTGTTTCGATCATATGGTGGTGCACAGCATCGATGTTTTTGTTGTCGACAGTGGTGGACGGGCGACCTTCAACAAATTCGTCACTGAGATTGACACGACCTTGCTTAAATTCTGCAAACCAGCTATAAATTGTCGTTTTGTTTGGTGCTTCATCACCAATAGCAGTTTGAAGCCGAGCGAGGCTCAGCTGGCAGTCAAATTACACTTAAAATCGTAGAAAATCATACTGCGAAAATTTTCACGAGTTAAATCCATCTAATGCAGAACTACCTTGAAACTCCAGAACTCCACACAGAAGACTACCTTGAAATATACTGCATTTCCTAATTTATCGTATTTCCCCAATGTACGTACGTGTTTCGGTAGTCAGTGAGATGTGCCAGAGCCCATTCCCATCCTATCCCTCCCCATTTCCCCAACCCTTTCCCCAAATGCATTCCTATATCCAAAGGTAGGCATCCGGGGCTGTGCCAACGTTTGTCATTTTGGACTAATGTTGGCATGTATCACGGATGTCTATGGGCTACAGTATCCACTTACCATCAGCTGGACTGTATGCTCGTCTGCCACTTTCGTCCATAAAAAAAAATGAAGACATGCAATTTTTAAAATGACGCCACAATGAAAATTTTCAGTTTAAACTTATGTATAAATATGTTACTGATGAGTAAATTATGATTTGGAAAAAAAAACATTTTACTCACTAAATTATGTCATTGCTACTGCCATTGTTTTCTTTCATCTGATTCAACTTCTCAACCATCATGTTGATCCTTGCTTTTTGTTTGTCATATTGTGCTTGAACTATGGACACTTCCTTCTCAAACTTATCTATTTCACTCCAATAATACTCATTTTGTAAAGCCTGTTTCTTTGCCTCAATTTCGTCGCGAGATTGCAGCTGTTCATGGCTCGTCTTCCACTTCTTATATTCTTTTTCTAGTTCTATAGAAGCCTAAATGTAAACATGTATACTATTACTCTTAGAAATGAGTAAACTTGTTAATTACAAAGTAAAGAAAGTAATGAATCAAGGTTACAATTTTCACACTAATATAAAAATTAATGTATTATTTAAATCGGGAGGCACTATCTTGGTTATCCAGCTCTTACCAACGAATGTTCAATCTATTCTACAAATAATTTCAAGTTAGCAGATAACTTTAATGCAATAAACATGAAAAGCTGCAAGATACAGATATGACGATAGAGGTACAAGTATTGAGAGGTTTATATTACAATAAACTACACAAAAAAATATTCACCACTGTCTTCCTATTCCATATGTCAATAGCTTTGTTACAGTTCTCCTTAGCCCTTATGTAGTTAGTCTCTGTTTGGTCCAAATTTGTGGCCTTTCTGAATAGGGAATACTTCTTCTTGGCGTCAGCAGCGTGGAAGCTCCTCGCATCATCTTGGTTGAGAACTGATATGGGATTGTCAACTTGTATGTCATGGGCCAAAATTATGGCATTAACTTCCTCAAACTTCGTTGATATTACTTCTCCTGAGAATAGATTAAAAATTAATAAGTGGTAGCAATTAGAATTAAAAATTAAAGGACTTTGATAGTCTAGAGATATTTTGTAAACTAGTCTCGACTGCTTTAAGAGTCTGATACTATATTGTCAAAATTGTAAAGTAATAAACATGGTAAAATAGTAAGAAACCTGTTAGTGATTCAGATTTAGATTCTTCATTTTATTTGCTAAAGTACAGGTTACAAAAGATGTCAATATACGAGTATATTAATTAATCAAGTCCATGCATACTCTACCTCACCAGTGTGCAAATTTTTTTTTTTTTTTATAGACTAGGAGGCGGACGAGCAAGCGGTCCCACGTGATGGTAAGTGTTACCGCCGCCCATGGGCACCTGCAACACCAGGGGGCATGCGGGCGCGCCGCCGACCTTGCAAAATCCTATTCACAGCTCTCTTGAAGAACCCCATATCGTAGCTCAGTGGAAAGACCTCTTGAGGCAGTTCGTTCCACAGCCTACGGGTTCGCGGTATAAAATAGTTTTTGGACCGAACAGTGCGCGACACCTCCATATCGAGGAAATGCGGATGGACCGCACTTCTGTGACGGGAGGTGCGGTTGTAGAAACCCGAGGTGGGAATTATATTAAACAATTCTTCAGAGCATTCCCCATTGTACAGGCGGTAGAACACACAGAGAGACGCAACGTCTCTCCGAATGCTGAGGGATTCTAAACCGCCCGTGAGAGTGGGATCGTCGACAATACGAACAGCACGTCGTTGGATGGAGTCAAATGGGTCCAATTGGTATTTCGGTGCGCCGGCCCAGAGATGAGAGCATTACTCCATATGGGGCCTCACCTGAGCTTTGTAAAGCATAAGGAGTTGCCCAGGTTTGAAGTACCGCTTCGCTCTGTTCAGCACACCCAGCTTTTTGGAGGCCATTTTGGCCTTATTTTCCAGATGACCCCTGAATTCGACTTTGCTGGAGATGTCGATACCAAGGATCCCGATACTCTCCAAGATCTTAAGAGGTATGCTCTGAAAGCGAGGTGCTACAACAAAAGGGGTTTTTTTAGCGGTGAATGCACAGACTTGCGTCTTACTGGGGTTGAAATCCACTAGGTTCATAGAACCCCAAATCGAGACTAGATCTAAAGAGTCTTCGATTTCAGACACAAGCCTGGCGCGACTCTCTTCCACTTCGACCCGAGGGATGTTGGCGCGGCCCCTGTACAAGGTGTCTCCAGTACTGTCATCTGCATAGCAACGTATGTCACCAATTTGCAACAGGTCGTTGATATGCAGAAGAAACAGAGTTGGGGACAACACGGAGCCTTGCGGGACGCCAGCGTTAATAGACATGGTGTCGGAGCAGCTACCATTGATAACGACTCTGATGCTCCGTCCAGTCAGGAAACTGGCAACCCATTCGCATAATCCCTCGGGTATCCCGAAGGATGGTAACTTGGAAAGCAGCGATTTGTGCCATACCCGGTCAAAAGCTTTCGCAATGTCTAGGCCTACAGCCAGAGCCTCGCCTCTACTCTCAATGGCGTCAGCCCAGCGGTGTGTTAAATACGCTAAAAGATCACCAGCCGAGCGATTATGGCGAAATCCATATTGACGGTCGCTAATCAGCTGGTGATCCTCTAGGTACCCAAGGAGCTGTGTGTTTATAACACGCTCCATCACTTTGGAGAGGAGGGAGGTGATCGCTATTGGCCTGTAGTTGGCCGGGTCGGTGCGGTCACCCTTTTTAGGCAAAGGGTGAACATGAGCTACCTTCCATGCTGACGGGAAGCTTTTTGTGGAATATGAGAGCCTAAAGAGTCGCGTAAGCACCGGAGACAACTCGGGAGCGCAAAATTTGAGCACCACCGCAGGAATACCATCTGGCCCACTCGACTTCACTCGGATATCAAGAGATGCTAGAGCTCGCCGAACTTCACGCTGGGTGAAGCAGATTTCTGGCATGGAGCTTGTGCACCTCGAGGTGGACGGTGGTGAGGCACCTCTATCGTCCAGAGTCGAGTTTGAGGCGAAGAGACTGCCCAGGAGATCGGCTTTCTCTTTCGCCCCATGGGCCAGTGAGCCATCGAGTTTCCGCAGTGGTGGAAGTGACGACTGACAGAAGTTACCCTCGGCAGCCTTAGCAAGCGACCAGAAAGCCCGACTTCCAGAAGGATAGCTTGCTAGTCGATCGCCAATTCTGCGGATGTGCTCATTCCTTGCCCTGACAGTGATCCTCTTACTGCACCTCGAGGCAGCGTTAAATTTCTTCCTCAAGTCGGTGATATTCGGATCTTCAGACACCTGCGCTTTGGCCCAGGCCCTGTATGCAGCCCGCTTATTACGACGGGCCTCTCTACAGGACTGATTAAACCAAGGTTGGCTCCGTCCGCCTACGGGTATCACGGAACAAGGAATATAACATTCCATGCCCTGCAACACCACGTCGGCAACGGAGTCTGCACAGGTATCCGGATCACCCGACGAGAAACAGAGCTGCCCCCAGGGATAAGAAGCGTAAAATTCGCGCAACCCATCCCAATCTGCAGACTTGTAGTGCCAGACGTTGCGCGTTCCCCGAGAATAGGTCGGCGCGGATTGTTTAGCTGGCACAGCAGTTCGAATGATACAATGGTCTGATGATCCTAACGGAGCATCAACAACAACATTGTAGTCATTCGGCCGCGTAGTCAGCAGGAGGTCCAATAAGGAGGGAGTATGGCTCTCGATATCAGGTATCCTCGTGGGTGAGGATACCAACTGCGAGAAACCATAGGTCAGGGCAAAGTTGTAGGCTGCTCTCCCTGCGCGGTCGGTTATTCGGGATCCCAACCACTCTTCGTGGTGAGTGTTGAAATCACCGAGGACCACCACTTCCGCGCAAGGGAACTGCTCGAGCACGCTGTCAGTCGTCTCTTGTAGCCGCTCAAAAAAACGAGTCGTCTCCGTATCACCGCTGTGGGACCTGTAAAGGCAAGCGTAGACTTTAGTGGAACATCCATAGTCAATACGCGCCCAGAGGATCGACAGGTCCCCGTCTTCAAAATGGCTGAGACGGCGGCAACAAACATCCTCCCGGACGTACATGCATACCCCGGCATGTCGCACAAAACAGTGCTCCAGTTTGTAACCGGGGTAATGAAGATATGATGTATCGGCCGGGCAGGAAATCTGTGTCTCCGTCAAGAAAAGTAAGGCCGGCTTTGCCGTCTCAAGGTGGTAGTGGACGGCGTCGATGTTACTATGCATCCCTCTGATGTTGCAAAAGTCCACTTGAAACGTGGAACTTGAGGGGTGGGCCGCTGAGTAAACATTGTACTTTTTCTTTTTCCTGGCCATTGTATGTGAGTAGGTGTGAATAGGGGAAAGAGGAAGAAGAAGAAAAGGGAGGACGGAGAGAGAGATGGCTGCATGCGGATCAAAGGACAAAGCACGGAGTAGAGAAAAAAACAGGTCACAAAGGTTGTGTGACTTGCTGGCATGGGGTACGGAAGGGCCCCCGGTCCCCCCCCCCGGGGGCAGCAGTCGGGTTCCACTCCGGTCCCCTCCGGCACAACTGCTACCCCAAGGGATTTTTCGCGTGCGGCGGGGCAGCCTCCTGGGGTGGAGATTAAAGTGAGATCCCCAGGCTCGGGCCCCCTACAACCCGCGGGCGGTCAGCGGATAACCGTTTCACCGGGTCTCCCTGATCCCCGCGCCACCATGCCACGCCCATGCGCGTCTGTAATTCCCCGCAACCGCTGGTCCTCCTTTCCACACGCAACAATCTCTCTCTCGGGACGGCTTCTTCCGCTCACCGCCGGAACACGATGCGGGCCTCGCGGCTAATAGGGCATCATTATGGCGGCGGACTCCGACGGAAGGGTGGTAGCTATGCCGACGGAGTAACCCTCCCACCGCAAAAAGGGTACGCCATTGCCTCGTTAGTTAACAGCAGGGTGCACCACTAGCAGGTGAGGTTGGCTTAGGCTCCAAAGATGGTAGGTGAGCCTCTTACACCCCAAATTCTTACATTATACTAATACTATTTATATATATGATCATATGTGTGTCAAAATGTGTGAAACATGCCACCAAACATAATTATAGACACCTCAAATTGTCAACCACATACAATACATACATTACATAGGGTTCATTAAATTTACGATGTCAAATTTTGTCATATGAATTATCAAATTAATAGAAAATACATGTCAAATAATATTCAATCAATTTCAATTAATGTCAATAGATAAAATTATGTATGATGTATAAAACTTTATTAAGACCTATGCTGACATATGGTTCGGAATTCTGGGTCCTAACTAAAAAAGATGAAAACAGCCTCTGGGTCTCTAAACGGAAAATTCTCCGAAAAATATATGGCGTCGTAAAATGCGGGGACCAATGGCGCATTCGCTACAACCATGAGCTCTATGACATGTGTCCACGAGCAGACACAGTAAGACATTAAAGTTGGTCGGATGCAATGGGCTAGACACGTATAGTGCATGAATCAGGAAAGATCTCCAAAAAAAAATTCTATCAAGCAGACCGGGGGACGTTGAAACCGTGGCAGGCCACAGTTGAGATTGCTGGATGGATTCGACAGAGATTTTAATGCGGTTAAAATTACAGATTGGAGGACGAAGGCCATGAACAGGATCTGGAAAAACTTGTTGGATCAGGCCAAGGCCCACCTCGGGTTGCAGAGCCAAAAGAGAGAGAGAGAGATAAAATTGTGTAACGTCAAATGTTATATGTAAATAAAGTAATAATGTTGTTTTATATATACCCAAATGTATAAATGTATGTCAAAAGATTAAAAATAGTATAAAAGTACTTAGAAGTAAATGACACAATCATTGATATTAATTGAACATTATTTATTAATTGTAAACAATTGTAATGAGTCAGTAAAAAATTCATTAATAGTATAACATTTTTGGAAAAGAAAATAAGAAAGCTGTCTTTAAAAAATATTTAACTTAGTATTGATTATTAAATTGTTACAAAATTTAATTGTATACAAAAAAACATTTTATGTGACTATTTAAAACCTCTATCTTGGAAGGTAGAACTTATTTTTAAACCTACTTTTACAATTGTACACTTCCACATATATTTTAAATAAATGCAGGTGTTTTTATACAAAGATACACATTTCTTGTATATATAAAGATGGTAATAGTAAGATTGTTTTTTTTTGTACAAAAGTTTGTATGAGGTAAATATGCAAATTTATTCATTTTATTAATTTTAGTCTTCATATTAGGATGTTGGTGGATTTTTGGATATTAAATAATTAATTACAACATTATTTATAATTACTGTCTAGGGTCACCTAGATTACCTTTATTTTGGCAAAACAATTAAACTATGCATTATAAACTCACCTGTAGCCGACTTCACTTTATAGTTGGATCCACCTGAAGAAGTGATATGCCTCACAATAGTGATGTAATCTCCATACATATCATGCTTGTAAGCTTTAGAGCTGCTATTCCGTATTTTTATTTCTACCGTTGCAGAGTTTGCTCCTTTTTTAATAAATGCTGGAATAAAGAATACACTTTTGATTAAATTCTTTTACGCCTAAATCTACTTTAACTTACTTTAATTTAAATAATAATGTTTCATTCATATACATAGGTACCGCTAAGATACTGTCATTTTAAGATATCACTTGCTCAGCGTGAAAGAAAATATGTATGAGAACAAAAATCTGAAAATATATCTGAAACACATATGACAATAGAAAAAAATATGGGCATGTGTACATACATATATCCACTAATATGCACTGGGTCCACATGGTAGAATATGGTCTAAACAAGGGTATTTAATTGTATTCGAGGGTAAATGTGTAAATACTAGTATAGGTTTGTGCCCCGCAGTGAAACTTTATAAGCCAATATAGAATCAATTAATTATATGCAGTGTTCAAAAATTGTGTCTATACATGTAATAAATAACCATAACCAGCACTTTCATCGTTCACTGCTGGACATGGGTCTCCTAGGGTGTAGTCAGGATTTTATCCTGGGTGGGGTAAAAGCAAACAAGGACGGTAACATGCGGCCTGCAACATTTGGCCTTACGGTTTACATCGATCGGCGTTCGCCCCCAACAATATGACTATGGCATACATATGTTTAATATGAATATGATTTTATATCTATGACAGAGTAAATTTAGTTCGAATTTGAAACAAATAAAACTTACAATGTAGATTGCTACCCCGGTTTGTAGCTGACGCTCTTCCGCCTAAACCAACCACCAAAGCCGTTAAAATTGCACTTTTGCCGCTTCCATTACGACCAATAATGAAATTAACATTCCTATTCAAATTTATTTCTAAATTATCATGGCAAAAGAAATTGCGGACATGAATGCTCTGAATTGCACCGTCTATGTCGTCTTCTTCAATAATATCTGTTCCCATTTTTAATAAAATAAATAATCTAGTCAGCTAAAAACACAAATAACCGAAGTAACAAACGACTTGAAAAGAATAAATAAAAAATAATTAGCTTGGACTTTAGTTTGACACTCAACGCCAAGGGTTGCCAGGTGCAATTTCTTAAGTTTTCTTCTTCGTTTTAGTAAGAGCACTATATAGTGGTGCGTAATCAAGACTTTTCGGAGAAGTTTAACTCACCTAATTCTACTCCGCCTGCGGATCCAACTCCTCTTAGTAACTCCTTAACTCTTTTACGTAATCACTATCGATGCTAGTGCTGGGTAATCAATCAAGCACAAGGAAAAAAAGAAACTCTATGGAACAATTAAACAATTTAACTCTTGATACACCTATCCTAAAAAAAAAAAGGTCGCGCCATCGTGGAGTAATCTCCAACGATCGGAGTAGTAAGGAGTAAATGAAACAATTAAGGGACTTCACTCTTGATACACCTATCCTAAAAAAAAAAGGTCGCGCCATCAAGGAGTAATCTCCGGTGATCGGAGTAGTAAGGAGTAAATGAAACAATTAAGGGATTTCACTCTTGATACACCTATCCTAAAAAGAAAAAGGTCGCGCCATCGAGAAGTAATCTCCGACGATCGGAATAGTAAGGAGTAAATGAAACAATTAAGAGATTTCACTCTTGATACACCTATCCTAAAAAAAAAGGTCGCGCCATCGAGGAGTAATCTCCGACGATCGGAGTAGTAAGGAGTAAATGAAACAATTAAGGGATTTCACTCTTGATACACCTATCCTAAAAAAAAAAAATCGCGCCACAATTCAACCAAAAACAAAACGTCAAAAGAATAAGTAAGTCCTCGGAGTTAAATAACTCCTCGGACTTAGTAATAGTTCAGTGGAATAACTAAAGGTTTCTAGTCCGCTCGCGGATTCAACTCTTTTAATTCATTAACTCCGAAGTTACGCATCGCTAAAGAGCACAGTTCAGTTCTTTAGCAAGTCCGTGAAAAAAACAATGCTAGTAGCATTTTCTTCTCGACCACAACCTTTAATTAATTAATTGAACAATCAGCCAAGTTCGCTTATTGGTCCTGTTAAACCATTTTGTTTTTGACAGCAACTTTCTGTACTTTTCCCCGTAGCTACTAAAAGTCAGTGCTTTTTTTATTTCAACCATATGGCAACATTCTACCAAAGCCAAATTTTGCTTTGAAAAACACCATTTTATCCGTTTGTTTCATTTATTCATCTCTAATCATTAGTAATCAGTGACTTAACAAAACACGAAATTGGTTTGGGAAACGTTGTAGTGCCGTGAAAAAAAGGAAAACCAAATTCAAGGTAAGCTACTTTCTATGTTGAGTATGTTTTCGAAACGGTATTGAACTGTAGTGGGTTCCAAATAAACCATGTGTACATGCTGAAATAATTTAAAACTGCCGTCTTTTTTTTTGTTAGTCACCATAAAGTATTACAAAATTAATCCTAGTACATACACAGAAATGATATAGATCCTAATCCTTTACATCTATGTCCAACCGCAACTAAAATTGTCGAACAACTAACTGCAAGGGTAAACAATAGTGATTGTCAACACGTTCAGTCTCAAGACAATTTCAAATTGGTTTTACTAGTCAATTGGATTTATGTTTACTTGAAGATATATATAACCGTATGTAACAATGCAATGCAATTCAAGCAAGAGAGATTGCATGTTGCAAGTTGGTAGAATATTTTTTAATTATACTATAGGTTTCTTTTCAGAAATCCACAATGAGCGATTCACCAGATCAGAATGAGCCTCCAAAAGACGTAAGTGTAATAAATGTTCTAAGTTCTTTTCTTATTGTTCTAATTTTTCCAAAATAAATTCCTAATTTACAATCATTATTTTTTTTCATTATAGCCAAAAGAGTTGGAAAAATTGGAAGAAGCAAAATTGAAAGCCAAATTTCCAAATGCTGTGCTGGGCAGAGGGCCAGGGGGACATTCTGCTTTCTTACAGAAGAGACTAGCAAAGGGAGTAAGTTGTCACCACATTCTTTTACGTTTGACTCTGTAGAAGGGATGATGCACAAAAAGCAGTTGATGGGTAAATTAACCTAATGGGTTTAAATTAACCTAAACTTAGTGTTTATTTCAGGATTATTGCACTTTAAAATGAGACATTAGTAGTTTAAAAACATTTCTTATTAAGACCATATTGTGTATGGAAATCTCATTTGAAGTAAGGGACAAATTACAACATTGGGAGGGACAATTTAATAAATAAAACATCCCATATAACTTTATTAGTGTTACAGCAATATTTTAATCATGAAGCTCTTAAGGCTGAAACAATATCCCTAATAGAGGATTTTATATATTGTTTTTACTGTCCCTCCTGATATATTGTGAATTGTCCCATGCACCAATTGAAATTTCTGTGATTGATAATACACTTCACAATTAGAAAGTTACTGGGTTAATTTTTCTATAGTTTTCAAATTGTACTGATTTCATTTAGGAATGCTGTAGGGGAAGAGTGCATATTACATTCCCACAGCCGCTGGGCGCACTCGACTAGCCCCATTACCCCTCTTTCACAGAAGACTACCTGTAAGATATGCCAGAGCTCATTCCATCCTATCCGTCCCCAATCTATTCCTCAATCTGCAAAGGTAGGCAGCACATCTGGAGGCATGTCAACATTTGTCATTCTGGATTTATGTTGGTATGTATCATAGATGTTTATGGACGACAGTATCCACTTATCATCAGGTGAACTGTATGTTTGTCTCCCGCCTTTTATCTATAAAAGAAAAGAATAATAAGTAACTAGAAAACCTTTTTTCCAGCAAAAGTTCTTCGACTCTGGAGACTACCAAATGGCAAAACAGAGGCCTGGCAACCTAGCAGGACCTTTCAAAGCTCCCGCTGTACCGGCCAAGCTGCCCACTGGAGATGCCATCCCCACACCAGACACCGTCCCAGTCCGCAAGACCTCTATTATTCAGCCTAAATTCCACCCGTCCACTCAAACCTCCTAGCCCTGCCTGCCTTCCATAAGCTTCACTTCACAACACTAACTTTATTATATTTCACATTTTTTGCTATTGCGTCACTCTAAGCTTTTAATTTTAATCCTATTTCCATATAATTTAAAATAACTTGGATGTTTTCGTTACATTAGGTTTTTATTTCTTAAATCCTATTTGCTATAAACATTGTGATTGTTCAATATTATGTGTTAAAATTTTAACCACTGTTATGTAAAAAAATAGTTATAGTTGGGTTAAGGTGTGTACATTATGTCCTCATAATGTTGTAATCATGTTTCATACTATATGTTCATAAGCTCTTTGCCAGCTTGACTGTGGGAATTTTAAATATTCACTTGCCAAATGCATGCTAATTAAAAAAAAACAAGTAAATATATATATACTCATATCTGCATATATTTAATATGTATAATGAATATAATCCATGATAATATGATACATTATGGCTTCATGCAGCTATAGGCATAAAATCCGCTGTTATTTAGAAAATATTAACATGGATGTATGATATAAATATAAAATTAGCAATGTTACCAGCTCCTTTAAATGTCTAAATTGAAGGGATTTGTTCAGTTTGGAACTGTCCCTGTATATAAGCGCCATAATTCATGTTGATCAAATAGTGATTTTAAAATTAAGGGTAGTCCACTCTAGTCAGAGTGCACACCCCGAGGGATGGCCAACTATGGCTAGTAAAGGTTTTATTTTTATATGTGATTCGGAGTTTCTAATAGTTGTAACGATAGATGTATTGACTAAATGTGAAAGTGTGTGACTGATTCCTCATTAACAAATACCAACCTCACACAATACTTCATGAAGCTATATAAATACAATAATGTACACCATGTTAGACGAACACTGTATATGTGTGTATATGTTTTGGCACGACAACATAAGTGTAAAAGGAATAAGTTAGAAATTAAAATAAATTCTTGGTAAAAAAGCAAAAATTGTTTTATTTCCGTCTCTCAGTGAATATTATTTTTTTTGGCAAAATTAATGAGATTAAAAACAAGAGATTATTTAATAATAAATGGCACTTGGTTAAACCAATTTTAACAACAAATGAGTAATACATCCTCCATCTTGCTTTGCGATGCGCGAATCCTCCCATTGGAACCTCGATCAAGATCGCTCATCCTTTTGTTTAATGAATTCCAATGCGTCTACATACATTGATTCTTATATTTGACTGCTCTCTGGGAACAAAAATTCGTATAAAAAATATTGTAAAAGGATGTAATATTCTATTAATGTAGCCGTCTGTGTGGATGCTCCCTACAAAAGGCTTCATCAATTAGAAACACCATTAAGCACTTTTCTAACATATAGGGGCTGGTCCAGGTTATCCCGAGTTCTAATGCAGCGCCATACCCTATGATTTTGAACAAGGGCGTCACGATTTTATGCAGGGTGGGGCAAAGCAAATTTTCTTATAATTTAAATAATAGGTAGGTGTAATGCAGAAAGTCGTTAACGATGACGCCTCAAATAAGTTAGTAACGTAAGATGTATCTTTGTAAATATAGTTTCTATGCCCTGTTATTGTTAAGTTTGTGTATCATGTATTTTGTGTGTAAATAAAGATTACGACAGCAAATTAAATTTAACCCCGAAGGACGACGCGAGTTGTGAAACTCAGATGTGACAGTCATCAGTAAACCACTGCAGCTCTCACTACTAGTAACAACACTCTGAAAACCGCGCCCTCAAGAACACTGTCTCAACACCTGCTTCTACGCATTTTGATCAAAACCTCAGAGACATCCGACTGTGTTCGTGTACCGTCAGTACGGGCAAGTTCCTCAGGCGTAGATTTCACTGCGACCCGACTCGAGTTATTATTTCACCACCCGCCGCCCGTACACTCGCCATCCTCGGTATACGCAACAGTCGTATTAGATGATTTTGGATCTTATTAGATAGGGGGGCTTTAGTATCTAACTCTCTTTATTGTACATACTAACAAAGTAATTTAAGTAAGTACACAACTATGAAAACAATAGGCGGTCTTATTGCAATTATGCAATCTCTTCCATACAACTTGCGATCTGGAAAAGTAGGCGATGCATTATAAAAGATTAAAAAAAACAGTTTTGATAAAGTAGTCACAATTTCAAAGATTCACCGCCTCCTCGATACTCCTATTTTAAAATTGTAAACGAAAAAGCTACTGCAAAACTATTCAAGTCTATTATCGTCGTATTAGAATGTCTTTTGCACACATTCTTACAAGCAATTTAAGATAATTTTAAGAAAAGGAAACTTCAGTCATATGATGAGAAATAACAATTTTTGTCAACGACAAATATAATAACGCGTTCCTCGTCCAGCTGGTCAGTACATGTAGACGACCTGGGTTCCGGTGCATTTACTCCGGCGTAGCGGCAGCCTGTGCACCAGCTGCACGTGTAGTTACCTGGGTTACAGTGCACGTACTCCGGGGTGGCGGCGGATTGGTACTACACCAGCTGCATGCGTGGTTACGCGAGTTCCAGAGCACGTATACTGGGGTGACGCGCGGCAGTCTGGTACAGCTATACGTGTAGTTACCTGGGTTCCAGTGCACGTACTTTGCGGTGGCGATGGCCGATTACTGCTCCAGTTGAACGTGTAGTTACTTGGGTCCCCTTGCACGTACTCCGCGGTGGCGGCGGCCGGATACTGCTCCAATTGCACGTGTGGTTACTTGGGTTCCCGTGCACTTAATCCGAGGTGGCGGCGGCCTGGTATTGCTCCAGGTGCACGTGTAGTTACTTGGGTTCCCGTACACTTAATCCGAGGTGACGGCGGTCTGGTACTGCTCCAGGTGCACGTGTAGTTACCTGGGTTCCAATGCACGTACTCCGGGGTGGCGGCGGCCTGGTACTCGCGCACCAGGTCGTCGACGACGATGCGCGACTCGTCGAACTCGGCCAGCGACTCTTTGAACATGGGCTCCTTGCGGAACACCTCTAGGAACGCCTCGCGCTTCCGCAGCTTGTCGTACTGTTGCAAGCAACGGTCGAATAGCTGCACAGAACAAGACACACACATGATACATGTCTGCTAAAATCAAAGAATGATGCGTCATTTGGCCGGTATATCCAATAAATACCAAATGAACGCTTTTAACATAAGTCTCAATTTTTATTATAGCAACATGGCCCAAAAGTATCGGTGAAATGAAATATCTGTCTTAGAAGTATCTCAATGTATAAGGGAGAGGGATATAATCACCGACGAAAACACAGTCGGCCGAGATATGGGCCGTAGGTGGTGCATCCTGTGCAGAGACATCGAGATATTTGAGCGCGCCAAAGGTGTACATAGGGGGACTAGATAAATTTTGAGATACTCAAATTTCAGATAGAGAACTCATTTGATCTGTACAGTTTTTAAAACATTCGAACATTTGAAATTCGAATTCCGAAAGCCATTTAATCAAAACGAAAAAAAATAATGTATTCACTTTTTTATTGCATTTCGCGCGCTTTTCTTTGCAACAATGGAATTCGAACGAGGACATTTTGCAATCATGTTATACGATTTTAAAATTGGTTTAAATGAAAGTGAGTGTTAAGGTACATTAGCATCAGCTTTTGGGGACCTCGCACAGTCCGTGCAACAATGTTTAGATGGTTTTCTCAGTTTAAACAAGGAAAATTTTCCTTGAAAGATGATGAGAGAAGTGGCCGTCGTGCGACTTTTGTAACGAATGAAAACATGGAGGCGGTAAAGAAAATGTTGCACGAATACCCAAAAACTACCTACAAACAGAGAGAGACTCATAGGATTTCATCGCCGGTCATTCATGAAATTTTACACCAACACCTTCAAGTCAAGAAGCTTTGATCGCGTTCGGTTTGGGTGTTTTCAGTCGAAGAGCCTCTCAGGAAGTCAAACGTGGGCGCAGTGTGAGCAAAAAAATGGTGTCAACATTCTTCTCTGCGGGTGGCCATTTAGCGCCAATTATTATAGCCACCGGACACAATTTTTGAAAAATGGTAAAACGAGTGCTTTTATTTGTATTGTAAAATTCTTATACCAAGTTTAAGGACCGACAATCTTTTTCTATATAAACCAACACAAGGGGGTGACCCATTTCACATTTGAATTTTAAGCTATCCCTTCTTAGATATTTCCGTTTAAATTTAAGTATAAATCTTAGCAATTATTAGTAAATCTTAACATTTTCACGCCGGTGTTACTGTATTATACAATGCTAAAACTTATCATTTTATCATATTGTGTATTGAACCAATAAAGGAATTTGAGTTGATTCATTGAGTCTACATCATAAAAAGCTATTGTCCAAACGTGTTTTTAGCTTCAGCCGCTTCGGTTCGCCGTTGATGTTAGTCAGTTGTGCCGGATTAAGGGGATGCTCGGGGGTTAATATAGCCCGGGGGCCCCAAGCCAGACCATTTACCCCCTAGGCCAGCGTGGCGTTTTAAGGCATACACGTTAGGGTGGGTCGCTTTTGTATGGAAAAAAAATAAAATTGTCCAATACGTTTTGTAATAGTAAAAAAAATGTGACCCACATCCAATTATGAAAAAATAACGAAAATAAAAATTTCTAGTTTAACCCCTTCTACCCGCGCATTGAGTTTGAAAAACTGTAATTTTTGATTTTTTTGTGAATTATTTGAAAATCTATTTGTCGTGGCTCATAGGAAAAACAACTACGTAAACTAATAAAATAAAATACTTTTGGACTAAATTTTATTATTAAGACAGAAAAATAAACAAATAATAAGACAAAATAAAAATAAAATATCTTCAAATCACGTTAAAATCTTTCTTACTTTCGAACTTAGGCATAAGCTTTCGTGAAATAATTTTATTCTTAATTAAAGCTTCTCTTGCTGTTTTGTGGCAAAGCTGCATAGATGCCTCTATTACTGTTTTTACAGCCCGCTCCACAGCTTGAGTATGACATGGTATCCGCAGAAAAAGGACTTCATCATCACCATCTGACTCAACTAGGGAATGAAGAGTCTCATCCGGAACATTGGTCAATATAGGTGGTTGCGAGTAAGATTGCTGCCAGTCTATCAAATCGATGTAAGACGAAGCGTTTAAATTTATCTTAGGCACTTCAAAGACTCGAAGCTGAAGGGATTCAAATGGTTTCCTTGCCTTTAAAATGCGTCTAGCGGCAAGTTCTCTCACATGTTTTTGTTCGTCAGATAACATAGACAAGAGCAAGTTTTCTGGGTGCGCAAAAAAAGCATTTCGTTTTATTACAGGATCAACAACACTCTTCAATTCTTGCGGAAGATATCGAGAATAAAATACCAACTTCCAAAAGTGCCTTGCTCCATCTTTACATGTCGGATTTAATTTGATTTCGAACCAAATAGGAGCATATACTTTAACTACAAAAGTAGCGAGTTGTTTCAGTTCGTTTGTAGGTATCTCAGTAGACACATATAAGCGCAAAATCCTGTTGGCCTTTGTTAGCCACCTGGCATGCGATATTTTTCCCGGAGAGCGATTAGACAAATCAGGAGAGCACTTACCCCTTATGACGGCAGATGTGATATCATAAAGGTAACGTTGATCAGAACTGAGGTCTTTTACATTTGAAATGTTAAGTAACATACCTCCTATCTTTTCAAACACGACAACAGAGCGCTTCTCACAATCATCTAATAACTTTCCGATAGCACCTGAATAAGTATTAGGTCCTGTTGTGGTGCCATCAAGTTTTGCAAATAAATGTCTTAAGGGCAGTTCATTTAAGTGTAAAAGACATATGATCCATTGAAGTGGTCGGTGTAAACGCTTTTCTAAAAGCCGTATGACTCCGCCGTATTTGCCCGTATTGGTTACCGTCCCATCACAACCTATGGCAAGAGTATCCTCTAGAGACATATTCAGTTGACCTGTTACTGTTTGAAAGATAGCTGACTCCAACCCTTTTGCAGTTCCATGGCTTGGAACGGCATATCCGACATAAACTGATCCTGGTTCTTTAATTATTGAAATATGTTCTTCCACGGATGTTAAGCGGTATTTTTTTCCCCCTTTCATAACAATTTTCAGGGTCTTATCTTTTCGTCCATCAAAAAATAAGGCAGGAATAGTATCTAGTTGGCCTTGAGATAAGGTTTCTTTTCGTAATTTTTGTCTCGCTCGTCGCAATTTCGACTTATCGATTACTTCGTTGTTGATTTTCACATCTTGCAAAACAGCAGAAGCGACAGCAGCAGCTGCTCTGTCGGATATCCCGTATCGGTCACAGATTGTTGACAAATTCTTGAGAGATGTTATTTTACGTTTTTTTGATACTGGTTTTGATGAACTTGAGGGCAAAGTTTGTTCTTCATCGCTACTTCCAGTCGTTATTGAGGTATTAGGATTTTCATGAGAAGGGCCTGGTTCACAAACGCTAGAATCGTAATAGGATTTGAGCTTAATTTTTCTATCACTCAGTTTTCTTTTCCTCTTACTTGTCAATAAATCAACAGTTCCCATAATCATTTTTCTCTCTGTTCTCTGATCTATTAAAAAAGCTCGTTCTTCCTTAGGAACCTTTTGGTCTTTGGAACATTTGCATAACTCTAAATCTTTACACTTACATGAACTCAAATCAAACAGTCTTTCCGAATTTCTATGAAAATCTTGAATCTTTTCTTCTGATAAACGCTTCAAAGATTTTAATAAATTTTTACACTTCGCGTGGTAACTTTTAATCAATTGCATCACACGATTATGAGACACAGTAGGAATAGACGCTTTTCTCCACAAATATTTAACTTTAGATGACACTATTTCAGATATCTCATTAATGGATGGCTCTTTTTTTGAATTGTTCCCAAGTTTAAGCTGATGTCTTACTAAATTGTAATATTTCATAACTTGTTTGTAAGTAGGTAGTTGATTTTCGTTAATTTCTTCCGGAGCACCAAAAATGGGACAACTTGTGGATATTCGGGTATTATTTGAAATTTCCATGATGCACAATGTCACAAAACTAACAAAAACTACTTAAATTAGCGAAAAAATTAGATAAATGCGTGCGATCTTTCACCCGGAACTAATTAGGCGCACTGAGACAATGACGCGTGATCGACAGTTTACGCCCTCTTTCCCCACTCCTTCCCCCGCACTATACGCACGATTATTCTAATATTTTGGTTTGATTATTATTTGTATTACGTGTATCGCTGAATATAAGAATGTAATATCATTTTACGCCATGTAGTTTATACAATAAACTCTGATAAAATAAATCCGATTTTAACAATTTTTCCGAATTTTCAAACGTCATGCGCGGGTAATTAATGTTAATAAAAATAAAAAATAAATATATACGATTTTAAGTCTCTACCCAGGTCATATTTCCCGCACTATTACAAATCGAAATTCGGAAAAAATAATTTTCGACCCACCCTAATACACGTCGCTCATACACGAGACAATGTGCATGAAGAGGTGTAAGCCAGCAGTGGATACTGAAAAGGTTGGTCAGTGTGTCAGTTCTAAAATTTATAAAATTACTCTCATTAAGAGGGCTTCAGCTATCAAATATCTCCGGGCCCCCTATACATAATCCGACACTGTCAGGAATGTAGCGTGTACTCACGGAGGATATGTTGGTGTGGTTGGCGAGCAGGAGGCCGGAGACCTTGTGCGAGGCGTGCACGTAGGGCGAGCGTCGTGAGAGCGCCACCTGAATAGAGGCGGGCCCCCACGGGATGAACGACGCCAGCTTGCGCTCGCGGATGCGCTGCAACGACTTGTGCACCTGTGACGGGTCCACCTCGCCCTGACACAAACAGAAAAACTTTACTTTAACATATTCATTCCAGGGATAATTAATAAACTCCACACCGTACAGACCCTAACAAACAATCAGACAAAAGTCCAGTTTAAGATATTGCTTCCGGGCACAGTTTAAGATCTTCCTTTCGGGCATAATTATGGTGTAGCCATACAGACATTGGTACGAACATCACGTTGATAACCGAAAAGCTCCATGTGTAGAATAGATGGCAGACGAGTGGTCGGGCCACATCGCACATTGTTGAATATTCAATACAATGAATGTTCATACATTTGATAATGACAACATTTTTAATTCTTCATACATGAGATCGCATTATGCCTACTTCTTTGTTTTTCCTTAGCTTTCATCGCAATTTGCCATTGAAAAGACTTTCGTACAGTTTTGTTCGAATGTATTCCATTTTTATGTTTATTTGGAAGTGAATGGACCATTATTATCTAAAATAATAAAGCGCCAAACCTAACTTTAAGTTAAGCAGAGAAATACAACAGACTAACATTTATAATTTTGTAAAATACTGGGTAACGCGACCAGTCGAGTGAGTCCAGCAGCTGTGGGATTGCAGCTTGAACCCTCCCCTTTGTTGATTTTTGTTTGAGAGGACCTTGGGTCCAACTCAAAAATTGTGCTTAAAATACGAACGTTTTTTTTTTTATTTTTAAAGAACTTTTATGCCTTGGCACATGTCAGTTCCATCGTACCCTAAACTTACATTCTACAACATTAATGTAGATACCAATATATCAGCCCTAGTGAGGGATCGCGAATCTGTACAAACTATTAGCTGCTCGTGAATTAGGTTCTCCTAGTATCTTATGGAACATACAAACATCATTCCTGAACACGAACGTTATAAATCAAATCATGCAACGTTATGCTATAATGCGATCAAACTAACGCAGGGGTGCTCAAACAGTCGATCGCGAGTGCTTTTTGAGTCGATCTAGAGAAAAAATATCCGATATAGAACTATTCACAGATTTTGTTTTAGTAGGTAGGTAATTAAACAAAATGTAATGAATAAACAACTAAAATTTATTCGATCCGCAATTAGGTCAGAATAACCCCTTCATCGCTTTCTTTTATCGTAATAACCCCCTACTAGCGGCAAAAGGCGGCTTTACCAAAGGAACACGCGGTACTTGTCAAAGAGAAGCCGCGTTTTTGATTCCCGCCGATTTTTCTAGAAACTTCGGGCGGCGTGTTTGGCGGGAACATTCGAGACTTCGTTCGCGCCGATATAAATGTTGCGCCTGCAGGAATAGGAGTCAGTCTGAGTTGTAACTTGAAGGCGATTCGTCGATACAAAATTTATTAATAAATAGTACAAAATGAGTGCGGCGAAGAAAAGTAAAACTTATCATTTTAATAACAATTGGGAGGAAGAATGTTTCTTTTGTATGGTAAAGGATAAGTGCATTTGTCTCATTTGCCGTGCGTCAGTTGCAATACCTAAGCGTGGGAACTTAGAGAGGCATCATAAAACGGTTCATAAAAACTATGAAAAGGATTTTCCGTCACAGAGTGAATTAAGAAAACGAAAAGTACGTGATTTGATAACTTGTTTGAAAAAAGAACAAACCATGTTCACAAGACCAGCCAAACAATCAAAAGCTGCAACGATCGCGTCATTTAAAATATCTCATATATTGGCGAAACACAAGAAACCATTTGAAGATGGATCGGTTGTGAAGGAAGCATTTATTGAAGCGGGTGATACTTTATTTGGAGATTTTAAAAATAAAACAGAGATTATGTCTGCTATTAGAGAACTTCAGTTATCTCGTCCGACTGTCACAAGGCGCGTTGAAGTCATGAGTCAGGACATGGCAGATAAACTAAATCATGATATCATGAAATGTACATACTTTTTTTTTTTATAGAGAAGAGGGCGGACGAGCAAGCGGTCTCACGTGATGGTAAGTGTTACCGCCGCCCATGGACACCTGCAACACCAGGGGGTATGCGGGCGCGCCGCCGACCTTGCAAAATCCTATTCACATCCTATGTGCTATCGAATGTACGTAAACATTGAATATTCGAAAATGTGCTAATAAATATTAATAAATATTCAAAATTTGTGTGTAACACCTTAATTCATGTAATGTCTATGTACGTTCTAACTCAATGACACTTACGTCTTGTATGCTATATGATCGTACGTAATAAAGGGTCACCTGTCAGCTTTATTTCTCCTTAATTTTACGTGCGATAGTAAGCATTTTGCTAAGAAATCGATAGTAAGTGGTCACCGCCGCCCGTGGACACCGGCAACACCACGGGGCATGTTAATGCGCTGCCGACCGCTTAGAATTCTGTTCAAAGCTCTCTTGAAGAGCTCCATGTCGTAACGTAACGGAGAAACCTCAGCGGGCAGGTCATTCCACACCCTTCGAGTTCGTGGTTTAAATGTTTTTTTGTATGTAGCGACGACTCTTGTTCAAGAAACATCTAATAATGATATCCACTAAGATCAAATGACAACACCCACTTAGATCAGAGATGAGCAACACGCGGGACGCTTGCGGCCCGTTAAACATGTTTATGCGGCCCGCCAAGCTCATTAAAAATTTCAAGTAAATTCGTTTTTCTGTTTTATTTTGCATTAAAATTTGTATATGAAATCTTTACTTTTTTTTAATTTTATATTTTTTTATTCTGTTTATTATAAATAAAGTTTTGTAAATTATTAATAAGTGTTACTTTATGTGCGACCCGCCAAAAAAATTTAAAATTTAAATTGGCCCGTTGATTAAAAAGGTTGCCTTAGATCATAACCCTGACTTAGATCATTAAAAAAAATTATAACAGCACTCGTGGAGCACTTACCTGTATAATGTTCAGTATAGATATGTAGCAGTGTTGATTGGCCCGGTCGGGACTCAGAGAGACCATCATGTTCTTTGGCTGCAGCAACCGCTGCATTACGTCCAATACTGTCGTCTTGCGGATTTTTGGCGCCTAAAACGATTACAGCAAAGAAACATTCTATTGAATACAAAACAGACGAAAAATGTGGTGACATTATCTGAGAAAAAGGACTTTATTGTCGCTTCTAGTTTTCTAGATATTTAGTAAAATCTTTAGAAATATAACGTTGGTTTATCATAAAAAATATATTTTTTTTAAACTGAATCTTGAAATAACGGCACTTTGAAGTTAGAAAATGGTAAGGAAAATCAATAAGTTCGCATTAAGAATAAAGTCGCTTTGTTCGTATAATGTCATGTATTTGAACAAAATGATTTTTTTAACATTATATTACAAAGATAAATTACAAAGTTATCTTTCTGATAAAAGGTATATTCAAATACTAAATCTTTTCAATTACTAGGCTGTAAAATGAAAGGGAATTGAATCTACTTACATAGATATCCCAATTTATTTTGTTAATTATTGATCAATCATCAATGAGCACTGTATAAATAAGTGTACATACGGCGTTCAGCTCGTGATCGGCGGAGAGCGGCGTGTACCCGGTCATGAGGAAGTGCAGCCGCGGCGTGGGGATCAGCGGCGCCACCAGGCTGATCAGGTCGTTGTTCATGTACGACGGGTACCTGCGTATATAACCAGAACTTTTATCGTACATTGCTGGACACGGGTCTCGTTATTCACGTTGTTTCTAAAAGTTCACTCCCTCAGAGGTGGTGTAGTTGTTTAGGGCTTGTGGTAGCCACTTTTATATCGCATAGACTATTACGACACCCACGGGAAGTGATGGGGTGGTGGTATTCTATAGCCGGCCCACACCAAACGGCCAACCTGCCACCTTCACAAAACGCACACTCAACGCTTCTCATTCTTGTAGGAATGAGAAGCACTGATTTCTGATTTTCATATTAATATTTTTGACTTTACGATGAAAGCTGCTACAAGGATAGAGTAATGCGAATATAAGAAGGATATTATTATTGTGTTCTCATTCCAAAACAAATCCCAATTTTTAAACAAGTTTGTCTTTAATGTACTTGTACTAAAATAAATTCTAAAATTTATCGTACAAAACATTACAATATACCCTTAGCAAGAAAGAATGAAAGAAAATTAGTCGTGGATCACTTCATCCGGCTCCGCTCGCGGATCCGACTCCTCTTAACGATTCCTTTACTCCTTTGATTCACCTACTTATATTTTATAAGAGCCTGAGAGCGACTCATTCGCTTTGCATCATGTTCCTTTGTGTAACTCAGCGATCCAAAAATGAAAGGAATAAATAACTTCTCGGAATCGATAACAGTTAGCCGGAATAATTAAGAGTTTCGTTACGGCTCGCGGTTTTGGATCTTTTGATTCATTGAATCCGGACTTACCCATCACTAAAGAAATAGTCTACCTAATAAGCAGTTACTGTTGGGCATGAAAATCCGTGATACTCGAATGTGTGTATGATAAGTTGATAACAAATGCGCTATCCTCAAATGTTGATGTTTGTGGATTTACCATTTAAGTTTCCAGGTAAAGAAGGGAAAATAGGAAATATAGAGGGATGAAGTGTTTTCATCACCCCAATACATTCGTTATTTAATGGTAAAATCAAGCTAGAAATTTCTGCTAACAATGATTATCTGGATTGTATCTGGAGTTAATTTGCGCAAATAAGAAAATCCATTTAGATATTTTAGTATATCGCATTCGCATATCAATTCATTAGATAGGTAGGTATATCTTGAGATTCGAATGTGATGCAATAGTATGGTCTCATAAACACATGATATAATTTCGAGGGCAAATTCGTATCAGTTTTTTGGTCTTCCAGTAAAATTTGGTGTGACATACTAGATTTTTAATTTGTACAGCGAAGTCTCTCGCGAGATTCAAGTTTAGACTATTGAACAATTGAACGAACTGTCCATCACATTTTTTTTTTTTTTTATAGAGAAGAGGGCGGACGAGCAAGCGGTCTCACGTGATGGTAAGTGTTACCGCCGCCCATGGACACCTGTAACACCAGGGGGTATGCGGGCGCGCCGCCGACCTTGCAAAATCCTATTCACAGCTCTCTTGAAGAACCCCATGTCGTAGTTTAATGGGAAGACCTCTTGAGGCAGTTCGTTCCACAGCCTACGGGTTCGCGATATAAAATAATTTTTGGACCGAACAGTACGCGACACCTCCGTATCTAGGAAATGCGGATGGACCGCACTTCTGTGACGGGAGGTGCGGTTGTAGAAACCCGAGGTGGGAATTATATTGAACAATTAATAACATACAAGTAATTCAAAAAAAACAATTTGTATCACATCACTATAAACAAAATTTTGACTCAGAATTAATTGTAAAGTTTCTCACCTAAGTGTAGCAGTACTGGCGCTCATAATAGTGGAGACAAGTGTATTGATCTGTGCAAAGGACGGGTTCTGTATGTGGAGGCGATCACTGGCAATGCGATTGAGGGCTGTGTTGTCCAGTACCATCACACAGTCTGCACTTTCTGTCAGTCGCTTTAGTGTTAGCAGTGAATTGTAGGGCTGGACGACAACGTCACTGTCAACATTTACATATATCAAATTTAATGTTTAATTAAGAATATGAATTAAATAGAAACATGCTTAACAGTTGACTTTTAATTGGATATAATGATCAGTATCTACATAAATCAACTGTGATATAATGTCTTGTAAGTGCGCCACAATAAAAAAACAAAATTCAAATTATTTAGTTGATTGTGTCCAGATGGTAATATTTCATTAATTTAAGGGCCTTCTGATGAGGTATCAGGAGGTATCAAAAAGTCAGTTATACTTTACCGAAAAGTCGTATCAGCTAGATTTAACTGGCAGATAAATTATCTATCAGATTGTTAACAGTTACTTTATCAGGAGATGGTGAGAAAGGCACTAAGTGGGCATACAGAAGAACAACAAACCTTATTTCATCCAAATTGGGGAAGACACTGTAGGTCTGTACCAGTTTTTTAGGAAATCTGTCAGAGAGGTGCTCTAGGATGTATGAGCCCATGCCTGACCCGGTACCTCCGGCTATTGAGTGGCACAGAACAAAACCCTGAAAAATGCAGTATTTTGTTTTTGTCACTAATTTATGGTACTGGTAGGCCATTTTTGTACATATTATGAACAAATGCAGAGATGATAAGTACAAAAGAAACAAACATCCAAATATACAATGAGAGATCAATAGGTTACATTGTAACCACTCTATATTATATACATCTCTCTGGTATGATCACGGAAATAGGAAGATGGGAGACAGCCATTATAACTGTACAGACTTAGATTTTTAATAATTTTACCATATGATTGCAAATGATACATGTTGAACTAGTCACTATTATTTGAAGCCTAGAAGGATTTGTTTTATGTTCTTAGTTAGAAATGTATAAGGAGATAGACTAAGTCTTTCTCTGTAATTTCTCCATATATAATAAAATTACTATGTACTGTCACTTATGAAAAAAATAAATAAAGATTAACGAAAGGGCCGAAATGAACTCTCATTACTGAAATCCTGAAATATTGAAATAGCGACTACAAAGAAATTTTGCAGCGATTTATCAATAATTTATAAATAGATATAATCATAAAATAGTAACTTACAAAGTAACAATCAATGTTATACCTCCAAATTATCACTGCCATCTGCCTCCCTGTTGATGATATCAAACACCTCCTCGTTTAGTTTCTCCCCCTGCGCGTAACCCGACGCCCAGTTATTACCAGCGCCACCGCCATGTTTAGACAGATACACATTCTCTGGGTTGTACAGCTGGAACATAACAAATGTTTTTTCTCGGAATTATTTTTACTTTTGTACACATCTACACTAAACAGATTAGATGACATCTTATAACGTTATTGAAAAGGTATGGTTTATCCCTGCATGGAAGGAATAAGAAGTCCTAGCATATTGTAGTACTTTAGATTTACCTATGCTATATGTATACCAATTGACTTATCAACTTACTCCCGCCATGCACGGGATATATCTTAAATGTTGTACTGGTATCAGCCTAAAACGTCCCACTGCAAGGCACAGGTCTTTCTTAATAAATCACTGGGGTTTCAGTCCGTAATCCACTACGCAGTCCCTGTCCGGATTGGGATATTACGTTGTCCAAATGGGAACCTCTTGTACATACAGACATTTGTCTGTTGTACAAGAGGTTCAGTCAATTGACAAATTTTAGAATTAATCAAAGCTGTTAAACAAACATTTAAAATATGCAATAATATAGGATTAAGTAAGACACTGGTCTTCACAAATTACTTCTAAGAGAAGAGACTTGGCAAGACCTGAAACACCAGCTAGCACAAGATATAGGTATATGTGGGTGACTAGGTAAATTTAAGAGATACAACATTTGGCTTACAACACAATTTTTTATTACAACTTCTCCCTATTCTCCAATAGTCTCTATACAGCGATTCGTTTGTCTAACTAAACCAAGATTTAAAGCACTGGCCATACTCTTCTTTAGCGAGGTCTTCAACAACTGCCATAAAAGCATTCCGAGTCCTCAGAACTGCCGAAAAGCATGCCACGGAGTCCAAGCTTCACTTTTGGAAAGAGAAAGAAGTCGCATGGAGCTAAATCAGGGCTATAAGGGTCAATTCTTGGATCTCTGTAAGCGTTTGTATTATCGTGAAAAATAATAGTAAGTAATGCTATATGTAGGTAGAAAAAGTTTAATAGAAACTATTCTCTGGGCTCCTCAAGTCTATTCAAATTTAAGACTGCAGGTATCCAGCACTTGACTGTTGTCAGTCAACATATTCTAACTAAAAACGGAATGAAAAGAATCCCACTCTGGTTAGTACACATTGTGTTATTCACCGTCTAGCGATGGCTTCGAAAAAATTGGCAGAAAAATTATGCCAGACTTTAGACTGCAATAAAGGTCGTGAACCACATCAAGAGCAGCCATCTCTATGAACAATCAATTATTTACTTTGCTTTGTAAGGATCTTGATTCTGATCACAAAGTATTTCTTTTCGACATGGATATACCATTCCGATAAATGGATTTATATGGATTCGTTCAGAATATACAACCTCAGGTATTTCACTAGCAATTTTGTTATTAATTGATTCTTATTTTTAGGGGCAGACCTGACAGTAAAGTATATTTTTATTATACAATTTTAATTGATATGGGTAAAAACCATCTCTAAAATGATGTGTATTTGTTTTTATTTAAGCTGGAACAATCAAGCTTGAAACTTCATAGGGGAGGGGCCCACAAATTAGGTTGGGAAACACTGTTCTATAATAATATTTCTATGATGGTTTCTAATGCTTCACTCAACAGTTTTATGTTGAGTGAACTCAAATTTATTTTATTTTATTTTTCTACTTTATTTGATTTAACAAGCTATGATGTCTATATTGTCTTTCTAGGAAATAATTTTTGGCCCATCCTACGTTTTTTCAATGATCTCATCAATATGATATTAATACAAGAGGTGTGCACTCGTAAAGTTTGTAGAGGTATTATACTGACACAATCCATTTTGAATGTGTAAGGTACATCCATATCACAAATCGGATCACAAAAAGGATAGTGATCTTTGGATTACAATATATACTGACTGTATACCATTCCCCTAAACAGGCAGCAAAAATATACTAAAGGAAAAGCAAATCAGGGTCAACAAACCAGCATATTTTTTGTGAAGTGAATTTTAAATTACTAAGAATGACTGGAGTGCTGCTTCATAGGTCTCTTAATTTCTTTAGCAGAGAATCTAAATGTAAATTTGCTACCATCATTTTGTTACTAATTCCATACTTTCTGTTGCTCTTTTAATTATTTCTCATTTATCAATTCCAGTACAAATGCATAATCATCAAGTCATAGTTGATACAAACCTTTGCATATGGTGAGTTCATGATAGTGTGTATAACACGAGGCTCCAAGTCCAGTAATACTGCTCTTGGTATGTAATGGTCATCGTCAGCCTGGTAGAAGAACACGTCTTTACGGTCTGACCCAGCGGACGCAAACTCCTCCAGGATACCTTCCGGAGATATACCATGTTCTATGCACAACTGTTTCCAGAACTCGAAGCCAACTGAAAATCATTCAGGATTGTTTAATTTCTAATAATTGGACTATGGTTTTGTATGAATATAACGATTTTTTTTATAAGTTATATATAGCTCCTTTGTATATAGAATATAGGTCAATACTGTAACAGAAATTAAATTAATTGGCGGAAATTTAAATTTAACTGATAAATTGTGAGTATATTTACTTTGATTGCCACATTGGCCTAGTTGAAGAGTTATCATTTCACTTGGCATCTTGAGATTTTTTTGGCTCAATTAAATTTTAATCATGCAGCTATTTATATCGTAATTTATTTAAAAACAAAGGAACCAATGGAAATCCATAAGCAGAGGGGCTCCTTCAGTCAAGTGTGTTTTGATGTTTTCTCTTTTTCTTCTCTAAAATTTTAATTAATTTTTTTTCCACCAATCATGTTCAAGTGATAGAGTAGAAATCAACATATGAAAACAAACTTTTTAAACATCTATGATTCGTTTCTGAAGTAAAAGCTTGCTCTAAAGTTTTTCTCTGACTTTTTTCTGAAGTTCAGTTTTAACATTTCAATTTAAAACATTTTCCAAATAATAATGAATTACATATTTATTTTTATAATTACAAGATTCGTATTTACCGTAGACAAAAAAAACTTATCGTCTGTGGTATTTACTTAGAAATAGAATGATTTAAATAAGGAACAATCAACAACTTGTAATTCGTAGAACGAAACGAAACTTGTCAAAAGTTTTATAATTTTTTTTTGTCTTTTAACTTTGTACTTCTATTGGAACTTATTTAATTTGCAAATAATGCAAAAATAAACTCAATTTTACGAATTTTACCACTTATTATAATAGTTTATAATCATCGTAAAGAAGATAAATATTAACGGAATTCAAGGTAATCCAAATATTCATAACTTAGTTAAAGTTAGTAGTTGATGGCCTTCGATGATGGCACACTTGTGTTGTGTTTCTCAACTTCGTCTCGTCCGCAGTCCAACCTACGGCGTGAGAAGTTTTGAGGATAATGTGTTCGTGGGCGTACCTTTCATAATTGCAAGGTTCCAAAAAGTCAAATGCCTATAACATTAATATTCCTAAGTTCACTATAAAAAAAAGTAGTAAGTTTCATATTCATGTGACAAAAAATATATGAAATTCTCTTCCGATAAATTATATAATCAATACAAAATAAGTGAAAGCTTTTAAATATTTATGTGGTACAATTCTTGACTACTATACTATTTTAATGTTGAATAAGTTAATGTTTCGTTCTGGGTAATTAAGTGAGCGACGTGCAGCGCGTACAGCAACATGCCGAGAAAACTGCTGAAATTCCTGATAGTGTTTGACAACACATCACTGCTATATTTCCCTGGTCAGTTCTTATCAGGGAAAGTGCTGATGGAACTTCAGGATGACACTCCTGTATTAGGTGAGTTCAAAACCTATATAAAACTAGCAGTGCCTGTAACTTCATGTGTTAGCCCGTTAACCAATTAGAATTTGGTTAATGTTTGTTTAAGTTGATTCCAGTGGGAACTCTATAATTGATCTGGGTAAAAAGTACTTTAAATGTTGACCCAACACAAGTTATAACTATGTAAAATTTCATTAAAATCCATCCAGTGGTTTAGTGTGTTGCGCTTCAGACTGATTCGGACAGATAGATAAAATTTAAAAAAATGTTTAGGCTTTGTATAACTCGAATTTCATACTGCAACAACTTTTTCAAAATATATTCAATGTAAAAACATGACTTTGTTACAATTTTTATTAGATGTATAGATAAACTCATACTGCAAAACTAGTTAAGTCCTAAATTTCTAAAGGTATAAGTGAAAAATTTGCAGACATTTTGATATCAACATTTGTCATTGTTGACTTAGTTTTCAAGTGGCATAGAATTCCATGGACATGAATGACCTTTGGTTTGTCAAAGGTCATTCTGCTGTACCCTCTATTATATATCCTTCATCCTTCAACACTTTCTCCAAATCAAGTCCTAAATCTTCTTAGGTAAGGCGACACATCCAGGGTGTGCCATAGGTTTATCATGCTGAACTGACGTTGGCAACCACCAGATGTAGGTACCACCTTCTTTGTATACAAAACAAATAATTTATTTAACAAATGATCAATATATTTTAATATTACAATTACATATTTTCTTGTCTCCACAAGTCTCTATAGATATAAGGTTAAATATTGCTTTTGAAACACATTTGTAAAATTGCTTTTCTTTTTTTATTTCCAGGTCTACATTTTCATGTAGTTGGTGAGGGAGTGGTGAGAGTTGGCTCGGGGCGACATGAGCGATTGTTTGACAAGGAGAACTATATTGACTTCAGAATGAGGCTGCTTGGTGAACCTGGTAAATAAATACTCTATACACAGCAGTTTTGTTTACTAATAAATGTTATGTAAATGGGTTATTCATAATTTTCATTTATTTCAATTCAATACATGAACCTTTGTCACTCTCTGTGACTATAGTTTCTTTAAAAAAAAGTTCTGTGTTCTGTGATAACATCTGCAGAACCTACAACGAGGAGGAAGAGTCTATGACACATCTTTAGTGCCAATGTGATGGTATGGTGAGATGCAGAATGAGTCTTGTAGGCAACCATAACCCTGAAGTATATGAAGTATATTCGGGAAGCAAAAGTAAAAGATAAGATTAGGGGAACACATATAGGGATCTTAGTGATCGAAAAGGATAACCACCCCTGATAAGATAAGATGTTAAAGATGGAAATTTTTAATCACATTATCACACATTAATCACCTGTTTTATCAAAAACTTCCTTCTTACCGAAAACAGGTCATGGCACATCAATACTGTCTCCTGGCATACACAGCTTCCCCTTCAAGCTGGGACTCCCTATGGGGCTCCCATCCACATTCCTCGGTACTCACGGCTGGGTACAGTATTACTGCAAAGCAGCATTGCGGGAACCAAATGGATTAACACACAAAAATCAACAAGTCTTTATTGTCATGAACCCGATTGACTTAAATCTGGAACCACCCGTTTTAGCTGTAAGTTATTAACATCATTTAAATTCATAAATTCTTTTATATTTAGTTATAAGGTAGATTACATGAAATATGTTATTCTCAGCATAATAGTTAGTATGTAAGTAATAGTTAGTTATCACGCAGTCCATTGTGATATGTAAGGGAAAGAATAGATTTAGAGCTATGATTCAGGACTTGGTTGGCAATTAAAATTTGACTGCAATTAATTTAAATAAATTTATATTTAATAGTTTCATTGAGTTTGTGGGGTATCAAATAAATTACAATTGACAAGATCATAATATAAGGTATTAGAAAAATGTTAGTTGCCACCTTCAGTATTCATGACTAACTGACCAAAGTGACCGTAGACAATGCAAGTTCATGAAATGAAAACCAATCGCGTCGCGTCACGAATACATTATAGTGATGGGAAACTACTCACCGATGAAACTTAATATCTTCCTTGACTCAGTTCACCACTTTTGACGAATTTTTACAATTGATTATAGTGCAATTAGCTGTTTTTGTTTTTTGTAACGCATACCTAGTGACACGGGTTGGAACAGACTGAACCAGTAGCGCGAGAAATATGAGCTTAGCGCCAACTTCGGACACACGGCGGCGGACAGCTTACGTTATCTATTCCTCTATATCTGTAGTGCTGACTGTCGTGACTTATTGTGGTGTGTCAGCAACAGTTCGAGTGCAGCGTGGAGCACCGCCTGGGCGTCGGGTGCGTGGGCGGCGGCGCGGTGCGTTGCCGGGTGGCGCTCGACCGCGGCGCGTATGTTCCTGGTGAGAGCGTCGCGCTCTCCGCGCACCTCACCAACGACTCGCGTACCACGCTACGGGCCACGCGCGCCGCACTTACTGAGGTACAGAGACACACGCACACGCGCATTACACGTGTCCGCCACGCTCATTTAGGTACACACGCACATTACACGTGTCAGCCACGCGCGCTGCGCTCAATGAGGTACTCAATGGTAAGCATTACCCAATTGTTTGTAGCTCTTTATTTTTTGTTTTGAAATTTGGCGTTCTGAGCGATCGCCCTACCTCGCGCACCCCTAACGCCGGCACTGGTACCAACGTTTGTCATTTTGGACTAATATTGGCATGTATCGCGGATGTCTATGAGCGACAGTATCCACTTACCTTCAGGTGGACTGTATACTCGTCTGCCGCCTTCGTCCATAAAAAAAACTTCTGAGATCATAAAAAGTTAAATAGTGTACTCTCAAAGACAAAATGGAAATAGGCAAAGATTGTTTCTTTTCGCATCTGCGTGAGCGTTCGGTTAATCACTGCACTAAATTCCCCCGCTCCCCGCACCTCAGCCCGTACAACCTGCAGTTGCTTGTCTAGTAGAATACATAGAAGTCATTGCAAATAACATAAGAACTCACTTCAAATAACATTTTATAAAAAATATCGTAATCAAACCATTCGACCGCTTTCGGTATGCCGGCGGAAAATTAAATAAATAAAAGGATCACAGGAGCATGCGAGTAACTTCTATTAACTATTAAGAAATGCGCGCCCGACGTTTCATTTCACTATATTACATAACCATCAACAACATACTACCTTGAAATCACACACACATATCACAGAAGACTACCTTGAAATGTACTACATTTCCCACTTTATCTTATTTCCCTAATGTACGTACGTGTTTCGGTAGTGAGTGAGATGTGCCAGAGCCCATTCCCATCCTATCCCTCCCCATTTCCCCAACCCTTTCTCCAAACCCATTCCTATATCCAAAGGTAGGCAGCGCATCCGGAGGCGTGCCAACGTTGTCATTTTGGACTAATGTTGGCATGTATCACGGATGTCTATGGGCTACAGTATCCACTTACCATCAGGTGGACTGTATGCTCGTCTGCCACCTTCGTCTATAAAAAAAAAAACATGAAGAATTCTCCCCGATAGAAGTGACTCTGCCCGCTGCCGTCGTCGTCGTCGTCCTCGGCACGTCTTAAACGACCCCGACGACCCAATTACTGCTGCCAATGCGGTTCTTACGTCACCTTGGCTACATCGTGAACACACACCAGCCTTCAGCCAACACTTTTACCAGGTATCGGCACATGGGTAGGCGCTTCTCACCGACTCGCGATCCCGCGGTACCCTCCCAAAGCAACGCTCTAAGCCGAAGTCCGTTCCTTCCGCCGGTCCATTAGCGGGGGAGCCCTTAGGCTCGTTGCTGCACACACTCTTTGCTCCTGGATGAGCGTCTTCTACGCTCGCCCTAAGCTATAAATGTCCGGTGACTCTTGAAAGGCCATTAGGGCCACAAGAATTTAGCCATTCCGAAAAAAAAAACATGAAGAATACAAACTAAAAGTGTCTTATTTAAACACACTCATTGTTACACTGATTTCTTACGAAAATTTAATTTATATGTATCTTGGGCACACGCCTGTGTGCGTGCTAAGGTTCTGTAAAAAGGAAAGAGGTGAATTGTCCAGTGAGGGAAATATGCTTCACTCATATTAATTGGCATAGTATAATATAATCAGCTTTTGTAAATATAGTTCATATCACAATAGAATAAATAAGTATATGTTAATCTTTGAACTGCATGATCATGTCATGATGATTGGAATGAAGTGGTGATTGAGTATAACTAAGCATTGCGCATCCCACTCGTTTGTATCGCTTTTTGTACGCTTGCGGCGCATTCTTCAATGCAAGTTCATTGCAAGTTGATTTCAGTAATTTAGATCGGGAGGGCCATATCAATTTCATAGGTATTTTTTTCACATCTAAAGTGCAGACTGAACCAGATCTGCCTTAAGATTATTGATTAGTCTGCTAATCCGACTTTTTTTTGCAGACAATCCAATACTCAGCTCACGGCAAAGTAGCCGCTAAAGAGGTTCGTGAACTAGCGAGCCTGGCGCACGGCAAAACGCGCCCGGGCGAGACGGACGTGTGGCGGCACGAGCTGCTCTACGTGCCACCACTCCCCCCCACCAACCTGAGGGGGTGCCACCTCATCTCCGTGCAGTACGACGTGTTTGTGAGTATTATTACAATTTTGACTCTTTGAAATCAGATACTATTCAGTCAAAATAATTTATTGGTCTAATATAAGTGCTATGTGTATAAATACATCCAGTATTCCAACAGTGTTCAAAATATTGTTGCCGAAGTCACGAAAATTACTATCCCGCATAAATTATTTTAATGTTACTATATAACCGGGGATACAAATAAATAAATTCATTAATTAATTTATTCATTCATTCAACTGTAGCAGACAGTGGATGGTGGAGTAGTGTAATGGTATAAAATTCTTTCTGAATCCCATTACACTCTCCACTTTTCTCATGTCAATTATACTTCCTACTCCATAGAATGGAATATGACAGGGGCTCTGGGAAATCTCTTCCAGTCTGATAAGAATAACAAGACTAGATTTATCCGATAGGTGAGTCGGTTACGACTACTTAGCTGTGGGTTTGCTAGACGGGCTTCTCGGACTATTCATTATAAATGATGTTTATGCGTGACCTTCGTTTCCAGTTCATAATGGAGCCAAAGAGCTTAGAGAAGGAGATAAAGCTGCAGCTGCCGATTCTGTTAGGCACGTATCCATTCCGCGATGAGAACGACGAAACCCCTCACCCAGCCACGCACTACCCCAGCACGCTGCCCATATTCCGGCCCTGGCTCCACGAGAAACCGGCACACTGACGGAATACATCCAGTGAGATAACTATTTTATACAGGATCGGATTAAGGGGGGGGGGGGGGGGGGGGGCTTGACGGGCTATGGCTCAGGTCATCGCAGTGTAGCACTCAACGCCGAACCCACATAGTCAGGGTAAAACACGAACACGATGGGTTTTCACGAACCCATGCACTCCCGTCCCCTCAGTTATGTGGTTTTTGGAAGTTTGAGGCCGTCGAAAAAGATTTCCCTCCTTGTAAGGGCCCCGACGTGAACCATAGCCCCTGGGCTATGGCTCACGGCCTGCCTCATGAGCCTTTAATCCGCCCCTGATTTCATATGACAACCATAGGCAGTTTTTTTGCTGAACGAAATAGATGTATTTGAGATAGCTATATAACCATAGATGTAGAAATTTTGGTAATCCACGAAGATCAACACAGATTCAAACCAAAGCACGTTCACCATAAGTAGAAAGAGTCGGACCTATTCAAATGTTTTCAACTTCCCAATGTTCAATGTTATCAAATGTTTTCTTCGAGCCCTGGCTGCATGATATGCCGCCATACTAACGGATTATGCCTAGTGAGATAACTATTTCGTATCATAACCATACATATAGTTTCTTTGCTAAATGCAAAGCGAAAATGAGTCTGTCATGTTTTCAGCTAGATGTAGAGGTCCGGAGTCCCATCAGACATGTGTACGAACGAGCTTATGGTTTGAATGGCGAAGTGCTTTTCCGTATGTTTAAAACAAACGTAGATTTTCATGAATACAATTATTTGTCAAGTTGTCATAACTTTGAAAGCCATAACTTCGACATTTTTAAAGATTTCGAAAAAAAATCACGAGATTTTTCGTAATTTTTCAAACTTTTTTATGTAAGAAATAAAAATAAATAATAGTGTACCTCTCCATTGTCACTCGCACACTGCGTTGATCTACGTAGTTAGCAAACAATCCTACGTGTATGGTTTATATATTAGCGGTTTCGTAATATAGTGTATTTGGCGGGACAATTGATTTGAAATCCATGAGTTTTCATATCCTTTAACTGTTATATTAGGTGCTTACCTATGAAGTGACCGATTTTACTACTGGCTACTTTGAGTTTCGATATCTTCTGTTCTTCTGAAAAGCTGGCAACAAAGCATCCAAGTTTGGTCAATTACTCATCTCTACTTCTTCTTCATGACAATGCCCGCCCTCATACTTCTCATGCGACAGTTTAAAAACTATAACAGCTGGACCTGGAGACTCCCTCATCAACCATACTCACCAGACCTGGCCCCGACAGATTACCATTCTTTTTTCGAAATTTGGACAACTTTTTGCAAGGAAAAAAATTTGATTCTGAAGTAGCTGTGATTAGGGCTTTTGAAGAATTCCCGTCCAAATTTCCAGACTGTTACAGTCTCCTGAACAAATGTCCAGGAGACTGTTACAGGAGTGGCATTAATCAACTGCCCGTGAGTTGGCTAAAGTATGTACATAATATGGGTCAATATTTCATCTAACATAATAAATATTTTTATAACAATAAAATGTTTTTCAGTTTCTCATACAAATCGGTCATTTCATAGGTAAGCACCTAATATATTACGATGCACAATAAAACCGAATGGTTTACTGTCAACGGATATTAAAGTAAAGAAATTGAGGCCCAATAAGTTGTCTTCCTTTTTAAAGTATTGGCCAATCTAACATTTGAACATATACAAACAAACTTCTTTGTAGCTCATAGTCGACATATTAAATAGTCGCATAGGTTGCGCCAAATACAACGTTGTACAAAAAACCTGTACAATACCGTTAGAGCAACAAAAGTAACCGTAATAACTAGTTTACTGACGCAAAAAAGTTTGTAATCGTGTAAAAACTGATTTGGCTTATGCTTTAGAAACAACACAAACTATTAATCAATACATACAATACAAATGAGAAAACTTACTCTCGGGCCACCGGTGGAGCCTCGCCGGTCTACATATAGACCTATGGTGTCATTAATTGTGCTTCACTTTTACGAGTTCTCAGTAAAGTGATGGTTTCACGTTATGGCACTAAAGTCGTATTTCGCATAATACGAAGATATTGCTTTTCAAGCAACGCAAAAAACGTTTTATCTATAAGAACCACCTGGAAATTCTGTCTTCACAATGTCTAAAATTTTATATATCATGCCAACATACGTAATTTCGCGAACTATCCGCACGTTTTTTCAGAAACTGTTTGTAAGGGGGGGGGGGGGGGGGGGGCTGGGTATATTTTTTGTAATAAAATCCAAAAATTTCGACAACGACGCTTTACTCACCGAAAGAAAAAAGAATGATTAAAAATACATGTACATGCGCGAAGGGTTAAATCCTAAACACTATTTTTCTCTAATTTGTTTCTGGTTTATACGCTTCTGCTGCATATTTCCTTGGTGATGTTCGTAAAATACGTATACATACAGTGCTGTAAGTGAATCTTATACTGACATGGTTTTCATTATTTCTTATAAAAAAAATATTGCGCCAGTATTTGTGACCACGACGAGGTAGCAACTTGTTTTTGTGTGGAAATGACAGCTTTTGCATCGTAGATAAAGGATATGAGTTGTTTTGTTTCAAGAAAGGGAAAGGGGTAAATGGGGGGTATCCCCCCTCCCCTCTATCCGCTTTTATTTTCTTTATGTGCGATAAATCAACTTGAAAATGAGTTCTAGTGGGTAGTTGAACTCGGATCCGGTGTCAAAATTGAGGGTGATTTACCCCTTCCCCCAATCGAATTAAAAAAAATCATAAATTAAAAGTTATCAGTTCGTCAAAAATCAAGGTGTGCCACCTACTTGTATTTTGACGGCTTTTTGGGGACTGATTGCAATACTTAACAGGTCTCTATAGTAAATCACTGTGGGGTTTCGGGTCATAATCTACCACACGGGCCCTGTGCGAATTGTTGGATACAGATGCTACAGATTTTACAATGTTTTCCCTCCGAGTCTGATAATTTTCAAAAAATGTTTATTATGCAGACGGAATTTTCCAGTACACCTAGTTTTCAGAAAAATGTGTTCATTGATTTTTTGACATATCAGCAGCTCATATCATTTTTGACAAGACAGGATGTATTGAAATCCTTGTGAATTCTAACATTATTAAAATTGTAAGTGCCATTTAATATTTACTGCTTCTATATTAATTATCACTTTTAAAAAAAAATTATGCCGCGAAAGACTATTCTATACTATACTATAATAATATTCTATACTAAACATTGTTGTAGTCATTTTATTTTAGAAACCAAGAAATATTCAAAAATAAAAGTTTTAAAGGGGTTCAAAAGTTTAGACATAGTTACGTGCCGCCGATTTTGTTAACCTTGCCCATTGATGAAACCCATGTAAATCGAAAAGCTACATACAGGTGGCGATCAGTTCGCAACGGTCGGGGAATGGGGTACTCGCGAGGCGGGCACCCCCGCACTCACTCGCTTCTCCACATGTGACGCCCGCGCGCTAGTACCGACCGCGCAGTTCTCCCACTATATCGACATGGACGATGTCGATAAATACTTGTTTTACTTGCGCTCGGTACTCCGTCATTTAAATATTTAGTTCATATTATTAACAAAGTATGGCTTCAAAATGAGTATATTTATAGCCAAGCGCCGAAATATCGTGAAGAATGTGATTGCAGTTTGTAATTATGAAAAACAGAATAACTGTGTTTGCTGTGGCACTATGTCAATATATAACAGAGCCGCTAATTACACAAGATTAAGCAAGCGGACAATTGAACGTCTAAAACTAGAAGCGAAGGGAGTAGGTAGTTCGTTATTAAAATCACTTTCCAAGAAAGGATTAGTTAAATAAGAAAAGTCGATGTTTGACTGATCGAGGAGTCAAAAGAACCATTAAAGAATATAATTTTATTTAATTAAAAAAATAGTGCCCACTTGCCCAAATTGCTTAGAGCATTAAAGGAAAAAAAATAATTTCTGATAGCTCCAGTTCTGATTCAGAGCGCGATTAATAATATATTACTATATAACTTTAGATATTAATAAAACAAAAATATTTTGTTATTTTTTTTGCTTTGATTTACTATCGATTATCGATATGTTGACCCGTACGAGCGTGCCGCACTAGACGCATTCCTTGCACCCGCCACGAACGTAGTCCCCAACTGTAGACGTAGGTATTTGGTATTTATTATTTAGCGGTCTTTGTCGCCAAATATCTCTGAACGGTACACTTTTGTCACGTGACATTTTTTATTTATACAGGATGTCCCAAAACTCAACGTCACGCGGGAACCTGGGAGTGGACCACCTTATGACTACCTCGAGAAAAATAAAAAAAAATCGGGGTAATTTTTTTTTATGATATAAACATTTTGTTGAAAAATACTCTTGTTCAAAAAAGAATTATTTTAGGGCATGGCGTAGAAAGTATTATATCATTATGAAATCTTGATTAGTTGCACCAACTTTTGTGATAACTTGCCATGGTAGTGTAGGTACATTTTTTTACACCATGAAGTGTCAAAGTTAACTGAAAATAATAACTTCTCAAAATTTTAAGAAAAATATTCGATTCAATGTTTTTTAAAAAAAAAACTGCACCCGTTCTGTTTTATTTTGGATTGTGATTGAGTTATCTAGCTTATTAATACAAACAAATTCAGTCATATCTGCAATTTTGTAATCGTAACACCTAAAAATGTCGCACAGGAGGTATTTTTTAATGTTTTTCAACAAAATGCTATTTTAAAAAAAATTACCCCGATTTTTTTTTTCTCGAGGTAGTCATAAGGTGGCCCACTCCCTGATTTCCGCTTGACGTTGAGTTTTAGGACATCCTGTATACGTGTCCCCTGAATAAAACCCTTTGAACCCCTTTTAATATAGTTTTAGAAAATATATTATACATAAATATAAGAGTAATGTATGACAGACGTCAGATCCAGTTATACAAGTGTACCTTAACAAGGTAGTAATAAGGTTTAATATAAAATTGTTGTGATGTACTATCCGCTGTATGAATAATGGTCGCTATAGAAATCCTAGTTATAATGAATTGTAATCGAATTAATTTTAAGAACTATATTGCATTATTTTTCTAATGAATTTAAATTGATATATACTTTGTATATACTAAAAATGGCAATGTATATAACTAACATGTGATATACCAGTCCGTCCAATTATTTTGTAGTTCTACAAAACAAAATGTAAACTTATTGTATTGAAGGAGTTTTAATAAAAGAAATATATTAATTAAATTGTGTATTTCGTATTTTAACCCGTTGAACTGAAAATTACAAACATTCTTAAAATATTTTTTTTCTTTTTCGTCATAAGTATTAAATTTGAATTTAACATTTGTTTACACTATGAATTGGTTAGAGTAGGAAAAAAATGGCTGAAAAGGTCAAGCCACCCGGTTAGAGAGTACGTAGCCTGGGTGGGTTTGACCTTACAATAAATATAACTAATTAATACATATTTTGATGTAAATTAAACACTGCATACTGAAGATTAAGTAAAACACTGCATACTGAATTTATCTAAGATTACTATCGTCCATCCTACAGGTTGTAGATATAGCGACTTTTTATTTAATCTGTCGCACCGTTATTCAGATCTGTATAACATTGCAATATTTTTATATAAATTTAGCGGCATACGAATCACAGTCCACCTGGTTGGTGGTGCGTGTATCCTGTTGCCCTAGATGACGATACATCCGTGATACATGACACCAGTCCAGAATGGCAAACGTTGGCATGCCTCCAGATGCCGCGACCTTTGGAAATTTAGGTGTAGTTTTGGAAAATAGTTGGATATAGGGGGCTGAACATGACGAGGAGTTTCCTAATCCCATTTCACTTTCTATTCTTGCTTAGGAGGGATGACATGGGAATAAAGAGTATAAGGGAGGGAATAAGGAATTTTATCCCATTAAACTCTGCTCTATAGGGTGGGATGGGGAAAATTTACTCTGGTATATTTATTCTATTTGTCCCACCGATTACTCATGTGGAAATCAAACAAAAGTCCCATCTTTCCCACTGGTGGAAAAGATGAAAATTGCCACTTCAGTCGTACTAAAATTATATCATTTGGCGCCCTGTAAATTTACCTTTACCTGTACAAAAAACCTAAAAAATAACTATCACATTACTCTCAATTCTTTAGCTGAGGTAAATATACAGAGCTACATCAATATATATTGTTTTATTTCACATTATGGTGGTATCGACAGATTTCTGAAGGTTATCATGTGTGACGGGCTAGGACTTTTGACAGTTAATAAATTAATACTTATAGAAGTACATACATTTATTTGGATTAATGGGAATGTTCACAGCCAGTTTCTTCTGCTAAAAGTCAAACAGACTAAAAGACGTCAGATTTTGAAATCTTCAAATTAAAAATTATCAAAATGACTTCGATGCAAAGTTCAAAACTGTGAATATATTTCAAGTCTTTTGTTTTGTTTAACTTCGTTTTGTAACATTATGCAAAAACCTCGTTAAAATCATTTTACGAAACATTTAAACACTCATTTCAATGGTTTTAGGCCGCAAATTCGGAAAAGTGTAGCGGGCAATTCAACCGTGGTATTGAGCGTGCATTGTCGGGTGCATCGTGAACGCATCTAGTTTTCACTGGAGCGGGGCGTTTAGTGTATTGACCAATCAGAAACGGCCACTCAATAACAAGCGTCGTCGCTAATATATGTTAATATCTTCTCATTCCATAATTGATTTATAACCTCTTTCGTTGGCAAATCTTGACACACTGAACAAAATAACACTTGTATATGCTCATCGAAACAAAAAATAAAACGCTATAACAAATACGGCTTCACACGCAATTCAATACGTTAAGTGAACCGGCATGCACACTAACTACAAGGCCCGGTTCTACCACTAGATGGGACGCTCAAATGCAAAGATTGTTACGAAGACGCCTCAAGGCTAGTCTGTTTGTCAAGTAGCGCAAAACGACGCCCCGCGCTGCCCGCTCTGAATTTGCGGCCTTAAGCGTCATTTATAATAGCTTGATTGAACATTCCCATCAGATTTACTGACAGTCAAATAATGACTTGGTTTTACAATTATGGACTATAGAAAACAATTACACGGCTAGATTTAGTTTTTATTTATGGGGAAGCAACTAAATTGATGATAAATTAAACTCAACTTTTTTAATATACAGGACTTTTCTGTTAACTTACCATTGGATAACACTGATAGCACTTTATAACACTAGATTCATAGAGAACTTCCGCTAGTTAGGGAGTGTACTCAATGACCATGTGCCATTGACTGGTCTATTAACTAAGCACTTGATAACACTGATAGCACTTGACATCGGGTCTTCCTATTAATTCTATCACTTGATTTATAGAGAACTTCCGCTAGTATCGGAGTGGTATATATGTTATAGTCATAAGTTTGACTGGTCAATCCTGAAGAATAACAAGATCTCTTAGACAAAGCTCAAAGCATTTTTATATTTCGACTTTGACTGATTGGTTAATCCTAGGGGCGACTAAATCAGCCAGTCAAAGCTAAAAACTGAAACAAATGAATTTGTTGCTTGACTAATCAATATTAGGAATGCATGTATTCGTCGATTAGTTAACAATACAATAATTTCTGATCACTTGAATTTATTCAATGAAAATGTATTTATTCAGATCCGAACACATGTGAGAACGCCACGTAACTTGCCACGTTTGACTTCATTAAAATTACACCTAGGATTGACTAGTCAAAGTCCGAAATAGATTATTTTGGTTTCGGGGTTTCACTGATCAGTTTACTCACTCCTAGGATTAAACAAAACCACCAATCAAAGGTCGAAACTAAAATCTATTTCGGGATTTGACCAAAGCCATTAATCAATCCTAGGATTGAATAGCCCAGGGGTTCTCAAATATTCTTCGGTTGCAGACCCCTTTTCCCAAAAACTATGTAAGTTACTTTACTTACTCAAACTAATAAATGCAGATTAAATTGCGGACTTGCAACGGATCTCCGAGGCCGCACTTGCTTTACTACGTTCGATGAGACAATGCACAGACATTTTTGTATTGTGGGTTATTTATTGAAACTATCGACCCATAGAAAGTACAAATCGACCCCAGGGGTTCAATATCGACCACTTTGGGAATGACTGCTAGACCTTCCGCGAATAGACCGTACTACGAACTTTGACTATAACATATACACCATCTTGTTGGTGAAGACTGGAAGTTGAATGGTCTATTAATTAAGCACAAGATTCACAGAGAACTTCGCTAGTATCGAAGTGTTTGTGATGTCGCAGGTGGTTACGCCATCTTGTTGGCGAGCGCCAGGTGCAGGCCGTGCAGCTGTCCAGTCCATTTGTCGAGCGCCTGGTAGCGTTGCGCGCCGCGCGCTCCGCCTGGACCGCCTGCTAGTTCCAGCACCAGGTTCACCTGGTCGATGCGACCGCTTATTGTGCTGCCAATTGATCAACAGTGATTGGTATTGCATTTTTAAAAGACTTCAAAAGGGAGCAGGAAGGGTTCGACTGGCAAAATCCTACCATCAAATGTACTGCATTTCTCACTTTATTCTATTCACGTGTTTAGGTAATTAATTAAATATGCCAGCCCATTCCCATCTCACTCATCCTATCCTCCCCATTTTCTCAACCCTTTTCCTAAATCTCCACAGGTAGGTAGCACATCCGGGTATGTGCCAACATTTATCGTTCTGGACTGAAGTTGACATGTATCGCGGAGGTCGCAAATTGTCCGTCTGCTTGCCTGGTCAAAAAAGTAATGAATCTTAAAATCTGCAGGCACTGACTTCTTGCAATCCTTTTGGGGGAGGATGCACGCTGCAATCAAACAGCCGCTGGGCACACTCGACTCGACGTTACCCCTCTCTCACAGAAGACTACCTTGAAATGTACTGCATTTCTCACTTTGCCTTATTCCTCAATGTATTTATCTACGTGTTTCGCTAGTGAGTGAGATATGCGAGAGCCCATCCCCATATTATCCTATCCCTCCCCATTTTCCCAACCCGTCAAAAGCAGGCAGAGCATCCAGGGGCGTACCAACGTTTGTCACTGTAGACTGATGTACCGCGGATGTCCATGAGCATTTCTTACCACCTTATAATGTATAGGTGGTGAAGAGATACGTTTCAAATTCTTTCTCTCCTTGTCTGTGGGGTGGGTATGGTAATAAAATGTGACACACTATTTTTCTTTTATAAGTGTGGCGCGCAGTGTACAGTCAAATATCTAACTGAAATCCTTCAAACCAAATTCAATTTTTTTTTATAGACGAAGGCGGCAGACGAGCATACAGTTCACCTGATGGTAAGTGGATACTGTCGCTCATAGGCATCAGGGATACATGCCAACATTAGTCCAAAATGACAAACGTTGGCACGCCCCCGGATGCGCTGCCTACCTTTGGAGATATAGGAATGGATTTGGAGAAAGGGTTGGGAAAATGGAGAGGGATAGGATGCGAATGGGCTCTGGCACATCTCACTCACTACCGAAACACGTATGTACATACATTAGGGAAATAAGATAAAAGTGGGAAATGCAGTACATTTCAAGGTAGGCTTCTGTGAGAGAGGGGTAACGTGGCCAGTCGAGTGCGCCAAGCGGCTGTTGGATTGCAGCGTTCACTCTCCTCCTCTAAAATATTGTTCATTATTATAATTATTTATTAATTCCTTTCTATGACAATTTACATGAATTTTAATATGCATCTTCAAATACTGGAAATTCAATGTGAACATGCCTTTACTGGTCATGACTCACTTTAATTTTTAAAAGCAACAGAGTACAAACAATACATTATTTTGACATAGAAAAAAAAATATTGACACTTACTTATCCAAAATACATGTGACCAGCAGATTCTCGACCTCCTTCTCATCAATGTTCAGTTCCTTCGATATGAACGGTATATGGATCCTTGTATACGGACCGATCAGCTTTATCAACACCTGAGTCCTTATATTCCGCAGCAGGTCTTCAATGTGTTCCCGGATGAATGGGTCGTCCATTATGTTGTTCCTGTTATGCTTCACTATGGATTCGAAGTCGTTAATGTCGTTATTCTGGTACGCCATGACGAGATTTGTCATCGCTAGAATTTCTGGATCATTCTTGTATGGTTTCGCTTCTTGAGAGTCGAATGGGTTGATGCCGGATTTCATGAGCCTGAAAATGATAGATTCGGGTCACTGTTATTAAGGTAATAGCATGATCCTGAAATCGATATTGTTAGTTTATTTCAACAACTGTACTGTCCTCTTATTCCAACAACTATACTGACCTCTTATTCCAACAACTGTACTGTCCTCTTATTCCAACAACTATACTGACCTCTTATTCCAACAACTATACTGACCTCTTATTCCAACAACTATACTGACCTCTTATTCCAACAACTGTACTGTCCTCTTATTCCAACAACTATACTGACCTCTTATTCCAACAACTATACTGACCTCTTATTCCAACAACTGTACTGTCCTCTTATTCCAACAACTATACTGACCTCTTATTCCAACAACTATACTGACCTCTTATTCCAACAACTATACTGTCCTCTTATTCCAACAACTATACTGTCCTCTTATTCCAACAACTATACTGTCCCCTTATTCCAACAACTATACTGTCCTCTTATTCCAACAACTATACTGTCCTCTTATTTCAACAACAATACTGTCCTCTTATTTCAACAACAATACTGTCCTCTTATTTCACCAACAATACCGTCCTCTTATTCCAACAACTATACTGTCCTCTTATTCCAACAACTATACTGTCCCCTTATTCCAACAACTATACTGTCCTCTTATTCCAACAACTATACTGTCCTCTTATTCCAACAACTATACTGTCCTCTTATTCCAACAACTATACTGTCCTCTTATTTCAACAACAATACTGTCCTCCTATTTCAACAACAATACTGTCCTCTTATTTCAACAACAATACCGTCCTCTTATTCCAACAACTATACTGTCCCCTTATTCCAACAACTATACTATGTTCCTAAGAAAAACAGGCATTAATACATTTTTAACTAATGCATATGTAACATTATATTCGGAAATATAAAAAAAAACAAAGAGAATAAACAATGATTCTTCTTTTGGTTTTATTCAATACCTCAAGTCTCTGGCGCAGGGTTCGGCAATTGGCGGACCGCGGTCCGGATCCGTACCACGGATGGTATAAAATTGGACCTTCTACCTTTCTATCTACATATTTCTATTGTACAATCTGCATAATGTGATGCATTTTCAATAGTAGATAAGTAAATTAATTAATATGAACAATGTTTAATTATGATCTATTATGGCTTCTTTAATAAACATGAAAATAATTATTTATAGATAGTTTTTATTGACCAGGTTCCTCTTTTTGGCATAATAATAAATACTCTTTATTGCATAGAATTGGTTATTACATGTGCACAAATAATAAATGACAGAATACAATAGGCGACCTTATCGCTAAGGTGATCTCTTCCAGGCAACCTTAATTTTTTTTTTTGCTTTAAGTTTTTTACATTCAAAGGCATACCCAGGCATACAAAGTTGCTTTTAATTTTTTTTTTGGACTCGATTGAACATTTTAGTCATCTGGACCAGACTTAAAATTAATTACCGACCCCTGCTCTAGCTAGCGTGATCTAAAATTATAAAAAAAAGACTAAACTTTTATGCCTTTTTTGGAATGTTATTAAGACATTTTTTTTTTCCTAAATACACCTTTTCATTGCCTCGTCTATTGACCAATTACTAGAGGGAGGGTTCTTCGGTTGACCAATTGACGGTGTATTATGCTATATTGGATGACTTTTTGACATCACTTTTTTCTCAACGTGAATAGGGTATTAAGGCAATCCAAACCCAGAAAAGAATCTTTTAAATTCATAATAAACCCCATGGCAGCGCCAGACAACAGGAAGATTACACAATTTTACTAGTTTCAGAAAAAAATGTTAAGGTAAAATTGTAGAGCTTTACGAGCCCTATCCAACGACAATGACCAGTCAATTTCATTTCTTTTTTAAAAAGTTTACACAGTCATAGAACTGAAACATAAATTCTGTCGAATTCATGAATGTGGGAATGTCTACTACTCGTGCAAGGCAGTACAGCTAGTCTAAAACAGTACAGTGATCTAAACTGTTTAACAGTCTTAAAAAAATTCGTTTTGGTTGAGTCACCAATCCAGTCTTTTGATCTTGTTATAGAGAAATCGACATAAAATTGTTTAGTGGAGTTTTGAGTTTATAAATCGTATTGAAAACATGATTAGTTAAAGAGATGGTGCTTGATTAGTGCTTACATGTTGGCTAGCACCAGATATTTCAGACAGGTGGTCCTACGGGGGCTGCCAGACTCGTCGTAGTTCTTGAACGCCTCGAAGAAGTCCGTGTGCGCTTTCTCGAATTCGCCTTCCCGGAGGTGCATCTTGCCACCGCATTCTAACCAACAGGACAGTGAACATTGAATTTTCGTTCAATTATTATTATTGGTTGGAAAAGAAAAAGCAAAGGAGCAAACAGGACAGGAGTAATTTGTCAATAACCAAATTTCTATGCAGCTCTAACATGTTTGTTGTAAATTATAAGGTTTGCTAACCTTTTATGCAAATCTCTTTTTTTTTATTTATTCTCTTTTTACTTTTAATACCACTATATAATTGAGTATATTTTTATTCTAACGTAATAATTTATTTCACGTTCTTTGGCTGCCCGTGAGCATATATGTATATAGGTGCGGGTAGAATATCAGTTCTGTGGATTATCTGCAGCGTTTGCTGAACCAGTTCCATTTTGTTGTCGCGACACACTATATTGAGTAGTCGGAACAGTTCGCGGCCTTTTTGAACGTATGACTTTAGCGTGCTATATTTCTGGCAACACTGATCACTGACGGGATCACTTGGTTGCAGTGTATTTGAAGCTTCCTCTGAATGCAGCTGAACTATTTCGCGGAACACAAAGTGGTGGTGTACAGAGACGAATGGTTCGTCCGGCATGTTCCCCTAACCACGGTTACTTGTTAAAGACATAACTAGGTTGTTTATATTTAACGACGTCAAATAAGAGACAAGCCAGATGCAACTTTCTTCTCGCCCTCATATTCAAGGAATTAAACCAATTTAAATAAGGTGTGACGTGATGTCATGGCGAGATCGAGAAACAAAACCTTGCGCATGCGTTCTGTATGCGTTGAATTAGCTTTTGAGTCCTGAATAAGAGTCAGGGCCATACACAACATCGGCATAATTTAATTTAGACAAGTACAATCAATACAATACAATAAACCGTATCCGGAGATCCTCAGAGAGGTATTTGCGCACCTTATATAATACTTTTAGGCGGAAGAAACACATTTGCGCCATTTCAGAAACATGCTTATCAAAACGAAGCTCCGCATCAACTTGTAAACCAAGATTACGAGCCGTGAAAACCCGTTCAATATTTACACCTTTGATATTTATATTGATCGTATGAGTAAGAATGCATCTAAGCTGATTTTTGGTACCAAATATTACGTAGTTAGTTTTATTGGGATTTAAGACCAATGAGTTCTATATACAACTTCTATTATTATAAAAATTGCGTATTTTGGGTTCTGTGGTTTAATAGGGATAGTTAGTTAAACTTCAAAGTGCCCAGTGTTTGTGATAACATGCTTCTAGAAGCATAAGACTGCGTTTTTCGTGTGCTGCCAAAGAGTCCTCTTCTGTCCTCAGTAAACCTACTATGACTTTACTAAGCGACTCCTGACATGTTCCAACATGACTGAACAATGACAAAATGTATTTTAAATTGTTTTGACTTTAATCACGAAGAAAAATTGACACTGACAGTGTGTGCTAATTGCACCATTACCATATATGAATAGAAAAAAAAAACATGCAATAATACATCCATGTCAGTAGAATAATGATTAAGATTTTTTTATTTTAGAGGATAAAATAATTAAAAATGTTAAAAAACATATTCATAAACCTTAAAATTTCATTGTTTCAGGATTATGATTATATAAAAACATGATCTGTCTGATTATTAAGATAAATCATTAAAAAAAATATTATTTTAATGGTTCATTGGTCACAATATCTTTTGTGATCTCCATACCTCTAATAACGCCCATAATGAGTGGATGTGGTATCGCAGATTTGATGTGTAGCGACTGTTCGTAGAGCGCCTTCAACTTCTTGTTGTTCTTCTGCGCTGTGTACATCTGGATCTCGAGGGCGTATATCTCCAGCAGCTGGGTGCCTTTCTTTAGATCATCTTCACCATCATCCGTCTGAAAGTAAAGAAAAAGATGTTTGTACAACGAACAAGGTTATCAGTTCCACTTTTTTACAGAAAGAAGGGCAGACCAGTCCAACTGGTGGCTGGATATCGTCTCCCTGTGATATTCGCGATAAATGACTAATTACTCTAGAATGGTACTAGGGATTGCAATCCCGCAACCCTGCGAGAGGGTCTGCGAGATCCCGCAAACACGTAAAAAAATAGCGCGAACTTATATCTGCGCAAAGGCCAGTTATTAAAGATAACAACAAAAATGTTGAAACGCACTCGAGCTATTAAAACTGAAGCAAATAGGTACATCCACCGGAGAATATAACCAACATTTTTTTAAAATCGATTTAATTCCAAACTTACTTATTTCAGGTTGATATATTAAAGCGGATTAGTACTTAATTGGTGGACTATGAGAAAGAATCGCCTGGCGCGAATAAAATATTTAATGAAAAATTACATAAAAACTGTCAAGGGCGGCTAACTATGTTTACAGATGCTTCGAAACTATCTACGGAAGAAAATGTGGGTGCAGCAGTATGGATCCCTAAATACCACATCTCATTAAGTTTTAAATATCCACCATTAACACCAGTGTTTACTGGGGAAGCCATTGCGTTGTTGGAAGCTATCAAACATGCTAGTTCTCAGAACTGGGATAAATCTTCAATCTATACTGACTCATTAATTTGCTTACAAGCTTACAACTTAGATCAATTTCATTCAAAATCTAGATTCCCCATCGTTCTTCAAATTTGTCAAAGTTGTTCAATTTTGTAGAGGGAGAGTGGACGCTGCATTCCCACAGCCGCTGGGCTCATTCGACTGGCCACGTTACCCCTCTCTCACAGAAGACTACCTTGAAATGTACTGCATTTCCTACTATATCGTATTTCCCCAATGTACGTACTTGTTTCGGTAGTGAGTGAAATATGCCAGAGCCCACTCCCATCCCATCCTATCCCCATTTTCCCAACCCTTTCTCCCAATTCATTCCTAAATTCGCAAAGGTAGGCAGCGCATCCGGGGACGTGCCAACGTCTGTCATTATGGACTGAAGTTAGCATGTATCGCGGATGTCCATGGGCTACAGTATCCACTTACCATCAGGTGGACTGTATGCTCGTCTGCCGCCATTTTTCTATAAAAATAATAGTAATTAAAGAAGCTCTTCTTCATTTTTTTGGTTTGGATTTCTGGCCATTGTGGCATAATAGGAAACAAATCAGCAGCTTTGTGAGCAAAAGTGCCATGAATATAAGAATCCCATCTATTCAATTCATGGCTGAGAACTAAACAAGTGAAGGGCAAGTTCTATGGAGACATTCAACCTTATACTCCACAGACAATCAAATCATGTCTTGTGATTGTGCCATAGGTATCTCTACTTGGTGAATTTGACTACCGATGAAGTATACCCATCGTGTATTCCTTCACAACTCGACTTTGGTGAAATTGTGATTACACATTTGGTGCCATAAATAAAAGAAGGACTACAAACAGACAAAAACCAGAAAAGAGGAATATTTTTGATTAAATAATAAAGAAGGAAACAACTGGCTATGGCTATGAAGGAGTGAGAGGAAAATACTTATCTTTGATTTATGACTACTTGATGACAATTAATCCAACAAGCGTAGAGGCAGACATGGATGGCAGGCAGTAGTTGGAAAATTTGCTCGACAGACATAACATTAGTTTCTTAAGGACACTCTTTCAACAACAGAAGTGATGATTGATTTAATAATGAATCCATTTTAAAAAAAAAATAAGCGTGTTGATTATATCATAACTCAATGTGATCTACAATTATTATTATTGTATAAAAATTAATGAGACTGCTAAGTATATTACATACATACATAACATTTCATACATACCCATCCATACATTCCATACGACCGACCCATTGGCGCAGTTGGTGGTGACCCTGCGTGCTGTGCATAAGGTCCCGTGTTCGAACCCCGGTCGGACTTACATTTGTTTAATAAAAAAAAAGAGAAATATATGTTCGGGACTGTTAGTGTTTGTCTCTGTATGTGTCTCTGGACCCACGAACAGGGACTCCTAGTGTGGACCATTGAGTTTGGCGTTATTTATGATTATACATAAATATATTGTCGATCAATCAAAATTTGATTGATTAATTCATACAAACTAATGTAATTTATTACTGTATCAATCATTTTATTCAAATTTTTCATTTCAAATCATAAAATTTTAGAAATCAATACAGGATCCTGCAGGATTGACTCCAATCCCCACAAATTTACTGAGAGATTGAAAACACTGCGCGACTGCGATCCCTAGTTGGCACCCTGGCTGCACTGCCTATATTTGGAGAATTAGGAGTGGATTTGGATAAAGGGGTTGGGAAAATGAGGGATAGGAAGTATTGTGTTAATAGATATTCAAAATTTGTGTGTAATTCATTAATCGATGATGCGCGCATAGCTATTAAAACATTTTACAATATAATAATATGTGTATAAAACGGGAAAGTTTAACAAGTTAGAAAAACCGTCAACTAACAAAATCATCTCACCTGGCAACTCTGGTGCAATTGCTTTAATATCTTGGCTAGTTTGTTGAAGTCTCCGCGGTCATAATACAGTTTGCCCAACTTTGTGTTGGTCTTAAACCACAGCCGGTCATTCTTGGCATCCTTCAAGGCTTCCAAAGTGGTTTCATAGAAATCCTGAAGCAGCTCCATCTGATGGTGTAAGAAAGGTGTAAGATGGTGTATAGATAAATTTTAAATAAAAAAACATTAGATCTTGAACTAAATTGTCATTTGAAATCATGTGAAATTAACTAAAACATTAAATAAGTATAGGTCTTTCATCACACGAGGCGGGTTAAGCTTGTTTGTAATGGTGAGCACACGTTCACTCGTGAGCGTTAGCAAACTAAGCTTAATTTTTATTTTTACTAAAATAAAAGTAAATCGATAATATTAATTGAATCTTCCAGGCTACTTGGCCGAGGTCTTCTAGAATCTCTTCTCTTTCTTCCAAACGTTTCGTCAACAACTGCGGTTGACATCTTCAGTGGCGACTGCGTTCACTTTGGGAGAGATGTTATCTCTTCGGCTTCTCGAGCGCAACTGACTAGACGATTGTGGCGCACCGGTATTTATAGTGGGCGAGGGTAGTTGTGATTGTGTGTGTACCGACGCACCGATATTTATAGTGGGCGAGGGTAGTTGTGATTGTGTGTGTACCGACGCACCGATATTTATAGTGGGCGCCCACTATAAATATCGGTGCGTCGAAGAAGCCGAAGAGATAACATCTCTCCGAAAGTGAACGCAGTCGCCATTAAAGATGTCAACCGCAGTTGTTGACGAAACGTTTGGAAGAAAGAGAAGAGATTCCAGAAGACCTCGGCTAAGTAACCCGGAAGATTCAATTAATATGGACACCGACCGAGAAAGCCTACACTCCACTATAAATCGATAATACACTAAATCTTGTGTCATCACAGGGTTATTGTTTCTGTATGTTTATTAAGATAAGTGTGTATATGTTCGTATACTTTATTAATTATACAGGTATATTTGTATATGTACATTTGTATATTATGCTTATATAAGATCCTTCAAAAATAGTGTGAAATATTTGAATACGTCATTCTGTACACTGAAACTACTATATCTAACTAAATATAAAATGTTTTTCATGATTTTTATTACTCCAGTGTTTAATTTCTTAATTGGACACATGCAGCGCATGGATTAGAAAAGACCGCCAATAAACCGTGGCGGGCCACAGTTGAGAAAGGTCTGGATGAAGTCAACAGAGATTTTAAAGCAGTTAGAATTACAGATTGGAGGACGAAGGCCATGAACAGAATGATCTGAAAAAACTTACTGGATCAGGCCAAGGCCCACCCCGGGCTCTAGCTGTCCACCCCAAAAGAGTTTAATTTCTTAAGGAATGGTGTGTCTTCATTCTTTTGTAACCTGTTCCATCTATCCCTACCTGCCAATCCCCACTGGCAGGGAAGAATGGAATTTTTTTCCACGCTTCCATACCAGTAGGGATACTTTTTCTAGCTATCTCCACTGTCAATTATAAAAATATGTATGATCATGTTGAAAATGTTTAGTGTTTCCTCGAGTGCCCTGATTATTTTGATAAGGAATCTCTTAAGGCGAAGGAAGTTGTTGGCTGGTTATTTTATAGCTTTATTTTTTAAGATTTGGAAAAAGGGTTGTGGACATGAGAAAGGATAGGTTGGGAATGGGTTCTGGTATATCGCATTCACTGTGGAAACATGTATGTACATAGCTATGTTTCAGTTAATGCCCTCATCCCAACATCACAGAAGAAGTAGTATGTGAGCTAGTGAGCCGATATTACGTATCAACTATCTTCTTGTACATAATATATACATGCTGACGCTACATGAAACAAAATACACTTGTAACTCGAATGGCAGCACAAATGTATGTAATGTATGTGCCTTCGTGAGATGAAAGAACCTAAACAAAATAACATATTTAGTTCATTAATTTTCTACAAAATTTTAACATTTGGCTTGCTATTCATGAATTTTACCAAAATTATTCCTTTTGTTTTATTCAATCTTTCTTTTTTATTTTCGATCTCTGTATGAATTTGTAAGAAATGTAATTGTCACTCACATTTCTAGAAGTGGATATGTAGTCTAGAATGGAGTTGATGGACTTCTCTGAATGATTCCTGGTGACAGCACTCTTGATGTACGTTAGCAGTTGCTTGTACCTGACCATCATCTGTGTGAAGTTGCTCTGGAATTGTGAAGGCAATTTTAGTTATAATTTTCTGGTGACATTATATTTTTCGAAAATAATATTAATTTAAACAACGGAAATAATCATCAACGACAACGACAATTAGGGGAGGCGTGAGGTAGGGTGATCGACCAGGGCGCTATTTGCGGGCCTCTGATATTTCCAATGAGCGGAAATTCTTTCTTCGTCCAGTCATCCAGTTTAGCTCTGGGTAACGCTAAAGGAAAATTTTATAGTATCTAGAACAGTGTTTCACAAAATATGGGTCGTGAATATTGGGTGGGCCCCAAATAAATAAATTTAATCTAATTTTAAGTACAGTGTTCTGATTTAACTTATTTTTACTTATTAAAAATTTTGATTATCACTGGATACTGGATTTTTTTTTATTTTATTAGTTGTACAATGCTTCACATAACTACGCTATATAAACGAGAATATGCTGCAGCAGTGACACAATGCTATTTTCATGTAAGGCGTAGGTAGGGTGGGTCCCATATTTTGTCATTTTTTTTAGGTGAGTTCCAGTCCAAGTAATTTTGGGAATCACTGGTCTAAAAATATCAAAACTAAACAGCACAAACAGCTATGATGATATGCTTATGGTGGGCACTGTAATGTTCATTATTACAAATGAAAAACCAAACAAAGTTTTTTAGCTATAAGGGTGTAGATTGTTGGCCTGAGATCTCGATTTCGAGCGACCGCAGCGCCAAAGTTTAATGTAACATCCGACGGGGCGGATGAATGACCTAGAGAGCGCGATTTTCAAAATGTTTTGCAACAAACGTTCCACGTTGAGAAATTGTTATTGAACTTGAATATTTACAGCATAACAATAACGTTGAATTTTTGGAAACTAGCTGTTGATTCTTTTTAATAGATTAATAAGAGTAGTTGAGACACAATTTTTATGTTTTTCTATCATTTGACATCTGACATTTTTGTATTCTACTTACCTAAAATTCCAACTATTCATTTATTTGTAATTTCACTACCAAAATTTATTCTAATTCGTAAAATATTCATTCAATAAAATAATTGCAAATTCAGTAGGAAGTGTGTTTATCTCTACGCAAGGAAATGTGCCTATTGCGTAAACTCAAATACTTACTTTTTGTTTACGATCACCTCGTCGATATCTAAAAAAAATCCTAGGGTTTTAAAAAAAATGTCAATAAATGAAACACAAGTATAAAAATGATTTATTTACTACACAATAACAAATATGAGTCGCCATTACTCGCTATCTCAAAAGCGTGCTAGGGTTGTACAAAAATTAGTAAATAATTCATTTATTTACTAATTTTAACAGAAGTTTGTAAATTATTAATATACTAATTAAAAGTATGTAATTAAACAATAACGAAATATGAGTTCAAAATTCTAATGGTTTTTCATTCGATTACGGATCAAGTTCTGATTTCTGCTAATTTGATGATAAAATCAATGGCTATCACAAAACCTATCAGAATGAAAACGTTACCAGCTGCCCGATTCACGTAAGTAATAAAAACCGTAGCGCAGTGACGTCACTTCGTTTTTTGCAAATTTAGCCCTTTTAACCGACTTAAAAAAAGGAGAATTCTCAATTCGCTGTATTTTTGAACCAATTTTTATGATTCTTTACACCAGGTAACTCAGAAATTGTATAGTAATTGAGCTATTGGAAGATTTATGACAATCCAAGACTAGATAAGTAAGTGCGTTTAAAACAGAAAACCAAAAGGCGATTTCTAAGTTCCTAAGTTAAAACGACTTTTGGACTGGCGTGTTTACGTGAATCGACTGGCTGGGTAGTTAAGTTACCTGTATCTTTCAAAATCATTAGGCGTTCTTCTCTTTCATAACACGTAAAGCTCTTTCTTTCCTCTCTTTCATAGCCTCTATGATACTGGGCGCGTCACGAATGGGCATGCTTCGTGACTGCCGAGGATCAACTAATTCTGGAAGTAGGCAATCGTAATAAAACCTAACTAATTTCATCTCCATTTTCTCCTCCCAAAATTTGTCGTCCTTTTCTATAATATAAACTTTCATAGGTACAGTAGCACCAAACCAGATGCCAAGCATGCAAACGTTTCTTTTAGTAATATGTACCTGTCCCTGAATTTGGAAATACCAGTTATGATTTTTATTTATGACATAACCCTTGGAAGCCTTGTCCTTAACCCAAAAGGTATGTTTGGCCATTGCTTCATCAAGAGTCATGCCAGCTAAAGAATGTGGGCACTTAACTTCAATTAAACCGTTTGCATAAATGCCATCTGGTGTAGTACCAAGAAATTCATATTGATCGTCGACGAACAAACCGCAACCTTGTATACTAATATTCTCTTGAATTTCTAACTGTTTAATTGCGGTTTCTTCGTTTTCGATACCGTACCGTACAGCAGGCAAACTGGAGATATTACTACCATAAACGATTTTACGAACAAGAACAGCACAACTTGTGCTCTCTCGTTTTTTACAAACTTCCCCGAACGATGATGAGGTTAGTAATTTTCTCCTTGTACTCATCCACTCAGAACTACTTCTTTGCAAATGGGTCGACCTTTCAAGCTCCTCTCTTTCAGCACAAGACAACTTTAAATCGGCTAAAAAAGATGACTTGGCTTTCTCATATAATTCTGGACTCAGATCAGGTTTTTCGCAGTTTGGTCCATAGTGAGCGTCTTTCGATACAGCGCTGTGGCTCTTTTTCAATCTTAATTTAGGTTTAGCAATTAAACGGATTCTACGATTACAATTTTCCACTTTCGCGATCAAAGGATTAGGACTAGATTTAAATATTACTTCATGAGTTTTACTATGAATCGATCCTGTATTAAAAGACACAACAGCAGCTGCGCATCGGCCCGCATAAGAACCACGGGAAGAATAATTTACACGCTTACCCCCTACTAATTTGGCAATCACTGCGTTAAAACTTTCAACTATATTACTTGTACAATTATGAATTAAACTTCTAGAATGATATGACAGTCTTTTACTTAAAATGTGTACCGCGTCCATTAATCCGCATCCAACAATTGCTGGAAGCAACCCAACAGGTTCTATTCGACGAGTATCAGGTCTACAGAAATACTCCTTGCAATATTGGTGATTACCAAATACGTGTTGTGGACCATTTAGGATATCTTCACTAAGATTTTTTATTTTTTCTTCGAGTGACTGATTTTGATCGCCCCAATATTTAATAGCGCATTTTACACCCGTTCTTAAACGCAAATACCTTTCTTTTAGGAATTTCCGCAATTCGCAAGGATACTTAGTGTCTTTCGACAGTTTCTCCAAGCTATTGCAGTAGTTTCGTAAAAGATGATTTTTGCATTCAATTTTCTCTACTGTTAAATTACCGTACGGTCGCGAATCTAATATTTTTTTATAAGTACTGGAATCGCCGTCTGCTACAAATTTATTATAAATTACACCGTGATCAACAATGGAACGTTTAAACCCCTCAACTATTATGGTCGATTCCATACCGGTAGATGATCCCGAATAATTCTTGAAACAACGGTGTTCCGAGGGCTGACTGTCGTTCTTTGCGGCTCGTGCACAAACTACGCAGTATTTATTTTTAACTCCAAAAAACAATACTTTATTAGTTTTAATGCCAATTATCGCAGCTGCGCCGGACAAGGCGGAAAAATTCTTACCATAAGATCTCTTGCTCCAACAACCGTCAACAGCAACAGATATTAATGGTGTACCATTTTTATCAACACTACCTATAGACACTGCGTACTCCGCTTCTTCCTTGACAGCTTCTGCCATGGAATGTGCTGCTGTCTTTTCCCACCAATCGCAAACCGTATTATTAATTTCATTGTATAATGAAGGTGACATGATTGGTAGGGCTACTGCGGCAGTTAATGTTTTTAACTGATAGTAGCTCCCACCAGATGATATGATACCAGATACAATTTGATGATTCACTTCCATTCTATCTTCTTTCTTTTCAATCAAACACACAGTAAATTTCATACTACACATACTACATTTCATGATGAGTCCAGACCAACTTTTACTTCACCTATTATACTGAGGTAACTTAACTTACAATCCATTGGACCGTGGTCCCCTATGGCCTGAAGAGCTTTAAAAAAAAAAGAAACGTCTACAACTCTACGCCCAACTTCCATTTCATCCACCTTTCCCTCTTGGTCGTTTTCAATAACTAGTTCCTGTAAAGAAAGATAATGGCTTGATTTTTTTTATAAAAAATAATTAAAAATTTAAAAAAATGCAAAAGAATTAATACAATATTAGGTTCCTGATGAATAGAAATTATAATTTCTTTACGCATTAGGTATTGTTTTTTTATGACGTCACCTATTTGAACGTAAATTTTCTTTTGAGAAAGTAATTGAGAAGTATTTCGGTACTAAGGTGTTTGTCTCTCGATGAAAATAATAAATATTGCAAGAAAAATCTATAGGTAGGTATTGAGATTTTGTCTTCGCCCATCACTAACTAAGTAGTTTGTTTATTTATGTAACAAGTCTACAAGAATTACGTATAACAACTTACCTCTATACAGCGCGTAGCATTGTTGCTCAGAGTCTCGGCCCCAAGGTTTTCTTTATTTTCAATACTGGAAATATTATTCATCAATATTATCCACTTTTTATTTATTTTGTACAACCCTAAGCCAGACGCTAGGCGCCTCGCGTCTGTTTGGCGGTATAGGTATGTCGACAAAGTTGCGCTGTCGCCTACCTACTTCCACAATTTGATATTTAGACAATACTAGCCGACCCGGCGAACTCCGTATCGCCTTTTTTTTTTTTTTTAAAATCCTATTATTTTGATATTACATACAGATACTTCAATTTTATTTATCAGTATAGATATAGATAATACAAACCAATATTTACATGTTATTGTAGGTATATGTCTGAATCGGGCGATCTAAATCATATGACATATTGTATTAGCTTTGTAATGTACCCTGTTCAAATGCGATAATAAATAAGTAGGGAGGAACTTACATTTTATTCCGAGATCTTTTGGCTTTCATATTTTTATAATGCGTACAAAACTTTCTTTTCCCTGGCATGCCACTCAAATTCAATCAGTCCTGCGAAAAAAATAGCCTATGTTACTCAGTGATAATGTAGCTTTCGAATGATAAAAGAATTATTAAAATCAGTCCAGTACTTTTTGAGTTTATTCGTTACATACAAAAATCCAAATCTTTCCTCTTTATAATACCTATTAGTGTAGATATTGTATTTTTTACGATTTATATCTAGTTCCATCATGGTTTTCTTTCAGACATTCATTATATCGATACTTTCTACTAACTGAAAATAAATTAATTATAAAAATGTTATACTTACAGTTTTTTACAAAAAACACAAATTCACAATACGTAATTCTGCTGTCTGCAGCCGACAAGCGTGGTGTCGCGTTCACTTACAGAAAGGAACTGCCGCTGCAGACCACCGAGATTGCACGAATGAAACGAACGTTTTATCCCATACATTTGTGTATGAAAAATTTACCTTAAAATATATCTAGATTTTAGGGCTTTAAAAGAGGAAGTCTTTGTTTGTAAAGGTATAAAAAGAAGTATACAGCTATACTTATTGGTTTCTTTAGTGTTCAAAAAGTGTTTCTTTTTATCAATTTGTGTTGATTTATGGGGTTAAATCTGAAAAATACGAAGTCATGTTTTTGCATTTTTACTCAATTTTGTGCGTTTGTTGACGTTTATTATATAACAACTATTAGGTTTAAGAGTTTAATATAAGCATGAACATACTTATTGGTCTTTGATTGTAATATATACAAATTATCATTGATATCAATCATATGTAAATAGGTTAAATATGAAAAATCGTAACACTCTTTTCGGTGATTTTCACGATCTACACCCATAACATCATATTCTTCATCAGTATTCTATGTTAAGTATATTATTATTAACCAAAAATACATTTTCTGTCTTCATACTTTTATAAAACTAATATCTAATTTGATCTTATATTCCTATGTACTTATATATAAATTTAACTATTCTTTGTTTTAGTGAGCTTAACTGGAACCAGCATAAACTCTGTGTGTTTTTATCTTTTTCTTAATGTTTTTTACTGTTTCATTCAGCCTTGACATTGGCAGAATCATCGAAGTCTCTATGGGGCCATATTAAAAAATTGGAATGTCATAATAATTGCCATAAAGCAGCTATACTCTAAGTGTGTTCCGCGGAACCCTAGGGTTCCGTGATACCTCTGTCGGGGTTCCGCAAGAATTTAGAAATAAAAAAATCAAAACACCTCTCTCTGGTCGCTCCGCGGCTGTGCGGACTCCGCGGCCGCGCGGAGACAAAACGCTATGAATGTTATTTATTTATTTATTTGTATTTGTATAAGCTTGTGTTACATTAGCTGGTACAATATCTCATAAGTTTGGTCTCAACAATTTTATACTTGTACAACGCGTTCGCTCTAAGTTTGCCGGTCTGTGGAATGCGCGTACCCTCCCCCACGTGACAACAAAACTTATAATGTGTCATAGTTTTACCCAAATATCTAACGTACACAATTTTTATTGTTACAATTAAATAAAAAATTTCGAACGTCATACACTCATACCTATCGCCAGCGGCAAACTTAAAACGAGCGGGTAGTATACTTGTAAGCGCTCAGTCTCTTTGATAAAAGCCGCCTCTGAATTAGACGCTATAGTTGTCAACTAGCGACTTTCGTCTCTAACTTCAAAGGATAAAGTCGATATTGTTTACAACGCTATTTTTAAATTTCTGTTTTTATTTTTGCTTTTTGTTTATCAAAGGTGCCGACTCGAGTATTTTCGAGAATATTTGAGATCGAGTCTAGGACTAAGTATAAAAGCGGCGATCGCGCGTTGGCGTCGTCAGTTGATGATTAGCGTTCGGAGCGATAAGTTACTACCTACTTACAAGCTCGCTAGCGAGAAACTAGTGTTCATTGTTTTACTGCCTGCTGTATTCTGTTGTCTCAGTTTTATACATTTCTTCCCTGTAGGTTCTAAATTTAGTCTCTTATACGCAGTAACGATTGTGCATTATTTAAACCCCACTATCCTGACTTGTAACATTATAAATAAAGAAGAATGGAACGTTGGCTTAAAGGTGTTAAACGTGTTCCAACAACATCTTCTAATGACGCTGAATGTTCAAAAGCAATGCGCGCGGAGAATTTAGCAATCACCGATCCAGAAGATGATGCCACGAGTGCCACGACGTCAAGCTCGACGGTTTCAAAGACGAAAAAAAGGAAGTATGATGAATCTTATATCAGTTTCGGATTTGTTGATTCCAACGGCTCACCTCTCTGCATGCTCTGTAGTAAACTGCTTCCTAATAGTTCCATGGCACCTGCCAAATTGCGTCGACATTTAGAAACCGTACACCCCGAGACTAAAGACAAGAATAAAGAATTTTTTGTTCGCAAAAAAGATCAGTTATTAGAAAGTCAAAAAAATATGATGCATGTAACACAAACTACCAACGAAAAGGCCACGGAGGCATCATACTTAGTTAGCTATCGCATTGCACAAGCAGGTGAAGCGCACACTATCGCTGAGAAATTAATAAAACCATGTGTATTAGACATAACAAAATGTATGCTTGATGAAAAATCTGCAAAGCATCTTTCTACTGTTCCGCTATCAAACGATACTGTTTCACGACGAATCCATGATCTGGCAAGCTACGTCAAACAAGAACTAGTTACACGTCTACAAAATACATGATTCGCTTTGCAAATGGACGAGTCGACTGATGTCGCTGGTTTGGCTATCCTGCTGGTTATTGTGAGATATCCATATAAAAGTTCTTTTGAAGAAGACATGCTTATGTGTTCATCGCTGCTTACAAACACTACCGGGGAAGAAATTTTTAATAAAATAAATATATTTTTTGAAGAACATAATCTCAGTTGGAACAATTGCATTGACATTTGTACAGATGGGGCCAAGGCGATGACAGGTAAAACAGCAGGAGCAGTGTCACGAATGAAAAATAAAGCGCCTAATTGTAGTTCCAGTCATTGTATTCTGCATAGACAAGCACTTGCGATGAAGCAAATGCCGTCTAATCTAAAATTAGTTATGGATGAAGCGGTAAAAATAATTAATTTTATCAAATCACGACCACTACAATCCCGATTGTTCTCATTATTGTGTGAAGATTATGGCAGCAAACATAAAACACTGCTGCTCCATACAGAAGTGCGATGGCTGTCTCGGGGAAAAACTTTAACAAGGCTATTTGAACTTAGAGCCGAGTTACAAATGTTTCTTTCAGCAGATACTTCTTTTAATTTGAAGGACCGTTTGTATGATAAAACTTGGTTGTTCCGATTGTCTTTTATGGCGGATATCTTTCAAAAACTTAACGAATTAAATTTATCGTTGCAAGGTAAACAGACAACAGTGTTTCAGGCCTATAATAAAATAACTGCTTTTAAAAGAAAATTAGATTTTTGGATCATTTGCATTGGTAAGAAAGAAATAGAAAGTTTTACGTTACTCAGTGAGTTTGTTAGCGAAAACGACTCAGAAATGTTTGAAGATAATGTGTTTGAAGAATTGGTCCAATATCTCAGTTCGATGCGCGCATCTTTTGAAAAGTATTTTCCCGAAGAACACAATACAAAATTAAAGTGAACTCCTGGATTCATAATCCTTTTTTACCCAACTTGGAAAAGCCTGAAAACATGTCAAATGAGATATATGAATCTCTTTTAGAAATGTCATCAGACACAAGTATGGAGTCATTGTTCAAAACGACGCCTCTTAATGATTTTTGGTGCAGAATCCAAGATGAATATGCAATGCTTGGCCAAATGGCTCTGGATATTCTTCTCCCGTTCCCAACTACATATTTGTGCGAAACAGGATTCTCTACCTACGCAGCCACGAAAACAAAATATCGCAATAGACTGGACGCCGAAGCTGATATGAGACTCCAACTTTCTTCCATCAAACCTGATATCAAGCAATTGATGAAAAATAAAAAACAGTTTCATACCTCCCACTAGTTAGATTTTTTCTTTTTTAATGTTTTCTATTATTGTCCTTACCAAGTGGTGAAGTAAATAATAATTAGTAACTGATACATTGTACTTTTATTATGCTGATTAATATAGAATACACTTATAAAAATAATTGTTTTATTGTAGGGTTCCATCAAGTATTTTGCTTCCCAAAAGGGTTCCGTCATTTAAAAAGTTTGAGAACCACTGCCATAAAGCAATAAGACAGTCTAGTTTATTCTTTTTGTAAGTATTGTTTTAAATTCTTGTCTTAATGTAATTTTATACAATAAAGAATCTATTTGTCTGTCAATATCTGTATAAATAAAAATTAAATGCTTTCATTGGTAAGCGGATCACTTAAGAACGGCTGGACCAATTTGGCTATTTTTTTTTTAAAACTTCGTAATAGACCGAATAATGTTTTTAGGGAAAGAAAAATTAGAAAAATTACCCAGAAAATGGTTCATTATGGTCCTAGAAAAGTTTTCAGGAAAAATATTTTTTTTATCAAAATTAGGCATATTTGAAATTAAGGATTTTTTTTATTGAAATTTGGACAGGACAACGTCTGTCAGGTCAGCTAGTTAGTAATAAATAACAATTTTTTTGGTTACAAAAAAGCTTCTCTGCTTAGCCCACCATATAAGCCAGATTTATCATCCTACATACATAGTGCTGCAATTACTTACTTTCTCAAACAAAGCAAGTGATACATTGGGAGGATTTGAATTAACTTTATTTACTCCTATGTTAATATAATACTTGTACTGCACTTTTCTCTTACCAATTTAAAATTAATCTTGATCATCTGCTTGAGAGCCTTGAAACCCCATTCGCCCTTGTCGCCCCCTTCAAGCTCCAGCACTTTGTGGAAACTTTGCAAAGCAGCCTGCGGTTCATCCTCCTTTAGAGCTTTGCTGTTATAGTATTGGTTCTCTAAGTCCACATCCGGTTCGGAGTTGCTGTCTTCTGAATATTCCTGACGAGATTAAGTTAGTGTTATAATGAAAGACTATAGTAAAAGACAGTAACATAATGGACTTTCGCAAATGCATGTCTTCATAAATATATATGATATAACTGTAAAACCGTAACCAGCCCTTTTAATGTTTACTGCTGGACATAGGCCTCATGCACAGTCTTGTGCATTAGGGATGTTTGGACTTTAATTGTCACACTGGGCAAATAAATCAGATGTAGGCCATATTTCTTTGGAAGAACTTTGTACTTGGTGATATTTTTGTGCCGATTAACTCTAAAAGACGAATCCAAACGGTTGATCGATTCATAAATACTTTGTGAATTTTACAAGGATAATGTTACCGAATGGTTTTTTCTACAATATAATGACTGATGCCAGAAAGTTAATAGATATACTCCGGTTTCTTTTCAAACGCAAAAACATAAGTTATTAGGTATGCATATGAAAATATGCATACAACTAGAAATATACTTACCAAGCCATAGTCCTCCTCTTCTTCACACATGTAATCGTCATCATTATCAGACATTTTTTTGAAAATAGGTACCTATTTATTTTCTAGAATAACAAGGAAGAAAAAAATTTGGGAATTTGCTATTCCACGGATGACGACCTGTGACAACTATGACATTGACAGTGATGCGAGCGAGTGAGAGACATTATTTTTTTTCTTTATCATTTGTGCTACTGCCACTTTTTTCATCATATATGGCAATGGTGCAATTAGCGTAAACTGCTAGTGTCAAGTTTTCTTCTTAAGGTTTCTGAACTTAAATTGTTTCGACTATTTGGAGGAACAAGGGTATACGCCGAGCTACCAAAATACGTCTAGTACATTCCTTAGTGTTTTCTATTTTTCTGTACGGAGCTGAAACCTGGTGCCTCAAAAGTCGAGATATAAGCAAAACAAGCGCTTTTGAAATGTGGTGCTAGAGACGAATGCCAAAGATACCATGGACAGCCATGAGGACAAACAAATCGATTTTACAAGAGCTCCACATAAAAAAACGACTCACCTCTCTATGCAGAGAACGTCAACTAAGCTTCTTTGGACACATAATGCGATCACATATGCATGAGTTGGAGAAGCAGTTGATCGTGGGACAGATGCAGGAGAAGCGCTCCAGGGGCCGAATTCCAACACGATGGTGTAAAAGTATTGTAGAGGCAACAGGAGAAATTCTACAACGATCTGTTGAACTGGCGCGGGACAGAAGCAAATGGAGACAAATCACATATGGTCACGATCCTCATTAGTGAGGGAACGACAAAGAAGAAGAAGAAGAAGATTTGAAGAAAACCTGATAATGGCAGAATACGCTATTTGCACCATTGCCATATATGAAGCAAAAAACTAAACCGATGACATACTTTTCGGTGATTGGACTACAATATAACCAATAGCCACTGTGATCGCTGTAACCGCGGGAAAGTCTATATTATAATTATATTTATTTTAATAATTATTATGGAAGAATAGGGTCGTAGATTAAAATGTAAATGGATTTACAAATTAATTCATATCGATTTTATAGAAAGAACATATGAAATACAGTTATTTCTGAGAAGGAAGAACTGGCGGGAGGAAGCAATTTCCCGCGGACGCGTCCCATTGGTGAATAGGTTTCGTTTCCAAATCGCACTTTAGTTCCTATTTTCTGTGATAGGTTTAATTAAAAAAAATTTTTTTCTTATAAATACTTATTAAAATACTACATGAACTAAGTGCTTTATTACGTCTGTCTTAGTGTGAATATAATTTGTCTGTTTCATATATAACTATTTGTTATCAATTTTAAATTAAATGTAATATTTATGCACATTAGTATATGCTTCAAGAACAATTCGGACAACAATATTTTCCCGCCAAACTCTAGAGTTCATTGTTCGTTGTGACATTTATATAAATAACCCGTCCGTCGAAACTTTCTGCAGTCTTCATTTTTCCATATACTATTAATTATCCTAAGTAGTGTATTAGGTTAGCTACACATTTTTTAGATCATAATTTATATTTCTTGTATAATTTACAAGATTCTTATTTGAACATGTCTCGAGTGAATGACAAGGAAAACTTGCTTCTGGAAATCAACAACGTTCACATAAAGGTTAGCGTTATGACTTACGCCGCATTTGTTTAATTTTTCTCGACGTCTCTTTGTTTGTTATTGCTTCATATTTCAAATACGTATTCTTTGCAGTCGCCAGTGAAAAATAATGTGCTAACTCATCGTAACGAAAATATGAACCAGCAAAATATGGAGCTCGATAAAAAGGATAGTGAAAAGGAATTCGATCATCAGCTGGAGCCATTACTGCGTGAAAATCCACGCCGTTTTGTTATTTTCCCCATACAGTACGAGGATATATGGAATATGTATAAAAAAGCGGAGGCGTCATTTTGGACAGTAGAAGAAGTGGATTTATCGAAGGTAACCTACAAACTTTCGAAACAATGCCATTCGCATATATTGTTTATCAGTAAGCTGATTGTTAGTCACCTGGTTGATTTGCACACATTATGCAAATGATCAACTGACTGTCAACATTTATTGGAAACTTTAAAATGTACTTAATTGAAACAAGAATGACTTACATTGACTGCCTCTAACCTCAATATCTAGTTTTGCATGTAAAAGTTAGAAATGATTGAAACTGATATTGTAATTTAAAAATTGCTAATATTGACAAGGATTTGACAATAATTTAATGTGACCTTCAATAATTATTATGAAACTTTAATAGGGTATTTGCATCTTTTTACGTTATAATAGAAATTGATTTTTGATTTAGTACAATGAATTGCAATAGTCATTTTGTATATACAAAATATCTATTTTGAAGGATCTGACAGACTGGGAAGGGCTGAAGGATTGCGAGAGGCACTTCATCAAACACGTACTAGCATTCTTTGCGGCATCAGATGGCATTGTCAATGAGAACCTTGTAGAGAGATTTTCACAGGAAGTGCAAGTGACCGAGGCTAGATGTTTCTACGGGTTCCAGATAGCTATGGAGAATGTACATTCGGAAATGTACTCATTACTTATCAATACTTACATTAGAGATCCCACAGAAAGGTAAGTTTGAAAAAATTAAGATTCTGAAAAATATCTAATTTCTTCATTATCAGACAAGTAAACTAAGTAAAGGTTCTGTGCCAAGGGACAAGTGCCCCACCGTGCTATGCACATGCTATCAGAGTAATAGTTATTGTGTAATATAATATTTATTATTGTTCATCTTGGTACTGTCTCGTAAACATAAATGTTAGTCTAGACAAAAACCTAGGAATTTCAATAAATGTTTATGAGCCAACAATCCTATCCTAACCCATCGAATGGAGACTAATGGAATAAATAATTTTCTCTACTAGGGATTTCCTATTCAATGCCATTGAGACATTACCCTGCATTAAGAAAAAGGCTGACTGGGCATTGCAGTGGATTGGCAGCAAAACGGCAACATTTGCAGAGCGAATAGTAGCGTTTGCTGCCGTTGAAGGCATATTCTTCTCAGGAAGTTTTGCTTCTATCTTTTGGCTGAAAAAGCGGGGACTGATGCCAGGACTTACATTCAGCAATGAACTTATCTCCAGGGATGAGGTATGTAACATTCACATACATAAAAATGTTTATTTTGCAAAATGCACATTATATGAAGTTGACGTTTTTTTCAGGTGGACATTTTGTTGCGCATTCTGTGTCTGACCTTGTTTATTAACATAGTTGTTAAAAAAATTACACCCTGTATTTTAGCTCCCTGACAGAATTTTCTAAATGGGTGAAAAACATGTTTAATTATTTGTATTGTAGAATATTTATATCAAACTTCAAGTCAATATGTCCTACATTTTTTTCAATACAAAGTTTAACACCAGTTTCACCCCTTTAGGGTTTTGAATTTCGAGATGGAAGATACTATTATAGCTTCATCAGTCTTGGCTTATTATTGATGAATAACAATTAATCAGTCTTTTTATATCTATGGCCATTATCTTCTTTATCAATTATATGGCCAGTGATTGGAATGGCTAGTGCCATTTTACGGAATTTTTAATAGCTATCTTAATATGGAATTATTTAAGAATCCTGGAATTTATTATGTACTTACTAAGAACATCTTGTGGAAAATGTAATAATTGTTCTATAGTCACATTGTTTTGTTTAATCATGGCGTGTATGTGTGTGCATAATCTGTTATCAATGTGACTGTGCATGAAGAAGCTTATCTAAGTTACACTCTGTTGAAAGTTATTTAGGTATGAAATGCTTGTGATATGTAATATGACTAAAGTAATCTAATTAGTAGTTGCAGTAGGTGCCTCTTGGATATAATTATATCAAAGTTGTTCTATGTAAGTTTATTTAAAGTTTAGTATAAAGCTTCAGTAAATAAGACTAATAAATTTATATAGACTCATTGTGACATAACGATAACGAATTCTCCTAGGGAACCCAAACAGCTTATTTCCAACTTCATTAGTTTAGTTTCTTAAAAGTGAAACAATTTCTAAAATCGGACTAGTAGTTTTTTTAATTTATATAAGATAAATAAACTATTGTCCATCAATACAAGTTGCAAAATTACTACACGGAAAATAAGTCAAACTCCTCAAAGTCAAGTCAAAAGTAAGTCAAGTCCTGTCTCACAAAAGTAAGTCTACTGGTCGGTCTCCTTACCCCTGTTTCACAAAAGTAAGTTGACTGGCCTCGTAACCCCTCTCTCACAAAAGTAAGTCTACTGGTCTTGTTACCCCTGTCTTACAATATTAAGTCTACCGGGCTTCTTTACCCCTCTCCTACTAAAGTAAGTAGACTGGCCTCGTTACCCTTCTCAGAACGGTAAGTCGACGGGCCTATTACCCCTCACTCACAAGACTCGTGAAATGTACTGCATTCCCACTTTATCCCATTTCCCAATGTATGTAACCAATGTAACCCATGTTTCGGTAGTGAGAGATATGCCAGAGTCTATTCCCATTCCATCCCTCCCTATTGTCCCAATCCTTTTTCGAAATCCATTCCCAAATCTTCAAAGGTCGCAGCACATTCGGGGGCGTGCCAACATTTGTCATCGGGATTGATGATGGCATGTATCGCGGATCAGCATGTATCGGCTGTCACGGGGCGACAGTATCCATTTACTATCCGGTGGACTGTTGCTATTTTGCCTTCTTAGTATAAATAAAAATCTCCCTTGGGGTCTGTACGGACTTCGCGTGCCTAATGTTTTATTTCAGGTTGTTAATATAAAAGCCCAGCAAGCAGCGAGTTCTGCAAATAGTAAAGGACACAGTAGTAATCAAGCAGGAGTTCCTCACGGATGCACTGCCTGTCATTCAAACGAGACCTGTATTTCAAGTACCAGTACATTCCAATCCTGCAACTATGCTAAAAAAAATATTTAGTCCACGCAGCCTCGTTACAATGAAAAATTATCACATTAATATTTATGTAAAAAAGTATTACGAAATTCAAGTCTTATTTATATAAGGAACTAGTTGTTGCCCGCGACTTTGTTCGCGTGGTCTTCAAGTACTAATTCAGAAACGTTCGCGGGCGTGCGCACAACAACTCACCAAAGTTTGATCGCAATCGGATGAATGGTATAGTAATGCATACGGGACAAACAAAGAAACATTCATTTTTATATAAATATATAGATAACAACTTTATTAATTCGATTACTACCTTGCCATTGTATCGCTTCTCTCTCGTTATCAGTTATAAGATAGTATGTTTATAATTAAAATTTAGGAAATTTAGGTCTATTATTTTTTAAGTACAAAAATATCTATATTGCCCTTAGGGTCTGCACACGGACTTCGCGTGCCTGATGTTCCAGTACTTAGTACAAAAGCCCAGCAAACAGCGAGTACTGCAAATTGTCAAGGACGCAGTAGCAATAGAGCAGGAGTTCCTCACAGAGGCGCTGCCTGTGAGGCTACTTGGCATGAACTGTGAACTAATGTCTGAGTATATAGAGTTTGTTGCTGATAGATTACTGCTGGATTTGATCAAGGAGAAGGTGAGTTTAATCACGTAATTATCACGTTTTATCACGTAATACGAAGAACAACCAAAATTAATTTTCATTCTAATTTTAAAGCTCATTGCATCTAATTTCTGGATAAATCACCCCATATTATCAGCCTGTACTGCTGGAAATAGACCTTTCCCAAAACCACTTCACACAATCTTCTGATTTTATTCAGTTACTGCTTAAATTAATTAGACACAAAGAGATTTGCCAAAGAACTAAAGTCACCAACATAGCTCGTACAATGAGCATGCTGAAGTGGCATGTTCTCCAATACAGGCCACATACTGGAAAATGCAGTGTGGAATGCTTTCTGGTAGAGTGATCCAATGAGTTAACCCCCCCCCCCCCCCCATGGATGGTAAGTGATCACCACACGATCTCTTGAACATGTTTATAGCTCTCTTCAAAAGCTTCATATCGTACCGTAACCGAAAAACCTCGGCTGGCAGTTCATTCCACAACTTTCGGATTCACGGTATAGTGTCTTTTCGACCGCACTGTACGCAGGGTGAACTGCACAACAATATAGACTCAACACCTCTTCCGATGCTGAGCGCTTCTAGATCACCTGTGAGAGTGGGATCGTCGACAATTCGGACAGCACGTCGTAGGACGGAGTCAAACGGATCCAGCTGGTTTTTCGGTGCACCCGCCCAGAGGTGTGAGCAAGTACTCCATGTGAGGTCTAATTTGAGCTTTATAAAGCGACAAGCGTTGCCCCAGAGTGAAGTACTGCTTCGCCCTGTTCAGTACATCGAGCTTTTTACTGGCAAGTTTTATCTTGCTCACCAGATGACTCCGAAACTAGACTGCTCGAAATATCGACACCAACGATCCCAAAATTCACGGCGATCTTAAGAGGAATATTCTGAAACCGAGGTGCCACGACAAATACGAGCTTTAACGGTTAAAGCTCGTTAAAGACTTGTTTTATTGGGGTTAAATTGGACCAAATTAAATTACATACCCCAAGTCGATATATTTTCTACTCTTGTCTTATTCTATCAAGGAGAAAGAGAGTATCCACATTAATAATAAAAATCCAAAAGCGTTTGGCTTTTTGTCATGTCGTCGGGACTTACTGAACCGATTTTAATAAAATTGACAGAAAAGTGGCATTCTGTATTGTTCTCTGAATTTTATCTGGAGAACATCGATCAACCAAAATACAGAAATGGATAATTCCTTGTGACAAAGGATTGTTGACATGAGTGATACAAGTGACATAAAATAAAATATTTCTATTACCAAAAACTGCTTGTGATAATTACGTTTTTAAGTCTTTTCTATATTTATTTACTTAAAATTAACTTCGTGATCGTAGTATTTAAAGTATTAAAATATTACACAATAAAAAGTATTCTTTTTTAATTATTTTTATATTTCTCGTTTTTTTTACATTGACAACACCGATACGTGAAATATATTGCAGTTATTGTAAAAAAGGAAAACTATAAATAATACGTTCTTGGTAGTTTTTTACCACAGGATTACAGTTTGAATTGAAAGCGTTCAAAATGGCCGCCTTGCAAATACCCCTTTTATAGGGTCGTATTGCTACATCTCTGTTTGGTTGATCGGTGCCGGAGAAGAATACAGGATGCTGGTCATAGCAAAAAAAAAAACATTAATTGAAATATGTTATTCCAGCATTACAACACAAAGAATCCATTCGACTTCATGAACCTCATCTCTCTGGAAGGAAAAACCAACTTCTTTGAAAAGAAAGTTGGTGAATACCAAAAGTGTGGCGTTATGTCCAACCCCCTCGACAATGTGTTCAGACTTGATGCGGAGTTTTAAATAAACAAAGTCCCAAACACAACAGTATTACTGATTCCAAGCAATAAACTTAATTATAGGATTAATTTTGATATCTATTTGTGTATAGATGCTTTGTCTATTTGAACTGGAGATGTGACAAGTCGAGTTGACTCACTGTCATCGATTTGAACGATACTCGTTCTATTCGAGGAACTATTTTTTTTATTTACTATTTTTGGAAAATATTACATACAAGGAAAATACGAGTAGTATTTATCTGGGAATATTTTGTGTATAAAAAACAATTGCGTTACCACTGAGTGCTGAGTAGTGACAGTAAAACTGTTGGTGACACAGCCATCACTAATGAAGTCAGTCAGTTTCTTTTTAGTTATTTTTTACAACAATACTCGATTTGGACGTCTTTAATAAAAAATACGACTTGTCGCATCACTAATTTGAACTTGATATTTTCAAAATCCACAAAATTTTGGATACAAGAATTAATTAAGGACAATATCATCTGATTGATAACATATACGTTTTAGATATAAGAATGACATAGATAACGGTTGAGCCGATGCATTATATAGACCTTGTATTTCGAACATTTCACTAGGGTGACTCTTGAGGTTAAGAGATAATATCATTATAACATGTTTTGTTTGTCCATTGCCTACTACAATATGTAGGCTACGAAATACAATATGTAGGCCATGAAATACAATATGTAGGCCACGAAATACAATATGTAGGCCACGAAATACAATATGTAGGCCACGAAATACAATATGTAGGCCACGAAATACAATATGTAGGTTACGAAATACAATATGTAGGCTACGAAATACAATATGTAGGTTACGAAATACAATATGTAGGTTCCATCGACGCACATTTGAAAAAAAATCACAATAGCGGCTCGGCACTGTGCCACAAAGTTTTGAATCCCTTTACAATGTTTGATTAATCTCAGTATTAAATTTATTAATTAATGACATATTCATATTTAATATTACCCCAGTGAATAATTAATTAGTTCATTTAACTAACAAAGGAAATTTATATGTTCCAATTATCCAAAATGAATACAACTTTATGGGGGTATATATGGAGAGTAGTTCCTTGTGTCTGAATTAACTTTTGAAAAACTTATGTATGTGCATGATATTATTGCTGCTTTGTATTTTGTTTTTTATTTATTTTGTCATCAAAATCTTTGACGTGGCTTCTAAACTTTTACATGGGAATACTTTTTCGTCTTTAAATACTATAGAGACATATTTTTTGGAAAAAATAATCAAATTATAAAGCAGAGAAAACAATTATTGTTTACATAAGTTTTATTAAAGATAAGAATTTGCTAAAAGTTTGATTTCGTAGAATTTTATACAGCCAGAAGTAAATATGTAAGAAAATCGTAATGCAACTATCATAGTTTCTATTAGAATTAATTAATTATAAGTCTGTAATTGATCTTAAAATTAAATTGTATTGTTTACTATTCTTTTGTAAAAACTATGTGAATGATACAAAATAATTATAATTGAACTATTATAGCCCTTATCTTGTGTACAATACAGTTGCATTTTTTATTTTATAACTCCAACGTAAAGTATAAGTATGTTTGACACCAACGCGTTCGGCTTTATGTAATTTTGTTCTAATTAAGGATAAGGACTGATGTTGGCATGTATCACGGATGTCCATGGCCTACAGTATCCACTTACCATCAGGTGGACTGTATGCTCGTCTGCCGCCTTCATCCATAAAAAAATATAGTTAATATTGATGCAATCATTGAAGTGATGATGCTTAATGATGTGTGATATAGATGTAGGGTATAATTGTAACTCGTAAGCTGAATAAATGTTAACTTTTCTACACCTGCTGTTTTATTGAGGTTACACCTGTTTTATATACGTCATTGATAACGCAAAAACTCAATATAGCTTGTTCGGTATTGAGAGTAGATTTGATTCTACCCGTTTATACATTTTTTTTTCTTATTTTTATTTCTAATATACGAGCATCTTTTAATATACGTACATGCGTCGTCCGCCGGAGCCCGGTCAATAACCCTGTAAAACGTTTTACGTAGAACAACAAAACTTTACTAACATGTAAGTGTGTAATTATTCTCGAATAATTATTACTATTTGTACGATAGTAATAATGTGTAATTATTACTATCGTACAAATATGCGGACAGAAAAAGTGTATGAAAATCCATTGTTAACGTGCTGAGCGGGCAGAAATAGTACATTGTTACCCTAGGGGTGAAAGTGACTTATTTCAGTCCCGAGACTGGGTTTGGTGCCTGAGCGCAGCGAGGGCGCCAATAGGTCGAGGGACTAAATAAGTCCTGAACCCTTAGGTAAACACTGCTTTTCATTACGAATACAAGGAAAGTAATTTAAAAAATATACTCTTTAATTAATGGGTGCGTTTCTTTATGTTATTTCAATTTTACATCGCGCTGTAATGGAGTGGCTGTATAGGAAGTTAGATCATGGTTACATAGAAATGTGAAAATAGCTCTTTTTATTCTTAATTTTTTAGTTGTCTGTCAGTTGAAAACGCTCACCCTAGGGTGTATTGGGCTATTTTCACTTCGCTCCACAGGCAACTTCGGACCTACTTTCAGAGTATGAGTAATGAAAAAGTATATAAAAATCCATTTACAATGTGCTGTTTTTTTTTAAATTTTGGGTAATATCAGTCTAAACTATTTTAATAATATTATGCCAAAAGACAAAAAAGTTTTTATCTCCAAGTCCACAAAATGATACTGGCCACTTGCATTTTCTGAATATTAGTTTAAAAAAAGAAAATAATCAAGAAACGTGGAAAACGCACGCGATTTGCTATCTTTTTCTTTATGAATTTTCAATTTGTGTTTACTATATTTTCTACTCGAAATGTCGTCTAGTAGTGAAAGTGAAGATTTGATGACGCCACCAGAATTAAAAGAAACTCCCCAAGCAGTTATTGAGAACCTATTGCCTGAGAAATCTAGAAATAAATACAACAATAAACTTCAATTAATAAACATTTTGTTTTTTATTTTCCTCGTAGGTGTGGGTATAAAGCACTATGTATCACTCTGAAGAAAGTGTGATTCCCAACTCGTGTGTATCAAACTACACCCTCGTTGGTAATCTGTCACTTTCTCCCCTCAGTGAACAATGTACTATTAAATTGGTTGATTTAAGTTTTGCGTTATTTCATAGACGACTAATAACAATATCGGTCGGCAATCTTCGTATTTTTGACCGATGCGACAACTATTTTTGCAGCGGTGATATTCTCAACTACGAGCAAGTCAAGTCTCTTGCGGTTATATTCTCGCCCAAACCAAATTTCAAATACAACTATATGAGCTATCGACGAGCCAATCTACACATAGCGAGTTCAACGCGGCGACACGTATCTGACGCGAGTGTCGACTGTCCCCAAACCTAGCTCAAAAAAAGTGGTTTGTGGTCAAAAAATCCAAGTTTACAGGAAGAACAAAACATACTTTTTTGTAGCAGTTATTTTTTTCTTTTAATAATAACTATATTCAGTAATGCACTTGCACAAGCACCCCACAAAACATCCATATTGAAAAAATATTGTAGTTAATTTTGTTGTAGTCTATGATTTGTTTGTCTGTTAATAAATATTTTTAGTCTATGTCCTTCCCTTTCCGCTGTCTCTCGTGTCATGCATGACTAAACTATGTAAGACGTGACGAAATAAAATGTGATAACCAAACTATTAAAAAGTCTTAATCAAGAACCCAGACAGAACCCCAAACAAATTTCACAACCAATAATACATGTTATTCTATCTTCGATGAATAAAGTACATTTGACTCAGCGGCGAGTCAGCCACACGCTGATGGAATGATCGCTGTCTCGTGTAGTTTACTCGACCATAGTAGGATGGTAACGCCGCCGCCACGTAGACTCGCTCGTGTAGTCGGCGCCTTAGAACCTAAAGTAAAATGTTTGGAGCTGAACCTACATGAAATTTGCTACCGTTCTAGTAGTTCCGGTTGTGCTAACAAGCAACCAGACATAGTAAATTATAAAGGTAAGAAATAGCTTTTTCTATATAATCAATCAGCACCAGGGTACCGTAGATAAATAAAAGAACAGTTTTAAACAAATCACATTGTTTTATTAACAGAACCACGTGGACAATTCAATCGGACGCGCATGAAACAAAAATAGATTGCAAACATCATGCACACACAACTAACACATAATTAATTATAATTATACGCCTCACTGTCTTTGAAATTATAAACTTTTAAAATACACTTGAACAAAATTGCGTAAGATTACAAAGAGAGTTTCACTATTCAACTTGAATTATATTTTCTGTAATAAATAACTTACTATAACAGAATAGGAAAAGGTCTCGATTGTTTCACATATGTTTTTTTTTCTTTTAATTGCACCTGTAGTAAATGCATTCTTTTAAGTTAGATCCACACATTCGATTGAACCACACGAACGTTCGTGTACGACTGACAGTTTGTTTCTAACTCGCGAATCAAAGAAATGTAAAGCATATTACGAACTCATTTAGACTTTGCATATAGTCAGCTCAAAAATATTATTTTTACAACTTTTTATATTTAAAAAGCTAGTGCATATTTACAAAAGGCGAGCCTCGTGTCTTAAGGAATTCTCTATTAGTTAACATTTGGGTTAAATAGTGAGATACATCTTTTGGTTAAAGTAGGGTTTTTTTATTTTAGTCATGGATATGACATGTAGAACATATCAATAAAGTGTCATCTCTGTACAAATTTTACTCTGAATAGAACCTTTTAATTTAATTGAAGCTATTATTACACATTATAACTTGAAATATAATTCTTAAACTGTTCAATCGTGTTATAAATCTTTCGGTTGTCGCGTGAGGACCGAGATCGAAGGTAGAAATGAACTATTGGATTGATAATCTAATTAACTTTACGATCGAACGTGTGAACGCAACAAACGTTATTATAAATCCTATATATATACTATCTTGCCATAGCACAGTCGGGGACGCGCTAGTGTTTCTGTAGCGCCTTGTCCCTCACGAGCCCCCTGAGCAGCCGGTGCCCGGCGACGAATGCGACGGCGGCGAGCGGCACCAGGTAGCGCACCGTCTCGAACATGGACAGTTGTAGCCATAGCACACCGTACAGGGACAACGAGCCTACAGAGAATGTTGCCGGTTAATCGGGGAATACTAGCTACCTATATAGTGCTAAGATCGAAGGTACAAATTTAGGTCTAAAATCCAATTAACTTTTCAATGAATCTTTAGGTCTATGATCCATTGGACTTTTCGAACGAACTTGGTGTTGCAGATGCCCATGGGAGGCCGTAACCACTTACCATCACATGGACTGCTCGCTAGAGAAATTTTAGAGTTAGAGTAAAAGTTAGAGAATTTTCATAAAAAAAATCGTATTTTGCTCGTTCTTTATGTCATGATTAAAATTTGCCTCTTACGGTAATTGAAAAAGTCACAAAAATAGCTATACTGATAGAGAATCTGTTATAAAAATGTCAATTGGAGTTTCCACAATCGATATTAGCATAGGTGTAGTCAATGTGTGTTCGCTTGCGCCCCATCCCGCCCTTCCGGTATAGGGAAGAATAAGTAACCGACTTTCTGCATTATACAATATCCACTTAAAATTATAAGAAATTTAGTTGCTTTGCCCTTCTCTGGGTGAAATCTTGACTACGACCTTGGATGCTAGTGAAAATATACTTACCTACCAACGGCCTATCGAAGAGCAGCGATGATGGCGTGTAGTTGACACGTACTCTAGCCTTACAGTACGGGCAGTAATCAAATGTAATTCCCAACATTAAAGGTACACAATTTTCTCACATTCCCATCACGAGAGGTGGAAATCTGTGTCTGGGCGGTTCGCCTACTTACAGAAGTTGTTTCACTGCTGCGGACAGGTTACTTTGTTGGCTTCCCAGTTGGGTTGCCTTGACCTCTTCTTTTTCTTTACGCAGTTCGCGCAATCAATGCTCACTCGATCGATTCCTAAAATCGATGTTACCGCTGGTATAAAGTCATATTTACCTCCTAATGCTAGGTGGAAGAGCAGCGCGCTCGGCGTGTATGGAAAGTAGGACAAGTTGACACGTAGCTTGGCCCACAGTACGAGCAGCAACAGCAGGGGAGCTGCGCACGCGCACGCGAACACGTCTGACACCGCGCGCGAAGGACGGGCCTCCGGGGAGCGGAACACGTGCGAGATGGAGGGAAGGGGGCCGCGGACTGGACGAGACTCCGCTGCACAACAAGTAAATAAACATTCCTTATTTGCCACACTTGCTCCTGTCTCATTGTTATAAAATTTCCAAAATGCTACATTGAGTTAAGACTGGAAAAACTGGATGTTGACATCTTCAGTATTATCAAAGGAAGTAGAAAAATATATTTAAAACCTGAATTCTAATCATGAAAAAATATCGATTCCCACATGAAATGGAGAAAGACAGAGTTTTAGCATTTCTAGACATTGAAATAATGGTCAGAGAAGATTGTTCCTTGTCCCACAGTGTATAGAAAATCAACAGCAATAAATACCTACATGACATCACCTTCGACAACTACAATCAGTAGCTGTAACCACAAAAAAAAGTAATGTGACAACAGATCAAAATGAATGTCACTGTCACCGAGCTAAACAAACAAAATAAACCTGTTTTTATGGCAATAATTTCTTTGTTGTGAACCGACTGCGGTTTGTTTTCTTTCTTTGCGTGTTTGAATTTCTGGTTATTTACAGATTCGCAAATCGCAAGTTTTGTTTTTCGTTAGTAAAATGTTTTTTTTTTGTTTTCTTTTAGGAATTTGACATTTTTTTAAACTATAACTCTGCGATTATCATCTTTCTAACACTGCCACTTTGTGGTGTAATCTATATTGGTCTACTCTATACACAAAAATCAGGATGTTAGTAAAATCCCATCTCATAAAATGTAAATATATAATGCACTTACATGTTGCGGGCGCGTCCTTTCCGAAGTTGAAGAGTATCTCTCCAATCGACCAAGTGACGGGGTTCGAGACGGCGCTGTCCCCCAGAAACACCGACAGAAAGTACGCGCCAGACACCTGTCGCAGGTGCTTGGAGATCGCGCCGACTTTCTGCATAAAACACACAACATTATCTATGTATCAACCTTTAATGTTCCACTGCCAGGACACAAGCAGGCAGGAACCTCCTAGCAAATCACTAGGGGGTTTCGGTCCATAATCCACCACGCGGTCACATTAGTGATTGGTGGTTACACATACACCAGATTTTTTTATTTCTGGAGCATGCAGGTTTCTTCACGATGTTTTTGTCTAATCGTCGAATTAGTAACAATTTCTAAAAATCCGTACTAAGTAAAAACTCCGTGGCATGGGCCGAGAATTTAAATTCACGATCATACTAATGTGAGTCGGGTATTGGGCAGGAAGAATTTCGATCATTGACATGAGGTCAGCTAAAACTGGACGCAAAGAGATTTGTATGAAATCGTCGCATACCGGCCACTTTACTAGACTCCTCATATTATTGAATCTTAATACAAATTATTTGTGTCCAGTGTTGTCAATGGCCAAAATTCTTCCTGCTGACGTTGTGAGCATCTTAAACATATTTGAGTAGGCTACAAAACTTGGCACTACTACATAGAGAAAAAAAGACTTGTGAAACCAAATAATTGGTTAATATGGGTACTAAATCTCACCAGTTCCACTTTGTACGCCTTAGTGTTATCCGGCTCGGCGACGAATATGGTTTCGTCTTCGTCGCTAGCGCCGGCGACGCGAACAAATGCCTGTTGTACTAGCACCGGCTTACTGAACTTGTCGCGAACGGTGAACTTCAGTGTAACCCTGCAACATTAATAAGGTTGATTCATATCTGCCAAGACTTATGGCTCATTTACACAAGGAGAGTTTCTCGAACATCAGTCAAAAGCTAGTATAAACAACTGAATGATCGAGATTTATCACTATGTGAACAGCTGTAGCCGAGAATTGTATGTAGTTTGGTTCCATACGAGAATCGTATACAATATTCTCGCAAGAACCTCCTAACTTCAATTGCACAATGCTTACTCAAGGATGGAGTGACAAAACTTAAATAAATTATATCATAAATGGAGTGTATAATCATCATCATCATCATCATTTCAGCCCTTGGACGTCCACTGCTGGACATAGGCCTCCCCCATTGTCCGCCATTTAGACCTATCGGCAGCGACCTGCATCCAGCCAAATAATGGACAAAAAAGGAACAATGTGTATAATGGACCAAGGAAAAGCCGAGCATTCATCATTTTTGACTAATGTTGACTGATTCTTTATATAAAGAAAACATACTTACTTCTGCAAATGATCAGCCTGCAGCTTCTCGCTCAACTTATTGGGATAAGTCACAGTTGTGATCTTCGGACTTGTCGTGCCATCCACATCTCCGATCCCAACCTCCACATTTGCCACTTGAATCTCACCAAGCACTGCCACATTCACATTAGCTATCTTCGAACCAGCACTTAGAGCAATCTTGTACACTCCGTATTGAGCTTTAATCTTGCTTAGATTAAGGACGAAAGTCGTCTGTTCTCCAGGTTTCTGTGTTAGTGGTTGCTTGGATAAGACTACTACGTCATCGGCAAGCCTGGTGCCTGATTGGGCAATGACTTCTTCCGGTTTGAGCGTGCGAACCGAACGACCAATCAGATCAGTGATCGAAATCTCGATGGAGTCTGCATCAGATGTGATGTATCTTTTGCCTTTGATTGCTATGCTGATTGGGGTTGGCTGTTGAAAATAAACAATGTAAATTTTGATTATTATTCATTGATTGATTTACTGTATTTATCTGGAGCTTGATACTTAGGTGATGATTTTTTATGAAGGAAAACAGCTCGTTTTTGTTAGCATATTTTTGGTAATCTATAAACCAAAGGCACCCTTTTAAACTCCCAATATATCCCAAAATTTTAGATAGATAAAGCCTTTTTATGGCTAAATATTTCCTGGTACAAATATTGTATGTGCAACATTATTACAAAATTATACAAAATTAAATCATAAATCCAATTTAAATTCTAGGAGTATCTTTTCTTATTATTAATACAACATGCAGTTGCAAAAATTATAATAGGTATTTTAAAATGAAAGTTAATAAGGAGAAAATTAGACATGTTTTACAATTTTTTTTCGACAAGGGTATGGATGCTTCTAGTGCTCGAAAAGAGATTTGAGGTGTTTTACGGAGAAGATGCTTTATCTAAAACTACTGCCAAAAAATGGTTCAGTCGATTCAGTCAGGCCTGGTAATTTTGATGTGAATGATGTTCCTCGCCGTGGTTATCATTGAAAAAATTTAAGCAAATCAACACAAACAGTCATCAAATTGCAGAAGAGCTTAGGCATAAACATAATATATCATACATTCGACTCCAGTTGAGGATTTTATGTTATATTACATAACATCCCAACATACAAAACGCTATATTCAGTTTCTAGTAAAAAAAAAATTCAACTAACAATAATAAGTAGAAAGGCATAAAATTAATATAACAGGGTTCAAACTTAGTTGAATTGTTTGTCTATTTACATCTTGAAGGTCAATAAGAGCACAAAAAGACTTGGGGGCAAATTTTTCAGTACTATTTTAAGGCTGACGAGTTTTTAAGTGAATAATAGTTAAATGTGTTAAATGTACCTCATCATCGGCGAGTGTGATGACGGCGTCCAACAGTAAGGCGGCCCCTCGTGCCGTATTCACCGAGCGACGTGATAGGAAGTATTCCGCGAACTTGTACCGCTGCTCCTCAGACAATGGCGACGACTTCTTCAGCGACTTGTATGTTCTGTATGGATTATATTATTTATTTATAATTTAACAGACTTTACTCCACTTTACTGTCACACAAAAGGAGATCTTAATGCCTTATTTTCTTCATTAGCTAACCTTTGAGTTAAATAGACGGATACATTGGGAGGTATGATGAAAAACATTATAAATATATAATTTATTAGTATTATTATTATATTTTTTATAGATGGAAGGCGGCAAATGTTCAGTTGGCGGTAAATGACATCGGCAATACACGCCAACGTCAGTTCAGAATCTAACATATAAGATTTTTATATGACAAACATTGGTCCCTGAACGTGTTACTTATATTAAAGCAATTTATTTAGAGAAAGGGATGGGAAAATAGGGAGAGATAAAATGGGATGGGAATGGACTTTGATATATGTACCTCATACACTATCAAAACATGTACGTCTTCTTATCAGCATGTTTTCCTCCAGTGCTGGACATAATATAGCTCTCTAGTGTCCACAATGTTTGTAGCTTCTCTGGTTCTGCACATGAACATACATTGGAGAATAGGATAACGTGGGAAATTCAGTACATATTACAATAATCTACTATGGGAGAAGGGTAACTGGCCGCTGGGTGAACTCTATTGACCACAGTAGAGTACAACCAGTAGCTGTGGGATTGCAGCGTGCACTCTGGCCCTTCCAAATTGTATATATTACACAATAACCTGTACAAATTCACAGTCATATTACTTATGCAAGTGAACATACCTGATGATGCTGGTGAGCAGCAGCGAGGTGACGGGCAAGCCTCCCTCAAAGTGCAGCGCTTTGGAGTCACTTTCGTCGGCAGCTAGCAGCAAGCCCTCCGCGTGCGACGTGCTCCATGCACCGCACCCCATGTGCTCACAAAGGGTAAACACGTAGCCGTAACTGTAAACAAGTTACAGTATCAACCTATAACGAATGTTCCACTGCAGGGCACAGGCCTCCCCTAGTAATCACAAGTCCACTCTTTTAGAGGTGGTGGGTTTGTTGTAGCAGGTTTGTTATTCCCTAGTCGGCCTTTACGACGCCCAAGCCAAGAGGTGGGTTGGCGCTATCCTAAAGCTGGTCAAGACACCACATTTATTTTCAAATTTTATTTATTTTCTCAATTACTTTTGTTCATAATTACTGTGACTGATACTAATTATTTTCTTCTGAAGAACATGAAACTTCTTTGAAACTTTTGTATAACTAGTTTTTAAAACATAATGTTACATTTTCGATATTTTTCTTAATTTCTTAAACCTGTTGTAAAAACTTGTAGAATCGATTCTACTCTAGATCTATGTCTGCAGTACTCTGCAGGACAAAAGAAAGACGAGTTTTAGATCATATTTGGTTTACATATTATGTTGATCAACGTAAAACAAAGAGTTATTTCAATTAATTCAATTAATTTTAATTCATTCTCCTATCATTTTCTATTGTAATCCAGTGAATTCTGCCTCCTTCTTGACTTTGATTTAAATCATTGAATCATTGATTATTTAACCATTGAAATAAAAAAATCACTTGATTTTTATCAGGAGTTAAATCAATGATTTAATAAAATTGATTTAAATCACGCATTCCTTGTGCATAAAGGGTCCCTTATCATCCTAATCGCCTAGTAGTTGAGAGTCTAACCCATGTTCCCAATAGGAATGACTCTTCCCGTTTCCGTCGTCGTCGTCGTCCTCGGCACGTCTTACGACGACCCAATTACTGCTGCCAATACGGTTCTTACACTGCACTCACAGGCTATATATATACACCGTCCCCGCCTACGAAGACGAAGACATCCCCTTCGATACAATGTGAACACACACTGGCCTTCAGGCAACATTTTTACCAGGTATAGCCACATGCCTGGGCGGTACCCTCCCAAAGAAACGCCCTATGCCAAAGTCCATTCCTTCTGCTGGTCTACCAGCCCTTGGGGTTGTTGCTACACACTCTTTGCTTGCTGAGCGCCTTCTGCACTCGACCTAAACCTTACATTAGAGCCACAAGAATTTAGCCATTCATGTAACAAAAAAACATGTAACAACATTAAAAATACATATTATATATATAACATCCCTAAATTACTGAATCTATAAAGAAATAATGTGTGTTAAAAATGGAGCCCCCTACTGAAAGTAATTGTTAGATGTGAAAGAAATTAATTTTCCAAGAAAACTAATAACTAACTAAAACAAAAACTAAAGTGTTAACTAATTTCAATAAAACCTTCTTTTTTGCATAATAAATTATTTGATTTAATTTAGCAGACAAGCAGTCCACTTAGAGTTAGATGCCAGTCATGGATATCGACAATATATCTCAACTTCAGTCAAAATGTGCAATCTATTATTGGATTAATGTGCTTAAGATTGGATTTTGAAAAAAATATGGCAAATATAAAGTGATGAGGTCCCACAATGAACTGTTAAAAAAATTTCAATTATAACTTTTACTTAGACCAAGGATCTCATTTGAAATGCATATTCTCATAAAACAGTCATATTTAAAAATGTAATAGTCATAATTCTAAAGTAAATAACTAAATCTTACTTAGTTGGAGAATCATCTTTTTTCAGTAGTTGGATTAGATTCTTCAAGCCATTCTCCTTATCCAACACTTGTCCCTTGCCGAGTGCTTTCTGTGTATACACAGCATAGTACAGGTCCTGGATAGAAGCATCTTTTTTTTCCAACACCTGAGTGGCGGCTGACAGTACATCAGGCTTCAATGAGTTAAGGCAGTTGGACAGAGCTGCAGCATTTGTTAGATAGAAGATCTGCTCAATGTTATTGAGATCATATTTTAATAACTTGATATCCTGTAAAAAATAAATATTATGTTGTGTTTTGTCGCGGCTCCACATCGCCCTTCAACATTTCATTTATTTTACATTTTTATTTAACTACCGCCAAGGCATGGGTAGTCTTAGGTGATTACCTACATGTCGAACACACAAAATTGTCAAGCATTCAGTCTATAAAAGATGTGAGCCGGGACACGCTGAATTCATTCAAGCCAAATAAATCAAGCAATCAAGAACCATCAACTTCAGTCTATCAAGGATGTGAGCCAGGACGCATTAAACGCATTCATTCAAGAAACATCAATCAATCAAGAACCATCAGCATTCAGTCAACATCAGGATGTGAACCAGGACGCATTAAATTCAGTCAAAAGAAGTCACTCAAACAAAATTGTCAAGAATACAGTCTATAAAAGTCGTCAGCCGAGACGCACTAACATTAAGCCAGCCAATAAATCCAGTTACAACAAACAACCTTTCGGGTTTAATTTCGACTAAGGGATTAGACTCGCAGTGTCTCCTAGCGTAGACATTTGATTATTTATTTGATATAGACATGAGACATCCTCCATCCAGATGGACAAGCCACTTGAAATTTGATAATAGCAGCTGGATGAGAAGAGCAAAAGACTGTGTATCACGGTGAACCTTGGGGGAGGCTTATATCCAGCAATGGAGATACATAGACTTAAGGTATAGTACAGTATTTATTTAACAGAATGAAAAGTGTTTTCATGGTTTAATTTTTATGATTGTCTTCCTGTGACTTGAAGTTGAAACTACAATTTTAATGTATTAATATATGAATTGAAAAACTGAATATACTTGTATCAATAAGAAATATATTTTTAAATACAATTTTTTTATTACTGGAAATAATTTTGTGTAAATGTGTAATCACATCATGCCTTCAGCCTAACTTTTACCAGTTGGATATAGGCCTCTCCTAAAGCCTGCCACCATTTTAGTTTAATAAAAAAGTTTAGCATTAGTATAGAACTTTTGCTAAAATCATTTATTAACTTGCCGTACTCAATTGTATGCTTACATTCAATTGACTTACATTACATTCACCTGATTCAATTGTATGCTTACATCAAAACCTGATAACAACAAGTGAGGTGGTGTACTTCAATCACATGTGGGCAATAAAAATATTGTATTACCAACTGAAAGTATCTGACCACTTACTTCACAAACATTAGGTATATTTGCATTTAACTGCTTCAGTCCTTTGATAGCAAAGTACAAAGTGGATATGTCTTTGCTCCTAACATTGTCTTGTAGTATCCCTTGCAGTCTTTTTACGTCGACTGTGCCTTGCAGAGTATTAGCGTTGCACAGAGCTAGTAGTAGTAGTAGGAAAGACAGTACTGAAAACAAAGTAAACATTGATGAAATACTTATATAAAGGTTTACGACGTTTTGAATTGTAGATAACAATAAATATTCTGTTTCAACTTATTTCAATAAACATACAAACAGGCAGAAGAATCGACCGGCCCGTTTGGAATAACAATGACGTGTCCCGAACATTTCTAGGTGGGTTTACACGCTTAGATATTTATTGACGTGTTATTTCGAGTTGTAAATGAAACATGTGAAGATTATAAATAGAATATTGAATGCTACTCAAGAGAAAATTGTAAAACTCAAGCTAAAAATGCATGGCCACGCTAGTGAATGGTGTAATTGTTAAAAAAAAGTATGAACGTACCTCGGGAGTACATTTCAATAATTACACGGATTGGAGTAAAACCTAAACTTTTATACAAACACTAATTTATTATAATCTATGTGTTTATTTTGCTAAAACTAGGTAATGAATTTTGCAAAATTGATCGCCGGCTTCACTTGACAGAAACGACCGACGTAGCAAGAAATATTGCCAGATAAGAAACAAAAGTATTTTTGTTATTTCCAAATTTTGACTTGCTTGTAGTAGCTGTGCTTATATTTTTACAAACAACATAATAATTTTATTTATGTTTTTATAAAAATGTTTTTTTTTTCTAAACCTTATAATTAATCGGAAATAGAATTACGAATACACAATAGAAAAAATAAATGCGGCAATTACGTTAACCGTTTCACTTTCATTATAGTTAAATCTTGCCTGTATTTCAAATCGTATTTTATACAAATATTTTTTTAAATTGTCATTCACTAATCTTTTAGCATTCGCCAGTCACATAAACACAAAAAAAATTGAGACGTTTGACAAAAGTTTTTGGCGGCAACTCAAGAATTGAAGTTGAGTTTTTGTTTGATTACTCTAAAAATTGTGTTTACATTGTGATTTTATAATGATAATTTATTAAACGTCAATGTGTTTTTGAGCATAATGTTTGTGATACTCAAATAAAAACATATGACTACATTTTTCATATGCTTAAACGGAGTACTCTTTTGTCCTCATTAAACCTAATATTAATTTACTGAGCGTCATTTATCTTATTCGACGTTGGACGTTGACAAAATACGTTTAAGACTAAAATTGTTTATTGCGGAGAAAACTTGACACTGGCAGAATATGCTACTTGCACTATTGCCATACATATAAAAACAAATTTGAGAGATCAATATTCAATTTTTTTCATTCCATTTTCTACAACCTAAATTTCTAGTTTTGATCTTCAATTGTTTCAATTAGTTTATTCCAAATGGCAGTCGCTAAAATCCCATCACTCGTTAGTTGTAAGTATTAAAACGATAATTAGAATTTAAATGAAAATGTTCCTATTGATTCTCTACGATTATGTAATTCTAAATATAAATGTAATTTCGCTATTTTACCTATTAAAATGTTAATTTCAGAACATTTAGTAATCAAACCCATAACATAATATTATAGTTTTAATCCATTATACCCCCAAAATGAAGTTCAAAATGATTAACACCTAATCTAATTTTTTTTTACTAATTACTTGATACTTATCTGTTCTATAATTTACAGCGGTTATTGCCCAGGCCCGACCAAAATTCGCCATCTTTATGAAGTACGCAAGAGTGGAACTGGCGCCCCCTAAATTAAGCGAAGTGCCTCAGATCAGAGCAGGTATTGGAAAACTGTTGACCAGTGCGAAGACTGGTGCCTGGAAGCAACAGACCGTTAAACAAGCCACTTTGAATGTCTTAGTTGGTGCCGAGGTGCTGTTTTGGTTCTATGTTGGAGAATGTATTGGCAAGCGCCACCTGGTCGGCTATGATGTTTAAATATTCGGCATAAGTATAACTGTTGTAGATAATATTATGTATGTTCAGTAAATCAACAATAAATTAATTTATATTATTTAGTTTGTTTTAAAATTATCATGCCTAATTTTAACATTTTCTTATCGGTTGTTATTGTTAAAATAGTCTTCTAAGATTATACTACAAATTCCATAATAAGTATATTTTTTCAGTCCTGTGGCTCTATTGTAATTTTTTTCACATGTAAATGCAAGTTAGTTTTCTCTATCAAGCAGCATCTCTAAGCATATACATTGTTTTTTTTTTCTGAATGGCTAAATTCTTGTGGCCCTTAATGGCCTTTCAAGAGCGACCGTACATGTATGGTTTAGGGGGAGCACAGAAGGTGCTCAGCCACGAGTAAAGAGTGTGTGCAGCAACGAACCTAAGGGCTCCCCCAGCTGAAGGAATGGACCTATGGACCTCGGCTTAGGGTGTTGCTTTGGGAGGGTACCACTTATTTAATTTAACTTTAATTTCTATTCCATCCTACCATTTTAAACAATGTATATCAGGCCAATACTAAAACCAAAATAAATGAGAGTCGATGTCATGACATGACACGAAGATAATATAAAGTTATATCAAATGTTAGCAATTGTTTTGCTATATCAAAAATTTTTTGTTGAGGTGATTTTCATTATAGTCTTCACTATACTGGGAGCGGAATGAATGCCCTTCGAATCAACAGGTCTTCACTTCAGTCTATGTACTGTATATAAACCTTTGCACAAGTGTAAAGTTAACAATTTAGTAGTTTTATTATTGACAGTGATTTGTGTTTAAGATGTTGTGTAACATGCTATCTAAATAGAAATAGTTACAAACGCACTTATTTTTTTCAGCTGTGCAATGTATTTAGATGCTGTTACATCCGAGTTGGTTAAATTAGGATCAATTTCACTGAAAGTCACATCACTAGAATTTCTCAGTGTAGGTAAATGTCACAAACACTTGTGCACCACACAGTAAAGAAATTAGCATTTTTGAAGAGTCAAATTCAATGTGCTTCAAAACAATATTCAATGGAACTACGTAATTGTCCCAATTGTCTGCTTTAAATTGGGTTCAATTCATGGATTTTTTCTGCTTTTCGGTCCATTCTCACACGTCGACACCACTAATATATCACGTAAGGGACAGTTCTTTACAATCACCTACTTCAATTTACTGTTTTAAAAAAAGAAAGCAAACGAATACCCACTTGTATAATAAATAATAATAATATTGTGTATAATATTAATAATCGTAGGGGGAGAGTGCATGCTGCATTCCCACAGACGCTGGGCGCACTTGACTGGCCACGTTACCCCTCTTTATCGTATTTTCCCAATGTACGTAACTGTTTCGGTAGTGAGTGACATATGCCAGAGCCCATTCCATTCCTCCATATTTTCCCAGCTCTTTCTCCCAATCCATTCCTTAATCTGCAAAAGTAGGCAGCGCATCCGAGAGCTTGCCAACGTTTGTCATTCTAGCTACAGCGATGTTGGCATCTATCGCGGATGTCCATAGGCTATAGTATCCGCTTACCATCGGGTGGACTGTATGCTCGTCTGCCGCCTTTTTTCTATTGTATAAAATAATAATAATACTCATGAATTTATCTACCGCAAGAGACAGTTAAAGCAGGTGTGAATAAATTCAAAAACTGTTTGGACAGAAGACGGGGCCACAAGGGTGCTAGTCTAATACATATATAAATAATTAAAAAAAACAGGTATTTTAAAGCTTATGGCTTTAAAATACCTGTTTTTTAAATAAAACCACATCAACTTCTACATATAAATATATTTTAATTAAATTATATAACATTACAATGGAGCACACACCTCCATGAAATTATATGGGTTACAAGAACTAGTGAACTTGAGTTCTGTTTCCAAGTCGGAGGGCCCTCGCAACCACAGCCTGTCTCTGTAGTAGTTTGCACACGAGAGGAACTCTTTATCGGAGTACCTGCCCACTTCTACTGGCACAAACGGGTCTAAGTGCTCAAAGCCCTGAAATAAAAACATACTTTTAATTGACGGTAGTTATAAAAAACCTTTTATTTACATTCCTAATTTCAACATCACCGAGTTGAACTTGCCTTAAAAGGAAATGTAAAATTAATTTTAACTGTAGCTACTTGACAATGAATTCAAATTGCACTAACAGAGAACATATCAGATTTCTAGAAATACTTATTAACGTAGAAATACTTATTATTTCCGTATTCTGCATAAAATACATTTTTTATTAATTTGCAAAAAAATGCAAATTTAATATTGGGATGCAATTGGTAGCTAAGATATCTAGATCTCTTTTAATCCACATATGCTAAAATAAATTTGTCTATTATGATGTCTTCCACACTATTGACCCGATGTCAACGAGATTTGGTAGAAAGGTAGTGTGAAATCTAGAGAAGCACACAGGATACTTTTTATCCTGGAAATTTGATTACTTTTTGCAGAGGGAGCCAATTACTCTTAAAAGGAAAATCCGGACGAAGCCGCGGGCAAAAGCTAGTATATTATATTGTTAAATATACCTTAAACAATTCAGGTTCTGTTTCCACAATCAACTCTATTAAATGAACTCATTCGTACCTTTTTATGTAATAAGTCTCGAGGGAAGAAAGTCTCTCGAAGGTCTCCAGGCGAAGCCAGTTTATCAATCGTCACCACGATGACGCCATTTGTCTAACAAAAATATCAAGAGTAATTAAATTCAATTATAATACTATGTGATAGCTTAGGGGTCTAGGTATACTCGAGTGACATTCGTATGATCGATTGTTTAGGAGGTCGTTAAATTCGTAACTAGTCTAATTCGTTGGTCGTCTAATTCGGTACAGACGATTAAAAAAACTATTAAAAATAATATTATTTACTAGCTCCAGTACTAGTTGCTAAGATTGCAAAAATCCTCCTGAACATCATTTCACACATTTTGTATAAACCATCGCAAACCAGTGGCGGGCCGCATCGCGCCGTACTGCCGGATCGCTTACCAGCCGTATGTATGCGGTGATATTATGCGCTGCGACGCGGCCCACCTTAATGTGAGTTGAACGGGCGCAGTTAACGGACGTAATTCGATAGTTATTCGCTGTATGACGACGCTGTTAGGTGTTGACCTTCAATTCTTTAATTGAATGACAATAGTTAACTGGTTTAAATTATTGTGTTGAGCTGCGGTCCGCCGCGTCTATAATGTGCGTTGTCGCAGCTTTGCAGTGCGATGCGCTGCGGTACGACGCGGTTGTAATGTGCGCGAGACTTAACGACGTATATGTCGGCGAATCGTGATCTTGGTCGCAACCATTCATATTTAACCAGGGAATAAAACTCAACTCAAGCGATTAAAATAATTTTTATGTTACAGCGACTGTTATCCCACTGGGATCGGTGGGAACCTTCACCACCAGAGATGATGGGGAGGAGGAGGACGACGGCTGCGATGTCACTGAGCGTGATGGATGGTGAAAGGAGAACTTGGGGGACTGAATTACCCCATCTCTATGGATTCTGAAGTAGGCCTCGTTGTGGCAAAAATGTCGCGCCCAGTATGCTAATGCGTGGACGTAATTTTGAGATTTTAGTATAGGTTGTTAGGGCCTCCATAGACGAGCAGCTTATAGCAGTTGGGGCCGACAGCTTCAAGCTGTCGCTGTTGGGCGATCTGCAGTTTCAATACAAAATTCTCGTTCGCAATATACGGACCTCTCAAGCAGTTCGCTTGCGGTCGCAGCCATAAAATGCGTCGAGTTTCGCCGTGCTGCGGGCAGCAGAGAGCTGCTCGGCCCGCCGTAGACGGATCGCTTCAAGCAGTCCGCTCAGACTGCTCACCGCTTCCCCTCTCCGTGCCCCGCGTAACACGCGTATCGTATTCCCGCTCGGCCTTTGTTTGCGCAGTAATAGAAGAAGCAGTGTTTCCTCGTCAAAGTCCATGTTGCAACTGAATGAGCAGCGGAATCTTGGAGCAGTCGTGTTGTGGTCGAACCCAACTGTAATAGGACTGCTTGAAGCAGTCAACTTGCGGTCGACTCCAACTGCGATGGTGTGATGGTGTTATTGCCGCCCATGAACACCGGCAACACCAGGAGGTATACGGGTGCGCCGCCAATCTTGTAAAATTCTATTCACAGCTTTCTTGAAGAACCCCATATCGTAGCGTAATGGAAAGACCTCTTGAGGCAGTTCGTTCCACAGCCTACAGGTTCGCGGTATAAAATGGTTCTTAGACCGAACGGTACGCAACATCTCCGTTTTGAGGAAATGCGGATAGACAGCACTTCTGTGAGCGGAGGTGTGGTTGTAGAAATCCGAAGTGGGAAATAGTATTGAATTACATCTAATACGCATGCATAAGTCGTTTCGGCGCCTGTATGATTATCAATTAAGCTATACTCAAACTCAAATGGCTCACATAACTCCCTGTGTTGTGGGTCCTGAGACACAGACGATCACAAACCAAAACCGAACGTTAGCACGTATCGCGCATGGCTACAGGCGACAGTATCCACTTACCAGCAGGCTGACTGCTCGCGAGTATCGCCGTTCACATAACAATTATTATGTTCAACTAAGATAACTATTCAAATCATATGAAGATTCACAGGTTTTTTATATTCGAAATTAGCGTACTAAACGGTTAAATATTTTACAATAAACTATGTATATATATACCCAATCGTTCTTAGTGATGTCCAGGAATGATGTGGTAAGCGTCACCTCTTCAGGGGAGACTGTCTTCTTTGTAGGAGTGCTGAGTCGCGTCGGGTAGAAGAATGAGTTGAATCCGTCTATTGCTACGAATGTCTTGCACCTAATGATATAATCACCATAAATGCAAATGATGGTCGATTTGTTTCTTATCTAATATAATAACTCTGCAATAAATAGGCATACTGTATGTATATACATACAGTATGCCTATTTATTGCAGAGTTATGTATATAGTTATGTATAGTTAGTGTATATATATACAGCATGCATTAGATGTATTCCCTAAAATGTAGTAAATGGATTCAGTTCATAATTTTGAGTAATTCCATACGAAAATTAGGAGTACAAGCATTTATTTCTTGCAAAAAATTCATTTTGTAAATTTTGCTAAATATTATTTTTTTTTTCTTTATGGAAAAAAGGTGACAGACGAGCATACAGTCCATCGGATGATAAATACACAGCACAACCCTTTACCTAAACCTTTACCAAAGCCCAACACTTTCTCCAAATTCATTCCAAAACCACTAAAGACAGGAAGCGCATTCGGGGGCGTGCCAACGTTTGTCGTTTTGGACTGATGTTGGCAATTATAGCGAATGTCGTTGCGCGACAGTATCCACTTACTACCAAGTGTCTGCTCATCTGCCGCTTTATTTCTACAAAAAACGAACAGATTTTTTTTTTTACAGAAAAATATACGGAATTCCATATCAATTAACTGAGATTCATGAGTAGAATCCGCGGTTCTTCAGTTGCAGAACTCACGGTTGCAGAAATATATCTGATACACCTGTATTGAATGGATTATCACATATATACTCTGTTCAAGTTAAGAAAAAAGTGATGTCATCACCATCAGTCACGTGAATTCATCTATTGATCAATTGGAGCGTTCCTCGATCGATTTATTAACGATGTGTTATGTTACATTGGGCTGGTGACGTCAGTTGTTTCTTAATGTGAATAGAGTGTAGTATAGTTTTTAATCCTTATCTGATGCAGACGAAGCCTTTCTAGAGCGCTGATAACTTTGGGATATCTACTCTTAATTCATATTCATAAAGTCACGAATTGGAATAATCCGCATGTCTAACAATAAAAGAAAGATCTCTTAAATAAAAAAATCAGTTGTATAATTTTATTTTATTTGGGAAACAGATATTTCTTTAATTTGGGAAGCATTGTGTTGTATAACTTTTTATTACTAGGGTGTCCCATGATATAAGGGGAGATTTTTTTTCCGAAATCTCTATACTCATACTCTAGGCATACTCTCTATATTTTTGCTCTATATTTGCAACTTGAGAATTTGTACTTTGAATTGGCTTAAGAATTCATGTAGTTTTAAAAAATAAAACACAAATTGGTCCAAATCGTACATTTATTGCTATTGTCCATTTAAAAAACTCAATTATTGAGCATATTTTCTTATCAATTTTTTATTTTTACAGTCAGGATAGGTCCTTCTGTGCTCTAGTACACAGCATAACAAAAATTGTTTTAGTTCCTCCTCAACCGTAATCAAATCATGAAAGTCTTGCATCAACTTTACAGCCTTTTCAGCTGCATCGTTTACTGCTCTAAGGGTTTACACAGTTTTTTTCGCTTCTAGACACGATTAGTCTCCCATAAAGGACATTCGTGGAGAAAACTGTCATCAATTCTGAGATGAGAAAACAAATACTTGCTCTTGGCTGATTTAAAATCATAGACGTTTTTCTTTGAAATAAAAAAGAATAGGTGGCGTGAAATTACATAAGATAGACAGAAAACTAAAGAAACAATTACACCATTTATCTGTCAAACTAACTGTACAATGAACCACAAAGTTCTTCCTTCTTGGGGTCTAAATATTTTCTTTAGTTAAATTGGTCGCCATCTTTATTTTTGTTACTTGGTCCACCTCATCGTCAAATAGTGACAGGATTGCTGCTTCATCAGTTAAATACCATAAGTGTCAGCTAAACAATCGAGAAACTTTTGTTAAATGTTTTCATAAGCCTTTAATGACTTCAGAAAGCACAAATCTTGGTAAGGTGATTTTACTGCCAAATTGCATTGAAGCCAAGGCTTGACATAGGATGTCACAATAAACAAGCAGACATCTAGCAGAACTGCCTTGTCCTTACTGGTTATTTTGAATTCAGAAGTTAGTGACGATATTTTCAGGGAATAGATTGCTCTCGCCATCCATCGAGCTCGGTGCATGACACCTGGGGGTCTAATTATAAATTTTCGTTCTGTATCTCCATCTAAAAATATAACTCAGAGCTCTATCAACTTTCCATAGTCATCTCTGACTATTATTTTTTGTCAATTCAATGCAATGGAATTTAAGCAGGGCTTTAATGTCGGAAGCGGTAAGGTGGGTTTCCACGTTTTCCCTATAGCACTGTATCTTATCGAAATCACTGCTTCAATAGTCCTTAGTCGCGCCCTTTCTTCTTTGTTAGCTAGTTTTTTATCCACTCCAGCTAAGTTGCCGGGTCGACCTGGTTCCCTCTGGCGCTGCAAGAAGATCTTATTTTCCTCTATTTTTATTAATTGAAGTGCATCGACGTGTGCAATATCAAACAAATTGTCCAAATTGCTTGTAAATTCTTGTTTACGATGCTTGAATACGTCTTGTGTTTTCTTTGCATTTATTTGTAAGTCTCGCCAAACTTGATATAAGTTCACAAGTTTTTTCACACAATTCGGTAACGATTTGGTAGGTTTTCGTGCATTTTCCTAAAATATAACACATTCGCGAATAGCGATATTTGCGCTTTCATTCACGGATGTTATAAATCTGCGAATACTTGTCCATTGAAAGGAAGTTTTGATCCCGTTTAACGTCCCCTACTAAAAATATACTCTTTTTAGAACTGTGCAATTCCACTGACATGTTTAATGACTAAGAGCAATAAGTTTACTAACAATAGAACTGAAAATCACATGCACCTAGACTCGTAAGCGCGCGTTCGCCTAAGTATGCAAGTACCGACATGTTTCGATGCAAGTCGGCACGGCACTATTTGCCGTAGTCCAACGGTCATGAAATTTGATTGTTTTTTGATATAAGACGAAAAAAAGTGGGTACCTATGCGTTAAAAACAATATTTTGATTTTTTTGGGACATCCTACTGTTTACTTCTTGTAAAATAAAATCAACTCACTGTTTACTATTAGACAGCGCCTTAATCTCGTGCAGGAGAGCGTGTATGACGTCGCAGGCGTACTTGACGCGGCCGATGCCGAGCTCCACGAGTTTCGCCAGCGGAGCGCCCGCTTCCGTCTTCTCGCGTTTACTCCACACGTACTCTTTCCTCAACTTTAACTGTAAACACAATCCAAACCAGTGACTAGTAGAAGACTGCAAAATGTCCCTGTGAGAGTAAGATTAGATGGAGTTCATTTCCTATATCATTCCATTCCATCAAGTAAGAAGTATAAATACTGATAATTGAGTAAGTTTTTTTTTTTATAGACTAGTGGACGGACGAGCAAGCGGTCACACGTGATGGTAAGTGTTACCGCCGCCCATGGACACCTGCAACACCAGGGGGTATGAGTGATGTTGGCATGTATTGCGGATGTCCACGGATGGCAGAATGCATAGTCAGCTTTGTGTCAATATTTGTCTATTTTTCAGATATTAGTATAATATTACGATCTGTGGCAGTCGTCTAGACAAACTAAAGCCCGACACTATCGTTCCATCCCTTCTAGGTTTTTTAAGTATCAGAACATCAATAAATTGGCCACGTCAGTTATAATTCGTTTAAGATTAGGACACGTATGCTCGCCGGCTTTCCTGGCTAAGCTAAGGATTCGGGATCATTCCTTGTGTGAGTGTGGACTTGAAGAAGGAACTCTGGAGCACATTTTTTTTAGTTGTCCCCGCCTCGCAGCATATCTTTACGATATACTTCCCCCATCTTTTCCTCTCATATTAATATTCTTCACAAATTCATTAGAGTTAATAACATCGTTCTTTAATTATTTTTTAACCATTACATCATATTCATCATCAGTATTCTATGTTAAGTGTATTATTATTAACCAAAAACACTTTTTCTCTGTCTTCATACTTTTATAAAACTAATATCTAATTTAATCTTATATTCTTATGTACTTATATATAAATTTGGGTATTCTTTCTTTTAGTGCGCCCAACTGAAACCACTATAATCTCAAGTCTCGATGGGGCCATATTAAGAAATTGGAATTGGTAGTATAATATTACAAATATCCATAGGCGATAGTACTTTTCGTGGCTTTTTTAAAGCAGACTTTTAAGCCATCTTTTTTCTGTAAAAAAATACACTAATTAAAAAGTTACTCACATCGCCCTTCCTCAACAAGGCCTGGTTCTGAGTCTTGAAGTGCAAAAGCCAAGCGGCGGCGTCGATCGGCAAATCGACGAAGCCTTCATGTGTTTGCGAGTTGGACATCTCCTTGTGACGAGGCACCCGACGTAGCCAGTCTGGCACTGAAGACAATCAGTTTTACAGGGCTTACAATTCTTTGATATTTCCATACTCACTAGACTAATTCACAAATTAGAACATTTTGGCATACGAGGAAATCTGCTGGTCTGTATAAGTGACTTCTTAACTGGAAGAAGATTCCATGTACGAATAAGTGAAGCAACATCAAATTGGTGTATTGTGGAGTTCCACAAGGATCACTAAACCGGCCCATCACATTTATTCTTTATCTAACAGACTTATACATGCTCTGCATCTACTGTTCTTCCTATCCAATGACAATACCAAAATTTTTGAAAACCCTAATACCCAATACCAAGACATGCAATGGGGATATAAGAAATATTAAATAAAGGACAAAAGAATGGCTATTAAACTTAAACGCGAGTAAATGTACTGTTCTACATATTAGAAGACGAAATCCCAGAAAACCATATCACCTTGGTAATCAACAGCTAAAAGCAGTTACCATAAAAAGGGACTTGGGAGTCATTGCAAATAATAATTTAAAGTGGGAGACGCACATCATAGACTGATAGACATGAAAATAAAATTGGTTCCTTTCATTATCTATAGTGAAAGGGGCAAATTCCATGTTATATATGAGGCGTATATTTCCAAAATCAGCTAACTCCAAACGAATCTAATGTGCAGTAGATCATAAAGTTTGTAGTTTTTTATCTGTATATCCATAAAGTAAACAATAACTGTTTTCTGAATGTGTAACCATGAAATATGAAAATAAACCATGAATCTACCAAATAAATTTATTACAGCCTGAGAAAATCGAACGAGAAAATAGAGATAGCGGATTTTGGAACTCAACCATGGAGTTAGCGTGGTTAAGAATGTATCAGTAATGGAGATAACGGGATTTGGTTGTAATTAATACACTATACAGGCTGTTTAAATAAAGTATCAGTACCCATGAAACAAATTAATATTTATTAATCTTAAAAATGAAATTAGCGAATCTTTTGGTAGCAATGGGATAGTTGAAATAATTACTGTCAATTTTAAACAAATTTATCATTTTCTTCAATTGGTTCACATGGTAGGTCTTCTTCAAGAATAGCATCGTCAGTGCAACAGCTAATGTCTCAATAAAATTTTAAACCTAATTCTTTCCAGTTTTCCCCATACTGTTTTGATAATAATCGCGTCACTTCTAGTACTTTTTATTTTTTTTAATTATTTATTAATGGCACAGGTATCGGCTCAATATCTGTTACACTTTTTCTTTTCTTAGTAATTATTTTTCTGTGCTAGTTTTTATAATTTTCCTCTCCTTGTACATATATATTGGTAGTTCCACGGGTCAGAAAAAATCTTTTTGACGGATTGAATCTAAAATGCCAAGAGCCTGGTGATTTGAGTTTGTCATTGCACTCCTTTTTAAAATCAAGTACGGTAATTTCATGGCTTAAATTAAATGTCGTTCCGTGTGATTTCAATATTTCCACGTATTGCTGTGGGTCGGTTACTACCTCTTTTTTTCCACAGCTCCTTTTCGATTTTTGCAAAAACTCGATCTGGAGGCAAAAAAGAATGCCCAACAATGGGGAAAATTATTTCAATTTTTTTCACATGTCTTCACAAGTAAAATGCATTTAAAAAATTATGTAGGTCCTAATAAAATTGAACATGCTGTAGACACAATGATCACTTAAGGCAGGACTTATGGTATTTTCTATCACCTTTGTTCACATTCTATATTCTTCTTCCATAAATGTGGTTATTTTTTCCACTTTCTAGTTTTATTAAGTCTCGCTTTTTCAACATTTGTTTCCAAATCACACAAGTTTTTAGCAAAAAATCAATAATAATCACGACCACGAATTCACTTGTATCAAATAATCCGCCATTATGGCTGCTGCCAAATTCGCGGAATCTGATTGACCAATGTGGGATATGGCGGTGTTCGGAACCAACTAGGCTAAAGAGATAGCGGCTATTGGAACTAAAGTTAGTTTTAAAAGTAAATTTTTTTCTGGATTAGTCATTATTAGGAACCAAGTAACCTATGAAAGGGAACTCATATAGAATTATATGTTAAATAAATCAATATCCATGAAAATTTTAAAAAGTGGAATTAGCGGGTTCTGGAAATATAGGACTCATATGATAAATAAATAAATAAAACATCCTCTTGAATAACAGTAGACTTTTATCAAATTGTTAGGCCACTGCTTTATTCACGCAGCCTCTTTTGCTTTTGGAGGCGGAGAGTGCACTCTGCAATCTAACAGCCACTGGGCGCACTCAACTGGCTTCCTTACTCCTCTCTCACAGAATACTACCTTGAAATGTACTGCATTTCCCACTTTATCATATTCCCCAATATATGTATGTGTTTCGGTAGTGAGTGAAGAGCCCATTCACATCCCAATCCTATCTCTCCCATTTACCCAATTCATTCCTTCATCTGCAAAGGTAGGCAGCGCATCTGGAGTCGTACTAACGTTTATCATTTTGTACTAATGTTGGCATGTATCGTAGATGTCTATGGGCGTCAGTATCCACTTACCATCAGGTGGACTGCTCATTTGTCGCCTTCATCTATAAAAAAAAATCAATATGTTTCTCCACTGCTAGATACAGACCTCTCTCAAAATTCATCACCACACATGATCTTCTGCTTCTCATTCACCCACTACCGTCAATCTACTTCAACTCTCAGACCTCATATCTAGTGCAAACTTTAAGCTTTTGAAACAGGGGTCAAGAAAACTCTCTCACTTAGTGAATGTGACTGAAAAACTAAATGAAAATTAAATTATTTAAAAATAAGGACTTACCCCAAGGCACATGAACAATCAGGAATCCATTTTCATGAGCATAATGTATCAAGTGTACCAAGCTCATTGATTTTCCAGCACCTTTCTCACCATCTGTCACTATTACTAAGGAACTTTTTAAATTTAAAAATAGACAAAATTAAAAAAAAATCATAAAACCCCTGACAGTTAAAAATTAAAATAATAAACAAAAACCAGTCTCATTGACAATCTACAATAGTTTAATACAACCTATCACTGTCATCGTAATTTACACACTCAAAGTTATGTAGTATTCAAAAAAGGACTGTTTGCCATAATGGTTTATTGAACATAAAATCGCTATGGGTTGCCTTGGATCCATACTCGTGAAAAAACAGACATATTAGAGAACTACACAAAACCACCATATGTTGGCATTTTCAGTTACAACAAAAACATCAATAGATGGTGGAACACATATAATATGTAAAAACGGAATTATTCTGTCTGTAAACTGTTATTTGAACATTAAAAAGGATACAAAGTGCGTATCTAATAGCTGGCTGGTCGAAATTCGTGTCTTTAATACAATATATGATATCCAATGCTGGCTGGCGCACCATAAGAGCGGTCTCTGTAAATGTCTTTATTTGTTTCGTAAAGATTTTTGGTATACCGCCATGAGCAAATAACTGTTTACACATGTCTGAATTTAATGTGTAGAATAAACCGACTTGTTTTTCATTATGTTGTGTCTGAAAAAAAGTATTGAAATAACCTCACTTTGACCTGAGAAAACTATTTAAATAATATGATGCACCTTGAACAAGCGCAGTTTGTTTTTTAATTTATGGATGTAATACGTTCTTGTATTATTTTGGATTTCCAATTAATTAAATAGTAACTAAATATAATATTTGTACTTACTGGTGATCCCTCTGTAGTTCTAAATGTGACTGCTTGGGAATACCGCCTGGAAACATGTCTCCAACTACGCGATAACATGTTGGAATAATAAAGTTGCAGTCAGTTTTTTATACAGTTTTATATAAAAATACAGAAATAAAAACATAACCTCAAGTAACAATCTTAAAATGACAGACTGAGTTTGACTTTTTGGTTTGGAGCCTTGGCGGGAGCCTTAAAAGTAAAGGTCCGTTTTTGCTTGATTGATGTAAAAATTGTGTATTGTGATTTAATAGTGATAGTTTATCAAACTTTAGTGCCTAGTGTTAGTACATGTTTGAGATAATTAAATAAAAGCGTGAGACTGCAACTATTATTTTTTAAGGAGTTCAAGTATTTGCTCAGTAAAGAAAGATTGTATCTTGTATCGTATTCGTATGGACTATGATCAGGTTCAGTGTTGCAAAATCCAAATATTGATTTAGTGTTGCAACGTAAGAATTGTGGTAGAATTCCCCAGACTAATTTTTCCCGTATCTCTTAATATCCCGTTGTACCCGTAACTTACCTTTGATTTTGTCAAGAGCTAGTTTCGTTTTTTTGTTTTGGCGTTATTTACTTTACTGAACACTCTAAGGCTATGTTCACATGACATGCGCTTAACGCGCGTTGAACGTGCGCTAAGTTTTAGTATAGTGTACACATGGCGTGCGCTTGTCAGGCGTTGAGCGCGCGCTGCCTCAGTTCAGTTCGAGTTGTATATTGTAATAATTTCTTCTTTTCATCATTTTCTGTGAAGTTTCATATTCTTGGAATTGTGAATGACTTGGGCCCGTCTCCTTAAAATCTTATCTGAATTATCAATTTTTGTCATATCCCATATCGCCGGATGTTTTTCAGCTTCGTCTATTAATAACATTCTGGACTTTTTAAAATAACCGAACACACCCAAAAACACGTTTTAACGCATTGAAAGCGCGCGCTTAACTGAACGGCAGTATGGCAAACTAACGTTCTCAAAGCGCGCGTTGACAACTGTCGGGCGCTAGTGCAGCGTTGAACGCGCATTTACTTAAAACGCGCGTTAGCATGTGTACGCCTTGAAATTCGTGTAGTTGTAAACGCGCGTTAAGCGCTTGTCATGTGAACATAGCCTTACTCAGCATTGGAGTGAGGTAAAGACAAAATTTACGCTCACCTTCCATTCTAATTTCAAACAGTTAATCAGTAATCACACAACACATTGCAAACAAAACAATGTAAATTCCAAGTAGTAAGGGCGATAAGGTCCAAGTCTAAGGTTAGGGATTCCTCTTCCGCCGACATTGCAAACGACAAGGTGTTGGGACATTTTATATAAATGTCGTGAAGAAATATACTTATAAAAACTTTTATCACCAACTCGTGTTTCCAACACAAAAGTTGTGAATTTTCCTTTGGTGAGGACCTTAATGTTGAAAGAAACTATTTATATAAAAGAATTAAATACAGAACTGTCAGCGCTCTTCCTATGATAACCGGATCATATGATTTTACTGAGCGACTCCTACTTCGACGAGACTGAACAATTACGTCGTAAAAATAATTCTGGACACTGGCATATATATATATCCTTACAAGAAATAATAAAACAGAATTGTTTTTATCATGTTATTTATTTTTTATCATGAAAAAATACGAAAAATGCACTGAAGTTTAATAAACTATTGCTATTAAACCACAAATGCCCCAATACACCATTTATATAGGTAATCAAACACTCAACTTTACTTCCCGGGTTCCCACGAGTGTTATAATTTAGTCCCACGGTGACTCTTGAAAGGCCACTAGGGCCACAAGAACTTACCATTCCGAAAAAGAACCTTAGGTCATTTCGACTTTTACAATCGCCCAATAAGTAGGCAATCTCTGCCCAGAACAGTGAGCTCGTTGCCGATAGCCGCTCTGCAGTTCATGTGTATCAGAGCGGCGTTTTATTCCCGAAATTTTCTCTCCTACACCCCCCGTTGGCCTCACCGCCAACAGATTATATGTAGTTGTTTACATCAATTAAAATAATTTTTCACTTTGTTTATGAACTATAATAGTAACAAAAGAAATTAGGACAATGCTAATTTTTTTTTATATGTTTTATGTAATAGTCTCATTCTTTATATTTACATACATTTATTTCTCATTATAGAAGAAAACAAGATTATTTGTAACAAAATTTTTATTCATTTTTTTTTAATTATAAACGATACCTTTGTAACTTTTTCTGCTGCTGCCTTTTCTTAAATAGACTTGCAGGTCTGCTTTCAACTTCAAATTTGTTATCTTTCTGAGTCACTTTCTCTATGACACGTTTTACTACTATTGTTCTATCTGTACCACTTGTTTCATTGAAATATTTTATATTCTGTTTTTCATGTATTTTAAAAACATCTCTGTCATGTGCAACAGTTTCAATATCTTCATATTTCGATTTTATTAGTATAGATGTGGTACTAACACCAAATAAATTTGGATAAGCAGTATAAATATCACTAGGTTTTAAAATACCTTTTTCTGAATCATAGGGCTCTGATGATGGTTGAATTTTACTGTGTCTAATAGTTATTTCCAATGTTTCACTGTCATCTTCGTCAGCAAAAGAAACACTTTTTTTCAAATTCGCAGGTGTTTTACTTGAATCATCTTTTTCTTCTTCCATTTCTTCATCTCGATTTTCTAGAACGACATCTAATCTGAAAAAAATAGGAATAAGTTTATCACATATTTTCCAGATTTATTGTTGGTATGAAGTTTTTTTTTATGTACGAAGGCGGCAGACGAGCAAACAGTCCACTTGATGGTAAGTGGATACTGTCGTCCATAGACATCCGGGATACATGCCAACATCAGTCCAAAATGACAGACATTGACACAACCCCAGATGCGCTGCCTTTGGAGATATAGGAATGGATTTGGAGAAAGGGTTAGGAAAATGGGGAGGGATAGGATGGGAATGGGCTCTGGCACATCTCACTCACTACCAAAACACATACCTGCATTAGGGAAATAAGATAAAGTGGGAAATGCAGTACATATCAAGGTAGTCTTCTGTGAGACAGGGGTAATGTGGCCAGTCGAGCGCGCCCAGCGGCGTGCACTATCCCCCTCAAAGTGACAAATTAAATGAAAGTGAAATTGAAGTGAAATCTGTATGAAATGTTTTGTAGTTAGAAAACTTACAAATGTGTATGTATCTACAAACCTGTTCATTTCATCTTCCAGTTCATCTAGATTTTCCATTTCATCTAACTTTGATAATAAATCCTTTTCTGTCTTGCTCTGTATTCTCTCTCTATTCCTTAATTCAAGCAGTTGTTCTTTAAGTTCATTTTGTTTTTCTATCACTTGCTGCAGCAAGTCCAACTTTGAAGTTTGCTTTGGAGTTACAAATTTTACTTTCTTTTCTTCTTTACTGTTTATTTTACTGTCTGTATAGTGACTGTTTTCATCTTTTATAACAAAAGACTCCTTTTCAGTATCAGTTGCGTTAGTATCATCTTTTAAGTTTTGAAATTCATTTTCAAGTTCCTCCTGGAGTTCTAACTCTTCCAATCTACTCCATAACTCATCATCTGTAACCGTAGGAGCTATTTCTTTTTTATGTTTATTTTGTTTGTATTGTCGCATATTTTCTAAATGTTTCTCCCGCCAAAGCTTATCTTCTTTTTCATTATATTCCTCCATAATTTCTTCACCTGGATCCTCATAAATATTTTGTCTGCTAAATGACATGTGGTTTTCGAGATATTCTCTTTCTTTTTTGAAACTATCAAGTTTTAATTGGGCATCTAAAATAAAACAGGTTAATTGAAAGTTTTATTGTTGATATTTTACTTGGTTTAATGCTAAACTTGTAAATATGTTCTGAAAATAGGCAAGTAGCTAACTTTTAAATTGTAAGATAATTAGCAGAAGCCTGTAAGGTCAAGAATATTATACTTATTAGAGGAAGCAAGCACCCTGTCCCTAAAAAATTACACACCTTTAATTCTATGTTGCCTCAACACTTCAGCTTGTTGTAAGGAACATTTAGCAAAGTAGTCGGCTCCGAGTGCGACTGTGACTTCATTCGTGTGTTTCAATTCTCCTCTAAAGAATATTCTACTTCCAATTGGAACGAGAGCAGGCACTTTTAACTTGTCAGCAAATATTTTGAAGTCTAATGCCCTTAAATTATTCAAATAATCCTCCCAGAAACGTATGTGTCTTTCATTTTCAGCTAATTTCTAAAAATATACAAGAATCTCAGCAAAGGAATTAATTGTTAACACATTAAGGTTACTATACCTACTCAGTTAATGCTAAAAGTTATTAGGTACTTAATGGTAATCTATTCGGATTATTTATTCGAGTCAGGGATATGGCATGTAGAACTGTCAAACAGTGAAATTGAGATGAGATTGAGTGAATCGACGTACATTGGGCTTCTATTAGAAGCTCAACGTATGGGCTTCTACTAGAAGCCCAACGTACATCGATTTCTAGGGTAAATAAGCCTTCTAGGGTGTATTTTACCAAATAATATATAGCATAGTTGGTGTATTCAGATTGATCTAAGGATCAATACCTATAAATAATAAATAACATAGTAAATTACATTAATTTAAATGGACCTTACCTTGTAATATATATCACTAAGGATATTCATTTTTAAGATAAGCAATCTGTAATTATTTAATACTTATACAGAAAATTTTATAAAATGGAATTGAACTAAAATAATAACCTCAATATGTAACTGTGCTGTCAACAAAAGAAATCGTGAAATGTCATCGATTCGTAATAATTCGTATTCGTCAAGCTGGCTTGGACTTTAGCAAGCGGTTCAAGTTGATTAGTCTTATTTCAGATTTTAATGTACCATTACTTTGGTAAACACAAAATACATCCTATAATCATTGAAATAAAAATCTTAATTAAAGAAAACATTAAAAAGAATTATATTAATATTTTTGAACGGGTCGATCAATACAAATGACAGTTGACGTGTACATTTGCGTCAGTTATGCATAGTTGCATCCAACCTTATTTATTTCTCGGGAAAACCACCTTAATTGTTTCTAATAAGGTGTAAAACAGACTAAATATATGTTTCCTCTGTCATCATAAACATACTATTGTTACTTCACGATTTACAAAAATGTTAATTAAATTTAAATAAAGAACATAGAATTTAATGAAAATATTTCTAATAATAAAGACAAGAAACTTCTGAATTTACTGTTCACCAATGGAGGAGAAAAAGTCAATTTTACATGAGTTATACGTATTTTCAGAATGGAAACCTGAACCAGAATATATTGTAAGTTAATAATTCATCACCAGTAGTATTCATTGCAAACATTTTTACATAAATCTCAAATTAAAACTGTACATTTTATGCACTATAAATATAACTATGCTTATAATTCATAAATTTGTGATTACAGCAAAAGCCTAACAATATTTTACCTGAGAATATATCAGCTCTTTGGCGATGGTTGAAGTTTTTTGGGCCAAAGAAAAGCTTGATAGCCAGTATTACAGCGTGAGTATATTGACAAAAGTTGTTGCTTCTTTTTATACATGTCCTTTTCATATAATGTACACCATAATGTATAATATATACCATACTACAAAGGAGTGCCACCACTAGTGGTGGGTAATCAAGACTTTTCGGAGTAGTTTAACTCACCTAATCCTACTCCGCTTGCGGATCCAACTCCTCTTAGTAACTCCTTAACTCTTTTATGTAATCACTAGCAATGCTAGTGCTGGGTAATCAAGCACAAGGAAAAAAAGGTCTATGGAACAATTAAAAAATTTTGACTCTTGATACACCTATCCTAAAAAAAAGGTTGCACCATCGAGGAGTAATCTCAGACGATCAAAACAATTAAGGGATTTCACTCTTGATACACCTATCCTAAAAAAAAAAAGGTCGCGCCATCAAGGAGTAATCTCAGACGATCAGAGTAAATGGAACAAATAAGTGATTTCACTCTTGATACACCTATCCTAAAAAAAAAGGTCGCGCCATCGAGGAGTAATCTCAGACGATCGAAACAATTAAGGGATTTCACTCTTGATACACCTATCCTAAAAAACAAAAAGGTCGCACCATCAAGGAGTAATCTCAGACGGAGTAAATGATACACCTATCCTAAAAAAAAGGTTGCACCATCGAGGAGTAACCTCGGAGGATCGGAGTAAATGGAACAATTAAGGGACTTTACTCTTGATACACCTATCCTAAAAAAATAAGGTCGCGCCATCGAGGAGTAATCTCGGACGATCATCGATAGTAAATGGAACAATTAAGGGACTTTACTCTTGATACACCTATCCTAAAAAAAAAGGTCGCGCCATGGAGGAGTAATCTTGGATCGGAGTAAATGGAACAATTAAGGGATTTAACTCTTAATACACCTATCCTAATAAAAAGGTCATGCCATCTTTTCATTCATTAATTCCGGAGTTACCCAGCACTAGTCGATACGCGGCCACACGGCGAGCGAACGGCAATCCAACCAAAAACGAAACGTCAAAAGAATAAGTAAGTCCTTGGAGTTAAATAACTCCTCGGAGTTAGTAACAGTTCAGTGGAGTAACTAAGGGTTTCTACTCCGCTCGCAGTTTCAACTTTTTTAATTCATTAACTTCGGAGTTACCCATCACTAGCCACCACACACTGTCTTTCTTTCTTCAAGTAATCAGTTCATCTGATCAGGTTCCATACCACATTATGTGTTTCATATTTTTATTTGTAGATTTATATCCTAATCGTCACTCTAGGCAGGGGAGTTGGTGATTTCAATCCTAGGCTTTTCATACCGGTGATGGTGCTACTCATAACCCATCAATATCAAAATGAAAAATTATATAGGAATTTTTCTATTACTGTAAAGTATTAACACATTATTTTAGTAATATAAATACTTACGTATCTATTATTTAATTATTATAAGTTAGAACTTAATTTTGTGAAACTTACAGATATAAAGAGCATCAGCAGAAATGGCACATAGCACTTGGAGATGAGGGCAAAGTGATTGCTGTACTTACTGACAACATCCTGGAGATCAGAACAAAGAGATCAGAATATGCCACTATTGCTGCTAGGACTACAGGTAGGGTTTTAATTTACTTGTACTTGTTTAATAGAAATGTAATAAATTACTAAATAACTACCACCAAGAGAGAGTTAAGGATCAAGTGTGGTGGCAAGCCTTGAGACAATGGAGAGACATAGGTTGATGGAATAGTATGGTAACAACCACTGAGTGGATCCCACGAAATACCAAAAGGCATAATATTTTCTTAGGTTTTCGCGATTACTATACATAGCAATTAAACAACTTTAATGGTTTAAATCGCGTATATTTGACATTATTTATATCCCGACGTTTCGAACACTTTGCAGTGGACGTGGTCACGGGGTGACTAATTGATTTTATTTGTCACTTGAGTTATTAAGAAATTATTTGGACTACCGTCTGAAATTTTTTTGAACTACCGTCTGGATTTTTTAATCATAACATTCCCTATGCACGCAGTATTCACTCACGGTGTCCAGAGGTCTTGCAGTATTGTGTTGGCCTTGGGATTACCAAAAGGCATATAATAAAACCTAAATACTAAAACTGATCTTAAAAAACTATAACAGGGTGTTCTTGACACTTATTGTAGGGACTCACCCTCGAAAGTACAAAACTGAAAGGAGTGGAAGAAATGGAAAGAGACCTATGCTCAGCTGTGAGGCAGTATCTACAGGCTAATAATGAATAAATAAATATTATTTTAGTGAATCGTGATGCCTACTCACAGTGGCGCAAGTTGGTGTGGAGCCCTGACTGTTCATTCCTAGTCCTTGCATATGGTAATGGAATAGTCAGCTTCTTCGACCTGACTGCTTCAAATCTCTTTAATATTCCTACAGTAAGTTTACAATTTTTTTCTACTTTTATATAATTCGATTGTCATTGTAAAGCAGGTATATTTATATATATGTGTAATGTCTTTGATCAGGATTAAACAAGCAACACTTTCTCTCACACCCTAAAAGATATTGAACAAATAGGTAGCTAGATGATTATTTATAATAATAATCTAGTTTCTTTCCAAATAAACAAGCAGTCTTTTATCTGCGGAGTATGTGGAGTCAAAATTAAGAAATAAACAAAACTTCCGACCTTGTAACCGCCTGCTCACCCACTCTCGTTGATCCCGGGGGCCCCCGAAACCGCTGAACAAGGAGCCGCTCAATGGCGCCTTTGTAAGGTCTTCCGTACACTACACTATTAAATTCAACAATGATCACTTCACACGCGAATTCCTAGGTATCAAAAAATGTGCAGCCTACTTGCACAATAAACAAATTGCTATCGTACCGCACAAGGATCGATGGCCGACTCACCGGCGATCTGCGCCCGTGCACAACGTGAACTCACCCCTCACCTCTTATCCCCCGAACAAGAATAGAAAGAAGAAATAGTTCTAATCAATTTCATTGATCAAAAAACTTTTATGCAGTTTTGAAGCTGGCATACTAACTATCATTTCAGTATGCCATTGTTCCAAATTTAAATTCAGAATACTGGAAAAATGAGTTTAAGTGTAACAAGTCGCGTGTCCGCCTTTTTCATGGGGAAGACTTGTATTGGATTTTTGAAGAAAACAATGGTTTACCTAAAAATGTTTTTTCTTCAGTAACTTTCCTTCAAGAGCGTTTACGACGGGCGTCATGCGGTTTGGCATGGAATCGATCAACTTCACTATGACATGTTGTGCAATGTTCTCCCATTCTTCCTCGATGGTAATTTTCAGCCCCTGCAAGGTCTGTGGAGCTGGGTGATGAGCTCGAACATACTTCTTTAGCTTATCCCATAAATACTCTATTGGATTCATATCTGGGCTTCTTGCTGGGCATTCCATGACTGTAATACCGACGTTATGAAGGTATTCCCTGACAATTCCTGCAGTGTACGTTCTTGCATTATCATGCACAAAAATGAAATGAAATTCGAACTTCGGTTGAATTTCGCGTCCCTTTATTATAAGTTATTATAGTTATTGTTCGTTTGATTATTTCATGTCTTTAAAAGCCAATGTTCCTTAATTTGCTTTAATTAATAGGTATGTAAATACATCATTAGTAAAAGTTATTATTACATGTATAGGTTTGACTGCTATAATATTTTAAAGTAAAATCTCCATTTACAGTAGCAAATAGATGCAGTATTTATTATTGTTTAATAAAAATAAATATAACTAAAATACACCGTTTGAATAATGTTGATTGTCAACCTATCACATTGATTTTTTGGCGGAAACTCGAGAGGTAGTGTTGAGTTTTTGTTTTGTTGTTGTTAAAATTGTATTGTGTTGTATTGTGCATTTTGTGATCTAATAGTGATAGTGAAAACTTGACACTGACAGAATGTGCTAATTGCACTATTGCCATATATTTAAATAGGTAAAAAATCTATCATGTTTATAAGACAACATTGAATATGAATAAAGGTTAATTTTTAATACATAATGTGCTATTATTTTCAGAAAAAATACGAAAAGTAAATAATATCAGTTAATTATGAACAGTGAATTTACTTAATCTATACACTGTACTATACTTGTCTGTACAATGAGTTAATTACAAAAAAAATGATGGCTTTCTTTAGCAGCTACAGAACCCAAAACTGTCTGTTTGATTGTATGTCTGTTTTTTACCGCATCACGTTAAAACTACTGAACTGATTTTGATCAGGTTTTCATTAATGTATAGCTAAGTGTCCAGAATGAAAACTGGTGTATGTGTTATCTTACACAAGCAGTAGTTAAAAAAACATTTTACAGCTGCTTCGTATACGCGAGCAAATCCGCGAGTAGCAGCTAGTATTATCTAATCGTTGTAGAATACGTCATTTTAACTGGCAGAATACAGGCTAGACAGACTACTATATAGTCCAGCCAACAATGTTAGTTCATGCTACCGAATGTTCGGCAAATGAACCGAATTTTCGGCTTATGAACCGAAATTCAGTAAAGCTGACGAATTTCGGCATTACCAAATGTGAATCGAATTTCGGTCCATCTCCAGTATTTGGACTAGAGTGCTTCGAAATCGGGAAATGTGGAGATTACCTTTGCTGGAATATAGACAGACTGATATCTTTTTTTTACAAACAAACGCGGTAGTTGAGCATACAGTCCATCCGATGGTAAGTGGATACTGTAGCCCATGGACATCTGCGATACATGCCAACTAATGTTGGATGACTAACAAATGATATTGTCACAATTTGGCAAAATAGGAAATAATTATAAATAATTTATACAAAGGCACATAACTGCAATGTATTATGAAATGAAAATGTAAAAGAATGTCTGATAAAGATGTCAGCCATGAAAGGCTATACAATAAAAAAAATGTATCAAACAATGTTCTTTGTCTCGATGTACAGGATTGCTCAAGGCCTGGTGGTTTGGAGTGCACAGACAACACACATGCTGTTGCAGACATCATCTTTATGCCTCTTCGTGTTAAAGACAATAAATGGTAGGTGACTTGACATAGACATGTGACTTGTTTATTATAAAAATATTGAAAAATAACTTTTTTTTTTCTCTTTATTTTATTCGGGGACTTTTACACTTTTGTGTGTCAGCCCCATCGTACCCTTACATTGTTTTTCTTAAATCCCCACTTAACTATAACTTATCTATGACTCTGATAGCGACTCGCAATTTCGCACAGAATGTTTGCAGCTTTCGATGTTGGCCCGGATAGAATTTTATGGAACATCTCTACATCACACCTGTTCAAATTTAGAGTCCCTATCCGAGCCTTCCTCACAGATTCATTCCCGGTACACTCCACCAACAAGTGTTGGACATCACAACTTACCACGACTTTGGAAATTAGGGAAATTAATTTTTCTTATAAAGAAACCAATGATTACATATTTGCTAACAAATTATAAAGCCTCCAGGTCCGTAATGTGTCGATACACACTTTTAATTTGAAACGTCATATATTTGTCACCTTTTTTGGTCTGAAAATGCAGATTATTTTATGTAAATTGGATATGTTACACATTTACAGCGTCGGCGGAGACACCCGGGCCCTTCCGGCCCAGTCTGACCCTGCATACTTACACAGGATACATTAGATAAATTCCATGAATGGGCTCCACTAGCAGACTAGCCAACCTATAGCTGTAATGCTATAGCTAAAATGTTTCTCAGTACAATTTAATGTCCAAATAACCCTAAACATTCACGTATTTTTGATATTATGAAGTTTTTTTTTTCATATATAGCCCTCAAATAATATTTTGTAGTTACATTATGTCACAAAAAATTGTAATTTTTTTAACTAAATAAGTGCTGTTATTATTAGTGACAAGTGGGGTGACAAGCCCAATTAAAGAGTGTATAAGTTACGAGCTAAAGCCGAATTAACAGCACAGCGAGGTGTGCCCACCGAGGGCAAACCGTGAAACCAGAAACAATTCGTCTTAATTAGTTCGTGGTTAGTTTTTTTATACAATGCGAAAATCCTTTTTACCTAGAACCGGCTTTGGCCCGTAACATATAACAAAGGAACACATTATTGTACTTGTAACATCTCTTTACGTGTAATTATCACAATGAATAATTAAATTTATATTCAATAAAAATATCTTGACAATACGTAAACGTTGTACTGACGGTATTCTAAAATTTGGACTAAATATATACCGCGAACTCATACTGAATCTGTTATAGTGTGATAAAGGAAGCCATGCTAAAGTTTTATGCCATTGACAGCGATCGTCACGATCGCACAGCGAGATCTGCAAGTATGAGTTTTGGCTTCGGTGTACTCTTTATTCAATTACGTATTTTATTGCCTGTATTTGAATTGCGATGTTGTATGACAGACGCTCATTCAGCCATTTGTAAACTTATAAGAGGAATGTGCAGGATCAGTACAAACCAGTGCTGATTTATGGATCCCAAGTGTTTACTAAATTTTTGCTTGTCTTATATTGTTTTCCCAACTTTCCCTAGGAATTGGGAAGTGATGGTAGTGACGTATGACGGCAAGCTGCACGGGTACCTAGTGTCTCAGACGGAGGGATTCACTCTGCACCACAAGTTCCGCTTCCCGGGCGGCGTGGGCGCGCTCGCCTACTGCCCCGCACACGGCACGCTCTACGTCGCGGGGCTGCCTAGAGCTGCTTTTAAGGTATGATTTTATCGCTTTGATTGAGTACATCAATCTTTATCATCCTATTCAATCCATACTATTTCATGTACTCATTCCATTATCGTAATCCCGTCATTTAAAATTCTTTTAGCAAATCCATTCCTAACTCCCCAAAGATAGAAAGAGTTTTAGTAGTTCAATGTTCATTTTTTGTTTGCTCTGATATTGATCTGTATCGGGGATGTCTATGGGTAATCGTTATCAAGATCATAATCGTCATCATCGCTACCTTCACCACCATTCTTATCATCGTCATCATCTGGTGATGACAAACGTCATCATGTGTTGGTACACATCATTCTTCTCAGTCCATATTCACTCACAACTTGATAATAGCTCTTCTCATACTGCCACTATTAGCATCCTTTATTCAACAAATTTCTTTGTTTCGAATCCCGTCCGTCAAGAAAACTCCGAAGAAGCCTCTTTTATCTCGTATGCCACAACAAAGATCTCGGATATTTTTTGTAGCATACTACAAATTAATTTTGTTTTTAGGATCCGTCTTCACCATTAAACGCCGGTATAACCGCATGGCGGATAGTGAACGACGAGCCTTTCTACAAGCTGAGCGTGGTCTCGGACGAGCTGGAGGCGCAGCTCGCCAACGAGAGGTTCCAGCTTTACATGCCGTTTGTATCCACCAAGAACTTGGTAAGTCGTCATGTAATTTACTAAGTTAATTATATATTTTATTGTACACACAAAACAATATAGCTCTTCGTGATTAAATGATAGCAGATGTCCAAAAAGTAAGCTTGAGATCTCTTCCAGTAGAGCCATGAAATAGAGACATTTGTTGGAACAGAACAGGCGTCCGTGATGCATACTTAAATAAAAATAATAATAACGTGTTATTGCGGTGATTTTAAAGTTCATATTCGTTGCTCTAACTGAAGGAATAGGTTTTTTCTACAATACTGTTTGCGGTTGGTGCTACCAAGCCGTCTGTTGTATAAATTGATAATAAGCTGCAAATGAGTTTGTATTTGTGTGAACGCTCGATTGTTTGATACTATAAATAAGTAAAGATTATACTAGATTATAAATAAGTACTATAATAATAATTAGTATAAAGCTGTAAATAGGATTTTCCAAGGTCGGCGGTGCACTCGCATTGACCCTGGTGTTGTAGGTGCCCATGGGCGCGGGAGGGGGGGGGGGGTGTCACGTGGGACCGCTCGCTCGTCCGCCTACTTCACTATGTAAAAAAAAAGTAGGTGTAGAGTTTTTATTATAAGCCATCTCTTGCAAGCAACTTTTGGTGTATGGGGATTAGGTGTAATCAAATCATATTACACCTTATTTTTCATATTTCATATATTCATATTTTTAGTTTTTTATTGTTTTTGTGTATTTTTATGTATATGGGTATATGCCTGAAATAAATTCTTTATTATTATTATTATTTTCCCATCGTACTATTTTGAATGAGAGGAGGAGAACTCCTCATTCCATTGTACTTCTTATTACCTATCTTAAATCTTTGAAAGCAAGCAATGCATCTGGAGCTGTACTAACATTTATTGTTTTGGACCAATATTGGCATGTATCATAGATGTCCATAGGTGACAGTTACCACTTACAACCCGGTGGACTGTCTCCTCATACGTATACGTAAATTATTCTTTATGCATGTAAAATAAATAAATAAATGTATTTATTTGCACATAAAACGCAGAACAAGATTTTTTATAGGTATGACAATTCCAGAACATACAAATAAATTTACAGTATTTGAAACATAAATCTTGTACACGTGAAATTCTATTACATTGCTATAAAAGTTTTTAGAGGTCTATCTAACGCGAATTCTTTCCCATCCCAAAATTATCCAATAATTTCAGGCTTTCATAACAAAAATGTCGTTATCTCCCGACGCCTGCAAGCTCGTCTGTCTGCACTGTAATGGTGACATTTCAATATGGCGTCTCCCGCTACTGAAGTTGTTGTACCGACATCCCCTTGTCGGTCAACCTGACCACGATCTGCACAACCCATTTGTGAAGCAGGAGAATGGCAACAAAGACGTTATGTTGTATCACGCAGGGGATATCAGCTGGTGGAGTAAAGAGGTATTTATGGGGTTTTTATGAGGTTTTTATTTAAATACTTTATTGCACTTAGTCGTACAAAAGGCGAGCTTAATGCCTGGAGGCATTTTCTACCAGCCAACTTGTGAGTTGGATAGAGAAGTGCGATTTAACTTATACATATAACGTAAATGATATTTTATATAAATACTTTTAACACATATCTATTTATAAATGTGTTATAGCGTCTGATTGGACCGATTATTTTACCCTTTAGTCGCGAGAGATTCCCTTTCAAAGTTGAAACCAAGGAACAAGGATTTTACTTTGTAAAATACTGTCATAAAGGTCTGAAAAAAATAGAAAGTTTCTTAGTAAGTATTTTCAATGAATAATTGTAACAGCTCTTCCAGCAAAATATTTGTTGCGAATTTATAAAAACCAATTACGTAAAATAAAAAAAAAATATTCAATGAAATTACAGTTATACAAGAATTTATTCAAATATTATTGTGAATTGTGTAGTGAATTTTTATGTTGGTTAACCTATCATATGACCATTGGCCTTAAATTGTTAGTGGCCCTATTGGGCCACGCCTCCCTTGATTAATCATGTTTCATTTAAATAAATTTATCGTTTTCAGGAAATAATAGTGTCGCGTTTTAGCGGAGCCGTAACAGTGTGCAACATAGAGGACATGGTCAATATACTTGGGAAGAAACCCGAGTTCTTCCAGGGAGCACCACAGGTGGGTATTCTCCACGGAATATAATTGAAACAATTTGAAATTTTACCTAATGTTTTAATGTGAATTTTGTTTTTTTTTTTTTTTTTGCTAGATCACTTCCGCCCACGATGGTTCTTTTATGGCACTCGAATGTGAATCTACGGTTTTGCCCGCGAAGAAATCACGTAGCGACGAAAGTGTAAGTTATTACATTTTTAATACGTCAACGACAATCAACGTTAAGTATGCAACGTTAATCGCAAACATGACATTTTTACATTGTTGCATCTTTAAATAAACGATATTGTACGGTTTTGTTGCCGCACACTTGATAATTGTTGATGATGGTAAAGATCGCCAAAGTTACAGTGGTTTAATCGCGATATTGAGTTATACTTATAATAACAGGTATTTTAGGTAAATCTTTTCTCATGCGTTTTGTTTGTTTTGCAGTTGTTTTTCTACTCTGTTAAAAATCATTGCTCATATTGAAACATGCGTTCGGTTTTAACGAGGTCGTCAACTACTTGTATACTGTACAGTATAACACAAATACTTATATAGTAGTCGACCCTACACAAATATTGAATAGTATTTATTATCTGCAAACATTTTTTACAGTTTTTTTTTTATAATAAAGGCTATGTTTTGGTTCCCTGGGTAAACACAATATTTGTAATCTTATAATGCTGTCTGAGTGAAGCCGGGGCGAGCCGCTAGTAAGAGATAAAGAGGTTAAGACGAGAAATGGGACTTTTTGGCGGGAACTCGAGAAGTGAAATCGAGATTTTGTTTATGTGTAATGTTTGTGATAACCAAATAAAAGAAAAAGTAAATAAAACTGCGTTTTTCGTGCTTTGAAGGTGTGCACAACTTTTCTGTCCTGTATTGAGCGACTCACTTAGACTGGACTGGACTGGGCATTGACTTACTTAGACTAGACTGGGCACTGACTTACTTAGACTAGACTGGGCACTGACTTACTTAGACTGGACTGGACATTGACGAGATGAGTTTTGAAAATGGTTAATTACGAAAAAAACGCCACACTGGCACAATGAACTAATTACACTATTGCTATAATTATGAAGCAAAGAAAAAAAAGGAAAGTTTCTTTTCACTTCCAGATGGAAGTTGTGGTGCGACCAGACTTAGAGAGCGATGATTCAATGTACGATATGACCAAGGAGCTGATCAAATCTGTGCTTTATGCTATCACGGATATGGAGACGTTCCAGCCGAGGCCTAAGAAGATCACCGTCATGTCCCGGATATACAGGCTGTTGGGAGTTAAGAGTACCACGCCCAATGAATTGTTCTCCAGAAAGGTGAGGGCTTGACTAGGCAACAGACTGTAATAGTGGCAGTTTTTCAATTACCATATACCATACCATCAGCCTGTGCCTTTCCACTGCTGGATATAGGTCTCTCCACACACCACACACGGTCTTCAGTTCTTCTCACCCACCCACTACCGGCGACTTTCTTCAAGTCGGTCAGGTGGATTTGACCTAGTTTTTCAATTAAGTCAATTTATTTAGACTACAAATCGGTTTCAAAAGAAACAGTAAAAAAGCGAAAATAACATTTTTTTTTACTATACTCCAAATCCAACCGACAATTAAAAATTGTTGCCATGTATAAAATTTCGAATATTTCTTTTTGATATGATTGCCAAACTGTATCACAATGATATAATCGCCGACAGGACGGATTGCTCTATCCAAAAATCTTAATGTTAAGGACCTAAATGTATAAAACTTGCACAAAACTAGTTTAATACTTCCTTTTATTATAAAACATGTTTACTAACACGTATTCTATGGAGAATTCTCTGTAATAACGTATTATTTTTAGATCGAGAGCGGCAACTACTCTGAAGCTCTGGTTTTAGCGGAAACATTCAACCTGGACAGCGATCTGGTGTACCAGCAACAATGGCGGAAGAACCCGGTCTCCACTGATGCTATAACTAAATATTTGGTAAGATTCACACTAATATACACCTACTTATTTAAACTTATGTGACATTAACTTGCTTTACTGCCCGTTTAAATATTCTGAAAAGTTGTTCAATTTGATACCAACTTCGATGCATTAATGGGTTTTTATCATCGCACCTTTAATCACCGCGAAACAGTATATTCGCACTTCCTTGGCAAGGAGCTGCTGCATACAATGCGGTCTTCGAAACCTAAAAGTTATTTAATGAACTGCCTACTGAGGTTTTTCTACTGAGCTACGATATGGAGCTCTTCAAAATAGTTGTGAACTGGCATCTTCTCTGCCTTTACAGGTGTTCATGAACGACGGTCAACATTTACCATCAGTTAAGCACCAGGATTCGTACAATCGTGAAAACATCTATGTGAAAGTTCAGATTTGAATTTTATCTTTTTTGTTTCATAGAGTAAAGTTTCAAAGAAAATCTGGGTGGTGCACCAGTGTGTAGACCGTCTTCCAGAAACTTTGCCGGCTGCTAAAGAGCTGCTACAGTTTGGACTCGCTCTCACCAATGACGAGATATTGAAAGGTCAGTAATATAAAATACTATGCTATAAGTACTACTGATTTATTTATAACATATAAAAGATTTTACCCTATAAGTACCACTAATTTATTAATAACACGTAACAGACTATCCTATAAGTACCACTGATTTACCACTGATTACTGACACAGGTTTATGCTACAAGTTCCACTGATTTATTTATAACTTTGATTAAATTATTTACTAAACGCATGATTAAATTATAAGTTTGCAATGATGTCAATTATTTATGGACCACTTTTAGACATTCACACTTTTGTCTTTCTGTTACTCAGAGGTCAAAACGATTCCCATTTTGAATGTTTTTTTTCTAGAAATCAACAAAGAGAGAACAGAGAATATAATCTCGGACCCAGAAGACATTACGCTGGAAGATCTGAACGCGTACACGAGCGAGTTGTTACGTTGTCGACACGTTATGCTTTTTTACAAGGATCGCTTAAAGCTTTATGAGGTTAGATAAATTTTTATTAAGCCCTATCTAGAACTGGAAATATTTCTTTGTTTGGTCAATTCATTAGTGAAAGACTAGACTTTTAGAAGTTAACGGCTCACAAACTATTGGTAAATATATCGACTTCGTACCTTTTCACTAAACATTTATGTCTAATATGAATTAGAAACGTAATATAAAGATATTTGTGGCTTGAAACTGTAGGTAGTTTGCTACAGTCTTCCAGTGATAATGTTGAGCTTTTCAAAGTTGAGTTTCAATTTGACATTTCTAAAACGTAGGGCGATTTTCGCTTGCATATCTAACTTGTCAATTTATATTTTGAACTTTATCACCGTCTGTTCTTTCAAACGAATCAAGCGCGAATTTGCTCAATATTTTCATCGGGTCCACCGTACATGACCGTGGAACAACATACAATTTAAATCAAGAAATGTTATAATAATAATAATAAATAACGCCACACTCAATGGCCCATACCAGGACTCCCTGTGTCGTGGGTCCAGAGCCACATACAAAGACGAACACAACACGTGCAACACCTGGACCCCCGAACAAACACCTGTCTTTAAATAAATGGTTGTCCGACCGTTAATTGAACCTGGGATCATTGATCAGCAGGCTTCAAACGTTCGGTCTTCAAACGTAATTTTTCCACCCAATTTCAGAAAAAAACGGATATCTCGAAAACTAGAACTCAGCTCGGACTGTTCGTGTTCAATGTAATTAATTAAAGTTTTCTTTGACAGACTGTGCTAAAAGGCGAGAAATCGACTTACAAGAAAAGTCTATACGACCGTCTGAGAAGCAATAGTGTTGTCCACAGCGCCATAGAGCTAGCCAAAGATCGCCGGTTCGACGCGCTCATTTGTCTATGGCCATACATACAATCCGTCAACATGAGGATACAAGGTTAGTGCCATAAATGTAGGATGGACAAGACTAATAAAACCAAATTTAGTGTGCTTAATTTGTCAAAGAGTACATGACGTTTAGCAAAAGCCATGTACGAGACCAGACTGATTATGGTCCGTTTATTATAGGAAGAGCTCTGACAGCTGACATAAATCTTTAACATGTATAATAGTAAAAATCATTTAAAAATTCGATAGGGGTCGACCTTTAAGATTTTTTTTTTAATATTTATCTGGACCATAATAGTGATTAGTTCACAACTGGTTTTGAATCTTTTTCGTTTATGGTAAATGACGATATGGTTACTTATCCTTCCGCATGTCCTTTTCTAGTTCACCCCTAAATCTCCATTGTAAACTAAACTTTTGTAAAGAAAGTAAAGTTCTGTTTGTAAAGTTCTGTAAAGAAAATATATTTCTTTCATCTGAATTTTGTCGCGCTCCGCGCTGTCGGTAAACCTATTATAGTGTCGATAAAACAGTGTGGGCGTCAAGTGAAGAGAATCGTGCTGATTGTCAAATTGTAGGTAAACATAAATAAGAGTATTGTAAGGATTGTATTGTAAGGATAAATAATAGATGTTAAAAAGGATTGAAGAATAAACTTTATATGTCGTTTCTTTGTATATCGAAGCAACACCACATGAGTTTGTTTCATTTGACAATCCTTTTGAAGAGAAAATAATCGACCTCATATATAAATGAATATCCGGCGATATAGTAATCTTTTTCATTCTTGACCAATGTTGCCATACATCGCGGTTGTCTATTGGCGATAGTATTCACTTCGGTTCATCTTGTCCGTTTATCTGCTATTTTTTATATTGTAAACTGCGTGTGAACGCCTAAAAATAAACGTTTATTATGTTTCAATCGGTAAGATTAATATAATCTGTCGTCGACGTGGAATCCAGTGATTAACAAATTTAAACCTTAATACGTCCACGGACATTGTTAGTGTAGTGTGTCTGAATGTGAAGATCAAATGTGGGTAGTTGATAAAACTGCTCGCAGCTTCCATCCTGGACTGGGTAGTCCAGGATCCCGGTGGGTAGGACTGGCCTCTTCAGTCAACTCGTGACTATGGTTGGTGTAACCCGTGCCGAGACGTCGAGCAAGAAATGAAAGGCAAACAAAAATCTTTAGTTTTAAGCGTTCAGATCCGATTTTTACAATATAAAATGTGTACAAATCGCGAAAGTTTTAAAAGTTACGTTCATCTGCTCTTTTCATAAAAAAAAAAATTAAAACAATAAGACTTTTAGAATCAAATTCCGCACGCTATAAAGAATCTTTTTTTTGCATTAGTTTAACTTTAGCAAGATGCATGTTAACAGTCGGTTTTGATTCTTTTGCGCTTGTGGCAAACGACGGTTTGGATTCTTGCTCGCACGTGTTTCTTGCAAGTTTCTCATCCCAATATATGTTCTTGTTCCGATACCATCCAATCCCTTCCAATGGAAAGTGTTCTTGGACAAAGAAAACTACCCATTCTATCCCCCTCCTCCATAAAGTCGTGCAAATGGTAGACAAAAAATTATAAAGATAAATATTGCAGTGTTATCAGCGATACCAGAGACAACGTGCCCGTTCGACTACAAGAGCTTACTGCCCATCAAAGCTCCGTTGCAGTTCTTCGAGGAGCTGCCCCTGCCCGATCCACCACTACCTGAATCCGACTGGTGCAGGAAGGACATATTTAGGTAAATTACTACAATTTGCATACGATTTTATAATTGATGTGTATTTTTTTAATTGATATGGGTATTTGTTTGAAAAAGGCAGATAACAGCTTAACAATATATAATAAAGTAAGAAGTGAATGATAGGCATGTAGAGACCTACACCTTAAAATGCTTCACTGACATTTATGTAGGTGTAAACCTATAATAGGGTAGCAACATTGTAGAGAGACAGTGCAATTGCATTCCCACAGCCGTTGGGTGTACTCGACTGGCCCTCTCACACAGAAGACTATCTTAAAATGTACTGCATTTCTTACATTATCGTATTTCCCCAATGTACGTACGTGTTTCGGTAGTCAATGAGGTATGGTATCAGGGAAAGACCTCTGATCCCGTATTCATTTAACTCCTTTCCTTACTGTTGTAACTGGTAAAAACTCGACTTAACCGGGAGGAGAAATGTGATCGTGAGCCCTGTCTATGATGACCTGGATTCACCACCCGTACCAATTTAACAATACTTTTCAGATCAATATGGAGCTCAAATTGGTCCGAAGATACAACTCCGGAAACAGAAACAGTCTCTAACGATGACGAACAAAAGATCATTTCTAGTTGGTACGATAAGAGAGCTCGGAAAATAGAAGAGCGCAGCGGCATTATCTCCCATGCTGTCTCACTCTTGACCTTGGGAAAGGTTGGTGGAGGAGTGGAAGGGTTGGATAATATATTGTTTCATATGCTGACGTTGGATGTGTTGTTGTACGAGTTGAATATAGAGGGCGTGACGTTGGCGCAGGTTGAAAAAATGACGAATTTGGACGTGTGTAAGCTTTTGGTGTCAACGGTGAGTTCTCTTTCTTTTTTCTGATTTTTATTTTTGTTAGTGTGCTATTATTATATTTATATTTTTTATTTTAGTAAGTATTATTGTAAGTTTTAGTGTTTTTAATGGGTGTAGTTTGGCTAAAATAAATAAAGTAAAATAATTAAGTTTTGGTTTTGCCACTTAATTCAGTTTAATTAAAATTTTGAACTGCAATGGCAATTTCTCAATTTTGTATTTATTGATTGGATAGAATATTTCCTTATTAGGATTTACCTACGTATGCCATTCTGCACTGATGATGCCATGTATTGAGAATGTCACAAAGTGACAGCATCCACTTATCATAACGTGGATTGTCAACTCGTCTGCTATCTTCTATTTATAAAAAATCTACAGTACCTGGCGGTATTCATTCAGGGATGATTAGTATTTAAGGATTACGTAATCTGTTATTGTCGAATCCATGTATTCAATAACGCTTTTTATTATATAAATGGCTAGAGCCCTTGTCGCCACTGTATAACATTAGCTAGAGTGTTATAAATATTTGTTTGCGTTTGTAAATGAATTATTATAGTAAGTTTATAGATCATAATCGTGACTCTAACAGAAAGTACAAGTTTGTTCTACAACGTTGTATTTGCGGTTGGCGCTGTCTAGCTACCTATTGAATATGTTGTTATTGAACCACAAGACCATTATATTTTCTTATCTTTTCGCGATTACTATACATAGCAGTTAAACAACTTTGAACGGTTTAAATCGCGTATATTTAACATTATTTATATCCCGACGATGGTAGAGAAGATGGTTGGCAAGTACCACCGGCTTGGGATCCAGTCATTAAATTAATTAAATCCCAAGGCCAACGCAATACTGCAAGACCTCTGGACACCGTGAGTGAATACTGCGTGCATAGGGAATGTTATGATTAAAAAATTTCAGACGGTAGTTCAAATAATTTCTTAATAACTCAAGTGACAAATAAAATCAATTAGTCACCCCGTGACCACGTCCACTGCAAAGTGTTCGAAACGTCGGGATATAAATAATGTTAAATATACGCGATTTAAACCGTTCAAAGTTGTTTAATTGCCACAAGACCATTGTTCAATATTTTACATAACAATGTGTCCCGGCTTCACTCGCGTGCCGTTACTATTTCCGTTTCTATATAACCGTTCGCGTTTCCGTATAGCCAATGTTTATTCTGTATTAGTTCAGTGTAAGAATTTCCAAAATTGGTCCATTATTTTTTGAGTATATCTCTTACATATAAGCAAACAGTAAACAATCGTAATGTTTCTTAATAATAATACAATTATAACATTTTCCAGTCCACACCGGAGACGTTCGTGTCTGATCTGAAAGAGTTCGTAATACCATATCTGAAGCGGTACGAGAAGCTGACTAACCGCACCGAGACCTGCCTCAATGGGATTACGGACCTGCTGGAGAGCATGAGCGTTGACGATCTCTCCTCCATACTATTGGTAAGATATCTATTGTTTTATTTCCCATCCCATCCCTTGGGTTGACAATTCGTTACGTATCAGCAACTGTATGATATAAAAACATGCACTTGGAGCCTGAGTTTGTATGGACCCAGTTAATTATAATACACTCAAAGCTCCTTATTCACGATTCACGGTTTCAACAAACCCATTCATTGCTATCTACGCAATAGGTACACATTATATTTTGTTAGGTAAATAAACACAAAGCAGTCGGTTCCTATCGGAAGTAGATATATTTACGATGTATGTACCTACTACGTTATTAAAACCCAATTGCCCTTTGACTCGACACCGGCCGTCGAAGCCGCCTTCCAGTGTCGGCGCATACACGATTTAATCACAAGCATTCTTTATCGTTATTGATTTGTAATTTCGTAAATTTGGAACGTATCTCTTATAATCCCATAGATTTTCCCATTCCCTATTCATTTTTTCATTATTCGCGGCATGTTTACGGAATTTAACCCCCGCGAATGAGGAGCTTCGACTGTACGTCTATTATAACTAATTCGTACTTTGGCAAGTGTATTATTATTTATTTATTATTATTAACTTTCTAATTTTTTTTTTATGGACGATAGTGGCAGACGAGCATACAGTCCACTTGATGGTAAGTGAATACTGTAGCCCACAGACATCCGTGATACATGCCAACATTAGTCCAAAATGACAAACGTTGGCACGCCCCCGGATGCGCTGCCTACATTTGGATATAGGAATGTATTTGAAGAAAGGGTTGGGGAAATGGGGAGGGATAGGATGGTAATGGGCTCTGGCACATCTCACTCACTACCGAAACACGTACGTACATTAGGGAAATAAGATAAAGTGGGAAATGCAGTACATTTCAAGGTAGTCTTCTGTGAGAGAGGGGTAACGTGGCCAGTCGAGTGCGCCCAGCGGCTGTTGGATTGCAGCGTTCACTCTCCCCCTCATTTATTTTACGAATGTTGGTTGTAAATGCCCGTGAATTATGAAACAATTTGTCTAAGTACAGCGTTCTTTTTATAATATTTCTCATTACATCTATGCCATACATACAAACAAACAATATTAAAGGGTAGGTGAATCCAGGATAACGAAATCTCTTCCACACCCATCTACTAACAATTACAGTAACCAGCCGTTTCATCGTCCACCTGCTGGACACGGATCTCCTCATGCACATTGTCCTGCGCACGAGAGATGTATGTCCTTAAAACGTGTCACTGTCCACCGTGTTGAAGAGTCTACTCTTGTAAGAAGTGTATTTCCTCAGGGCTTGTGGTGGAGGCCTTTTTTATCCCTTACTCGCCTATTACGACGCTCGCGGAAAGACCTCTAGTAGGACAGTATAATGGATTAAACTAAACCCACCCAACACAATGGGGAATGTAACGGATCAAAGAAAATGCCTTGGCTCGTTATATTTAGTTTTCCCTATCCAAAACTTTTTCCAAGTGTTATTCCTCAAATTTGCAAACGATATAATATCTGCAGATTTGCTGATATTTATCATTTGACACCTCATTCCATATAAATATAATTGCCCTGTGCATTGCGAGGTGCTGCAATCTCCGACGGAATTCAAGCTGGATGTGCGAAATCACCTGGAACTAGCGGAGCGGTGCTTGTACGCGTACAGCGGCACCGACCAGCTGGACAAGGCCTGCGACCTGCTCGACACCATCCTCAAGGAGACGTGAGTGCACTTGTCTACTGATATGCTATTTGACTCTGTCACTAATTGATATGGTTTATAGCTTAATCAATATGTAAAGAAGAAACCAATCCATATTTAGCAAGACTTCAAGGTCTCACATTCAGCTTGAAGGACCGTTAAATATACGACGTGGACGAGCGATTGATTGCCGCCGCTTGTCAAGAACTAGCTTCATTGATTTATTAGCAAGTCTCAATGAGGTGTCAAAAATATAGACAGATGTCGTTGTGAACGACGACGCGACAGTTGCATCGCGGAGACGTTCGGCCAAAAACATACGCAAAACTTCCTACCGAGAAGTTACATAAATTACCGCTAATATAATTAAAATATAATTTCCCGCAACGCTATAGTCAATCTTCCATTTTATTACGCCAAATTCCTTATTGTGCGTGCATTAGTGTCTTTAAGTGCCAACACAGGAGAACCAAGGGCCGGCGCCGGCAGAAGACTTCGGTGCACCAGACAGCTTTCAGGTCAGTGAAGCTTTATTATTGTACGGCTACGGCAATTAATCAAAAATAATAAATAAAACCCCAAAATTACAGTCCACTTAAAAATCTACCCTCCAGGACGTGTTACTTACATTTGCACGTGTTAATGAAATATATAAACTTATTTTGTTCACTGTTTATATTAAATGAGAACACACTGTATGTTCGAGTGCTGGTAGTGCTGGTACTGTAGTGACGTATGCGCCCGCGTTGAATGTAACTACGTGCCGTATACGTTAGTATTCGGAAACTGAATATAAATATAAGCTTCAGAATATTTGAATAGGGGCGCTATCGTTGTCTCTGTCACTCAGGCGTGGTTGAAATTATGTAGAGATGAGTAGCTCTCGAGCGAGAAATAATGAGTTATATTTATCTAGCTCATTCTCGTTATAATCGTATATCATTTGGCCACCTACTTAAAAAACAATGATGTAATGTAGTCGCTGTATCGTTGACGCACGCGACGCTTGCGTCGCCAACCCTTTATCCTCCGCTGTTGAGGAATGTACTCGTATGGCCTTAAAACGACACGCTGGCCAAGTGGATGGACGAATCCACTCTTTTAGTAGTGGTACGGTTCCTTGTGGTAGCAGCAGGGCCGTCTTTACCAGGGGGTGCAAGGGGTGCGGTGCACCCCGGGCGCTCACCTTTTAAAGGTAATGAAAAAATATAACGCTATAGTAAACAATTACACAATAGGATATTTGACTGTCATAGGATACACAATAGGATATTTGACTGTCATAGGATACACAATAGGATATTTGACTGTCATAGGATACACAATAGGATGTTTGACTGTCTTAGGATACACTCCCGCACCCCGGCGCAGAATAGACTTAAGACGGCCCTGGGTAGCAGCATTGTAATCCATTAATCTCCCTTTATGACAGCCACGGGATGACACCGTTATAAAAAAATCACAATTTTTTCATAATATGCGCGCACCTTTAAATATATTGGCTGAAAAGTTACTTTTTGTATGTACGGACATATTTAATCAACAAGCGAAGTTGACGCGCGCTCGTGAGTTGCAAGGACTATATCTATCTTGTATGAAGTATAAGTAATCATTTTTGTACGACGATTTCTTTCTGTTCGCACATTCCGTGTTCTAACCAACGTGTATATCGTTCAGCGACGGCAGCATCTCGTCGTCGTCGCTAGTGAAGCGCGTGACGTCACTGGAGCGTCTAGTGGCGGGCAGTACCCGCATCGCGTGGCGCGGCGTGCTCGTGCCGCCGCGCGACTTGCGACACCTACACGCCGACACGCGGCAGTCGCTCGCGCTGCTCACGCGCGTCGCGCGCAGTCTCGCCAGGGGGTAACGTACAACACACATACACATACTACACCCACTTACACATTCTTTACACCCCATTTGCACACCCTCACCACCAACCAACACGCACACACTACGTACACTAATTGAGTAAAATATGATTATTTAGGACTGTATCAGATGTATGTATGTATTGTAAATAAACTTAGAAATGTGCAGCGCCCCATATAAACTTAGAAATGTCCAGCACCTCATATAAATTTAGAAATGTGCAGCACCCTATATAAACAGAAATGTGTACTCTTATGTTATATTAAATAATAAATAAATCAATTCTTGTCACAATTTATACTTCACACTGCACATTACACTATTTTGCCTAAAAGTTCGCGTAGAGAGTGCATTTAGTCCAAACTGCGTGCTGCATCGCGACGTGCTGCGATTGTGTAAATACATAAATCTTATTGTTATATTTCAGAGACCAGAAGCCCACACCGCAAGAGTGGGACAAACTTCTAAAAGACTTACTCGAGTTGCAGTCGACCCTATTCAATTGTATCACTAAGGAACAAATTTATGAGGTATGTCACATCAGTAGCTCAAGTCTGGCAAATGAAAGTTGAGACTGGAAATCCGCGACAAATATAAAAAATATTAGTTTTACTTATTATTATTAGTTATTAAGTTATTTTTAATTTGATCAAAACGACGTATTGGGGATCTTTATTGCATAATATTTTCTTAGGTTTTCGCGATTACTATACATTGCAATTAAACAACTTTTAACGGTTTAAATCGCGTATATTTGACATGATTTATATCCCGACGTTTCGAACACTTTGCAGTGGACGTGGTCACGGGGTGACTAATTGGTTTTATTTGTCACTTGAGTTATTAAGAAATTATTACTACCGTCTGAAATTTTTTGAACTACCGTCTGAATTTTTTAATCATAACATTCCCTATGCACGCAGTATTCGCTCACGGTGTCCAGAGGTCTTGCAGTATGGCGTTGGCCTTGTGATTTAATTAATTTAATGACTGGATCCCAAGCTGGTGGTACTTGCCAACCATCTTCTCTATTGAAATTTGGGTGTTTCTTAATTTCAATAGCCTCGCGTAACATTCTTGGCATGTACCGGGTCTCTCTAGCGAGGATTTGTGGATTATCAAATCGAATGTAATGGTTGGGTTTGTCCAGAGCATGTTCACAAACTGCAGACTTGGTCGAGCGTCTGTTCTTCATGTCAGCTATGTGTTCTTTTATCCGGATACCGATGCTCCTCTTTGTTTGCCCAATGTATGATAACCCGCATTCACAATCAAGCTTGTAAACACCTGCATCTTGTAGGGGGATATTGCTCTTGACCGGTCTTAAAAATTGGCTAATCTTCTTGTGCGGCTTGAAGTAAGTTTTAATTGAAGCTCGTCTTAAGATATTGCCAATTTTGTCAGTGATGCCCTTGATGTATGGTAAGATGGCAGGTTGTCGCTCAACTGTAGGAGGCTTGGGGCGGCTTCTGTGACGCATTCGTGGGAGTTTGTGATTGTTGCTTCGCAGTACTTGTTTCACATGCAGAAGCTCTTCCTCGAGGTGGTCAGTGTCACAGATGCCGTGTGCTCTCTGTAACAAAGATTTGCCTACGGTAGTCAACTGACATGGATGGTGATGGGAGTTACCATTGAGATATTTATCTGTATGGGTGGGTTTCCTATACACAGTATGACCAAGAGAGTTGTCAGGATTTCTGATGACTGAAATGTCAAGGAAAGCCAAGGATTTATTGACCTCAGACTCTTCTTAATAACTCAAGTGACAAATAAAATCAATTAGTCACCCCGTGACCACGTCCACTGCAAAGTGTTCGAAACGTCGGGATATAAATCATGTCAAATATACGCGATTTAAACCGTTAAAAGTTGTTTAATTGCGATCTTTATTGCATTTGAAAAGATCTATTTAATGACACTCCACTAAATGGAATAAACATTTTCAACATTTCCATAATTTGGCCGGCAAAAATGTAATTTGTGGTCGGGAAATGTCAGAGAACTTCATTCACTATAAGCTGTGGATGCAATGTAATTATTTAAAAGATTCAAATACAATATTTAAGTAAACGTGAAGGAGGCCGTGGGTCATCAAGAGTTACCGATTAACCCAAACATGTATATTTGGTTAAACTACGTCTAGGATGTCGTCGAATGAGGCTCGTAAACCTCTACAACGATGATTCCTATCGTTGTGCGGTGCCCCAGTGGACGTTGAAATGATCCAAGGGGCGATGGAAACTTTGGATGCACATTTTTCCAATGCACCTTTCCCTTTATTCACTTAAATAAAGCAGTTTGTTATATTTTCTTTTCCTGGACAGGGGGACGGTAGTCCAAATAAGGTTGGGAATCTATTTATTTTTTTATTTATTTATTAAATTAGACAACATAAATCCATAATAAGTGTTAGTACAATAAAAAGAAAATATCCTACAACACCATGTTTATTGCTACAAACTACAAGATATTTCAATCACTTCCGGTCGGGATGTTGATCAAGTAGTTATTATCTATGGTCTATAACTACTTATTTACTATCTGTGGTCTATAACTTTAGTTCAAAACACTTTTTTTTCTAAAACATACGGAATATAGGGAAATTTCCCTACCGATTTACGTAGCCATCGGTTTTTATCCGTAACTTGTATTAGGTGTACGCCTCGTCCCTCCTAACATCCGGCGACGCAGCCAGTGTAAAGTTAGCCGGCGACGTGATGGCTTGCGAAGCGGACGTGCGCCGAAATAGCCTCGTGAGCTACGACAAGAGTGTTGAGCTGGTCACCAATGCTGCCAGAGAGTATTTCAACTCTGCTTCTTCGCTCACTGACCCCGCCTTGCACCTCGCCAGGTAAGTGAAATACTTATTTGAACTTATTTCACAACTAAATATAATAAAGCAAACCGTCAAAAATCAATCTTTCCAAATTCATTAGAAAATCACTGACTACTTATTGTTTTTTTTTTAAATTTATGTTTGTAAAGTGAAGTAAAATATGTATTGTAATATATGTATCGTCGCTGCACCTGCAAAATATGTATTGTAATATATGTATCGTCGCTGCACCTGCAAAATATGTATTGTAAGATATGTATCGTCGCTGCACCTGCAAAATATGTATTGTAAGATATGTATCGTCGCTGCACCTGCAAAATATGTATTGTAAGATATGTATCGTCGCTGCACCTGCAAAATATGTATTGTAAGATATGTATCGTCGCTGCACCTGCAAAATATGTATTGTAAGATATGTATCGTCGCTGCACCTGCAAAATATGTATTGTAAGATATGTATCGTCGCTGCACCTGTAAAATCCGACAAGGTTTTAGTCGAAATCGCAACCCCACATTTATTTCGACCTCTCGTCTGAGGTCCGGAGCTAAATCCGTTACATACATACATCCGAAATCAAAAGAAAGCTCGAAATAAATGAAATAATTTCGGCAAAAAAACTTTTGTCCTATTTTGCAGGCGCAGCAACCGTATGTAAAATGTAAACATGTGAACATCCTTTGAGTAAATCATAGTTGAACTTCCTGTAAAACATTTAAGATTATTGTATTTGTACAGTTATTATTAGTATTTATTATTAAATACTAATAAGGGATGTTGTCGGAAACTGTATCTCTGTCACTCATCGATGTCAGTCTATATTGTCACAGGGCTCCCCTGGCAATTCACTATGAGGTATCGAACTATTATAATCTACCTTGCGGACCCAATGCGGATTTGTCGTTATACATGCACCAGATTTTTATTCTCGAGCATGCAGGTTTCCTCACGATGTTTTCTTCACCGCTGAGCTAGTGATAATTTTTTAAAACTAACTGTCACTCATGTTTGGTTGTAATGGCACTGTTGAAAAATGAGCTCATTCTTCTATAGCGTGGTTAAAATAAAGTTATTTTATTATTTATTTTTCTTTTATTATTTATGTTCAATCATGATAAAAAAAGTTGAAAATTTCATTCATGTTTTAGATGCTGTTTGACGTTAATCAAAGACAAAACGCCGTTGATAGAACAAGAGCTGGACCTCATTTCAGCTTTGAAAATATTAAACTCCTTTCAACTATCCATTCTTCCTATACAAGGTAATGTAAAACGCATTTCTATTATAAATGCCAAATGAACGTGACAAACGGCGGCCATCTTGAAATGTTATATTGACAGATCTACAGGCATTTGTTGCAGTGTACATTCTAAATTACCCTCTCTTGAACCAAAAAAGTCTATTCGGATTTCTTTTATATTAACAAAACTTTTTGACAGATTGTATATTTCCTCTGTTAACATTTTCATCTCCAGTCTTTGAATTAATGTGCATATATTGTTTCACCTTGTTAGTATTTTTTTAAAGACAATAGGTGGCATACGAACAGTCCATTAGCGATACATGTCAACATCTCTTAAGAGTGACAAATGTTGGCACACCTTATCTGCACCGCTTACCTTTGGAGATTCAGGACAGGATTTGGAAAAAAGCTTGGGAAGGATAGACAATAATGAGATGAGGAATATTCTTAATTAAATAACATTTCATTTCATAAATAACGTCATATAGTTGGAGGGATTTGGGGAGGGGGTTGGGATGGAATATAATAGGATGGGAATTACGAATACAACGGGAGAAGGTGTTTCCATTACATTCTCCGATAAGCGATAAGTATGTATTCTCTGTAACACTTACCATCACGTGGGACCGCTTGCTCGTCCGCCTACTTCCCTGTAAAAAAAGTGTCTTTGGTGTACAACAAACTCCAAAATTTCAAACTTTGGTATTAATTTGGTAACCCATAAGGGTTTATCTCTACCCTCCATATAAAATAAATTACTATTTCATCCTCAATCACGTCCATTCAGATCCTTGTCGGGCTATATATCTTTATTTATCACAATATTACTAAATCTTTTCTATAATCTGTGTACATTTTAGTTCGTCTGTGCGAAGACAAAATGACTCTTATCGAGGAGTGCTTAAAGTTGGACACGAACGCATTTTTGGCGAGCCACAAGCTGCTCAAGTTAGCCAAGTTGTTGAGAATCGCAGGCTCCGATGAACAGACTAGGTAAGTGTGGCTTTCGTACGAAAGTACGAAAGTGGTAAAAGTACGCGGTTAAAGTAATAAGAAATTTAATTCCGCAAATCCCATCTTATTAATAGCATATCCAGCATTGAACTGTGCACTGCTCTCCTTCCGTCTTATATTAACTATTTAGCATAATTATCTTTTTATTCTTTTATAGCAATAAAGACAAGGATACTGTCTACTTGATGATACAAATAAGGGGATATTGTTTCCCATGGACATTTGCTTTACATTTCTAACCTGTTTTTGTTGAATGGCATATTTTGGAAACGGCAGACATAGCGGCCTGAGGTCTGACACGGCCTCAAATTAAATAGTGAGGTGATAATTGTTTACATATCCATAATTTGATTCATCGAGGGTGCATGTTTGACCTGGATTTAAAAGTAAATGCTGAGACATTTCTTTAATTTAAAGCCGTGACAGTTACCCTGGACCGCCATATTTGTTTACATTTTGGATAAATTGGATTGAAATTGTATATACATACTTATACACAGGGAGGGTAAAGTCCTCCAGCGTGTGGGTGAATACGCAATCGTTGCCGGTGAGGTAGGCGGCGCCGCGGCGGCGAGCGCTGCGCGGCGTTTGGCGGCGCTGCGGTACGCTCCCGCCGCGGCGCTATTAGCACACGTGGCGACGCATGCGCACGCGCACGCCGACCGCAACGCCCGCAGAGAGCTGTATGCGGCCGCTGTCACGCATGTGCCCGCGAGCGGCATTGAGGACATACTGCGCGACAGGTAACATTTTTTTATTTAATTTTATATGAAACGACTGCATAAACACAGTAAAATAATTACATATATCAATGCTCCTGATCCGTCCATAAAAACTAGAATAAACTCGGCAGCGAGTCGATGAGAAGAATAGATCGTGTATGACATTGAATCGGTGTTATATATTTTTTTATGGATGAAGGCTAGGGTGTCCCTTATATGGGTGAAAAAATTTTTTTTTCGGATATCGAAATGCATACCCCCTAATTCTTTTTAAACTACCCAGACTTACTCAAATACAAAATTTTATCTTCCTACGTCAACATTAACCCGTGCCGACAGGGCTCTGAAGATTTTGAAAATTGCTGTTTTTAACCCTTCCCGTTATGTAGCTAAATCATCAATTGATTTATATCAATCAATATTTATATTTTATAAAAATAATAATCAAAAAGAAAGTTAGTAAATAGATACTTATTTATTAAAAGAAGATAAAATTACAGATCAGCCAGGATATTTTCTTTTGAGGGCCTCTTTTATACAGTCTGGATACGGGTTTCTGGAGGAAGTTCTCATCAATTTTTAATCGAGAAAATAAATTTGAGCTCTTGACAGATACAAAATCACTTAATAATTTTCCTGCAACAATAAATAAGGCAGTATTATTATCAGTTTAGTGAAAACAGTGTAAAAAATAATACTATGTATTCCCACTTACCATACAAATAATCAGACATATCTTCTTTCGATGGAATGTATCTCTTCCCAGAATCATACAAACTCTCTCTTTGTAAGTTCATTACAATGTTTCCCTTGGTTTGTTCATCAACTTCATCATCAAAGAATGATAAAACGGCAATTTCTTCTGACAAGTACCAAAGATGTTGACTAAACTTGTTCAGGTCTGCTTTGGAGATCAATTTGTCAACAGTTTCCTTAAGCCTCTTTAAAAAGCACAAATCTTGATTTGGTGCCTTCACCGCCAGACTACATCCAAGCCATGGTTTCACATATATATAACCGCAATGAATAAACAAACGTCTTGAAGTGCTCGTTTATCCTTGTCGCTAATTTTGAGCTGGGATTGCAACAAACATATTTTTAAAGAGTAAATAGCTCTAGCCATCCACCTTGCTTGGTGCATCGCTCCAGGAGGTCTGATTTTAATTTTTTTCTCATTATCTCCTAAGAAAATAATAGATAGTTCAATCAGTTCCCGATAATCGTCACGTACAATGGATTTTTGCAGATCTGGATTATAAAATGTCAACAATTCTTCTATTGTTGTATTACAAAAATGTTGTGTGACGATATCGGTGTATGTTTCAATAGCAGCAGGATTAATAGTTTTCCAGTAGTCTCTAAACTTTTTGAACATCGGGATATCAGGGCTACTTGTGATTTGGTGGATTTTTGTTTCGAACACACATTTTAAAACCAGTTCGTAAACGTGATGGCGGCAAGCAAAGAGTACTAATTCCCTGTCTAATTTTTGTTCCAAAAGTACACAAGCTCCTTTCAATCCTTCAAGTATTAGACGTAGTTGTATCACACCACATTATTTGTACTTTGTCATCGAGGTTCCAGTCATAAAGTGCGTTTAACACAGCTTTAGCTTGATCTTGACCAGAAGAGCTCTCCAGTTTGGGCACAGCCAGAAGTTGTTCCTTTTCTCCAAATGAAATAAGAATTGGCAGGCGTTCTTCTTTAGAACTTCTCACGTCCAATCCAGATAATAATTTCCCATCCCAGTGAACGGTCACCATTTCAGGCATATTATTCTGAAAATCTGATTTTATAGATTCTGCTCTATCTTTTCTACTCTGTGTGCGAATGCGTTGAATGGACGATTTGTTTATCGGGTAATCATCACAGCTAAGATCTAGTGCTTCTACTACAGCCTGAAGTATATAGACAGAATCCCTTATGCTTAATTGACATCTATCTAAAGCTGCAACTAACTTAGGCGTGATAAAGTCTTTCCTTCCTCTTTTTGTAGTAGTTCCAGAACTTACCGTTAGAGATGTCGATGGCAAGGGTTCCTCAAGGCTTTCATCAGAGCTGGTAGGTTGATCGTGATGTCCTTGCGTTTGTATAAAATCTTGTGTAGTAAGAGATAATGATAAACTCTGGAACACATTTGCTCATGTCTTTTTTTCTCTTCTTTTAATTTCCTCTGTCTTGCCCTTTCTTCTTTCTAGGCTAACTTTTTGTCTACACCCGCTAAACATCCTGGACGCCCTGGTTCTCTTTGTTTTTGTAAAAAGATTTTATCTTCCTCTATTTTCATCCGTTCCAAAGCATCGGCGTGTGCTATATCGAATAAATTATCTAAATTGTTTTGAAAGTCCTCCTCACGGCGCTCGTAAACATCTTGTGTTTTTTGGAATGTTATTGCAACTCTCTCCAAGCATGGTGAAGATCCACAAGTTTTTTTACACAGTTAGGTATAGCTCTGGTAGGGATTCTAGCTTTTTCCCAAAATATAATACACTCTCGAATGACGAGATTTACGTTTTCACTAACAGTCAATTTAACTTCGCGAATGTTAAAAAAAAGTACTGCAAGGACTTGACGTTTAGACGGTAACTTTGCGCCTGTTATTTGATAATTTACCTCATCAACTAAGAAAATACTTTTTTTTATTGCTTCTTAATTCCACTGCCATCTTCTAAATGTAAAACAATGCGTGTTAATCACTAGAATAACTGAGAACAAATGACAAATACCGCGAGTACGCGCTGCTACTTTCGCGCAACTTGTATGAACATGATTTGATGCAAGTCGGCACGGGTTATCGTACTCCAAATAAGGTTAAAATTTATTTCCGAGTGTTTTAAGAGCAAATGAACAAAACTAAGACCTATGCGTTAGAAAATAAAAACTTTGAAAAATAAGGGACACCCTAATGAAGGCGGCAAACAAGCATTCAGTCCATCTGATGGTAAGTGGATACTGTAGCCGATAGACATCCGTGATACATGCCAACATTAGTCCAAAATGACAAACGTTGGCACGCCCCGGATGCGCTGCTTACTTTTGGAGACATGGGAATGGATTTGGAAAAAGGGTTGGGAAAATGGAGAGGGATAGGATGGGAATGGGCTCTGGCACATCTCACTCACTACCGAAACACGTACGTACATTAGGTAAATAAGATAAAGTGTGAAATGCAGTACATTTCAAGGTAGTCTTCTGTGAGAGAGGGGTAACGTGGCCAGTCGAGTGCGCCCAGCGGCTGTTGGATTGCAGCGTGCACTCTCCCCCTCATAAATATTTAATAACGATTTCGATCATATTTGTTTATAGTCGGAACTTTATTCACGTTTAAAAAATATTTAGTTGCTATTAGTTGTTTACTTGGTGCTCAATAGGCTCGCTCTCGAGTTGGAGGGCTTGCAACAAATGGGATCAGCGCTGAAGGAGCACAGTCGGCTCAATGAACGGTGGCCGTCCACTGACGACGAGTTCGCTGACGCTATCACTACCGTGAGTGTTTACAATTAATTTCATGCTTATTACAGTGGTATTTCATTATAAATGCTTAGTTTTTCATGTAAACATAAAATAAATCATTTCAAGGCTTTTATTTCTGTTTCTCTATTTGGATTTTATACAATATTTGCACACAACTAATGAAGTCTGGTTCCCAAATCAGAATTTTCCGCATCGGGCTCTTTTCCCAATTTGGCGCTTACTTCAACTAAACAAAGAAGAAAATATATATTAGAACTTTATACTATTTCTATGCTTAGAGTTCTTGTTCTCGCAAATCACTAACGCACGTCGGCTTTGCTTGTAGTGGTAAGTGTCCGTAAGCTTAAAAAGAGACCACAATAATCACAATAAATCTTTCACAATCTTTCACAATAAATATTACCTACTACTCTTTTGCAGCCCGTAATAGAGAAGAAAGATCTAGTGGCGCCCCCTGAAACTGAAAAGAAAATGCCTCTCTTCAACTACTTGCTGGATTCCTTCCAGAGTAAATTTAATTTAAGGTAACAATATTGCTCCATTTCAAATTTTATTTTATTACTTTACTGAGGACCAGAGTTAATTCGTTCATTATTTATGTTTATTTTTATTTTACAAAGGAACGAAGCAGTCACATACACAAATATAACATATATCAGGGGGCACGGAAGTGCACCCGCCAAGGCTAGCTGCACTACCGAACACTGCACCCTTTTCTCAAATCAACTCCGCTTACTATTGACTCCTGTCGTATATACTCCTATAATGATACTCCGATAAGAAGTTTAGGAGCTAAATTAAACTACCAAATTTCAAGTTTTGCGACTTCAGTCAATCTTTCTTCAATCTTCAAAATTGTACATTTATTTACTTAAACAGGTCTTAACGCGTATGTTTACATTATTTATTTTGCTAGACGTTTCAGTTGGGTTGCGCCAACCATGGTCACTGGCTGACTGAAGAGGCGTTGAGTTCTCGTTGAGAGTTGCGAGCAGTTCCATCGACCACCCGCATTTGTTCTTCATAATCCGGAAAGCTGCGGCACACAACACTTACAATATCAGAAGTAGCGTCAGACGAAAAATCGCGAGATTTAATTTTATCATTATAAATTTATTATAATCACTGGATTCCATGTCGAGGACAATTTGTATCCATATTCTCGAATGAAATTTGTATGTTTTTTTATTTCAATTACTTCACGCACAATCTTGGAGATATAGTGGCGATCAGTGGAGAGTATTTTCGTTTAAACATCAAATACATAACGCTATAAGAATATTGTAACATTATTGGCGTCACTCTTAACTTATTTAACTTTTTTTTTATGGACAGAGGCGGCAGAAGACACAGTCCACCTGATGGTAAGTGGATACTGTCGCCCATAGACATCCGCGATACATGCCAACATTAGTCCAAAATGACAAACGTTGTCACGCCCCCGGATGCGCTGCCTCCCTGTGGAGATATAGGAATGGATTTGGAGAAAGGGTTGGGAAAATGGGGAGGGATAGGATGAGAATGGGCTTTGGCACATCTCGATAACTACCGAAACACGCACGTACTTCTTGGCCAATTAAATATTTGCGTATTAAAAGGGTTTTAAATGCGTATTCGTCTATTTTATTCAATGTATCGGCTGGTTGTGCCAACCACGGTCATGCATGAGTTAATTGGAAAGCTGGATAGTTCACGTCGAGAGTAGTAAACAGTTTTTTAACCATCCGTATTTGTTATTTATAATCTGCAAAATTATTATTAATCTGCAAGTCGATATACAATCCCATAATTAATTTTATTTTCAGTTACATCTGCCGATTTTTTGTCTGACGTTACAACTATAAACAATAAGCAGACGAATTTGTCTGGACCAACTGGCCAATTGGTTAATCATTACATGATGAACCTTCGCAAAATAACCCATTCATTATATAACAAATTTTTTTTTAACTTGTAGCGAAAATAAAACGTCCACATCCGAGCCGACAAACCGGTCGGTGCACTGCCAGGAGTTCTACCGTACATTGTACCCTGAGCACGACGTGTCGGACTCGCACTACCGGTACGAGCGGTTCTCGACACCCGACGGCGTCGGCGCGCCCGTTGCGCACGCCGCACTCAACTGGTACTACGTGCACAACTGTTTGCACGACGGTGATACATGCCACATAGAGACTGAAGGTCAGTTATCATTACCCATGCCTTATCATCACAAAAAAGAACGCTCAATAAACAGTCCGCTAATGCGCTGTGCTGGTATGTTGAAACGTTCAATGTTGCGCTCACGGAACGACCATCGAAACGTGGTGTTCCGTGTCTTACATACCATTGTGTTGATTTGTGAGAGCAGGACTTATCCATTTTGGTTTTGTTAATGAACGAAGCACTGAACAAACACAGTCAATCGACAATATTCACATATTATCTCTACTGACTCTCGGCAATAGGCTAGACCTATATTGCGATAGACAAAACATAAAATTTCTGTGACACACTAGCGATAACTGTTTTGGGAAAATGGGTACTGACTTAAAATTGTTTGAGGCTTAAGAAAATTAAAGTCTATAAGAAAGGATATGTACTCGTGTGTAAAGGATAGTTCAAACAATCCAAATGCTACTAAACAAATCCATTTAGTCAGTCCCCAAAGTTAGTCCAGGAATTTCGAGGTGCACAAAAACATCCCCACGATTGCACAATTAGAATGCTTCAAATTTAAAGTGGTATTCCCAAGGAACAAACACTTTCTAGAATTATAGTTATATCGCGTTTTACAACATTTCAGTGGTCCAAAAGTGTGCCGAAGAGATGTTCTACAAGGACACTCCACTGGCAGTGTCGTGCCTACTGCGCTCCACGCAGGATTGCCAGCTAACTGAGAAGCTGATCGAGTCGCACAACACTGACACGGTGGTGAGCGGCGTGCTCTACGCCACCCTCGTTAAGTGCAACGCGCCCGACCTGAGGGACAATGTGTACCTCACTAGACCGAAGAAGGTGAGTGTTTTCAGTGGTGCAAAAGTACCCGGAGAGACTTCTTGGCGGAACTCGAAGTCTTGAAACCAGGATGAATCATTAGTAATATAGAGATATAGACGTGAAGACCAAAGATTGAACGTTTTGGTGAAAATTCAAGAAATGGAAGTCGAGTTTTTGTTTAATTGTTATAAAGAAATGAGTATTGTGCGTTTTGTGGTTTAATAGTGATAGTTTATTCACAAAGTGTTTTTTTGTGCGTAATGTTTGTGATAATCATATAAAAGTATGAGACTGCCTTTTTCGTGTGCTTCCAAGGAGTCCTATTCTGTTCTTAGTATCACTTTACTCAGGGACTCCTGACTTTTCCTGCCCTGAGAAACAATGTATACTTTACAAAACCCCAGAATGTGAGTCATTACATTTATGGCCCATTTTTACACGGTAAAGTAGGTGGTAAAGCTTTCTATACTAAGCGTTATTACATTTCTTAAAAAGTTTATTAATAAACATATCCGTAACCGAAACCATATCCGAGATATTTTTTTTGAGGGGGAAGTGCATGCTGCAATCCAACAGCTGCTGGGCGCGCTCGACTGGCCACGTTACCCACGTTACCTTGAAATGTACTGCATTTCCCACTTTATCTTATTTCCCTTATGCACGTCCGTTTTCGGTAGTGAGTGAGATGTGCCAAAGCCCATTGCCATCCTATCCCTCCCCATTTTCCCAACCCTTTCTCCAAATCCATTCCTATATCTCCAAAGGTAGGCAGCGCATCCGGGGGCGTGCCAACGTTTGTCATTCTGGACTGATGTTGGCATGTATCGCGGATGTCCATGGGCGACAGTATCCACTTACCATCAGGTGGACTGTATGCTCGTCTGCCGCCTTCGTACATAAAAAAATAATAATAATTAAATTTATTGAATAATTAATACTTAATTAAATTGATTGAATAATTAATACATAATTAAATTTATTGGTTAATAAATACATAATTAATATGATTGATTAATTAATAATTAATTAAATTTAATTGCTACTAAATTAAAATTTAATTAATATAATTTGTATGTAACAGAAACTGGTAAAAGACTACAACATATCTAGGATCGAAATATAATATGCCTATTAACCCTAATATCTACGTAGATAATGAATTTATTTGATCCAGTTTAGTTAGTCATTTCGAATAGTTTAGTCATGGATTTGAAACCGTATCGATACAACGAGTACCATATTGATGAGTTTAGGTCAAGGATTTACAGATGTGAACAAAGAAAATGAGATTTTACCAATTCTTGTACAAATAACGTTCATTCAGAAAGGATTCGTTTAAAAATAATAAAAAAATCGTTAGGGAATTCGTTTAATCTAATGAATTTTAAAGTGAACTAACGGCACTTAACTATGGGTTTTAATGACATTCCACTGCAATATCTTTGTTAATACTTTTGTATATTATCGTAGTTTTCAAGATATATACTGAGGCCATTTATCTTTCATTGTGTTATATATAGTTAGTCCTAAAATCACAGCGACTATAATCGGGATCATAACGCACACGAGTTTCAACAACACACACAGGGTGGAGCACATTATTCTTGATCTAGGTCATTTTCCTTATATATTCTTTATATCCAAACTCGTACCTGAGAAATCTTATCATTGATCAAAAATCATAATCACCACGAAAGAATTGATCTTGTAAACATTATTTTACAGTAAATTGTAATCAAAGCGTTTGTTCCGATAATTGAATTGCAGAAGTATTTCAAAAGTCACTGTTGACAGATGCCAGTTTTTTTGACTAATTATTTATTATACTTGTATTAAATTCGTATATGCGTTTCAAAAAAGAGGGTGACAATAAAAAAAAGCTATTAAAATGATTCTGTCCCCACCTCGTGGTAAGTAGATATTGTCGGCCTGCGACATCCGCGATACATGCCACCGTCAGTCCAGAATAACTAACATCGGCACGCCCCCGGATGCGCTGCCTACCTTTTTTAGATGGAGGAATGGATTTGGAGAAAGAGTTGGGAAAATATGGAGGGATCGTTCAAAATAGGATGGGGATGGGATCTGACATGGAATGGAAGGCGGTGACCACTTACCATTTGGTGGGCTGCCCGTATCCCAATCACTTGCTGCTCCTGGGTCGCGTTTTTTTTTTATTTTATAAAAGTGCATAGTACAAAATAGTTTAATTTTGTTGTATAATGTATATATTTCACGGAGCCGCTCTGAGCAAGAGTGGAGCGTCTTTAAAAGTGTTGCCAAAATACCAAATATACATTCTGAGCTTATAAATTTAATGTGGCAATGTCAACAAGCACGCAATCACAAGTGCATTTTTTCACCAGATGGCGCGCATGACGTTGAAGCAAAAGAACGCTTCACAAGAACAGATCGAGATCATCCATCAGTGCATTGACAAGTTGACGGGTATGGGCGAAGTGGACAAACTTCGAGAGCTCGGTTTCACTGTCAACGGGCTGCTGTTCAATGCTGACCAGGATTACAGGAGAGAGATCATACATCGTGTCGCTAGGTACGAAAATTACTTTTTCTTTTATAGAGAGAAGACGGTAGACAGTCCACCTGGTGGTAAGTTGATACTGTCGCCCATGGATACCCGCGATACATGCCATCACCAGTCCAGAATGATAAACGTTGGCCGCGAGAATGACAACCCTGGATACGCTGCCTGCCGCCGGAGATTTAAGGATGGATGTTGGGAAAGGGTTGGTAAAATGCGGAGGGATTGAATGGGAATGGACTCTGGCATAGAGTTTTCTTAATTAACTAAACAGCTTCGTAAATGTTACATGTTTGCCAAACAATTTGATATATGACTTTGTCAAACATAGTTATTTATGTATTTGAAATTGAGAGAAATTTTGATTGACGGCATATTTGACAAATATGTTTCAATTAGCTTATCAAGAGCGAATTTCGCATGTTTTGACGACTGCTAGATGGTGAAAATGATTTAAAACTGAAGCCGTACCATTACAATGATTACATTATTTAGATCAGAGATTTTCAGATTTTTTCTTTATGGACACAGTGGCGCCACCTATCTGATATCAATAAAACGAATAATCACAAATGTAATGATCACATTATTTAGATGAGAGATTTTTGAGTTTTTTTCTTTATGGCTACAGTGGTGCCACCTATCGGATAGCAATGAAACGAATATTCACAAAATATATTAAAAATTAATAATCTTTAAAATTTCTAAATAATATATCAAACTGATATGGATTTAAATTTATTTGAAAACGAAAAGGAAAAAGTAAAATTTATGTGCCGAAACCCGGGATTGAACCGGGGACCTTTAGATCTTCAGTCTAACGCTCTCCCAACTGAGCTATTTCGGCTATGAATAAACTATTGAAACTTTTAATGACTTTGTATACTTCTGTTTAATATCTGCTTATTGAATATAATCTTGTTTTTTAAATCTTGATGTACGTAATTAGGTAGACCGTAAGAATTGATTTAATCATTATAAAATTAAAAAAATACAGTGACAGAGAAATTTATAATAAATAATTAATTAGATAATTAAATAATGTTGTTAATATCATAGAATAAACTATAACGTTAGCCATGTATATGTCTAACGTTGTAAGTGATGTCCCAAACTTAAACTAAGTCCTGTTGCACACTACAGCTACAGCTTCTTGCTGTAGCTTCTTCTGCACTACAGCTTCTTGAGATCTGGCACAACAATGAATGCATATGTGTACTGTTAGGAACTGCAAACGATGATGGACAGGCTCGCTGTCAAACAACCGAGTCTGGCAATCGCTCTAGTCCACTGCTTCTCCATGATAACACTCACCCACCACACACTGCACGACAGACACACTCAAAGTTCAGAGAATTCATTGATTCCCGTCCCCAGGAGTTCTGTAGCAGAGGCATCAATTAACTTCCATTAAAATGGCAAAAATGCATTGATAGTAAGGGAGAATACTTCGATTAATTACATATAAGTTTATAATTTGCATACAAAAAAAAATGTAGGTATATAATTTTTCCATATAAGACGGCAATTTCATAGGTAAGGAGCTAATATTTCAGGAGGATTTTGCAAGGTCGGCGGCTCGCCCGCATACCCCCTGTTGTTGCAGGTGTCCATGGGCGGCGGTGACACTTACCATCACGTGGAACCGCTTGCTCGTCCGCCCACTACTCTATAAAAAAAAATATGTTCAATATTATTTTGCTTTATAATTATTAATTAAAGAATCTATTTCGCAGGTCGCCACAGAAGGAGCACTTGGAGGTGGCGTGCACGCTCGCCAACAAATACGGTCTAGATGCGTTGGAGGTTTGGCTCGCTCACGCGGAGGCGGACCCCTCCCTGTCGCACCTGTCACCCGCGACCCTGCCCCGGTCACACGCACATGCTTATACACGGTCAGATTACAATTATTTGATACATTATTTTACAGAAAGAAATGTATTCCAAAGTATCATATTTTAAAATTGGGTTTAATTCTGGGTCCCTCCTCTGCCATAAGTTTATATACCATATTAATTGAATCTTCCGGGCTACTTGGCCGAGGTCTTCTGGAATCTCTTCTCTTTCTTCCGAGCCTACACTACACTCCACTTTATCTACCATGTTAAAAATGTGCATATCTATACGTTAGATGCATACGTACAAATATTTTACGTCACTATAATGTTGTAATACAATGTTTCCGTGGTTAATCTAGTTTGTAAGCCTAATTTAATTTTTTTTTATGGATGAAGGCGGCAGACGAGCATACAGTTCACCTGATGGTAAGTGGATACTGTCGCTCATAGGCATCAGGGATACATGCCAACATTAATCCAAAATGACAAACGTTGACACGCCCCCGGATGCGCTGCCTGCCTTTGGAGATATAGGAATGGATTTGGAGAAAGGATTGGGAAAATAGGGAGGGATAGGATCTCACTTATTACCGAAACACGTACATACGTTAATTAAGAAATAACACTCCGCTATGAACTATGAACACATTGTACGGCCTATTGTACAATAAACACAAAATATATTTACCATCCGGTTCTTTGCAGGATACAAGACGTGATCTGGCCTCAAATCGGCGGCAACAACCACCTCGCGTTGATCAATTACTTCACTCTGCTGAAGAGCATCGACGACAAGCCGCTGCTGTTTGGACTCACCGCCGACGCACATATAAGGCTGTTGAAGAAAGCTAAAGCCGCTTCACGTGGTGAGATATATATTTCTTTTATTGAGAAAAGGTGGCAGTCGAGCAGGTAGTCTATCTTGTTGCGGGTTGAGGTACGTGCCATCATCAGTCAAAAATAACTAATGTAAACTTTTTATGAAAGGAAGGTGGGCAGTGGAAAACGAGCGGACGATCCACCCGATAAGTGATAAGTAGATACTGTCACAGTCAGCAACACGCCAATGTACACAAAACCATTCGATTCTGGGCCTTATTTTTGGCGTATTAGGGTACCGATGGATTTACGTTGACATGTTGCTGACAACTGCATTAATACATTTTATTTATTTAACAATACATAACATGAAATAAATATAAAGAATGAAAAAGAAAAGATGTAGCAAAAGGCAAGCTTATCTCCTGCGAAGATTTCTTCCAGCAGATCTACAAGCCCCGGGTCGATACAACTCCGGATGTCATACTTTCTTTAGGAGATTTAGGAGTGGATTTGGAAGAAGGATTGGGAGTAATGGATAGTATAACGGGATAAGGAGTTAGAAATAGTGTAACAGAAAAAGCAATTTTTTAAACCCATTACAACTCTCCGTTTTGCCTTGAGGGGTAATCAGATAATCATAATAATAAGATAATGATGAGTAATCAGAGTTATTTTTATCCATTTCTACTTTTTTTTTATTAATGGAGGTAGACGGGCAAGCGGACCACGTGATGGTAAATGGCTGCCGCCACCCCGTTGGAATTCTTGTAACACGGACTAGGATAACTGATTATAGACTTGATTTATAATCTCACATTTACAAACGGCACAAGCGGTTATAACAGAGATACAGTTTAAGGTTGACAGGTGACAGCTATTCACAGTTGACATTAATAGCGTGTTTACACATTCTAACATACTATGCTAGATACTAGCATACTATGGACACCTGCAACACCAGGGGGTATACGAGTGCACTGCCGGCCTCGCAGAATCCTATTCACAGTTTTCTTGAAGAACGCCATGTGGTAGCATAAGGGGAAGACCTCACGAGACAGACTTTAATTGATGGAGAAACGTTATGACTAGTCTTTCCATACCCCATTATATTGAATGGAAGTGTAATAAGATGTTTTACCCTTATCCAGTTATATAATCGATGGAATGGAATAGGATGGGATTGAATGAGGACGGGAATTAATGAGACTTGATAGGGTGAAATCACTGACTCCACGTATATGGGAAGCTAATTTTTCCAACTCTGACTCACTCCCAAAATACGCTCTTTTTTCTCGGAATGTCTAAATTCTTGTGGCCCTAGTGGCCTTTCAAGAGTCACAGCACACGTATAGTTTAGGGCGTGTGCAGAAGGCACTCAGCCAGGAGCAAAAAAAAAAATGTTTGTGCATGCATTTCACGGAAATTTTGCGGTGACTAGGTCACTCGGAAGTTGCCAGCCTACCGTGGCATTATTGCATTCGCTCTCTCTAATAGATATTAAATCAAATCTTTTTTTTTTAATTACTATAGGTATTATGGTCATTATATCATTACTGTAGTGCCGATGGTGTCCGATGGGCCGGCTATAGAATACCACCCCCCCCCCCCCCCCCGCGGGTGTCGTAAAAGGCGAGTAAGGTATAACAAAGCCGCTACCACAGGCCTGAGGAACTACAACACCTTTAAAAGAGTGGACTCGCCAACCAACGTGCCGTTTTGCGGCCATACATCCCTCATGCAGAAGTCGGTGTGCAGGAAGAGGCCCGTGTCCACCAGTGGATACTGATAGGGCTGGTGGCATTATATACGTAAAGTACATATGGTGTTCACAAAATGAAACCTCTTCCACAGCCTATCTGATAAGGTGTACAATATTTCATAATTACAATCATGCAGATTATTTTAAGCTTATTCAAACTAAATTTTCAATTCTCTGAGCTTCTTCTTATTTTCCTTACCCAGACCTAGACTACAAGCTGATCATCAGCCAGCCGTCTTCCGAGCAGTTTTCTGCCCACATAGTGGACATTATCAAGCCGGAGACGGTGGCTTTACTCACCAAGTTCCTGCGCGGTCTACCACAATTGCATATCAAGATACCGATCACAGTCAATACCATTTACACTATGTGGCTAACCAAGTACTTCTTTAGTGTAAGTATGAGCAAGTCGGCAGGCTTAATTTCATTGATATTTATTTATTTACTTAAATTTATGGGGAGAGTGCACGCTGCAATCCAACAGCTGCTGGGCGCGCTCGACTGGCCACGTTATCCCTCTCTCACAAAAGACTACCTTGAAATATACTGCAATTCCCACTTTATCTTATTTCCCTAATGTACGTACGTGTTTCGGTAGTGAGTGAGATGTGCCAGAGCCCATTCCCATCCTATCCCTCCCCATTTTCCCAACCCTTTCTCCAAATCCATTCCTATATCTCCACAGGTAGGCAGCGCATCCGGGGGCGTGCCAACGTTTGTCATTTTGAACTAATGTTGGCATGTATCGCGGATGTCTATGGGCGATAATATCCACTTAACATCAGGCGGACTGTGTGCTCATCTGCCGCCTTCGTACATAAAAAAAAACGTAATTGTAGTATTTGACGTGAACAAATCGCGGAATTAATACCTTATACGGTGGTCGGACTAATGTAAATGAGCCGTTTAATGTTAGGAGACGTGCACGCAGTACGCAGTGTCGTATTCAGGTTATTGGGGGCCCGGGGCTATTTGAGAGCAAAGGCCCTCTTAAGGCGACCAATTTTTATTTTTTTTCATATAAGAGTCTTTTAGCCTGGCTTGGAGCCCCATGAAGCGAGATCCAGGATTATAGCGCCCCCTCACTCATTATGCGGCACTGCGTGTACAGTCACCGTAATAGTGCAACTAAGGGGTCATCCATAAATTACGTCACACTTTAAGGGGGAGGGGGTCAACAATGTGTGACATCGTGTGACAAGGGGAGGGGGGGGGGGGGGGGGGACGAGCATAAGCTTCGTCACCTCAATTTCAAGTTCCGCAATTTATTGATATTATTATGACAAAACTGTACTGTTTCACTGTTGAGCAAAGGCTTCCAACCATTTCCTTCACTCCTCTCGCTTTTAACGCGTTAGACGGCCGATCTCAATACTAAGCTCTATATTTTTTTAGGTCTGCTGCTACGCGTTTTGTCATTTTGTGAGATCCATTCGGTGGTGGTTATGCGACATGTTTCCTCCATGACATAGGCTGATAGTGAGCATTGTCGGCAGGTGTCCCCTAGTCAGGCGAATAGCAAGAAGTGGATGCAGCAGTACCGGCAGTGCGCCAGCTACTTCAACAAGCTCACCAAAAACGACCTCATGCAGTTTGTCGCCAATACTTGCTTCAGCGACGAGGCGCTTGAGCGGTAACTATAATCGACGTATTTACAGTTATTAATATTAATATATACGGTTATTAATGACACGCAACTCTGTCAGTTCACAGTAAAAACAGAAAATATAAATGGAACCTTCTTTGTATATTGAAAGAAAAACTTTTTTGTGTATGTCAGTGTGCCGTGGGGCACGCGCAACCTGATGGTAATGCAGGCCAGCGACTACTGTCTGCACGAGCAGGACAACGACTTCAAGTTCAACAAGAGGTAACCACATTATATTTGATCCTAAAAAAATGTGTATAATATTTTAATCTGTCAATTGGTAGATTATAACCATAATATCTAACTAAAAATCATGTATTACATGATTTTTTTATTACATTAAGTCCGGATGCCGGCGCGCCACATTTCAATATCACGACTCCCTTCTTCACACGTGTCAGTGGGCAGTCAGGGTTCCCCGCACCAACAAAACACTTGGACAAGCTAATAAACTTGATTTACTCCATACACTAACATTAAAATCAGGGTGAAATCAGGGTGTTGGGATAATTGCACCATCCCCATTGCTTGCGTCTCGCACATAGGGCTATCTATTGGTGTGAGTTAGAACTAGCGTCATTTCTACTTCCTACGTCATTGTACATTTTTCACACTATACGATGCCTTCATTTTCATATATCTAGTCCACGTGGCCGCAGGGCGCGTTTTAAAACCCTAAAATTTTTAATACATATTTGGTAAATGGTGTATTTATGCTCAAAAATGCTCAAAAAATAATCAAAAAATAATGGTGCTCAAAAAAAATATTTTTACAAAAAAAAAATTGTAACAAACATGTCACTTTATTAGAACCATGAGCAAAATCCATGGATTCACGCTACGTGATTTGATCGATAACATTCTGTACATGGCTCTAATGTGGCATGTGCAGCGGAGGAACACTATCCTAAGTCACGTGCAGATGATTTTACAGGAAAGCCAATTGAATGGACGAATTGACGACTTTTTTGGCGTCAAATTTCACTTTAAAAATATGATTAACTTAGAAAATCGAAATAAACTTGCGATTGCGGTTTGAACTTTATTTCTTAGACGGCTGCTATTGTCAACCTCAGATACCGTAACAACTATTTTAACTTAACAGTGAACAAACGTGGTCCCAAGTAGGACAGGAGCTGTCCCGGTGGGCGCGCTTCCTGGAGAACTACCATTCCACCACCGTACAGGGCATCGTCGACAATTCCTGTATACCGAGGGACGAGATATGGCCGTAAGTGAAATTTGAAAATGTGTCAATGACAAATTTTCTCTGTATCCAGCTTGTATTTTCATACGATTTTCATTTCTTTATTTATTACTAGCTGTGCCCGGCCACGCGTTGCTGTGGCTGCCCAACAGATGGCGCTTACCCTGTTTTTGGGTAAAAAAACATGTTTTTACCCTGTGATAGGTATATATAAACACGCGCGTATTCAAATACAACGTTGTGTCAAAATTTCAAAGTAATCGGTGAAGAACTTTCGGAGATTTAAGATTTTGAACAAACGAACGTTTACATTTTTATTTATATAGACAGATTGCAGTATGTGCAGAGTTACAAATTAAAAGAAACTTATAACTATTACACACACACACACTCTTGTTAGGGCGCAGCGAATAGGAGAGAGCGTATCTCTATACTTAATGATAAAATCTAACTTAATTAACCATTGTTACAAATCTTTTAATACGACTATTATTCGAGTAGATGGTAGTATAGGGACTAGTTTAGTATTTTGAGCGTATTTAGTATATCATGTAATACTGGCCGTGTGCCCGATGAGAAATCTCATCGGCAACATCTCGGGAACTTTTACACCCTTGGGGGATGAATTTTCAAAAATCCTTTCCTAGTGCTCACCTACGTTATATAAGGAACTGCTGTGCAAAATTTCATGCTTCTAGAGCCACCGGTTTAGGCTGTGCGTTGTCTGTCAGTCAGCCAGTGTTAGATTTTTATTAAGTATTTGCTATTAAACTATTTTAAATTTCATTATTATATAATTATATATTTATTATTCTACATATATCGCTCATTAATTGTTCTACTCGTATATTGTAACCTTATTATATCCCCTATTGTTTAACTATCACAATGTACAAAATAAAAAAATAAGTATTAGTATTGTAGTCATACAAAATAAGTATTAGTATTGTGATCATATAAAATAAGTATTAGTATTGTAGTCATACAAAATAAGCATTAGTATTGTAGTCATACAAAATAAGTATTAGTATTGTGGTCATACAAAATAAGTATTAGTATTGTAGTCATACAATATAAGTATTAGTATTGTGGTCATATAAAATAAGTATTAGTATTGTAGTCATACAAAATAAGTATTAGTATTGTGGTCATACAAAATAAGTATTAGTATTGTGGTCATACAATATAAGTATTAGTATTGTGGTCATACAAAATAAGTATTAGTATTGTAGTCATACAATATAAGTATTAGTATTGTGGTCATATAAAATAAGTATTAGTATTGTAGTCATACAAAATAAGTATTAGTATTGTAGTCATACAATATAAGTATTAGTATTGTGGTCATATAAAATAAGTATTAGTATTGTAGTCATACAAAATAAGTATTAGTATTGTGGTCATACAATATAAGTATTAGTATTGTGGTCATACAAAATAAGTATTAGTATTGTAGTCATACAATATAAGTATTAGTATTGTGGTCATATAAAATAAGTATTAGTATTGTAGTCATACAAAATAAGTATTAGTATTGTGGTCATACAAAATAAGTATTAGTATTGTGGTCATACAATATAAGTATTAGTATTGTGGTCATACAAAATAAGTATTAGTATTGTAGTCATACAATATAAGTATTAGTATTGTGGTCATATAAAATAAGTATTAGTATTGTAGTTATACAAAATAAGTATTAGTATTGTGGTCATATAAAATAAGTATTAGTATTGTAGTTATACAAAATAAGTATTAGTATTGTAATCGTACAAAATAAACTCAAACGGAATAGAAGTTTAGAGGTGGCTCCTAGAAGGTCATTAATAACAGGTTAAGGTTTGGTTACTGTATTACTAGACTGTACTAGTACCACTAGATTTTTCGTGCAACAGTCTGTGAATTACGTATTTCTGGATAAATAACAGATTTAAATGAAAAATTGATCTTGAAACACAACATGAAATCATATATATCACAAGAAAAGAATATATAATTTACAATTAGTTTATACAAATTCAAAAGAAAATTTTGCAAGCATAAAGCAGGTAGTGTTGGCCAACAATTTACTTTGCACGAAAGGAAAATGGTTTTGGTATAGAGAACACTCGGATCATTTTGATACATTATGACAAAAATGTTCACCTAATTTTTTTGTAATCCAGCGAAAATCATTTAAAATTAACGTTGGATTCCGTTTAGCAGATATATTACGATCAATTAATTTACTGTGGAAGGAATATTTAACTTTTCTTTTCATAGCTTAACTTCTATAGGAACCACGTTGCTTTTTAGACACTTTATACTATGGAAACGAATGAACTGCCAGCTGTGGTTTAAATTAAACCCTATTCACAGCTCTCTCGCAGTGCCCCGTAATTTAAGTTATGAAAAGAAAAGTTAAATATTCCTTGCCCAAAACGTTAAAGGTGTCCGATGGACAGCGGTGACCACATACCACCATGTAGACCGCCCGCCCGTCAGTTTACCACATCTGTTATGAGAAAAATGTGTTTTCATAAAATGTAAGGTTTAGGACAAGATAGAACTTTTCTTGAAAGTTTCTTTGCTTAGACTCGACCCCAGTTATTTGAAATTAAGCTCTATGACGATTGCATAAGGTCTCTGAAACACGACTTGATCTAAGTATATACACGTTGGTTATCCAACCTCTTATCCAGTACGAGTATATCTAGTATGTTTATCCGGACTAGATAAACAGATGATTACAGAGGATCGTCAATTTATCCGGTCCTTTTTTTTTTCTAGTGACATACAGAAAAGTCACGGCGACATCGACAAAATGGTGTCGTCCCTGAGTCGCCTCGTGGTCGTAGCGGACATGCGACCGGCCGCGCTCTCTACCTTACTGCAGTGTTTGAACGTGGACTTGCCCATACAGAGGGTCTTCGAAAACATTATCGAACATTGCGTGCACAGTTACGAGTGAGTTAACGCTACTTTTTTCCCATCTTTCCTAATCCTATTTCTAAATCCGCCTCCAAACTACTAAAGGTAGGCGGCATATCGGGCGTTTGCCAACGTTTGTCACTTTTGATTGATGTTGGTATCGATGTCCATGGATGATATATATATATATATATATTCACATGCCACCTCAATGTCTATTTGCCACTTTTTTTCTACAAATATAAGAACTAAAAGCTTTTTATTTTCGTCATTTTTTCGTACCTGAAAGGATACTACTTGTAAAATTCTCAATCCCATATGTTTACATATTTTATTTCACTTCGAATGAATCACATTAACCATGGCCATGAACTGTCTGAGCTCGGTCACCTCGATTGATATACATCAGTTGATCAACAATTAGTATATGAATATGTGAGAAAAACAAAAAAATAAAACTGTGAACCATGTCCAAAGGTGAGCACCACATCCAGGACCAGGAGCGTGTGAACGATGTCGTAGGACGACATCGCCGCTCACCCCACCAGGTGGACTGTTTGCTCGGTTACCAGCTTCTTTCTCTAAAGAGAAAATAAAGTAAATACAATCATTTAACATTTTCGTTGCACACCTTTTCTCTTCCAGTGAAATGCAAACCCTAGTGACTCTCCTCGCTCAATACCACAAGGAAGGCATCAAGTTCCCTGATGAACTATTGTCCCGCGTGATGCAACGGGCCACAGAGTACGGTCTACCGCCACATAAACAGATCAGCCTGCTGTCCCTCAGTCAAAGGGCCCAGGTGCAGGACGGCGACGATCTCGTGAAAATAGCGCAGTTCTCTATAGATCTGTTTAGAAATGAATGGCCCGACTGTGATTATGCCAAGGAGTTGACAGGTTAGTTTTTTGTGAAATACTTATATTTGTTTCTCAGATCTGTTTTGGAGTGACCAGGCTTTGGAAAATATTGATAGTTTGGTTCTAGGGTTGCCAATCGTGTCATTTTGGACTGGAAACTCCATATTTGGCGACATTCCTCCAATCTTCCGTTTTGATTTATTATTCTGTAACATTAGTTTCCTGAATCGAAACGCGCTTACAATTACATCAATGAAAAGATAATTAGTGATAATCAGTGATCGGAATAGGTAGGGCTAATTTACTTAAAGTTGGTGAGAAGATATAACATAGAGTTGTTAAAACCACGAAATATATTTATTTATTTTTATCGAAAATTTTATCGTGATCCTGAAAATAGTCGTATTACTCAGTGCATATGAAATTACTCACATTGTTAGATTTTCTAGTAAATCCAATAGCAAAAAAAAATTATGTTCGTTCGACACAAGACATTTTTTTTGTTTAAAAAAGAACTATATATGAAACACGTTACTCGCTTAGCAGACGCTCTTAACAGCGTAGCAGAAAAAAATATGCGCGGAGAATTCAGATGAAGAGATACGTTGATTATAAATGTAAACAAAAATATTGTTAAAATCTCTTAACATAGTAAAATTATTACAGGGAAAATTTTCCCAATATGCCGCTGCCATCAGAACCTGTTATTGCAAGATGGAGTACTTGGTTGGAAGCAGCTACATACTATGCCATCCTAATATATGTCGGTATATTTCTCATTCAGATGATAAACTGTTGTCGGAGGAGGGTAGGCGCGAGGCGTTCAACAAGTTTGCACAGCTATCGGACAGCTGGCAGCGGAAAAAAGCGCTTTTAGATGTGCTTAATTGCTGGCCGCCCACACGGAACAGGTAACAACACATGACGTCAGTAACAAAGTCAAAATTTATTTTTCAACGGCACACAATTCAATTCAATGTTGAGATACAACTTTAACGCTTAAATTATATTTTCTGAAGTCACCGAATATAGAAAGATTATTGGAATGAAGTTTTTTTACGCGGCTTGCGGTAGGTGTGATTCGAGAGAAAATGTAACGTCACGTAAGATTTTTACCCCCTCCATACGTCTTTCCCTTTCTCTCTGTGTGTGTGCGTGCGAGTATCGAGAGCGAAACTCAAGTAGAATAACTATACAGATTTTATTTCGAATTACATTCGGAGTTTAAAAAAAAATGCGTGAGGATCTTCGTTCCCGACGTTCGTTCGTTGACCGCACAGGTTTTTTTTTTTATTATAAATCCAAATTGAGATTAGATCCAACTTCTTATTTGAAACTAGCTGTTGCCCGCGACTTCGTTCGCGTGGTCTTCTAGTACTAATACAGAAACCTTAGCGGCCGCGCGCACAACTGGAACGCATACGGGACAAACAGAAACATTAATTTATATCAGGGGTGCTCCAACTTGAACTGCTGACGATCTACCTCAATATTGTTAAACTGCGATCGATCGACTCTGAGAGGCTGCAAGTATGTGTGATGCAGGATTGTCGTCTGGGTAGGGTGTATCGTGGCATAGATATTAGTTTTCCGCACAATATGCATTTTTTTAGTCAAGGTAAGTCGGTCGATCACGATCGACCGTTTGAGCACCCCTGATTTATATATTTATTTTATAGATTTATAAAATTTGGAGTCTAACTTATCGAGTTTTAACTTATTCCTACCGTCCGGGGATATAATATAAGAGGGATATAATATAATACAATGTGTTCATACAATGTGTATACAATGTGTGGATATAATATAGTACAATCAGGGCCGTCTTTACCAGGGGGTGCAAGGGGTGCGGTGCACCCCGGGCGCTCACCTTTTAAAGGTAATGAAAAAATATAACGCTATAGTAAACAATTACACAATAGGATATTTGACTGTCATAGGATACACAATAGGATATTTGACTGTCATAGGATACACAATAGGATATTTGACTGTCATAGGATACACAATAGGATGTTTGACTGTCTTAGGATACACTCCCGCACCCCGGCGCAGAATAGACTAAAGACGGCCCTGAGTACAATACAAGGATATATTACAATGGGGGATATAATACAATGTGCCACTGTAAGGTACACACTTTTCCTTGCAATTACGACGAGATTTTGGTGAGAATTCCATATATACCTATTTCAGATATCAAGACTTTCTAATTTTTGACAAATAATGTCTAAATTAAGTGTAGTGGAGTGTAGGCTCTCTCGGCCGGTGTCCATACTAATTGAATCTTCCGGGCTACTTGGCCGAGGTCTTCTGGAATCTCTTCTCTTTCTTACAAACGTTTCGTCAACAACTGCGCCACTGAAAATGTGAACTGCAGTTGTTGACGAAACGTAGAAGACCTCGGTCAAGTGGCCCGGAAGATTCAATTAATATAAATTAAGTGTGTCTAATTGAAATACTAATATTTGCTTTCATTGCGTATACAGATTGTAATCGAACACGAAACCTTGAATTCCCTTAATGATTTTAAGTTAATAATAGGGGTTAAAGTATGAAATTGCCGATTTGTACTGAAAAATTAAAACTCGTTTTTTTTCTAAAATGTAACATATTTATTTAATCAAAATATTTACCCTCATTATCTATACATTGTTGGCATCTAATCGGAAGTCCATTTATGCCTTTGCGATAGAACTCTGGGGATGTAGATTCGACAAACTGTGAAAGCATTTTGTACTGCCTCTTGGGAATAAAATTTCTTACCACGTAGAAAATTGTCCAAATCACGAAAAAAATGGTAGTCCGTTGGAGCAAGGTCTGGCGAGTACGGAGGATGACGTATGGTTTCTAACTGCAGCTCCTGTAGAGTTACAACGGTTTCTCGTGCAGTGTGAGGTCTTGCGTTATCATGGAGCAATAATGGTGAAGATCGATTCACGAGTCGGGGCTGTTTCACTGCTAGTTTCGCCATCATTGTTCGAAGTTCGGCACAGTAAACATCTGCTGTTATTGCTTGACCAGACCTGAGAGAGCTATAGTGAATAACACCATGAATAGACCACCAAACAGTTACCATTACCTTTTTATTGGTAAGCTTTGCCTTAGGGCACTGTTGCGGCGTTTGACCTGGGGTCAGCCATTGCATTTTTCGCTTTCGGTTATCGTAAAGAATCCACTTTTCGTCACATGTCACAATTCGATCCAGTATTCCTTCATTTCTGTACCGATTGAACAAGGCAACGCAAGTTTCAACACGCGTTTCTTTCTGCAGATCAGTCAAATCATGAGGCACCCATTTTCTATATTTTTTATCTTATTGATTTGATGCAAATAGGTCAATATTGTAGGTAAGGTAACGTTAAACCATGCCGCTAATTCCTGGGTAGTTTGACTCGGATCGGCTTCCACCATCTCCTTCAATTCAGCGTTATTCACCTGTGTGAGCGGTCTTCCACGTGGTTCGTTCGTCTAAGTTTCCATTACGAAAGCGTTTAAACCAAAAACGCACGGTTCGTTCATTAGCAGTTTCTGCCACGTTAGTTCCGCGTCGGAACTCGTATTCAAAGATTACTCGGATTTTCGAAGTATCCATCTTTCCCGTCTAAGCTGAATAAAAAAAACAATTGAAAGTCGAAAATCGAATGTTGCACATTTTTTAAAACAAGAACCTCATAGGTATCATTTGAAAAAAGTTTCACTCGAAAATCTCACACCATGAAGGTTTTATGTCAATTCAAAGTGTCTATTACTATAAAACGGCAATTTCATACTTTAACCCCTATTATATATATATATTATATATATATATAATAATATACATTATTTATATATATATATAATGTTATATATTTTGTCATAAACATATAAATTACTTGGTTTTGTACGTAGCAAATATGTATAAATTGCCTTTGAAAATTTTAACTCAGTGTCATGGGAACAATCCATAGTTTCAGGTTTCCTCCACAAAGGTTTACACCCTGCACTGACATGCGTTTATTTTTCGCAGCGAGGGTAGGAGCCTCCACTGTGAATATCTACACTCAGTTCTCACGAGCAGCACCGACCAGAAGGAGAGCCTGGTGCTCATCAAGCTGTTGCTGAGGAGGCCCGCACTTACTAAACAGGTAATATGGATTGACGCCAGCAGTATTTATTTACCAGCGGTGTCAGCGACTTGGCTCGCGTGAACTGGTGATTCCTGTAAGAACTTCATAATTAATCTGGATAACCCTAAATGTTAATCCAGCATATAAGCTATAACTATGCCAATAAATACTAACTATACCTTATTATTATAAAAATGAAGAATTATTATTCCACCTTGCTCAGCTGGATGGACAATAATAAGGTGCAAAAAATAAATACCATTTTTGTCTTCAATGAACATTTATTTTACAAATACTTGTATAGTCTTTGAAATTGTGATCTGGTCATGTAGTAATTGTTATTTTTTACAGGAAATAATGTGGCTTGTTGAGAATGTGAAAAGCGAAGCGGTTATTAATGTTCTGTGGGTGATCCTCCTCAGCAGATTCGAACATTCCAAACGTGATATACCCAAATTGGTGCTACAACATAAGGTCAGTTTTAATGTGTCACCAAGTTCATTCAAATATATTCATAATTCATTATGAGTGCAAATAAATACATTTTTTGTTTGTGTACGAAGGCGGCAAACGAGCATACAGTCCACCTGATGGTAAGTGGATACTGTCGCCCATGGACATCAGGGATACATGCCAACATTAATCCAAAATGACAAACGTTGGCACGCCCCAGGATGCGCTGCCTACCTGTGGAGATATAGGAATGGATTTGGAGAAAGGGTTGGGAAAATGGGGAGGGATAGGATGGTAATTGGCTCTGGCACATCTCACTCACTACCGAAACACGTACGTGCATTATGTAAATAAGATAAAGTGTGTAATGCAGTACATTTCAAGGTGGTCTTCTGTGAGAGAGGGGTAACGTGGCCAGTCGCGCGCGCCCAGCGGCTGTTTTGTTTTTTTATAGACAAGAGGGCGGACGAGCAAGCGGTCCCACGTGATGGTAAGTGTTACCGCCGCCTGGGCCTGGAACACCTGAACACCCAATCCGGTGTTGGATTGCAGCGTGCACTCTCCCCCTCATAGATTATGAGATTGGAGTTTCAATTAATTTGATTTTTTGAAAGATAATAAAAAATAGATGTAATATTTCTTATACATATACATAACATAGGTCAACCAAAATATATTGGTAAATACAAGTATAAAAATTTGATATTTTTATAAAAGGGATGTGTCATTTCATATCGATTAACTTGGAATCATGAGCAGAATTTATAGTTATAGCCTGTGGGATTGATCAGTTACACACCATATAAATAGAAAGCAATATAAACGCCCAACAATTATGCCTAACATTTTGTTGATGAATTGTTACAGGAAGCGATACAGAATCTAGAGATAGAAGAGGACTTGATCAAGAAGTTACTGGACAATGACTTGTTTATCAAATTAGTTCCAACACCACTATACTCGTCTATTGTCAATTACGTGGTCAATAGAGAATCTTCTAGTGGAGAGCCGTCAAGTGGAGTGTACACAGTCAACTGGGCGACCAGTGAACTTATCAAAGCAAATTATTTAGCAGAAGCGGGACATTTACGACTTATGGCCATTGGTGTCCCCGCATCGTTGCGGGGATTCACACAATCCGTTCTATATTGTAAAAATATGTTTAGCAAAAATTAAACGATTTCTTCAATGTATTTAATTTATTGTAATGGAAAATGTAATATCGAACCAATAAATTATTATTTAACGCACTCTGTTGTTTTAATTTCAAAATTTTCTAAAATAATTAGAGGACTCTAATTATAGGAATTATAGGAAAATAGGGCTAGTATAGGAAGAGCTCTGACAGTTGACACAAATCTTTTAACATGTAGTAAAAATGATTTTACAATTCAATACTCATTTAAGGATATTTTTTTCTATTTATATGAGTTAATGAATAATTAAGAGAGAAACTGTATTTATATAAAACGAAATAAATACACAACTATTATAACCGGATCATTGATGACACTATTTAAAATAACTAAATAGTTTAATTATTCAATGTATGTCTTGCAGAAGCACCTGATTAGTTAGCACCTGTTATATTCATGCCTCATGATAGATTTGATTTTATGCAGTCTCAGGAAACAAAAAGAAACATTTTGATATTTGTATTTATTTATTTTTATGTTAAAGTGCCGACCAACAAAAAAAGAGGTATCACTTCTGCTGGGGAAGTCAGCACGAGTATTTTTCACTATGGCACCAAATCTGAACGACCATTCCTTCAGTTGATTTTTTAAGCTCGAAAATCGGGTTTTCAATACATTTTATAAAAAAAATAAAACGACAAGCTGGCGAAAGTGCTAAGATGTTGGGAAGGTGACATTGAACTAGTATGGCACCAAACCTCTACAAATACCCTTGTGACTGTTGTTTGAGTTTTAAGTCCTAAAATCAGATTTTTCACGTGTATATGTAACCCAAATAAATAAATAAAACGTATTTATTTATATAATTATAAAGGTTTCGATGTATTTTATTAATTAATAAAATATACCAAACCTCAGCGATATTATATATACCTATAACCACTTAATCCTAAATATGAAACAGAGTCAAGGATATATATGTTTTAATATTTAATTAACCACAAAGCTTAATAGTTATACTTTCTAATAAAAAATATTAGTATCCCCCTCTAATGACTTCCCGCCTAACGCCGGAGCGCTGTGCGGCTAATGCCTCGCATAAGTCATGTACCAAACAATGCACATGACATGCGAACAACACCCTACTGTTCTTTTGCCAAATGCCAATAGTAGGTACACGTGGAGTAGTAATGCTAATGACTGATAGCGCGCCGATCGTTCCTCGTCCTATCAAAATTTACGTACACATAGTAAGTTTTCGCCCTGATGTGACGGGATTGGATTCGTATTCGGATTATACACAAATCCCCTCCTCCCATTTCTGGGATGTGATTCTGGCCAGCGAAATATTATTATTTCGCTGATTCTGGCAATGTGTGGCCGACTGTCCTCCAATTCAATTTTGAATATCCCATTCACATGTTCGCCATAGTAACTCCTGTTGTTTTTAGTTGTTAAATACCAAGGCTTAACAATATTAAATCTTGCGCGAGTTGGGGAATATTATCGAATCCAAGAAACTCAGAAAGCAAGCAGTTTCACTGCATTTTTTTCATATGTGGCAATGGTGCAATTAGCACATTCTGCCAATATCAAGTTTTGTTCTTAATTCCCTTCGAAAAATCCATAATGCATTTTAATCTATGTATAGATTTTTCGTGGTGGTATTATTGTGGCTGTCATAATAAAAGCCAGTTAGGTAATTAGGTTAGGTTTGCTGCCAATAAACAGAAGAATTAAAGAATAGAAATAAGAATGCTTAGTGCTATAAGAAATACATTCACACTTCCAGTATGTAACGTAGTGCGTTTATTCCAAACGTCCGCGCCTCGGGGGACTGAAAGGTTTAATCATAAGAGGATACCTGCAGACGATGACGGCGTTCAGGGAGAGAAAGTCATCGATTTAGACTCGCAGATAAAATTGTAAGCAATTATCTCTATAGGATTGAAGAACTCATAGTATATGTATATAGGTGCTGGCAGAATATTGGTGCTGTGGATTATCTGCACCATTTACGGAGCCAGTTCCATTTTGTTTTCGTCACCCAATATACAATACTTAGATACATCTTTATTAATGTACTACTGTACGTACGTAATTGTGGTGACAATGAATAAATATATTTTCCTTCTTTGATAGGTATTAGCAGTCACGTTTACAAACTAATATATTTATGTCAATAAAAGTAACATATAAAAACTAATATAATACTGGTATAATAACATAAGCCTAGTCCTAATGGATGATGTGAACAATTAATAAATGCAACTTACGATATTATTTACTATCCTAAATGCTTGGTCTTCAATCCTGGTAGCCTTAGCAGATCACGTTTACTTCATACAGCAAGCAGGAAAATGTTTTCTTAATATTGGCTTAGTATTATATATTCAACTAAATTGCCGGTGGTCTAAAAAGCATTATGTCTGTTATGTTATTCAACTATTTTGTAGATTGTGTAAATAGTATATTTCCATTAAAGCAACTAGTCTAGAATTGATAATTATAACATTAGACAATTTGATTTTTATACCAGTTGCTATTGTAGACCATTTACATTTCTGACCACCTCATACTAAATCATAATATCACGCAAATTGGGATGACCGCATTAATACTGGTTATGAAATGTTTGTTTGGCGTTATTTTTTCTTATGCTGGAAGTGCACATCTGCACTCTGATTTTTGTACAGTTTGTCTGCCAGAGCGCACATATGCGCTCTGGCACACAATTTTTTTTTCTTTATGTAAACATTCAGATAGGTCAGATTCAAATAGGTCAATCAAACCAATCATGTGCCAGAGCACATCTGGCAAATGAACAGCACAAAAGTGAGAGCACTTTAAAGCACTCAAGGCATAACAGAAGTTAATAGTTATGTTGAATGCCGTTACAATCTACAAGCTTCATGTTTTTTTTGTATGTATGTTTTACTTCTATATATCCAAAATGGTTACTTTGGATAAAATATATAGTTGTATAGAAAAACATTTCATCATCCAACCAATTTGAGAAATATAACTCTCTTTTTCAGAAAACAAAACATATTCCCAACAGCAGACTCTGACAATTTGCTGTTTGATGGCACTCCATACAAAGACTTAGCTGTTTGCAATGTTCGGGTTAGCCACAACAACACCATCCTGACCTTCACAGACTCTGCGGGTACAGTGAAGATTATCAGGTCCTGTGGCATGGAAGGATTCAAGAACACTAAGAAAGGAACTAATATTGCTGCTCAGACTACTGCTATTAGTTTAGCTACAGTGGGTTTATAGTTTCTATATTTAGTACATACAGTAGAATCTGTTTACTATGACTCCGCCTATATTGACCAACTGCTTAATATGGCATATTGCAGTGCGAAGTTTTGGTTTTCATATAAACTTCTATGAAACAAAGTTCAGATATAATGACTTCGCTTATAGTGACATATCGCTTATTATGACCTATTTATAAGAAATTATGTTTGGTTATAGTGACCAATGAAAAGGGCAATGTCTTCTTTGCAAAAATAGTGTTAGAGACTGTTATTACAATCTAAAGAAAAAACAGAAGCAGACAAAAATTATTGATACATAATTTTATGTTTAGCCAGTTCATATGGTCCTATTTTAGATCAAGTTAAAAAATGTTACATGTTCTATAGATACATACATTTTGTAGTAATTTTTCTCTCTATTAAAGTAAATACCTAACAATACTAGGAAATTTTCTATTTTCTAAGATGATGCTCTGTATGACGTTCGCTTAGTATGACGTATTTGTTATTTCCCTTCGATGTCATTATAAGCGGATTCTATTGTATTTTTTTTTTATAGAAAGAAGGCAGAAAAACATACACCAAAAGCAAAGTCCACCTGTTGGTAAGTGGAGTCTGTTGCCCTGCGACAGCTAATATCAGTCGGAATGACGAAAATTGGCATGCCCCTGGATGTGCTGCCTATCTTTAGAAATTTAGGAATGTATTTGGAGAAATATGTGGAAAAATGGGGATGGATATTTTAATATAACAAATTTGATTTTAATGTTTAAATATGTATATCTATTTTAATTTATTCAATGTATCAGCTGAGTCGCGCTGGCTATGGTCATGAGCCTGGTAGATGAGCTTGTGACTCCACGGTTATATTTGTAAAAATATACCAAATTTAACATAAATATGAAATAAACATTTAGTACATAGTTTATATGAAAAACGATATTAACCTAGATCCCTCTGCAGGACACAAGCTTCTCATCCACCGTGTGGGCCCAATATTATTATTGTTTAATTCTTAAGCATGCCCATTTCCTCTCAATGTTTTCTTTCACCACAGTTACTGATGATTTGAAAAAAAATGTACTTAAGTAGAAACTCACGAATGAATGGTTTTTGTAGTGGCTTATGTGCCTTCCAATTATTTATTGGAAAGGCAAATTTTTACAATATTTCATATAAATTTGTTACAAAAATGTTTCAGAAAGCAATTAACAAAGGATTTAAAACAGTCAGAGTGAGGGTGAGCGGATTGGGCCCGGGAAGACTGGTAATGCATAACTTTAAGTCATAACTTAATCAAATTAAACTACTGTTTACTAGTAGTACTGCATGATCATATTAGATTAAGTAATTCTTGCCATCAAGTCTGGAAAATCTAAACTCTTTATTTTGCACTAATCTGGAAATCTGGAAAAAATTAAATTAGTGAAACTTTAGTCTTAATAATTCAATACACAGCCTGGGAAAAAATGTCTGACTGATTCAGTAGGTACATGAATTGATGAATCGAGTTACTGGGAAAATAGCTTTTAAAATTTCGTTAGAAAAGAAGCCTAATCCGTTGCTAACTATTATATTAGCAGAGCTGAATTCACATAATATTAAATAGGTTGTATTCATACTTCTGTAGCTAAGCAATGTTAGCTTTCCTCTTTCGCAGTACAGACAAAACTATGAAAATGACCCGCTGCCATATGAACTAAGGTAACTGATGTAGAAGATGGGCTCAAAATAGAAACAATGAATACTAATCAATTTCTATTAACGGACAGTTTCTTCTTAGGAAGTTGATGAGCTGGCACGTGCTTATATAGCGTTGGCTAGAGCGACCCCACTCGTGGCTAGTGGTCGTCTTGCGTGAGAGTGGAGTGGGGCGTCGTTTTACTGACTTGGCTGGTTTAATTGACGGGAATGTGACACGTTACACTGAGCTAAAAAAGACTTAGTTCATTATGTTTCAGAAATCTAATATCTGCTATTGTATCCTACATTTGCAGGCAGCGGTGAAAGGCCTCCAAATGGGAGGCTTGGACATCATATCAGTGACGGACACTACACCTGTCTCGTGGAACCCCCCTCGACCCAGAAAGGCCAGGAGACTATAAACTGTTATTTATTTTTAGCGTTTAGTTTAATAAATAATATTTAATAGTAAATATTCTGCTTTCATTTAGTACATATTTGGTACCAGCCATACTCATTCTTGTTTTGTCATGGGTCACATAAAAAAATTCTATTCAACACATAAACACAATATTCAACAGTATTTTATAGATAACTGACTTATTAATCAGTTGTCTATAAGTTAACTGACTCATTCGTCAGGATTAATAGACCTAGAAGAAAAAAAATATAAAACTGTTCTGTATCAGATCGAGTGGTTCGAAACTAATCTTATGCCTACCACATATAATGCAATAAAACGCCAGACTAAGATCCAGAAATTTATATATTTATTACCTGTTGATATGTTACAATCAACAATACAACTTGTTGATACAATTCAATGAATAATACAACTTATTGTTTTTTTTTTCAGTTCCATCGTATCCTAAACTTACATTTTATATACCAATATATATCAGCCCTAGGGAGAGCTTACGAATCTGTACAAACTATTAGCTGCTCGTGAATTAGGTTCTCCAAGTATCTTATGGAACATACAAACATCATTCCTGTTCAGATCGAGAACCCTCACTAAGGCCTCCCGTTCCTGTTGATTCTGGACACACTTCACCAACAAGTGTTGGACACCTTCAACAATTCCACATATATCGCAATTTGGAGAACTAGTTTTTTTCATGAGGTATCCAAACTTATTCAGTGGCATGTGTCCAGAACGCAGCCTGAATGATAAGACCGTGTATCTTCTATTTAACTTGGTTTCAGAAAACCAATTGATATTTCTGCTAACTGACAATCATGGATTGTATAAAAGCTACATTATTTGTATTCTTTAAGCTATGGCCAAACAGAAGAATTAATGACTGTAATAAAATAGTGTTTAAAGATAGATTCATGCTAAACGATTATTAAATAATTTTCATTATATACAATACATCCTCTCGCACATACATCCAGACACACATGCAAACATACACACCCTAAAATTCGTTTGTGGTATGAAACTAATAAAAACTAGTAATAATGGTTTTATCCTTTTTTTATTCATCTTTTTGACGAGGCTTTGAACACCCTGGGTGATCATGCCAGCCTCATGGGCACTTTCTCCTTTCCCTTATTCAAGGGAACGATCAATAAACTGGTATAAATTTAAGGCTTTACTGGAAAGAGGCTCTCCTAGCCAGCATTCGATCTCTCCATTGCGCAAAGAACCCGAGCTCCCAAGAACTCCTCTTCTCATATCTGAATTCCACACACATTCCAACACTAAATGGATAAGGTCATCGGTCTTTTGACAGTCATTGCACAGTGGTGATGGTATAGTACCCATCATGTGGTAGAACTTATTTGTTGGGATGTGTCCGGAACGCAGTCTGAAAGCTGAGACCAACATTTTTCTTGTGAGACTGGCAGAATCAAACAAAGGTGTCCACAAGGGATTTGACTGTATAGTTCTATACCAGATTCCAACCCTTACATATAGACTGTTCACCGAAGTGATACTCCCATTTTTGTAAACTTCTTTTAATTCTAGGAATGAGCTCACTAGCAAAGGGTTTGGAATCAAAAACTACCATCCATTACAGCAGCTTTTGCAAGGTGATCTACCGTCTCAGTAATAATGTTAGAACAGTTCTTACGAGTGAATTTATTATATGATATTTACCTGTTGGAAGGCGTTGGCATCTGTAACACAGGTTTCTCCTAGCACAGGTGCCAACGAATTTCTATATTATTGTAATCTATTCTCTAGTTATTGTTAGTCTATAAAACTAACTACTAATTATAAATTGGATTGGACTTTAAACTGTTAAATGAAGGTTAAATAAATATGATTCAATGAATAATACAACTCATAGATACAATCAACTTTGATCGAAAATTGTGACCTCAGAGCAGTAAAGGGTTTATAAGAACATGATAAATATAGTAATTCTAAATAGTGTCATTTATTAACTAAATAATATGTACAACATTCCACTTGATCCATCATTACACACTTCAAAATCCATACTTAGACTGAGTCTTCCTCTTGGACACTCTATTGTTGGCCCATTGATTTTGAAGCTCAGCCTCATTCGCCTTCGCCTGAAAAGATTTTTTATTTTATTTTAATAGAAAACTACAAGTTGTTAAATGACAAACCACTGGAAAGGTCTCTGACCTCATCAAATGTCGCATATAACCCACTGAACAAAAACAGTTGTAAATCACTTGGAATAGATTGCCAAAAGAAGTGGTCGCTTCTTCAATGGTAGGGATTTTCAAATTGAGACTAGACAAATGAATGTCGGAGCAAGATCAATGCATGCACCAGCACGAGATATAGGTACATCAGCTTCTGGCTGTTCGCCTATTATAACATAATAATAAAAGGCTATGTAAATATAACATAGGCTACGGTTCCCTGGAAATTGTTATGCCACTTAAAAGAACCCCCAGGGTGGGTTGCTAGTAATTGTAAATGTAAATACAAATGCAAAATACTGTGTTTTGAACAACATAAATAAACATTATCTGCGGCATGTGTCCCACCGAGCAGCACCGGGCTTGTGTTTAAGAGTATGGCTAGTGATATATTAGGGAAGGCCTGTGCCTTGCAGTGACATTGATATTTTTTTCAATAATAAAGCCTACACTTGCCCTTAATTAACTTAATATACTTCATTTGATATAAATGACATCTATCTATAATATTGTACTGACCTGATGTGCCAAATAGGTTATCTGGTGCTTTCTGCGCTGCTGACTGGTGGGTTCGTTCCCGCTCCTCTTGCTGCTTGAGACCCGCTTGCTGGTGTCGTCCATCAGCCCCTTGAGCAGCCACTCGCGCGAGTCCGCCAGCACTTCCTGCTGGTTCACCTCTACTATCTGGATGTCTTCCTTCTTGCGTTTGCCGCGCGCGCCGACTAGTTGCCGTAACTGAGGTGGATAAATATTTTAGTGACATAAGGAGTGAATATACTTATATAGTCTGTCTAATAAGTTATTGTACTCCAATTTTTTAGGACATTGAATTAGTAAATTCATACAATTCTAACATTTTACTCAGACTACGTTACAAATATCCGGTATTCAGTATCTTGAATTACATCACTACCTTTAAAACAAAGTGACACGGATTGAAAAATAATAGTTTTCTTCGTTATTAAAGAATATTTAGGCTCCTGTAATTGCGAAAAGGGGATTAAGAAAGAGATGATGTAGGATGGCATTTCATGTTCTCAGGTACTGTACATTAATAATACAAAAAAGTTTTCATTCATTAATATTTGACATATTTGAAAGTACTTACAGCCTCTTCATCCAACGCAAATTCCTCGTTACTTGAACTGTTTGCAGGAAGATTATTCTCGTAACTTGAATTTGTCGCTTCACGGCAATACCCTGTGGCTTCATTACTACTGGCAACATAGTTTGGCTGCAACTCCACATACTTCTGAACTATATCTTGCTTGAAATATGACTGAACATTCCGTGGCTCCTTTTGAGTACTTGAAGCAACTTTAACTTCAGATGTGGTATCTATATCTAAAGGCAGGTCAGCAATAGGTCCTTCAGGCTTGTTTATGGAGAAGAAATCATTCTCCACTTCTTCATTGTCACTTTCATCAGAGTAATCTAAAGCTAGAGCTTTCGGTGTGTCCAGTTTAGCTTTTTTACAGATTGTAGGTTGTTTAGGCAGGGGTTCTTTCTTCTTGACTGCATTGGGTTGTTTTGTGAGTATATTAGGAATTAGTGATGTTGATTTTGCTGTGACACCATTCTTGGGTTGTGGTAGAATACTTAGAAGACCAGATTTTTTCTGAAAAATATTTGGCACTTGATGATTTCTACATTTTAGTTTTATATGGCTTATTATTCTGTAAACTTACCCCATTAGTTGCCTTTGGCCTACTGCTAGGTGCACTGTCTTCTATGTCCCTGAACTGAAAGAAATAATTATAGCCTTTGGTAAATAATTTTAATTTTTTTTTTTAAAAAAGTTTGTTTGTCTAGATTTTAGTATCAGATAAATAATGAGCATTACTGAAAATGACAATTAAAATTAGTTTTTCTAATAATAAGTACTGAGCACTATGTAGGCTCAAACGTTGGAGTTTGGAGTTGCGTTGTTTGATTGCAAAAGTACCATCAGCATGTCAACAAAAACGCATCTTCGGAGTCAGGTACCTAATTATAATACCTAACTACGATTTTTTTTTAATGTTTATCAGACCATTTAATTTATTGGATTTAAATTATACGGTATTCTTTTACAGAGAAAGCAATAATTGCGAAAGTGTATTACCGAATGAAATATGAAGCAAAAAATGGAGTAGAAAAACATTCTGATGTTATGTGGTGAACTGCCCAAGCTGTTAGTGTTAATGAAGCCACAATTACGCGAATACTGAGAGAAGAAAAGCAAGCTAGTACATCAAGAGATATGTCACAGAACTTTTGTAATTTGCCGTCAAAAAGTAAAAGGGTGTGTCTTATGTCTAATCTGGATGATTTTGATATGGCTGAACTACATAATATGTCATTTCATAATTATTTTAAAGAACTGTCAACTTTAAGAAAATTTTTATAGTTTTGAACAACAAACGAATTGGTTTTGATATTTGATAGCGGAACAGAAAACTAAGCACCATTTTACGGGAATCGGGCTACGAGTGGTCCAACATAGATGACAACTGTTGAAAAGCAGACATACAATATCGTGATGGGGACCAATATATTGTATTTACAGATGAAAGTTATGTACATACAACACATATTCAGAACAAGTGCTGGAAAAGAGTAAAGTGAGTGTTCACCACAACAAGAAAAGTTATCCAAAGGCATTCGTGTCATAATTGTTCACACCGGTGGATGTAAAGGATTTGTTCCAATGTTTTTTTTTAATTTATAAAGCAAAGTGAAGGAATGGAGATTACCATGATAATATGAACCATGAAAATCACAAAACTTGGTTTAACAGAGCCCAATCTGCCAGAAAACGCTGTCATTGTCATTCATATCACAATGTTTCATCTGAAAATGTCCAAACTCCAACTCAAATAAGAATGTCATGCAAGCATGGCTTACTGAAAAGAACATTCCATTTGAGGAATCAATGAAGAAAATAGGGTGATACAATTTAATATTAAAAATAAAGATAAGATTCACAAGTTTTGCAATTGATGAACTTGAACTCCAACTCAAATAAGAATGTCATGCAAGCATGGCTTACTGAAAAGAACATTCCATTTGAGGAATCAATGAAGAAAATAGGGTGATACAATTTAATATTAAAAATAAAGATAGATTCACAAGTTTTGCAATTGATGAACTTATCCAATCAAAAAATTTTGAAGTTCTATGACTATTCCCCTATCACCCGGAGCTCAGAAAAGATATGAGGGATATTAAAAAATATGTGGCTAAGAAAAACATTGGACAAACTTAACATCCATTATGACTCTATGACTATAAATGAACAAATTGAAATGATTGATCATACAATATAGGAAAATACTTGTCAACATGTTGAAGAGAGCAAAACAATATTCACAGTATTTTGACATAGACAACAAATTTGTAATTTATGTTATTAACTCTGATTCAGATGAAAACAATTAAAGTAATATGAGTGAAAAGATACTTTTTTAATAATAATATGAATCAAAAATATCAAAGTTCTAATTAAAATTAATATTAAAATAAACAGATAAACATGACTCATTTTTTTTGGTTAAACCTGTATGTATCTGTATGGGTACCTAATAGGTACCTATAATAATATATAATGCTTCTATATTATGTACTGCTTCTTGCTGACATATAATAAACCTATCACCCATTAAATTATTTTTTATGCTGAATTTATCTATAGTATAGTCTTAAAATATAAACTTAAAAAGGTACAAATGGATTAAATAAAAAATATCTTATAATACTCCTTTAATTTCTTGCTCTCTATTTTCTGTTGATCGTACTTGCTAAGCACTAGTTGTCATCAGATTTGTCGTCCAACTAGTCATTATTAATGTCATAATAGTCCGCACAGAAAAGCGGATCTATTGTTTTATAGAAAGCACAAGTGCTGCACCATACTGTGAAGTTCTCAGATTTATCCAGTGACTGTCATGTACGCATACAAATGTTCATGGTATAGTTTCTACACTCACGCAAATGAAGTGGCATAACTGGTATTTGCTCTCACACATCAAAATCAAGTAATTAAGTAGAGGGGTGTGCAGGGACGTAACCAGGGGGGGGGGGGGGCGGACGGGGCTTGTGCCCCGGGCGCCGGGTTTTCAGGGGCGCCAAAATAGCAATTGTTGTTTTCCAAAAAATACAAGTGGAAGATAAAAATAATAAAATAAATAAATAATATTAATAAAATTTTAAACTGGCGCTCCAAAGATTTGAGTTATTGCGTCATAAGGATATCTTCAGAGTCCAGAAAAGTCTGGAAATGGGAAGAAAGATTTAGAGCGCGGTGCGCGCCAGCTAGCGGGAAGGTACTCGATTTTGATTGGTCTATAGTCTATAGAGATCGTGGAAGTTGGCGATAATTTAAATGTGATTTATTTCTTATAATAGGGGTTAAAGTATGAAATTGCCGATTTGTACTGAAAAATTAAAACTTGTTTTTTTCTAAAATGTAACATATTTATTTAATCAAAACATCTGCTGTTATTGCTTGACCAGACCTGAGAAAGCTATAGTGAATAACACCATGAATAGACCACCAAACAGTTACCATTACCTTTTTATTGGTAAGCTTTGCCTTACGGCACTGTTGCGGCGTTTGACCTGGGGTCAGCCATTGCATTTTTCGCTTTCGGTTATCAGGACTTGACAGGACAGCAACGACTTACCAACCTTGGGATCATTTCCATAGAGCACCAAATAGCTTCTAAACTATCTTTTGACGAAATTGTAAGGATTTTTGCGCTATAAAAAGTCGTAAAGTAAAATTTTAGTTTATATTCAGGTTTTAAGTTTCACCAAAGTTTTTCACTATTTTTCAGAATCTTTTAGATATACATAAATATACGTGTAAACTGTATAGGCCTAATACACTATGTAACTATTAATTTCTGTATATGTATTGATTGCGTGATTTCAATAACTATTAAATTAACTTTTCATTACTCATACTCTGAAAGTAGGTCCGAAGTTGCCTGTGGAGCGAAGTGAAAATAGCCCAATACACCCTAGGGTGAGCGTTTTCAACTGACAGACAACTGAAAAATTAAGAAAAAAAAGAGCTATTTTCACATTTCTATGTAACCATGATCTAACTTCCTATACAGCCACTCCATTACAGCGCGATGTAAAATTGAAATAACATAAAGAAACGCACCCATTAATTAAAGAGTATATTTTTTAAATTACGTTATTATAATTTACTTTCAATTATTTCTTCAAAATAACATAGATTTCGGCAAAATATATAAAAAAAACATTTATGAAAATGAAAAGTAATTGGCTGAAAAGCTGGCTACGCGGCCACGCGACAGTAAAGAAACAAAACAGGCGGGAAAGCGGCAATTCGATTTTCATTTGTTTTTCCGAGTGGTAGTGTTTTGTAAACTTTTGTACTCGTAGCAGAGATTTTTTAACACTATGAGTTCAACAGATTCGGACATGGAAACTCAAGTATCCCAGAAAATATCAAATATGAAAATACCCGGAAAAAACATTTCACTAACTATAAATAATTGCTCTAATGTCACCATAAACTTTAAATAAATATCTCACCAAAGTTGTTGATTTATGAAATAAAATTCATTCATTTTTTATTTTGCTAATTAGTAGTTTTATTTTTACTTTCCTTGTATTCGTAATGAAAAGCACAGTGTTTACCTAGGGGTTCAGGACTTATTTAGTCCCTCGACCTATTGGCGCCCTCGCTGCGCTCGGGCACCAAACCCAGTCTCGGGACTGAAATAAGTCACTTTCACCCCTAGGGTAACAATGTACTATTTTACCTTTGAAATCGAGCATTTACTTACCACCTACCCAAGTTAATTATGAAAAGTATAGTAAATGTTTGGTAACAATCTCAGGAGTGTTGTTTAGGAGAGTTTTCGTTTCATTGGTCATGGTTGGACATTCTTCGTTTAAGTGGATGAAAGGGGGGGGGGGGGGGGCGCCAAAGTGAGGTATTGCCCCGGGTGATATTTAGCCTAGTTACGTCCCTGGGGGTGTGTCATTTTAGTTTAGACAATCTCTATGGATAAAGAAGGGGTTGATGAATAATTGAAAAAGTTTGCTGGTAACGGGTGAATGAGAAAAGGCAATGTATGGTGGTGACACTTGAGAGAGGTATATATGCAGCAGTGGAGAGACAGAGGAACGGTATCACTAAAGTCTCAATATCTGGGAAATAAAACTGTCAATAAAGTCCCTTTTCACAGATAATGTCATATAATTATAACACTTACATCACTGAGAGATGGTACAGTAATCTTAGCTTTGGGCTTCACAACGGTGATGGATTCCTTTTTGTGCAAGAATTCGTCGTCCTCTTCGACGACAGTTGCCTTCGTGTTCGAAGGTCGGGGCAAGTGGTTGAACAAACTTTGAGTGTGATCTGTTCTATCTATCTCTTCTAACCCATATTCTATGACGGGTTTTGAAGTCGAAGGTTCTGAAATATATAGTTGTTTTAGTCTTTAAGGTCCTAATGCAAAGTAATAACAGTCCTGTTTAGTTACCTTTAAGCTTTATATTCGTTTTATCGTCGTCGTCCTCAAATTCACTCGAATCACTGTTATCATAAGCAACTAAAGCCATTATGTGTTTAGAAAATTATATTAATTTATCAAACACAAAACATCAAGTAGGTATCTTATAAAGCAAAAACAAATTTAGAATATATATACAATAATAGACAAGTGTAAAGATTTGACATAATGATAGTACAGAATGATGTCTTATGTCAAAACTAATTCGTTCAGAAATATCTCTTCAATAATAACATAATTCAATAACAACAGCAGGCGACAGCAATTTAAATGGCGCTGTAGTGTGCATATTCAATTTATTAATGCATCGATAAAATAAGAGCGGTCCTAGTCGACCCGTTTTCAATTTTTTTCTTACGACCCGTACAACCCCAATGCCAACAATGAATTTTTTTTACTTTCCACTCTTGTATTTATAATGAATAATTTAAAATAAAGTCTACCAAAAAATCAGATCTTCTAAAAGTAAAGTACCAATAAAGATTGGCTGTTTGATTTAAATACGTACGGGCGAGCGTCTCGGGGAAACGTTCGGTGAGCAACTTGCTTATACGAGCGCCTGCTCACGCGTTCGTTCGGTGAGATCAATTTATCGGTACTTTGTTGCCGGACATGGATAACGTAGAAGTTATTACTGCATCAGCGTTATGTTTGATGAATTTATACAATTATTAGGTATTATTATATAAATTACATCAGAAAAAGAAATGGTGGATGGTAGCCTGTCGCCGAAATAGAACCCCTGACAGCGAATGAACGGTGACGAGCATGTAAACAAACATTCGTGTTTGGTTCGAATTCCTCCGAATTGAGCTAATTATGGTCTGGTTATTGTAGGAAGAGCTCTGACCGCCGACATATATCTCTAACATCTAGTAAAAAACATTTCACTACTCGGTAGTCCTTTAAGATTTTGTTTATCTGTGTCATGTTATATTATATATAATTATAACATAAGAAACGGTATTTATATAAAATGTATTAAATACAGAGCTGTCAGCGCTGACAGCGAACCATATTTTTTTATAAATACATACAGAATGTCCCAGAAAGAATGGATAAGCCTGAAACACCTTATAGTAGAGCTATTGGGCGCTCAAAATAAAATACAAAAAAAAATCTATCCCAAGTAGTATCTAAGATATGTCATTTAGAAAAAAAAAATCATTTTTTTGTCACATTAATTTACGTATCTCTACACCACGGCTACAATTAAATGAAATCCGACGGTTTTTTTGGTGTTATAATATTCTTCATGGACTATACCAATAGATATGCAGTAAATAGTATGAATAGCTATTACACTTTTTTTTTAAAAAAAAACTGAACTTCAATTTTCAGCATGAAATGCGGTAAATATTTTTTTTTGTAAAAGTTCAAGCGTCTTGGGTGTAAAAAAAATGTATGAGGACCTAAGTGGCCAACTATTTCAAAAAAATGCGTGTTTAATACAGATTTCAAAATGGTATCATACATCCTTTTACCTAATGTAAATACGAGGTTATTGCTATTAATGTGCAGTAGGAGTAAATTCGACTAAATAACAAAATTTAAAAAGTTCCACCCCTACCATATTAGACGCTTGCAAACTCTGCAACCGAGAGATTACCACGCAAGATTGCGTTTTTGCCGTCAGATGCTTGCGAAAATAGAACAAGATCCGCAATTTTTTAATAATATTCTGTGGAGCGATGAATCAACACTGAAGAGAAATGGATACTTCAACATGCACAATCTCCACAGCTGGCAACTATCGAATCCGCATCTAATGAGAGAAGACAGATCCCAGTACCAGTTCAAAATAAATTATTGGACCGGCATATTGAACGGAAAGATAATTGGCCCATTTGAACTGCCCGGGAACTTATCTGGCCAAAGCTATTTGGACTTTCTTCGAAATGATCTGCCAAATTTAATGAAATTTGGCAGATCATTTCGAAGGCAGGAAGAGGTGCCCGAGGAGGTGAGAGAATCCCATTGGTTCCAAAATGATGGATGTCCTGCGCACTATGCAGTAAACGTTCGTGCGTATTTGAATTCCACATACCCAGATAGATGGATTGGCCGTCTGGGGCCCATTTTGTGGCCTCCACGTTCCCCGGACTTAAATCCGCTGGATTTTTTTTACTGGGGCTGCCTAAAAGAAGAGGTTTACTCCAAGCCGATTAGAAATTTAGAAGAGTTACGCAGCCGTGTCCGAGAAGCCGCTTCAAAAATTACTCACCGGCGTTATGCGCGACTGCTTAAAAGAGCTTTTATTCGGAGATGTCGGGCGTGTATCAGAGTCGGTGGCAGACAGTTTGAGCATTTACTGTAAATGTACACTTCAAATAAAGTTTTATTAATGTTTAACATTATTTTTTATTAAACCCTTATGGTCAGGTACAGTTTAAGACGTTACTCCTTCTGCACATTAATAGCAATAACCTCGTATTTACATTAGGTAAAAGGATGTATGATACCATTTTGAAATCTGTATTAAACACGCATTTTTTTGAAATAGTTGGCCACTTAGGTCCTCATACATTTTTTTTACACCCAAGACGCTTGAACTTTTACAAAAAAAAATATTTACCGCATTTCATGCTGAAAATTGAAGTTCAGTTTTTTTTAAAAAAAAAAGTGTAATAGCTATTCATACTATTTACTGCATATCTATTGGTATAGTCCATGAAGAATATTATAACACCAAAAAACCGTCGGATTTCATTTAATTGTAGCCGTGGTGTAGAGATACGTAAATTAATGTGACAAAAAAATGATTTTTTTTTTCTAAATGACATATCTTAGACACTACTTGGGATAGATTTTTTTTTGTATTTTATTTTGAGCGCCCAATAGCTCTACTATAAGGGGTTTCAGGCTTATCCATTCTTTCTGGGACAGCCTGTATATCCTGACATTCTATTTGTCAATGTCAAATCAAAAATGCCAAACAAAATTTGATCTACCTAGAACAGAGTAGTTCACCCACAAAAGTACACATTCTTAAAAGCAAATTAAATTTGTGTTCACTTTGCACTGATTTTTGGAAAATCCAGTAAGTTTTACATCAGCTACTCCTATTATATATATTCAATTTGATTACCTTATTTTGGTCACAAAATTTGCAATTTGTTCGTTGTCTTTATTGTTGTTAATATTTTATTCTTTTCTAGAGCACGATTTATATTTCCAAATCGTAAAATTGTATCAATATTGTACTATGTACTATATTGTAGTATATACGAGTTAAATGTGAAATATTTTTACTCAGAACGTCATGCCAAAAAAATTCGTCGGCGAGAATAGCAAAGCAGTTGCGGCGCGACAACGCAAGGAAAATGTTAAACAGGAGAAGGAACAGAAGCTAAAGCAGATGATAGATGATGCATCGTGGGACGACAACGACGACAAACTCAAGAAAAAACAACTGAAGAAGGTGCATGATATAGTCTTAGCTTTAGCACACCAATGAATATTATTAATTTAAGATTTTCGCATTTTTTTCCATGATTGGTGTAACAGATGTCATAATTGAGTAAAATTAAATAAGCTAAACATAAGACCGGAATAGATCCCAACGAATTGAAAAATATACACTTTATTGTTATAGATTTAACTTCATTGTTTATATGTTAGGAGGATCAAGAGAAAAAGCGTCAAGAGCAGCTCCAAAAGAAGGCAGAGGCAAAGGCTTTACTGGAGAAGGAAATGGAGTCAATAAAGGGCAATGTAAAGCCAGCTCCACCACCTAAGATCACTCGCTCACAAATCACACAGATAAAGGAGAAAGCTATCAAAGCAGAGTCTCCCAAACCAGTGGTGAGTAGATAATTTTGAAGAAACATACTTAGTAGAGGTCATGACTAAGGATCACTAGATGAATCCAAAACACCAATAGATTTTGAGTTTTGTCTATTATATAAAAAGAAATTTGTAGACAAGTGCAGTGGCACATTTCTTAAAATACTGGAATGAAATTGGGCACAAAAATACTTTGGATATGTTGGTTAAGTTCAAAGTTGAGCCATATATCTATAGTTTATTTATTTAAACTATTACAAGGTCGGCGGCGCGCCCGCATACCCCCTGGTGTTGCAGGTGTCCATGGGCGGCGGTAACACTTACCATCACGTGGGACCGCTTGCTCGTCCACCCTCTTCTCTATAAAAAAATAAATAAAAACAAAATGCACAAAAGGCAGACTTTATGGCTTATGACATTCTCTACCAGTCAAAATGTTATGTACTTAGGTGTGAAATAAAAAAAAAAAAATTCGAAATGTTTATAACGTCACAATTTTGCTGGTCACTCTTATGGCTCATTTGTACAAGGAGTGTCTCGAACATCAGTCAAAAGCTAGTATAAACAACTGTTATCATATCATTGTCTGATTACTATTATTTCCATAACTTTTATTCCACTCCTCCGTGGTGACCTCGGAAACATGTTTTTCATACTCTTTACATTGTCTGCAGGGTCAGAAATAAATAAATTAAAGAGAATAGGGGCCAGAACTGATCCTTCAACATCACTTAGAACCATCTTGGTGTGATAAGTGACTTCCAACTCTGCCATGTAATGAATAGTCCAATGAGATAGTCTTCCAACCAAGCTAGCAACTTGCCCCATATTCCAAAATGTTTCAGTTAAAATAGTAGTTGTCTGTGCAGGACTTTATCAAAAGCATGTTCAAAGTAAAGATTAAAAGACGTCCACTGGCTGTCCACGACCACATCTCTAGCCCCATTGGGGAAACAGCTTATAAGGTGTGTTACGGTGGAGTATAGTATAGTGGTTGGTTCTTATTTCTACAAATCCACATTCTTTTGGGGTTCATTTTTCTGATGAAATAGTGTTGAGATATTTTTGCTGATAATCCCTTCCATACATTTACACGGAACTTTTTAATCGGATTGGTCTGTAGTTAACCGGTTCGAGTTTGTCACCTTTCTTGTATATAGGAGTAACTGTGGACTTTTTCAGTTGCGGATGACGTCCTCTGAAGCGATTCTGTCATTATTTTAACAAGAACTGGGGGAGGGGTCATTGTAATCGCTGTAATAGGCGAGAATTGTATATAGTTTGGTTGCATATGAGAATCATATACAAATTCGAGAGTCATTCGAGATCATTCGATCACTCTCATCTAAACGAGCCAAAATTCAAGTCGCGATCTCCGCAATAGATATATTTATTCGAAATCTACCTAAAGTATCGTATAGCTGTATTTACAGATGTATGATTTACAGTTTTTTACCATAATTTTGAAATTGAACCCTATTTTCACAAATTTCAGTCTTCAAGAGTGGTAGTTGAAGAGACGCCTCTAGAAGAGAATCTCAACAGGATACAGTTGGACGGAGAAGTGGCACAGTCTGTTGAAGAAGCTATATCTGTACTCAGGTGCGTTGTTTATAGAGTATAGTCTCCAAAACATATCAATGTGTACAAAATGGATGTCGATACTGGTTTTATAGGGTATTTATCTTGAAACATTTTTAGGATTTTCTAGTAAAAATTGGTTCACTAGTCTTATAAAATACTGTTCAATAATTTAAATGGGAGTGGACTGTTTTGTTAATGGGATTGTTTTCTTTATCTGTATATGGTTTAAGATAAATAGTTTTATATATCAGGTTTTGTAAGACAAGGTAATCGAAATGTGGGCGACGCCACGGGCAAACGCTATTTTTTATATTTATGTAGTGTATAAAATGACTAATAAAAGAGAATGTTTTGTCAATATCGAATTACTGGTTGTGGGCTGAATGAAAAGATCATGTCTATACTATAATGAGATTTATGAAAGAACTTACGTCCACGAGTGGAGACACAAAGGTTGGTGGTAATCTAAATATCCTTATGAATATGAAATCCCTTATATTTTTTGTAATAAACGGACTAAACAGAAACTTCACGTATTCTAATCCAATCCAATTTATTCAAAATGTAAACAAAATGGCGGCCCGACGTAACTAACACGGCATGAAATTAAATAGTGAGGTGATATTTGCTTACATATCCATTGATTTTTCAAATGATCATGTAATGTAGAAGATATGTATGTAATTTATTAATACCCTATACCCCTATGGGTGTAGGGATATATTATACCCCTTTGGGTAAATCATAGTGAAACTGATTCTGTAACATAAAGATCGTTGTATATGTACCTATAATTATAAATATGTTCATTATATTATTATCGAGATTGCAAGTTTGCTCAAGATTTAAAGTTAAATATTGAGATATTTCTTTAACATGGCTGTTGAGGATGAAGGCCAACTGTAGATTGGAATTGGTAGATGCATGTGTGGGATGGATGATATTTTAATACATGCCTGTACCTATACTTGCCTGTTGCAACCTGAAATCTGTAATAGATATTCTAGTGCATACCTATTGTTGTGTCTACGTATTTTAAATTATATAACGATTGTTGGACGGTGTGCGCAGTGACTTTATATCATACTCGTAGGTATATGTATTATACATCTACCTACGTGCAACATCTATGCAAGCCCGGCAGGGTGGCGCGGCGGCCGCGCAGCCTCAGTCGTCGACCGTGATCACCATACGACACTATACGCGTGCATCTTTGGACAATCGACTAACCAAAATCTAGTTCTTTCTTGCACCACCTTACCCATATTATCCACAACACTGGCCCAGTAGCTGGATCAGCCACAATGGCCATGTCAGTTACCTCGGGCCACTATGTTTGTTTATATATTGAGCAAAATGGGGTGGAACGGAATATAAATACAACACAGATAATTGTAACATTTCAATTTCTTTCTAGTGACAAAGCTGACGTAGATAAGCATCCCGAGAAGCGTCTTAAGGCAGCCTACACAGCCTTTGAAGAGACTAACCTACCAAGGCTCAAGGCTGAAAACCCAACACTCCGACTGTCACAACTGAAGCAAATGCTGCGCAAGGAATGGACAAAATCTCCTCAGAATCCACTCAATCAGGTCTAGGTCCTAAGTTTTCATCAACTGCGCCTAAAACCACTAAAGTCGTGGTGTTTTTAAGATTGTTATGATAAATGTTGTTCTAATAATTCTTAATTTGCGGTTTTTATTGTTGCCTCATTCATGCTAAGGAAAGTGACGTCATTGATGCGTAGCATAAGGTGACGTTAATTGGTCGATCAATAAATGGGCATTTATTGGTAAATGATAGAAATGGCGTCGTTTTTCTCGTAGCCTAAGGCAACGTTAATTGGTCAGTTAAGGAACGCTCCCTCACGTAATTGGTCAATGAGTGAAATGACTTTATTGATCCGTAACATAAGGTAGCGTTCATTGATCAACCAAGAAATATTCCCTTGTGTTATTATTTAATAATTGAGATGACATTGATCTGTAGCATAATTAATTATAGCATAATCAGGGTTAATTGGTCAACCAAGAAAAACAGCTTTATGTTATTTGTCAACAATTGAATTGAGTCATTGATCTGTAACACAAGGTAGCGTTAATTGGTGAACCAATAAATGTCCCTCTCATGTAATTGGTCAATTATTGGAATTAATGATATGATTGAAAAAACATGAACTCTTACTTCTTAACATGAAGAGTGCAAAATGGTTGTGTTCATAGACATGCATTGTTTTCGTAAAATACTGATTTCTTGTTATAAATTAGACCATCATTGCAAGAACTGGTATTTAAATTCTTTCAATAGTGGTTGACTGTTAAAAAAAATACAGTTCCGTACTAAATCTAAGTAAATTTTAACTAACAAAATTTTAGACAAAACTTTTATGGAAAACATTAAGGAACGCTTTGATTGTTATCACTCGTTACCTGTGGTACAGTGTCTGTGTTCAAACTAAGTTGTATAATGCGGATTTAATGTTGTAGTGATAATGTATATTAATTTATTTTTTTGATATCACTGTATATCACACAGTACCACCTCCAAAGCTTCTCTAAATTTATTATTATTAGAATACTAATCGTTAGAATCGTTTTTATATAAGCCTTTATATTACATTTTCCCGAAACTTGTCAATCATTTCAAAATTAAAAAAAAATGTTAACATAACTTTGTATTTCATACAGTCAAGCATCTCTTTTAATAATTTGCTATAACTCGAGGTTAAAAGAAAACAGTGTAAGGAAGATTATTTCTTAGTGCGGTCTCAATTACATGCTTTCTGCACAAATAAAAGGATTCTATTTTTTTTTTTATTTATTGTACATACATAAACTACAATGTTAATAAATAAGGACTTAAAATTTGTACTGAAATATAAAATTATAAACTTAAGTACAGTTTTTCATTCATTCCGGTTCATTGGTGTATTGTAGAGGTATTCCCTTGCGACCCTCCTCTGCCTTTTTAACGTCAGTTTCTCCTAGTTTTTGTTCTAGACCTTTCCATGATCTTTCTTGGAGGTTTTGGCCTATATTTTCTAAGGCCCAGGTTTGTTTTTCTGCTAAATCCATACCGTCTGCTTTATTAGGGCCTACTTTTGTTTCTCTTATTTTGCCTGTTATGAGACTAACATCCGTACCCTCAAAATTATCAATATCACAGTAGTATTGCCTCCCCGGGAGCAGTTCATCGTAGTCTGTGATGTGATTTGTGAAGTACTGTTCTCTCTTTGCATTTAAAGCGACTTCTAATTCGAATGGGTACACAATTGGCTTGTAAAAATCACGACTGCTGTATAAGTCATTCTCAGGACATGCTATCATTACGTAGATGTCAATCTAAAAACACAAATTTTAAGTTATGGTCTTTAAAAAAAATTAGATTCAAGTGTTTATGTAGAAAATGCCAAGTTGCATGGTGCATTTGTCATTAGTATTGTAAAAATGGATGCTCAATGCTAGAGCGGTGAGTGAACGTAATCAACCATAAGACTCGAGCATTCTTAAGCATTATGGTCCAAATTTCTAACATTTGGTGGTCTACTAAACTCTTGAGGTTGAACGGTTCGAGTCTAAACTATTATGCTTTATTAGGGCTAATTTTAAAAATTCTATTTTTAGTAAAATAGAATAAGGCAACTGAACGTCGGCTATGTTGTTTAGGAAATTGCAATACATATTTGTAAATCAGTAATCACAATTTTAAAAACAGTGGGCCTGAGCCTATTATGCCACATAAGTAAAGACAGTGGCCGCTAGTGTTATATAAACTAATTGGTTATGCCTTTTTTTGAAAATACCAATCTAGTGTAGGTATACTTTTTACAGATATTATAGATAGATTTTTTTATAGATCGAGCAGCCTTAACCATTCTGTAGAAATTAATGAAATTAACCGAGCAAAGGGGACTTTATTGTCCACGAGGACTAATTAAGTTTGGTTTAAGATATTCCAATATTAAATTTCGTTGTTTGATGTATCTGTATTAATTCTCTTAACATTTGATTTTTAGGATAAAGTAATAAAAATGATTTCACAAAATATTTAATATCTGGAAAACTACAACCCACATTACTGATTCAGGGATACTTATTCATACTTAATCGCTTACCTCAGGGAAATTCGCCAATTTAGCCACATTCGGTTTTCCGACCGACACAATATAACTTTTCTTCCCATTAACACGGCACAGCTGCTTCATCCTGCTGATGATGTCCCTGGTCTGGTCTCCGGCCAGCTTGCACACGAGGATGCCAATAACATGTGCATCCTTGCACTTCTCTATGAGGAAGCGTCGGCGTTTGAACCATACTGTTTCATTTAATCGCTCAGTTTTAGCTGTATTCGGGTCCAGGAGATACCATTCTGAGGCTTAAAATAAACATTACAGTAGAATAGTTACGAGTATATTTGTTTTAAGTACATACAGTGTATTGGTAAAAAAATTTTGTTAACATACTTGGCCGTTTGCAGGATAAATAATTAAAACACTCCTGTGGTATTAATGAGCATGAGGGTGAAGTCTCTAACAGAAGCTAATAATTATTATAAAGTATGTTTGTTACATCTTCACCCCTAACCCGATTTAAAAGAAATTGGCTTAGAGGTAGCCTGAATCTTTTTTTTTATAAACAAGAGCGCGGACAAGCAAGCGGTGCCACGTGATGTAAGTGTTACCGACGCCCATGGACACCTGCAACACCAGGGGGTATGCGGGTGCGCCGCCGACCTTGCAAAAACCTATTCACAACTATTTTGAAGAACGCCATATCGTAGCTTAATGGTAAGACCTCTTGAGGCAGTTCGTTCCATAGCCTACGGGTGGATCCACATGGGTGAATTCGCGGGCAAAAGCTAGGGACAAACTTAAAAAAATATTTCAGTACAAATAAAACAGAAGTACCTGCAATAGAAATTGTATAATTAAACAATGTTTGTCCCCTCGATCCAAAATAAACGCAGATGCAGTCTTTTAAAGTTTCCACTGGTAGCTCCTCTCCACTCCTGTTCCTAAGGACTCTTCCGAAAAATCTGTTAGGTTTTTCTTCTATTTGCACAAATGCTATAAAACTCTGGGGATACTGTTGATACCACAATTTAGATAATACATCTGAAATTTAAATTATTATATTAGATTTTCAATAAACTAAGTGATTCTTCAGCAACATCTGAAGTGAAGGAAAACATCTTTTGGTATTCAATGTTTCTTTCATAACAAAATAATTTCGACACGTAATAATCACAAATCAGTATTGGGCCATTTGGTAGATACTATACAAAGGGACAAGGGATACTATACTATACTGTCCTATCCAGGCTATCCTGATATCAATAATCCTATTTATAATGTGTGTATGTATTTTTATGCAATGTTTATGAATAGGGAAGAAATGTGTTTTCTTTTCATTTATTTCTAAAGACAAAAGAAAAGATTTCTGTTTTTTACCTTACTATGGTAGTCACCTACAGTAAATTACTATGGGAGGGGGAGTGTACGCTGCAATCCAACAGCCGCTCGGCGCGCTCAACTGGCCACGTTACCCCTCTCTCACAGAAGACTACCTTGAAATGTACTGCATTTCCCAATTTATCTTATTTCCCCAATGTACGTACGTGTTTCGGTAGTGAGTGAGATATGCCAGAGCCCATTCCCATCCGATCCCTTCCCATTTTCTCAACCCTTTCTTCAAATCTATTTCTATATCTCCAAAGGTAGGCACCGCATCTGGGGTCTTGCCAACGTTTGTCATTTTGGACTAATGTCGCATATGTCTATGGACAACAGTGTTCACTTACCATCAGGTGGACTGTATGTTAGTTTGCCGCTTTCGTCCATAAAAAAAAGAACCCTCGAGAATGTAAGAGTATGCGTCAGAGGTTCCTTACGAAGTTTAATTGGTAGTGTGTGATGTTGACAGACATTAGAATAGCACCATCTAATCTTTTCCCGTGGGTGTCATCAGAGGAGATTAAGTGATAACAAAGCTACTACCACAAGACCTGACAAACTACACCACTTCTAAGGCTGGATTTGTCAACTTGCTTGGCCAATGTGGCGTTTTAAGGCTATTATACATTCTTCATGCAAGACAATGTATGTGCATGACGAGGTCCATGTTTAGCAGTGGATGTTAAAAGGGCTGAATATGATGACAGTCATGTTTAAATTCAGGGTCATACAAGAGACATGAATTAATATAATCTAATATCATAAATGAATTATGTGTATTTTTTTCGCCAATCTTACCTTTACAATGTTCAAATTCAGCATCATAGAATAGACACAGTTTGCCATCTTGTTCTGAACTGAAGTTATTATGCAATATTTTCATCGAAGCTTCTATATCTAAATCTCTTTTAGGCAGCACAGTGAACACTGGTATATTGGACTTAGAGAAGCAGGTGTGGCCATAGTGTACAATTGCATTCCCTTGCACATGCATTGCAGCTACTGAGTCCACACAACAGCTAAAACAATTACATTGATTGATTACATTTTTTTATAGAAAGTTGACAGAAGAGCAGAGTGTCCACCTGTGGTAAATGGTTACCACAGGTGGACACTGCTCTTCTGTCACCATGATGATGATTATTTACATGATTTACAAATCTTGTTAAATTGTTCACATAATAACAAATAAATTACTTTATCATGTATCCGATGAATCTTACAATATTTAAATAAGCCAGGTATGGTCATTGTTATATTTGGTTTACATAATTTAATTTAATAATTATCATTCTAAGTTTCATTCATTAGTAATAACTAACTTACAATATGTAGTTCAAATTAAATCGTTTTTATTGCATAGAATAAAGGTTTTTCATTAGTTTCAATTGAATCCTAAAATTAGTGACGGGTGGTGAGGCTTTGAACCTGCCGCTATATCATCTAGGTATCTTGCAACCATCTCTTCCTCGGGACGGTTCTTCCGCACACAGCCAGAACACGGTGCAGTGCAGCGAGGTGCAGGCCTCGTCGTTAATACGGCATCATTATGGCTATGCCACCTACCTATATGACTACTCTAGTCAATTCCTGCTCAATGGACAATATATAGTCCGTGCGCGAGCTCCGAGGACGCGCGGAATGAGGAGCGGAGGGGACTCGCGCCGCTCTTCAGTCCTCGCCTCACCACCGCGTGCTCCTCAGTCATAGTGCTGTTTGCCACGCTGAGACAAGCTTATGTTCCATTATCGACCTTTGCGCATTATTACCAGTTATATTTTTGTTTTATATTGTTATTTTTGTTGTTTTATTACTTTCATTGTTTAAATACAACAATATGGATAGCGGGGAAGGTATAACTACACTCTACTCTAAAGAAAGAAATTGTTTGCTATACATCGACAAGCACGTGAAATGTCTAAACGCGTTATTAATTTCATATCATAGTATACAGGAGAATAAAGTGCCCCCAAAATCAAGCAATGTTAGACTCGCTCTGTTATAATAAAATTCAGGGCGACTCGAGTATGAGAAAAATTGAATTATACAGTTTAATTGAAAAGCACAAGGCTCAAGAAAAAATATTTAAAATTGATGAGTTCATAAAATGTCACGGCCACAATGTAATTCGTTTGCCGCCATACATGCGTGACTTGAACCCCATCGAGTTAGCATGGGCTAAAGTTAAAAGGATTGTCAGGGAGCATAGTGTCTCATCTGATCTGTCATTAAGCAGTCTTAAAGATGTTGCCGAGTTGGCTTTAAATCAAGTCACAGAAGAAGATTGGTGTGGTGACGATGATCATGTCTCAGCATTGGAAGAGGAATATTGGTAAAAAGATGGGCGAATGGAAGATGCCATTGATCAATTTATTATTGAAGTTGTAGAAGACAGAGACATTGACGTGTCATCCATATCGATAATTTATAATTCAGATAATGAATATTTTTTATTAAATAATTGTTTTTTTATTTATCCCATCAAAAATACTGTTGCTACATACCATCGATAAATTTATCTACTTTAGAACATCACTAGCCTCTGACGTCAAAATTCGTCAGGCGTCCTCGGAGCTCGCTAGAGACAGTAGCTAGTATTGTCCACTGAATGGGAATTAACTAATCTGATCAATATTGATATAAGAAGCTACATTATGCGTGTCTAAATATAGGCTACAATTTATTTTGAAATTTTGAAAAAAAAAAACACTTATAAACTGAAGCGAGGGCGGATTTTAATAGTTGTTAATAAAGTAATAATTTAAAAAGAAATTATTAAAATAATTTTGAATCATAGAATGAATTTTTGAATGACTATAATATACAACTATAAGTGATAGATGTGCCCAATTATTTTTAGTAGGATTTATAAAGATGATGTAGCTTACTTTGAGCGCGTTTCAATATTTTCATGATAGATTGCAAAAATATGGGGGTGGCAAATTTGGGATCCGCACCAGGTGCTAATGACCCATGCTACTCCACTGCCAACACCTTCATTATACTCTTAACTGGGTAGTTACAGTGTAATGGAATAAGGGGCAATTTTTATTCTATTATACTCTGTATTCTAAGCTAAATAAATCAGATTGTTTCTGGGTAGGAAAGGAGTCTGCACATTAATCACACTGAATAGAATAAATGAATAAATCACGCTAGATCAGTACTATGTATGTCAGTGTTCCTCCCTAGCTTGGTGCATGATTTTAATATTGTTATCTGTTTTCTCAGTAAGATTCACAGTTTGCATAGAAGAGATTGCTTTGGTGATAAGGATTTGGCCTATTGTACTTTTTGTGTTATTTAAATTATCTTTTTGCAACATATATTGGTGTACAATTGAGTTTATCTATCTATCATCCTATATGTTATATTAGGTTGAATCATTGCTGACCTATTGTGATCACAACCATTCTTATATCTAGTTTGTTGGCAATGACTAGGTATGAATTGAAGATATCACAGGGAGGTTTTAAATAATTTTAATTCTCATAGTTTAAATTCAAACTAGTACATTGTGATTGGCAAAAACATTCTACACATAAAATTAAGGCAATAAGTTCAGAAATAAGTAACATATTTATTTACCTTGCATACGATGTGTCACCGAGTATGTATAAATCAATATCGAGTCTGCTCTTTATTTCCTCGTAAATTTCAGCACTTAGACCCAGTAATTCATCAGGGAATTGCAGACATACCTGCAAGTGTCGTATATGTTTGATAAATAATTGTAATTTATCAAATATAAAAGTATTTACATAAAATATTATCCATTATTTGCCTTAGAAAAGTTATTCTCTGTTATCCATTTACAAGTTTCAATGATATCGAAGCGTGAAATTATGTTTTCAGACTGTTCGTGTTCAACATTATTAACGTGCATGTCTCGTTGGATACATATTGTGGCGTCTGTTGTAAAATTAGGCATTATTGCTTCAAGAATTTTGGGTTGGAAAAGATATTCAAATTTATGGCGTGCAGAGAAAAGACGCAAAAGTGAATGTGTTTTTATTTCAATACAGCAATGGTACAATTAGCACATTCTGCCAGGGAAAGTTTTTTTCATTATTAAATAATTACAAAGTCTAAAACGAATATTGTAAAAAAAGAAAGAATTGTAATGCACAGTAGGGTGCACGACAGCAATACCGTCTCTTTTTTACATCATTAATACATATGCGCTATAAGAAGAAAAATTCTTTAGATAGGTAGTGCTTCATTTCGATATATTGTTGTGTCAACTTTATTTTGTCGTATTGTAATGAGATCTATATTTTATAATTCATATAAACATCATATAAACATTCTGGGATTTATTGTTTTCCTAGAAAAAGTGATTATTAGCAACAACATAACTTAACTTGCGACGAACTCTTCTGTCACATCCCTAAATACCGCTCTATGAGCATAGGAATTTTACAAAAAAAAATACACTGTCAATCTTAACATAGTCATCATTAATCGGTGAACTTAAAAAACATGGAAGCAGTCGTCTCATACTAGCCACGGTTGATTATCGGCCCTACAACTCACACAAATACAAAGCACGCACATAGAATCAAAGTAATACTATACTGAACTATCATCCGCATAAAAATCAACCTTACCCGAACAATTCGAGGTTGTTACTAGCTTGTACTGTACAATAGTTACGTCCTTTTGTTAATAATTAGCAAACAGCTCTGGCATTGGGCGCCGCGTGCTTGGATGTACTACATGTGGAAAGTGATACCACTATCCTTGGGATGATTATCTGGATGACTCCTACACCACTTTACCACACAAGAAAGCATTTTAATCGTAAAACAGTATCGGTAAATCGTCCTTGCTCACTTGCCGTCGGGTTTTAAGCCTCGTCCACCTCGGAACAATTTTTAAGCCCCGCCCACCGCGGAGCACTTTTCGTTGCGCCATAATCGAGCGGTAGGAATGTTTCCATTCTTTTTAACTTCACCGTCATTAATCATGAATCACATACAAAAAAAAAACGCTTTTTATAAGTTTTATTATTCGTTTATTTATGCGTTTTATTATTCTAAGATGATTAGGATAGTTTATTATATTATATTTTTGTTAGAGAGAAATTCCTTTAATGTGTAGTAAATGTTTTCAATCAGTACACCACAAAAATATTTTATTAAAACATTTAAAATATTTTTTTTTGCTTTAATAATCATATTTTTTTGTTTCTATAATGAGAATGACTTACTAAATGTACCTATCTATTTTACTCAGGATGTTCGTGTATTACGAGTAGAATACTTTATTTTTTCAAAGTACTTACCGGTCTTGTCAAATCGAATTAGTTTTTTTTCATAGTGAAGTAGGCAGACGAGCAAGTGTTCCCATGTGATGGTAAGTGTTACCGCCGCCCATGTACATCTGCAACCGCACAATTGCCACCCTAAGGGATGTTTAGCGTGCGGCGGGGCAGCCTCCTGGGGTGGAGATTAAAGAGAACACCGGGTTCGGGACCCAACAACCTGCGGGCGGCCAGCGGACAACCGTTTCACGCGGTCTCCCTGATCCCCGCACCATCATGTCACGCCTATGCGCCTGTAGTTCCCCCCAACCGCTGGTCCTCCTTTTCATTAGCCCCAAGGCTAATGAAAAGCCTTGGGCTAATACGGCACCATTATGGCGACGGACTCGACGGAAGGGTGGTAGCTATACCGACGCATAAACCTCCCACCGCAAAAGGGGAACGCCATTGCCACGTTAGTTGACAGCAGGGTGCACAACTAGCAAATGAGGTTGGCTTAGACTGCGAAGATGTTAGGTGAGCCTCTTACACCACAAATTTATTTCATCTGGGTAATTAGAGTGAACACATAGACGGTTTAATTCATTTTAGTCCTTTTACATAGATAGATACATAGAGAATAATATCTATAGAAATATGTATTTATTTTAAACAAACATTTAAGGGATTAAAAATAGGTAGGTAAAACATTTGCTGTGTCAAACCTTTTTTTAATGTTCACCAACATAAACGGTCATGTAATACTTATTAAAAATAAGACTATAGCGTTTTCTTCACAACCAGCAGTTGAAAAAATATTTAATTTCACACAATTAATAAGCGGACAAGAACACTTGTAAGATATAAAAACTTTATTGCATTTATCATTATGCCAAAATTCATTACTTTAATTGCAAATGAATCAAACACATTATAAATAAGTTAATAATTAATATCCCTCATCACTGATACTGATATCATAGCCTGGGAAGACTTCCCTAATCAGCTTCGCTGTCAGGTCATGGTCAGCTTTGCCATAGCCCTGAGAGTATCCATAGATGTGAATCTTTTTGTTGTCAGGTTCATGAGATATTCTTCCCCCACCCAGCGGCTCACAATCCAATGGCTGAAGCTTCTCTTGCACCTGAAAATAAATACGAGTATACGAGGGCGGTCCGATAAGTAGTTAGCCTCACCGCCCGATGGCGCCACTATCGCAAGAGAAATTTACTATCGTGTAGTATATTATCGTAGACGGCTACTGTCAAAATTTCAGCCGAATCGGACTCGTAGTTTTGTTTTGACCGCGTGTGGAAGCGGGCGTGTCCGCGGATTTTAGAAAAATGGAAAAAGAGCAATATCGGTCGGTGATTCGATTCTTGTTTTTGGAAGGGAAATCGCGCAGCGAAATCATAGAGCGCTTGGATGCTGTGTACGGTGACTCTTCTCCTTCGATGGCGACCGTCAAAAATTGGTTTAACGAGTTTCAACGTGGTCGCACGTCGGTTTTTGATGAGCCACGCCCAGGTGGCCCGAAAACGGCTACCACGGAGGATAACGTGACAAAAATCCACGATCTCGTATTGGCAGACCGCCGATTGAAGGTGCGCGAGATAGCTGAGACAATAGGCATCTTAAAAGACCGCGTGGTCCTGCATGAAATTTTGGGCATGAGAAAGCTGTCGGCGCGATGGCGCCGCGTTTGCTCACTCCGGACAACAAGCGCAACCGTGAGACCACTTCAGAGCAGTGTTTGAAGCTGTTTAAGCGCAATGCGAAGGAGTTTCTGCGTCGTTTAGTGACCGTCGACGAAACATGGATCCACTGGTACACACCAGAGACCAAGGAACAGTCGAAACAGTGGACTTCACCCGGCGAACGTGCTCCGAAGAAGGCGAAGACTGTCCTATCGGCCGGAAAGGTGATGGCCACCGTTTTCTGGGATTCACAAGGTGTGATCTACATCGACTACCTGGAGAAGGGCAAAACGATCACAGGGCTCTACTATGCCGAATTATTGGGCCGATTCGACGCGGAATTGCAGAAAAAACGGCCCCATTTGGCGAAGAAAAAAGTACTCTTCCACCATGACAACGCACCGGCTCACACCTCCGCCGTCGCCAGGGCCAAATTGGTCGAATTGGGCTACGAACTGCTGCCTCATCCACCGTATTCTCCAGATTTGGCCCCGTGCGACTTCTTTTTGTTTCCAAACTTGAAAAAGTCACTCGCCGGGCAGAGATTTGAGTCGAATGAGGAGGTCATCGCCGCCACGGAGGCCTACTTTGCAGACCACGAGAAAACGTATTTTTCAGACGGGTTAAAGAAGTTGGAGCATCGGTGGGTCAAGTGTATCGAGCTAAAAGGAGACTATGTTGAGAAATAAATCGCCACTTTTCCAAAATTTTCGTTTTTCTTTTGTAGGCTAGGTACTTATCGGACCGCCCTCGTATTTAGTTATTTACTCCTACCTCATTGTACATAAATATTGTAGAAATGGCAGACTTGGTGGTCTTATGGCATTATCTACCAGTAAAATGTTACGAAAACAGTTAAGTTTAAAAATGTCTACAGGGCACAAGCCAACCCGTTACTATCATAGTTGGGCTATAATCCACCATATTATGAGCATAGTACATAATAGTGAACGCTTTTGTTGCCTCAATCAGAAAATTGAGACAAGAATATAGAAATAGATATAAATGATTCATAATAATTCATCAATGTAGAGCCGAAAAATTCCATAGAGGGATTATTCGAAATTCAACCCTCGAGGGGGTGAAATGGGGTATCAAGTTTGTATAGAGAAATGCGAACACGCCGTGGGCAACAGTTAGTTATTTTTCATGCATTTTTTTTTATAGTTACGCCGTCGAAAGATTACCGATTTGACAGTTCATGAATTAAGGGCGTATTTTATTTTGTGACGTCATCGTCGCTCCATAGAAGTCTTCGAAAAGTAGTTATTTGCCTAACTAATACGCACACACACATTTTGAACATCGAACATCGTACGTTCATTTACGGGTGAAGCGTACACCCTCCCCCAAAAACAAAGATAACAATCAGACTCAAGTATACAATCACTACCTAAATAATATACTTTTTCAATTCCGGCAACCCTGAGATTATTAATCGTTTTCTAAAAAAAAGCATATCCACACTATGGCCAGCAAGTCGCAAGCACTAGTGGTGGGTAATCAAGACTTTTCGGAGTAGTTTAACTCACCTAATCCTACTCCGCCTGCGGATCCAACTCCTCTTAGTAACTCCTTATCTCTTTTATGTAATCACTAAACTTACCCACGGAAGAAATATAATTAAACTACTAGTAATAATACACAAATTACAAATATTTACACTACGCCACTGATCTCACAAGCATTTAATAATTAAAGATAAAAAGACAAATTTCTAAAACAGCCGCCAATAAGAACGTTTCCCGCGCTTTTGACAGCTTTAGTTTCATTGAATTTTTGAAATTGTTTTTATATTTTTTTTTTAGTTCTGTTTAAGTTTAATTTTGAATTAGGAAGCATACTAAAAACGTTTACGTAAAACCACTTTAATCCGATTTCGAAAATTAAAAGCACTAATTTTAAAGTAGAGATGATGGTAAGCATAATACAAAAAAATCATATAAATCTCTTGACACCAAATAATGACATTTGGTGTCATAACTTTTGCAAACCCGTTGTCTTAATTCTGTAACTACTGAAAATATTGTTGAAAGTCAAAGCTTATTCCCTAACCTAGAAAATTCTGAATGTAACACAAAATGTTTTATCAAAATCGGTGCAGTAGTTACAGAGAAATTCCCGGACAAACATACATACACACACGCACATGCATCGAATTAAGAACCTCCTTTAATTGAAGTCAGTTAAAAAGTTATAAGAAATGCAAAAAGCAGACAGTAATGTAATATTTTTTGATACCATGTGAGTCAAAAAACAAAATTGAGAGCAACTGACATACAGTCTTTATAATATAAAATTAGTAATAGAAATGAATTATTTATCACCATTGCTTCAGGTTTTTTAGGTGAAGGATTCCTGAGAACTTAAACTATATTTAATGAATGCTGGTTATTACAACAATAGTTCTCGAGTTTTTATAATGTGTTACCCCGACTTTCGATTTTGGCTTCTCATAAAATGCAACTGCTTTAAATGCTGTAATACCTTCTTTAAAGGTTTAAATTTTTAAAAAAAAATTTGGAAAAACTTATGAAGACTTCGTATCAATAATAAATTTCTGACAGTTGCATTCACTTCATACTACTTACAAGAAGCAATAATACAACCAAATCAAAATGGCTACCTATCCCTTTTGAGAGTGTTATTTCTATTGAGTAGTTAGTTATATTGATAAATTAATTTTATGTGGTTTATCAAACAAATTGCAAATTCAATGCATCCCTAAATACAAAATGAATAAATTATGTACTCATCTTGGAATAAATGCAAAACAATCTAAGCAGGCATGGACAAAATTCACTAAAAAAAACTGATATACAGCCATCTGTTCAAGAGGGCATAGAGTCATCGAATGACATGAAATTGTGACACATGATTTGATGCAAAAGAAAATCCTATACAATAATATATGAAGACTGTACAATTTATTTTGCAATTTTCAGAATAAATATGAATGAACCTGTAAAATATCACTCTATACATCACTTATTTGGTAATTCAGTCTCATGTTTTGTATATTTACATTGAAATAGTTTTAGACCCCATGTTCAGCTAATTTCACAGAACAATGTACAGGTTTTCTGTTTTTGGAAAAATATATATGAATGGTTATAAAAATTTTTCAATAAAATTAAAGTTCATGAAATTGTCCTTCTGATTTAGTATAATGAAATATTAAATACTTTAGTATTCTTTCTGAGCAAGTCATAGAGATAAGCAAAATTAAAGATATCTCAAAATTAACCCTCAAGAATTAATTTCTTAATGTTGAATAAACTATGGTAAATGCAATGTGTTCTCATGCAAGTAAAAAAGTTTAATTTCATTTTACCTCATCATAAATATCCGAATGGTAGTTACACCTTTTGAAGCCCCTCACAATTGTGATTGCACACTCTTCATCCTTTTCCTTGTCATATACTCTTATTAGTATATATTTGAATACTCCTGATGGATCAATTTCCACTTTACGGACAGTATCTAATGGTGAAGTCATTTTTCCCAATTTCTGGACTGAAGTTACTCCTGAAATTTATGATCTAAGTTCAAGATTACTTATACATTATAAATTAAGTAGCAGTTAATTTGGGGAATAGAAAAAAAAAGTAATTAGAGAGATGTCTTTTTTAATGTAAAATATATAATATAGAATGATACTTTTATGAATAGAACACAATTTACAACAATTTTAATTCAAATCGGTTCAGTATATTCAAATTTTAAAAGATTTAAAAAAATATTTAAATCTTAAATAGATATTCAAATTTTAAAAAAATATGATAGCAGATATTTTAGGTAGGTACATATTTCCCAATTTTTTTTAAAACTAGTTTACGTATTACTAGTTCAAACTGATAAGGAAGTTAAGAGCTCTAGGATAATTTTCTTGTAGTGGGAATGTGAATTCGCAAACTTGTAGGTTTAAAAATACGCCACTAACCGGGTAAGATTTTTAAGTATTAATAACATACCTGTATATAGGATTTTAATATTATGCTTAAAAAGTGATGAATAGCAACGTGAAATAATAGTCATTCGTATGAAAGGAGACAGTAAAAGTAGGTATGTAGATGGGTAAATAAATCACATGGGACAAATAAAGTAGTTTTCCGAATTTTAGAAGACGCTTTTAGTTTTTATCTGACGTCTCACGTTCGTCTGCGACATTGTGTGCGTTTGAAATGTTTAAAGAAGGTTTATACTTGACAGTACTGTGTCGTCTCAAATTGCAAATTTTGGAACTTACCGTGTCATAAAATAAAAAATCTGGAAGAGACAGCTTGAAGCAGAGTTTCAAAACGTTGTGTTTCCAAGCTTTCACTATCCAAATTATACTTCGTCTCGTTTTGTATTATAAAAATAAAAAAGGATGTAGCATATTTAAAATTGCAAAGAGCGATTATAGCACGTTTTGGAACGCATTTTTTTACGAAACAGCTTGTTCCTTCAATCCATTTTGACTTGAACTGTGTTATTTTCTAAATGTAACTTGATATTTTTTAAAAATATTCTAATTCTACTAAAATGGATTCAAATCTCACGGGTACGACTTTATACCTTTTTTTATAGCTGCGTATATTTTGTTGTTTCAATAGGTACCACTTGTTGTTCGAACTGTTCTCAAGGTTGTACATATTTTATATTCAAAATATTTTTGAATTCAGATGTTGCTGTTTTCTTCATTGCATATTGAGTTTAAATAACGATTTGTAAACAGGTTGTAAACACACCCATCGATCAACCAAAATACGTAGGTTTTGTAGCGCGTCATTCCTGTCGTAATGGCACACGACAGAGAAAACACTACAAAATCGAAGCTAGCCGATATAGCCCAATAAGTTGATTTATTTTCTTCATACCTTCAATTGCAGAAATTCTCTGACCCTCGATCAGAACATTTATCGATACTCAAAAAGTAGTTTTTTAATGGCTTCTACTCAAGTTCATAAAATTATTTTTATTTTTTAGTATATTCTCCCTTGAACACACGTTTTCGTTTGATCGTTTAATTAACATTCTAACTCAGTGTAAAAATAGTCAGAAGTTTCGTCTTGGGCGAAAACTGCAGTGTTCATTATCAGTGGAAAATCTTCTACCCATTAAGTCCGCCTTGAGTTTTGAGAAAAATAACAATCACTGGGAGCCAATCAGCACTATAGGGTGGGTGACGACTGACAAATTTCTGTGAAGCCACACTTTGAAACAGCAGCTTTCGCAACTGTGGCTGCGTAGACGGGTGCATTGTCACGGAGAAGCCCTACACCTTTGCTTAGTTTTTGACGACGTTTCTGCTTGATTGCTTCTCGTATTTGCTCTATAAGGTTAGCATAATAGCTTCCAGTGACCGTAGTATTGTATTCTTTTATATCTATAAGCAATATTCCTTGACAATCCCCGAATATCAAAGCCATAATCTTTTTGGGGGACTGAGTCACTTTTGCCTTTCTGGGTGGCCCTTCATCAGAATGACATCAGTCCATCCACTCTTGGAAAGGGGATCATCCATAGTTTCATCTTCAGTAACAATTGTCTCCACAAAATCGTTTCAGTTTCTCTGAAAGGCCTTCCAAAAGTTCCTTAGATTATGCTACTCATTTACTTCCCTGCACACTTGAAAGAAGTTTTTGCACCCACCTCACACTAACTTTATTCATGTAAAAATGTTCATGAAGAACCCTCAGGACTCTAGTTTTTGAAAGCCCTGTCCTTGCTGCTATTTCTTTCGTTTTTAGCCATTGATTACTCAGAACTTTTTCTTCCACTAATTTAACGTTGTTTTGAGTAACTGCCTCAATGGGTCGACCCGAGCGGGGTTCGTCGTCGATGTACTTTCGTCCTAAATGAAATTGCTTACACCAATCTTTTACAGTGGAAAATGATGGAGAAGTACACATTATCACATCCCCATACAACATCAACAAACCTTTGTTTGATATTGGTAACACTTTTTTTTCGCGTGCTTCCAAGGAGTTCTCTTCTTACTCTTCTTACTTCAGTAAACTTACTATTACTTTACTGAGTGACTTTTGACTTACACCGATGGGATTGGACTTCATTGGACATTGACTGAAATTTTAAACTTTAGAATTAACTGTCCTAATTAATGATAAAATTATTTAATTCAATGTCTCTGGTGTTTTATTTTAGGCATGTGGGTGAACTTTTTCACCGCATCTGGGATACCGTCAGATGTATCCGCGACATACGCCCTCACCTTCACAGAGAACCGGATCCAGAATGATATGCTTCTGGACCTTAACAAGGAATATTTGAGGGATATGGGTATCATAAGGATGGGAGATGTTATTGCTATTTTGAGGTATGTTACATGAAAAAAAAAACTATGTACTATAGTATTTTAATATTATTTACATTAGGTACTTTATATAAAGTCAGAGCTGACAATTACCTCACTCAGTGCATAAGCATAGCCATTCAACATGGTAATGCTGTCAGCATGCTGGGTACCTTGCTACAAGGTCCCAATCTGTATGTATAATGTGTATAGTATATAAATATTAGTTAATTTGTAAGTATATAGATTTATCACATTAGAATTTAGGTATTATATAAGTTTATGTAAATAGTATTAAAGTAATACATAGTAATCTGTAAATAAAAAAAAACAATTAAACACTAATAGTAATTTTAACATTAGAAATGCGATGATCATCTGACCATCAGTTGTATTAGTATGCACATTATTCTGTTCATTTAAGTTTTTCAACAGACAATATCTTACATTTGTTTTTACAGTTACATTTAACTTGACGGCATCCCCTAGCAGCTGTTCCATCTAGCTCTACCGGCTTATTCGCCCTGTTAGGGAAGAAAGGAAGATTTTTTCCACTTTTTTTTCCTATATTCCTTTCAATCTCGATTCCCGAATACCCAGAGGTGCAGATGTTTGTTTTAGACTGATGTTGGCATGTATTGCATATGCCAATGGTCAATAGTAATTGCTTACCATCAGGCAGACTATATTTTTGTTTACCACCTTTTTCAAAAAAAGAATGTATCGTACCATCTGACTGCTATCTGTTTCATTAACTAATGTCTGTTTCAGACATGCGAAGCAAGTGCACGAGACCATAGCACGCGACAAGGTACTGAACACAGCCACTACCGGCACCAAAGTGCCTGTCGCGGCCGTTACAGGCCGCGCCACTGTTGCACAAACCAAGTGCTCATCCCGTAAGTACATTTTATCTGGGTATATTATACAAATATTCGAAAATTTGAAAAACCCAGTTGGTAGTGCTCCTTGCTGGGTGAAAGGTTCTGGGTTCAACTGTCAGTTGAACATTCATTTGTTTAAAGCCATTCTATTTCACTATGGTAGGGGTGAGTGCATGCTGCATTCCCACAGCCGCTGGGCGCACTCGATTGGCCACTTTACCCCTCTCTCACAGAAGACTTGAAATCTTGAAATGTACTGCAATTCCTACTTTATTGTATTTCCCCAATGTACATACTTGTTTCGGTAGTGAGTGATATATGCCAGAGCCCATTCCCATCCCATCCTCTCCCTCCCCATTTTCCCAATCCATTCCTTAATCAGCGCATCCTCAAAGTTAAACGCAACGCAAAGTTAGGCAGCGCATTCGGGGGCGTGCCCACGTTTGTCATTCTGTATTGATGTTGACATGTACTGCAGATGTCTGTGGACGACAGTGTCCACTTACCACCACGTAGACTGCATGCTCCTCTGCCGCCTTTTCTAAAAATGTTCCATGTTTATTTATATATTTAAACGGGTCTCAACGCATATGTTTAGTGTATTTATTAATTGAATCTTCCGGACTACTGTATTTATTTTACTCAACGTTTCGGTTGGGTTGCACCAACCGTGGTCACGAACTGACTGAAGGGACGGGTAGTCTACGTCGAGAATTACGAGCAATACCAACTACCCGCATTTGGTCTTCATAGTCCGGAAACTATGAACAACAAGTTATAACACAACACTCACAATATTTAAAGTAGCGTCAGACGAAAAATCGCAAGTTTTAATTTTATTAAATTTATTAATCACCGGATTCAATTTGTATTCATTTTCTCGATTGAAATTTTTATGTTTCTTGATTTCAATTGTTTTACTCACAATCCTGGAGAAATAGTGGCGATCGGTGGAGAAGATTGAGACCCGTTTAAATATCTATATAAAAATTAAATGCTGTTCATTGGTAAGCGCATCACTTGAGAACGGCTGGACCGATTTGACTATTTTTTTAAAAATGTTCGTAAAGTCCGAATAAGGTTTTTAGGGAAAGAAAAATTGGAAAAGTTGCCCGGAAAATTAGAAAATTCGGCAATAACTGATAGTGTTTTTTTCTGTGGGATTTTTGTATAAAATTATTGAAATTTGGACAGGACAACGTCTGTCGGCTCAGCTAGTAATATATAAATGTGTGAAGTAATATATGTGTGAAAAACGCGTTGTTGAAAATTCTTTATTTTTTAATTTTTTAAACAGTTTACACACTTTTAATTGCGAAGCCATTGAACCGACATTATTGTTTCACCTATTAAAACCAGAAGTGGTCCAGCAACTCCCTGCTAAAACTATCGGGCAATATCAATTGGCAGCGAATCATAAAAATGGTGGCCATCACAATAGATTAGCAATTGTCGCCGTGATCCCCTATACTCAATAATAATAAATATAATAATTATAATTTGGTAATATGTATTATTATTATTATTGTTATTATTAATAATACTTATGTGGTTGATTCGTAGCGGCGAGTCGCATGCTAGAGTACTACACGCGCAATCCCTCGGTGCAGGACATATCGCCCACACACAAACGGAAAGTCACAGATGCTGGGTAAAACACATTTTGTGTTTTTTATTGTATTATATTTGACAAACTAACAGAATATACCTACTATAAATAATTCTTAGCCTCAGCATTATTGCTGGTATGTCTATATTCCGTGTTAGCTGGTGTTGAAATTTTGTCATATCTCTTCTCCTGGAAGCTATTTGTCAAGTCTGTTTGTAAAACTGTTTATAGTTATCGTTTCAATGATTTCTTTATTATTTGTTGTATAAAAATAATTCTCGCCGGTTTTCTGTGAGAGACACTTTAACCTCGGTCTGTTAGACCCGACTTACTGTATGTTACTTTTGTCTGATGCAGCACTGATGCTGTGACAGACTTGAAGAAATCTCGACTAATCCGTTTCGCTCCCGCACCACAAGTTGCAGTGAATGAGGGTAAGAAATTTACTCATGTTTACTACAATACTTTAGATACAATGCGATAAAAATGGAATTAACGGCGACCAATCTAAAATGTCGTTGTATGGACAGATCTACAGACGTGTATTATATTTTAAATGACGGATGATTTCTAAATCTAATGATACCAAATGATTCCTGTAGGTAGCGTATGGTAACGCGTTAATGTATGCGCGTGTGTAGCGCCCTTATTATATGTCACTCTCTCGGGGCCACGACGCTCGGCATGACGTCGCTTCTGTATTTGTATCTTGAGACAATAAATTAACAGCACAAGATCTTTTAAATCATTAAATTCCTTCACCACATAATTCCATTTATTGGGCTCAAAATAACTTCATGTTGTGCTAAATATCTATAGTATTTTTCTAACGAAAATAACAATAATTTTCTATCAATTACATTTTCTTATGAAATTAATGCATACTTTCATTACTTGTTAGTAAAATTTGTTTTTTAAAACTACAGAAATTTAAACTTATACAATAATTTACATACACAACAAACATCAAATATCAAGGTGTTAATGGTGAACTATAAATTCATCTTACTATTAAAAATGTTGTCAATACAGAATACAATAATGTACATTGATGTACTTATCAAAACCGTAAAGAACATTTTTGACCGATAAATCACATTGTGAAATCATAAATTGTTATTTCTAGGTACAGCCAACAAGGTTCCAGTCTTCTCAAGGCTCGGTAACTCAGAAGTCACCAAAGTTACCCCAACTAATAATGATAAACCCGTTTTCGCTAGGCTAGGGGCTAAATCAGCTGTAAATGATGCAACTAAAAAGAATCCGGTAATTCCCATAGACGAAGACGCTCTTAAATATGAGGGTATTTTGAAAAGCCCACCTCAGATGACAAAGATGTTTACTGTGACAACTTCTAAGAATAACGTGAGGAAAATCGCTTGCACAATGCGAGCTGACGAAACTCCTGTTAGTGTGAAAGAAAAATTGGCATTGAGTCAAGCTAAATCAGTCAAATTCTCAAACCGAGTTCAGTATAAAGAAATAGAAAGTAATAAGGAAGTTAAAAGTCAAGTTAATGTTAAGCCAATATGTACGCCAGTTTTCAACGTCCCAGGAAGGCGGCTGACTATGTCAGAAAATGTCAATAATGGCATAAAAGCTAGGCTAGGTGCAAAGAAAGTTAACTCTTTAAGGATTACCACAAATGTTTTTAAAAGATTGGGTGTCTGATTGGATACCTGATTAAACTTACTAATCAATAATAATTTTTAGAAGACGTTTTTATTTGTGTTAATTAAAGATGTTGCTGAATTTCTGAACTATATTCTCGCCGAGAAAAAATGAGAACGCGGAAACGCTTCACTGTTCTCGCGGTATTTCACGTTGTTCTCCGTGCCCGGAACAAAGGGTTCTCAGTGTATCGTGAAAAGTTGTTGCCTTATCCTATTTTGGTGTACTGTCACCATCCGCCGTCTTCTCTGTATCCACCTTTTTTATTTTTCTAACGTGATATGTGCGTATATAGTTATAGTAATTTAAGGTGCAAAGAACAGCGGAAGCTGCTACTTGACCATCCATTTCGACCTAGCTCGAGAATGATACTGAGAAACTGTGAAGTGTAGTGATACTTCACTTTCATAGAGTTCTTGCCAAGAATTCACGGTATGAGTGTAGTGCCCGCTTAAAAAGAAACAGTGTTGGTGAAAAGCGATGGATAAATGTGAAATGTTGATTTTGTTGTTGCTGCGAATGTTATCAGTTTCAAGTGTTTTCAATTGTTTTTTTCCTCTCATTGAAGAGGCAAATGTGACGTTATCTGAGTAATTAGGACCTTATTGTCGGTATAGACTTATTGATTTTGGTTAAGATTTGGTCTAACTTAAAATTTCATGGTTCAATATTATGTTTAAATAGAGACATCTAAGAGGCCCCCCAGACGAAACAATTATATTGTGCAATTTTACACACTGTGTAATATTTTCGAACGTTTAGGGAATGGATTGAAACTATGACATTATTGTACAATGTTGTTGTAGGTCTAGAGGCCCTCTTAAATACAGAGCAATGAAAATATTAAGTATTTTTGTAATATTTCACTACTATTTTAAGATTTCACTATTTAAGAAACTACATGCCTATCCTACATGGTATAAGATACCTTTTATCAGATATTGCCACAAACGGTCCTATTGTGTTTCAATTTAAAAGTGACCACAATCATTTTAAAATTTAAATGTATACACTTTCTTTTTACTTTTTGACACTTTTGTCAGTGTTTGTTTCTAAAAAGTAAGATCTTACAACTTTACATAGTTCTCGTAACTCACGACGCGTCAACTTGTGCATAAATGTCCGTAAACACGAAAAGTAACTTTCGTGTCAATTATTTAAAGTTATATTGTGAAGGAGATATGGTTTCTTTTTAACGCGTGCGCATCGGCTTGTTACCGCGGACAGGCCAACGGGGACGATCGAAGTAAATCAAAATGGCCGCTGAGCGCCAATGATCCTTAGTCTTAACTCGAGCGTTACACGCTCGTAACCGTTATAGTCGTATGTTTTTATTACTTGCGAGACACAAACAAGGTAAAGACTAATTTATAACGCTCACGAGCGTTTTGTGCTAGAGTCTTGAAGTTAATTAGCGTTCACGCAGCGCTCATTGTTACAGCCCTAATTGAATCTCTTCACAAGTTATGAAAGTAGTGAATTTTCCGGGATGTGACATTTAATTACAAATTTTTTTTTTTTTTTGAGTAACTTCATTTTGATGTTTATTCTAACCTTATATTGTAAGTTAAAACTCTCTTATATGAAAACGTTTGTTGATTATAACGAAAACAAAACAAGGTTAATAGGGTACTTCAGAAATGGATTGATTTCATTTCGTTTTACCATCATCTCACATATGAAAATTCTATTCACCAAGTTTCTGACATTTAAATCATGCGGCACCCAAACATCTAGCTTTTTTTTTACAAAATTCAAAGTTTATGCAGTTGCTCCAAAACTGTTGAGTGGTGAATGCTAAGCTCTTCCGCAATTTGATGACTGCTTATGTGTCGATCTGCATCATTTTTTTCATTTCTAACTTCAACATTTACCTTAATAGGACGACTACAGCGAGGAACATCATTCACATCAAAATTACCAGACCTGTGAATCAACTGAACCATTTTTTTTTGCAGTAGTTTTAGATAAAACATCTTCTCCGTAAACACAAATTTCTTTTCGAGCACTAGAAGCATTCATACCCTTGTCGAAAAAAATTGTAAAACATATCTAATTTTCTCCTTATTTACTTCCATTTTAAAATTATTAAAAATATGAAAGATAAAACTTTGAATTTGTAATTTCAATTTGCCACCGTTACAAAAAAGTCAGCTGTCAAACGGTATATCACTAGTGATCAGTGTTGCCAGAAATATAGCACACTAAAATCACACTTTCAAAAAGGTCGTGAACTTTTCCGACTACCTATTAGATACCGCAAACTCGCTGGTTGTACAACGAATTGCTTCAAAGAGGTCTTTCCGTTGTGCTGCAATGTGGAGTTCTTCAAGAAAGTTGTAACTAGGGTCGTGCAGCGTCGGTAGCATATTCGTATGCCCCTAGTATTGCAGGCGCACACGGCAAAATGGACAAGTTTATAGGCAACTGGCCTTGCTCACTATGTTCAACACACGCCCACCTGGATACGACGTTAACTGATTCACTGAATGTGTAACAAAACTGAACATGTGGGCGCATCAAATAATGGTAAGTGGTCACCGCTGCCCATGGACACCTGCAACACCACGGCGCATGCGAGTGTGCTTAACAGAATGCAACATGATTCTGTGCACAGGAGCTGTGAACTCACACCTCTCACACAGTGAACACACACCTCTCACACAGTGAACACACACCTCTCACACAGTGAACACACACCTCTCACACAGTGAATACACACCTCTCACACAGTGAACACACAAAGAGCTGCATATCGTAGAATAATCGGAAAACCTCAGCTGGCAGTTCATTCCACAACTTTCAGGTTCGCGGTATAGAGTGTCTTTTGGACCGCATTGTACGCAGCGACTCCATATCGAGGAAGTGCAAATGAACCGTACGACGAAGACGAGCGACGCGATGATAAAAATTTGAAGTTGGCATCAAATTGAACAAGCTCTTCAGAACATTCAATTGAATTCAATAATGAAATTAGCCTAGAATTTGCAAATTTTTTTAACGAATTCAAGTTATAAAATTTTTCAACCTAAGTGTGAAGTAATAGAAAATCGAACAAACCCAAGTCGCTCACGCGACTAGTCGCCCATGAACGGTGACCAAGTAATACAACATATCAATTTCAGGGACAGTCAAGTAGCCTATTTTACATAAATGTAGAAATGAAAGAAAAATAAACTGTGTAAGACTGTCTGAATGTCACTAAATCTAGAATACTGAAAATTTAAAATTTGACCGAAAATTTTAATGTGACAAGATTAAACCAAAATGAAAATCCTAGATACCTAGTTGTAAGTTACTTTACTGTTTTTATATTGCGTAATGTAAATAAAGAGAAAAATAAATAGAAGCTTAATTTTTTATTGTGATATTTTTATAATATATATATATCTTTTTATATATCAAGGTGACAGACGGGGATCCCTCCCTGTCTGTCCCCGGGGGCGGGGGAGGGGGGGCGGCCGTCCATAATGCGTTAAGTTTTCACTGCAGCCCCTGGCCACCTGCAACACCAGGGGAGTTGTGAGTGCGCCGCCGGCCTTCCAGTATCTTATTCACAGCTCTCTTGAAGAACTCCATGTCGTAGCTCAGTGAAGAAATCTCAATTGGCAGTTCATTCTACAACTTATAAAGTGTCTTATGGATATCCACGATACATGCCAACATCAGTCCAGAATGACAAACGATGACACACCCCCGGATGCGCTACCCGCCTATGGAGATAATAAAGTGTTATAAAGGAAATACACCGCTTTTCAATGACGAGATGTGCGATGGTAAAGATACGAAGATGGTGTTAGATTAAACAGCTCTTCAGACCATGTCTCTTATATTGTAGTCAGTATTGTTGCACCATACTGACTCTGTATCTCGTCGAATGGTAATCCTTTTCTAAAATTTTCATTACTAAACTTCCAAAAGTAGGTATCTCTTTTTGTGTCAATGTTCATGTCGTCGTTAATCGTAGCAGCAGATATCCATGGGCGACATTAACCGCTTACCACAGGCGAAGTGTCTGCTCCTGTAAAAAAAATGACAGGTCGATAGAAATGGTTAATTAGTCGATATTAAATTATCGGTATTACTTTCACTGTTTTTAGCATAGCTATGCACCACGATGTGCGGTGACCGTGATCGAATGTTAGAAAGCACTGGTGGGAAAGTAACCGCTACACATGTGATCTCGCGTATCGGTTTCTATAAATCGGTGTGGATGTGGTGGATGATAGATAAAAGCGAGCACCACACGTTGATCTAAATCTTAAATATTATCAGTACCTAAGTAAATACTTATAATATTTAGTGTACTTGTTCTCTGAAATGTAAAATGTACCGGTACGCGAGGGACGCTCCCCGAACAGATGCACCGACGCGCGGCTCGAAGAAAGTCGTCTGTAGTAGCTGAATGCAAAGAGTGAAAGACCGTGTGTGGTGGCGGTACTTGGGTGACAAGCCTATGTTATACATACTATGGTACTTTTTCTCCAGAGATCTTAAGTAAAGTTATTTTCGTATAGTGACATGTATCCCAAAGCATACCCTGTTACCTGGCTATTCCGTCCGTCAGAAGAATCGCCGTCAGATTTTATTCATTCCTATGGCGAACTTTAAACTACAATATTAATAACTTAAGACTATAGAATTTTATATCCGTTCATGGCGAGAGTAAAAAGTTTTTCAAGGGCAAAGTTGTGTTTGTATTTGTGTTTTTGCTTTGAATATCCAGATATTATTTTAAAGCTAAAATTAATTTGTCTGAAACTATTTATTGAAGCTATTTAGATTTTTATTGCGAAACCAAAGTATGTGCACATAAAGTTTCAATAGATGGAATTATCAAAAATCTGTTTCATTGTCCAAATTTGATTTAGTGCAAAAAAAAACGTGACGTGAGATTTTTGTCCCTCTTATTTATTTCAACAGACATTTGGAGTCGATTGTGTGGTTTGAACGCGTTGGTGACTCGCGTCTTTACCTCGACAAGTGTCAATTGGTTAACGTAACAATATGGTCGCATCAATTCATTTGATTCATTCATTTATTTACGGCCACTTAAACTATTCGAAACGCTCACATTTTTTGTCGATCGTACCTACATTTCAACTATTTTTACAATTGATCGTTAATGTAGTTCTTTAGATATCCGCTGTTAAAAAAACTGTTAAAATTTAAATAGGCAAATTAGATCGATTTTTTGTTGGCAACGTTTTTCAAGGTGGGTAGTTTCGAAAGTGTAGGTTGTAGATTTTCACTATTTACTTAAGCTTTGAAATATGCATTGGTTATTAGTTACAGTTTTTATTGATTATGATTTGTAATTTCCAATTTGTTTAAAATGTAAGATGTTTCACACTTCTTCTTCTTGTGGTGCCTCTCCAAATATGGAAGTTGGCAAACAGCTACGAATCGATGCCAGTCCACTCCCGTATGTTACGCAGCCATGACTTTTTCCTGCGCCTCTTTGCCTATCATAATTAGTTTTTTTTTTTAGAGAAGAGGGACGAGCAAGCGGTCTCACGTGATGGTAAGTGTTACCGCCGCCCATGGACACCTGCAACACCAAAAGTTCGTATTTTTCATGCCTTAGCACGCGACCCAGATAAGCAACTTTTCTGCACTTGACAGTCTGGAAGAGTTCGCGATTCCGATCTAGGTACTCGTCGCAGGACTTCCTCATTGGTGACCTTCTGCGTCCAACTAATGGCCAGCATACGTCTATACGCCCACATTTCGAATACTTCTATACGTTTACTAAGCTCCACGTTCATTGTACACTTGAGGGTGCGCAAAGAGAAAGTTAGATTTCGGTTTCACACTGCAATTCTTTAATAAAAGGGTTTCTTTACTAGAACGGTTCTTTCAAAGCTTTTTTGGTTCTAACATTTAGGTACTACTTCAGTTTACCGATACTTTATTTGATAATTTGGTATGAAGAAGAAGGTTCCTAGATAATTAGTTTTTGTTGAGATTTTGATAACAAAAAACCGTAGCTTTATTTTATTTTTTTGTTTTGAAAAATAAAAACTAATTTAGTTTTACGTCCCGTATTTAGTTACGGGTGTCTAGATGACCGAATTTGTTCAGACTTTTTCAGTCTTTTAATTCATTTTATCATTTCAAAAGTTCGTTCAACTTGTGGTTGAATAACAGATAACGTAATTAAAATTATGATCGAGTTAAAATGAACAATAAAAACGAGCGGTGATAGTGTGAGCCCGCGTGTAACAGCGGTGATAGCTTGCAGATATATAATCTCGACTATTATTCGTAAGGTAGTGAGTATGAACCCGGGCCCGTAAGGCTTTAATATCACTAGCTCTGATGAAGGAAATCCTCATACATGAGAGTTTAAAAAACTGTCGTCATTGTATCCATCAATTCACACAGCCTGAGTGGTGGATTGTGGTCCGACACCCCTTATAATTACTAGGAAAGACTGTGATCGGGTCACGTATCTAGTTTCTTGAATCATGGAACTAGTGGTACTGTAATAAGCATTAGAATGGAATATTTTTTCTTATATTCCATTCGTTCTATTAGGAAGACTACCATGGAACTTGTAGGATTAAAGGGGGATGTTATAACATCATGTCAATACTAAGACTTTGGAGGGGGAGAGTGTACGCTGCAATCCAACAGCCGCTAGGCGCACTCGACTGGCCCCGTTACCCCTCTCACAGAATACTACCTTGACATGTACTGCATTTCCCACTTTATCATATTCCCTAATGTATGTACGTGTTTCGGTAGTGAGTGAGATGTGCCAGAGCCCATTCCCATCGTATCCCTTCCCATTTCCACAACCCTTTCTCCAAATCCATTCTTTCACCAACAAAGTTAGGCAGCGCATCCGGGAGCGTGCCTAAGTTTGTCATTTTGGACTAATGTTGGCATGTATCGTGGATGTCTATGGGCGACAGTATCCACTTATCACCAGGTGGACTGTATGTTCGTTTGCCACCTTCTTTCTATAGAAAAACATATATTACGAGTACCATCAAATATCTGTACAGGGTTTCACTATTTGGTAATTATTTATAACACCGCATTCCAAGTAAGTAAATACTTATTAATATTAATTGAATCTTCCGGGCTACTTGGCCGAGGTCTTCTGGAATCTTTTCTCTTTCTTTCTCGAGTTGCGCTCGAGAAGCCGAAGAGATAACATCTCTCCGAAAGTGCACGCAGCCGCCACTGAAGATGTCAACCGCAGTTGTTGACGAAACGTTTGGAAGAAAGAGAAATGATTCCAGAAGACCTTGGCCAAGTAGCCCGGAAGATTCAATTAATATGGACACCGGCCGAGAAAGCCTACACTCCACTATAAATACTTATTAAGACTTCAAGAAACTTTATTTCAAAATTATCCTTCATGCATGATATATGCAGCATAGAATAATTGTTTTAGTATTAAAGGTACCTTTTGTGTAATAATTTGTTCACGTTATGTTAGCGATGGCACCATATTGTCAGTATAAATTTATTGATGTTGGTTAAGATTTTCTAACACAAAATTTCGTTGTTGCATAAGTTCTGTCTAACATCTGATTCTTAAGATTGAGCAATAAATAAATATTTTTTATTTTTACTAAGATTTCATTAGAGACGCAATATTGAAGTAATAAAGTCTCCGTTCGCGATAATGTCACCTTTAGGTCTGTAATAATGTGGAAAGACATTTTTGCGATATTCTGTAATAACGTTGAGTGTTCTATGAAGTCACATCGATGGAAGCTGTTGGAAAAACGTTGAAATTGAAACGGACAGCCACAAAATACTAATATTGATAACTGCACTAAGTAAATACTGAAATGCCTTAATAATTGTGTATTTTATGGGTTGAGTATATATTTTTTGTAATATATAATAAGTATTATTTTTTAAATATAGCGACGCATAAGTTACCTACATTTGTTTTTAAATCCTACTGCGCATATAAATATAACTACACTCATTTACACAGGGAGAGTTATTCGAACGCAACCAGGAGAGAACATCAGTCAAAAGCCAGTATATAGTAACAGTCAAAAACTGTTATCATCATTTGATCCCTGTTATCGTGAGAATTTTTATCGAACAGTTGTAGGGAATAGTAGGTATGTATAGTCCCGGAACGAGTTAAATGCGCGCGGAAAGAATGTGACCGTTTTTGTCACTTGTTTTTAGTGTTGTACTACAATGATCTTAGTGAAAGATAGGTATATCTATATTGGTAAGAGTCGATATTTTTAATTTAAATATCGCGGTCAAAAATAAAACACACGACTATGTAATTATAAAAAACATCACTTATTTTTTACTGTTTTTATTTACTTTCATTATTTATTTATTTATTATTTATCACACATTAGATAATTTAGTAAGTAGGTATACATAATTTTTAGTTTTAAATAGGCATTTAATATTTAGTTTTGAAAAATAAAGTTACTAAAAAACAAAAAGAAAAAAATACCGTATATGCGCGAGCTTTAACAATACAAAAATCATAACATTAACATGCTTTGATAATAATTTTAGTCTCAACCTGTAGTAAAAAAAATATGAAAGTTTTCTTTCCAAATGTCATTTTTGTAATGTCTATTTTACTTTGCTATCATGTTGTTATTTTTGTGAGGGGGAGGGTGCACGCTGCAATATACCAGCCGCTGGGCGCGCTCGACTGGCCACGTTATTCCTCTCTCACAGAAGACTATCTTGTAATGTACTGCATTTCTCACTTTATCTTATTTCCCTAATGTACGTACTTACGTGTTTCGGTAGTGAGTGAGATGTGCCAGAGCCCATTCCCATCCCATCCCTCCCCATTTTTCCAATCCTTTCTTAAATCCATTCCTATATCTCCAAATGCAGGCAGCGCATCCGGGGTCGTGCCAACGTTTGTCATTTTGGACTAATGTTGGCATGTATGTCTATAGGCGACAGTATCTACTTATCATCAGGTGGACTGTATGGTCGTCTGCCGCCTTCGTCCATAAAAAAAAGTATGTGAATTTATTTATTTATTTAGGTACCACTTTATTGCACAAAATACAGTGGACGGGCCCAATGCTACATGGCATCGTCTTCCAACCAAACTTCAGGAGATGAAAGATATCATAACGGCGCGAGCGGTGCAATCATAAACTGATTTTCTTTCTTTCTTCAAATGCAATTCAATTAATAAATATAAAGCAATTTTGTGTCGCTACATTTTTCTGCGTTGATTCAATATTGCACGAGGTCTGTGCTCTTGTTACTAGCCACGCCTTCTCCAAAATGCATACCATGAAACTGTTTGTTTACAACAACTATTTTTTATAATCTTCACCGCGAACTGGGGGCTTGAAATCAATTTTCCATGTCGCTCCGCCGTTTCTTGTAACGTAAATCATTGATCTGTTGTCACAACTCATTGCGATGTTGTTTCTTAAACAATATCCATTTGAGCCGTGACAATCAAATGTACCCTTTAATGTCTTAATAAAATAGTTTCGGGCCCTACGATGTCTTCAAACTTGTTAATTTGTTTACAGAGTGTAATTCGATATTGAAGATTTATCTTCGCTACTTTTTGTTGCTAGCAACTGGCAGGTCAGAAACGAAGCAATACCTATTGCTTCATCTCGCCGTACCATTAAAATCAATTACATTCTTTTTATAAAATAGCCCTAGGATGTTTGGAAACCTGTTTTCGTAGTAAAACTACCGTAAAACTCACAGAAGACTATCGTGAAATGTACTGCTTCTCCCACTTTACTCCAGTAGGTACGAGTACATACGTGTTTCGTTTGTAAGTAAGATATGGCATAACGCATTCCCATCCAATTTTATCCTGAACTTTCTCATTTTCCTAACCCTTTCCAAATCCATTTCTAAGTCTCCAAAGGTAGGCGACGAATTCTGGGGCTTGCTAACGCTTGTCGTTCTGGACTGGTGTTGGCATGTATATCACGGATAAATGATAAATAATAAAATAATAGCCTTTAATTCATTCATTCATTTACAAAATTCAAGGCATTCAACAAATTATATAGAGTAGGTTAACAATCTTAGTGAATTTTAAGCCAAATACGAAGTATAGGTAATAAGTATTATGACAATATGATACCTATATCCCAGATAAAATGTTAGGGACGACATTATCCTCTTCTCAACGAATGGTCTGTCACCGTCCGTAAAAAAAAATGGATTTATTTTATAAGAAAGACGCGGCAGACGAGCACAGACAATCCACCTGGTGGTGAGCGAATACTGTCGCTCATGGACATGCGCGATACATGCCAACATCGGTCCAGAATGACAAACGCTGGCACGCCCTTGTACGCACTGGCTACTTTTTGAGATGTAGGAATTGATTTGGAGAAAGGGTTGGGAAAATGGGGAGGGATAGAATGAGATGGGAATCTGGCTCTGGCATATCTCACTTACTACCAAAACGCTACCTACGTACATTGGGGAATAGGATATAGTGGGAATTTCAATGTAGTCTTCAGTGGACTGCAATTGACCGAAATAGGGAACCAAAATTCGTCTTGTTTTTATCGGACACCAAAATATTTTTATGTAACATTTAAGATTTTGTACATCAACTCAGAAGGCATAGACATGGCCTATGTTTGTGACACTGCATCTGTATTATTGGTGTAGCATTATAAAAGTGAATGAATCTATGAATTATAAAAATAGATTTACTTAGTAGTTTTTGAGCCCATCTCTTACATACAAACAGAAAAAACGAACCTGCGGTTTTTTGTAATATTATAGATACAGTATTACAGAATAATACTACTGACACCATCCCACACTAAGATCGAAAGCGTCAAACCAAAAATCTATTAATTTGCGTCAATCTAAAGATTGTTAACGCTTGCGACATTGAAATTTTTCTGAGTGGAAACTTTTAACATCAACAAACATCTTTGCACTGAAAAAAGCTTAACATATTTTAAGCACATTTTCTAATACACCTCCCATCATAAACGCGAAGCTTTAATAGCGGCAACATCTTAACAATTCACCTTTCCTGAAGGACCAATATTTACGGGTCTATTATACAGCTTACCCAACTTACATTTACACCCGCCTTACAAACTTGCCAAACGAATTTCCACTTTACCCTTTCAACTTGAAGAGCGTATTATATCAATTTGTACAGTAAATACAACCTTGTATTTGGGAGGATTTTTACAGAAGCCTTTTCCCTTTGAAGCAAACGATCATTATAAAGGCGAGTGTCAAAACTGTCGTAGAGATTTTAAGTGCTTGTGAACTGTAGGACTTATAACTAGTTGTAAATAAGTATTCTTTCTTTAATTATTGAACTTAATAGATTTTGTTAACAAATTAATGGACATTTTTTATAGGAAGAACGTGACAGAGTTGGTGATAATTGGATACAGTCACAGACATCTGCGATATATGCCAACAACAGACAAAATGTGGGCACTCTCCAGATGTGTTTCCTAACTTTGAAGTTTCACGAGTGTATATAGTCGAACCTCGTATCTACATTTTAAGATAGCGGAAGAGAAAAGCAAGAGGAGTAACCATTCTAACCCGACCAGCGGCTGCAGGATTGCAACGTGAACTACGCCCATCCCGTGTTTTTGTTGTTAGTGGGCTAGAGATTTTTTCCTTATTTCTCCGATAGGGAGATGAAATAAATTTCTCATCTCATTATACTTTTTATTTCTCATTCTTCCTGTTCCAATTACTGTCTTGATTCCTAAACCTCGAAAAACAAGGGATTACCTAACATTGATTGATTAATAGATGCTTAACTTGTGGGATCCTACCTGGACTAGATGACTACTAAACTTATTTAGTTTTATTACTTTGTTTTTTCACTACGTAAAATTGTAGTTTATACGATGTAGAGGTACTTTTACCTGCTTTTTATAGGTTTAATTTTATCGATTTAACATTTTCTTTACATTAACGAATCCACAAACTAACCAATTGTGTATTCAGTTTTCTCAGCTGGTGTTATATCAAATAACTACCTCTTTTTAGCCTATTTGTTAAATTCATGGCCCGCGTACATACAAAATCTATTATCTTCTCACTGGGCGTTATGCAATCAAGATCTATTGTTGTATCCGCTCTCAAAAAACACATTAAGAATCTAACATCGGAAGTAATTTGCTATTAATCGAGTGCTAGAGAATCTGACTTTTTGGTAACTCATTTGAGTTGACTAGTGTAGTGATATAACGGGGTGTTTGATATAGCCAAGTGTCTGTGCGGGCGGGCGGAGGCGCGCGCGCAAACTCGATATAAGTTAGCGGTGGGGTCGCGCCGCCGCAGTGCCACTCCCGCTGTCTCTGACACCACGACGTCAATCATGAGGAGAAAGGTAATTAAAATGAAACAAATAAATTGATAAATTCAATTTTTGCTCAAAATCCAACTGGACCTGTGTTAACTTGCAAGCGAGCGGCTTTGGATTCGTGGGTGTTTGCCGTCAGTGATGTGTCCCAGAGAACTTTTGAAAGTAGTCAAATGTGGTTACTTTTCAGTGCTGTTATACCTACTTAGTGAAATAGTGAAAGTTTTATCCCTAACTGAAAAATACGTTGCCTAAAGTTAACGCAAAAATGAACACGCAAATGTTTCCTCTTTATATAATATTATTATTATAAAATAATTAATTACCGTTTGTTTATCTATTCTTTTTTGTAAATTATTATAAAAGGCGTACTTAATACCTTACAGCATTATCTTCCAGTCAAGATTTGAGCTATGTAGGACATGAAGTGAAGGGGTACCTAAGTGTAACAAAAAAAACTGATACCATTTATTTTATTTCAGGCACTTCTTGCTGTGTTATGCTGGCTGACGCTAAACGAGGCGTTAGGGGAAACTGAAAAGACCGAGAAAATTGCAATAGCAACGGACAATGAAAGTGCTGAAAGTGCTCCGCGACTTTACCGGAATACTGTACCCTTCGGCGTGTATGGTAGGGGCACCCCTTACGGCTCGTACTCCTTTCACACACCGGACTTCATATCGGCTCCCAAAGCTGCCGGATCACAACTAGTTCCAGTCAAACAAGAGGCCATAGTGGTACAAAATTCCAATGGCTTTTTGAAGGATTCGTACGGAAACAAGTTTCCTCATTCTGCGGCGTACGAAAGCGCTTTCCCACAGCAGTTCGTGCAGCTCCAAGAGTTGCCGTCGCATCTGTCTCAGCCGCTGGTGTCCGCTGCACCCGGTTTCAAGAACGCTCCGCAGTATTTCTTCGGTTCTTCATTCCGACCACAAGCCTTGCAAGCTACGCCGACACCTTTATCATTCTTCGGCAGCCAATCAAAACCCCTTGTATATGCTGAAAGTATTAGGAGCTTTGCGCCCAGTTTTGATATTCATACTCAAGCGCAAGGTGTGAAACAACAGCCGTCGGCTCAACAACAGTCAACTAACAATAAAGCGGTATTCGCAAATGCTCAAGCGGTTGAAGTATTCAATAATTTGCAGAACGGACCCAAGTTCCAACGTTTAGAAGGATTATCTCCACAACCTGTACACCAAGTTGTTCAAGTTGACAAAGCGCAATTGCAGGGGGCACCGGCAAAATTAATAGCGAATAACAACAACAAGAAGGAAGTACAACATTTGATTGGTACTAATCCGCCGATACAATTATTAGATCTCACTCTTCTCGAACCACTGCATTTTGACAATCCCATAGTACCTCAGGTGCAACATTTCTTGCCGAAGATAGACCAGGTTCATTATCGTAAATTGCCGGAGTTCAACATTAATGAACTTAATAAGCAACAAAATGAGATCCTTGTACAAACTAGTCGGAAACCTAAAAATGAAGCGCCACAAAAGAAAGAGAATAGACCGCCGGTTGACGACGATGATGACGCGCTTCTCAGACCGAAACCACATGTAATAATAACAGGAAATCCTAATGGAAATGAATTCTCCTACGAAATTAATTCCCCTAACGGTAAAGAAGTGTACAATGAACAGGTGATAAAATATAATAAGGAAACACAATCCGAGCCTGTGCATTACGACTACAACCACAAGACCGAGAGTGCGCCAGTGCAATATAGCTACGTGCATAATTCAAAGGAACCAGAACAGTTAAAACAAGCCCACTATGAAGATAATGGTCAAGGCCCCAAGCATCTTATTTATACCTTTAAGCCAGAAGAACAAAATGAAGAAATACTTGAGGCACCCCGTCCGCGCCATCCTCCATCGCATGAAGAATCTAATAGTTCCGAGAACTCAAGAGAATCTTCTGCGGAATCTGAGGAGCATCAAGAAGCGCCGAGACCAGCTCAACACTTGAGAGCTGAGCATAGAGAGGAGGAATATCATCATAGACCAAATCATGAAGAAAGACCTGCCCATCAGGAAGTTCTACATCACCCGTCGCCACAACATTATTCCCAGCCCATTAAAAATCCTCCAGAAAACTTACAGCCACAGTTTCAGCCTATAACACATGAGTACGAGGAAGACATAAGAATTGTTCCAGCTCACCCGTCCAATGCGCCAATAAAAGTAGATCCGAATCAACATATACAAAAACATCAAAATTCACACCCATCGTCCGCACCACCTGATCACACCCAACACCACGCACCATTGCAGGTAGAGAACCATTCGCCCGCATATGATCCGAGACCACATATCGGACCAACAGCTCATGTTCATGAGAAATCCAAAAAAATAATTATACAAGAGGAAACGCCCGACGAAATGCACTCACTTAGGGAACAGATGATGGCGGAAGTTATCAAACAGGAAGAGAACAATGAGGAGGACTTCGAAAAAGCGTATAAAGATGCCGCTTATGGATTCCCAGGATATCAGAAACAAGTTGACGACTCCGAGAAGGACATCTACAATCCGGAGACTTATGGGGCACCTCGATATGACGAAGAATATAACATCGAAAATACACCGTTTGAACAATATCAGGAAGAAGGTGACGAGTACCCGAAATCGTCTCGTTCGAATTACAAAGATACGCGGGATAAAACCAAGGAAGATTATGTTCAAGAATATACCAATCGAAAGCCGGAAAGATTATCAGATCGTTACAAGAAAAAGGAAGATTATTATAAAGAGTATTTGAAGCACAGACCAGAGAAATACTCTATCGAAGAAAACGATAAAAAGGAACGAACGGCGAAGTACACTGCTGCTGTGCCTTCCTACGACTATTACTCTGAGCCTAAACCGAAACCGAATCAACAGTTTGCTCGGTACAAAGCCGCCCCACAACAAAGATATGAGTACGACTACTCAAAGGGTAGTCCACGCGATAGCTCCGCGCACGCGTCGCGACCTCATCAGAGGTACAAAAGTAAAACGCATTTCGTAGAGCCACAGTTCCAGTACGGGTTTGAACCAGTGTCGTTGCCGCGCTTACTCGACAGCGAGTTGGCGGCGATGGCCAGCAACGATAGTCCCGAAAGTGAAAAGCCAGGCACGCGGAAAAAGGTATACAAGGAGAACTGGTACATTAAGAAAACTAGCACATCCGGAGTGAAGCCGGCTAGCTGATAGGAAATATTTATTGTATTGCTAATTGTTATCATAGTTTTAAGTTTAATAGTCGATTGAAAAACAAAATAAAACATTTTTAAAATTATCACTTCGCTTTATTTGGACTCATTTTGAGCGTAACGGGTTTCTGTTAACCAAAATGACCTACTTGCAAAATTGACAGATTGTTCCCAAAACAAACTTCTATAGTTGTTACAGTAAAACCTCTTGCGCAATAATACTTTCGCTGTCGACCAGTACATTACGTGACAAGATCTATTTCTTGTGTCCATTTTTATTGTCCAATAGGCAAATAAAAACTACAGACTTGTACTAGTCAACAAAATCAGTCAGCGTAGAGAATGCAAAAAGTTCCGAAGTTCGATTTAGCATGCTCACTGCAAGCGGATACAGAGGGTCGCCGGTGCAACACTGAGGAAATAAAACATTACCAAAGTTTAATGTAAAAACATTTGTTCTTAGAACTGAACGATTATGTTACGAAATGCCAATACTGTGACGAGGGCTATTCATTATTTCCAAAATGTCCAAGGTCTTTTCCACGTTTGCTTTGCATTCGTTGCGGTAAGATTTATAAAATCGATTTAATGTTATTATTAATGCTAAAGAGTTATTACCTACATTTCCTACAAAGCGTAATAACTCTGTTAGAGGCGACGAAACTTAGGCAATAACCAATTATCCTCGGTAAATCAGGTTGCAAATAGTAAACTATGTAGAAATAATGAAAAAAAAATTAGCACAGTCAAGTACGACGGCTCGAATCTTCGTCAGCTTAAAACTAATAGCTTTTTTTTCTATTTTTAATTATTGTTAACACGTGCTTTGTACTGTTAAATATACTTTTCCGTTTTTTCAGCGATAAGACAGTTCATTACATTTCATAATGTTGAATTATATTTCGCCTGGATGCATATTTTATAGATAATGTGAATCATAATTAGTCCAATCATAAAAAAAGAAAGATTGGATGTGATTTCGGCATAAATTAAATTAAAAATTTCTAGAACAAAATAGGGCATTGATTGTAATGCATTTGTAGTAGGGTCCAAACATATGGGTACATTTGGCTCAAAATACAAGGAAAGAAAGTAAAGTTCGTGATTTTACATTCATGTAAAGAAATGAAACAAGTCTGAAATTGTGCTTTGATATTACAGAATAATTTTGTCAAACGTTAGAAACTGAAAAAAGTAGGTATGTTAAGTACCTATATTTTGTATAAGTACGAGTATATTTTGTTCTGTAACTTTCAAAATTTTCGAGAAATCATTTCTGTTTAGGTACCTTGATACAAAATATTTTGATGCGAACATAGGTATTGTAAAGGATAAAGTTGTGTATTTATATTCGTGTTATATCAAAAGGCAGATTGATTAATTAATTATTATTGATTAAGTCCTTGGTAAACAGACGTCGCATGGCAGGCCAAATACTGCTTTAGAAAATTATAAATGGAAAAATCAATGATTCTGGTACCTATCCTAACCTAATGTTTCTGTGACTGTTTCACGACCGCAGCTCCTGACCTTACAAATTCTTTTTTATTCAGACACAGAACTAATGCAGGATAATATAGTCCGTTATCAGTTTATCACAGATTTTTAAACTTAATAATAAATAATGGTTTGGAGCTGGGTTAGGTGTGTGTAACGGTTCATTTAATATTTTTAGAAAGAAATTGCGGATAAGTAAATCTTGATAGAGTCCGAAAATATTTCTTTTTTTTCTGTTTTACTTTTATGTTGCTCTATTCTGTGGCTGCAATATATGTTAAAATCTTAAACATGGGGTAACATGAAACATTAAATTGTTAATTGTAATCATTTGGAGTGATGTTGTCACGCACTCCGACTTATCTCTCCTGTAAGAGTCTACCATATGTGTGTATTATATAATATATAGTGTTTGTATAGAATGAAAATGTATGTATGGTGTGTCGGCGAATCTAATAAAATAAAATGAAGTTATTATATTGGTTAAGCACATAAAGACATTTAAATAGAACCAGTTAGTTGGGAGAGCGGGAGACAACTGGCTACCATCGAGCACATGACTCACAAAAGGCTTAAAGCTCGATTACACAAAGAGATTTTGTTGAAAGCGAGCAGGAGAAAAAATTGATCAAGAATATGCTTGCCTAACATACACAACTGTTATGATCGTATGATCACTATGTCGCACTGTCTGCCCATTTTTCATTGCTCACCTATCGCTCTCCCAGGTTTTCTGTTAGTATCCTCCTAAGAGGATAAGCAAGCCTTTTGTATGTATTTTCTTTTGTATCACTGTTATCATCGAATTTTTATCATTGCAGTTGCAGGCGAGAGTCGTATCAAGTTTGTTTGCATATGAGAATCGTATACAATATTCTCCCCCGATCCGTTTGCGAAACTCTCCTTGTGTAAATGAGCCTTTATATTGAAAAAACTTTATGTTAAACTCATCTAATATAAATAAACGGCGACACGTTGTGTTGCCGTGTATTGAACACTGTGTCGCTACTTTGATATTATAATAAGCGAGAACATGATTTCTGTCATAGAGGTTTAATAAGAAGAAATTATGATTTAGTAAATAAGGAGAGTAGGCGACACAATGAATTTGATTAGTATTATCAGGCATTTGAATGTATCGCATTTATTTTAAACACAATCTAAATATTATTGAATCTATATATAGGTACACAATGTAATTAAAATTTAAAAAAAAATTTTAGAAGTCATAGGATAGTAATAGATAGAATCCGGTTCACGAAACATAGAACAAAAAGTGATAAATTAGAAAGAAAACTTGAGTTGTTAGAGTCCAGGGAATGCCAAGGGGGAGGCAGGAGAGGTCAGTTACCCGCCTTTAGAGATTCGAAAAAATTTGTATGTGTACCTACAATTCATATTTCTCCCATCCTCTCACATCTCGCCCCCCCCCTCTGACCCATTGGCTGGCGACGCCCTTGGTTAAAGTCAAATTAGGGTCAGGACAAAGTTAACTTGATATGTCTATTGTTATTTGTAAAGCTATTAACGTCTCTGTAATTCCGAATATTGCGATGTGTCAGCGTTCGTACCTCTAACTATTAGTAATAAATATTAGGTGCTTACCTACGAGTATGAATTGATCGATTTTATTGCTAGCCACTTTCGAATTTCGATGTCTTCTGTTATAATTCGAATTTCAAAATAAAACAAAATGCATCTAATAGCTACGATGTTCTCATTTCAAAATCAGTACCTATTTCATTTGTTTTTCTGTACGTAAATATTAATGGAATAAAATAAAATTGATAAATTGAAAATTCCTGCTATTTTTGAATAAGAGTTTCGTCACCGCACCAACGCAAGTCAGACAGCTCACAATATCAAATGTCTATGGGCCAAACACCACAAACGATCGCACCGTCCGTCGATGGTTAATTAAACGATTCCGTTTTGAAAATTTCGATCTTAAGGATAAGCTGAGTTAGCAGCAGGGTTTAATGTTAGTGATAAAACAATGTTGGTTCATCGGTGTCAAATCCGTACGGTTCATGGGTACCGTATGAACCGAACGAACGTAAGCGACAACAACGCGTCGAAGTGTGCACTGTGTTATTGAACCGTCACAACAACGAAGGAATTTTGAATCACGTTCGTGACTTGTGATGAGAAATGGATCCTGTACGATAGCCGCAAATGTTCGTATCAGTGGCTAGATCCAAGAATTGCAGCTCAACGATGTCCAAAACGCAATATATCTAAGAAAAAACTACTGGTATCAGTTTGGTGGTCCTGTGCCGGTATTGTGTACTACAGTTTCTTGCGTGCCGGTCAAAAGATTGATGGCGGTGTGTACTGTAAGGAGCTGCAGACGATGATGGAAAAGCTGGCAACAAAGCAACGAAGTTTGGTCAATAGCTCATCTCCACTTCTTCTTCATGACAACGCCGGCGGGCTTACACTTCTCATACGACAGTTTTAAAACTTCAAGATCTGGACCTGTGAACTCTCCCTCATCCACCACACTCACCGAACCTTACCCCGACAGATTTCCATTTCTTTCGAAATTTGAAGAACTTTTGGCAAGGAAAAAAAATTGATTCTGAAGTAGCTGTGATTAGGGCTTTTGAAGAATTCATTGATACCCGTCCACGATCAATCGGTGTGTAGAAAATATGGGTCAATATTTCGACTACCATGAAGTTATTATAACAACAAAAAAACAGTTTCTCATACAAATCGGTCATTTTATCCACCTCACATTATATACCATCAGCCTGTCTCCACTGGTGGATATCCGCCTCTTACAAGGTTTACCACCACACACGGTTCTGCTCTTCTCATCTAGCAACTAGTGGTGCCTTTCTTCTGATGTCCAATCGGGGTGCAGCACGCGTTACACGGTTTCCATTCGAGAATTCGTCCGCCCTATGGGATATCGGTATGGGATATCTTGCTGATACCTTGAGCTATGTCGGCAACTTCAGTTCTTTGTTACGGGAAAAGAAAGAAAGAGACTCCGAACTTGTGAATGAGGCCTTCCGTTCGAGGCCACGTTTCGGTCCGTACGTAATGAGTTAATGACTGACAGAACATACTGAGTATTCAAACATTGTGGTATAGATATAAAATTACGGATACAGAAAGAAATAACTACGTTTACGTGTGGGTATTTATTAATAAATTCAATACTGACAAGAGCTCTTAATTGTAGGATTAATTATTTTTTTTAACATCACACTATTAATGAGAATCAAGACCTCAAAAGTTTTGAAACTATTTGACTAGTAATAATTTAATAATATAAAAATATTATTATGTGTAAACAATGCTACAAAGTTATTCAATACACAAGTTTCTCAGGCTTAAAATTACCTACATTTTTAGGATATAAAAATATAAGGGCAATTCGGAAATAAGATAATTAATTTGAAATCGGCCACTTGCCAACGGGCACTAACATTATATTGTTCATGTGACACTGACACTTAATTGTTTTTCACTTTGAACTGCTATCTGTGCTTTCTGTTCGTCTCTGTGTCCGCCTCTGTGCTTCTGTTCCTTCCGAAGAGTCTAAACGTCATCCCCACAGTAGCCAATCCCAACGTTACCGCTACTACCGCCAAAATCACAGCCGATGTTGATATATACCTATTATTGTTTGAAACCAGGTCGGCCACAAGCGCTACTGGCCTCAATATTTTCACCACTGGTTCACAGCCTGACTCTCTCACATATTTGGCCCAAGGTCTGTTCGCATACGTCAGTTCCCTCGGCCTCATGAACGGCCGTCTCCCAGGGACCGTCTTGTTGGCAGTTAAAGTCATATTGCGCAACTGTGTCTCGTTGTAGTGGCAGTACAAGTTCTTTTTCTTCTTGTTACCTTTAACTACGATGTCCTTCTCGGCACTCTTTGCTCCGATCAAGACGTCCAAGTCGCCCTTTATCATGTTCGCCCAATCCCACATTTCAGCAATCTTGCAATCGCAAATGAATGGGTTGCCTATCAAATTCAGTGAATAAAGTTTAGGGTTATTAGCAAACACTTCAGGTTCTATTGTTGTCAAGTTATTGTTACCAAGATTTATTTTTTCTAACTGCTTTAGATTTTCTAAGAACGCTAGTGTGTATTCTCCGGACCGTAATCTGTTACCGGCGAGGTTCAAATCTGTTACGTTAACGGTGTTTTTGAAGGCGTCCACGTTTAATGAAGTTATATTACTGTTGCTTAAATCTAGAATTGTAACTTGCGATAGTTGTTTTGGAAATACAGGTCCTATCTCTGGAATAATCAAGGGGTTTCCTCCGAGTCTTATTTCTCTTAGATCCATGTAAGTTAGGTTTTTAAAGAAAGCGTTGGCATTGAGTGGTCTTTTTAAACCGCAATATTCCAATTCTAAAGTAGTCAGTTGCGTAAGGTTTCCAAACAGACCGGCTTCGAGAGATAAAAGGTCGTTCCCTGACAGAACAAGTCTTTTCATGGAAGTCATGTTAGAGAAAGATTCGGGTCCTATGTATGACAGATTACTGTAGCCCATGTTTAGGTATTCTAGTTTCTCCAGTGGTGCAAGGAGCCTTGTAAATACGTTCACAAGAGGATTGTGCGATATATCTAGCTCTTGGAGATTAACGAACACGTTGAAGTTGTTTGGTAGTCGACGGAGGCCACAGTTACTTAAGAATAAGCGTTCAAGTTTCGGCAGAGGTTGTAACGCTTCTTTCAAGTCTGGTGCAAATAAAGGATTGCCTGATAGGTACAGACTCTTCAATCTCGTTGCGTTAGCGAACGCGTCGCCACCAATGGGGCCCTGTATTTTACAATTAGATAAATCTAATAACTCCAAGTGGTCAACGCTGTTGCCCAAGATAGCTGCGACATCTAAATCACGTAACTCATTGTCTGCTAAAATGAGCGTGACCAAATTGGTGCAATTAGAGAACGTGTCCTCTGACAGCGATGTAAGAGCAGATTTTCTTAAGTCCAAATATTCAAGTCGTATCAATTTACCGAGAACTTCTGGCCAATCTGTATTAGTGAGGTTGTTGTCGGTCAGCTCTAAATTCTTCAGATTCACTAATGTGGAAAACACATTGTCGGCGATAGAAGTCAGTTTACAGTTGTTGAGCTTCAAAGTTTCTAGGCTTGTCAGCACATCAAAAACTCCTGCCTCTAAGGTTTTTAGAGGATTATTTGTGAGGTCAAGTGTTGTTATCGACGTGATGTTGTCGAAAAAGTGTGAGTTGATTACAGACAGGTTGCAGGAACTGATGTCTAGATATTGCAGAGTGCCGGAGATCAAAAACGGCCCTTCGACGACACTTATCGGATTATCTTGAAGCTCCACGTTGAGTAACCCACGTGAGTCTCTGTAACAGCCGGAATTTGCATGGATGAGCACAACCATCGCGTCGCAGTCGGTTACTATAGTAACGTAAATATGGGTGTGACTTTTGTATGTGTAAATATGTAAATGGGTGTGTAGATGGCGGCTTCAATTCGCATTTGTTGTGTGGTCATTATCTAATATAGCTACCGTCACGAGTTGAGGACAATTTGTCCCGGTTCTGGTCTGCGTTTCAAAAGCTGAGTTCATAAGCAATTGGAACAATTTTATCATCAGCATTGTGAGCTCCGCGATGGATGCCAGAATCGTCAGGCAAACAATGGATGAATGTGGGAAAATATCTCTAGTGTGAAATAAACAATGAGTCATCACTGCATTGTCAATGTCGGATGAGATCAGATGTAAGGCAGGAGAGTTTCATTATAATTGCAAAAAATATAATGAGATAATTTTATAATAAAAGATGTCTCAGAAATGTTTTCGTTTTTGAATTGTAAAAATTAAAACTAAATGTTTGCATAATTAATACATATTTATTATAATTGTAAAGGGCGATAATTACATTTTTCATTTATGAAAAACCATCGCGTTTAAATGAGCACCGTTCACTTTTACACACTCATTTAATCTGGAGCTAAAATTTTCAATCACGGCGCAGCATCGCACGAGGAATGGCATTGATTTCGTCTGTTATTCTTTGCTTTAACTGACCTAAATTTCGTGCCAATGGGTTGAAAACTTTGCTCTTCAGATAGCCCCCATAAGAAAAAATCTGCAAGAGTTAGGATCTGGACTCCTCGCTGGCCAGTTAATGTCTCCTCTGCCACTAATGACTCTTCTAGGGAACAATTCATGCAGATATTCCAATGAATTGTTTGTAACGTGAGATGTGGCTCCATCTTGCAGGTAAAACGTATTTGTAGCCGCTCTGATTTTGCATTGCCATGGGTTAGAAACGTTTGAATCATGTAGCAATAGCGTTCTGAATTAACTAACGAAAATATTTCTGAGACACCCTTTATTACGTCAAATTATTGTTTTATTAAGTTACGACAAAGAACGATAGAACTAAAAAAAAAACAATTTTGTGTTGTGTGTTGTCATTTGTTTAGCAAATATCCAAAAAAATTCGAATCACGATTGCTTTAATATCGATTTGCTAACTACGTACTTCAATAATATTATTGTAACCCTATTTCAATTACAAGCCCAAATTAATTTCTCTTGAAATTTAATTACCTACTTCATTCAATGCCATCAGCGTTTTCACTTTGTTGGCTTCTTTTAACTTAAAGCTTGACGTTGCATATTAAACCTTAATAACATTACGAGTATGGCTTATATGATTTTAATTTGAAATTATACTTACAGGAAAGCTTCGGGATCAACGTAGCTAATGTTGTTGCCTGATAAATCTACATCAATCAGGTACTCCAATCCCATGAAGGCTTCCCGGCCCACCCTAGTGAGCCTGTTGTAAGCGATCTGCAGTCTCCTCATCTTGATGTCATGTGGAAAAGACTTCAAAGTGGTTATATTGTTTCCGTTCAAATCTAAGATGTAGACACTAAGACTCAGTTCATCATAGGGTACTTCAGTGAGATTGCTTTCGGAACAATCTGTCACCCAGTTGATCCTGAAGTAGTGGCAGTCGCATTCGTCAGGACATTCTAACTCGAAGCTGTCTCCATTGAAGCCATACGTCAAGCCCGTCGCGATGAGATAGAACGCTATTACCGTTAGCCGAGCCATTTCAAATCTTAACTTTTCCTTAAAGAATGTGGATATTCAATGCGTAGCCTCTTCACCCATATTAGGGACACCTGTAACTGTTAATAAATTTATGTTAAATCAGCTGTTTACGTAAGTTGATTAGAAATCAGTTTAACTATACGATGGTAATGTTATCGTTAAACGATCGCATGGACATGTGAATTGTTACAATGCTATAAACACATAAATACACGACTATAAACACACGTCATAAAGAGTTACAATGCTACTCTCTAGTAACCAAATGAGGCCAGTTGTTTATTCGTTTTTTTACTGTAGGAGAGTATGTATGTAATATGCATTGAAGATAGATAGGTACATAATGCCACCCGTAAACAATTGCAGTGATTGCTTTTCTGTGAGATTAAAATCAATCTAGTATTCTATATAGATATAATAAAAATGTAACTGATCGCTGTCTGTACATGGAAGATATATGAGAAAAACTATTATTGGGGGCCTTGATCAACGCAATAGAACCCAAAACAATGATTGTTAGAATTTTTGTCTGTGTGTCTGTTTGTTTGTGCGCGCTAATCTTAGAAACGGCTTAACCGATTTGGGTGCGGTTTTCACTAATGTATTGTGGTAAGCTTCACCTAAAATTTAGTGTTTGTTTTATTTCAATCAGTTCATAAATAAAAAAGTTATATCAATTTAAAGACGGTGTTTATAAACTAAAGTCCACGCGGACGAAGTCGCGGGCAACAGCTAGTTTTTAATACATTTTGTAACTTTCCAACAAAGGTTTTTATTGGCCAGTAGCAAAATTGTATAGCAATATTTGTCTTATATGTTTATGGAACTATCACTAATTAAATTACATACCAATTAATCGAAGTAACGAATTAGTTCTATTTGTTGAATTTATTGTAGACAATCCACGACCCAATAGCGGTTTATAGCGTCCAAAATGGCTACCACTAATTGATTTTGGCCATGTAATTGTTACCGAAAATTAATTAGAGCTGTTATATATTTGAAATTATGTACAATTGTGGTCTCTTATATAAAATTTAACATTGCTTTGTGATGATAGGATGGTCAATCAGTGTAATAGCCGTCATCCTGTACTGGCCGGCACGAGCTGTTTCCCGCCAGAATTTTCCAGAAGCCATTAGGCCATGACTTGTCATTCTGTCCTTTATGTTGCACACATAATATAATTTTAAAGAATTTTGCGTTTTTCGGCTGAAACGTATCGGGTGAAATAATGACTGTAAACACACGCTGTAAGAGCCGTCTGATAGATAAATATTTGCATCCATAAAAATATTATTGTAATTGTAATATTAAAATCATTACGATTACCCGTTTGCAATACAATGCAATGCAACTAGCCCTATCAATACCTATCCATTGCTGGACATGGGTACATTGTACTGTGCATGAAGGATGTACCTACCTATTGCCTTAAAACGCCACGCCTAGCCAAGCGGGTTGGCCAGTCCACTTTTTTCGAGATGGTTTGTTTTGTTTTCCTTTAGTCGCCTTTTAACGACAACCACAGGGAGAGATGGTTTGGTGCTATTCTATAGTCGGCCGACATCACACGGCACCGAAATTAAAGTTTGTAATTGCGCAAACGCTCTCTACGACGATAACAGCAAATATTTAATAAAACAACGTCAAATTGCTAATGAAGTTGTCGTTCAAGGAACTCATTCAGTCATTTCACTGCACCAGACCTCTGATTGTTGAGTCATTTGCACTCATTCGTCTCGTGTCCGATGACGTGCCAGCAGAAATCCAGTGAATCAGCGTCATTCATTTAAATTGTATTAGCAAATGTGAGCCTACTGGCTCCCGTGTTACTGTTAAGTAAATAGTTATTTTATATGATGAATATTTTGCAATACTTTGACAAAAATTTTTTAGAATTCCCGGAAGCCCTGAAAGTTCCAATTGACCAAAGGAAGAAATCTTAACTTTTCAGGAGGGAGAGAATCTTTATTATGTTACGAGTACATCCACAGTTATAATCAAGAATTATGTAGATACCTAAGTAAAAATAAAATAAGTTCAAAGGCTAAAATCCGACTTCACAATAGATTAAAAAATAAACTTTAGGTCATAAATAAGAAAAAGGGCCTTTGTGTGCAAATCAATAAAAGAAATTAGCAGGTAAATAAATAAACTATTTTATTATTAATAATAAAATAGCCTACTATTTTATTATTAAACTTTACTGTATATAGACAATCTTCTGTCTGCATAGAGAGAGGGCGGACTTAATTACAGTTCAGGTACAGTTCAAAAATCTAATTAATTAAAACGATGGTATGAGGGTGATGTATCGCAAAGATGTGTATATTATATACCTACCTACCAAATATTACAGCGATTTTTAAATAATACATAGTTTGAGTTGAACTGTTTTTATGCAAATAGAAGATAATACCAGATATGAGATAAGAGAACAATTTAAGACCTTTCCGAAATTTTAAATGAGACACTTTTTATATGGTAATGCAAAAGAGTTTAGGTATATATTATATAACCCTAATTGATATAGGTACCTACCTATTGATATAATATGTACCTATATCAATCAGCGAGCTGTGATACAGTCAGTCACAGCATATGCTGAGTTGGAGACTATTTCTGGCATCACAACATACACATCCATAAAATAGGAACGTGGCATTTTATTATTAATACTTTTTTTTTAATTCTTGTATTTTATTAATGTTTGTGATTTTCTTTTGTTTTTTTTTATTGCCTACATTGTTATTTTTGTTATTGTTATAATATATTTGATTATATGTATATTTTATGTGTGTCAGTGAATGTCGCAACAAAGTGTTGTCTATTGTCTAGTTAATTACTTTTATTAAATTTTAATAATGTGCTGCCTGTACTGTATAAAGCATTGTTTTTATGAATGGTTGATACACGTGCTAAAGGCATGACGGTTCTGAATGACGTGATTTTCAAATTAATTAAACATGCTTTTTAACAAAATGAAGACATTTTAAAGCGAGAAATAATTAAATAAACAACAGATAATATTGAATGAAAAGCAAATCGATGTCAGCAAAATTTTATATGCAACAACTAACAAGTGAGTTGACTTCAATAGTTATTCATTAAGAATTACGAACAGTAAGGTCACAGTAAGATTCACATTTTAATTTTGGCGGAAACCTAAAAACAAAAAGTAAAGTTAATGAAAACTTTTAATATTAGGTAGATATCGTTATCAGATAAGGTTGAACACCAACCGGAATAATTGCTTGTATGTACACCGTGTTACTATCCGAACCATAGAAATCTAAATAATTCTGTTATTATTTACATTTCTATGATCCGAACGTAGTCATTCGTTTGGTATTTTTTCATTCATATACATTCTGAAATTGGTTTGAAATGAATATAATTAGTTACCATTTATAATCGTAGATCGACTGTTTAAATTAATGTCATGCATGTGTCAATTTCTGATATTGATAAATTAATCGTTACAGAATCAGATGGTATACCGTTAAACAGAAACACCACAAGAACTTAGATAAAAGTACTTTTTTTTTCTTTTTATATATGGCAGTGGTGCAAATATCACATTCTGCCAATATTACGATTTATTCGTAATAAAAAAAATGTCTAAATCCTGTCCTAATGCGCAACCTGTCAATGGTCAGATTCGTCGAAGTCAGGAGTCGCTCAGTAAAGTGATAGTAGATTTACTGAGGACAGAAGAGGACTCTCTCACCGACTCGCGATCCCGCTATATCCCCCAATGCAACGCCCTAAGCCGAGGTCCGTTCCTTCCGCCGCGCCGGTTTACCGGCGGGGGAGCCCTTAGGCTCGTTGCAACACACATTTTGTTCATGGCTGAGCGCCTTCTGCGCTCGCCCTAAATTAAACACGACAGGTGACTCTTGAAAGGTCACTAGGGCCAAAAGAATTTAGCCACTCCGAAATAAAAAGGAGGACTCCTTGGAAGTACACGAAAAACGCAGTCAATCCTATTGATAACAAACATTACGCACATCAAACACTTGAAGTTTAATTAACTATCACTATTAAACCACAAAACGCACTATATACATAATAATCAAACAATAACTTCACTCCTCGAGTCCCCTTTACACAGTTGTAAAAGTATAGTTGATTTTTATAAAAGAAAAAAACATAGGTACTCAAAACTTTTAATGTTCGAGTAATGTCGTATTTTGTGCTGAAACACAACAAGGCATAACTGTCGTGCTTGACGCGGAGTTGCAGGAAAGGGGTCGGTAAATGTACTTCTATCAAGGAATTATGAAAATGTACATATTAATACTGTACTTAAACAAATAAGTATCCGCCTCGGTACCTATATGTAGACCAAATTATGTATATCCATCTACATGGAGGAACATGGTGATATGTTTACTGTTAAACAGATTAGGTTTCACTGAGGAGTAGGTCTGTGGTGTTTTATGTTTTACCAACATAGTCGATGTGATCGATTGGCAGTTTTTGGAACAACGATATTTTATGTGATGTTTTTTCTTTTCAGTTGGATAATTGGAACACATTGTTTGTTATGTTTATTAATAATAACAATAATGACTATCATTTATGATGAGTACGACTCATTGAAATCAAAATGTTAAATCACAAAAACTGATGACAATGAAAGTTTTATTAGTTACATTATAAACGGCTGAATTTGAAAATTGTTGTCGTTTTCACCATTTTGGGAAGACTATTTGATTAAAGTATTGTAGTGTAAAATACGAATGATAGAGCCCAAAAGAATTTTTGAAATTTTTTTTTATCTGTCTGAACAGGAATACCCTTAAACCACCCCAGTGGACAGATTGTAATGAAACTTGCCATAGTTATGACTTGTGTCGCATGCAGGGTTAACGTATAGGGTGCTATTTATCCAGATCAATTATAAAGTTTCCACTGGAATGAAACTAATAACACGTATTATATCTAACGTATACACGCACGAAGTCGCGGGCAGTGGTAGGCATATAAATATGCGATTTAGTCGCTACGACGAATAATGATAGTCATACTAATCACAATCACATAAAGGGCGATTATAAATAATATATGACCTTCCACCTGCCACGCCGCTGCTAAGTACTAAACTATCAATTAGCATTGTTTCCGTCGCAATGACCACTGAAAATGTTTGTAAAAAAGATTGGTTCTAAAATATTTCAAGTTAAGAGTTAGACTCAATTGGGAAATATCAACATATTTGAGAGATAAAGGAGTAACAGAATATACTGTATACAGCAAGCAAATTTGGCAAATTTAATTGGCAGCAAGGCAAAATTGGCAGCAAATTTAATAAAGGTACGTTACGTGTAAGATTCTCTGGTGATAAAAAGGAAATAAGTCTCGGTGGAACTTCGGTCATAGTCGGTAGATTTGTTGATCATTTACTGCTTATTAAGTGCTTTTTGCTGCCCGTTTGAACACAATACATAATATTCATCTTTTATCTCTATTTATGAGATAAGAAAGAGACGCAGATGTCTGCATTATGAATTTATGAATCAAACATTAGTAGGTACTTACTAGTACATACGAGTTTTGTTTACTTGTGTAAACAGTAAAAAAAATGAGTATGTTCATTACAAATTTTTGGTAGAAGGTTACCTAATTACAAGAAATGCCTTGTGGACGTTATTTTCGTTGATTATAGTTACAAGCAAGCAATAAAACGTGAAAGTACAACATTAGCGCCGACCTACAGGCTACAACGCGTACGGCGCAGCACTTTTAATAAAAACCATGACTGAGTTTAGCACCTTTGAACGAAGTCACGTGCATCTCAAAGCTAGGCTAGTAGCTAAATTTAAAAGAAAAATGTAGTTACATACAGCGCAGGCTCATAAATCCCTGAAGTACTGTACAGATCCATACTTATTATATGCGTCCACAAGCACCATAGATCGAACTCACTAGAATTATGACAAACTTTAGGTTTTCACTGCAAATTTACGTTTTAGAACAATAAAAATGTCCTTGGTTGTAGAGTAAGATATTACATAAGACGAGGTCACAGGGATTTTGTATTTTCCGGGCCGGTGTATATGTTAAACAATTACTTACATGTGTGTTGATTGGAGTGACGTGTTGTCTGTGCGATTGCCGAGTCTCCACTGGACGAACCGACGAACGCACCGTGTTTATTGTTTGCTCGCGCCATCGCCAGTGATGTCCTTTATGAATTATTTGATTAATGAATTATATAAGCCTACATCCCTTTATTGCACTTTACATTGTGGCTGGTCACTAAGATTATTGTTTTAACGTGTTGTGTTAACGCCTAGAATTCAATAAAATACCACATAACATAGCTGTCTTTGTTAAAATTCACTTAATTTCATATCTACTTGTCTGTTTATGATACGTAATTATACCCTATTAATGATGTAATTATCTACTGTAATCTTAAAGAAAATAATACTGTTTTACAGTTTTAAACTTTATCATTACTTGCCTTACAAAAGTATGTTAACACGATAAAGTCTTAACTCATAATATTGCTAAGAGATTTAATTAGGCGTTTTAGCGATATCAATATTTTTTTATAATGCTGTTATTTGTTAGCATTGGTTATTGACTTGTAGTCGAGGCTGAGTTTTGACTGCTAACACTAAGCAAATATTTTGATTCCAAATTGTTTATGTAAACAATAAACTATTCATATATTCTGCTAATGAGGTCTCACCTCACTCTATGATAGAGACGAAAAATTAATATAACTATAAAAAAAAATAAGTAAGTAAAAACGAGAAAAGCACTGAAACTGAAAGCAAGAGTAACAAAGCGGACTCTCAGTTATATACCTACAGTAAAAATAGAATTTGATAGACACTTACTCGATTTGTTAAAAAGTAATTCGCTAGTTGACTAAGAGATAGAGTCCTTTTTTTACAAGGCCCATATGCAACTTTTCCCGAAAAATATTGAGTATATCAACGGTGGAAAGAAAAGTAGATGTAAATGTGTGTAAGAGATGAAAGGTTTGTAAATCACTCGGACATGGCTGAAAATTTGAAAGTAAGTAGGTACATACTAAATACTGCTCATATCTACACAAAGTGGCGGAAATCGAAGTGGAAGATAAATGGCCGTTAGAAAGCCTATGGTCCATATCCGCCTATTCGTATGGAATATTTATGTTTTCTTAAGCTAATATGCAAAGGGGTCCAATTCAATGACAAATAGTGTTTATACACATATATAGTACCTATAGATGTATTTTTTTATATTTTTAATAGTTTACATCGTCATAATTTTGGAACCACTGAACTAATTTGGCTCATCGCAGAACTTAAGATGATTATCAGTATCAGAAATATTCATATCTTTCGTTTACGATGTGACCCTTTGTTTTAAATACAGCATTCAAAATGCATACTAATGAGATTCCCTCTCTGTACAGTCGAATATCTACGTGTAAAGCTTTTATTGACGTCAGAGCATATTGATTATGTACCGGCAGAGCGGGATCACTCACTGTTAGTATATTACATATTGTAGGTACCACAACTATTGATGCCTAAAAGATATTGTACTTATACAAATAAATTAACATTTTATTATGGATGTCATATTTTACATTTAAACGCTTATCTAATCTCTGTGATCTCATCAAATAAATACCTGCTGACAAAGCCTATCTATTTATTAAAATATAACTCGGGTGAGAACTGGATATTACGCAGCGTTTCTATAATCACTGTCATTAAACTAAGTAAGGGTTCGCTACTGAGGTTTGTAAGAGCGTTTTTTTTTTACAGAACGGCGGCAGAGGAGCGTGCAGTTCACCCGATAGTAGGGTGATACTGTCGTCCATAGACATCCGCGATATATGCCAACATCGGTCCAGAATGACAAATGTTGGCACGCCCTCGGATGCGCTGCCTACCTTTGCAGATTAAGGAATGGATTGGGAGAAAGGGTTGGGAAAATGGGGAGAAAGTTGCACAGAACACTTAAATGTTCTGTGAGAAGTTGAGTGACAAATTCTCCTCAATGATGTCGTAATTTGTAATCTATAAAGATATAGTCGTGAGCATTGTCAGGCATGAAATGTCGTTCCTTTTGAGTTATTTTGCACTATGAGTGTTCGTCGCACTATGAATGACCGTGAGTCGGACCGCAGTAATCTGTCAGTGTCAATGTCGAATCCAATTGTCATTATATAGTCAAATTTTTTGCGTATTGTTTTTTAGAAGAATTGTGAATTTGTGTTTCCAGTTATTTGTCAATATAAATAATGTCGCAAACAGACGCAGGACAGTCCACGGACGAGGAACCGTTAAAGGATGCGTTTGATCAAGGGATGAAGTTGTTTGATAAAGTTGAGAACACCAATGAAGCTATGGGCACAGATTCCTTGCAGGTGATTGATGTTTTTGTCACCAAATCCTACGTATATTTTGTTAGCAGCGTTACTTCTGGTATGCCCATATCTCGTGTTAGCTGGTGCTAAAGGTTTCGCCATATCTCATCTCCTGGAAACCAAATTTCATGTCTGTTTTTGAAACTGTTTATAGTTGGCGATTCAATGATTCTAGTGTCATTTTTAGTAAGTCAGAATTTTGATTCAGGTTTTGGTTACAGGAATTTTGGTTGGATGTCATAAAAGCTTTCACAATTGCCTATATTATATTTAAGTATGTAATCAAATTAATAAATTAATGTTTTTGCGCTACTATTTTAATAATTATTACAATGCGGGATTACAACACCTATTGTGGGACTGTCCCATGCAATGCGGGACAATGCCCACCTTATCCAAAGGTAAGAGGTACATACATTGTTTCATCATTTTAGGCAGAGTTCCAAATGCATTAAACTTAGGTGGGTTAGCTTGACCAGTCGGGTGCAACCTAATGGCTCCCCAAAGGCATTAATTTGCACTAAATTTATATTTTAGGCAATGCAATGCAACCAACCCCCTCTATATCCACTGCTGGACATGAGCCTCCTCATGCTCATTCCTTGTGCATGAAGGATGTATTACTTTGAAACTCCACACTGGCCAAGCAGGTTGGCGAGTCTTTTAGGGCTGATGTAGTTCCTCAGCACTTGTGGTAGTGGCTTTGTTAAGTTTTATAATACCTATTATTTTACTTTCAGATGACTATAAAGGCAGCCATTGCAAAGTTTGAGAAGTCAACAAACCTAGTGTCTTTAAGTGGTATGTTCAGTAGGAATGAGAGCCTTGAGGAATTACCTACAGAAACCTTGCAGTACTTGTTGTTACCAGCTCTCCTTGGTACACTCACCTTGAAACTGTGCAGTCAACCTCGAAAAGATTTGATACTTGTTGCCGAAATATATTTCAAGTAAGTCACAAGATAATAAATCTTTCTAATATTTTTATTATTATAATATAGTTTTTATTCCACACCAATATGCATACATAGGTACTTATGGTTATGCATTTACACATTCATACACACTCTTATACACACCACGCACACACAACAACCAAACACACACACACACCACACGCTCGCACACACATCACACCTCGGCACCATTTTCTTAATAGTCCTATCATGTAATCATATATATTTATGGATGTTATTGTTATGGAAGAGTAGAGTCTCCCAGGTATTTGTTATACATACTTAAAAGGAGACGACCCACCATGTGTATATAATTGAATGATTATGTTAATGAAATACATTTTTTGAATTTGAATTTTTTGAATAAAATATAAATGGATATCATAAGCCTTTCTTGCAGTCAACTTTGGCTTTTATTTCTTTCCAAAGTCATCATTGTTGGCAATTATATTTTCGTTTTATTATATATTACAAGTATTTCATTTCTTGACTTACAAATTTATTGACATTAGCCTGTAGAGCACAAGCCTCCCCTAGTAAATCACTAGTAGGTTTAGGTTATAATATAATCCACCAAGCATGGTTAAATTCACCTGTTTTTATTAGTCAAGCGAAAATAATTTTGTATTTATTTATTTATATGTGGAAAGGGATCTTATTGCCACTTCTTCTGTTCCAGATTGTAATCTTTAAAAACAAAAACATTTTTTTTATTATTTTCTTTTAAAAATCAGGTGTATGAGCATGTTTCTATTTACATGCACGATGAAACAATGAAATTTTAAATTTCACCTGAAAATAAGCACACAAATTGGTCTCCGATATTCGATACCCATGTAACGTTATTAGGTCTTAAAATGCCATACCTACCCAAAAGGGTTGGTGAGTTCATTTTCTTAAAGTGGTGTGGTTCCTCGGGGCTTGTGGTAGTCACTTTTTTTTTATCCCTTAGTTGTCTTTTACGATACCCAGATTTAACAAAATGTCTTGTAGACTGTGGGTTAGAGCAATTTGACATATAAATGTAATAAATGAATTGTGTAATAAGTACTTCTGATTTTCTGAAGAATTGTTCAATATAATTCCCACCTCGGGTTTCTACAACCGCACCTCCCGTCACAGAAGTGCGATGCATCCGCATTTCCTAGATACGGAGGTGTCGCGCACGGTTCGGTCCAAAAATTATTTTATATCGCGAACCCGTAGGCTGTGGAACGAACTGCCTCAAGAGGTCTTCCCATTAAACTACGACATGGAGTTCTTTAAGAAAGCTGTGAATAGGATTTTACAAGGTCGACGGCGCGCCCGCATACCCCCTGGTGTTGCAGGTGTCCATGGGCGGCGGTAACACTTACCATCACGTGAGACCGCTTGCTCGTCCGCCCTCTTCTCTATAAAAAAAAAAAAAAAAACTTGTACACTGTTTTAGTTTGCATATGCTGTATTTTAAGAAATTGTATTAGTTTATTCTTATTCTAAGTAAGAAAAATTATGAAAATGTTTGAATTTTCAGAGATTTCCTACAGAGATGCAAGGACTATGGTGTGACGGATGTGGAGATACCACAGGACAGTGATGAAAATGAGGAGCATAGAGCACAAAGTGAACATGCCAAAATAGCAGACATGGGAAGTATTTTTTATAGATTGCATTATGTAATTACTAATAATTCAGAGTAAGGGGGCCCCAATATTTCTATTGCCTGCACCATGTACATAACGTGTCATTGAAATGACTCAAAACCTGAGATGTGTCAACTAATTTAAAATATATAAAACCATTCTAGCGAAAAGCTAAAATAAGTAATGTTATTTGACAAATCCATTACAGGTTTTAACTAGAGAGGCTAAAATCAAACGCTACAGAGACATGAAAGAGCTGAAAGACAAGCTCTCTACCTTGTCCAGAGCCATGTCTTCCTCGGTAGATGAGGAGACCAAGCGGGAGTACTTCATGACTTTATTGAGGAGTTATGTGAATCAAGCCCTGGATGAACTGGCCAGTATTGAGCAGGAGAAGCCGCTACTGGATTATATGGCTAAACATGCTGGAGGTACAATTTTGAAAGTTGTTGTGGCTATATGAATTTTTTTATAGGTTTTTAAAAGATGGTTGCTTTTGTGTATCGGCTGTTGCTTACAATTGCTAGTTTACTTAATATCTATTAGCCTTTAATGTCCCACTGCAGGGCAGAGGCATCAAGTAAATCACTAGGGGGGTTTGGGTCTTAATCCATGTGCGGGCCCAGTTTGAATTGGTGGATACATACTACAGTCTTTTTTTCTGAAGCATGCATATTTCCTTACGATGTTTTCATCTCATCACCAAGCTAGTGATAATTTTTAAAAAGTTTATTTAATATATGTACAGTGTTGAATAGAAAATACTTGCACCCTGTTAACATTGAATTCCTATAATTAAAGCTAACAACTTTCGTTCTAGGGCTCTTTTCTGAACTTGATATATTCCCTAAAAAATTTTTTTTTTTTTTTCTGTAAAGAGTTACTAAATTTTAAAAAGTTATTAGTTTTAATGATATAAATTCAGTGTTTAACGAGGGTGCTGGTATTTGTATTTATAATAATAATATATTTATTTGCATAACATGTTACAAGATGTTGAATAGTATTAAATCAATGAGTTCATATTATAACCAAAAACTGTGCAAATTAAAATTACAAACTGACAAAAATGGTTAAATTACAAAATGACAAAAATGGTTAAATTACAAAATGAATAAATTACAAAATGTCAAAAATGATTAAATTACAAAATGAAACAAAACAACGTAGGTACCAATTCTAATTTCTTAAAATTGAGACAATGATTCTACCAATGTCAAGGTTGAATAAAACAGTAAAAAAAATTAAAATACAGAAAAAAATACGCGAAGATTATGTTCGGTAGGGTGTTCTAATTATGAGATCGGACATAACAAATTACAAATACTTTTATGCGTGTACTGTACACATACAAACTGTAATTGACAGAGCCGAAGCGGAAAGACAAGGAGCGCCCAACGCCTTTGAGACCGGTGATTATAACCCGGGACGAGGTGCAAAAGGCGGTATTCGGTATGGGATACCCTTCACTCCCCGCTATGACCGTCGAGGAGTTCTACGACAAGAGGGTTAAGGAGGGCCTGTGAGTATACTGTGTACTGGCCGTGTTGCGTAACTATCGACAGTTTGTTTATCCATATAGTATCAATGTTTCGATTTAATCTATACAATCCAGTATTGAAAATGATTAATAATTAATTCTATTGGTGGGTATAGATATCATTGATACTATTGATAGTATTATGTTCGATAATAAGTACTACTATAATTGCAACTATTGACGGTTTTAATCGAAAAATATCTATAGTAGGCGCCAAATTAAGTAATGCGGCCAGTGTTGTAACCTATTTAGTAATTAACGATTACCGATATCGATAAATCATGTTCATGATACTGTAATTATACAATATTATGAGGTTTAAGGAAAACCAAAAAAAGTATAACGTATTAATTATTAAATATTTTAATATTATTATTAATCGCCAATATCAGACTGAAATGTATATATATATGTGTGTATATTTTTATGGACTAGTGGGCGGACGAGCAAGCGGTCCCGCGTGATGGTAAGTGTTACCGCCGCCCATGGCACCTGCAACACCAGGGGGTAGGCGGGAGCGCCGCCGACCTTGCGAAATCTTATTCATAGCTCTCTTAAAGAACCACATGTTGTAGCTTAATGGGAAGACCTCTTGAAAGTGTATATTATCGGTAATATCGATAATTTTACACTATCAATAGTCAGAGATTGTTCGATACTAATACTCTTAGTAGCAATAATATCGATATTATTGTTACTATTGAACAATGTACGGTAGTATTTTATTTTATTTTTAATATCTATGCCTACAAAATATAGCTCATTTTGCATTATCAATACTATCTATAGTATTGATAATCGACTCATGTTGATAATAATATCGATAATGGAACCTGTTTTCGAGATAACGATACTTTCGATATATTATTGATAAACTCTCTGTTTACTGGCAACATTGTAGTGCCAAGGAATTCATTTGCAAAATATGACATTTCCACGCTGTCTATCTACACCATTATTTCCCATCCCATCCCACCTAATTCTATTAAATCTCACCCCATTCCGTTCAATCTCATCTCATCACATAATCTAATCACTCAGGGAGTAAAACAATGTACATCGAATCAAGTTAATCTTTTCTCTGTACTTCACGATCCGTGAATACCCGAAATGCAAATTTCGGTTTCAGTCATAATCACTATCTTCGCTCTAATGAGAATTCTTCCTTAGAAGCCCTCAGTCCTGTCTTGCCGCACTGGCTTTATATCCAATTCTGCAATCAAACCCTGGAACACTATCCACTAACTTAGGAAAGCCCCTTCTAAATTTTCATTTAAAAAGTTGCTTCGACGCGCGACTATATTATCTGTCTATACAACACACTTGATAAATATAGTTACATGGTTTTTTTTTCTTACTCTTAAACGACCTCCCCTTGTCCAATGGCTTATGATATATTATATTTTAAGTAATTCAATGTATAGTATAATTTATTGTTGTATGTACTCGTATATAAGCATATATTTTTATAAATGTTTATATATATATATATATATATATATATATATATATATATATATAATGTATTGTACCTAGGTATTGTATGTGTATTGTATTATATGTACTGTTAGTAGTCATTTTTAATGATTGCACGATGCACCGTCCTTCATATTTCTGTTTAACCAAAGGTTGGCTGGCAGAGAATGCCTTTTGTACAATGTTTGTTTGTGCACTGAAGTTTAAATAAATAATAAAAAAGATGATAGTGCTGTTATTGGTGTCCTCTGAATTAGTTGCATTGCTAGTTTTATAATGACTTGTGAATTAGAAATAACGTAACCTAAATCTAACCCGCCATTTTTTTTTAAGACTGTACTCTGTCCTTCCGAAAATCTGTCATAATGAGAATCCGTCTTTATAAGAACCTGTCTTTATCCAAAGAGTTTTCACCATATAGTTACGCTACGATTGTTATGCCCAAAATTATTGTGTTATATTTTGTTCCAATTCACTTTGTCCAAAATGTAAACAAACACGGCAGCCTGAGATGACTGACACGGCCCTAAACTAAGTAGTGAGGTGATAATTGTTTACATATCCATAATTTCATGCATCGAGAGTGCAAGTTTGCACTAGATTTATAACTAAATTTTGACACATTTCTTTAATGGTGGCCCCAAACACATGCTATCAACAATCGTTTGTTTTACAGGTTCCCTTCAGCGGCGAACATACCTCATAACACTATTCAGAACACGCAGGATGAGAGCGACGAAGCTGAGAAAATACAACAGGTAAAGAAATATAATAAAACTCCGGTATTTTGCTCTTTTCACAGGTCCTTATCGCCTTCTGAATAACCATGGCGTAATATAAACCTTGACCTATCGAGCTGATCTTTGATCTTCAATTTATTACACGAAGTGACAAAAGACGGACGGGCGTTATCTGGGCTATGCACAGATGGCGCGGTAGATGCAATGATAAGATTAAGTAAAACTATACTTAATAGTGACGCATATTAATTATATACCATCCTATAAATAAACACATACATATGGTACATACATATAATACAGTGTTGTGGCTGGGATTGTGAAGAAGGAAAAAACGCAGTGAACCACTCTTGAGACTTATATTCAGTACAGACTTAACTATTTATAGACATGTGTTTATTGTGGTGACTGCGAGTTGACTAACGTGGGCCGAGATTGACCCTTATTTATATTGATGCAATGAGGGACGCTGGTACATTCAATTGTTCTCTTTTGTATTATAGTACGGATATCATAGGAACAGCTCTGACAGTTTAGAGAGTTTTCTATTTTACACAAAAACAAATTTTAGGAGTTATGTGAAGTAAGTTGGAGTCACTCGATAAAGTGATACTTGTTTATTATTTCAACTTAAGCCGGACTTAATGCTATAAAGTGTTATGGTAGGTGTGAAACGTACTAATAAATGAAATTTGGAATAATCAAAATATATAAATAATAATAAACTCTTAAAATACACAGGTCACACTGAAAATTTCCGGAACTGGCCACTTATATAAACTGTACTTAAAAAGTAATTACAATATTTGAAAATGGACTTTTTGGTTGTAGAATAAAGTTTGTTTCATCTAACAGTCATTATTTTTTTTCATTGTGGCGTAATTTTAAAAATTGCGTGTCTGCATCACGATTAATTTAACTGGTGAAAATTTTCGCTGTAATTTGACAGCTCAGCAGAGCCTCGCTCGGCTTCAAACCGCTTTTGGCGATGAAGTACCAAGCAAGACGACAATTTATAGCTGGCTTGCAGAATTCAAGCGCGGTCGTGTCAATCTCAGTGACAAATTTCGTGAAGGTCGCCCGTCCACCGCTGTCAACAACGAAAACATCGATGCTGTGACAGGCATGTGACCCACCGTGAGATTCGGGCATCTTTAGGCATAGGCATGACTCAGATACAATCAATCTTATACAAACATTTGGCTGTGCGAAAACCGTGCTCGCAGTGGATTCCACAAAATTTGACCGAGGCTTAAAAACGGAATGCGTCACCTGGTGCAATGCCATGCTTACCAGATTCAACGAAGGGGCGTCAAGTTTGGTGTGGAATATAGTAACAGGTGACGAAACATGGACTTATAGCTATGACCCCGAAACAAAGCAGCATTCGATCATTTGGGTCTTTCAAGATGAGCCGAACCCCACCAAAGTGGCGCGTGTGCAAAGTGCCGCGTGGCAGACGATCGCTTCTTTTTTTTAGAAAAACTGGACACGTGGCTACTGTTACTTTGAAGAACCGTCGTACCGTGAATGCTGATTGGCACACGACCATTTGCTTGCCGGAATTTGTTGACGAACTCCGTAAAAACCACCGTAAACGCCGCAATCTTGCACTATGACAATGCCAGCTCTCTCGCGGCCAAATAGACGAAACGACTTTTTGAAGACGACTCGAAACGTAGAACTCATGAGCCATCTTCCATACAGTCCCGACTTGGCACCTTGTGACTTCTTCATGTTTCCAAAAATTAAGAACCAATTACGCGGTCTTTGATTTTCATCGCCAGAAAGGCTGTTGAAGAGTATGAAAAACATGTTTCCGAGGTCACGACGTAGGATTGGAATAAATGTTATGGAAATTGGTTTATTCATATGAAAAAAGTGCATTGACGCACACGGACAATATTTTGCAAAACAGGAAATTGATTTTTGGCCATTCATTGTAATTTTTTCTTATTCATTCCGGAAATTTTCAGTGTGGCCTTCGTATACACACGTACATATCAAGTAAAATTAAATATTATATATATTCAAATAATACAAATCATTAGATACACTATGCGAATAAGGCCCATTCCACTTTGTGCACCAGGGTGATATCACCTGGAACACTTCCCATGATGACCCAATGATAAATCGCCTGGGTGAATAAAGTGTACTCGATTTTATTTCCTTTTTATGTATATTTTATTCACCTACAAATTCAACACCAACAAAATAATTGAATTGCTACCAAATATAAAGTCAGTTTTTGTATATATCGTTTAACACTGATTGCAATTAACGATTCAATAATCTATTCAATTCAATAATCGTATGTCACCTTCTTTTTATAGAAAGAAGTCTTGGACAAAAACCGTACAAGTATATTTTTATTAAAAACTAGCGACCCGACAGACGTTGTCCTGTCCAAATTTCAATAAATTTCAGTAAAAAACATCCATAATATAATTTTTTTTTTTCTGTAAACATTTCCGGGACCATAGCGAACGAAACAAAAAAAGAATTTCGCATATCCATCGTTCGAATCGTGAGTTATGGTCTTGAGTTCATACAAAAATCCCATAGAAAAAGAACTTTATTTCCGTTTATCCCGAATTTTCCAATTTTTCTTTCCCTAAAACCCGTATTCGGACTATTACGGATTTTTTTAAAAAGCCGTCCAGCCGTTCTCAAGTCATGCGCTTACTAACGAACAGCATTTAATTTTTATTTATATAGATTGTTTTATGAAAGTATTGTACAACTAGTTTACATGTATGAGTGTACGCAGGCTGCTTCAGTTTGTTGTTGGACTTTTTAACATGTCGGCGTTACGCTCCCAGCCTGGGAGTCCCAGGTGTTGTTTGTTGTTCACTTGTTCATTATAATCAGTATAATTGACCTTTGACACTTTATTGTTTTCGTTTGTTTAAAATTTCACCGGTGATTACAAAATGCCGGACGGATTAAACAATCTATACAACACAAATAAAAAGCAAATAAAATCCAGTACACTTTATCCACCCATGTGATGTATCAACAGGATAGGAGTTACATAATATTAAATTAGTTAGTTGGACTACCAACACTCGCGTAGTCACTTTACAAACTAAAAATTCAATTATCAAAAGGCCAACTTCCAAAATATGTATCCTACCGGTGACGGTATGAGTTTTTAGTGTTAACTTTGTTTTTCGTAAATTAAGTTTTTTTTTTATTCGATTTGTTGTATTTTTTGAACACATAACCTTTTAAACACGGTTTAAGGACAATTATCACTAATGTTATGTTCAACTCTTTATTAATATTACTTAATATTCATATAGTTCAGCCAGACTGCGATAAGTTTAGGAAAAGTACCGTTTGTTGTAATAGTTTAGTTAGTGTCAAGGCCAACAGATGGCGCTGTATCGATTTCTACATCGCTCTATGGTTGCGTTCCTGTGTAAACCGTAAATTGTGAATTTTGACTTCGTGTTTCTACTTCATTTCATTTACTTCATTGTATTACAATTTTTGATTCGCGATACTTTTTTACGTATTCGTGGTTATGTATTTCAGCTTCAGTGAGAGTGTGTGTGTGGCTGTGTGCACACTGTAATCCTACAGACTACAGACAGCCTCTGGGCTCACTGGCTACGTGACCCCATACTCGCACAACACTGTATTTCCCATAATATCCTATTTCCCCAATGTGCGGAAGTGTTTCGATAGTGAGTTAGATATGCCACATCTATCACAACCTCCTTATAGTCGGCTTACTGCAAGAACTCATTAACTGCAAGAAGTCGTCACTAAGTACAGTTAATAGTATCTACCATTCGATTCGTCACGATGGATACTATAAAAGAAATCACTATAGTTTTTACATTTTCAGTTTAGAACCTATGACACGGTTATAGAGTTGACAATTGTATTGTATTCACTTAGCAAGCTGAAGTGGCAGTGGGCAGGGCATATAGCTCAAAGAACCGATGGCCAATGGGGCAGAAGGGTTCTCGAGTGGAGACCACGTACCGGCAGACGAAGCCGAGGACGTCCATCTGCTAGATGGACAGACGACCTCACAAAGGTTGCGGGCACCCGCTGGATGCAGGTCGCTGCCGATAGGTCTAAATGGCGGACAATGGGGGACGTCTATGTCCAGCAGTGGACGTCCAAGGGCTGAAATGATGATGATGATGATGATGATGATGATTGTATTTTTCCTTTCCATTATTATTATATCATGGAAATCGTTAATTTTTATTTTCTTTTTGCCCAAACGCTAATTGTACATATGAATACATAAACAAGTAATTCATATACCAATTAAGCTGCCACAAATTACATAAGAATATTTTTTATTTAAATTTGATATTATTGGAAGTTTACATTTGAATTTAGCGACAGAATACATTAAAGGAATTTTTTGGTCACATAATTTGAAATAAACTATGAAGTTTAAAGTGTAATTACACCTTAATAAATACATAATATACATACGGTTAGTTAGTGAATAAGGATGAGTGTAAGTTCACCCTAGGTATTCGTTTAAAATCACCAATGATTCTTTAATGATTTTTTAGTTCAATCACAGCGTCTAGATTACTCTAGATAACATTAATTATATTAGGTAGTCGGATAAGTTCGCGGCCTTTTTATAGTGAAAATAACATTATCCCATTATAATTTTATAGATATTTTAAATAGGCACATTATTTTTGACAATGACCATTATTACAGTGTACTCTTCCTTATTTTAAATAGGCTTTTATTTAGATGAGCAGCATAAAATACTAAATGGGCAGCAAATCATGATCAACAAAACAACTAGTTTTGATAAACTAAAATAAGTAATCTTAAATTACCAAGAATGTACAGACAAAGTTGACGGAGTCTCGGCTTTCGCGACACCCCTATGTCTTTATGGTCACCAGAGAACCTAAACCCAACCTACCTTTAATTTTGCTGTCAACGATTTGCTGCCACGATTTGATTTCTGGTGCTCATTTTATTATTTTCCTTTTAAATACAGTATTTTGGTCATTCACCATTATTAATGGATTCTTGGTTATTTTAAATACAGGAGCGTTTAGTAGAGGATGATGACCCCGAGGAGTTGCTCCGTCAGCGCAACATGGACGAATATAAGGATGACCACCGCAGGGGGTGGGGCAATCGGTACAACAGGAGCTAATTCACGATTATATGGTTACATAACAATCAAGCGTCTGACCTTTATCTATTTATTGTCTGTCTATTGTTTGCTCGTCTGCAGGCATCCCGAAGACGCCGAATTGGGTGTATTAAGAATATATAAGTGGTTTAGAACTAGCGGAACTAACAAAAAGTTTATGAACAAAAAATATAGGTACGCTAAAATATTACGTATGGAGATTTTTTTTTTAAAAAATCCTTTGGAAAATGGCCGAGATATAGCGCTATTCGAAGTTTGAAACTAGCCACTCGCCATGATGACGTCACAATATATACAAGTTGTAGAGTTTCATGATACTATTCAAAGATTTGTATGTATCGTGACGTCATACGCTGCTCGGTCAACATCCAACTTTCAAAGGATCTAATTTCGTTATTTTCAAAGGTATTTTGATTTTTTTTCTCATTTTTTGGAACCTCCTTTGATAAGAAATAAAGTGGTGAACTTCATTATACCTAGTCTAGCCATGAATATTGTTACAAAGAAAACATTGATATTTTCATATTTACATTATCATTTTATTAGAAGTTGTGTTATTTTAGAAATATATAAATAACCATTTTAAAAATATAACGTTTCTTCGAAATGGTCACCATTTGCTTTTACACAATCTTTCAATTGTTGTGGACAGTTTTCGATTGAAACACGCGCCTTTTCATTTGCTTTTGATTAAATCTTTTGCTTCCGGACGGGACTTCTTCGGATTCTCTCCTTCACAGCTTTAATCGTCTGTTTAGTACGAATAGTGCGTGGACGGCCAGACCATTTTCTGTCACAAACACAGGACTTTGCAATGTACCTATCAATAGCCCGGTTACACAGACATTCGGCTAATACCAAGCGGATGGATAGTTTTAGATATTGCATTTGGCTCCAGGCCTACTTTGTGAATTGCAATTGCAATACGGTTTTCGTTATCACCCCACTCCATTTTAATATTAGTACAATATTTAATAATGATTGGCGCCAAAACGAGAAAAAACGTTTATTTTTTCACGTGATAATGACAGATTCCAATTTAAAATGTATTTTTTTTTCTTAATTGGAACGGTATTTCTGGCCAGACTAAGTGTAGTCGAACAATATTTTAAATTAAAATCTTGTCGAACTATACAGTTAACTGAATGCGCAGTTCTGTTAAAGACGTTTCGATATATTATTTTAAAAATGTTTTCATACAAATATAATAAAATAAACATTCACGATGTTTAGTAGATATTATAAACGTTCAAATAATGTATGATACAAGATTACTAAAAATGTAAGTACGTGTTTCACACTCCTTCACACAAATAAAAATATACGTGTTTCACACTCCTTCATACAAATAAAAATATACCTGTTTCACACTCCTTCATACAAATAAAAATATACCTGTTTCACACTCCTTCACACAAATAAAAATATACCTGTTTCACACTCCTTCACACAAATAAAAATATACCTGTTTCACACTCCTTCATACAAATAAAAATATACGTGTTTCACACTCATTCACACAAATAAAAATATACGTGTTTCACACTCCTTCATACAAATAAAAATATACCTGTTTCACACTCCTTCATACAAATAAAAATATACCTGTTTCACACTCCTTCACACAAATAAAAATATACCTGTTTCACACTCCTTCATACAAATAAAAATATACGTGTTTCACACTCATTCACACAAATAAAAATATACGTGTTTCACACTCCTTCATACAAATAAAAATATACCTGTTTCACACTCCTTCATACAAATAAAAATATACCTGTTTCACACTCCTTCATACAAATAAAAATATACGTGTTTCACACTCCTTCATACAAATAAAAATATACCTGTTTCACACTCCTTCATACAAATAAAAATATACCTGTTTCACACTCCTTCACACAAATAAAAATATACCTGTTTCACACTCCTTCATACAAATAAAAATATACGTGTTTCACACTCATTCACACAAATAAAAATATACGTGTTTCACACTCCTTCATACAAATAAAAATATACCTGTTTCACACTCCTTCATACAAATAAAAATATACCTGTTTCACACTCCTTCACACAAATAAAAATATACCTGTTTCACACTCCTTCATACAAATAAAAATATACGTGTTTCACACTCATTCACACAAATAAAAATATACGTGTTTCACACTCCTTCATACAAATAAAAATATACCTGTTTCACACTCCTTCATACAAATAAAAATATACCTGTTTCACACTCCTTCATACAAATAAAAATATACGTGTTTCACACTCCTTCATACAAATAAAAATATACCTGTTTCACACTCCTTCATACAAATAAAAATATACCTGTTTCACACTCCTTCACACAAATAAAAATATACCTGTTTCACACTCCTTCATACAAATAAAAATATACCTGTTTCACACTCCTTCACACAAATAAAAATATACGTGTTTCACACTCCTTCATACAAATAAAAATATACCTGTTTCACACTCCTTCATACAAATAAAAATATACCTGTTTCACACTCCTTCACACAAATAAAAATATACCTGTTTCACACTCCTTCATACAAATAAAAATATACGTGTTTCACACTCATTCACACAAATAAAAATATACGTGTTTCACACTCCTTCATACAAATAAAAATATACCTGTTTCACACTCCTTCATACAAATAAAAATATACCTGTTTCACACTCCTTCACACAAATAAAAATATACCTGTTTCACACTCCTTCATACAAATAAAAATATACGTGTTTCACACTCATTCACACAAATAAAAATATACGTGTTTCACACTCCTTCATACAAATAAAAATATACCTGTTTCACACTCCTTCATACAAATAAAAATATACCTGTTTCACACTCCTTCATACAAATAAAAATATACGTGTTTCACACTCCTTCATACAAATAAAAATATACCTGTTTCACACTCCTTCATACAAATAAAAATATACCTGTTTCACACTCCTTCACACAAATAAAAATATACCTGTTTCACACTCCTTCATACAAATAAAAATATACCTGTTTCACACTCCTTCACACAAATAAAAATATACGTGTTTCACACTCCTTCATACAAATAAAAATATACCTGTTTCACACTCCTTCATACAAATAAAAATATACCTGTTTCACACTCCTTCACACAAATAAAAATATACCTGTTTCACACTCCTTCATACAAATAAAAATATACGTGTTTCACACTCATTCACACAAATAAAAATATACGTATGTTTCATACCCCTTCACACACATAAAAATATACGTGTTTCACACCCCTTCACACAAATAAAAATATACGTGTGTTTCACACCCCTTCACACACGTAAAAAAAGAGCGACTACTCCATTTTTACATTATGATGCAACAAATACATCAACTTTGTAATATAATTTGATACAAGAGTGGTGGTACACAGGCGGACTCTCATTTGTGGTAGATAGTTGACTGTAGTTAAAATGTTGTTTTGATAATTAAAAAATAAAACAAACTCATATTAAAAAGATTTTTCAAAATAAAAAAAGTAGATATGAGCTTGAAAATATTTGAAGACCGGAACTATCGCCCCCCCTCTGTTACACACGTGGATCTGTGTTTGTGACGTCATCAACACAGTAATGCGGTCCTTTTTTGACTAATGGCTTCTAAGCTCCAAATTAACAATAAGTTATGAAACTTATGAACAAAAACCTTTTGTAAAAACTGGTGGAATCCATTCTATTTTATTTTTGCTCTCAATACTCAACAACTTATATTCAGCCTTTGCTTTATTTCAGTGACCCATTATATAGATAATTATCTAAAACGTCTTATACCCTTGACCCTTTGAAACTTGAAGTGGCGTTGCGCAGGAAAGATAGCGGTATTTTTGTCGTGGAAAATAACTATCGTGTGAAACGCAGAGTCCAGATCTAATAAAGATCCAGATCTAGGGCGCACGTAAATTATCTTTCTACCGATCAACTATCGAATTATAGCTACTTTTGTTACATATAATGAGTGTCCGCTTCTGTATATTAACAGTAGTCGACTGAATGTATCGTCAGAGACCATACATGATTTATTAAAATTGACAATGATCTAGACCTGTTTAATAATAAATTTCTATGTTATACAAGGAGTTTTATTTTACAATATATGAACCATTATGTGAATTTTTCACGAAAACATTTTCTGACAAAAGGTATCTTGCCTTATTCCGATGTAAGAATATGCTAGATATTATTAGGTCCTTACCTATGGAATTGCCGTTTTATATGGAAAATAAATTATTTTTTATGTGAAAATGATATATTTAATTAATCGATGAGTCCATTATTGTCCATTATTATCAATGCACCTTTGCCGTTTTAATAGAAATTGATTGATGCCTTTGCTATAGAACTCCCGGGGACGGGAATCGATGAATTCTCTGAAGGCGTTTTTCACTGCCTCATCGGAGTTGAATTTTTTGTTAAAAGTCATCCTGATTCCGAAAGAAATGAAAATTTGCAGGAGCACGGTGGATGAAGGGAGTGTTTCCAGTCGAAGCTCCTGTAACTTTGAGACTGTCCAGTGTGTGGGCGAGCGTTATCATTGGCTGGTCTCCTGGGTTCAACCATTATGGCGAACATTTAAGATTATCAATACAGTATCCACTTCTCATCACAAGTGACAATACGATTCAAAATTGCTTCATTTTTGTGCCGGTTTAGCAAAGTAAGGCAACCGTCGACACGTGTTTGCAGCCGTGGATGACGCGTTCGGGTGTTTCCGGATTAACCGATGGCCAATGTTTTCGTACTGTATCTTCCCTATCCTAAAATAGTTTTTTTTTTTCGTTTTTTGCTTCTTTTACGCGATTTGAATCGCACGGTGTCGATAATAATATACATATGTACGTATAAAGCAGTTGCATTCAACTTTTTTTTTCTCAGGCTATACGGGCCCAGAAAAATGTTGAATAGACTCACCAGTGTTGTAAAAATGGGCACTCGAGCGCGAAGTAACCGCAAGCGAACCTTAGAACCAAGGCTTAAAGACTATCAAACGCTAAAATCGAAAAGTTTAACGGCGTTGGGGTAGCGGAGTCTCTGAATGGAAGCCACGTACAGGGAATCGCAGTGTGTTACGCCCCGGAACCAGGTGGACCGACGACCACTTAAATAAATTCACCGGTAATTGTTGCCATGTAAACCAAATATTATTAACGTTTTTTCTTGTTAATTACCTATAAATTTTACTACGATCGCACATTATGTTGACTTCAAATGAAAGATACTGCAGTTTAATTAAAATACGATAATTGTGAAGAATGGAACTGCTTAACTGTTCTATTAATAATATTTTTAAAGTTTGCTTTTATGTCGCCGAGTTGAATGCGTAGGAATATCTGGAGCACCATCCAATCTAGTACTGAATTTGTTTTTTGTTAACCATTGCACTCCGGGTGATGTTAAGTGGGCAACACCACAGTGCCGAATACATTCTTTACTCAATGGAACACCAAGGTCTGGAATGGGATTGGGTGAAACAAATTTATTGGCATGAGAGACCTCTCTTATACTCTTTACTTGATGAGATGAGGTGGGATGTTATATGCTATATGGTATCATATAGTATATCCTATAGCCTTCTATTGTAAGCACTTTGACTTTCTGCAATCATTTCGAAAAGGTATTTAATACCATAAGTAATTATCAATGAGTACACAGAGAACAGATGGGCCATTGCCTACAAAGGTCAATCGTCGCAAGGTTCGACAACACCTGTCCCACTTACTTTCACTACCGGAGGCCGTTTGAAAATGAAAGCGCGTCATATCTGACATAAGTATATAACGCGCGTGACTTTGCTGCCTATCGCGCGAAGACTTCTAGGAAGGCAAACTTGGTAGTATTAAAGATCTTTTAACATAATTTGGTACCTACTTATTAAAATTTTGAGATTCCAATATGTCATTTTATCTATCTTTTTGGGATTTCTTTTACCTATGTACTCGTACCTTCTTTGCTGCTGTGCTTGGTCTTCTTTAATTAGTTGCTATGATTGCACTATTCAATCAATAAATACATGTTAGAGAATGGGGAACAGAAACACAAATCTATACTAATATAATAAAGAGAGAATGCGAATTTTGTGAGTTCGTGTGTATGTGGAGGGTAATCTCCGGAACCACTGCACCTATTTGAAAAATTCTTTCACCATTTGAAAGGTACATTATTCCAGATGGACATAGGCTATATATTATGTGCAAAAAATTGCCGGGCATGTAACGCATGCCGGGCACAGCTAGTATAAGATAAGTGAAATTATTAAAATGGAATTATGTAGCAAAACTAACATAGTAACAGTATTGATTAGGTACTTGATGTAATTACTGACGATACAGACAGTTTGGAGCACTACCATCGTGCCGTGTTCACTGTTAAACAACTTCTACACTGTTAAACAACAGATAAATTTTCTTTTTTTCGGATTGGCTAAATTATTGTGGCCCTTCAAGAGTAACTATAGTTTAGGGCGAGCGCAGAAGGCGTTCAGCCAGAAGCAAATAAGTAGCATTGTACACATTGTAATGCCTTAAATAGTTGTAGCTTTCGGCGCTCCTTCAACCCGCGCCCCTTCTGTACTCGTTAATACTAAATACTCGTAAACACTACCGTAGGTACTCGTAAATAAATCTGGTTTCGATTCATTGGAGACTTTTTGGTGGGAACTCGAGAAGTCAAGTTGAGTTTTTGTTTTGTTCTGTAGTTTAGTGATAGTTTATTAAACTTCAAAGTGTTTTTCGTGCGTGTGCTTCCAAGGAGTCCTCTTCTGTCGTCAGTAAACCTACTATCACTGCCGTGAGCGACTCCCGACTTACTTCGACGGGAGTCAACATTGACAGAATACGTTTTAGACTTTGAAATTGTTAATTACGAAGAAAACTTGACACTGGCAAAATGTTTATAAAGAAAAAAAAACTATTATTCCACAACTTTGTAACAACGTAGTGAATTAAAAACTTGTTTGGTATAAATATTCTGTAATACAAATATTTTTTGAGGGGGACAGTGCACGCTGCAATCCAACAGCCGCTGGGCGCACTCAACTGGCCACGTTACCCCTCTCTCACAGAAGACTACCTTGAAATGCACTGCATTTCCCACTTTATCTTATTTCCCTAATGTACGTACGTGTTTCGGTAGTGAGTGAGATGTGCCAGAGCCCATTCTCATCCTATACCTCCCCGTTTTCCAACCCTTTCTCCTAATCCATTGCTATATCTCCAAAGGTAGGCTGCGCATCCGGGGGCGTGCCAACGTTTGTCATTTTGGACTAATGTTGACATGTATCACGGATGTCTATGGGCTACAGTATCCACTAACCATCAGGTGGACTACATGCTCGTCTGTCGCCTTCGTCCATAAAAAAACAAAAAACTGTTCATTTTAAAGAACAATTCTACTCTTTGTACCTAATAAAAAAACTATTCTTAGTTTAACTAATTTTAATGATTTAAGTATGATGATATGATGCTCATGATTTAAGTAGTTATGTTGTTTTTAATATAAATTAATATATAATACTAAAAGTACAAATAAATATATTGTTATTAAAACTGTTTGTAGTTTAAGTATCTAATACTACTTGTTCTTAATTTATAAACTTCTTATACCAACGTAGGTATACATGTGTGCGACAACTTAATCTTTGGACAAATTCATTAACAGCGATAATATGACAGCGAGATGCTCTTGCGCAGTTGAAATTGGCATTACCTAATTGTGACGCACGTACTCGTACGCCCAAGAAAATTCACTTGTTATGTATTATAGTGACTAATATTATCGTTATCTCATCTAAATAAGATTTAATTAATTTATTGAGACAACAAGTTGTTAAAGAGTTAAAAATATATAATAGACACAGTTTATAATTTATGTAAGGTAACATGTTTTTGTTTTCAAGCATTTTTATAGGAATTAATACCTATCTGTACACGACAGGATATGATAACTCGAGATACCTATATAAAATTTTATACAAGGAGTGAACACGTTGTATCACTCTGGATTTACAATAAAAAAAGGCGATAGCTTCAGAGAAATTGATTTCGGTAATAAAGTGATTTCTCCACATTGAAAGTGAAACCACAAATATTAAACTTATAAACCAAGTCCTTGAAAAATAGTTGAGATCAACGGGTGTAACAATTTAACAACTAGCATAATATATCTGAGTTTACGAAGTAGACAATTTTTTTAGCTGATATAAGTTTAGACTTCTTTTATAATTTAAGTATCTTAATACATTCAAACAACTTAATTGATACAAAATCATATAAATGATCTCAGTTTTTCTTAGGTTTTCGCGATTACTATACATAGCAATTAAACAACTTTTAACGGTTTAAATCGCGTATATTTGACATTATTTATATCCCGACGTTTCGAACACTTTGCAGTAATTAGTATGCAGTAATTGCAGTAATAAAATCAATTAGTCACCCCGTGACCACGTCCACTGCAAAGTGTTCGAAACGGCGGGATATAAATAATGTCAAATATACGCGATTTAAACCGTTAAAAGTTGTTTAATTGCAATGATCTCAGTTATTTAAGAAAATTATCTTATATTTATTAGGGCCTTACCTATGAAATTGCTCTTTGTTCATAGTGGCCACTGAACTTAGTTATTTTGCGTTTGGCTTGGAATTCCAAATTCAAATTATATTCAATGAAAAGTTACGACATTCCATTTCAAAACTGGCAATTCATTTGTTTTTCTGTTAAACGACTTTTTGTTAAGATATCGTTGTTTGCGACCGTGGAAAGGTCGCGTTATTTTTTAATATGAGTTCCGTCGCGCGGCAGCAATGCATCACAGTATGTTCTCGGGAGCCAAGCTCGTGAGCTTGTGATACGCTTACGTGGCAACTTCGAAAGGGAGCGAGCAAATGGTGGATCAACGCCGTCCGTATTTCGAGTCTGCGAGCGAGTTTCAGAAGCTTTGGACATTGTACGTAATACGGTTATACAACAGAAAAATATGGAAACTACTCTATGTAGGTGAATAGGTTATCCACGCCTAATAAAAAACGAAAGAGGAAGGAGCCTGTAACCAGGGATAGATGATTTTACTCCAATGACAATCTATACTAATACTTAATCTATACTAATATATAAAGAGGTAAAATTGTGTGTTTGTGGGTATGTTGGGGATAATCTGGAACTACTGAACCGATTTCAAAAATTCTTTCACAAATAGCAACCTACATTATCCGTGTCTAATATAGGCTATATTTTATTTTGAAATTTTGAAAAATATAACTTATATACCGAAGCGAATCGAGGGCGGGTCGCTAGTTAGAAATAAAGACAGTAGTGACTCAGATGTGGATTTACATTGTCAACCATTAAATTAAAAAGCAATAAATTCTTCAAAAAAATATTGTATTTTATTCAACATAAAATAAATATATCTACATGAATATTATTTCCGAACGATCTCATTAATAGTATAGAAAGAATTTTGATTACAGTCTTAATAATAAATAAGAAAAAAATAAATCCAACTTGTAAGTACAACGCCGTGGGTAACAATGTATCATAGCAGGTAACAATGTATCATAGCAGGTGTAGGTGTTAGTAGTTCATAGAAGAAACGGTAACAATACTATACCTTACCATCAGCCTATGTCTCCTCACTGCTGGATATAGCTCACAAACATAATCGCCACCAGACATAATTTTCGGTTCTTCTCATTTAGCCACCACTGGCGGATTTCTTAGCGGATCCAGCTTTTTTTTCTAGAAAAAAGGCAGCAGACGTGCATACAGTCCACTTGATGGTAAGTGGATATTGTCGTCCAGAGACATCCGCGATACATGCCAACATCAGTCCAGAATGACAAGCGTTGGCACGCCCCCGGTTACGCTGCCTACCTTTGCAGATTAAGGAATGATATGAGTAAATGGGGAGGGATAGGATGGGCTCTGGCATATCTCACTCACCACCGAAACACGTACGTACATTGGGGGAATACGATAAAGTAGGAAATGCAGTATATTTCAAGATAGTCTTCTGTGAGAGAGGGGTAACGTGGCCAGTCGAATGCGCCCAGCGGCTGTGGGAATGCAGACTCTCTCCCTACAAAAACTCTCCTTCCCTGGCCGGTGAGCGTCCCACTTTGCGCTTTAATGGTGAAAATAAATCAGCCTTTTCATCGTCTTTTGTTGGCCATGGGCCACCTCATACACATTATTTTGTGTATGAGGGATGTATGGCCTCAAAACGCCACGCTGCACAAGCTTGTGATAGCGACATTAACAACGCTTAGTCGCCCTTTACGACACCCATGAGGCTCTCCTCAAGGATGGCGCTGTTCTACAGCCGGCACACGGGCGGCTTCAGGATGGTGAAAATGCTAATGGTTAATGGTGAAAAAGTGAAAAAGAGTGCATCTTGCCAACTGTCGGCAGACATTAGTGTAATGACTTCCGCATCTCTTTATGGGAAGTGGCGCGCCGGAAGCCAGTGCAAGGACGTGCAAGCGTTTTCCGCTCAGAGATCTACGAAGCACGGATAAGGCAAATTAATTTGTTAACCCTTGCTCATATTTATTTTCTCTCATTCTTTCTGTCTGTTACCACTTTCCTGTGTACTTGTCGAATAAATATTTCTTTCTCTCTTTCGTAGCTTCGTTCGAGGCTTCGGGTTTCCGTTTTTTTAAACTTATATTTACCGTATCCATGGACGACGGTACCACACGATCAACCTATGTCTCTCCATTGTTGAATAGGTATAAGTCTTTCCCAAGGCTCGCCACTACACACGATCATTCCCTTATCTCATTTAGCCACTATGAAGTTATGTATAACTTAACTATAACAATAAGAAGCCTTTATTTCCTTAACTTTAGGGTCCCTTTTCGGGTATAAGTCTCCTTCAGTTTGTGCCAGGTTTTAAACGAATGTCCGACCAGGATCAATTCGGGACCTTTTGCACAGCAAGCACTACGAACTGCGCCAATCGGTTTTCTTTCTGTCGCTTTTTTGTCCAGTTATTTCCTGTTGTTTTTTGTATTTCGTCGACCCAGCGTTCTCTGGGTCGACCTCTGTCTCTATTGTCACTCGGGCCTGCTCAAGTAGTGACTCGTTTGGAAGCTCTTCCATGTGAAAAGCGTACTAAATATAGTACGAGTAGTAACGTTGAGCGTGTGGAAGGGCATTTTATTGTCTTTGCTTTTTTGTAACTACACCGCCGCTGGATCATTTTGCACTTTTTTGTCTTTGGTTTTTTATAACTTAAAATATTTATTAGCTACCTATAAAAAATGACACTGAAAATAAACTATTTTATTTATACATTTTTAAATCAATTTTGTACACAGAAAACTGTTCACATATTTTCAAGACTAATGCACGTCACGGCCCAATACAATATACTCGTATTATAGCCTGTTGTGTGTGTCTGGTATAGCTGGATACTGAATACTGCTGGATATAGGCCTCTCCTAACGTGGGTTCTTCGATCTTCGGTATTTCTCATCCAACCACTACTTTAAACTGCATCAAGTCGTCGCGTCGGTCCAACTGGTCAGGACGTCCAACGCTGCGCTTCTCGGTACATGGCTTCCATTCTAGGACTCGTCTATCACATCGATTATTTATCGGTCATGCGACATATATGACCTGTCCATTGCTACTTCAGCGTGATAGATAGATAACCTCCATATTGTACACCAACATATTTTGCAAAAAGACAATTTAAATAGATAACACGTATAGTACAACAGACGGCCTTTTCACCAAAACGATCTCTTCCAGGCAACTTTTGGGTGGTAACAGATGGCAATATCAAATAAATGATGTATTATATACACTAGTTTTAAGTCAATGCCACATCCACAGCGTTTAATGGTTCTATTAAACAAGGTCGGCCCCATGTCTACAGTCAGCTCGGCTAATCGTGTCTTCATTTGCATTTCGTTTTGTGAATGAGATGATAAACTTAAGCCGTTAAGAAGTTACTAATTGATTTTCCTGTTTTGTTCAAACTTTTTTGTTTCTTCTGGTCTCAGGAAAACATTGTAGTTTGTTTTTGTTTTCGTTCGGAATAGCTAAATTCTTGTGGCCCTAATGGCCTTTCAAGAGTCACCGGAAATGTATGCTTTAGGGTTCGCGCAGCAGGCGCTCATCCAGGAGCAAAAAGTTTGTGCAGCGACGAGCCTAAGGGTCGAGGTCTACCGGCGGGGGAGCCGCCGGTAGACCTCGGCTCAGGGCGTTGCTTTGAGAGCGGATCGCGAGTATGTGAGAATATATTAGATCGATGTTAATGTTACTGTTCATTTTGTTGGATCATCTTTGATCATGGATAATTATTACTTAATTAAACGGGTTAGTTAAGAGTTTTATTTATTAGATCTACTCATGAGTATCGTAAAAGGCGACTAAAGGTTAACAAAGCCGCTACCACAAGTCCCGAGGAACTACACTAACGAACGGACTTGCCAACCTGTTTGACCAGCGTGGCGTTTTAAGGCCATACATGCCATACAGAGGCTCGTGTCCAGCAGTCGATGTTAAAAGCGCTGATTACGAGCCGTGGCCCGGCGTAGCTGAATTTGCAAATTTGGGTATGTTTGATATTGTTAATGTAGTTATTTATTTACTCAGTGTTACATTTTATAAGTCTAATAAAATGTTCTTATGTTAACGTTTAATATATATTTTTTTTATGGACGAAGGTGGCAGACGAGCATATAGTCCACCTGATGGTAAGTGGATACTGTAGCCCATAGACATCCGTGATACATGCCAACATTAGTCCAAAATGACAAACGTTGGCAAGCCCCCGGATGCGCTGCCTACCTTTGCAGAATAAGGAAGGGATTTGGAGAAAGGGTTGGGGAAATGGGGAGGGATAGGATGGGAATGGGCTCTGGCACATCTCACTCACTACCGAAACACGTACGTACATTAGGGAAATAAGATAAAGTGGGAAATGCAGTACATCTCAAGGTAGTCCTCTGTGAGAGAGGGGTAACGTGGCCAGTCGAGTGCACCCAGCGGCTGTTGGATTTCAGCGTGCAATCTCCCCCTCATAATATAAGTTCGAATAAGATTTTTTAATAACAACACTAACTTTTCTCTTCCAAATTGTCCAACTAGTCTTAAATAATTGAAAAGTAGAATTATCTGTAAAGTTTTATCTAAAATGTTCAATTGGTTGGACAAAAAGTTTAACTTCCCGGTAAATGGTCTCCATTCAAGGACTCATCCACGCCATTGGTTATCGATTATCAGTCCTGTGGCAAATATGACCTCTACATTACTATCTACTTAAAATAAAACCTTAACGTTAATTGTACCAACTTTTAAGATAATTACAAATCTGCTAACTTAATCCCATTACATCGAAGCCTGCTATGGCAACGTAGTTCCGTTACTTCAATGCAGGTGATAATTATTATGCACCAGTCAGAGCGCCGGGATTTGCATTCGAACCTCGCTACTTGGAACTCGGTCACTGAGACTGTTTTGGGGAACAAGTTGAGTCCTAAGAGGTTTTCCTGTGATCCCGTGGGACGAACGGTCTACTTGTTAACCACCCAGGCAATTTGATATAATTATGCATACATATTTTGCTCTTCATTCCCCGCATTGATGTCATGGAGTCATTAGGGGTAACTGAGCGCAGTGGATAAGCATCGTATCGCCTATGTCTCCGCAACGGGATGAAATGAGTAGGCAGTTTGTTTGGGACGATTAGGGGCGCCTGAGTGGCAAATAGGGTGTGTCTTGGAAAAAATGGAACAGCAGACAAACCTAGTTGTATGATACCATTTTTTATATTTAAATAGGTACATATGCCAATACGTAATATAAAATAATTTTAACCAACACGTTAAATCCCTAATAGGCATTCCTTCGATAATTTCGACAAGCAACTATGTTGTAAAGTGTAATTCTAACTGACTTACTTAAAGGGATTATACGTGCTTTGCTGTTGCATTTCAAAGGAGGGTTTATCTAATCTCATTAGAAGGTTTTTGTCCCAAAGCAAACAGGAAATCCAACCTCAATTAAAAACTTAACTGATATGAAAGTGTCACTTCCTTGAAGGATTACAAGAAATGACAATGTACTCGTAATGTTCACATAAACATTTATAAATACTAGCTGCTGCCCGCTGCTTCGCTCGCGTGGAATTAGAATTAAAGATTTTTTTTTTATTATTATTATTTTTTTTTTTTTTTTTATTTCTTTGTGTAAATCAGTTTTACCGATAGCACCGACGGTAGCAATCTCGTCAAAATCGATTAGGTAGTTTTTGAAGAATCTTATTTAAGGTTTTTGTTTATTTTCATCTAGGTATAACGCAACTACATGATGTCATATTACTTACTAGTAAGATAATAACACATACACCAGCTTTCCTTCTGGTCACTCAATTTACATTAGTGAAAACCCGATCAAAATCCGTGCACTAGTTTTCACTTAATGTTAATACAAACAGACTGCAAAGTGTCGACACCACGCAGGTGTCGTAAAAAAAGCGGATACTACAAGCTTCAGAGCTGGGTGTCCTCAGGGACACCATCTCCAAAAGAGTGGACACTCCAACCCGTTTGGCTAGTGTGGCGTTAAGGCTACATGTCCCAAATACGCAAGACATTGTGCATGTGGAGACTCATATCCAGCAGTAAACGGTCTGGTTATGGTAACACTAATAGGTAGATATTCAGAAAACAATTGCAAAAACTACTTTTTCCTGTAGCTTCGAAAATACCTTTTAATACGTTCTTTTTTATTAAATCAACTCAATCTACAGACAACTCTTTCACTGTTTGACTATATGTATAGAAGATGTACAGATTACGTCAATGTGAAGTTTAGAAAGCAGCCGAGCGCACGCGCATCATTGCGAAGACGCATCAAATTTCGCCAAAATCACTAAAATGTAATAGGACTGGTTAAAATTCTAGTTTTCTGCATAATATTATTTATTTGTTTAAAAACAGTTTCATAATAACTGGATTTTAAATGACTACCTACTATAATATGAAACGGAGAAGCATCAATTATTATTTTTGATGTTAAACAAAGCAGTTTTGCAGTTTAATAACATTATTAGAACTAACAGTATTTTGTACTGTGGTTTACTAAATCTACATAAGGTTCAGATATTGGGCATATATTTATATATAAATATTTGGATAATACAAAAGGGATGATTATTACTTTATAGGAATGATCGGCCGGCTTTAGAATAGCATCACCGTCATTACCCCATTTCTTCCCGTGGCTGTCGTAACAGGAGTCTGAAGGATATCAATGTTGCTAGCACAAGCTCTGAGGCACGACGTCACCTCTAAAAAGTGGATTGGCCAATCCACTTGGCCAGCGTGGAGTTTTAAGGCTACGGGACTAATGGTTTTCGGTTGACGATATAGACTTTTTCGTTACCGTATGTTTCGGTGTGATTTTAAAGACGTTTCACGTCAAAAAACATAAGTAAGATATTTTTTGCCAAAGATTGTGGGTCTTATAGTATCTACGGTCCGTACCATGACAAACATAAGCGACTATAGTGTTGATGTTGGACAACAATATAAGGATGTCCTTTGTGCAGTCCAAGGTCTAAGGTAATTATGACGCACATAACATTACTATGACGTTGGAGATGTGTGAATGGAGATGAGTTGGCCTTGCAGTTTATTCTTTTTGTTGCGTCGTAAGAATACAATTAGTACAAATTACGTGTTAATCTATATGTAGAATACCCTTGTCAATAAAATTAAATATTGGTTAGTGTTATTATTTGTGATGTTAGATTGCTTATTCTTTATACAGTAAAGTTATAATTAGCTTTAAATTGTAAAGATGGAACCGTTAAGTTTTAGTTTGAACCGAATGAATGTCAGTAAACTCACTGATTGTTTTATTTTATATGTTTATTTGTGTGGAAGCAGTAAGTGAACTGCCTAAATAAGCTTTCATATTGTCCTTTCGCAGGTTCATCGCCTAAAGAGGTAAACCTGTGTAAGTTTTTTGTGACAACGGACGCCGTTGAGTTGATGCTTCCAAGGATATTGGTCAATTTTTAAAATCGAATTCGGACCCTATAATTGACTTTGCAGTCAATAAACAAATAGAATTTTGACGACCCCTGGGAGGCCAGTATAAAATCCGCCAAGCACCATATTAAACGAGTCATGGGCAATACTAATTTAACTTTTGAAGAATTGTCCACACTATTTGCACAGGTTGAGGCTATACTGAATAGCCGACCCCTGTGCTCTTTATCTTCCTCTCCCCACGATCCTCTCTCTCTCCCCAGGGCACTTTCTTATTGGTCGGACCCTCACTTCGCTGCCGTCTCCCGCTCTGGTGGATTTCAATGCCAGCAGTCTTCATCGTTACGCAAGAATCCAACAGATTAGACAAATTCCCTTACTCTTAGGCTGCGCTCCGACTAAAACGACTAAAGCTGTCCTAAAAGACTAGATTGAGGATCTTCGCTTGCAGTAAAACCGTTTAACTATTATTTCTATCTTTGTCTTTCAATCGCTGTCTTGTGGAATTTGTACGATTCTTGGCCGAGAAAATTATTCATCGCTCTTCATTTTGTCGTTTTTGGTCGAACCACAATCTATACTCGGATTATTTATTCGAGTCGGGGTTGTGACATATAGAACTGTTAAACAGAGTGAAATTTGCACGGAGATGACACTTTATTGACAGTTCTACATGTCATATCCCTGACTCGAATAAATAATTCGACTTCAGTTCGTGTTATTGGACACGTTCTTAGTTTTACTCTCTTAGCAACTTAGGTCAAATTTAAATTACTCATTAGTCTTAGTATCATAATACTAAGCTCATAATATCATAATCATAATTCTAGCCATTACTAGATCGTAATTTTAAATGTGATACCTCTTTATTAGGTATGTCATTGTTAAATAAAAAAAAAAAATGCTGTAAGTATATTTTATCCATTTTCGCAATTGTAATTATTATTAAAGTCGCCAGAATGTACCAAATAAAAAGTTTTGTTGTGTTATTATCAATTGTAATAAACATGATAGCATCTGAAATAATTTTTATTTACTACTTTTTACCTAACCAGTAATAATTCTTATCCATTTATAAAACGAAACATTTGTCTGTTTGTATAGGCTAGTAATATATTTCAATTTTGTCGATTTTATCGGTGTCTAGATTAAATTACATAATGATTAAAATTACATCGAGTTACTAGTCCTCTTCTGTCCTCAGTGAATCTACTATCACTTTAATGGATCGAGATAGGATATTGGGATACGCTTACTGAGCGACTCCTAACTTACTTCCACGGGACATTGACAGGATTCATTTTAGACTTTGTACCTAATTGTTTACGTCGATGAAAACTTGACACTGGCAGAATGTGCTAATTGCACTATATATAAAAAAGGGGGTCCTACCGACCCACGGGCAATTAGAGAGAGTTAGCTGTAGTTAGGATTAGACGTAGTTTCATATTATGTAATTTTAGATATAGAGTTTTTTATAACAATTCCCGTGTTCGCGTAGTTATTAATCTTACTGAAACCGTCTGCAAGTTATTTGTTAAATAAATAAAATTATTATCCTTGTAGAAGTAAGCAAGTATGCAAATATGGGATACCTAGGTAGTAGTTGGAAGCATTTTCAAATAAACGGATGCATGATCTATAAACAATATCAGATTGTACGATTAAAAACACATCACGTATGTGGGTCTACTATAGGCTAATAAACATAAAATCCAATTATTACAATGTAACATTCTAACATCCGACCTCTGGGGCAACATGTAACCAGAAAACAGTACTGCATTCGACACATCATCTCACACAGCATGCTCTTTTTAGTTAGTATTAAAGATTGACCGAAACTGTTATTGGATTTCTTTTTGTGTTATTTCAAAGAAGAACAAATCCTATATTGTTAGTTTATTTACTTATTTACTTTAAACTTCATTGCACAATGATTTACAATAGGCGGACTTAAGGCATTCAACCACCAGATTATATAGAAAAATGATGCAGTTTTGTTTTTTGGGTTAACCGTAAAATGATATAAGACAAAAATTGCATCGCTATTTTGGTCTACGGAAAAATATTAAGATTTGATTTTAGAAAATGTAAGCACGTGATGTTTGATTGATAATTGTCACTGAACGTTCACTGAAGAAGCAGCAAAGATCTGAATAAAAACCTATCAAGTATACTTATTGTGGAAGACAACACATGTCATTTCGTTATATGTATTGGGTTGATGCATAATTATTGCGGCTTTTTTTCAACAAATTTTATTCAGCAAAAACGATAAAAATGTTTAAATAACATGTTTAAATGATTATTCCGGAGCGTAGTCACCATCCACTTCAAGAACTGCTTCCCATTTGCTCGGCAGTCGGTCGATTCCACGGGCGAAGAAGTCACGATTCTTATAAGCGATCCACGCTTTAACATCGGCCACCAAGTCATCCAAATCGTCGTAAATTTTGTTCGTTTGCCAGTTTTTCAACGACCGATTGATGTGGTAGTCTGTAGGAGCTTCGGTCGGTGAATATGGCGGATGTGGGAGCAGATCCCATTCCTTATTGGCGATCGATTCGACGACACGACGTTCAACATGAGGACGGGCGTTATCGTGGTGGAAGACGATATGGTTCTTTTTTCGTGGTCGTTTCGCTTCGATTGCAGCGTGAAGGTGGTCAAGTTGAGCCAGATAGACGTCACTGTTAACGTTGAACTGCCGTTTGCCATTTTTGTCCGGAATCCGCCACTGTTGGCCTTCATCATTGTCATTCCACCAATAGCAGATGCCGTTTGAGATGATTTCCCAGTGGATGATTCCGCTTCTGTCCCACCATACACACCACATAGCCTTCTTACAGTGGACACCTTTTGGTATTCCTTTTGGAGAAACACCCGGTGACACGCAAACCTTCTTTCTTTTGACGTTTTTAAAGAGTAGCCATGATTCATCACCCGTGACCAGATTCTTCAGAAACGGAGCTTGCTCATTTCGTTGCAGCAAATCAGTAAAAATGCGTACACGTTCTGCTTTGCTGTTATCGGAGAGTTCGTGGGGGACCCATCCAGCCAATTTCCACACCTTTCCGAGCTTTTTGAGACGACGGACGATCGTCGACTGGTTGACATTGAAGTCATCGGCTAGCATCCGTGTTGTCAGGCTTTCGTCTTCTTCCACGGCCGCTAGAAGGGCCTGGTCGTTGAACTCCGATGGTCGACCTCTTCCTTCTTCATCTGCAAGGTTTGTGTCGCCCGTTTTGAACCTCTTAAACCATCTTTCAACTTGGCTGTTGCTGATTGTTCCCTCGCCGAAAAGTTCGTTGAGATCACGAAATGACTCTGCCGCCTTCTAACCTTTCTCGAAGTGGTAGAGCATAATGTGGCGAATATGAAGATGATTTTCGATACGCATTTCTGTTAATGAAAGAGAGAAGATAATTTTTAGGAAAAAATAATAAACAAAACGCCAATTAATTCACGAAAAAAAAGGTGCAAAAAAAAGCCGCAATAATTATGCATCAACCTAATATTTACTTGAAATATTTCTCAAGCAAAACCATTAAAAATCTGCAGGTGTATAAAACTTATACAATCTCACACAAATATTGTCCAAGTTATTTACTCGATAATTTATCTCTGGTTTATGATAAACAGCCTGTACACTCGTCGGTACCTACACCCAGTATTAGATTCAATCATTGCGATGATGTCATCTCTTCGGATATCTCTGAAGCATCTCGGCCCTTATGTAAGCAGAGCGAGCATTGTGCGTGTCCTAAATCTTAAATCTTAATGTCAATATTAATGTCATGTTAGACAAGCTTAAGTTGTGATCATGGGCCTACTTTCCATTTGTTGCGTTGGGTAAAAGTGACCTTTGTATTTCGATCGATCATCTTTGTATTTTTTACCATCATATGTTGCTTGACGTGCTGATTCTTATCAATTATCATCAGCTATGTCATAAATCTTTATCCTTTAATATTTATTGTTGATAATACAATAGTTTATAGAAATCATTATTGCTAGTCTGACTCCATACACTGCTGTATATATGCCTCTTTTATTTTGTGTTACTCTCGTCTTGTGCTGTTTTCATCTATATGTTTTCTGCGATTATAATTATCTTAATACCAATTTTTGATAATATGTTCATAATCAGCTTAATTACTACATACTCACATATTATATGGGAATATATAATATCAATTTGTGGGGGCCCCTGGCTTATTGGGGCCCCCGAGCCCTCCCAAAATGACCCGAAAGTGCCCACGGTCGAATAATACGTTTGTCCACATCTTTAGTTTCAGGTTTTTCTTATGTTTACGAGGTCGCTGAAAACGAATCTGAAGTTATTTTTTTTTAAAAAAAATGGGGCAACATTGAACAAACTAGTATTTAAGTGAAAAATACAAGGAAAGAAATTTATTACTTTTTAATGTTCGACTCGTTACATCTCCGACAATTACATTTGTATTTCCTTTTGAAATTTTAAGTGAATAATCTTCAAACCATTCTGAAGAAAATAAGACAGACCCGTCTGAACCTTCCAAACCTTATTTTGCTTGCGTGGCAAATTTTAAAAAAAATCCCATACGATATCATGAGTATACGATATACGACATATTACGACACCTACGGGAAGAGGTGTTATTCTAAAGCCAGGCGACACCACATGGCCCTCAAGGATAGGTCAAATGTGAATAATGTCAAATTCATGGATGGTTCATATGTGAATAATGTCAAATTCATCGATGGTTAATATGTGAACAGTGTCAAATTCATGGATGGTTTAAATGTGAATAATGTCAAATTCATCGATGGTTCAAATGTGAATAATGTCAAATTCATCGATGGTTCAAATGTGAATAATGTCAAATTCATCGATGGTTCAAATGTGAATAATGTCAAATTGATGGATAGTTCATATGTGAATAATGTCAAATTCATCGATGGTTCATATGTGAATAATGTCAAATTCATGGATGGTTCAAATGTGAATAATGTCAAATTCACGGATAGGTCAAATGTGAATAATGTCAAATTCATGGATGGTTCATATGTGAATAATGTCAAATTCATGGATAGTTCATATGTGAATAATGTCAAATTCATGGATGGTTCAAATGTGAATAATGTCAAATTCATGGATGGTTCATATGTGAATAATGTCAAATTCATGGATGGTTCAAATGTGAATAATGTCAAATTCATCGATTGTTCAAATGTGAATAATGTCAAATTCATCGATGGTTCAAATGTGAATAATGTCAAATTCATGGATAGGTCAAATGTGAATAATGTCAAATTCATGGATGGTTCATATGTGAATAATGTCAAATTCATGGATGGTTCAAATGTGAATAATGTCAAATTCATGGATGGTTCAAATGTGAATAATGTCAAATTCATGGATAGTTCTTATGTGAATAATGTCAAATTCATGGATGGTTCAAATGTGAATAATGTCAAATTCATGGATGGTTCAAATGTGAATAATGTCAAATTCATCGATGGTTCATATGTGAATAATGTCAAATTCATGGATGGTTCAAATGTGAATAATGTCAAATTCATGGATGGTTCATATGTGAATAATGTCAAATTCATGGATAGTTCTTATGTGAATAATGTCAAATTCATGGATGGTTCAAATGTGAATAATGTCAAATTCATGGATGGTTCATATGTGAATAATGTCAAATTCATGGATGGTTCAAATGTGAATAATGTCAAATTAATGGCTGGTTCAAATGTGAATAATGTCAAATTCATCGATGGTTCAAATGTGAATAATGTCAAATTCATGGATGGTTCATATGTGAATAATGTCAAATTCATGGATGGTTCAAATGTGAATAATGTCAAATTCATCGATTGTTCAAATGTGAATAATGTCAAATTGATGGATAGTTCAAATGTGAATAATGTCAAATTCATCGATGGTTCATATGTGAATAATGTCAAATTCATGGATGGTTCAAATGTGAATAATGTCAAATTCATGGATGGTTCATATGTGAATAATGTCAAATTCATGGATAGTTCTTATGTGAATAATGTCAAATTCATGGATGGTTCAAATGTGAATAAATTCAAATTCATGGATGGTTCATATGTGAATAATGTCAAATTCATGGATGGTTCAAATGTGAATAATGTCAAATTCATCGATTGTTCAAATGTGAATAATGTCAAATTCATGGATGGTTCATATGTGAATAATGTCAAATTCATGGATGGTTCAAATGTGAATAATGTCAAATTCATCGATTGTTCAAATGTGAATAATGTCAAATTCATCGATGGTTCAAATGTGAATAATGTCAAATTGATGGATAGTTCAAATGTGAATAATGTCAAATTCATCGATGGTTCATATGTGAATAATGTCAAATTCATGGATGGTTCAAATGTGAATAATGTCAAATTCATGGATAGGTCAAATGTGAATAATGTCAAATTCATGGATGGTTCATATGTGAATAATGTCAAATTCATGGATGGTTCAAATGTGAATAATGTCAAATTCATGGATGGTTCAAATGTGAATAATGTCAAATTCATGGATGGTTCAAATGTGAATAATATCAAATTCATGGATGGTTCATATGTGAATAATGTCAAATTCATGGATAGTTCTTATGTGAATAATGTCAAATTCATGGATGGTTCAAATGTGAATAATGTCAAATTCATGGATGGTTCAAATGTGAATAATGTCAAATTCATGGATGGTTCAAATGTGAATAATGTCAAATTCATGGATAGTTCAAATGTGAATAATGTCAAATTCATCGATGGTTCAAATGTGAATAATGTCAAATTGATGGATAGTTCAAATGTGAATAATGTCAAATTCATCGATGGTTCATATGTGAATAATGTCAAATTCATGGATGGTTCAAATGTGAATAATATCAAATTCATGGATGGTTCATATGTGAATAATGTCAAATTCATGGATAGTTCTTATGTGAATAATGTCAAATTCATGGATGGTTCAAATGTGAATAATGTCAAATTCATGGATGGTTCAAATGTGAATAATGTCAAATTCATGGATGGTTCAAATGTGAATAATGTCAAATTCATGGATAGTTCAAATGTGAATAATGTCAAATTCATGGATGGTTCAAATGTGAATAATGTCAAATTGATGGATAGTTCAAATGTGAATAATGTCAAATTCATCGATGGTTCATATGTGAATAATGTCAAATTCATGGATGGTTCAAATGTGAATAATGTCAAATTCATGGATGGTTCATATGTGAATAATGTCAAATTCATGGATAGTTCTTATGTGAATAATGTCAAATTCATGGATGGTTCAAATGTGAATAATGTCAAATTCATGGATGGTTCATATGTGAATAATGTCAAATTCATGGATGGTTCAAATGTGAATAATGTCAAATTCATCGATGGTTCAAATGTGAATAATGTCAAATTCATCGATGGTTCATATGTGAATAATGTCAAATTCATGGATGGTTCAAATGTGAATAATGTCAAATTCACGGATAGGTCAAATGTGAATAATGTCAAATTTATGGATGGTTCAAATGTGAATAATGTCAAATTCACGGATAGGTCAAATGACAAATGAATGTCAAATAATTCTCTGTTGACGTTAACAACGACTTCAAAATCTATGATGAATGAGGATTATTTATTTAGTAGAAAATTACAAGGAGCATGCAAATGAATTTTAATCAATTTTGTCTCATTTAAATGGAATTCCCTCTCATCAACAATGAGATATTCATACGTAAGTACACGTGGAGTTAGCCCCCGCGCTAAATTCCTATGCAAATAAAGAGGTGTGAGAAATACAAGGTCGTGCTTGGGATAATAAACTTGTATTATTAAAATACATACATACAACCAAAATAGACGTGGAAGTAAAATCAATAGTAGCTGGCTTTCATATCAAGTAACCGTGCCTTTTTGCAAATTAATATTACTCTGTTATGTATAACTACACATTTTTACTGAAATCATAATTTTGTCTATGCTGAAAAGTGTCTAGATGTTCTAGGTAAAGATTATCTAGAACACGACACACAAAGCAGACGAATTTTTATGAACTATGACAGGTGATTGTTTCAGTGTGAAGATTGTGTCATATGTCATATAGCCAGTGGTGTAAGATTTTCCAGGGCCCGGGACTAACGACTTTGACCCCTTTAATTAAATGGATCAAAACTACGGTTTAAAATTAAAAACCTTTTCATTTTGTATAAAAAGGTGTGTCCTACCATACTCGAGGGTGGGCCCCGGGGTTAGTCCGCCACTGCATATAGCTTGATTTTTTGTTTATGTACGAAGGCGGCAGACGAGCATACAGTCCACCTGATGGTAAGTGGTACTGTCGCCCATGGACATCCGCGATACATGCCAACATCAGACCAAAATGACAAATGCTGGCACGCCCCCGGATGCGCTGCCTCCTTCCTTTGGAGCTATGGGAATGGATTTGGAGAAAGGCTTGGGAAAATGGGGAGGGATAGGATGGGATGGGCTTTGGCACATCTCACTCACTACCGAAACACGTACGTACATTAGGGGAATAACATAAAGTGGGAAATGCAGTACATTTGAAGATAGTCATCTGTGAGAGAGGGGTAACGTGGCCAGTCGAGCGCGCCCAGCGGCTGTTGGATTGCAGCGTGCACTCTCCCTCTCAAATAGCTATTCATTTACATAGCCATTCAGTTTTTTATAATATCTACGTGTATCTAACAAAATTTATACAGCGTTTGTATATTCATATATGTATATTATAATTTATAATTGATCCAATATGTAATGTTTAGATTTACATTTATCTAATCTCGTGGGTTCTCGATTATTGACAAAACAAAGTGGACGTATTTGAATTCCTCTCCGATTGTTAGTCAAAAGTCGAAATGGTTTAGTGTGACCTACGCTTCGTGGCATGCTGCTACTACATATTAAAATTCATTAAGGTGAATTATGAATACGATTGTTGGTTTATAATTATACTTTATTCTTTATACTTTGTTACGTGACTTAAAAATTTACGTAATTTAAAATATCTATTAATTATTTGGGAGGGTGAGTGTGCAAGCTGCAATCCCACAGCCCACAGCCGCTGTGTGCATTCGACTAGTCAAGTTAGTCCTCTCTCACAGAAAACTACAGTAAATTATAATTTCGGCATTTCGATTTTTATTGACAGGAAAAAGAATTGCACCTGAAGTTAATGACATCAGACTTATTACAATGAAAGAACTCGCACTAAAGTGGGCGATAACAAAGCGATCAATAACTGTTGGGACACATATCACACAAATATAGTAGGCGAGCGGGACACTCCCCAAAAGTGGCTTAGAAACAGCAAAATGTCACCACGTCATTCTAATCTTTAGTTTCAGGTTTTCCTTATGTTTTTGAGGTCGCTGAATGCGAATCTGAAGTTATTTTTCGATAAAAATGGGGGAACATTGAACAGAATGGCGTTCAAGTGAAAAATACAAATAAAGAAATTTCTTACTTTTTCATGTTTAACTCTCTATATCGCTGATAATTATAGATATTTCCTTTTGAAATTTAAACTGGAGATTCTTCAAAGTATTCTGCAGAAAACAATACGTGTCCGACTTTCTAAACCCTATTTTGCTTAAATGGTTATTTTTTAAATGTTATAATGGGCTGTCATCGTACAAGTATCATCTATTTCTTTACGTTGGAACCCACCCCTGAAGGGAATCGTCGGTGGTACCTACCTATTACTCGCTGTCAATCAGTGACATATGACGGAGTCTGGTACAAAAAAAAATTAAGTGCCTACATTGGTAGGTGCATATTGATGCACTTTAAAGTAATTTTAAGCTTTATAGATGTTTCTAAATAAACTTTATTTAATACTTTTGATACTTTATTATGCCTTGAGGTTTAGGGGGCCCAAGTGAAAAGGACCGTCCCCTACGATAGCTCCGCCGCTTTCGCCAAAACATTTTCTTTTAAAACATAAAAAAATCTTGACAAATAATGTTCAAAAAAGGATGCTTACTTTTGTTATTTTTATTTTGTTTTATTTAGGAAACAAATGGATAGTTACATATTATTTGAACATATAATACAAATACAAAAGTTCCTAAGTACCAAAAATTACTAATGCACTTAAAGATTCACTCGAATGTGTGTGTGTGTGTGCTGTAATTACTATAACAATTTAATATTTTAGTCAATTATATACTCCATAATTTAATTCAGAATCACAATAAAAACTAAATAAACTAAACTAACGATCCAAAATTACAGACATTGGTTTTAAGATTGAAATACTTATACGTGGGAAATGTAGTACGGATATGTTTTTCGCCATTACCTAAAAATGGCATTAAATGATCTTCCTGCACTCGGTGCGCGCCATTAACTGACCACACTGTACCGCAACAGTCTCAATATAATATTCAAGAAATCAGCTTATCAGTTTGTTTTAATAGAAAATATAAAGCTTATTTGAGGAGGTCCAGAACAAAAGCCGATAAACACATTTTCTAATGATTTTCATATCCGAATCTAACCGAATCTAATCTTCCGGTAGGTACCTGCAAAAAGCGATAAATACATTTTTTTTTATCAATTTATCTACCAAATCGATTATTTTTTGTATAGTTAATTTACTTTTAGTTAATAAGAAACTGATCTGTTTATATACTCAATAAGCAAATAAATTATTATTAAAATCATGTAAATTTTTCATTACCTGTTTGAAACAAAAACCACATCTAGAATTTTTTGGTCTATACCTTTAGGAACGCCTTCCAATAACCTAATTTTGTCGTATTATTCGTTTAGAAAAAATCTTACGAATAATTTTTAAATTAGTTTTTTGTGAGTTCCCTAAAAAAGAAAAAAGTTTATTTATCTGCCTTTGTTCTGTATCTCCTCATTTACAACTCCAATTTATATGAAATACGATTTTTTTTAAGCAGTACGTCCTGCTGGTATGACGTACGGTGCCCAAACCGACGAGTCATCGAATGGAAATCATGTACCGACAAACGTAACGTGGGATGTTTATCTGACGACAGGGAGACTGACGACTTGAAGAAAATCGAGGGGAGGTGGCTAGATGTGAAAAGTGGAAGATTGTATATGTCAGCGTGCCTTGGGAAAGGTATAAGTAGTGACAAAGGTTGATATGTTATGGTATGGATAAAATAACACACTTGGATTGGAACTGCTTCCTATTTAACCACTACACCGATTTATAAGTTGTCAGTCTTCTTGGTCGAGGGATGTGGTACGCCCGCCCCAATCGATATAGATATTTATATAAAATTATCTGAATATAGCTGACGAATGGATGACGAGACCACTGCAACATGCGATGGCTTCTCCCGATTACTTTGTGTTAAAATTCACCTTCATTTTCCTCTATAGAAGGAGAACAGTTACTTAGAGCTGTCCAGTTTCCACAATCGAACAGCTGCATTGCAAACCGGGTCACCATCAATTGTATGTTTTGTCCAAATGGCGCTTGCACGCAGCTGTCATTAGAGACAGGTCATTATAGGAAATGTTGATGTTGAGCGCGTGGTGAACTCGCCATTGACCGCGATTCACTAATCACTGCAGTTGAATTGGAAGTTCACCGACTTCACGCGACCAAGGTGTAAGGAAATGATTTCGGGGTTCGTTTTCAACTGTATTTTTTATGGTATAGATGACTTGGCCAAGCCACTCGCACCTCCGGAATGTTGAGGATATGGAAATCTTTTACCTCTTTGCATTACAAATTTAATATTTTTAATTTAAGTTCTTTATGATTGTTTTAATACAATGCTATTTTTATTATAATGATTAGTAGCATTGTTTAAATGTGAAACTGTCTCTTTTTGGAAAGACTGTTTGGAAGGGGTTTTGTTTTCTTCCTCATTGATAATTTCGATGTAGGAAAGCTTTCACTCAGTTACTTAAAACTGCATGAACCTGCATGGAGCATTTTTAAACAGACTTCAGAAAATAAGACCTTTGTTAGACCGATTTAGTATTTACAAATCAATTATTTTTTAAAAGTTAATAAACATTTGTACTAAAAAATATCTGGTATAAAATCGCAATCGGATGAATGCTATAGGAACGCATACGGGACAAACAAAAATACATTCATTTTTATATATAGATTAAGCCCAAATGCTTATTATCCAAGAAAAATGGGTAAATAAAATACAAAATGGTGTTTTACACACAGTTACTCTACGAGTAGTTTTTTAAATCTTTTAGAGCATTTTATAATCACACATGAGCACTTTAAAAGCAGTTTTGTTGTTTGTCCTGCGGCTGTGGAATTGCACTTACACCATCCCAAATAAAACTTTTGTATAAAACGAGGGCAGTTTATACAAAATAAAATAAAAACAAATGAACTGATAGTCTCTTTTTATAGTTAATTTAGCTACATACGTAGATAAAATTATAATACGAGTAAAACAAGTATTCATTTGTAGGTTTATTAAATTCATAGGGTCACATTATGCGATTGGTTCCAATACTAATGAATCGGAAATCGGAAGTGATGTAACGTAGTCAGTAAGGTCAAAGTAATTTATGCGATGTCACCCTATTTACCTAAATCTAATTAAAAACTTGTTTAGGGTTATCTTAAACAAGTTATTCCGTGTTCTGTTTTTTTTTCTTCTTTAATATCGGCTTATACAATACTACATGGCATATGTCTCTAGTTTCTAGTATTGTGAAAATGAGCGCTCAACTCTCGAGCACTGAGTGAGCGTTAACGAACCTCTTAAGACTCGAGAGTTAAACGCTCGTGAGCGATACAGCGTTACGTTGATCCTAAACCATTGAGGTTAATAGATTGATCTTCAACCCTTCTCATCTATCCACCATCCGGCCAACTGATTCAAGTCGTCGGTCCACATATTCAGAGCACGTCCCACACTGCCCTCCATGGTTCGTGGCCTCGAGGACACGTCCACCTCATCAGTTATCGATCCTGCGGCAAATACGATTTGCCCATTGCCACTTTAACATGCTGATTCTATAAGCCATGTCGATGGCTAAATCTCTTCCTTTCCAATCCTATCCCGCAAAGAAACTCTAAGCATTGGTTATAGATCAGGCCTACTGGAATAACCTACTGTAACTGGAAGGGCGAAGAGTCGAACATCGTGTACGAGACCTATACCACTATATCCAGGGGTGGGGAGACATAGGCTGATGGTATGATATGCTATCCAATTAACATATAACAACATCAAATATTCAAATAACGGTGTATTAAGAAATTACGCTACTCACTTGTGACGCAACACATAACATTGCGGTAACAATCGCGTGATGCAATACAAATTGGACGCACACGAATTTCGAAACTTCGTCGCTACTTCTAATTAAATGGTCACTTCCGTTTCCACCTTCGATAGTCGTGGCTAGGAAAATAGAAGTTTGCCTTTGTAGGCGAGGAATTTTAAATGGCTTGTATTGTAATAAACAGCCAAAAATACCGAATGAACACAAATAATGATCAACAACACAAACTATTTTTGAATAACCGAAACAAACTATTTTTAATTATTAAGAATGTCAACGCAATGTCAAAGGAGTCCCGCTTCGCGGAACTCTTGGGGCTTTGCTGTCATCAGAAAAAGTGTGTGAATATCGTCCCAACCCACTAACAAACATAAAAATGGTGACAATGTATTTCTTATCCTTAGGCGGCCAAGCTTGGGGTGGACAACAGGAATGGTATAATGTCTCTTGGTTACCATGCAGCTCTTAGGGTGGCCCAGAGGAATATTTTATTTTCGTATTCTTGTTGTCCACCCTGTGCCGTGTGGTGTTGGCCCGCTATAAAATAGCACCATCCTCTCTCTTTCCGTGAGTGACATAAGAGGGATAACAAAGCGACTACCACGAGCCCTGAGGAACTACACCGAGAGACATGTATCTCTCGAACATGAATATTGCTACATGTACGCTACATGTACATGCTACATGTATCTGTTGTGTAGATTCTCCTTTAAACACAATTCCAACATAAGGGGCCATCCATAAATTACGTCACACGAATTTCATGATTTTTTGTGCCCCACCCTCGTCCTTGTCACAGGTGGTCACATTTGTGAGACCCCCCCCTCCCCTGGTGTGACGTCACATATTTTGCAATTTTAAAACCTTATAATAATGTTGATAGAGTTGGTAATATTTTAAAGTTTTTCGTTAGAGTTGATGTTTAATTTTAATACTTTAGATTTATAAATGTGACGTCACGAAGCTTATGACTAATATATTAGAATAAGAAGATTTATTTATAGGTTCAATTCTTCAGTTCCATATTTAGTTCATTCCTTTTGAAGTCTAACAAACAATAACATCGTTTGCATTTGTCGTGTGTGTTCAGTGGATGTGTGCCTTTGCGAAACTTCCTCGTCCATGGCTCGAATTCAAACTGCCTCAAACATAGTGATGCTAAATTTGCAAGCCTAATTCAGAGGGACATTCACTGCATGCTAAACTCTGTTGCGTGCTAACACTTGTGCTAATCTATACGGAACTATTCAGATCATGTGTTGACTCCTTTTAAAGAGGTAATGCTTGATTGCATTGCTTAAATATGGCGGTCAATTGGTAATTAAATAATCTAGGCATACCTAAGCATACGTAAGTCTAGTTACAACATTTTAGGACTTTAGGACTGTTTATCTCAGACTGTTGTGAAAAGCAGATGTGGAAGTAATAATTGTATGTTGACTAAATTGCTTTGGTTACTTTACAGAATTTAGTTAAATTCAATCATTTAGCAGCCACTTTATCGTACATTGCTGGACATGGGCCCTCTTCATCCACATCGTTTTGTGCTTAAGGGATGTATAGCCTTAAAACGCCACGCTGGCCAAGCGAGTTGGCGAGTCCACTATTTTAGAGGTGGTGTAGTTCCACAAGACTTGTGGTAGTGGCTTTATTATCTCTTAGTCGCTTTTTACGACACCCACGCGAAGAGATGGGATGATGCTACTCAGTCATTAGCACTCTAAAATACCAAACAAAATTGATTGTTCCTCAATTTTCCACGTTTTATCTTCGTTGCGTATTCACACATTGGCCGGCGATTCTTTCTGCACAATTAGCGGCAACCTTCGGGCAGATTATGCCAATTTGGAACGCAAATAACCGAAACCAAAGCGACCATTATGCGGGAGTCGATTGATATTTTACTACGGTCGTGGTTTCGCGGGCAAACTGTGGGAGCTGGCTGTATGCTAGTTTGATTGTTCTTGCTTTGATTTTATTAGTACTTTTACAATGTATACCTATCATACCCAGCTAACTACTCCGTCAAGTATTATTATGGTTTGGAATGGAAATTGGTCCTTTTATTTCTAGAGGTAAGACCAGGAGGCATATTATGAACTTTGATAAACCATCCAATTTCTGCGCAAGTTTACAACCGTCTTGTTTTTTTTTTTCGGAAAGGCTGAATTTTTGTGGTCCTAATGGCCTTTCAAGAGTCAAGAGATATATAGTTTAGGGAGAGCGCAAAAGACGCTCACCCAGGAGGAAAAAGTTTGTGCAGCAACGAGCCTAAGGGCTCCCCCGCCAGTAGACCGGCGGAAGGAACGGACCTCGGCTTAGAGCGTTGCTTTGGGACGGTACTGCGCAGTGAGCTTGTACTGCGGGATCGCGCGTCGGTTAGAAGCGCCCAGGCACGTGCCGATACCTGATAAAAGTATTGGCTGAAAGCCGGTGTGTGTTTACAGTGTAGCAAGGGCGACGTCCTCGTCTCCGCCGGCGAGGACGGTTTTTATGTGTAGCCTGTGAGTGTAGTGTAAGAACCGTATTGGCAGCAGTAATTGGGTCGTCGGGGTCGTCTACGATACTGCCTTGTTTTATGGGTTTCCATACAATAACTATCGTATTTCTGACTGTGTTATCGTATTTCTAGGTTTTTCAAGAAGGTATCTGCAGAGTCGGCGGCGCGTCTGCAATCCCTGCTGTATGCAACCCCTATGTATGTATCTTTCCATATGCAACGGACCATTATACATGTCTAATTACTTACGATCAGGTAAGACGTGTGTATGCCAGCTATACCATAAAGAAAATACAAGTAACAGTTCAACAGAGTTTTTGGTTGTTTATCCGCGAAAACTCCAGTTATATTGACATTAAATTTGCATTACGTCAGTGTCCACTATCCGTGCATCCATTTTATGCATACGCGCCGCGCATGCGTAAACACTTCCTCACTGCAATGTTGGTTACGAAAAAACAGTGGCATAAAAGTTACTATTCTTTTTAATGATTGTAGTTTCTTTATGTGTACCAAAACCGGTCTAGTATGCAATCTCGAGCGAGTGTTACTAAAATTGTGTGTTCATTAAAAACCCAGTTTTTCCTCCTCCAACATTATATTAGTAAATTAAACACATGGACACATTACACACCACAGAGCTTAGTTTAAGAAGTTACTTATAATAATAAACTACATTAAAGAAATGTAGCCGAATAACCCTAATGTGATTAGTAATTAGTAATGTAGGCATAGATTGTGCCTAATTGTGAAGTGTAGTGTCGGCTGACTATAGAATAGCATTCCATCTCTTCGTGCGGGTGTCGTGAGAGGTAATTAAGAGATCAGAAACCCGTTACCACAGGCGCCGAGGGAGTTGGTGTAGCTACACCAACTCCCAAAAAGTAGACTCATCAATCCGTTTGTTCAGAGTGGCGTTTTAAGGCCATATATGCTTTATGCACAAGGCAATATGCATTGAGGCGGCCCATGTCCAGCAGTGCATACTGTTAGGGCTGATTTTTTTTTTGTTTTTATAGAGAAGAGGGCAGACGAGCAAGCGGTCTCACGTGATGGTAAGTGTTACCGCCGCCCATGGACACCTGCAACACTAGGGGGTATGCGGGCGCGCCGCCGACCTTGCAAAATCCTATTCACAGCTTTCTTGAAGAACCCCATGTCGTAGTTTAATGGGAAGACCTCTTGAGGCAGTTCATTCCACAGCCTACGTTGTGATTGCGTTGCAATGTATAAAACTGTATTTATATATTTACAGAATAGATTATAGACCATTTTATTTGATGACCGATTAGTACACTTGGTAGTACTACCTGCTGTGTAAAAGGTTCCGGGTTCGATTCTCGATTCGACATTAATTTGTTTAAATACAAATATTTGTGCCGGTCTGAGTGGTGTGCTCGTCTTTGTATGTGCTGGAGCCACGACACAGGGAGTCCTAGAGTGAGCCATTTAGTGTGACCTTAAAACAAGTATAGCTATATAGTTGTACATAACAGTTTACACAACCAAAGCTTACATTCAGGACTTTTTCCTAAAGAAATTTAAGTGAATTAAGGTTCACTTACACAAGGACAGTTTGTCGAACGCGTGCAGGCGAGAAAATTGGTCAAAAACTGGCAGAACAACGCTATCATCAAGTGATCACTGTTATCACTGGCATCATCGAGCTCTTATCATCATGTAAATATTAATTGTAGATGAGAATCGTTCTAAAGTTGGTTGTATACGAGAACCGGATACAATATTGTCACCCGAACCGTTCGAGAAACTCTCCTTGTGTAAATGAGCCTTAAATCTGTTGGTCTTAATCATCATTTTTATCTGTGAAACAAAATGCTCAAGAATTAACCCAATTTTAGCCATGTTATGTTGAAAAAGAAACATGTAATGGCAAATTTAATAGTTATACATTGGTAGTAATTTCCTCAATTGCTTGAAAATACGCAACATCTAAAGTGTAAGACGGTACGTGAAATACGTGAAAGACATCTAAAGTGTTGTAAGAAGAGCGGTAAATTGTTAGTAATAGCTAAGTTACGTGGTACGATGATGCGAAAAAATAAAATAAGATCTAGGTTTATGTCACACTTTTGTCGTTTTCATTACCTACAGTTGTTAGACAAATATTATGCTAGCATAGGTCATTGATGTCTCACCAAACTTTATGTTACTTAGGTCTCGGCATTTCGTAGATTCAATTGGAAATTTCTCTTGAATAGTAATTTAATTGCCCCATTAATTTCAGAAATTAATGACTTTGACTTCGATGATGGAGAAAAACATCATGAGAAAATCCGCATGTCCGGGAACCAAACAAAGCTGAAGCATGCATTTATCCACGAAATACTCGTATGATGAGTGAGGTAATCGCAAATCTGTGCATCTACTAATGCACCTAGGGCCCGGACGGTGGACTATACCTCGAAATATACTTTACTTTATATATACTTTATTGTACACATACATATAAGTACAGTACATAAAAAAAAATTAAAAACATGATGTACAACAGGCGACAGTGAGAATAGGAGAAATAGTGAGAACCTTAGGAGAATTCTTCCGGCAAACACGGCGACAGTGATCAGGTATCATTGATCAGTGACAGTGATCAGGTATCATTCATCAGTGACAGTGATCAGGTATCATTGATCAGTGACAGTGATCAGGTATCATTGATCAGTGACAGTGATCAGGTATCATTGATCAGTGACAGTGATCAGGTATCATTCATCAGTGACAGTGATCAGGTATCATTGATCAGTGACAGTGATCAGGTATCATTCATCAGTGACAGTGATCAGGTATCATTGATCAGTGACAGTGATCAGGTATCATTGATCAGTGACAGTGATCAGGTATCATTGATCAGTGACAGTGATCAGGTATCATTGATCAGTGACAGTGATCAGGTATCATTGATCAGTGACAGTGATCAGGTATCATTGATCAGTGACAGTGATCAGGTATCATTCATCAGTGACAGTGATCAGGTATCATTCATCAGTGACAGTGATCAGGTATCATTGATCAGTGACAGTGATCAGGTATCATTGATCAGTGACAGTGATCAGGTATCATTGATCAGTGACAGTGATCAGGTATCATTGATCAGTGACAGTGATCAGGTATCATTGATCAGTGACAGTGATCAGGTATCATTCATCAGTGACAGTGATCAGGTATCATTCATCAGTGACAGTGATCAGGTATCATTGATCAGTGACAGTGATCAGGTATCATTGATCAGTGACAGTGATCAGGTATCATTGATCAGTGACAGTGATCAGGTATCATTGATCAGTGACAGTGATCAGGTATCATTGATCAGTGACAGTGATCAGGTATCATTGATCAGTGACAGTGATCAGGTATCATTGATCAGTGACAGTGCTCAACGTAAATAGCTTCATCATTATAAAGGGTGCACGTTGCAATCTCAGCCGCTGGGCGTACTCTACTGGCCACGTTACCCCTCTCTCACAGAACACTACCGTGAAATGTAAGTACATACTGCATGTCTCACTTTATCCTATTTCCCCCAATGTACCAAAGCACATGCGGGGGTCCTCCCGGCCGGTCTAGTGGTCATCCCCTCTGGTAAGTGTCAGGAGCTGTGTCCTGTACTTTTCAACAAGGATGACTCAGAGCAAAGGCAGTAATATACGTGGAAATAATTAATTTGTGGCAGCAAAGCTGGATTACCAGCTGTCTCAGTTGCTTACTGGACACGGCTGCTCGCGGGGTTGTCTTAGGGATTTGAGATTGAGCGGTGCGAGAATTTGCTTTTGCGGGGCGGCCGATGAGTATAGGGACCACGTGGGACTATTGTGAGCTGTACAAGCAAGAGCGAGGTAGAATGTTGGATAACATCAGGTAACTGTGCGGACTTGGTAACATCAGAGGCCAACTTCGCACGGCAGCTAGAATTTATGCACTCCTGGCATCGAAAGAGACGGCTGTTAGAACTGCCCGGCGGCGAATCTATGTTGTGTGTCGTACACGCCCCAGAATGGAGAGAAATGAAAGAAATTTGTAGGGAGTCAAGAAAGTGCGTGCTGGAAAGGGTCCATGCAATTACGGCGCGTATTTCCCACGATTCGGTCGTTATAACCGTAAGGTAGGCAGGGCCGTGGGTGGTGGAGGCTTAATAATAATAATTCCCCAATGTACGGACGTGTTTCGGTAGTGAGTGAGATATGCTAGAGCCCATTCCCATCCCACCCTATCTTGTCGTTCCCCATCTTCAAAATCATTTTTCCAAATCCATTTTTAAATACCACCAGGTGGACTGTATGCTCGTCTGCCGCCTTCTATTTATGAAAAAACGAGGTGAACTGCAGAAAATGTTTTCCACCGACCAATTAAGCCAATACCTGTGTTTTGATGATTCAATTAAAGGCGCGTATAGACATCACGAGGCATGCGCCGCGAATGGTTCGCCACACATGCTTCAGGCTGTGTGGACGTGGGTGCTCATTGTGATCGTTCGCCGCGTACGCGCGTTGCGAGCACATTCTACAAATTCGTGTGATGCGAGCAGCGTGGTTGTTTGCGTGCTCACCCTGAGCATGTGCCGTTCGGACGGATGGCATTTTTGTACGTAGGATGCCTCAGGCTGAGGCATGTGTGGCGAACCATTCGCGGCGCATGTCTCGTGATGTTTAAACGCGCCTTAAGGTTATATTAATATATTTAATTGTATAATCGCTTCAATCAGCTCTCGTTATTCTAAAATTGTAGCCTTTGCTAGTATTAAGGATATTTTAACGAGGTGGTAAATAATCGGTGTTTTTCAGAAAATTTTAATGTTCATAGTATGCCAAACGATTTTAAATAATGGTTTGTTATCGAACAGGTTAGGTAACGAGAACGCGCACCGAATGTTTACCGAAAATAGTCACCGGCGACAGAGAGCTTCCGACGTCCTGTTTACATAGATTAACTGCGTGTCAGAGAGCGCATAATTACGCCAAGATTATGCCATAATTATAATTATGCATAATATTATAATGATGCCCTTAGATATACATGGGCATATCAAATAATTTAAACGGTTTCAAGATTTGAAGCCACGGGCAAGTGTTATTAGTTATTATGTAGTTTAAATTGTAAATAGGAACACTTACCGGACACCGTCCATTAGACAATCATCTTTATAGGAACAACCGACAGTCCTCTAAGCAGAGTCTGCATGGAGGCTGAGGAGACACCAGCCCATTTGCTGCTGAGATGCGAGAGTGTGGCGGTACATCGGGCAAACATCATCGGCACTCTACTATCTCGGATGCCACCAGGAAGCCAAAAAAGTTCCTACATTTCTGGAGGGAATTGGGGGCCACTCCAAGCGGAGCTAGCCACAGCGGAGCCGCAATCACCGGACATCCATACTAATAGGAATAGGCACGCACTATCATGGTCGCCATTCTTGAAGTGAAACTAACCAAAATGAAGTTGAAGATGAAGTATAATTTAAAATGCTTCTTACAACAATCCGTTATTTAGTTTCTCTGTTGTTAGTGCTCTATGCAGCTGTGCAGTGTAGTATAGTGTATTTGTTCTTATTTGTTTGTATGTTTATTATGATTTAGAAAGTGAATTTGAGTGCGAACCATTGACTATAGTTAGTGTAATCTATTGTTCATGAATCATTTATATCTATCTTCCACTTGTTTCTCTCATTCTTATCAATACAATGATTGACAGTATTTCAATGCACCTTTATGAATCATGTTTCGCTTACACAGCGTTGATCAAGGTTCGAAAAAAAGATCACCGATAAAGTGAATCATTTCGTTAGGTGTGTTTATTCTTGTTTATTTATTTTTTATAGAAAAAAGGCGGCAGACGAGCATACAGTCCACCTGATAGTAAGTGGGTACTGTCGTCCATACACATCCGCGATACATGCCAATATCAGTCCAGAATGACAAACGTTGGCACGCCCCCGGATGCGCTGCCTACCTTTGCAGATTAAGGAATGGATTGGGAAAATGGGGAATGGGCTCTGGCATATCTCACCCACTACCGAAACACGTACGTACATTGGGGGAATACGATAAAGTAGGAAATGCAGTACATTTCAAGGTAGTCTTCTGTGAGGTTTAATACAGTAATATAACATTCAAAACAGAAAATAAATTGTATTGCTACATATTTAGTAGAGCTTTATACGTTACTTATAAATGCTCTTTAAAATAAACATTAATAACAAAAGACAAAGAATATAATACTCGTATAACTATCGATTAGTTATGAAAAAAAATGAGTCAATCATCATACACTATCAATTGGATTCGTATAAATTTATTATCAGAAACATTAATTAATTACTTTTCACTAATTATATTTTAATAGAGATCAGCAAATATTGAAGAAAAATATAATATTTTAGTTTTTCTTCAGTCAAATATTTAATTTAAACTAATAAAATATATTTTTTAACAATATCAAGTTTAATTTCTTAAAATTACAGAGACATCAGCACTAAGGTTTAGTCCCATTGGTCGAAATCCTAGGCCCGTGGGGTCCCCAATGCGCATTATCTCAAATTAAAAAAAAGTTTGATTTAGAATTTAAAACAGAAATAAAATCAAAATCAGATGTTTTTTATTTTACTTTAGTTATTTGATATTGTGCAAATTTCACTCACCTATTTATGCTGGTACTAAATTGGTGCGTGTGTTGCAAGCCGACGGCATTACTTACATTAGCTTCGTATTATTATAATCGTTCCTAATATTACTATCAGATAAAATTAGCCTCAACGCATACTGTAATAAAACAACGTAATTAATAGCAGCCTCTGTCTCGCAAATCGCTCTGTGCGCGCGCTTTCACATCGCTTTCACGGTTTTAGCATGCGTTGCGGGCTTCGGCCACTGTGCTCCAGCCTTTATTACGTGACGATTCTTGCTCTAGCTACTCTAAAACATTGTGGTATTATAGACGACATATATGAAAATGAAAATATTCAGTCAGTGCGTCTCGCCAATTATAACGTACGTATGTTGTAACTCTTCCGACCACTGTCTCTCAATGAACTTCTTGCTTCTAATTCTAAAATGCAAAATTCTGTAATTCCATTCCTTACTTTTTTATTTATTTATGTTAACGTTTATATATTTCCTATAAGGTAATTGTCACTTGTAATATAGTTTACAAAAACATCAAATTTACAAGTAGGTATACATACATAAGGACAATGTGTGCTGACATCTGTACTAAAATAATCTATTTTACAGCTGTCAGCTCCTTCCCTTAAATACATTCTTAGTACTAAGTTACAGCTATTTAAGAAACAGTTTAATCAGGTGGCAATTATTGTGTGTTTTATGTAAGTAAATATGTCTGTATGTGAATGTGTGGGAGTGTGATTTTAGATATCCAATTTTAGAAAATCTAGCATAAAGGAAATAATATTTGTAACTGTGTGTGAGCTGATGTATGGATGTGCGTGTGATATGAAATTATGTTTCCAAAATTTCACATTCGTATGTATTTCTACAAGAATGTTATTATAGCTCATAGAATCAATAAACTGCATAGCAGTCCATAGGTCACATCTGCCGTAGGAACCACAATCGAGTGGAGACCGCGTAGCGGGAATCGTAGTTTGAGACGTTCCCCGTTCTACCTGGCAAATGGTAACGTCCACTGCCAGGTAGAATGATGGCTTAAAGAAAATCGTAAGTAGTAGCTAGATGTCAAGAGCTGAAGGTCAAACACAAGACACGGTCCTAGCATATTCCCAGCACACTTAGACGGCCCAAAACATATAAAGACTTAGCAGCTGTTAAAGATTTTAGAACAGATGTTTACAGATGTAAAAGTACCGATGGCGCTTACTTCCAGCCTCGACATTTAGCCTTTCAGCATCTCGCTTCTTTCGTACTTATATTCATAGTCTACTGGAGTATAATAATGTCAAATGCTGTTCGAGTAATCACGTACACTTTCCCAGCTCTATTGGGTATCTTCCAAAAGTAGGTCATGCTCGTTACTGAATTCAAATCGAATTTGAAAGATTGTAGCGTTGCGGAAAACTGCAGGGAGTAAGTACTTCTTTTCACAACCTTTAGTTACTATATAAATGAATTTGTATACCTACCGCATCGTAAGCGACGGCTTGTCTTGTCAAAAAAGTGGAAGTTGATCGCACTTTGATGACGGAAGGCATGACTGTTGTAATCCGAGGTGGACACTGATTGTAACGAATAGTTCTGCACACCAATAGTGTTCTATATCTCTAAACGGCTTGTGAGAGTATCATACCATAACATCATCAGTATCATCAGCTCATGGCTCGATATAGGCCTCTGCCAAAGGTTCTCCACGACACATCGTCTTCGGCTCTTCTCATCCAGCCACCACAAATGAACTCCTTCAAGTCATCTATCCATCGGCTCCGACGGGCGTACCATACTGCGCCAAATTGGTAGAAATTAGTAGACGCCAAATTATTTGAAGTTATTTTTAGTTAGTGGAAGGTACCTACTTGTTATCCGGGTTGGGGAAGTATTTAATAATAATAAATATACTTAAAAGTTGAATTCGACATACATTTTGTAGGAATATCGGTTTCTGGAAACGAGTCTTCATTCTGACTAGTAGATTGCATTCTGCTAAAATTCTCACGTAAGTAATATATAAAGCATTTCCTAATCATAGTCAACGTAATAACCCCATAACCACTCTTTTAGTTTCGCTTTAGTCTATACTAATATTAGTCTATACTGAGAGGTAAAATTGTGTCTTTTTAGGTACTTGTAGATTTGTAGGTAGGTTGGGAGTAATCTCTAGAGTTACTGAACTGATTTAAAAAAATCTTTCACGAATAGGAAGCTACATTATCCGTGTCTAATATGGGATATATTTTATAGTGAAATTTTGAAAAAAAAAATATAAACCGAATTGAAGCGAAGGCTAGTCGTAAATAAAAAACTAAATGTAAATTTTGGTTTAGTAAATATAGAATTTTATTTATCAATATAATTTATGTGTATAAAAGGATGGTAGCAATTCTAAGAAATTTGCTAACAGCGCGGTAGAAGTGCTATTAATAAAATACTGTACCATTCGTTAAATCACAAGAAAACTAGCAGTAGTTCAAGGAGAAGAAACTATTTTTATTTATATCATTATCAGTTGTAGAAACTATTCGGTTGACTGGTTCAACCAGAAAACGACAGAAACAATTCAATATCTCAATTCCCACGAAAATAACACTTGCACAAATGCACAATTCATTAGTGAACGTTCGTGAACTTTTGCGAAATCGGTTATTATCGCGGGTCAAGGTGAGTGCACAATGTAATCGTTATAACGTTACTGGTAACGCGTTATTGCACGTTAGTGCTAATTATGTGATAAAGTTTAACGCGTTACGAATCGCGTTTAATCTTTGTTAGAGCTATTGTCAAAAATAAATTTAAATTTTAATTGTACTAATTTTAATGGTTAAATAATTGGCTTATGGTTGTGCAATCCATTATCTCATAGTCCTGCATTTAGGAGGAATATGAGATAGAATATTCCATCCATATTTTAAAAAAACATGATATAATAAAACGACAATATAAATAAAGAGAAGTTTATTATAAAATGAAAAAATATAAATAACGTCAATGAGTAAAATGACGAAATGTAAATTGAAACGGAAAGATAAATAAGCGATGTATGCATAAATAAGCTTGATTAACTGTACCATAGTGATGTTAATAAGAGAGTTACGCTGTGATTAATTGAAAATTGACTTGAAATTAACTTTATGACCGACACCGGAGAAAACTTTTCTACGTTTAATTGAAGCTGTTCCACCTTCACGGACTTATTTATTCGTTCTTACATACATATTTGTAAGTATATAATTATAGTTTTAAAAATAGATATATTTATGACGGACATATATGTTGTCCTTTTCCAGAACTATTATGCTATAATATAGCAATTAACTTTTTAAATAAAATGCATTTTACCATTTCTGTAATTACGTCGTAACGAACGTAATTAACCAGTCAAAACAGGCGTGGCAAAAAGAAAACAATTCAATGTCAAAGCTCAGGTTTACATTCGAAACTTTACAGTGTAATCGATAGGGGGAAGGGTGCATGTTGCAATCCTGCAGCCGACGGGCGCGCCTGATTGGACAAATTACCTTATATACTCATAGAAGATAATTGTAAAATGTATAACATTTCCCATCCCTATCCTATTCTCTCCAATGTAGGTAGTCCAACATTTCGCTAGTTTTTTCTATCGCATTCTCTTCTATCCCGTCGAAAGTCCTTATTTCATTATAATTTGATCTCCCCACGCCAACCCATTTCCCAAGGACAATTGGAAAATGTAATGGGATGTTCAAAATTCTTCGTTTTCATTTCATGAAACAGTTAGTATTTTCCCAATCTTTTCACCAAATTTATTCCTAAATCTCCAAAAGTAAGCAGCGCATCTGGGAGCGCCTCTTACAATCCAAAAGATTGTAAGACAGTATCCACTTACTATTTATAAGGTGGACTGTCGGCTCGTCTGCCATCTGCAATCTTTGACAGAACCTTTCTTATAGTCTTTGCTTTAAGGCTGTACCTTGTATCAGCTTTTAATGTCCCCCTGCAGGGCACAAGCCTCCCCTAGTAAATCACTAAAGGAGGTTTCGGGCTATAATCCACCATTGCTATTCTTTTTTAAATTTATGAAGCATGCGGATTTCCTCACGATGTTTTCCTCTCGCCGTTCGAGCTAGTGACAATTTTAAAATGTGAAGAGCGATGATAGTGCAGGGGTATCTGTACTCGACTCACATTCGTATGATGGTGAGTTCAAACCTCGGCCAGTACTACTGAGTTAAAAAAAAATACACTAAGGTACAATGAAAACGAACTTCATATCAAGCATTTCATTATGTAATTCATAATGAACTTTCGTGAAGTTCATAAGGAAAGTCCGAAGAAAGCAAGTCATCTGATATACATTTTTAGCATTTCCCATCAAAAGTATAAATTATTTTCTTTCGCTTTCAAGAGCGTAAATTGAATTAAACCATAATAATTTTCTATGCAAAACATAAATGATAAGTACGACATATATCTACTTATATCGTACATACACAATGCGACCGCTTATCGCTGACACGTGTATGCAGAGATTATAGATCTCCGCTTGCTTCATTTGTTATGCAAAATGAGTAGATACGTGCTACGTATAAGTCAGTTAAAAAATGTCAGTATCAATCAATGCGACCTCAAAGAGAAGAAAAGAAGCCAAGTATAAATCTGGCCTCAAATTAAAAGAGAGAAAAAACAAATGAAAAAGATACAGAAAAATGTAATAGGTGTTCGTATCAGAACGAGTGTGTGCCTTGTGTATTATATTTTGATATCCGCCGGTAAAGATGGGCCGGTGTTAGGTATTCTACAGCCGACCGACACCACATCAATACGATAAGTATGTATTGTATTATATGTCAGTGACAATCTTAGTAGATACTGAAAAGTTATGAATTTTAAGTTAGGCCTGTATATAGGCCTTTATTTAAGCCCTTATATGGGTCCTAACCCATAGACATCTACATTTATTTATGGTGACAAGAATATTAGCAAAAACAAATATTGTCTATGTTTAAAGCGAATACGTTCTCGCTTGTGGTTTCAAGAATCACTCTCATAATCTTTTTCGTGAGGCGATTAATTATTATTATTGTGCTGTTTTTCGGATTGCGCAATGTGTTCGATCGTTTAGAGAGTGTATTGAAACTCGATTCGGTAGAAGGCGCTATGACATTTATGTACAATTTTATTGTAGGTATATACAATAAATTGTAGGCCTATAACAACTCGCCGCAGTGCACAAGCCTACCCTAGTAAATCACCGGGGGCCGTAATCCATCATCCGGCCCCAGAGCGGCGATAGCCTAGGGGAATCTATACTCACTCACATTCGTGTGATGGTGAGTACAAATCCTCGGGCCGTACCAAAGAGTTTATATTTAAGCACAATTTTTTTAAAAATTGACACTTGCTCGGCGGCGAGGGAAAACACCGTGAGGAAACTCGCGTGCCCCAGAATTAAAAAATAATAGTGTGATCCACCAATTGTAGGTGGATGGATTGTAGCCGCCTAATGCTACCGGGACGTGTTGAAAATCACTAGCACCCACCGTCCTAGGCCAATTCGCAGGCCATGGTGTCAAGGTCCATTCAGCCGCGTCAATTGCAGGAAACCACAGACGTCAATCACCATTGTTGATTTCCGAAAACAGTTACAATGATGTTTGCGATTTGTATCCATTTGTACCATTAATTCTATCGTCAGATTTACGTATATTGGCAAAGTGTAGGCCAGGAGTTTGGGTGCAAGATTATTAAAAGTTTCAATTAATTCTCTCTGTGTTAATTAATTCATTATTAATTATTTCTTCTCAGTTTTCTTTTTTCGCTCTACCCTCTTAATTTTAAGTTTCTCTTCACTTATTCATTATGTACTATATTAGCATGTACCTGATATGTATATCTATTATACAGGATGTCCTAAAATTCAACGTCAAGCGGGAACTAGGAAGTGGACCACCTTATGATTTCCCGAGAAAATAAAAAAAAATCGGGGTGTTTTTTTTATGATAATTTTTTTTATTTTGTTGAAAAACATTAAAAAAATACCTCCCGTGCAACATTTTTAGGTGCCACGGTTACAAATTTGCAGATATGACTCTGAATTTTTTTGTATTAATAGCCTAGATAACTTCGCTATCAATTACAATCTTCTATATCTATACATATAATAAAAATATAACTGATCGCTGTCTGTACATGGAAGATATATGAGAAAAACTATTATTGGGGGCCTTTATCAACGCAATAGAACCCAAAACAATGATTGTTAGAATTTTTGTCTGTTTGTCTGTGCGTTTGTGCGCGCTAATCTTAGAAACGGGTTAACCGATTTGGGTGCGGTTTTCACTAATGTATTGTGGTAAGCTTCACTTAAAATTTAGTGTTTGTTTTATTTCAATCAGTTCACAAATAAAAAAGTTATATCAATTTAAAGAATTACGTCGAATAAAGACGGTGTTTATAAACTAAAGTCCACGCGGACGAAGTCGCGGGCAACAGATAGTCCAAAATAAAACCATAACTGCTGCAGTTTTTTTTTTAAAACATTGAATCGAATATTTTTCTGATTTTTCTTAAAATATTGAGAAGTTATTGTTTTCAGTTAACTTTGACACATCATGGTGTAAAAAAAATGTACCTACATTACCATGGCAAGTTATCACAAAAGTTGACGCAACTAATCAAGATTTCAAAATGATATAATACTTCTTACGCCATGCCATAAAATAATTTTTTTTTGTTACCTTTTTGAACAAGAGTAAGGAAAAAAAATAGAGGGTTTTAACTAACAATAAAACTTACCTATTATTTTTCCAACGATATCCGGAATCCATCTTGAGTCAAGCTCCTGTCTTTTTCACGTTTTTCGTCCTAGCAACTTCCCCTCTTCGACTTCCGGCGCCACTGTCGCCTCGTTTTATCGTTTTAGATGGCGGCGACCCGCATGGCGCTCGGCTTTTACCTCATTATACTTACTCACGATGTACCAGGTAGGTATTACCTGGATTCCGGATATCGTTGGAAAAATAATAGGTAAGTTTTATTGTTAGTTAAAACCCTCTATTATTTGTTCCGTGACGATATCCGGAATCCATCTTGAGTGATATGTTTGTTATCTCCTGGTATGCCCATAATTATTACAATAATTATGTAGATGCTATAATGTGTTATGTAAAATAAAAAATAAAAAAAATTAAATTATAATAAGTTATTGAAAAGTAAACAATATTTATTCAATGTTATATATGAATCATACAGTTTTAATCATCAAATTAACCAAATCATTGTTATCGCACAGGTTCAAAGAAATTTGACAAGGAAACTGACGTCGTAAAATCATTATTTCTGGATTGATTCGCTAGCTCTCTTTGATAGTATGTTCTAAAAGTATGTTCTTGCCGCCAATTTCCAGTCTGAAGAATCTGATCAATAGGAAACTTCTCTAGCCAATTGAGAGAGGCTACGGCAGAGCGTACTGAGCCTGGCGTGGCATCGACACCCGCGTCCTTTAGAACAGATTTGATCCAACCACTGATTACAGTTCTAGAAGCTGGTTTTGGATCACCTCTAGCAGTTATAAAAAGTTCTGACAGCATACCTGATTTCCGACGATCTTGTGAAGTACCGATTAATTGACGAGTCCAAAATACACAGTCGAGATTTTTGTTCGGATGTGCTTTTAGTTTCCATCCAGATTGCCTGTTGTTAGCGTCATCCGTCTTCGATCCAAAACAAGGCCACATGACAATAGAATTGCCCTCATCTATATATTGGTCGGCATTGATCCTCAGCAGTGTCAGGTCGTGTACTCGTCGTCCTGCCGCTAGCAAAAGTAATATAGCGGCACGTCTGGATACTTGGTACAAATTATTTTCATCTGGTGTATTATTTTCTAAGTATTGTAATACATTCTTTACATTCCAAATAGGTGGTTTCATTTTCTTGTCCTTTGCAACTGAAATAGCTTTTAAAATATGTTTAATAAGAAAGTTAGATGCCAATGTAGTATTATCTGATAATTTGGTAAAAGTAGAAATAACAGATTTATGGACTAGTATAGTTCGATAAGCCAGACCTTCGCTGTTGTGTAAATACGCCAGGTAACGAGCAACTTGTTCTGGACTCGGATCTCTGTAAGAAGAATCGTTAGAGGAGCACCATATCTTCCATTTGTTCCATGCTGGCATGTAGGTGTTTATTGTAGATCGCCGCCAACTTGACAATAACAGTGATCTTTCTTCTACTGACCATTCTTTGATTTCGTCTGTCCACCCAAAATCAGCCAGGCTTCCAATTGAATGTCTTGAATCTCTGGCGGATGCATTCCGGTTTTCGTGTCGATCAGAACTTGTGGAAGGAGCGGGATGTGATAAGGTTCTTGAATGGTCCGGGCTTGTAGGTCTGCTTGCCAAAATACCTTCTTCCACTTCGGAGCGATCAAGATGTACTGACCGTTCGCTGTGTTCAGGTGAGACAATACTTGGGGTATTAGGTTCGGTGGAGGAAATAGCCACGCAAGTTCGTAGTCCCACTGGTGAAGGAATGCGTTGTGAAACAGAGCCTGCTGGTCTTGCGTGTCCAGCGATACATACCTCATTACTACGTGAGCTGTTTCCGACGCAAATAAGTCTACTTGCGGTGTGCCCCACATCTTGAATATGTTGTCCGTTGCTGTAGAGAGTAGGTGCCACTCGGGGCAGACCTTGCCGCGTGATAGGGCATCTACTTCGCAATTGAATCGGCCCGGAAAGTACTGAGCCGTCAGTTGTAGATTTAAGTGGTCCATCACCTTCAATAGTTGCCGTGTGAGGTTCAGAAGCTTCTTCGATTTCGTTCCGCCTTCCTTGTTTATGTAAGCTACGACTGTTCGGTTGTCTGTTTGCAGTAAAATGTGAGCATTGTGAAGCCGGCTGTTCTCTTGTTGTATTGCCGCGTAGACGGCAAACAGCTCTTTGAGATTGACATGCCAATACTGTTGCCGTTTTGTCCACTGTCCTGACATTTTCGTGTCGCCCAGCTGAGCTCCCCAGCCGAAATCCGATGCATCCGTCGTGAGCAGATGAGAGATCGAGTTTGTATGTATAGGAAGTGAGCCCTGTGCTGCCTTTAACCACCATCGCATTTCGGAGAGTACCGGTTGTGGCAATTTCACTTGTTTGTAGGGGTGTTCCGTGGGAAGGTATCGATTGTGAAATTGCAGGGTTCAACAATGTAACCTCCCTCTGCGTATTACAAAAGAGGCGAAGTTGAGTCTCCCCAGAAGGGACTGGGCCTGTCTGAGGGACCAACTGCCTCTGGACATCTGACTGAGAAGTGCTTTGTGTAGCGTTTCGCACTTCGGTTTCGACAGGGACTTCGTGTTGAGTTTGGTGTCCCATGTAACACCCAGAAACTCCAGGCGTTGTGTCGGAACCAGTACAGACTTGTCCATATTGATAGTCCAGCCGAGGTGTCTCATTAGGTTCACCATAAATATAATGTGTTCGCGCAAAACTTGACAGGACTGATTCACTACTAAAAAATCGTCTAGGTATACCACGCACCTCATATTTCGCCTTCTCAGGAACTCGGCTACCCAGTTCGTCAAGGATGTGAACGTTCGTGGCGCTGATGAAAGGCCGAAGGGAAGGCACGTCATTTGTAGAAGTTGGCCTTTGTAGCTGAGTCTCAGAAATCGCCTGTGTTCGTCGGCTATGGGAAGGTGAAAATATGCCTGGCTCAGATCTACCTTCACCATCCAATCGTTGCTCTGTAAAAGGCTTGGAATTCGGAAATGGCTGAAAAGCTGAAAATCTTTTAGTTTGACAAAACGGTTTAGTCTCTTCAAATTGAAGATTGGGCGAAACGATCCGTCCGTTTTCGGAACTAGAAAAAATGTTGATAGGTAGCTGGGATTGATCTCGGCTTTTTCTAGTACATGCGTGTCTATCATATTTTTTATTAGCTGTGTCATATGATAACTCTGCTTTGTCTCGTAATTTATTATGACAGATTGATTTGGATATATAAGGGGCGGCTTCATCACGAAGGGAATACGTATTCCCTTGAGAAGTTTGCATATGTGGTTGGGCGCACCTAAGTTCTCCCATGCATGTATATATTGCTTTAGACAGCCGCCCCGAAATGATTGCGAGTCATGATCGATTGTTTCTATTCGATGAGTTGTAATTTGATTTCTTACCTCTTGACGAATTGTGGTGTTTGTTCTTGCCATTGGAAGTCTTGTTGCCGGATGCCCTCGAGTGACCTTTGAACTTATCTTTCGACGCTGAGGTATTTTTACGAAAAAAGTTTTCACTCTCTTGCTTGCTTGTCGATGGTTTCGACTGGTTATAATACGCACGCCTCTGGCCGGTAGCTGTAGCTGTAGTTTGCTGCGTTGGCTGGAAGCAAGTGGTTAGTTTTTCGGCCCCCCCAATTTTTTGAAGGTAGGCTGTAAGCATATCGTCGTCAAACAATTGTTCAGCACTGGGTGGAATTTTTTGCAACGCCCCACAGTGATATTCCTCCGAAATTTTCTTAATTAATAAATCCCTGCGCATGCTAATGCAGTCGGCTCGACGGCCGCAGGATATTTGTAAAATATCATCGGTCACTTTTGTATAGCTCGAATCTTTATTAAACATTTGTTCAATCTTATCGAAAAGAGATCGTGGTGTAAGTGTTGTACTCTTATCATTAGACCATTCGACTAAACCTTGCAAAGTTGTGCGCAATTCGTCTTTTTGAGTCAGTATAGCATTGGATAAAGCTGCAAAAGTTCTCTCTATCAAGTACAAACGATCATCGTTAGACCTAGACGCATTGAAACGTCTCAGTTCATCGTTTACATTGAGTTCTATAAAACCCGGGGTAGTGACGTACTTTTTCTGAGCTTCGGAAAAACGAATTGCATGCCAGTCATTACATTTAAAACGCTGTAATTGGGTTATCTTTTCTAAATGTTTATCATCAGACTTAGGGAATGGCGGATCTTTTAACGTAGTTGATAGCTCTGACAATTGGAGCTGTTGATTATCCGCATCACTCGTGCTCGGCGGTGGGCGTAAGCCCAACTCGTTTGTTGTATCATTGTTGGGTCCATTTATTACCTCGGCAACCCACGAAGTACTCGTTTGAGGCTCACCGTGTTTTTGCGAAATCAAATTCGTTAGAAAAGCCACTTGTTGAGAAAGGAATTCAAACTGTGCGTCACTTACATGGTTAGACCGCCTTTTTCTCCTTTTATCCGGGCTAGACTCCTCCGATGATGTACTGCTCGAACTTGAAGAATGACTTCTCTTCCGTGACACGTGTTCACCATCACTTTGTTTATCAAAATATATTTCGTTCTCCATTACGAGAGGATTTTTTCACTACGTATGCAATTTACGTTAAACTATTAGATTTAATTAAATGAAAATTAAAATAATGATTGCTAAGACGTGTTAACGCTACGAAAAACGACGCTATAATGAGGTAAAAGCCGAGCGCCATGCGGGTCGCCGCCATCTAAAACGATAAAACGAGGCGACAGTGGCGCCGGAAGTCGAAGAGGGGAAGTTGCTAGGACGAAAAACGTGAAAAAGACAGGAGCTTGACTCAAGATGGATTCCGGATATCGTCACGGAACAAATAATACCTTTACTCTGTGAAAATGGCATTCAGAGCTTTTCGACAAGATTAAGGCTTACAGATCCATAAAATTTAAGTTATACAAACAGATAGTGATACCATTACACAATTTTCGACGGATGAGAAGTTTTAAATGAAACGAGTTATTAAACTCGTTTTATTTCCTTAGAAACAATTATAAAAAAACAGACATCATCCAGATCTATGGATTAATTAATCTATTTATCAATTAAAAAACAACAAAGAAGTATTTTACTAGGTTACGAAGCAAGGGTTTGTTTCAGCATTTTTTGATGTCCCGCTGCAGGCTGAAGCCTTCCTTAGTAAATCACTAGATGATTTCCGGCCCAGTGTAGATTGGTGGATACACTGTATGCTCCAGATTTTATTGCAATGACATAGCATGGTAATGACATTTTTTTAAATTTCTTACTTAGCAAGGAACGGTGGTACGGACAGAGGATTTAACCTCACTAGAACTAGTAAAGGTTACGAAGCAAGCTTATTAACAAAAGATGGATTGCAGAGTTAACAGGAGCTGTTTACCTAATAGTGATAGAAGCAGTTACTAAACAGCTACTAATTGCTTAATTAGTTGTGATATGTTGTAGAAAGTATAGTTTTCCAGTTAGGCGAAATTCCAGTAAAATTAGGCGAAAAATAGGGCACGTACCAGGATATAGTGGAATGCATTCATTCGCAGAGCTTGCCGATAGTATAATGACAACTTTAGCGAGTTGAATTTATTTCATCTTTCTGCCATTAAACATAAAAATAGTATCAAAAATTTGTTTAAAAGTATCAATTAATTCCTAATTAATTTATTTCTTTGTCGTCTTTTACAATTTTATATTTTCCTTCCTACTTATTGAAATTTTGGATAAATTTTACTTTTGTGTTTTGTGTTACGCTATCGTTTAAAAGTATGAGATTCATGTAAAATACGTATATTTGTTTTGGATGTATGCGTTGTGTATTTGTTTTGAGCCGAATATATAAAATAAAAAAAATAAGTCTGACAAAAATCCCATGTCTCCTGAACATGCACAGTGTCAATCGGCGGATGTATTGGTTGGTTTTTGAGTCGCGGATGCAACACAATGAATGGTTCGTTTACAGACAGGTTCAAGTGAGGTTGATTTTTGGACTTCATCGCCGCGGGGAGGCCACGGGGATAGCGGACTTGGGGAATGATGTCAAGGAAATTTTTACGATGTATTTAAATTCGGTGTAGTTTTTAAAGCAAATAAGTTTATTACTTTTACAATTAAGGTCTGCAAATACTTTTATCCATTTTAATGAAATAATTGCAAATATTTAGCCATATGCCTTTTAAAATATTATGTAAGTATATATCCCTTGATATTGTTATGTTGGTTTTATATTAGAAGGTGATTATTTAAAAGGCAAAATTTCCTCTAACTTCTTACATTGGTTAAGCAGCGAAATGCATTTAAATTGCACTATTGCGAAAACGCCATCCATTCTTTAAGTATTATGCCATTAATCTTTCTCGTGACTATGTGTCCAGGAGAAGGACTTTATACACTGATATTGACTGATGAATTGATGCAGTGAATCAATAATTTCAGATTTATTAGCTTCCTTTGACATAAGATGTTCCTTCATACATGTATTTCAGACCATGCACAAGAACATTCCAAAAATCTACATTATTAACTAATATCTCGACTGACTGATGAAGTAATTAGTTGCATTTGCAAATTACAACTTTGCGGCTTTAGTAAAATCTGTTTTCGTGGCCTGAGCCTTCAAATTCGGCTTGTTTGTTCGCGGAATTGATTTATTGTTCGCTCTTCGAGCTGTTACGACTCGCCACGGATGAACAAATACCTAACCATAAGAATGAATAATAAACTTGTATTATTATTTATTATTCTTATAACCTAACGTAGAACGTCAACCCGAGACTACGTTACTATATTTTAGTAGAAAAAAGGTGGAGAAGCAGATATTGTGCCTAACACGATATAACACGCCTAGCAGATATTGTGCATTGTGCGATAATGTTAACCTGACACTGTCGCCCATGGACCTTTGTGATACATGTCAACATCAATCAAAAGTTATTGACGTTGACCCGTCTCATAGGCTCGTCTGCAAATGCGCCTCCTACTTTTGAGGAACGAATGAGGATTTGAGGATTCAATGAGATGAGATCTTGGGATAGAATAAGACCGGATGGGATGGAATGTGATTAGAAGGGAAATAAGCGATGGCAGACGAGCGGGCTACCGCCTCCCATCGACGTCTGCAACATCACTGGGTATGCGGGTACGCTACCCACTATGCAGAGTCCTTTAGACTTTAGTCCCACACGGTGATGGTGTTAACGTTCCTTGTTTTACTTTTCAAGCCACGTGACGCTGGTTTAGGAATGTCAAAAGAAGATCTGAATGTATAGGAAATCGATCTATCCATACAAAGCCAAAGAAAACCGAAGACAAAGGAACAAAGGGTCCTAAGACCAGGAGGCGATTTTCTATTTGTCCCTATTAGCGACGACTGAGACACTGCATTGTCGCATATCTGCCGTAGTTATATATGTATCCATCTGGTCTTAGGTCTTCCGTCGTCTTCAGCCAGCTATGGAGATTCGAGTTTCGTAATTAAGCTATGGAGATGCAGCATTCGATTTCCAATATAATGAGGCTTCTTTTGACATTTCTATACCAGCGTAGCGAACTGATGATGATGTAATATAATTTAGATTGATATGATAAATTTATAATTTGCAATAACGCCGATTTTATCAGCATCAAAGATAATAAAAAGAGACATAGCTATCTTAAATACATCAAGGTCAATTTGCAATGATTTAATTTTATAAGCCGATACTTTTTATAAGTTATTTCAAAATCATTTTAATAGTTCAAATATTGGTTAGGTACATTTTGTATTGTTAATATATATATCTATATAAAAATGGATGTTGGTATATCTGAGATTAATAGACTTCGACACCGTTTGACCGATTACCATGAAAGTTGGCACATATATGTATTTTTTCATGGAGAAGATTTTTATGCTATCCACTTTGTTGTAACTCGCCACTAGATGGCGCTGCAGCACATCAACTTCTATACCGTTCAACCGATTGCAAAAATCATATCGACGTCAAAACAGAATAATTTGTGATTTTATATACAGAGGTAGACATATACACAGGCAGAACAACAACTGCCGGGTTTTGCTAGTTGTAGGTATTTAAAAGATCGTCACGTAGTCTTCTTGTTTTGGAAATATCATGCAGTGAGTATAATATGATTTCATTAATTTAATATTCAATAGCAAAGGCACATTATCTTTCGCAATTAGTTTTGCAAATGTAAAAGCAATTAGTTCTTTTTTGCCCAGTGTAGTGTGCAATATGTGGATGTGTTTTCTTAATTATTTTGGATCTATTATTTATAATTGGCTGCCTAGAAAAATAATATTACTTTCTCTTTTCATCCGAGTTAGTCAGTGTATGCAATTTATTTGTTCGCTCTTAATTGTATACTTTTAATGCTATTATTATAACTTCATGAAACACGAGCTGATGAAACTATTAAAAATAGAAATACCTTTTTGGGTATTGCGTTTGCTATAATCTGATAATTATACAAGCTTTTTCCTTGCATGTCTTTTATGCATTATCTTTAATATTAACACAGTTTGTCTGCAATTTTTTTTGCCGATTTAATAATTTAGTTTACTTTGTTAAGATTGTATTTTAAATAGAGTTATTAGTCATAGGTACTTTTTTTTATTTGGGTTGGTCAAAGTAACAATTTTCGTTTAATTGTTTTAATTGGTGCTTCAAATAGGCTTTGTTTCATCGAAATCTGCTGACGGGAAGAAAATATATCCCAATTTAGATTGTAAAAACTGAAATTCTACGCGTACGAAGTTCACGAAGTGAACAGCTAGTATATATATATATGTATATATACATATACACAAAACATTATAATACATGAAACTCTCTTTATATGTGGCAAATCCAAATTTTGCAAAGGTTTTTACTGATAAAACAGATATTTATGGCGTTAATATTTAATAAAAAAATAGCCATTCACATATCTATTGTCCTCTGAATTATTGTATTTTTATACAAATCTTGCACAGATAAACGTTCGTTTACGGAAAAACCTCAACTAAGATACTGAGAGTCACATGCCAAAAGGTACTTTACAAGTCATCTTGAGGTTATCTTATAACGTTTGACAGTGGAATTTTTTTCACTCAGACGCAAAATATTTGCTACATTCAACTATCTAGTTACGGCGTCTATTATTTGATCTAAAAGTATACATTTGTACTTGTATTAGCCTATAACGGTCCACTGCACTGGAGGGTACATGTCTCCCCTAGTAAATCACGGGGTGTTTAGACCCTTAATCTACCACGCGGCCCCAATGCGGATTTGTGGGTCATATTCCCCAAGACTTTTAAGGATTAAGATTAAAGACTTTATTCTACTGAGTATACTCGACTTATGTAGGATTCCAGATGAATCTTGAGTCTTGCATGGATCTGTATAAATAATAAAATGTAATACGGTTTTAAACAAGACTGTATTTGTGGTTTTCATATAATATTTGTTAAATTATATATTGTAAATCGGGTGTGAATGCATACAATTAAAGGTTTTTGTTAAACTTTTATTTCTATTCAACATTTCTGGACGGGTTATATCAGCCGTGGTCACGAGTTGACTGAAGAGGCCTGGATTACCCGTCTAGGACGTGAGCTGCGAACAGTTTTATTAACTACCCACATTAGAGCTTCACATTCGCAAAGGCTACGACACACTACAATAACAATGTCCACGGGTGTATTCGACGTATATCGCAAGTATTAATCGACGTCCACGGTGTATATCGCAAGGTTTAAATTTGTTAATGACTGGATTCCATGTCGACGAAAGTTCATATCCGTCTTCCCGATTAAAATTGCCTCTTCAGTCAACTCGTGACCACGGTCGGTATAACCCGTGCCGAAACGTGGAGTAGAAATAAAATGTAAATAGAAACCTTTAATTTTATGCGTTCTCAGACCCGGTTTACAATATAGTATCTAATAGAATGTGTACAAAACGAGAAAGTTTAAAAACTTATATTGTTTATTAAAATGTATATACTATAATAGCCTACATTTTGTACCTACCTACTTGCAAAACTATGGAATAAGATTGTGAACTATACGTTTAAAAATATGTCGTAGAGGCAGAGAAAATAATCTGTAACAAAAGCTATATATGTACCATAATTTCTTAATGATTACATCTTGTCGAAGTAAGAAAAATTATTTATACTGATTGGTCGTTGTTGTTACATTTCAGTAGGAAGCAAAAAGCCTTAATTAAAAGCTGCTCCAATAAAATATAGCAAATTGTTATTGTAGCCTTTCTCACTGCAAATCCCGATGAATAAAAAGGTGCATTATACTTTCCATAATAGATTGTATGAGAAAAAAGTACAATAAGCTGTTGAGTTTCTTTGAGTAATTAAATGTGTTGCGCAAGATAAGCGTAAAATAATAGGCTGGCAACAGTAGCTTGCTACGATCCTGAACTAAGATACCTATGTATGTAAAGGGAAATCATTAGCTCAGACGTCGTGGGTCATGGTCACGGTAAAAGTATCAAGTACTTTCGTTTACTATTGCTTAAGGGTGTAGATTGTTGGCCTGAGATCTCGATTTCGAGCGACCGCAGCGCCAAAGTTTAATGTAACATCCGACGGGGCGGATGAATGACCTAGAGAGCGCGATTTTCAAAATGTTTTGCAACAAACGTTCCACGTTGAGAAATTGTTATTGAACTTGAATATTTACAGCATAACAATAACGTTGAATTTTTGGAAACTAGCTGTTGATTCTTTTTAATAGATTAATAAGAGTAGTTGAGACACAATTTTTATGTTTTTCTATCATTTGACATCTGACATTTTTGTATTCTACTTACCTAAAATTCCAACTATTTATTTATTTGTAATTTCACTACCAAAATTTATTCTAATTCGTAAAATATTCATTCAATAAAATAATTGCAAATTCAGTAGGAAGTGTGTTTATCTCTACGCAAGGAAATGTGCCTATTGCGTAAACTCAAATACTTACTTTTTGTTTACGATCACCTCGTCGATATCTAAAAAAAATCCTAGGGTTTTAAAAAAAATGTCAATAAATGAAACACAAGTATAAAAATGATTTATTTACTACACAATAACAAATATGAGTCGCCATTACTCGCTATCTCAAAAGCGTGCTAGGGTTGTACAAAAATTAGTAAATAATTCATTTATTTACTAATTTTAACAGAAGTTTGTAAATTATTAATATACTAATTAAAAGTATGTAATTAAACAATAACGAAATATGAGTTCAAAATTCTAATGGTTTTTCATTCGATTACGGATCAAGTTCTGATTTCTGCTAATTTGATGATAAAATCAATGGCTATCACAAAACCTATCAGAATGAAAACGTTACCAGCTGCCCGATTCACGTAAGTAATAAAAACCGTAGCGCAGTGACGTCACTTCGTTTTTTGCAAATTTAGCCCTTTTAACCGACTTAAAAAAAGGAGAATTCTCAATTCGCTGTATTTTTGAACCAATTTTTATGATTCTTTACACCAGGTAACTCAGAAATTGTATAGTAATTGAGCTATTGGAAGATTTATGACAATCCAAGACTAGATAAGTAAGTGCGTTTAAAACAGAAAACCAAAAGGCGATTTCTAAGTTCCTAAGTTAAAACGACTTTTGGACTGGCGTGTTTACGTGAATCGACTGGCTGGGTAGTTAAGTTACCTGTATCTTTCAAAATCATTAGGCGTTCTTCTCTTTCATAACACGTAAAGCTCTTTCTTTCCTCTCTTTCATAGCCTCTATGATACTGGGCGCGTCACGAATGGGCATGCTTCGTGACTGCCGAGGATCAACTAATTCTGGAAGTAGGCAATCGTAATAAAACCTAACTAATTTCATCTCCATTTTCTCCTCCCAAAATTTGTCGTCCTTTTCTATAATATAAACTTTCATAGGTACAGTAGCACCAAACCAGATGCCAAGCATGCAAACGTTTCTTTTAGTAATATGTACCTGTCCCTGAATTTGGAAATACCAGTTATGATTTTTATTTATGACATAACCCTTGGAAGCCTTGTCCTTAACCCAAAAGGTATGTTTGGCCATTGCTTCATCAAGAGTCATGCCAGCTAAAGAATGTGGGCACTTAATTTCAATTAAACCGTTTGCATAAATGCCATCTGGTGTAGTACCAAGAAATTCATATTGATCGTCGACGAACAAACCGCAACCTTGTATACTAATATTCTCTTGAATTTCTAACTGTTTAATTGCGGTTTCTTCGTTTTCGATACCGTACCGTACAGCAGGCAAACTGGAGATATTACTATCATAAACGATTTTACGAACAAGAACAGCACAACTTGTGCTCTCTCGTTTTTTACAAACTTCCCCGAACGATGATGAGGTTAGTAATTTTCTCCTTGTACTCATCCACTCAGAACTACTTCTTTGCAAATGGGTCGACCTTTCAAGCTCCTCTCTTTCAGCACAAGACAACTTTAAATCGGCTAAAAAAGATGACTTGGCTTTCTCATATAATTCTGGACTCAGATCAGGTTTTTCGCAGTTTGGTCCATAGTGAGCGTCTTTCGATACAGCGCTGTGGCTCTTTTTCAATCTTAATTTAGGTTTAGCAATTAAACGGATTCTACGATTACAATTTTCCACTTTCGCGATCAAAGGATTAGGACTAGATTTAAATATTACTTCATGAGTTTTACTATGAATCGATCCTGTATTAAAAGACACAACAGCAGCTGCGCATCGGCCCGCATAAGAACCACGGGAAGAATAATTTACACGCTTACCCCCTACTAATTTGGCAATCACTGCGTTAAAACTTTCAACTATATTACTTGTACAATTATGAATTAAACTTCTAGAATGATATGACAGTCTTTTACTTAAAATGTGTACCGCGTCCATTAATCCGCATCCAACAATTGCTGGAAGCAACCCAACAGGTTCTATTCGACGAGTATCAGGTCTACAGAAATACTCCTTGCAATATTGGTGATTACCAAATACGTGTTGTGGACCATTTAGGATATCTTCACTAAGATTTTTTATTTTTTCTTCGAGTGACTGATTTTGATCGCCCCAATATTTAATAGCGCATTTTATACCCGTTCTTAAACGCAAATACCTTTCTTTTAGGAATTTCCGCAATTCGCAAGGATACTTAGTGTCTTTCGACAGTTTCTCCAAGCTATTGCAGTAGTTTCGTAAAAGATGATTTTTGCATTCAATTTTCTCTACTGTTAAATTACCTTACGGTCGCGAATCTAATATTTTTTTATAAGTACTGGAATCGCCGTCTGCTACAAATTTATTATAAATTACACCGTGATCAACAATGGAACGTTTAAACCCCTCAACTATTATGGTCGATTCCATACCGGTAGATGATCCCGAATAATTCTTGAAACAACGGTGTTCCGAGGGCTGACTGTCGTTCTTTGCGGCTCGTGCACAAACTACGCAGTATTTATTTTTAACTCCAAAAAACAATACTTTATTAGTTTTAATGCCAATTATCGCAGCTGCGCCGGACAAGGCGGAAAAATTCTTACCATAAGATCTCTTGCTCCAACAACCGTCAACAGCAACAGATATTAATGGTGTACCATTTTTATCAACACTACCTATAGACACTGCGTACTCCGCTTCTTCCTTGACAGCTTCTGCCATGGAATGTGCTGCTGTCTTTTCCCACCAATCGCAAACCGTATTATTAATTTCATTATACAATGAAGGTGACATGATTGGTAGGGCTACTGCGGCAGTTAATGTTTTTAACTGATAGTAGCTCCCACCAGATGATATGATACCAGATACAATTTGATGATTCACTTCCATTCTATCTTCTTTCTTTTCAATCAAACACACAGTAAATTTCATACTACACATACTACATTTCATGATGAGTTTTGAGTCCAGACCAACTTTTACTTCACCTATTATACTGAGGTAACTTAACTTACAATCCATTGGACCGTGGTCCCCTATGGCCTGAAGAGCTTTAAAAAAAAAAGAAACGTCTACAACTCTACGCCCAACTTCCATTTCATCCACCTTTCCCTCTTGGTCGTTTTCAATAACTAGTTCCTGTAAAGAAAGATAATGGCTTGATTTTTTTTATAAAAAATAATTAAAAATTTAAAAAAATGCAAAAGAATTAATACAATATTAGGTTCCTGATGAATAGAAATTATAATTTCTTTACGCATTAGGTATTGTTTTTTTATGACGTCACCTATTTGAACGTAAATTTTCTTTTGAGAAAGTAATTGAGAAGTATTTCGGTACTAAGGTGTTTGTCTCTCGATGAAAATAATAAATATTGCAAGAAAAATCTATAGGTAGGTATTGAGATTTTGTCTTCGCCCATCACTAACTAAGTAGTTTGTTTATTTATGTAACAAGTCTACAAGAATTACGTATAACAACTTACCTCTATACAGCGCGTAGCATTGTTGCTCAGAGTCTCGGCCCCAAGGTTTTCTTTATTTTCAATACTGGAAATATTATTCATCAATATTATCCACTTTTTATTTATTTTGTACAACCCTAAGCCAGACGCTAGGCGCCTCGCGTCTGTTTGGCGGTATAGGTATGTCGACAAAGTTGCGCTGTCGCCTACCTACTTCCACAATTTGATATTTAGACAATACTAGCCGACCCGGCGAACTTCGTATCGCCTTTTTTTTTTAAAAAATCCTATTATTTTGATATTACATACAGATACTTCAATTTTATTTATCAGTATAGATATAGATAATACAAACCAATATTTACATGTTATTGTAGGTATATGTCTGAATCGGGCGATCTAAATCATATGACATATTGTATTAGCTTTGTAATGTACCCTGTTCAAATGCGATAATAAATAAGTAGGGAGGAATTTACATTTTATTCCGAGATCTTTTGGCTTTCATATTTTTATAATGCGTACAAAACTTTCTTTTCCCTGGCATGCCACTCAAATTCAATCAGTCCTGCGAAAAAAATAGCCTATGTTACTCAGTGATAATGTAGCTTTCGAATGATAAAAGAATTATTAAAATCAGTCCAGTACTTTTTGAGTTTATTCGTTACATACAAAAATCCAAATCTTTCCTCTTTATAATACCTATTAGTGTAGATATTGTATTTTTTACGATTTATATCTAGTTCCATCATGGTTTTCTTTCAGACATTCATTATATCGATACTTTCTACTAACTGAAAATAAATTAATTATAAAAATGTTATACTTACAGTTTTTTACAAAAAACACAAATTCACAATACGTAATTCTGCTGTCTGCAGCCGACAAGCGTGGTGTCGCGTTCACTTACAGAAAGGAACTGCCGCTGCAGACCACCGAGATTGCACGAATGAAACGAACGTTTTATCCCATACATTTGTGTATGAAAAATTTACCTTAAAATATATCTAGATTTTAGGGCTTTAAAAGAGGAAGTCTTTGTTTGTAAAGGTATAAAAAGAAGTATACAGCTATACTTATTGGTTTCTTCAGTGTTCAAAAAGTGTTTCTTTTTATCAATTTGTGTTGATTTATGGGGTTAAATCTGAAAAATACGAAGTCATGTTTTTGCATTTTTACTCAATTTTGTGCGTTTGTTGACGTTTATTATATAACAACTATTAGGTTTAAGAGTTTAATATAAGCATGAACATACTTATTGGTCTTTGATTGTAATATATACAAATTATCATTGATATCAATCATATGTAAATAGGTTAAATATGAAAAATCGTAACACTCTTTTCGGTGATTTTCACGATCTACACCCTTAATAGTAAGTGTTAATATGCTTAATATGTTCATTCTTTCCTTTGCTTCTTTTTATTTTTTCTAGTTTCATAGTTCTTTCTATATGTATGTGTATCTATGTTTATACTAGCTGTTGTACGCTGCTTCGTTCGCATTTAAATGCGTTTAACACAAAATTTGGCCCCTGCCACAATTTCGATAAATTGTGTAAAACAAGTGTTTAACGATTTGTATTTTGGGATATTTATAGATATTATTGGGATAAGTTTCAAGTTAATAGACCGATTAAGTTTTATTTTACTTACAAAAATTGAAACACTGTTGCACCCCTTTAGAGGGATTGATTTTCGAAAAAACCTTCAAATAATGAAAGGAAGGTACTGCCCAAATTTCATGTTTCTAGACTTTCTAGCTTCAGAGGTTTGTTTCGGCTCGACGTTGATGACTCACTTAGTCAGTCACTCAGGACATTTCTCTATATTATATTCTATATTTGCTATCAATTATATTGTATATTTGCAATAATAATATAGTGTAGTTCATTAGTTAAGTTTAGATGTACGGTTTGATTTACATGATGATATTATGATGTTGGATGATGTTTAGATGATATTACATGTAAGGTTAGATGTAATATCATGGGGTTGACATGAATCCCAATTAAAAAAATCCCATAAGAAAATGTTTAAAGAATAGATAGATTATCATACTTTATTGAATAATAATTTTGAAACTCAAATACTATAATACCATTTTGCAACTTTACTCGTAATCAAACCCAGTCTTCCTACATAGAAGGAACTTATGTCATACCTGTACAACACAGATTTTTTTTTGAAAAGTACAAGGGTTTTACGGCGACCCTCAATTAGTTCAATGGGTCTAATTGTAGAGAACTATCCAGCTGACAAGACAAATATTTGAAATCTGATTAGTTTATAATTATACCCATCGTTGCGTGAGTCTGAAGTTTTGATTGGTATCATTTAGTCCAACCGGCCTTTTTCTATTTTCTAACTCAACATGTATTTGGAATCTATTTAGTTCACAGATAAACCTATTAATTGTAGGACAATTAATGTGGCGTTGGTTAAAAGAGCAATTAAATTTTCATTATCATTTCATTCAATAGTATCTTTCTAACAGATGAAAACGTGACTTATTGTTAATTCAAGTGTTATCATTTCTCTCTGCGCTTTATTTTATTCGCAGCTATCATACGTGCTCATTCTGTATTAATTGTTATCTCAAACGCTTTTGTTTAACTCATTTACTACTTCATTGTTCCATTCAATCATTGTATTTAACTTATCAGTGTATGAGGAATTTGTGATGGTGCAAAATTGATTGTGTATTTTTAATGGAAACAGTCCTTAAAACGGATAGCCATAACTGGAATTTCGATCTCAAGAATCCTGAGTCAATTTCGTTGGTCGACAAAAAAGTTTTGAACTTTTTGGGGCGCGTACGCTCGTCAGGAAATTATTTGGGGACAGGCTAGAGTCTATGTGGTGGAGCGAGAGGCACAATCATAATCGTCACCACTTCAATTCATTCTATATCTCAGTCAGCGAAGCTTAAACTAGTGCCGCGCTGCCCGCTGACAATGATACACGTCTCGTCGCGTCATTCCTTTGCCCTAAACGTATTGCGTGTTTAAAAATTTATCGAGTGATTTTTAAAATCAAGAACAATAACAAACGAATTACAAAATTGAATAACAAATCAAATAGTGTTGTGAATAAGTGCATAGAAAAACAGCTACCTGACCGACGCGTGGCGGAACATAAAAACAAACTGTCTTCTCGTATTCCGAATGGTCCCCGGCAATAATTAGTTTGATAAAAGTGAGTGTGTGCTGTGAACGGTTAGTGGTTTGATTTGAATTGGACTATTTGGGCTTGTATGTAAAACTGGCAGTTCGTGTGGGAGCCTCTTACTTGGACTTACGGATGTTGAAGTTGGTTAGTGTCTGCTTGTTATTAATGCTTAGGAATCATTGCTTGTTTCATCGCCTTTAGTTTTAGTGTGTGTAAATGCTCTATTGGATCTTTATTATCATTTCTATATGTCTGCTATCATTGTGTCCGGTGTCTGTGTCCTATGTTTCCATAGGTGTTCTCTTGTTGTGTCGTGTAGTAATTTATATTTGTATTTCTGATATTTAATTGAGGATGACATAGTGCCAGTCCACATACGCGCCCGCTACTGTAATCGCTTTATCAGTTCGCGCGTGTGATAAATGAATGATTTTTTTTGCTTCGATATAGTTATTTATTATAGTAGAACGAAATGGTATGCTATGATTGGTTCTACATATTCGACAATAATATAAAATTGCAGTTTTAGACCATAATAAATTGTGAATAATTATTCACTTACTATATCTTCAGTTCTTTTACTGTTAACTTTTTTATCGAAAAAGGTTATGTTAGCAATGGAATAACTGGTCGTTAAATGCAGACTTGCAGACCTTGCAGTACAGACAGCTGGCGTTTGCAGATGACAATTTAGAAATACATCTATACAAAAAACATCTGCTAGAGCAACTATTATAACTGATGTAATTAGTCAAGTGTACGTTCCTCCTGAGGATTTCCTTAGTTTGTAGCTTCCTAAAAAACTAATTAGAAAAAAGCGGAGAATACAGAACAGCCTTTGTACGGTCAAAGCGAGAATTGTACATATTTCGAAGAAAAAATTACAATAAGCCTAAAACTTACTAATATCAGACAGCCTTGATAAAAATTCAACAAAAAATCCCGTATTTGTAAAATCTGAAGAACGTATTTATAAAAAGTCGTAAGGAAATATTATGAAAGATCAAGCTTTAAATATTACAGATTCAACTGTCCTCTTAAACTTTATTTGTTAAACTTAATCATAAAATGGCACCTGCTGAATTGACCTTTTCACATGCATTTAACTGAATGCAAGTTAATTATTAATCTTGAACTTTATAAATCATTTTAAATTGTTAAAATAACCATTTCCTTGATATACCTACTCGTATTTCACTTCATCGTGTTAATGTTAACGGACAAACATTATTTTTTATTATGGCCATTATGTTAACTCATGTAATTTTTTATTATAAAAGGTACCGAATATGTTTGAAGAACATGTACAATAGATATTGGAAATTCGGAGAATCTAAATTATCAGCTGATTGGAATTTTGATAAAATTTAATGGATTTTGTACTTATTTACTGATATGAAAATTAACCTTCTTTTAACGTAAAATAGGATGAATCAGCTCGTGGCCATGGTTTGTGCAACCCAGTGGAAACATCAACTGAAATCTAGTTTTAGACGTCAAAGACTCATATAAAATACATAATATACAGAATATGTCGCGATGCCTGAAACCATGGATTCTGCTCATAAGCAGAATCATAATTCAGAGTTAAAAATATTACAAACTATTGCAAAAGTATCAATTTTTTGTGCATTGTATTTAGCAAACCTATATGAAATGATTCTTAAAACGTTCATGGTAATGAACTCAGAATCAGATTTTGGGAAAGATGACAGACACATACAACCTGTATAAATCTTAGCTAAGTAGCGATCTTAAAAGTTAGAATACCAAAGTTGACGTTGACAGTTGTAGCATGATAGGCATGGAACACAATATCAAGTATTGATTGAAACAATTTTGTTGAGATTCTTGTCTGTCAGTTTTGTGATCGCATATTTCAAGTTGGTCTATTTTCTTCTCACCTACTGAATATGCTCCACCTATGTATTTCTAATTGTATATTTTTAACATCGCGTGCAATTTGCCGTTTGTCAGCCTAATGGACAAACGTAACGCTACATTAATCGTAGTGTTGCCAGCGCAGTTTTCTCTCTTCGTCAAGCGGAATAATGAGAATAGTACAATCAGCTATTCAATCAATTAAATCATCAATTAGATGTAAGCAAACAGTTCTAATCTGTATGTCTACGTGTTTAAGATTAAACTAGACTGTATTTCTATATAATCTATATAAGCTGCAATTTATATACAATGTATGATATATAGGTGTTACTTTTTCCGATTAAGATATCTCGCATTAAATTATAACTGATAGTTAGATGAAATTTATTGCTATATTGGTTACTGTTGTAAAAACTGTGATAGTTATGGATGAAAGTGCTTTCCACTGATTGACAGAGAGACGGAGAAGTATGGAAGAAGAAATGTGTTCATCTCATGATGTTTTTTGTAGTGGAACTATTTCGTTGAAGCTCGCTGTAATGCTGCAAAATCGTATCATAACATTAACCTGTTTAATGGTACATCGATAGGTTAATGGTACAGGTTACAGGTTAATGAATGGGTACAGGCACCCCGCAAGGCTCGCCATCAAACATGATTTTAAGCTTCCTACAACAGGTGACTCTTAAAATTGTCAGTCCAAAATATTCACAACCATATTTTCTATAGCAAAATCTAAAGTACTTTGATGAAACTTCTGTTATTAGAAAAAATAATGCATTATTCAGCAGTGGAGAGATAGACTGAGCCCATACTATTAACCCATATCTTCTGATGGAAAAAACTAAAACAATTATTTGTTAGATTGACATATTCACCAATAAACTATAATAAATAAGTATATCAAATATAAGTACATTTATTTAAAGAAATGTTGATAGAATTCTGGACAGAATTTTCCACATTGCTGGAGATATGTACCTATATTTGGCGGGAAAGATCTTTTCACTGGCTGTCCACGACTTTCTATCTAGTCATATAATGATAAAAATACGAGTCTAAACTGACTAAAATTCATAGAATAAAATCGATGACGCATTCTGGTGTTCTCTGTGCAGGTGGTCGAAAATGTTTTTTGCTCCAAATATGTTTCCAAATTTGACTGGAGCGCATTTAAATTATAGATTATTGTGTTTATTATCTATCAAAACTGATTTCATTAGCAAATATTACAATAACGTTTTTTCCTGTATATGTATAGGATTAAATGAATTCATATTTTTTTTTCCATTTACATGTGAAGGAGTTCGCCTTGAACTTAGAAACCACCTATGGTGTGCCTTTGTATGCTTCCACAACATTAAACGAGTCCTTCAAATTCATTCACACGTTAGTTATTTTCAATGGAGTAAGGTTTACATTCATTTGATTATTGTTTCGTGAGTGACCAATTTAAATTTGTTGTTGAATTTATATGTAATGCATGTACGAGTGTGTTCTCTCTAGATATTGACAGATTATAAACTTAATTTAATAGTGGAATCTTACAAAACAATACGGATTTATAAATTATGTATGTTTAGTGTTGCCACTGTTTAAAACACAGGTTCTTTTAAATCTTTATTTTGGGGCTTTTGGTAACACTATGACAGTCCCGTGTGGTGTTGGCCGGCTATAGAATGGCACCACCCCATCTTCTGTGGGGGTCGTAAAAGGCGACTAAGGGACCGCTTTCCGGTCAACAAGGGACCTTCCGGTTAACAAAGCGGTTACCTTCCGTAACCTCTGAATAACTACACTACCTCTAAAGGAGTGGACTCGCCAACCCGATCAGTATCATCAGATCAGTAAGACACATTGACAATGTCACTGAACTGTCTGTAAAGATATACATAGTTTGATTCCGATCGACAAAGATGTTGTTTTATTATAATTAAGTATCTTGTTCGATCTACATCTCGATAACATTGTCTTATCGACATAGGAAGAACAACACTACTCTGTCACGATTCGACTATCGTCACATTATCGTCAATCATATAAATCACGATCATCCGTTGTCATTCTATATTTTTTTTTTATGGACGAAGGTGGCAGACGAGCATACAGTCCACCTGATGGTAAGTGGATACTGTAGCCCATAGACATCCGTGATACATGCCAACATTAGTCCAAAATGACAAACGTTGGCACGTCCCCGGATGCGCTGCCTACCTTTGGATATAGGAATGGATTTGGAGAAAGGGTTGGGGAAATGGGGAGGGATAGGATGGGAATGGGCTCTGGCACATCTCATTCACTACTGAAACACGTAGGTACGTACATTAGGGTAATAAGATAAAGTGGGAAATGCAGTACATTTCAAGGTAGTCTTCTGTGAGAGAGGGGTAACGTGGCTAGTCGAGTGCGCCCAGCGGCTGTTGGATTGCAGCGTGCACTCTCCCCCTCATTAAATTCTCGCAGAAACTGTTACATATTTGAGAACTTTGATATTTGAGACGCTAATACGTATTGTGTTTGTTGAACGACTCTCCCGCAAGTTGAAGAGGATGCCTGTAACCTGCAGTGAAATTTTATATAGGCTGTTTTTTTCAAGATATTTCCTCAATCATTTACTTTCCAGAGACTTCCGAGAACACGATTTAAATGGACTGTCTGCTCATTTGCGACCTTCTATAGAAATGCCTAATATTGCCTAAATAAAACAATATTTGTTGCCTAAATGTTATCTTAATTAGGCGACAAAACATGACTTACAGGTTTTCATTTGTCAGGTGCGGAGCTACAATAAAATGATGTTCCATGATAGGATGTACCAGAGCCCATTCCCATCCTACCCCTCCCCATTTTCCCAAGACTTTCTCCAAATCCATTCCTATATCCAAAGGTAGGCAGCGAATCCGGGGGCGTGCCGTTTGTCATTTTGCACTAATGTTGGCATGTATCTCGGATGTCTATGGGCGACAGTATCCACTTATCATCAGGTGGATTGTATGCTCGTTTGCCGCCTTCGTACATAAAAAAAAATACGACTAAATTGCAATATAACTGCGCCTAATCCTGTCTGTATAAACTTTTGTTGGATTTTTTTTACTAAATTTTGCTTATTGGGTTCTCGTTCATGATTTAACAAAATATGGTTTCCATTTGTTGCTCGTACGTCGCGGTGTTGGTCACTGATCATTGCGTGTTATTGATTATAATAATCCTACATCTTTAATACGAATGATATCTTTAAATGAATCGAATTTCATGGATCTGCAAGAGGCAGGAAGTAATGTATCATCTGAGATTACGTACTCGTACATCTAATACGGGATCGATACTTGACATAATAATCGTCAGTACCAAATGGTTCTTACGACATACCATGATTGTTCTCCGTCAAATAGACTGAGACTAGTTAAGGTTGTGTGGCGCAATTGCGTTGGTTTCGCTTACTCCAAATATTCCACGCTATTACAAGAAATGACAAAGGAAAGACGTTGAAATTAAAAAGAGCAAGCTTCGAGAAAATCATGTCTAAAAGTTTCTCTAAATTTTGGAGGACAGAAGTTCAAAGGGACTTAAAAATTACGTACGTTATATAACTAAGCTATCTTACCTGGCAAGTACCTGCCTTATATAAGAAATCTTTTGTACTTAGTAGAATAGTGGAGGTGACAAAGGCACTAAACCAATGTTATAGACAAATTACGAGAATTTAAGAAATTGAGAACCATATCGAATATAATTATAAAAGTATTGTTTTCTTTAGAAAAGGAAAATACACATATATTGCCCTTGCCCATTCCATGGCGTACAATTCAATCTCATCCCGTCCGATATGGGATATACTTCTCATCACATTTTACCCTGTACTCCTAATCTCATCCATTTAATCCAATTCCTTTTCGTTCCATTGATGGGCGTAATATAGTAGAATGATTAAAACTCATCCTGTAATACTTTCTATCCTCTAAACTTTTTTTAGAGAACCCTTCCTAAACCATTTTTCAAGTTTAGATGCCTAAATCTCCAAGGATTGGCAGCGCATCTTTGAACGTGCCAACGTTTCTTATTGTTGATTAGTGTTGGCATATTTTATATCACGGATGAGGGTAGAGCTCTCTACAGCATCCACATACACTATCGGGTAGACTATCATCTCGTTTGTCACCTTCGTTCTATAAAAATACAGAGACGTAAACATTGAAACCAGTGCAAATGCTAATGGTGTAGATGGATAGTCAGAAGATTGCGCTTGATTTAGTAATCGTTTAAGACTATATGAGACGATCGATCTGACGAAATGTTAAAAGCCTTTTGCGAGCAAACTGTTAGTCAATTATGTATTCAAACGGTATTAAGAAGCATTTGAAGGAAGAAATCATATGCCAGTTCCAGAATTATGTAATATGAATGAATAGACACAAATACAATCTTATTACGATTTATCTTAAGCTACTCATGTCCAATCACGTGGCATAAGATGCCAAATAAAAATTGACGCAAGTTTAAGATGATTGGTTATCATATCAATCACAATTGTGGATTCGTATTGTCATGGTTATCAGCTTTTATTGTCTGAGACAGATAATTCTTAGTGCTGATGTAATCTGAAGCAAAATTTTCAGTAGCACAAACTGTCACATTTGCTCTTTCTTATGAAACACATACTTATGAAGTAGCTGACATAGAGCCAGAGTTTAGATTTCAAAATTTTGCTAACTGCTAAGATCAACATGGGAGTGACAATTTAAATTGAAACATGTCCGTCATAAGCAAAAAGAGTCGGATCCAACTGTCGGATCGTGGCGCATGTTTTCACTAGTCATAGAGGGCGGGAGTCCTGTCATACATGTGAGAATTACGTTTGACAGGTAGACGCTAACCGTTAAGTGCAAGTAGTGTCAAATCTCGCACTCATTCTTTCTCCAAATATGTATCTTCCTACATCAACAAAGGGGGCGTGCTAACGTTTGTAATTCGGGACTGATGTTCGCATGTGCCGCATGGACGACAGTATCCACTTAACACCAGGTGGGCTGTATGCTCGTTTACAACCTTCATTCTATAACAAATAAAACTCATCTTCATTCAAAAAGATATTTTTTGTGCTGCACTCAACTTTGGTTTCTTCTTTGGTCTTATTCAAGTGGTACACCACTTCCATTTCCAATTTTCTCCACATTTTTGTCTCTCAACTGTTAGATATAGGCCTCACCCAAGACTCGCCACCACACACGATCTTCGGCTCTCCTCATCCAACCACTATCGGTGGTCTTCTTCAATTCCTCGAACCAGGTGTCCTCTACTCGAGGACTCGTATACCCCAACGCTTATCGGCTTAATCTTTTTAATACATGAGTTTTTGAAAGTCATTAAAATGTTCAATTAACAAACTAATGGGATTCAAATTAAATGGAGGATTTCCAATTATTCTTTTTCCTGTTTAAATTGTTTATTTTTAATTACCTTCCATAGCTAGTTTTTTTATAATTAATAAAGAAATATATAGTTTCTTTTATGTTTTCAAAGGTAATTAATTCTTCACAGGTTTGGTATTACTTTTAGGATTTAGATATAACTATTGTTATTTTAAACAATGCTTATTGTCAACAATAGGCAGTCATTACAAGTGAATGTTAGTTTTTGTAATGGATGATAGTCATGACTTTCGTGACCTTGTATAGAGTATAATAAAAGGCGGACATAGATTATAAATGAATGATATAAATCAATAAATGAAATTCGTAAATGAATGAAGAAATAAAATTAGGTGTATGTACCAACATGGCAATAATATTTTATATTTGTCATTCTGGACTAATGTTGGCATGTATCGCATATGTCTATGGGCGACAGTATCCACTTAGCATCAATCAGGTGGACTGTATGCTCGTCTGCCGCCTTCGTCCATAAAAAAAAAATATGACTTCTAATATTTTTCATTTTCTCTTTTTTTACTATAAATTTTATTTATTTTCAATTCACTCAGAGTGGTCAGATTAAAATTAGATCTGCGTTACGTATATCTATGTACATACAAATTCTTATCAAGAAGTTATCGATAGTGTAGATTTTGCAAATGAAAATTTTAAATAATCAAAAAAATCGACAACAATCTCTTGTAATCGTCCATTACTAATTTCAATATCATAATTATCGCAAGGAGTTAGATATATGCGTTTTTAGTTTACCTAACAAAAACATTATTGTTCTTTTCGATATCGGCGCATTGATCGATAGAGAGATATTCTTTCACTTCATTTGATTTATTATTTGGTTATCTTTGGGGTTTCCCCACTTATATGAAATGCGTCTTAATACCATATCATCGGCTTATAGCTCTCCATTGCTGTATATAGGCTTCTCCAAAAACTCTCTACCACACAGGATCTTCGGGCTCTTCTGATACAACTACCACCGGCGAAAGTTTTGAAGTATTTGCTTCACATTGCCGGAGTCTACACTGCGCTTCCCGATACGTGACCTCCATTCGAGGTCATTTCCCATCGCTTGTCGGTCCTGCGGCAAACATGACATGCCTATTGTCGCTTCAGCATGCCGATTCTATGAGCTACATCGGTGGCTCGTTCGATTCTTTGGTAGATCTCTTTGTTTCGGATCTTATACTGCAAAGAAACTCTGAGCATAGTTCTCTCTCCGCAACTCGTTGAGTGAATTTAAATTTAGTTAAAATTTACGTTAGAGGCCACTTTTCGGCACCGTATGTCATAACTGTCAGTACCTACTGATTGAAGATCTTCGTCTTCAACCTTTGTAGTATATGCGACGAGAAGAGCCAAATGTTAATGACACAACGAAGGACCACAGACTGGTATTGTGTAGGGCAGTGTTTTTCAACTTTTTCATGGCGCGGCCCCTTAGTATGGAAAAATATTTCGCGACCCCCTACCCTCCGCTGTTTCTAACTTGTATTTTTTTATGTTACAAATATTGAATCCGTGCATCATTTTTACTTATTTACATTATTAGGTATCGGCTAAATACGTAATTAAGTACCTAAAACAGACATATTTTTACATCGACTACGTCGCTAAACGCCTCCACGGAATCTTATATTGAAGAAGTGGGGTCTGAGATAAACATCAAATCTGACATTGGACAATCCACACCTGGCATGGAAATTGTCTTGCAGAATTTGAAAGAAGAATTGTGTAATTATTTCTCGGTGCAAGGTGCTCGGAACATTTTGAACTAGTATGGTTTTATTTTTAGCTTTAAATTTTAAAGTAACGGCGACCCCCTTAAAGAGGTTGCACGTTGAAAAGCACTGGTGTAGGGTAATCTGTAGGGGGAGGGTGCACGCTGCATTCCCACAGCCGCTGGGCGCACTCGACTGGCCTCATTATCTCTCTCTCACAGTGGACTACTTTGAAACGCCAGAGCTCATTCCCATCCTATCCCTTCCTATTTTTCCAACCCTGTCTCCCAATCCATTTCTTAATCTGCAAAAGTAGGCAGCACATTCGGGGGCGTGCCAACGTTTCTCATTCTGGACTGATGTGTGCATATATCGCGGATGTCTATGGACGACAGTATCCACTTACCATCAGGTGGAATGTATGCTCGTCTGCCGCCTTTTTGCTATAAAAATATATTGATGTTAGTGTGATATGTGGATAATCATGTTTGATTCCGTACCACCTCACGAACGTGCCACGGTGTAGAAATGCGATAGAATGCTCAATCCGACTGAGCAATGAATGTGTGTCGGAGTTGCTTGCTATTGCTACAGTTTTACATTACTTGTTTTGTTTGTTATTAATTAAGTACTTATTATTTATTTATTAATTATCTACCACTAAATATTTTTAAATTAACTGTAGTTAATAATGATTGAGATTATTTAGCTCCGTCTAAATGATCCCTTTACCTCCGAACATTCGGCGATAGTCAACATTTAAGCGTTGCGCGTGATCAGTAGCTCGAAAGAAGTTGTATGGAGTTGCTTAAAAATGTTCAAATCGTTTAAGAGTTGTGATCTCGTTAGGTGAACAGAGATGGACGAATTCAGTCATTTCAATTAAATTTAAGTTTAATTGAAGTATTAGGTAAACTTAAATTTTCGATGTGGACTTACGGGTTAGTATCCCTTTACCAGCAAGTTGACTGTCTGCTCATCTGCCGCCTTCACTCTACATAAAAAAATAATTAAACAACTTTAAAAGAATAATTAAATAACCCAACTAAACTTTGGGTTGAATAGAAAGGTATATGTAGATATCTACTATATTATATAAAACACAAGTTGCTATTGTGATTCTGATAACTAAGTATGATGTTTACCCTGGCCTTGGTTCCTATCAGAACTTAGTACCTACTACCAAAGTACTACCCAGGCATTCCAATATCAAAGTTATTAACGTACTAAGTATATTGTAGCTACGTACGCAGTGTCCTAGGTATGATGTCTACTCTTCACGGGTGGACAGAAAAGGAAAGATAACAGAAAAGAAAAGATAACTCCTTACAGAAAAGATTCGTCAGATATCTTCATTAAAAACTGGAGATTATGACATGGACTACGTCTCGCGGTGTAGACAGCATCACATTCTACGGTTGAAAACGCCAAGAAATATTGCTGATATTACCCACCTTATGAATATAGCAAACGGGTCTATTGACTCGTCTTCGCTCTTGGGTATAAAGTCTTCGTAAATATACCTTAATTAAATTATTATTTGGAAGTCATATTTTTTGCACGTCTAGTAGTAAGTACTAGCTATCGGAAAAATGCATTCTTTTGCAGAGCAACGTCAGAATACAATGCACTTCGTTAGGAATCTCTAGACCTTGATTTGTTTCATATTTAGCCTACTGTGGTAAGAAATTTACTTTCAACTCGATTTTTCGGTTCTCCACCTCGTAAGCATTATTTTTTTTTTTCAAAAATCGCGCGTATTTTTTGTCTGTTTATATTTTCCTCACTCTTGTCTGCAACCTTAGATAACCATCTGTGGAAGCTTATTGTCTTTAATTGTTTGTCCATCTCAACTCTTTGTTTGCATATTGTTTTGTTGATGGTTGATTTTCCATGTAAACATAAAAATAGAAAATGAGAGAAAAGTATAAAAGGAAGTGATGATACCCACTTACACAATTATTCACATAAAATGTGTAAAGTGACCGATGTTCACTGAGAATGTGGCCAATGTAGTAAAATTACGCAATGCGCCTTATCTTGTTAATTTGTTCTTCTCGTATTACACAAGCAAGTGAACAACTTAACAGTCATTACTATAGGAATTCATGTATTTAACAGTCTGTTTATACAACGAGCCACTAAAATAACTCGAAGCTGTAAATATTTTGTTCAGTATCTAGAGCAGAAACGATTTTACCAGTTTTTACAATAGATTTTTTTTCTTAAACTTATTGTTCATTTCTAGTATATCTTTTATTCTACGCGCTCTTACGCGAAACAATTACACTTACCACGTTACGTTTCCCGTCTCTCACAGAAGAATACATAAAAATTACAGCATTTCCTACTTTATCGTATTTCCTACTTTATCAATGTACGTACGTGTTTCATTCCATTCCCATTCCATCCTATCTTATCCCTCCCATTTCTCAACCCTTTATCCCAATCCATTCCTTAATATGGAAAGGTAGGCAGCGCACCCGGAGGCGTGCCATCGTTAGTCATTCTGGACTGATGTTGGCATGTATCGCGGATGTCCACGGGCTACAGCATCCACTTACCATCAGATGGACTCTATGCTCGTCTGCCGTCTTTTTTCTATTTAAAAAAAACTCATTGCAAATATCGGGCGCGGTGCGCGCCGCCGCCTAAAAGCTCGGTCATTAATGTCCTGTTATTATAGGAAGAGCTCTGACAGCTGACGTAAATCTTAACATAAATCGTTAACGTGTCGTAAAAATCATTTTACAACTCGATAATCCTTTATGAATATTTTTTTTCCATTTTATTGTGTTATGTTATATATGTAACCGTTTCTTTCTTAAGTCATATACATATAACATAACTTATGTTAAATATGACTTACATATATACGTAAAATTAATTAAATACAGAACTGTTAATTTAATACAGAGCTCTTCCTATGATAACCGGTATCTAGCTTTACTTTACTGAGTACTTAGAAGCGCTACCAAAGATTTAGATAAAATAACAAAAAATTTCGTGTTTGTAACTAACCTTTTTTTTTATTTCCTAAAATAATTTTATATATCTTAAATAAATTAATGCTTCAGATTTTGCGTTAGGTATATCAGGTTTGCGAATGAAGTCGAAAACACCATGTATAAACATCGTGTAATAAGTTTCGCTACAATGGTAGGGGCAAATTGTTAATTGTTAGATCTTATTACGTGTTAAGTTTGCGAACGTTTTTCATATTTATAATTAATAAATTAATTCAAAACTCTCGTTTTCATTACGTTAATTAGCATTGAATTCAGATATTTTTTTGTTTTATTTAGTCATTCTTTGGGAAGTTTTATTTCGTTTTGTATTTGCTAAAAATGAATAAATACATAAACTGTGCCACACAATGGCCCACACTAGGATTCCCTGTGTAGTGGGTACAGAGACACATACAGAGACACAACACAACACACCCAACACACATTTGCAGAGTTTACTGGCCACACACAGCTAAATCAAATTTATACTTGAGATAACGCTGTAGATTTCTGTATATGTAAATAAAAAAAAAAAATATAAACACCCAGATCCGAACAAACACTTGTCTTTAAACAAATGATTATCCAACCGGGAAACGAACCCGGTACCTATTGCACAGCCGATAGAGGCACTAACAACTGGGCTAATTGGTCGTCTATGTAAATGTAAGTGCAATAATTATTCATTAAATAAAAATATCTTATTTGTTCCCTCCACGGACACTTGCAAGATCGGGAGGATGTATGTAGACTTTGTAAAATCCCATTTACAGCTTTGAAGAACCTGTCAGAATTGCGTAACAACGACGATGAATAGGATGTGGAATGGAATGAAGAAAATTCCTCATGTTATACGCCATCCATTGTTCCCAAACTTCCCAAAGACAACCAGAAGGTCGCTGTTAGGGATGTGCATTTTGTGTCTACAATGTCTGTTATTGTTTTTGGTGTTCAGTAAAGAGTTTTATCTATCTATCTTCCCCTTTTTCCAAATCTACTCATACTTATACATTAATATACATACTCGTATACCCAAAGGTCGATGGTGCATCCAAGGTAGGTGGGAGTTGACATATAGTTCTGTCCTTTCTTTAAGCTCGTTGCACAATACACTTTTAGGTTGAAATGAACTTGGTACAAAAAGAGTTTGGGCCAAAAATCTCAGTCAAATATGAACTAAATCGGTTCAGTAGTTTCAAAATTACGACGATGTAAACTTTTAAAAACACAAACTATGTCGTTTGATAGGGCTCGTAAAGCCCTACAACCCCTTTTTACAACGTACATAAAACTACATTTTACATACCTTTATTACCTACATAATTACATTATACATCAATTACATAATTGTTTCTTGTAATTAATTATAATATGTGCATCATCTACATATTCTTGAGTTCGCATACATCTCCTCCCGCTTCAAGGTTGCCTGGAGAAGTTCGCTTTAGCGATAAGGCCTACCTTTTGTATACCCTATTTGTTTAAACTTTATGTCACTATATTCTTTGGTGTGCAATAAAGTGTATTTACTTACTTACGGAAAATAGCTTCCGTCAGGCGTTAACATCGGCGTTTTTTGCAATATTGGGTTTACCTGATGACTCTATGGTATGCGTCATGCAGTCATACACATTGTGCCTGAAGAAGTAAATAAAATCCCGTTGTGTCTTGGCCGTCGTAATGTCATCGCACTCCTCCCCCATCTACGTGCCATTACCGTTTGATTTCAAATCAAAATGAAAGAATGGGAAGTTTAATATTTCTTATTAAATGACACACACTTTCAGCATTTGAAGTTGCCAAAATTTTATAATTCTTGCGACCTGTGAGGCAGACCGCAGCGCTGATATTTTGCTGGGGCCACCAGTGACGTGTCACGGACGTACGAACTGATACAATACGATAGGCAAACGTGCTTATGTCTATACGGATACATAGAATGCAAGCTTCAGTAATAAAAATGATCCAAAATGATGCAAGCGTCTCTGGACTATACTGCTGAGTTTGCGGATCTACTCGCCGCAAAGCACTGCGCTCCACTCCACAAAACCACCACGTGATCCATCTGTGACCCATTATAAAAAGAAATGTCCTGACTGACTGATTCATTATCGCCGAACCGAAACCGCTGAATCTGGAAACATGTTTGTTCAGCAGATAGGTTTTACGATGTAAGTAACCACTAAGGAAGGTTTTGAAATTTTGCTAGGACGAAGGGGAAAGGGAGAGATGTTTTTTAATGCAATGCTTCTTCAGGATAAAGTTAATGCATTCCTGTTTATCATTTTCGTTGGTCACTTAGTGATTCACAGACGCGAGGAGCGCTGATGTCATCTCACCGCGACATTCCACGCCTCTTGTATGTATCGCGACTAATTTAAATTCTATCACATCCGTGATGTTAGATAACTGGAGAAAAATATTTAGATTTAATACTTAAAAGAGGAGGCATTGAACAAATCCTGTGACAACTTACAATCGTTCGTTCATTACAAATACTTTGGCGAAATATAATTTAATTTTTGTTTATTGTGCCCGTGTCGTGTCAACCGGATTTAGAAGAGCTCCAACGGTCAACAACCTATCTTTTCCTGTGAGTGTCATAAAATACAAGGGATAACAAAGTAGCTACCACACGTCCCGAGGAATCTTTAAAAGAGTGGACTCACTAACCCGCTTGAGCAGCGTAACGTCTTCACACCATACAACCCTCATGCACAAGACAATGTGCAGTGGTTAATAAAAGGGTTTAGTGACGGAGACGACGATTTTTAAAAAGTGCCTGCGTAGTCAAATCAGATTTTTTTTTAATTATATGAGCTAAGTAACTTGGTGAGTGACATAAACTAACGGACAGTTGATTCTTAATTAATATTAATGGCAGTTCCATGCAACTACCCACACAATCGTCTCGTGAGTGGTGGAAATGTCTGCACCCACATGTAAGGGGACGGATTTATTGGGATACTGTTGTCATCAACCTTAGCGTAGGAACATCTTGCTGCAGATTCTCATGATATTTTCCTTCACGGTCGAGGTAATTGAAAAATTGTGTGTCGGCTACCTTTAGAATAGGACCATCCCATCCCTTCCCGCGGGTGTCGTAAAGGCGGCTAAAGGATAACAAAGCCGCTACCACAGGCGCTGAGGAACTGCAACACCTTTAAAAGACTGGACTCACCAACCCGCTCGGCCAGCGTGCTGTTGGGAACCCCTCGCTGAAAATACGTTTGAAATTTTTACTAGGTTTTGCTAGTTGGACAGCCGCCCCTTAATTGTCGTATTACAGTCTCATAATTATGTTCCCATTAAAAGTCTTTAAGTACGCCCTTTACATACAATAGGTTTAAGTTCGTTACTATACCATTACAAAATGATTATATGTAAATTATCTCGTGCTGCGAGTATCTAGAGAGGAAATGAGACGGGAAACACGATTAAAATGTTGTTTTTATAGATTTCGTATCAATTCTAACTTGTTTGCTACTATAATAGTGAGTTTGAACTACAGTTATGATAAGTATATAGAGATATTTCAGTTTATTACTTCAACAATGATAGTTCTAATAAAGTACCTACCTACTCGAAGAAATGTGACACATTGTACTTGTATTAAACTAGATAAATATTTTATTTATTTAAACTTCATTGCACTATTATTTGACGTGTACAAGAGTCGGTTTTAATGTTTTACAGTATTCGCTACCAGTCAACCATTAGATCAAACAGAATGTAAAAAAAAAACATATTTTTGGAGCCAATAGCTCCCTAATTTATAGGTCCCATTACTTAATACAGTTATTTTTTTTTTATAGACAAGAGGGCGGACGAGCAAGCGGTCCCACGTGATGGTAAATGTTACCGCTGCCCATGGACACCTGCAACACCAGGGGGTATGCGGGCGCGCCGCCGACCTTGCAAAATCCTATTCACAGCTTTCTTGAAGAACCCCATGTCGTAGTTTAAATAGAAACGCTGATTAACTTTGGTTTAAGTATGAAAAAATGACAAGTTTTTAGACTTGTATTTAGGTTTAAATTTCTGCATTCTCATTTAGACTATTATTGCCACTTATAGGAGAACTTACAGCTATAATACCTAGTTAACAGTCCATTGAACAGAGCAAAAATTATTATATTATATATATTTTTTTCTTCTCGACCTCTTGGGTCGGTCTTTAACGTTCCTTCCGCCCTGAGTCCCTCAAGGAAGAGAAGGTTCGGTTCTCCCAATTTCTTCACCCAAAACTTCTGAAATTATTGTCACTGTGTGTATGGCTGCTTGTTTCAAATCTGTTTATGTATCCTATTCCTTCTGATTTAGCTTTAAAGTAGCAAAACATAAGTTCGTGTAATTCTTCCTGTGACCACTTTCTTCTTGCATCGTCATTATTAATATTTGTGGTCGTCTCCAATGCACCGGCTGAGACTGCGTACACCCCTGCTCTGCAAGGTGTCATCGGCATGACCGGTATGATCGACTGTGGCATTTTCGGGTTCCCCGGCTCCTGTCCGCCTGTTCAGCAGGGAACCACTGACGGTTTGCATGCTGTCACGCCCAGCATCAGCTCCAGACGTGCCCCGACGATCGCCCCCGGGTAGCGGCCTTATACGTATACTTCTTAATTGTTGTCTCATGTTTATTCATGGTTGCTATTGCTCCGTTGGTCATTGGTGAGTAATAAAATTGCCAATGTCCGCCCCTCACGTGGCAAAGATGATCATGCACGGACGTAGAGTTAGACTTGGAGGGGCTTATAATATATTATTATATTTTAGCAAAAATATTGGTTATTATTATTATACATACATTTTTTTATTATTATTATTATAATAACCCTGATATAATTAAATAACCTTAATTTTAATAACAATTAATAATGTTTGATTCTTTTATTTATTTATTATTATACTCCTTAGCAGTTTGGATTTTTTTTGCAAAAACAAATATACATATTTGAATGAATTTTGAATTTATATGAAATATAATATGAATTTAAAATTAAATATATTTAAAATTTTAAAATGAAAATATATATTTGATGTCTATGAATTACGAACGGAATTCGAGGTTTCAGACCTCAAGAAAAAATCTAAATAGACCCTATATACCTAATCGTTAATTGCTACTTAATTACTTGATAACTAATTACTTATTAGTATAATAATATACTTGCAACTCACGAGCACGCTTCTGTCTTGCTTGCAGCAGTGTGTGTTTGTTTGTCGGGACTCCGGGCCTCTTCATTGAGGTGAAAATGTGTGCATATTAACAGTTAGTTCTGTCTCTTTCACCCATATAGTGAACGTGTTATATCAATTATTATTATTATGTTATAGTAGTTAGAATTTTCGCTGGCACATTGTGTTGCTATATAGATAGATAAAACTCTTTATTGCACACCAATTACAAAAACAATAACAGACATTGTACACACAAAAATACACCAAAGGAGGTCTTATCGCTAATCTCTGCCAGACAACCTTTGGGCTGGAGGAGATGTTATTATGCGATAAAGGATAACAGGTGGTAGATGGTCCCCATATTATGTAACGTAACCAGACCTTTCAGTATCCACGATTCACGTGAATCGTGGATACTGAAAAGTCTGGTTACTGGTCTGGTTTCTGGTCTGGATCCTCATGTGATGACCATGTGTGTCATGACCTTATTCACATGTGCACGAGGAAGCCGCACATATTTATATGGTGCATTAATTATTTATTAACCTTTCAGGCGATGAAATGAAGCTAAGGCATATTAATACAAATAAGTTACTAATGTAAAGAAACAACACAGGTTCAAGAATAAAATATCAACTAATGATCGTTTAACCTAGCGTCTGCAACCAATTGGAAATCACACAACGGGCAGTTGTGATCAAACTAATAAATGACATTCTTTTATGGTTAATGTTTATAAATTCTTAATTAAATACACTGCTGGATTTATATACTGTTTTGATTTTACAAATTACATTGACTGATCAGTGGATAATGAGCGTGGTAGAATTATAGCTGGTGTGTATAGACACAGTACAGTGTTGTACCTACGTCAATAGAATGAGTCATGTTTTTATAAATGTAAAATAAATATTGTCGTTTCATTGATATTGTATTGAGAATTGTATAAATGTGATATCTACACAATAACAATAGTATCATGAAATCGGAACGGGATGAAAATAAAGGGAAAATTGAATTAACTTCATAAAGAGAAACTCCAGAAGTGCGCTGGCAGACATACATGGAAATTTAATGATTTTTTTTTGTCAATAGGAAGACGTCGGTAGACGAGCAGACAGTTCATTCATTTATTTCTTTAAACATAACAGTAACTAAATTCCCTAAGAATTCCACAGCATACCCTGCTTATTTGAGAAGACAACATCTTCGCTTCGCTAACATTTTATTAATATAACCTTATTTGTTTATATTTTATTAATATTCGTATATCACGTGACACTGGTGCGTTACGTCGGAGGTTAGTACGAGACGGAACCTCCTCCAGTAACTGATGAGTGCGCTCGCTGATACACCATCTGGTGGTAACGCTCTCGCCTATAGACATCCGTGATTTATGTCCATTATATCATTGTTAAATGAGATAGGATGGGTAATATAATGTAAAATGAATGAAAGGTTTAAACTATTAATACAACGAAAGTTGTACGGGAATACTCTGACGAAACGATAGGGAAATGCTCTGAAGAATTGTTCAATATAATTACCACCTCGGGTTTCTACAACCGCACCTCCCGTCACAGAAGTGTGGTCTATCTGCATTTCCTCGACACGGAGGTGACGCGTACTGTTCGGTCTAAAAATCATTTTATACCGCGAACCCGTAGGCTGTGGAACGAACTGCCTCAAGAGATCTTTCCATTAAGGTACGGTATGGAGTTCTTCAAGAAAGCTGTGGATAGGATTTTGCAAGGTCGGCGGCGCACCCGCATACCCCCTGGTTTTGCAGGTGTCCATGGGCGGCGGTAACACTTACCATTACGTGGGACCGCTTGTTCGTCCGCCTACTTCACTATAAAAAAGTGGGCAAACTAGAGGGTGAATTTCTTAAAGGATTTTTCTAGAATTTGCCAAAAAAGTTTAGGATATTTCGGTTAAGTTCATAACTATGAATTTGGCATTTGACATTCATAATGCATTTGGCTCAACAGCCAAATCGGTGTAATAGCCAATCGGTCAAATGGTGTAAACTAAAGAAAATCGATGTTGATATATTGTTGTTAGATAGGGCTCGTAAAGCTCTACAACATTAGAAACACAATTATTTTCTAAAACGTACGGAGAATAGTGAAATATCTTTTCATATTGGTGCTGCCATTCAACACTAAGAATTTTGATCCGTATTCAAATAGAAGTAAAGTATGACAGAAGGATTAACAAAGTAAGAACTTGCTAGGTTTAAACGCTTTAATGTGCATGTAATAAATGTGCATTTGTTTAACAAAGGCAGGCGCTGGCGTCCTTGTGATAACACAACTTGTATTTGCTGAAGCGTCGGCGTCACGCCGATAAAACATTGTTTGACCATGGATTCTCATGAGGCGTGGCTTTGTTTGCTAACTACATAATGGAAAAGCGAGGTACCGATTAAAAGGGAGATTAAGAATAAAACTGCTAAGAACGCATGCTTCGAAATCCCCGACATAATTAATTGAAAGGTAGCACCCAGAAAAGTTAGCAGCCCTGATCATGACCCTCCTTTTTCACAGTGTTGCAAAAACACTAAATCAAACATAATGCCGGCGCTTTACCAGATTTCGCAATTATTATTATCAGCGTAATTAACTCACAGTGACGTAAACGGCGTAATGTGGTCGTTATCAGTCATGTAGATAGCAGCAAATTGCCTTTGCCGAATATAATCGTGTTTATAATTATGTAATTGTACCCGTATATAATTTTGTGTGCTTTGTTTTTAGCAAAGTATGAAATTGTTGACAAATAAAGTGTGAACCGAGGATGGAGCGAACGTCCTCTTTACCTGGCGGTTATCATCTATACGAGCCACAATCCACATGACCTACCCATCTCCACTTTAACCTATAGACAAGCTACATAGGTACCTACTACCTATATATATACAACATCGGAAAGGCAGGCTGATTGAAAGGTTTAAAATAACAGAAGCTGTTGATGCTAGACAATTACTATTTCAGCTTACTGCAGCCACACCATCGGCCTACGAGTATGTCTTGAACTTTTGAACTATGTCGGCAACTTTGATTATTTGACGAATCTCCTGACATCTTCAATGATAGCCATTTCGTGGTATCCTTGGGGTATATGCTGTACATTGGTATAGATTAATTATAATGGCGATGGTGTCGCAATGTGACCGCGGTATTGTGTGTTTGTCCGTCGTTTTGTAAGCATTGACTAATGCCTTCTTTTGTAAACGCGATATCATTGTTTATTATGAACATCAGGTTCTATTGTGTCATTCATTATCATCAGCAACCTGACTGAGGGTACAAGGTCGCATTTGACCTATGTTTTCATTGTTTTTTTTTATTAAAGCATGCAGATGAGCAAGCGGCCCACATGATGCTAAGTGGCTATCGCTACGCATGACACTTGCATCACCAAGTGGTATGCTGGTGCGCTTCCGACCTTGCAGAGTCCTATTCACTGCATTCTTGAAGAACATGTCGAAGTACAAGGGAAATATCTCTTCAATCAGTTCGTTCCACAGATTACGGGTTCGCGGCACGAAACGATTTTTATACTGTACAGTGCGCGACACTAGGGATGTGAAAAAATAATCGATTTTAATATTAATCGATTTTTTTTTTCAAATAATCGATTATAAATTAATCGGTTATGTAAAATACACATTTTAATCGATTTTTGTATACAGGGCCATCTATGCGCCGGATGAAAGAAATTGTTCCCGTTCACTTAACGGGAACAAATAAATCGAACGGCGCCATCTGTATGTATATGTTTGAAATAGGTAGGGCTAGGGGTAGGTACCATCGGTAAAGCGGTACAGACTAGCCAATTACTAAAGTAATTAGTAGTAATTAAACTAAAGTACTAGCCAATTTGCGAACATTTTCATGTATAGATCATTACGAAATATCATGGTTTCGAGTTCACAAATCATAATTTTTCAAAAGTTATCGCCTAATTTCTCTACCTGTCGACGCCATTGTGACGTCATCTTTAGGGCTCATACAGACAGGGTAACTAAAGGTACTCCGTTTTCGCTATACATGAAAATGTTCGCAAATAATTACTTTACTCACTTTTCTACATTCACAGGTACACAGCACTCGGAATAAATTAAAAATACAACATCTTTTTACTACGTGTTAGTATCAAAGTTAGAGTATGTCGTATTTTGTTACAAAAATATTAAAATCTACGTAACTGATTCTTTTCGTACTTGTTTATACATCTTTTTGTTGTCCAAGCTAGGGACAAAAATAAAAAACAAAGCGACCAAAATAAACACTGTGAGCTCGAAAACACAATAACTTTCATTAATATAAATAATTCATAGAATTAATATCAAACAGCTGGTGTTTGAACGGTGTTTTTAGTTTTGAGAAGAGAAGTTTTTTTTTATTTATTTCGTTTTCGTTTATTTTTATTTTAATAAAGTATTAATATAATTTCTATGTCGTCTATTCCTTAAAACTAACGTTTATAAAACAAGACGGCTGAGGCCGATGGTGATTATTTCCTAGTAACCCGTGAGTACTTCTTTGTCCTGGGAAAAAGCTATCATAGATAGATACCCAACCCAACCCAATTATTGATACCCATATTCCTTCGTCTTAAGACCTTAAGCTTGGTTTTATTATTATATAGTATTTAAAAAAAAATCGATTTTTTAAAAATCGATTTATAAGTAGCGAAGCAAAATCGATTATTAATTAATCGATTTTTTTCATTCAATGTCACATCCCTACGCGACACCTCTCAATCTAGGAAATGCGGATGCACCGCACTTCTGTGACGGGGGTTGTGGTTGTAGAAACCCGAGGTGGGAGTTATATCGAACAATTTTTGGAGCATTCCCCGTAATACAAGCGCTAGAACAAGGACTATCAAAACTGTGGAATTGTATCAGCTAAGGAAAGAATATCTTTCCGTTATCTCAATCGAGATGTTTTACACGCGCTTATCAATTGCCGAGCAACCGTATTACCTTATCATGCCTTTGTGTCTGAACTGTTGGAATACATCTGCCAAGATTAGCAAATACATTATACGCAGTACTGTTGGCGCTTTGCTAAATTAAAATTTGTATACGTTTTCCAAACGAGTAGTACTTTGGTGGGCGGCAACACCTTTTAGGGCATCTCTCCTCTCTGGCTGCAAACGACTCCACGGTGTACGGACTACCTTTGCACTTGAGCTGTGCAAAATTAAATAATAAACAACTCATTAGGAGCTCAACTCTTTTCATTTCCCTGTGCTACGAGCTACACGTCCGTTGATTGTCAAAAGCGAATTAACATCCTTTTTCTTTAAACGAGGTCTTTTCCACAATTACTCTATCAAACATTTTGTGTAAGAAAGAGTATTCATACTCGAGGAGGGTCTACTTTACTCCAGCCGCCCTGGCTCTTTTTAGAACTTAAGTAGTTTTCGGATAGGAGTTCCCATAGTGTCTCTGGATTTCCTAGGAGTCGTTTATACAGTTGGGATGTCGTTGGGATGTCACACTCGTGCACTGCACGAGTACATGGATTCATGTCTCCTCTGCATAGTGAGCTGTCTGTACCTGATACCTGGAATGAAAAGGTATTTGTAAATGGACTTAGTGCGTAGCTTCAGTTGATTGCGTTTTAACTTAGTCTCGGGATAATATGAACCTGCTCAAGGTGTTTTCGTTACTCAACCTCTAGCAAAAGATTCCAATGTGTTAATTTTGTAATAACTAATGATCCTTTTTAACCTCAGCTAAAGTTTCCATAAAGGTTTTCAGTGCTAACAGAAGGCTTTATTTTGCGCAGGAGTCTCCAGAACCCCGCATGGCGCTGCCGTTGCCGTCACGGGCGCCTGATCCCTCCAGTCTGGCAGCGTATTGGGCAGACTATGAGGAGTTGTGGCGGCAGATCAGCGCTGGACACCCGCATGACGACGAGGACACTCATTATGAAGGTATGGATTTATTTTCCTTGTTTTAATTCGACTAGGTTCCAGTCTGTAGTCTATAATGTGCACTTGTGCAATCGTTAACATACCAGCATTTCTGTGGCTGATTGTTGAGATCCACGAATAAGGTAGAGATACTCCCCCAGTTACTAGTTACTGACTAGTTATTTGAATAAAAACATAGAGCTCGTGTGAGTAATGGATAAGGTTCCTTAAAGATAATTTAAGGCCAGTAGGTCACTCTTGAGCGTTATGTAGCATTGTAGACCATTCTAGACTAGAGACTAGAGTCACAATGTATATATATGCCTAGTATATACAATATGTATATGCCTAGAATGCTCTAAATACTGTTTAGACGCTTCCTATTTACGAGAAACCACTAGATCTCATCTACTTACTATCTGAAGGCATAAAAGTATGTATCAAAATGCGAGGATAATATCAAAAGAAAGAATAAAAACAAATGGTAAAATATTAAAAGTACTTTTATTTTTGTACTATTATTGAATCTAAATATAAACATTTTTTTGTTTATCTGAGCCCAATCTATATGAAACATATCATCTCTGAAAATTGAAATTGTTTTTACTGACGTGAGTTCTTTCGGTTGTTCGGTACAAGGTTGACTGGAAGAGATTCCTTCTTCCTAGAATGAATAAGTTCCCCTTACTTACTTACGGTAATGTTGTAATATCTTATTGTAACAATTCATAGTAAAGAATAACAACAACAAAACGATATTTTAATTGATACACTTAGCTACTAAAAATGATTGAAGTAATTACGTTGAAGTGATGACAGAGTTATTATTCATAGCATAAATAGCTAAACGTCCGAGTGACTTGACTTCTGTTTCCTAATCGTTTCACCACATACCACCGACAGTATTCGATTTGACTAGCCATAAGCATCACACGTTTCGTCACACATGATAACATGTTAATTACACTCACTTGGAATATCCAATTAAATGGGTCATTTGATATCTACGGCAGTTAAAACTGCGCAATTCTGGTCTGACATACAAAATGGTGCAGCCGTTACCAAATGTACATATTGCATGTGTTTATTAAAAAGTGTGTTATTAATCATATTATTAATTATATTTTAATTTGATTGCCGGAGGTCAAATTATAAATAAGTTCAAATCATTACTGTTATGTATCTGTTTATTAGAATTTGGACTATATTGAACTATAGAAATATAATAAAGACTCTTCAAGAGCAGCCTTTTAAAAGCCCCATTCGTCGCAGCGCCTCTGTTATAGGGCATTCCTTTTAAAACTGCTAATCGTATAAGGGTCCTAGATGTCGAACAAACAAAGTCGAATTTCGGAGCCACTTGGAGAGTAATGTCAAACTGGCCTCGAGAATCCTTGGAATTATTAACAGTGCTAAACGGTACTTCACTTCTGGGCAACGTCTGTTGCTATACAACGTTCGGGTGAAACCTCACATGGAGTACTGTTCATATCTCTGGGTTCGTGCACCAAAATATCAGCTTCCTCTCAACTCCATTCAACGACGTACTGTACGGATAGTTGACGATCCCATACACACACCCCTTAGTGTCCAGAGAGACGTTTATCAACTACAAATCAAAGCAAAGTGAACATATAAATCTCTATAAGCAAGAGGTGAACCTAAGATGTTGTCCAATTTTCATAACTGAAAATAATTGTACAGAAAAAAGAAATTGTATGAAAGAGAAGAAGGCAGAAGGTACACATCCCGGCCGAGGCTTCGGTTTTGTAGAGCGACGTCTCTGTCGTGTGCCGATACGTCGGTGACTGACGACAGAGGGAAGTGTATATGAGCAGACGGTCTCTCCGTTTGTGAAATGGTATTTCAAAATAGCTTGTATTTAAACGAGCAACTAAATGGGCGGCAAATAATGATCGGAAAAACAAACTATTTAAGAATATCTGAAATAAACAATTTACTAAGAATGTCAACACAAAGGCGATGGAATCCTGCTCGCAGAACTCCTATATCTTAATTGTCACCAGTGAACCAAAACCCAACCCACCTTTAATTTGCTCCCATAGATTTGCTGCCACTTTCAGTATTTCTGCTGTTCATTTTATTACTCATCACTTTGGCTCTCGTATTAGAAAATTGCGTTAACTTAAGTGGTTTGTTGTAGTAGGCTTTCATCACGTCTTTCGGACAGCCCAGAGCCCAGGGCGTGGCCAAAGACAATTCGTAAGATAAACGGAAACAGGTTTTTAAGTGGTTTTTGGTAAACGATTGCTCAATCCAAGGTCGGACGATGTCACTAAAATGTCACTGGCTCCGTTGTATTCATTACACTAGACGGTGGGTACCCGATGGACCCACTAACCGGTCTCTTTTTATTCTAGTTAGATACATTACGATTGTTACAGAGACTTTTTAAACTCAGTCTGTGTAACTAACAAAATTTAAAACGTAATCACGTGAAATATTATACCTAAAACCCTACAAAAATGTTAAAAGATAATATTAAGATCCGAAGATCTACAAAATATAATTAAACTGCGAAAAAAATTTAATTATATAGACAAAACTAAAAATTACAATTTTATGGTGTTGTGAGAGAAGGGGTGATTGTATATATTGTTTTTTTTTCTAGACTAGTGGGCGGACGAGCAAGCGGTCCCACGTGATGGTAGCCCAATAATATCCTTTATTTCTCATACTTTCGTGTTTTGTACACATTTTATGTCGTAAATCGTGTCTGAACGCATAAAAATACAGGTTTTTGTTTACCTTTTATTTCTGCTCGACGTTTCGGCACGGGGTTCCAGCTGCCGTGGTCACGAGTTGACTGAATGCCGAATGGGCGGGTAGTCCAGGAAACAAAAATCTTTAATTTCACGCGTTAAGACCCGATGTACAATATAGAATGTATATTTTTAACCTGTATAAGTCAAATTTATAATTTAAGTATAAGTCAATTTTAAGGAAATGAGTCTAAACTATCTAAAGACGTATAATACTTAAGCATATTTTTGACTGTCAACATTTTATCGTGTTTTGGTAAAATAATTTTAAAAACAAATAATTAAAGTGTTTTCGGGAAAATTCCCTCGTTTTGTTAATTTTCGTTACCATCTTTCTTAAGATGGTAACTTATTAATAACTTCTTAATATTTATTGTTCTACTTCTGCTATTGTTTGACCAGTAAAGCCCAGATTGCCCCAATGAGGCCACTGATACAAAAGAAATTAATTGAATATCAAATGTCATATATCTAGCCCGATAGGTTAATCATATATGGAATCAAGTATAATTGAAGTTTTAGAATATTTCAAATATGTATTATCATTGTCACTAGCCCTCATATCTATTCTCCATTCCTGGACATGGGCTACAAGGGTTACAAAATAATCATGTACATTGTCTTGTGCACGAGGGATGTATGATGATGACCTTAAAACACCACGCTGGTCAAGTAAGTTGGCGAGTCGACACTTTTAAGCGCTGCACTGGTATAGTTCCCCAGGGCTTGTGATTCGTTGTAGTAAGTTCGAAAATTATATTCAATACCTGAATACCTGAACTCAAAAATGACTAAATAAAAAATAAATAAAATAAATAATAATACAGCTTTTAAGGCAAATAAAATTAGATCTAATCTTGCAACTTGTTGATAATCGATTTCACTTATTTGTAGTCAGCGAAGATAAATTAGCACAAAACATGCCGGTGAATGTAAACAAAGTGAATGTTAAACTAAGCATTGAGATCGTTGTGCCATTTCCTGCAGTGACACTTTACTTCGCTTTAAAACAATCGCGTTGTGTCACCGACGCGCACGCTGTTCTCGTATTGCATTTACACTACAATGAGCAAGATGCATATCTGTCCCGGGGATTATTTACAAAATAACTATTATTGCAGCACTGATCTTATCAATACTAAGACTCTGTCTCCCTGCACATATAGGATAGAAAATACTGTTTTGTTTTCAACAGGCCCGAGGACAGAAATGTTTGGTCCGTTACTTTGAGTTAGTACATTAAATACGTACATGAAGCCCCCTAAAGTTCAGGGCCCGGTACAACTGTACCTGTAGGCCCCCCTTATCGACGGGCCTGGGGGTCTACTCAAAGTTTCTACCGATATTTCGTGTGATTCCTACCACGAAAACGTTCGAAAACGACATTTGAGACTACTCCAATCGCACTAGATAACGATCGAAATATAGATTTTGTAACGAGATACTTCGAGATCAAACGTCAAACACGATAATAATATCTCCCTTTTTAAATAATCGGAGATGCCATTGACCTCAGAACGAAGGGGAGTCAGAGTATTGTTATAATAACACTTTGTTATAAAACACATTTGTTATAAGGTTATAAAACACAATTTCGATGACGGACATCTTGCGTTATCCTGTATCCCTGTATCTATCCCTCTATATCTATGGTCCTGGCTTTAGTTTTGTACTTATAGTTGTATTACCCTATAACGTCCCACCGAAGGGTACAGGCGTCCCATCGTAAATCACTGGGGGTTTTGGGGCCGAAATGCACCACGCGGGCCCAGTGCGGATTGGTGGATCCCATACTCCAGATTGGAACTTACGATCATACAAATGTGAGTCGAGTACAGATACCCCTAGGCTACTACCGCTCATTTTAGTTTTGTACACTCGTATTATTCTACTATAATTTAGTTGACGATTATTACCTTATATAGGCGTCTTGCAGGGCCGGCAGGTTGTGGTAGGCCCGAGTGGGTAGTTGGCCGTGAGGGGGGACAGTCCCTTGTTAGATTTTAATTCTGCACAGTTGTCCATTGGGACTCGATAGATGTCCCTAACAATAGGTACCGTACATTAGCTTATATTAGAGAATGGCTCTAAATAACAATGAGGCCGGGATATAATTTTAAGTAAAATAAGATACAAAGAAAGATAATGCGTCTAGACATGGATTTCTCGAGCGACGAGGAAGTCCCCAAATTTCTAGAATGTTTGAAATTTCGTTAGGCCATTTGCTTATCTGATATAGTGTTGTCAATAATTAAAATTTCAATTTCGGTACCTTTATTTATTAATTTCACGTATATAGCTATTACAACATGTAACTCTCTTAACTTCTGGATATTTCAAATTTTGCTTTATTCATTATTTTCGTATTGGACCTCGTCAATTGGAGATTTAGGTCTTGAATTTTAAGAAATGAAGTTTCAACCACTTTTAAAGTATGATAAATGTGTGTCCCCAATTCATATGTATTATTTTTTTTATAAATCTAGTCGCCATATCCAATTCAGTTAACTTCACTAAAACAATTAAGTGGTGAAACTTTGACATTCGCAATGTGTGTTACCTTGAGTAAACTTCGCCATGAATTCTACATGCGAATTAATTTGAACCATTCACGCAACATACAAATTAACTTACATTCTACAAATCGTTGCGTTGTGAAATCCATCATCTCGTTAGATGAAAACGATTAATTGGCTGCAGGAAAGCGATCGATGTTACAAAGCCGAATCGATTGGCTGGCTGTATTCGATTGTATCGGCGCTTTCGTGCGTCAGCCTTGGGCCTCGCATTCCTCATTAATAACAGGTTTTGTTAAGAAAACCGGACATTTCGCAGAAGAAAGGTTTCGTTTGCAATTTCTCGAAGTGTCAATATAAGGAAACGTAATATTACCAAACCAAATAAGTATGTTTGTAGAAAAGCAAGTCGTTACGCTGTGGGTGTTGAAGATATCGCTTCTAAGAAACATCGTGACGATCGTTAAAGATAAAAGTATCTAATATATTCGACGATTAGACGCAAGATGGGTTCTTTGAAACGTCAACAAGACAAGGTATGACCATCCAACTCTAACGAAGTGGGTGATTTCAAAAGCCATTCACAGAATATTGATGTGATGGCATCCAGCAGTTTAGAGATTGATACACTTTTAATCGCCCGGATTAACGGTCACGGCCGTAATTACTCCAAGTACCAGATGCTCCAGAACAGACAAAAAACCTTTTGAAAGTACGTTTGCAAAACGAAAACATCATCTCAATTGAATGGACCACCAACAAGTCCAACAGTAAAGTTGTCCCAAAAATGTCAATGAGTTTTGTGCAATTTCGAATTTGAATTGTTAATGTGCGCCCATGAGACGTCATCGGTGTTTACTCTACCGTGAAGTGTACTTGTGCGCATGCGTCGAGTCCGGCGAGCCAATGGGTCGTCAGCTCGTAGTGTCCGTTATATCGGAATGAGATTCTTGGTAACGGGATCATGCGCCTGCGCCTCTCCGATTGTCGCGCTAATTTTCAATGTTGATCTCTTGTTAGGCGTGTTGATACCGGGGTTATAAGGCCGCGCCCTCCATTTTAAAGTTACGCGGTGGGAACAATTACAATTGCTTTATTAATTGGAAAAAGTAATAACTTTTTTGATCTTTTCCGAGTCAATTGAAGTTCTTTCTCTTTCACTTGTTTTCCGCAGATTTATTTGTCGTCTTATTTTGTTTGATATTTTTACTTAGTTATCTTATTTTACGGACTGTTGTAACTTTGATTTCACTTCCGCTTGTTCATCCTCAATCCCAATCCTTCTGAGAATTCTATTATTAACATAGAATGATAAGTCTATTCTGAAGTTCTTTGTCTAAAGTTTTTTTCTTGCGTTGGTGTGAAACAAGTGAAATTCTTTGTTGTGAAGCTAATACGTACGGTATGCGATTAATTTTATATGGCAGGAAAGAAATCTTTATGTCAAGACTTTTACCTTGTTGATAAATACATATGTATTTTATTACAAGCAAATTATTTTTTATAGAGCATTAAGCGCTAGCATAGTTTTAAAGTAATTTTAATACAATGTATAAAAAATAATTTATTGTAATGCCTAATGTTTGTTGGGTTTGCTTGAAGCCTGCATGTGTCTGTTTCGTTACAATAAAATTGTGAAACGCTACGAACTGTGGTAATTAGATCGAAGGACACCCACTCGCTACTGTCACCTGATTTAGTGTAGTTCTTTCACCTCACGCAGGCGGGTTACTCTTAGTAGTGGTTGTGCATTGTTCTTGTGTGCGTCACGGCGCGGCGCGGCGGCGTCGGCACTCAACTGAACGTTCTCAAGTCTACACACACTAAAACAATGTATTTAGACACTTACTTTAATAATTAAATCAAATTTAACTATTAGGGCTGAAATTCTTATTCTTCGGATGCCATATTCCAATGAAGGTTAGCGATCTGCGCGGTTATATTCACGTTAGAGGACTGCTGTTCAGAACAATTACTTCATGCTTACGGCACATTCATAATCGTTCTTACGAGTACCAATTTTTAAAGGATCGATATATATGCTTGTTTGTTTTAAAATTAGTTGTACCTGGCTAATGTCTATTGTACTATTTTAGACGGAGTACTCTCATTCAACCAACTAATCTATATATAATAGTTCGATAACAACAAAAATCAGTCCGACAAAAATCATAACAAACCGCACTTTGGTGCATGACTGCAGTACCGGTGCAGGCATCTACCGGTAAAGGTATTGAATGAACTGCGTTTTGAATGACTGATACTGATAAATGATGATAGAGACTGTTCAAGAATCGTTCAATCAATCAATTGTCGATTGTCTTGGATATAAACATGGCCACGGATTTACAAATATGAATATGTTATTATTATTATTATTTTATTAACGAAAGCGGCAGGCGAGCATACAGTCCACCTGATGGTAAATGGATACTGTCGCCCATAGATATCCGCGATACATGCCAACATTAGTCGAAAATGACAAACGTTGGCACGCTCCCGGATTCGCTGTCTACCTTTGGAGATATAGAAATGGATTTGGAGAAAGGCTTGGGAAAATGGGGAGGGATAGGATGGGAATGGGATCTAGCACATCTCACTCACCCCCGAAACACGTACGTACATTAGGGAAATAAGATAAAGTAGGAAATGCAGTACATTTCAAGGGGTAACGTGGCCTAGGGGTTCTGTGAGAGAGGGGTAACGTGGCCAGTCGAGCGTGCCCAGCAGCTATTAGATTGCAGAGTGCACTCTCCCCCTCAAATTAAATAATAATAATAATTATTAATTAGATAATTATTTCAGTTTACCGAATACCCAATCAATGCATTAAAAAAATAATTATTATCTTTTGATTTATGGCTAATTCAAATTAACTAGTTTTCCTAAATAATTCACTATAATCTTTTTTTCTCTGGAGGATTTAATTTCAAGATTACATGCTTATAACATTAAAAACACTAGCATTTTCAAAGCACACGCACTAGCTCTAGCAAAATTTAACATTAATTGATTACGTTGTAGGTTGTAATAGTAATTTCAAAAGACCTTCTTAACTTTAGTGGTGTAAGTAATTATAAAAACAATTTGTACTCGGCCGGTTGCCTTGAGAAATTACACGATTGAATTTGCTCTAAATTTAATGTTCTAATTGACTGTCGTTCCGCTGGTTGAGTGAGTTATTTTTACTTGGACGTCTTGATTCACTTCAGTTTTCACGATCAAATCCAACGAGGTAGTTAATTCGGATCTTGACTAAATCAGCCAGAACAATGTTATTGAATTTATATAAACTATAATAAAATCTCCAGCTGATTTGTAAATATTGTTACGAACGTCTTGAAAAGTAGATGCAACGGACACATGAGGTGAAAGCAGCTTGTTGACCTTCCCCTAAGCTTTATGTAGGACTTTTACCTAAATTAATGATTATAATCAAACGGAGAGTACATCGTCAACATGATTTATTGGTAATGTGAAAATGATATGAGGCCTCGACTCTCAAGGGTTTCATTGGTTAAAGATATCAGTACAGCTAACAAATTTTTTATACAAATGACGGCAGACGCGCGGCCGGGCCATGGGATTATAAGTGGTCACATAAATACAATATATGTATCTACATAAATAAATTATATTTCATTCTACATTTTAATATCTTATCATCAATCTGCTTCTTTTTATTGCTAGATATAGGCCTAAGTGTCACCACACTCGGTTACCCATTTTTTTCATTCAATAGACGATTTCATTTTTTAAGCCTTTAATCTCTATGGAGGATGTCGCTACTTGAGAACTCTTTGACTACATTGGTTGGCAGTCCTTCGACAGTTTTGGACTACCGTTTCTTTTAGCTATAGGTATCGATGGCTCTGCCCCCTTTATGAACTTCTTCAATATTAAATTTATGAATATTTGACAATTAAATTAAATTATGATATGACAATTAAATTAAATTATGATATGACAATTAAATTAAATATTAAATTAACTTATCAATTAAATTATGAGCGTAACACTTTCTATCGTTGGATAAGCGATATTGAATTATTGAATGGTAACCATTGTCAGAATTCACATTTCGGCGTCGTAGGTAGGGAATGCAATCCCGTGAGATAATTTCAATCCCGGTATTTGTGGGACTGAACATTCTCAATCCCGCGGATCCAGGTATTTGCGGGATCCCGCAGGTGGCTGTAAGACTTCGCAAATAAATCATAAACTAGTACCAAATTTGGGGGGTTTCAACTGAAATTAAAGAAATTTTAAGTAACAAATTCTTTATTAACATTTTTCAAAGATAATTAAACATTATTATTATAAGAAATTAAACATTACAAGAGAATTAAATATTATTTTGAAAATATTGTAACTGCGCAAAAAGTTAAAGTGTTAATTGTTTCATCGGCTAAACGGCTCCTGACCTTGCAGACTAGGTAGCCACCAGTAGAAAAGGCTCGTTCTGCTTCTACGCTAGTAGGAACAACCGCCATTAATGAGTTAAAGGCAAATTGGTGGTATGTACCTTTTAATCCACCCGAATCAAAATAATTCACTTCCTTCCTTATTAAAACCTCAAGATTGCTATTGCCAGATGCTATTGCATTGCTAGGTTGGGGTGTTCCAGAAGTTTTCAAACTGGTCAAGGTCAGTTCGAGTTCGTCTTGAAGTGACATTAGTGCTGCTGATGCTGCTTCATTAAGTCGCGCGTGCCCGCGAGCAGAGTAACACGCATGAACTTCGTTTCTCCTCAATCCCGCAAATCCCGTCGGATCCCGCTCAATTTCCGAGCGAGATTAGTCCTGCATATTGCATGCGTGATCCCGGCATTTCGGGATCCCGGTATCCTGGTATTGCATTCCCTAGTCGTAGGTAACTGGCAAGACGCAAACATTGAAGTCCAATTATTGTGATATAGCCAATGTGATCCTAAAACTAGAAGCTAATACTACAACAATATCATGCAGTCTTAACAGCTAAACTGGAGTATTATTATCTGCAAATTTTATTACAATTGTATCAGCATAATGCTGATACAATTGTACATACAGCATCATGCTGTATGTACTGTATGTACAATTGTATCAGCATTATGCTGATACAATTGTACATACAGCATCATGCTGTATGTACTGTATGTACAATTGTATCAGCATAATGCTGATACAATTGTACATACAGCATCATGCTGTATGTACTGTATGTACAATTGTATCAGCATTATGCTGATACAATTGTACATACAGCATCATGCTGTATGTACAATTGTATCAGCATAATGCTGATACAATTGTACATACAGCATCATGCTGTATGTACTGTATGTACAATTGTATCAGCATTATGCTGATACAATTGTACATACAGCATCATGCTGTATGTACAATTGTATCAGCATAATGCTGATACAATTGTACATACAGCATCATGCTGTATGTACTGTATGTACAATTGTATCAGCATAATGCTGATACAATTGTACATACAGCATCATGCTGTATGTACTGTATGTACAATTGTATCAGCATAATGCTGATACAATTGTACATACAGCATCATGCTGTATGTACTGTATGTACAATTGTATCAGCATTATGCTGATACAATTGTACATACAGCATCATGCTGTATGTACAATTGTATCAGCATAATGCTGATACAATTGTACATACAGCATCATGCTGTATGTACTGTATGTACAATTGTATCAGCATTATGCTGATACAATTGTACATACAGCATCATGCTGTATGTACAATTGTATCAGCATAATGCTGATACAATTGTACATACAGCATCATGCTGTATGTACTGTATGTACAATTGTATCAGCATAATGCTGATACAATTGTACATACAGCATCATGCTGTATGTACTGTATGTACAATTGTATCAGCATAATGCTGATACAATTGTACATACAGCATCATGCTGTATGTACTGTATGTACAATTGTATCAGCATAATGCTGATACAATTGTACATACAGCATCATGCTGTATGTACTGTATGTACAATTGTATCAGCATTATGCTGATACAATTGTACATACAGCATGATGCTGTATGTACAATTGTATCAGCATAATGCTGATACAATTGTACATACAGCATCATGCTGTATGTACTGTATATACAATTGTATCAGCATTATGCTGATACAATTGTACATACAGCATGATGCTGTATGTACAATTGTATCAGCATAATGCTGATACAATTGTACATACAGCATCATGCTGTATGTACTGTATGTACAATTGTATCAGCATAATGCTGATACAATTGTACATACAGCATCATGCTGTATGTACTGTATGTACAATTGTATCAGCATAATGCTGATACAATTGTACATACAGCATGATGCTGTATGTACAATTGTATCAGCATAATGCTGATACAATTGTACATACAGCATCATGCTGTATGTACTGTATGTACAATTGTATCAGCATAATGCTGATACAATTGTACATACAGCATCATGCTGTATGTACTGTATATACAATTGTATCAGCATTATGCTGATACAATTGTACATACAGCATGATGCTGTATGTACAATTGTATCAGCATAATGCTGATACAATTGTACATACAGCATCATGCTGTATGTACTGTATGTACAATTGTATCAGCATTATGCTGATACAATTGTACATACAGCATCATGCTGTATGTACTGTATGTACAATTGTATCAGCATTATGCTGATACAATTGTACATACAGCATGATGCTGTATGTACAATTGTATCAGCATAATGCTGATACAATTGTACATACAGCATCATGCTGTATGTACTGTATGTACAATTGTATCAGCATAATGCTGATACAATTGTACATACAGCATCATGCTGTATGTACTGTATGTACAATTGTATCAGCATAATGCTGATACAATTGTACATACAGCATCATGCTGTATGTACTGTATGTACAATTGTATCAGCATTATGCTGATACAATTGTACATACAGCATCATGCTGTATGTACTGTATGTACAATTGTATCAGCATTATGCTGATACAATTGTACATACAGCATCATGCTGTATGTACTGTATGTACAATTGTATCAGCATAATGCTGATACAATTGTACATACAGCATCATGCTGTATGTACTGTATGTACAATTGTATCAGCATTATGCTGATACAATTGTACATACAGCATCATGCTGTATGTACAATTGTATCAGCATAATGCTGATACAATTGTACATACAGCATCATGCTGTATGTACTGTATGTACAATTGTATCAGCATAATGCTGATACAATTGTACATACAGCATCATGCTGTATGTACTGTATGTACAATTGTATCAGCATAATGCTGATACAATTGTACATACAGCATCATGCTGTATGTACTGTATGTACAATTGTATCAGCATTATGCTGATACAATTGTACATACAGCATCATGCTGTATGTACAATTGTATCAGCATAATGCTGATACAATTGTACATACAGCATCATGCTGTATGTACTGTATGTACAATTGTATCAGCATAATGCTGATACAATTGTACATACAGCATCATGCTGTATGTACTGTATGTACAATTGTATCAGCATTATGCTGATACAATTGTACATACAGCATCATGCTGTATGTACAATTGTATCAGCATAATGCTGATACAATTGTACATACAGCATCATGCTGTATGTACTGTATGTACAATTGTATCAGCATTATGCTGATACAATTGTACATACAGCATCATGCTGTATGTACAATTGTATCAGCATAATGCTGATACAATTGTACATACAGCATCATGCTGTATGTACTGTATGTACAATTGTATCAGCATAATGCTGATACAATTGTACATACAGCATCATGCTGTATGTACTGTATGTACAATTGTATCAGCATAATGCTGATACAATTGTACATACAGCATCATGCTGTATGTACTGTATGTACAATTGTATCAGCATTATGCTGATACAATTGTACATACAGCATCATGCTGTATGTACAATTGTATCAGCATAATGCTGATACAATTGTACATACAGCATCATGCTGTATGTACTGTATGTACAATTGTATCAGCATAATGCTGATACAATTGTACATACAGCATCATGCTGTATGTACTGTATGTACAATTGTATCAGCATAATGCTGATACAATTGTACATACAGCATCATGCTGTATGTACTGTATGTACAATTGTATCAGCATTATGCTGATACAATTGTACATACAGCATCATGCTGTATGTACAATTGTATCAGCATAATGCTGATACAATTGTACATACAGCATCATGCTGTATGTACTGTATGTACAATTGTATCAGCATAATGCTGATACAATTGTACATACAGCATCATGCTGTATGTACTGTATGTACAATTGTATCAGCATTATGCTGATACAATTGTACATACAGCATCATGCTGTATGTACTGTATGTACAATTGTATCAGCATAATGCTGATACAATTGTACATACAGCATCATGCTGTATGTACTGTATGTACAATTGTATCAGCATAATGCTGATACAATTGTACATACAGCATCATGCTGTATGTACTGTATGTACAATTGTATCAGCATAATGCTGATACAATTGTACATACAGCATCATGCTGTATGTACTGTATGTACAATTGTATCAGCATTATGCTGATACAATTGTACATACAGCATGATGCTGTATGTACAATTGTATCAGCATAATGCTGATACAATTGTACATACAGCATGATGCTGTATGTACTGTATATACAATTGTATCAGCATAATGCTGATACAATTGTACATACAGCATCATGCTGTATGTACTGTATGTACAATTGTATCAGCATAATGCTGATACAATTGTACATACAGCATCATGCTGTATGTACTGTATGTACAATTGTATCAGCATAATGCTGATACAATTGTACATACAGCATCATGCTGTATGTACTGTATGTACAATTGTATCAGCATTATGCTGATACAATTGTACATACAGCATGATGCTGTATGTACAATTGTATCAGCATAATGCTGATACAATTGTACATACAGCATCATGCTGTATGTACTGTATATACAATTGTATCAGCATAATGCTGATACAATTGTACATACAGCATCATGCTGTATGTACTGTATGTACAATTGTATCAGCATAATGCTGATACAATTGTACATACAGCATCATGCTGTATGTACTGTATGTACAATTGTATCAGCATAATGCTGATACAATTGTACATACAGCATCATGCTGTATGTACTGTATGTACAATTGTATCAGCATTATGCTGATACAATTGTACATACAGCATCATGCTGTATGTACTGTATGTACAATTGTATCAGCATTATGCTGATACAATTGTACATACAGCATCATGCTGTATGTACTGTATGTACAATTGTATCAGCATTATGCTGATACAATTGTACATACAGCATCATGCTGTATGTACTGTATGTACAATTGTATCAGCATTATGCTGATACAATTGTACATACAGCATGATGCTGTATGTACAATTGTATCAGCATAATGCTGATACAATTGTACATACAGCATCATGCTGTATGTACTGTATATACAATTGTATCAGCATAATGCTGATACAATTGTACATACAGCATCATGCTGTATGTACTGTATGTACAATTGTATCAGCATAATGCTGATACAATTGTACATACAGCATCATGCTGTATGTACTGTATGTACAATTGTATCAGCATAATGCTGATACAATTGTACATACAGCATCATGCTGTATGTACTGTATGTACAATTGTATCAGCATTATGCTGATACAATTGTACATACAGCATCATGCTGTATGTACTGTATGTACAATTGTATCAGCATTATGCTGATACAATTGTACATACAGCATCATGCTGTATGTACTGTATGTACAATTGTATCAGCATAATGCTGATACAATTGTACATACAGCATCATGCTGTATGTACTGTATGTACAATTGTATCAGCATAATGCTGATACAATTGTACATACAGCATCATGCTGTATGTACTGTATGTACAATTGTATCAGCATTATGCTGATACAATTGTACATACAGCATCATGCTGTATGTACTGTATGTACAATTGTATCAGCATAATGCTGATACAATTGTACATACAGCATCATGCTGTATGTACTGTATGTACAATTGTATCAGCATTATGCTGATACAATTGTACATACAGCATCATGCTGTATGTACTGTATGTACAATTGTATCAGCATAATGCTGATACAATTGTACATACAGCATCATGCTGTATGTACTGTATGTACAATTGTATCAGCATTATGCTGATACAATTGTACATACAGCATCATGCTGTATGTACTGTATGTACAATTGTATCAGCATAATGCTGATACAATTGTACATACAGTACATACAGCATGATGCTGTATGTACTGTATGTACAATTGTATCAGCATTATGCTGATACAATTGTACATACAGCATCATGCTGTATGTACTGTATGTACAATTGTATCAGCATAATGCTGATACAATTGTACATACAGCATCATGCTGTATGTACTGTATGTACAATTGTATCAGCATTATGCTGATACAATTGTACATACAGCATCATGCTGTATGTACTGTATGTACAATTGTATCAGCATTATGCTGATACAATTGTACATACAGCATCATGCTGTATGTACTGTATGTACAATTGTATCAGCATTATGCTGATACAATTGTACATACAGCATCATGCTGTATGTACTGTATGTACAATTGTATCAGCATAATGCTGATACAATTGTACATACAGCATCATGCTGTATGTACTGTATGTACAATTGTATCAGCATTATGCTGATACAATTGTACATACAGCATCATGCTGTATGTACTGTATGTACAATTGTATCAGCATAATGCTGATACAATTGTACATACAGCATCATGCTGTATGTACTGTATGTACAATTGTATCAGCATTATGCTGATACAATTGTACATACAGCATCATGCTGTATGTACTGTATGTACAATTGTATCAGCATAATGCTGATACAATTGTACATACAGCATCATGCTGTATGTACTGTATGTACAATTGTATCAGCATTATGCTGATACAATTGTACATACAGCATCATGCTGTATGTACTGTATGTACAATTGTATCAGCATTATGCTGATACAATTGTACATACAGCATCATGCTGTATGTACTGTATGTACAATTGTATCAGCATAATGCTGATACAATTGTACATACAGCATCATGCTGTATGTACTGTATGTACAATTGTATCAGCATTATGCTGATACAATTGTACATACAGCATCATGCTGTATGTACTGTATGTACAATTGTATCAGCATAATGCTGATACAATTGTACATACAGCATCATGCTGTATGTACTGTATGTACAATTGTATCAGCATTATGCTGATACAATTGTACATACAGCATCATGCTGTATGTACTGTATGTACAATTGTATCAGCATAATGCTGATACAATTGTACATACAGCATCATGCTGTATGTACTGTATGTACAATTGTATCAGCATTATGCTGATACAATTGTACATACAGCATCATGCTGTATGTACTGTATGTACAATTGTATCAGCATAATGCTGATACAATTGTACATACAGCATCATGCTGTATGTACTGTATGTACAATTGTATCAGCATTATGCTGATACAATTGTACATACAGCATCATGCTGTATGTACTGTATGTACAATTGTATCAGCATAATGCTGATACAATTGTACATACAGCATCATGCTGTATGTACTGTATGTACAATTGTATCAGCATTATGCTGATACAATTGTACATACAGCATCATGCTGTATGTACTGTATGTACAATTGTATCAGCATAATGCTGATACAATTGTACATACAGCATCATGCTGTATGTACTGTATGTACAATTGTATCAGCATTATGCTGATACAATTGTACATACAGCATCATGCTGTATGTACTGTATGTACAATTGTATCAGCATAATGCTGATACAATTGTACATACAGCATCATGCTGTATGTACTGTATGTACAATTGTATCAGCATTATGCTGATACAATTGTACATACAGCATCATGCTGTATGTACTGTATGTACAATTGTATCAGCATAATGCTGATACAATTGTACATACAGCATCATGCTGTATGTACTGTATGTACAATTGTATCAGCATTATGCTGATACAATTGTACATACAGCATCATGCTGTATGTACTGTATGTACAATTGTATCAGCATAATGCTGATACAATTGTACATACAGCATCATGCTGTATGTACTGTATGTACAATTGTATCAGCATTATGCTGATACAATTGTACATACAGCATCATGCTGTATGTACTGTATGTACAATTGTATCAGCATTATGCTGATACAATTGTACATACAGCATCATGCTGTATGTACTGTATGTACAATTGTATCAGCATAATGCTGATACAATTGTACATACAGCATCATGCTGTATGTACTGTATGTACAATTGTATCAGCATTATGCTGATACAATTGTACATACAGCATCATGCTGTATGTACTGTATGTACAATTGTATCAGCATAATGCTGATACAATTGTACATACAGCATCATGCTGTATGTACTGTATGTACAATTGTATCAGCATTATGCTGATACAATTGTACATACAGCATCATGCTGTATGTACTGTATGTACAATTGTATCAGCATTATGCTGATACAATTGTACATACAGCATCATGCTGTATGTACTGTATGTACAATTGTATCAGCATAATGCTGATACAATTGTACATACAGCATCATGCTGTATGTACTGTATGTACAATTGTATCAGCATTATGCTGATACAATTGTACATACAGCATCATGCTGTATGTACTGTATGTACAATTGTATCAGCATTATGCTGATACAATTGTACATACAGCATCATGCTGTATGTACTGTATGTACAATTGTATCAGCATAATGCTGATACAATTGTACATACAGCATCATGCTGTATGTACTGTATGTACAATTGTATCAGCATTATGCTGATACAATTGTACATACAGCATCATGCTGTATGTACTGTATGTACAATTGTATCAGCATTATGCTGATACAATTGTACATACAGCATCATGCTGTATGTACTGTATGTACAATTGTATCAGCATTATGCTGATACAATTGTACATACAGCATCATGCTGTATGTACTGTATGTACAATTGTATCAGCATTATGCTGATACAATTGTACATACAGCATCATGCTGTATGTACTGTATGTACAATTGTATCAGCATAATGCTGATACAATTGTACATACAGCATCATGCTGTATGTACTGTATGTACAATTGTATCAGCATTATGCTGATACAATTGTACATACAGCATCATGCTGTATGTACTGTATGTACAATTGTATCAGCATTATGCTGATACAATTGTACATACAGCATCATGCTGTATGTACTGTATGTACAATTGTATCAGCATAATGCTGATACAATTGTACATACAGCATCATGCTGTATGTACTGTATGTACAATTGTATCAGCATTATGCTGATACAATTGTACATACAGCATCATGCTGTATGTACTGTATGTACAATTGTATCAGCATTATGCTGATACAATTGTACATACAGCATCATGCTGTATGTACTGTATGTACAATTGTATCAGCATTATGCTGATACAATTGTACATACAGCATCATGCTGTATGTACTGTATGTACAATTGTATCAGCATTATGCTGATACAATTGTACATACAGCATCATGCTGTATGTACTGTATGTACAATTGTATCAGCATTATGCTGATACAATTGTACATACAGCATCATGCTGTATGTACAATTGTATCAGCATTATGCTGATACAATTGTACATACAGCATGATGCTGTATGTACAATTGTATCAGCATTATGCTGATACAATTGTACATACAGCATCATGCTGTATGTACTGTATGTACAATTGTATCAGCATTATGCTGATACAATTGTACATACAGCATGATGCTGTATGTACTGTATGTACAATTGTATCAGCATTATGCTGATACAATTGTACATACAGCATCATGCTGTATGTACAATTGTATCAGCATTATGCTGATACAATTGTACATACAGCATCATGCTGTATGTACTGTATGTACAATTGTATCAGCATTATGCTGATACAATTGTACATACAGCATCATGCTGTATGTACTGTATGTACAATTGTATCAGCATTATGCTGATACAATTGTACATACAGCATGATGCTGTATGTACTGTATGTACAATTGTATCAGCATAATGCTGATACAATTGTACATACAGCATCATGCTGTATGTACTGTATGTACAATTGTATCAGCATTATGCTGATACAATTGTACATACAGCATCATGCTGTATGTACTGTATGTACAATTGTATCAGCATTATGCTGATACAATTGTACATACAGCATCATGCTGTATGTACTGTATGTACAATTGTATCAGCATTATGCTGATACAATTGTACATACAGCATCATGCTGTATGTACAATTGTATCAGCATTATGCTGATACAATTGTACATACAGCATCATGCTGTATGTACAATTGTATCAGCATTATGCTGATACAATTGTACATACAGCATCATGCTGTATGTACTGTATGTACAATTGTATCAGCATTATGCTGATACAATTGTACATACAGCATCATGCTGTATGTACTGTATGTACAATTGTATCAGCATTATGCTGATACAATTGTACATACAGCATCATGCTGTATGTACAATTGTATCAGCATTATGCTGATACAATTGTACATACAGCATCATGCTGTATGTACAATTGTATCAGCATTATGCTGATACAATTGTACATACAGCATCATGCTGTATGTACTGTATGTACAATTGTATCAGCATTATGCTGATACAATTGTACATACAGCATCATGCTGTATGTACTGTATGTACAATTGTATCAGCATTATGCTGATACAATTGTACATACAGCATCATGCTGTATGTACTGTATGTACAATTGTATCAGCATAATGCTGATACAATTGTACATACAGCATCATGCTGTATGTACTGTATGTACAATTGTATCAGCATTATGCTGATACAATTGTACATACAGCATCATGCTGTATGTACTGTATGTACAATTGTATCAGCATTATGCTGATACAATTGTACATACAGCATCATGCTGTATGTACTGTATGTACAATTGTATCAGCATTATGCTGATACAATTGTACATACAGCATCATGCTGTATGTACAATTGTATCAGCATTATGCTGATACAATTGTACATACAGCATCATGCTGTATGTACAATTGTATCAGCATTATGCTGATACAATTGTACATACAGCATCATGCTGTATGTACTGTATGTACAATTGTATCAGCATTATGCTGATACAATTGTACATACAGCATCATGCTGTATGTACTGTATGTACAATTGTATCAGCATTATGCTGATACAATTGTACATACAGCATCATGCTGTATGTACAATTGTATCAGCATTATGCTGATACAATTGTACATACAGCATCATGCTGTATGTACAATTGTATCAGCATTATGCTGATACAATTGTACATACAGCATCATGCTGTATGTACTGTATGTACAATTGTATCAGCATTATGCTGATACAATTGTACATACAGCATCATGCTGTATGTACTGTATGTACAATTGTATCAGCATTATGCTGATACAATTGTACATACAGCATCATGCTGTATGTACAATTGTATCAGCATTATGCTGATACAATTGTACATACAGCATCATGCTGTATGTACAATTGTATCAGCATTATGCTGATACAATTGTACATACAGCATCATGCTGTATGTACTGTATGTACAATTGTATCAGCATTATGCTGATACAATTGTACATACAGCATCATGCTGTATGTACTGTATGTACAATTGTATCAGCATTATGCTGATACAATTGTACATACAGCATCATGCTGTATGTACAATTGTATCAGCATTATGCTGATACAATTGTACATACAGCATCATGCTGTATGTACAATTGTATCAGCATTATGCTGATACAATTGTACATACAGCATCATGCTGTATGTACTGTATGTACAATTGTATCAGCATTATGCTGATACAATTGTACATACAGCATCATGCTGTATGTACTGTATGTACAATTGTATCAGCATTATGCTGATACAATTGTACATACAGCATCATGCTGTATGTACTGTATGTACAATTGTATCAGCATAATGCTGATACAATTGTACATACAGCATCATGCTGTATGTACAGAAACCTTGGCAAATGATCATGGTACTAGGGCAACTGACATTGCTGATACGTTTACTATTTTAAAATTGTGAGTGTGATCATAATGCAATTGATAGATCAGAGTTCAGAATCGAGACTCGAGATTAGTTTCGATCTTTGCGTTTGGCACGCACGCATGCGCTTGAACGCACGGGAGAAAATAAAAAACACAACACACCACTTTCGTTTTTGCAACTGAGCGTTGAAAACTGCTTCAGTGAAGAAAGGTCCCGATAGTTTCCGAGGTGAAAACTCAAGATTCCTGAAGATTTTACTAAAGTAAAGATTTTTATTATTGTCAAAATGGAAAGTTGAAAAGAACTAAGGCCTGGATAAACAGGGAAAATACCCACTTAACATATCAAATCAAATAACACAAAATAAAAAAAATCTTAACATTTCATTGACTTAGGAGTCTTTCAAAGAAAACGAAAAGACTGCAGATAATGAAATAATGTCCTGTTTGCTCGTATTACTTTTGTATTGTCACAAATATATATTTTATAACATATATAAAATACACAATCATAAAACTTCAATCAAACTTTTAGAATAAAAAGGCATATGAAATTACGGAACATTCATTCCTCAAAACACTTTTTGCCGTAACGAAACGTATTACACGATGTTTACAATCAACAATAATTACGTTTACTATTCATTTGGGTGATCAGCAATTTATTTTACATTTGATCACTGACCATAAAGATCTAAGATCGATGTATGATTTAAAACACATAGACAAGATATTGCGTAAAACTATGAGAATGTTGAAATAAATCATAAGCAGAAAATTTTCTAGATTCTTAGTATTTTTTCTTAATAAAGTATTAAACGCAATTGAAAGACAATTTAGTATTCTATTGGAAGCAGATATCAGATTGAAACTTGATGTCAAAACAACAAGTTGAATTAACTCAGGATCCAGACATTGTCTTTTGTATGTATATGTAACTCTAATAGCTATAAATAGTATTTAAAATATGATATATAATAACATAGCCAACGCTATAATCCTTACAACCTCATAAACTAAAAAAACAACATCAGCTTCTAACAATGTTATAGTGGTTATTAAAATTATAATTAAGTTGTAGTTACTTATTGATATTGATACTGATTTTTTTTATCTGTGCTTCCAAATGAGACCTGTGAACAAATAACTGGTGTTCATTTCATATCTATTCATCGGACAATAAATACTTGTAATGGTCATATCTTGCTTGCGCAACCAGTTACGGCATGCGCTATAAGTGAATTTGACGGTCATTCGGCAGCCACGCGATAACTATACAAAAACCATTTCGTGTTAGAATGGCGTTCCGTTTCTATTGCTAAGAAGGCTGGGGTACTGTAAGGATAAATAAATACTTTTGTTATTAAAACGCAAAACAAAAAATATTAAATCATAAAATATGGCACATATAATTATAGTTTGTTTTACTTGCAATCAACTGATGGAGACGAACTTTGTGGAGAAGAGAAACGAGGAAGATGCATGATAAATGCGAAATCTTTCTGTATTGAGGTTAGGACAATATTAAAAATAGGAGCATTAAAAATTCATGTTTATTATCTCCTGCACTGGAGAAAGACGAGGAAGAACTACACAGTCCCATTTAAGTTTCTATTGCAATATCAGTTGCTGTTAACATACGTAATAGAGTAACACGTACAGTATTAAATAGAAAGTTCAATAAAATAGTAAAATCATTCGCCGTCAGTGAAAGGAAAACTGAGCGTCAGATCTTGTATGACTTAATGAGTATAATGAATACACATATTTATGCAACGCAGTTATATTTAGATAAAGTGGAATTGTTATCAAAATATAATGATTTTCGTTAAAAGTTAATTAAATCAAGACAATGGTCAATACTTATTAATCCCTATCAATATTTTGATCATCCATATTTAGAACAGAATCAACCTCGAAATACCGACAGTTATCTAAATTGAAAAATAATTTCAAATCACAAGATTTAAGAATCCTAGAAGTCAATTAAGCAAATGCTTAATTGAAACTGGGATTTAAAAACCATTTTCTAATATATTTGGAGCAAGATCAAATTGTTTTTAGATAGTTAAAAAATTTGCTATTAGTTTGATGTTGTAATTTCAACTAAGTACGTGACAAGGTTAACTTTGAATAAGTAAATTGAATTATACTATATCTTAGAGATTGTGTTTCCTTTACAACTACAATTTTAAAATCTATTTTTACGTGTATTATTTCAACAATTACATAAAAATTCAGGTGTTGTCAGCTATCAGATTTTTATCTGCTTTATCGTTTGTTGTTTGTAATTATTACTCAATTAGAGCTTGTAATAGCAACTGTTACAAATGTAGCCCTTTTCCGCTATAGAATGGTCATTTAAAAATGCAATTTTTGAATCAATCTACGATTAATTTTCCAAACCGTTATCATTTCAAATTACGCCACATGACACAGTTCTCGTTCTATCCGGATTAAGTTGATTTGATAATAATACTAGTTCGTTATTCCTTCCGTCAAAGTTTTAATTGCCTTCGTATGTAGTATCGCGAGAATAGTTGCTAAAGAAATCTCATTTCACTTTTTCTGCGAGGAACGGTTGTGGTCGCTGGATAACGGTTCAGTAACTACGATTTCCAACTTGAAATTGGTGGGTGTTAGATGATGGAACTTCAAATTACCTGCAGTTAGAATGTTGGGGGATATTTGATTAACTAAAAGATTCCCTTTAGGTTTTACCCTCAAAGAGATTTTGGTACTATTTCCACGTTACAGATAACATTCATCTTTAACGACAACCATTGTCAGTATGGACTTTTTTTTATGGCATTTATTATATGGCAATAGCGCAAATAGCACATTGTGCCAGTTTCAAGTTTTCGTCATATTTTGCCTGCGGTCAGTCCCGTCGAATTAAGTAGGGAGTCACCTAGTAAAGTAATAGTAGATTTACTGAGGACAGTTGAATTAGACTTCCCGGAAGCAATTTTTGTTGATCGACGTTAGAAACACGCAAAAAACGAAGTCTTATGATTTTATTTGATTATCACAAACATTACGCACAGCAACACTAAAGTTAAGCCATCACTATCAAACCACAACAGTCACAATTTTTATTATAATCAAACAAAAACTCAAATTCATTAGGAATTTAAAATTTTGTTATTTTAGTTAACATCTAGTTTTTAAGATAAAACATTAAATATATGTTGCTTTTTTATGATGTCACTAAAGTTTCAATATTTGGGAAACCAGAATCGACAATAAGGTCCATTTTGGCAGTCACATTTGACACTACTAAACTATAACAAAAAAAATCATAAACATGCATGTACTGCTAAGAAGATATCATACTCGTACGATTCAATTATTATAGCAGACAACACACGGGTCTAGAAAACATCGAGGCGTACTTGTTAATTTTATCAATGACTTCATCACTACTTTTTATAGTCTATGATCAGTGAGTGTACAACACGTGGCATACATTTACATTAATGAAGTTGTCGCAAATACTTTCCTTACTTGATACATTTCCATATTTGTCTCTTCGTTTTATTTAAAAGGTAAAGTTACGAACTCATTCTGCGTTGTTAAAACTCCGAATGCACTGTTACAAACAATGGGCAAAACCGCATTTGTCCACGTTTCTACATTTATAATCTTGATGACTTTAAATCTTTGTCGAAGGATTTTGAGTCTTCTGGCTTTGGGATTACGTATTGTTGACGAGTGGATCATCAGCAGATGATCTTTGTGAATCCCAGTGGCCGTCACGAGTGGTGATGCGTTGCGAATTTGTATGCGTTGACGCAATGTGCAAGATTTCTAATGTCAGTCTAGTTTGTTGATTAAGGTTGGCATATACGCTCTTTACAGATTCACAAAAAGAAGTAATAATGTCAGGAGCAATTGATTTGATTGTTATCAAATAATTTAAATGCGCAATCATGTTATTGTTAGCGTCTTATCTATTACTACTATTTTTTGTACTATCCGTTCTTTTCTATGTCATCTTCAACTGACTTCATGTTAATAAACTCATACTGTTATACCAATCGTCTCGTTTACTGTGATCGATGCTCCCATCAGGCGCTTGAGGTCTCAGCAATAACGATTGTTGCATTAACAATATAATTTGCTCATGACTTCACATTATGTGCCAATGACTTAATATTTAAATTTCGTCCTTAGTTTTGTATTATGTTTTAATGTAGGTTTTGATTTCTGTTATGCCAGTATTCTAATGGTTTTTTTATTTTAATCAATTTTACAATCGTCTGCATTATTCAAATGTTAAGACCATAGAAGTATTGATTTTTTATCTATTCCTACTTAAGATTTTAAATTTATTTTCATGAATTCGAACTCGACCTTCACTTGAATTTAATTTATTTGTTAGTTAATAATACGAACTAGCTCTATTATTCACCATTCTTCTATCGCATATATTTGGTATAAAATATTTGTGCCGATAGACGAGGATTAATTCTATAGTCGCGCGGTCATTCGGATAACAACTGATGATATCAGTTGATAAATAGTCTTGAGGTCGCACACAGAAAGTCTACTGACACACATACAATAATACACACTTCTTTGCTGCATTTCGTCATCGTTCTATTTAAAATTGACATATGCATGTATTGTTATTCAGAGAAATAAGCCATTGTTTTTTTAGATTATTTTTTTTAGATTTATTGATTTGTATGATTTATCAATAAATGACATTAGAGCATTTGTATTTGTATTAACACTTTTCTTTTGATTTAATGTACTCCTTCCTTCCTATCTTTAATTTAATTCCTTACTACGCATTATTAAAAATCTGTTATTTTTGGTCTGTAGATTTTCTGATGTTTTTACGTTAGTATTTGTTCAATTGTTGGTTGTTCTAATATTTTAATTTCTGCCTGGTTTTGTTTTATATTGGCATTGAACTTGCTTATTAATTTAAAAAAAAAACATTTCTTTAGTGTTTTCCTTAGTCATTAATCCACCTCGTTTTAGACAATTGCCATTACTCATGTCCCGGCCGATGTCCTAGTTCATACAAATTATTGTAATTGTCCAAATGTGACTCCATATCATTGTCTAGCGACGCCTCCACTTCTCGACGTTTATGAAATGATGTAGGACGTATTTTTAATAAACCAAAATTATGTTGCAGGTTTCAAATGCTTATTACTGAGCATTAGAGTACAATTTATACATTTCTGATGGTATAATTTTTGTCGTTGATAATTTTTTAGACCTTGTTTTTAGAGCGAATTTAATTAGCAAAGTATGTTGCTTGGGTTTAATAACGTGTCATGTATACGAATTTGTTTTTAACTACGAGTACCTACTTTTAGCATTTTTTATCTCCTTAGTAAATACATTTGTTGTAATCTGCATTTTTAGTTTCGATTAAAGAGCTTGACGTTTAAATCTTTAAAAAATATGCATGTGTTTTCACCGCACTTAATTTTATTTTTGGTAATGTACCTACTTCCATTACTAAAAATATTAAATATTGCATATACTTAAATATTTTCTTTTGCCTTTTATGTTCAGGTGGCAATTTAATTTCAATTAGCGTTTCACTGATTGAGTAGTAGAAGTTATTACCACTAAGTACGGTTATAATAGGCATGAGCCTTGACAGATTGGGGCGTTGTATATTTCAAGCAAAACATTTTTATGCCACAACGGATTAATCGAAAATTAAGTCTCAATACTATAATAATCAAATGTCAAGTGTTTATTGTTCTATTAATGTATATTTTAACGTAATTTCGTTTGACACAAAGGATAGATTCATTTTCCTAGATTAATATGTAAATTCACATTATCGTGTAACGGAATATAAATTGTGCGAGTGCTTACGGTTGAATGTTTTTCGATTGTTGATGATTAGTTAAAGTAATATAATTAACATTACATGTAGTATTAATTATATAATTTTATTAAAATTTTGTTTTTAAATTAATATCAGTCCGGTTTTTATTTTGATGCTTTTGATCCTGTTTATATAATCATGCAAATCATTATACAGATTTATATTTAATGGCTTCTAACTTTCTAGTTTTAATTTATATTTGGGTTGTATTTTAATAATAAATTAAATAGAAAATACAGTCTAATAGATAGGTTAGCTTCCTTATGAAGGATCGATTAACCTTGTATTTTATAGTTTTGATCTATAATTTAAAAAAAAATCGAATAACGGGGCTATCGATTAGCAAAGTCTCATCACTGTGGTTTTTATAACTGTCAGCTGTCAGAGCTCAGAGGTTTTTATAACTGCTATAATAACCAGAGTATAAGTGCCATTTTACGCATGTAATCGAGTGATACAAGTATGTAGGTAATCTCGGCACTCGCGATGCCACTCCACTTGCATATGTTACGCAGCCATGACTTTTAATATCATAATGTCCATAAATGTTAATAACATAATGTCCCAGTGACTTTATGATATTAACGATTCAACAAAAGAGAACAAAAAGCATTTTTCGTCCCATTTTTCTTATTACAACATTACAATTTGTTTTCAGAAATGATTCAGATGCTAAAGTGAACTAGACTTATGTTTATTTATGTTAAAGCGACCAAGCATCGTAATTATAGCCACGATGTCCGCAGGATATGGCCATAAGCGATCGATTTGCGCCGTTAGACTACACACTGGTTTTCTTACCAGTTCTACCTGTATCCCTACTTCCCTACTAATAAATGTAAACCGATCTTCCAGTTTGTTGTTTAATTAAGTTTAGGTCTATGAAGTTTTTTTTAGACAAATTTCAGAGCGATTACGCAACTGATATTAATCGAGGAGATGGAACTCGATCGATCTTAGTAGCAGTAAAAACATTTATTGTACTATATCTATGAGTAGGAAGTTTGCTGAGATAGATGATGATGACGGTAATCAGCATGATGATGTTGATGGTCAACATTTGTGTAATGCTTATTAGTATGAATGTAAAGACTGAATTAATGTACAATTTTCTAGAAGGCCAAATAAAGTTGTGTTTTAGTACAGCCTGATTCACAAGTTCTAGGTAGGTCAGGGAAATATGCTGGAAATATGCTTCACTAGGATTCCCCGTGTCGTGGGTCCAGAGACACACACAAAGACAAAAACAAATACGCACTTAGAAACATTTGTCTATAAACTAAATGACTCTCCAACCGGGAATTAAACTCGAAACCTTTTGCACAGCCTGCAGGGTCACTACCAACTGCATTAGATCCAGGTCATCATTAACTGCTAAATGATTGTGATACCAAATTAACCTGTAACGATTTTACCTGTAAACGGTCTTGTCGTCACCGTGTACATTCGCAGCTGATGCAAACATTCAGTTGTTACCTCTTTCGTCGCTGCCTTGTTATTACGTGCAGTTTGCGGTATCTTGCATAGGACATCATTCACGCAGCCTCGGGGCTTCCTTGGCTACCTGATTGCCTGTAATGAGCATAAACTCTGTTATCAAATTGAATTATGGTATTGTCGAGGATGTCTTTGTTTATTGTAACCAGCCAGCGCAGTTCTTTTCTTTTGGTTTCCTCAAGGATAGCTATGGCATTTAAACACATTATTTAAATTTATTATTAAGTGAAATTTAGACTGTACTTTGTATTTAGTACGTATGATTAGGTATAGTTGTATTGTCACAAATGAAATTAAATATTTGCTACAGACTGCTACCTTCTTTATATGAAAAAGTAAATAAGATTCCTGTAATTTATTTTAGTAGCAAACATTTTGAATGGCTAATACTTAATTTGATATTAAAAACATCTTTACTTCACTGATCATATATAAATGTTGCATTAGTATATCTATAGTTATTAAGGACAGTCCGACTTTTTCTTATAATTTACTTTGAATAAATTCATTATTCACCATCTGTTATGGCAAAATTTCATTTCTCAACCCCATTTCTAGCCTCTATCTGTGTTTCTAGTTCTAATAATTCACCTTAATTTGATGTAGATCATTTATTCAGTGAGTCATCATCATCAAATAACATCAACAATTTTAACAAATGACCGCGATAGAAAACATCAAACAGAAAAGTAGGAGAACAATACACAGATTGACAGTAATCGATGAGGTTCACTTCCGAACGAAACAAACAGGCTTGGGTTTATTTATAAGCATTGAAGAGTAGAAAGGTGATATGACATTCGAAGGTTGTTGTTAAGAGAGGATATATCAGTGAATGCTATGCAATGGTCAGATGTTTTAGAATATAATTGATTAAATAATGAAGTTAAAATAAACACAACTCTAATATATATCAATTATCATACTGAATATACAATGTAGAGAATTGAGGAGGTTAGGATCAAAAGGTAATCTCTGCAATTTTTGTTTCAACCGTTTTTTATCTGCATTCGTATACCAATCCTTCAATATAAGTCTTAAAATTATTTGCATTAAAATGTGTCAAATTCACAGAATTTGTACAGACAAAGAGTGATCGATATCACGAGTTTGTGTTAAAAGCTGACATTTTTATCTCGGTGAAATTTCGATTCAGCTTCTGGTAAATATGAAAAAGTGTAAATGTAACCTTAAGATTTCAAGCTACTTAATTACTTATTACTTTGTAGCTTATTGCTTAGTTCAATTACTCAGCACCCTAATGTTTTATATACAAAAACATTCCCTGAAAAATATTTTATCTAGTAAAAAATGTATCACATCCCTTAACGCCAAATAGGAGGCCAAACAAACAGACAAACATACGCGTCAAACTTGAGTAAGTGTCCAACACGCGAGTTGGACGAGTGTCCAACACGCGTCAAACTTTTTGTATCGGGGTTTAGATATGAACTAAAACTCCATGAACTAATTATGGTGTATTGTATGGTGTAAGAATTTAAGTGGTATAAAAGTTGGCGGGATATATCGGTTCTCGTTGGTTTTCCTTCACCGCCAAGCTACTGTTAATTAAAAATCTGTTTTTAAATTAGTGTTGCAAAATGAGCGCCGAACGCTCGGCGCTAGAGGGCTGAGTGAGCGCTATTGTACTTTTAAGACTTCAGCGTTAAACGCTCGTGAGCGTTATAGTCCAAGTTTTAAAACGTCTTAAACCCATCTGTAAAGAATTCGAGTCTAAAGCGGTTAAGGTCAAGTTAGCAATAATGCTAACTTGGCTCCCGCACGCTCGAGTGTTAAGCGCTGATTTTTACAACACTTTAAATGGAAACTCAGTGGTGCGGACCTAAGTTACAACCTCATAGATATGACTTTTTAAACTTTCCCGTTTTGCACACATTTTATATCGTAAATCGGGTTTTTTATATTTAATTTATATACTTATAATTTATTTTATTTAAATATTATATTGTAATTTTAATTTATATTTTTTAATAAATATTTTTAATTTATATTTTTTATATTTTAATTGTAATTGTAATTTTATATTTATAATAGAAAGAACGTCGAGAAGAAATAAAAAGGTAAACAAATACCTTTGTTATACGCGTTGAGACCTGATTTACTATATATGTAAACTCATAGACGTACTCAATTTTTATGAGCAATTTTTACATACTCGTAGCTTAACTAATAAGATTTAGGATTGGGACATCATTAATAATCGCATTTACAACATGCTAATACAACGGAAGTTTAATACTCAAACATTTAATACAAGAAAACTTATTACAAAGAGATAATGCAGAATTCATATAGCAAACTAATTTCAAATCAATTTCCCGCGAAAACTGAAGAAAGTAGGTGTGATTACGAACAATGGCGAGTATGTAGACAATGTCGGCTCCCACGTGAAAGTGTTTGTTTGCTTGTATTGTGTATGCCAGTTCGCGGGGCGTTACCGAGGAGACAGGAGATAGTTTGAGTGATGTTTATAATGGTGGACGTATTGAAATAGAGAAGTTAATAAATGAACAGCAAAAATATTGAATGAGCGGCAAATCGATAGCAGCAAATTTAAAGGTGGGATAGATATTCTACCGATAATAAAGAGATAGAACTTTGTTGATTTAATGATTACATTCTTAGTAATTTAAAATGTTTAATTTAGTTATTAAAATATAGGTTGTTTTGTTGATCCCGATTAGCTGCTCATTTGGTATTTTTTGGCAGCAAATTTAAAGGTGGGTTAGATCATTAAGAATAATCTTAGGCAGCCCTTATTATTAAATGTGCCGTCCTTAAAAACTAATTACAGGCAGAATACATGTTTTGCACAAAAACAACACACATTAAAAAAACCATGGCAACTGATTATTTGACTAAATTATAACTTTTTGCACACTCTTGTTCGCTTCTATTTCTTCGGGTGTATTTTTCTTTAACTTCCATTTTGTTGTTTTTTTTTTTCTTATTAATAACGTTTAGGCCTTTTATATATACCTATTTAAATGCATATTTGTAGAGATTTAAAACGGCATGTCTACTATTTTGTTTTTTTTTCAATTTTCATTACTTTAACAATATTACTAACACGTCTGTAATCTTCCTTAAAAAATAATATATAAATAAGATTAATTTTGAATGAGCTCTCAAATCGGCAATCTTACTTTGAGAAGTATTGTAGTTTTCATTTGAATTAGTGATGGATAACTCCGGAGTTAATGAATCAAAAGAGTTGAATCCACGAGCGGAGCAGAATCCCTTAATTGTTCCATCGAATTGTTATTCATTCCGATTCCGATTCGATCGTCGACACTTGTCGGGGGCTCAAAATCGAGATGTAACGATGGCATGACCTTTTTTTTGCGCATGCAACAACTATTAGGGAAAGGGATTGAAACGCTCTCGGAAGGTGAATAAATACGTGAATCAAAAGAGTTAAAGAGGAATCGGATCTGCAAGCGGAGCAGGATTAAGTGAGTTAAAAACACTCCGAGAAGTCTTGATTACCCATCACTAATTTGAATATAACTTTACAACTTGTATTAGTTACCATTCTTATGGTTAGGTTAGATTTTCTGATGACATTAATCGGATTGACGCGAAACGGGACTCCGTCGATTTTATGACAATATTCAGTAATTTAAAATTATTTATTTCAGTCATTCAAAAACATTGTTTTGTTATTTATCAATTATTATGTTATTTAAATCACGCCGTTATGTATCAGTTAAGTTATGACCATGTTATTACGGTATTACGGTTATAAAAATTCTGTGTAATAATTTTTATTACGGATAGATTTTTACATTCATGTAGAATATGCTTTGCATTTGAATCCCCCACGTATGTGAGAATTGTCATGGTCACGGCTCGTCGACTGCGCTTCCTGAAGAAGAGACTGCTTCCTGGGAATTTGACGTTGAATAACATGTATGATATAAGTTTTTTTATGTTGTTAACTAAAGTCAACTAATTGTTGTTCGCGGATTCGTTATTTTATATTTTTAACTGGAGTTAACTAGCTGTTGTTCGCGGATTCGTTTTTTTATGTTTTTAACTAGAGTTAACTAGCTGTTGTTCGCGGATTCGTTTTTTTATGTTTTTAACTGGAGTTAACTAGCTGTTGTTCGCGAATTCGTTTTCTTATGTTGTTGACTAGAGTTAACTAGCTGTTGTTTGCGGATTCGTTTTCTTATGTTGTTGACTAGAGTTAACTACCTGTTGTTTGCGGATTCGTTTTCTTATGTTGTTAACTAGAGTTAAGCAGCTGTTGGTCGCGGATTATTTTTTTATGTTGTTGACTAGAGTTAACTAGCTGTTGTTCGCGGATTCGTTTTCTTATGTTGTTAACTAAAGTTAACTAGCTGTTGTTTGCGGATTATTTTTTTATGTTGTTGACTAGAGTTAATTAGTTGTTTGTTGTTCGCGGATTCGTTTTCTTATTTGTTAACTCGAGTTAACTAACTGTTGTTCGCGGATTCGTTTTTTTTCGTACACAACGTATCACTGGAATAACGCAAAAGCTGAAAATAGGTTGATCAGTACCGAGAGTAGAATCTATTCTACCAGTTCTTGCAGTAGGTTTTCTTTCATGATTTATAGAACAATTCTAGTATATCTTCTAATATAGGTACGCGCGCGCCGCTTAGGCACCCGCTTAGTGTAACGAGCGCTACGTACGGTTTAGACAGGGCAATAAAACCTTGCATGTTTGTAAATCTTACTTTTGATTTATTCATTAAAATGATTTTATTTTTCGCTAGAACCATTCTACATATTTTAAATTGATTGACATATTTCAGGTTTTAGTTATTTCAGTGGCACGTTGAATATATGATATAAATATATGACATAAATTGGTTGCGGAGTAGGATAATATCTATCTCCGTATTAATCCGACTTATATGTATGTCGAATTTTGCTTGTTTTATTGCATAGTTCTTGCATTAGCTAACAAACAAACCAACCTGGGTTTCCTCCCGATGTTTTACTTCACCGCCGAACATTACAAAATCCGGGTTCAAACCGATGACCTCACAAATGAGTGTACAGTAATAACTATACCTTTGCTATCACCTCTTTTAGATAAGACAAAATGAGTGTATGAAATATTAAAAAAAATAGTAATCTGAATTAGGTTGATCTCAAACGGTACTTGGCTACTCATAGGTTTATATCAAATAAGGTGATATCAACCTAATTTGATAAAGTACTATCTAATATTTATCAATATTGTGATGACCCTATTAGTTAATACTATCTAACTATTAATACTATCTACAGTAATTAATAATAATCACACGAATCTTTTTTTGTAAAGTTCGAAATTTCTTCAGTTTTACCAAATTTCTCATATAAATTTGCTAAATACAAAGTCCAACAATTGATATTTTTACAAAACAATACGTATGCCAATTAACTTGAATCATGAGCAAAATGTATGTTTTCAGGATCGAGAAACGTTCGGAAATCATGTATTATCAAATTTATCAAGTTATACATTATTAAGTAATTGGAACGCATTGGTATGTTCGTTGCCTAGCAACATAATCATACGCACTCTTGGCACGCATGCGACCCAGCACGCTACTTATTATATGCAATGCATGCTTTTTATTATAAAATCATATCTATTGAAGAATGGAGATGTGTATCGAATGAATAATATTTAAAGTCAACTGATGCGTTCGAATTATGACGTGGGCTGTGTCCGTGGACACGTGGGGTCTGATCGGAAAGTAATTATACCGCCAATTGAAGATGACTTTATTCATATCCACTTTTCCTAAATCTTGGCTGCTAAATTCGAAATGAAGGCAGCGCATTTGCGAACGTGCCAACGTTCATCATTTTTCATTGATATCGGCATGTAATATTTGTGGATAATAGTACCAGGTGGACTGTTTCCTCGTATATCCTAACTGTAACCAGCCTTGTGCATGAGGGATGTATGACCTTAAAGCATATTTAGCAATTAAACAACTTTGAACGGTTTAAATCGCCTATATTTAACATTATTTATATCCCGACGTTTCGAACACTTTGCAGTGGACGTGGTCACGGGGTGACTAATTGATATAAATAATGTTAAATATACACGATTTAAACCGTTCAAAGTTGTTTAATTGCTATGTATAGTAATCGCGAAAACCTAAGAAAATATTATCTTAAAGCATATTTTCTAGATAAAACTACCAAGTAAGCAGTTGTCTTAGGGCTGGCGCGGACTAGGCGGAGCGCAGCGCGGTTATTATCATTAACAAACAACATTGAACTTTGTTGACATTAGAATAAGATCCGATGCACCTACCAGACTTCGAGCGCGGACGTAGGCGGTCCGCGCCAGCCCTTAGTAATGAATGATTGTCAGTGCACGGCCGTCCAGTTTCATCTGACTTCTGCTACCATTATTTCCGCATTTGCATCGCGTTCAAGTTTCCAGTTTAGGGCATGCGCTTACGCCGCCATTTCCGCTCTACGTCGTCGATACTGCATTGACATCACAGGTTTAGAATTTTTGTATCTAGAATCTGAACAGAAGTACAACAGACAGCTATCGCGATAACCCGATACGAAACCCAAAGTGTATTCAATTTCAAACCATTGGCTGTCAAAATAGCGTCCAGAGTACCGTTTACGTCAAATCTAACGATTTTTGGCAATAATGAATTAGTTCCTATAAATTCCGTAGCGGTAGTGTAGAAAATATCAAAACAATAAAATACCAATAATGTCAAGAGTGCGAAAGACGTCGAAATTGTATTATTATTCAATTTAAATTAAAATTGATTTTCAGAGTAAGCCTGCTGGCCGTGTGATGTCGATCGACTGCGACACGATACGACACGACTCCGTCTTTTCTCGTGTGTGTCGTATCGTAAAAGGCTATAAGAGTGGTCTCACCAACCCGTTTAGCTAACGTCAGATTTTATCATCATTGTCCACGAGCTATAGCTTGCACACATGCATATTATATATGTGCATACGACTTTAAAGAATCTTACTGGATGTCACAGTGGGATGTTTCCGGTTACGTGCAGTTATTTTGTAGAGAAATCCGAACCTTATTTATTTATTTATGCATTCTGATAAATTTATTCATTCATTATTTATTCATTTAGATTTTCACATATTTTGTCATCTGTTATGAATATTGTAAAATAGAGCAAAACGTCTTTAATTCAACTTCACCCAATTACTTTAATTTCGACTTCACTCAATTACTTTAATTTCGACTTCACTCAATTACTTTAATTTCGACTTCACTCAATTACTTTAATTTCGACTTCACCCAATTACTTTAATTTCGACTTCACTCAATTACTTTAATTTCGACTTCACTCAATTACTTTAATTTCGACTTCACTCAATTACTTTAATTTCGACTTCATCCAATTACTTTAACTTAGACTTCACTCAATTGCTTGTTATGAGATCAAACAGAGAAATACAATTATTGACACTGCCACTTTTTTCAATTTCACAAATAAATCGAGATTGTTTGTCAAACTCCCCATCTTTCTAAAAGTCGCACAAAGTCAGTACGTCCGTAAACGTACTAATTTTGCCTGTACGTGCCAAGTGTAAGATTAACTGTAAAAGAATTAACAATTATCGACAACTATTAATTAACGGCATTAGCGACGGCAAAGTTAATGACTATATTTGTTTATGTTTCAAGTACATAGAGGCACTTACATAGAGATGGTATTCTTTAAAATAAGAGTAAAGACCCTTAATGTGTGTGTTAATGGATTTTTTGGAGTAGGTATTTATTTGAACTTCATTGAACAAGTATCTAATTGTACAAATGGCGGACATAATGCGATATGGCATTTCCTGATATGTGATATGTCAACCACCAGATCAAACCGAAATAGAATATAGTATACAGAAATATAGATAATATAGTATTTATCACTCTAAAACTCATAGGAAAGCCCAAATACACCTTCATCATCATCATCATCATCATCATCATCATTTCAGCCCTTGGACGTCCACTGCTGGACATAGGCCTCCCCCATTGTCCGCCATTTAGAGCTATCGGCAGCGACCTGCATCCAGCGGGTGCCCGCAACCTTTATGAGGTCGTCTGTCCATCTAGCAGATGGACGTCCTCGGCTTCGTCTGCCGGTACGTGGTCTCCACTCGAGAACCCTTCTGCCCCATCGGCCATCGGTTCTTCGAGCTATGTGCCCTGCCCACTGCCACTTCAGCTTGCTAACCCGAGAGGCTATGTCGGTGACTTTAGTTCGTCTACGGATCTCCTCATTCCTGATTCAATCACGTAGGGAAACCCCGAGCATAGCCCTCTCCATAGCTCGCTGTGCGACAGTGAGCTTATTTATGAGGCCCATAGTCAGAGACCACGTCTCGGTGCCGTAGGTCATCACTGGCAACACACACTGGTCGAAGACCTTCGTCTTCAAGCACTGAGGTATTTTGGACGAGAAGACGCTGCGTACCTTCCCGAACGCTGCCCAGCCGAGTTGGATTCGTCGATTGACCTCTTTCTCGAAGTTGGACCTACCTAGTTGGACCGTTTGGCCTAGGTAGACACTTCGAGAATCGAGCTCCCAACTGAAACTGGGGTGGGCACGACATGGACATTCGACATGATTTTCGTCTTGTCCATGTTCATTTTAAGGCCCACCTGTTGGGAAACTCGATTGAGGTCTCCGAGCATTGTGCTAAGATCCTCCAGCGATTCTGCCATGACCACGATATCGTGTCATAAATACACCTTAGTCCTTAGCTAATTAAGCGAAATATATTATTCGATTTTTCTATTCTACTCTTTAAATGACGCAGTTCCGAGGGTTTCCTAGGTCCAAGGTTTGGTAAATTGGTATACGACTTACTAAGTGGCCCCATAAATAATATTAATTATTGTCTCTTGACAAATCCTGTTAAAAATCGGTTTTATAAGAGTGATACCAGACCAAAATTTTCATAACATGAAACAGTTTATGTGTTTGGGCTGAGGACAGTTTGAATTTATTCGGTTTCTAAGCTTTGTTAGACATATTTTTAAAAGGCGCGGTAAAAGTTTTTTTTTAATAAATATCAAAATAAAAATTAAAGGATTTGCTGTTTTTTCATAATAGTACAAAAAAATATAAAGTTATGATTTTCAGCACAAAATTTATTATTATGAAACGTAAACGTATTAATTAATTCTTTTATTTTTGATATAAATTTAATATTTAAAGAAATATGCATAAATGGATTCAATCACAGGGTGATTGAAATCGACTATTCAAATGCGGTTACGCGCGTTTGCAAACAATGCCAATGACTGTGAATGCAAATGTTTTCCTACTTCTAATCGATTGCAAATACTCTCTAATCTCGAAACTGCTTACGTGTACTGATTTCGATCTCCCGACTAAAAAGGTCACACCATTTCCGCATTTCTAGATCACGAGTCGAATAAGCGAAATCGAGTACTCAACTGCTTCCAATTGTAATCGATTCACGTCAGGTAATGTCTGTGTGCTTAACATACTATCCCCGATTGTGAATTTGTCCTCCATTGTAACGGTATATCCTTAATAATTTTATTGTTCCGTTTATGGTAGTGATTTTGACCGCCAGTGTTGGCAATGAACTTGACCATTATCCTTTTTATGGATAGATGGCAAACATTTAAATGCGATTAGGTAAGGATTGCTGTCTAACTGTGTCGACCAAGTGTCTGCTCGAGCTTGTTTTTTTGGCGTGGCTGAATGAAAACCAGTTATCTAATCAGTTATTGTAGGTACTTGCTTACCATTAGGAAAAAGGTTTAATTTGGAATTTTGATTACAATGCGCTATAATATTCAAATGTAGGCTTCCAACACACACAACAAAGGACTAAAGTCACATTGCTGAAGCAAGCTGAAGAAGCGGATTATATTTGCCGCAGAACCGACAACCGGTCGAGTCCATAAATAAATAAAGACCGTGTGCTGGGAAGCGCAGTCTGGGAAAGACTGGATAAAATTTGCCGCCACTAACTGAACGAGAAGATCACAAGGTGACGAGCTTTAGGAACGAAACCAGCAATGCAGAGACACAAGCTGATGGTATGGTATGGTTTGCAATACCATACCATTAGTAAGACTGTAAGCCTGTCGATTCATTATCAGCCTATAACGTCCCACTGCTGGGCATAGGCCTCATCTTATAATCCCGATGGGGTTTAAAGTCCTTAAAACGCTGCTTCAACCATTGTGAATCGACAAGTCCACTCTTGTCTGATTTTTTAGGTCCTACAGTTTGTGGTAACTACCCTGGTAAGCCAGGGGCTGGACAGGGGCTTCCTCATGTTCAGTGGTTCGCGCATGTGGCCTTAAAACTTCACGTTGGCTAAACGGGTTGGCCACTCCACTCTTCTGAAGGTGGTCCTCAAGGCTTGGGGTAGCGGCTTTGTTAATTCTGTTGGTCGGGTTTTACAACATCCGCGGGAAGAAATGGAGTGGTACTATTCTAAAGGTGGCAGACACCACACAGCCAAGGAACAAGTAGCACGTGTACTCTGCTGAGAGATAACGCCTATGGATGCGAGCAACAGTTGTAGCTGAAGAATAATTTATGATTACTAGAGTGGTGATAACCTAGGGGTATCTGTACTCGACTCACATTAATGTGAAATAATTGTCACTAACTCGGCGGTGAGAGGAAAACGTGAGGAAACCCGCACGTTCGAGAAATTGTAGGTAGAGAGTGCACGCTGTATTCCCACAGCCGCTGGGCGAATTCGACTAGCCACGTTATTCCTCTCTCACAGAAGACTACCTTGAAATGTACTGAATTTCCTACTTTATCGTATAACCTCAATGTACGTACGTGTTTCAGTAGGGAGAGAGATATGCCAGAGCCCATTCCCATCCCATGCTATCCTATCCGTCCCCATTTTCCCAACCCTTTCGCCCAATCAATTACTTAAACTGCAAAGGTAGGCAACGCATTCGGGGGCGTGCCAACGTTTATCATTCCGCATCAATGTTGGCATGTATCGCGGATGGACTGTGATAGTCCATATCCATGATACTGTGTGACGCGGATAGTGGATACCGTCTATGGACGACAGTATCCACTTACCATCCGTACTGGGCCCTCGTAGTCCACTATTATCTGAAACCCTCTAGTGATTTACTAGGGGAGGCCTGTGCCCTGGATTGAGACGTTATAGGCTGACATATACTAGACAAAGAAACAACTAGCCTTTATTCTCTGTTTAGCGATTAAATATTAGCATTAACAATTATTCATTCATTGGCATTCGGATATTGTAATTCTTAATACAATAATGTACGCAACATAAAACGCACATTACATATTCAGGAAGTAAGCCATCTACAAAGAAGCAGTGATTGACGGACTGATTGAGATTCTTGACCATCGTCTACATAACGAATAAAATATCAATGAGGAAGGATATAAACAACTACCTAATACTACTTCACAGCCCACATTTTTTCATGTATAGATACTCATTATTACTCACCTATAAGTCAGGTAGCTATTAGGTACTTCTTTTACTGGCACCAATAATGCAAAGTTTTTATACAATGAATGATTTTAAAATTCTAAGACGAGGTAAGCGTATTCTGAAATTATTTAAAACAAATTTAATGCCATTAGGTAATGCGTGGCTACTATTGAAAATCCATAACTATAAATAACCAAGGAACTACCATATACACCATAAAAAAGCGGACTCTCTAATCCGCTTGAGCAGCTTGCTGTTTTAAGGCTGTACGTACACTCCTCAAGCACAAGAGAATGTGCATTAGCAGGCCCGTGACTTTTACTTAATAATTATTCTACTTACTACTAGCTGTTGCCCGCGACTTCGTCCGCTTGGACTTTAGTTTATAAATTCTTTATTCGACGTGATTCTTTAAATTGATATAACTTTTTCATTTATGAACCGATTGAAATAAAACAAACACTTAATTTTAAGTGAAGCTTACCACAATACATTAGTGAAAACCGCAACCAAATCGGTTAAGCCGTTTCTAAGATTAGCGCGCACAAATCTCAGACAGACAAACAAACAGATAAACAGACAAAAATTCTGACAATCATTGTTTTGGGTTCTATTGCGTTGATAAAGGCCCCCGATAATAGTTTTTCCTCATGTATCTTCCATGTACAGACAACGATCAGTTACATTTTTATTATATGTATATAGATAAATATAAGTAATGGCATGTTTCTTATACAGCTTCATGAAAATAAGGTAGGTAGAAGACTGTAAAAATAAAACTATGAACGATACACTTCACTCAAGGTCTCCTGAAATAGAATATTTATCTAAAAATATTGTAAACACGTCAATCGGTGTAGGAAGAGGCGATAAGTCACGAGCCTCTATCGAAGATAAAGATTTATACACTTTAAACAATGGCGGCACAATACCCTTACACAAAAATAAACAAATAATGAAATATATTATTATGTACATCTGTATTTTATAATTTGTTTGAATAGATAGATAATATAAAACTCTATTGTACAAAAAAACAAAATAAGACAGTATAAGACATTGAATTTTTGAGGGGGAGAGTGTACGCTGCAATCCAACAGCCGCTGGGCGCGCTCGACTAGCCACGTTACGCCTCTCTCACAGAAGACTACATTGAAATGTACTGCATTTCACACTTTATCTTATTTCCCCAATGTATGTACGTGTTTCGGTAGTGAGTGAGAGGTGCTAGAGCCCATTCCCATCCTATCCTTACCCATTTTCCCAACCCTTTTTCCAAATCCATTCCTATATCTCCAAAGGTAGGCAGCGCATCCAGGGGCGTGCCAACGTTTGTCATTTTGGACTAATGTTGGCATGTATCACGGATGTCTATGGACGACAGTATCCACTTTCCATCAGGTGAACTGTATGCTCGTCTGCCGCCTTCGTCCATGAAAAAAAAACATTGTAATATCACATGAAATGCACGAAAGGTGGCATTATGGCTAATAGCGATCTCTGCCAGACAACCGTTGGATAGAGAGGAAACAAATATTTAATTATTAGTGGTATCTCTGAATGATTATAAATATTAATAAAAAAATGATTCAAAATTTTCTGAAAGATCATTGAGAATAGAGATCTGTTTAGGATATAAATCTCTCAAAAGTAGTCTTTCGCCTGCTCTTTTCTGTTTTTATTAACTCTTACTCTAAAATTACTTATATACAGTGTTTTCTGCGTGTGGTTATATCATAACAGCCATAACAAAGTGTTATGGCTATTATTAAATAGAGAATAGATAATACTATACGTTTATTAATAGAAAAAAGAACGTTAAGGCAGTCACGTCGCGCGTCGCTCCATGTGGGTCACGCAATAATTTATCTATTACCTACCTATTTTTATCCTTTATCAGATATTTCTCACTGCGCATAATGTAAATGTGAAAAAAAAATGATATTCAGTAAAGATACTTTAGTGTAAGCGCTTGTGTTTATTTTAATTTTGATTTGATGGCCTCTTCTCGTAATAATGCGATTGATCTACTATGGAGTTTGTATACGTAAGTTCAATTGGTTTTAGCCATTTTATTAATCAATGTTTTAGTAGAATATTCTGAGGTGTTGACAAAGATATTTATATATTTATTTAATTTAATAAAACTTTTTTGCACAATGTCTTACAAAAGGCGATCTTAACGCCGGAATTTTCTACTAGCTAATCGTTGGGTTAGCCTTGGGTTCATATTTATTGATTTTGTCAAAGTGTATTTATTTATTTATATGTTGTTAGGTTATTTATTCTGACCTTTAAGAAGAAAAGGGCATATAGTCAGTCATATTTTTAACAAAAGCATAAGTAACATATATACCGAAATTAAAAATAAACAATGAGAAATAAACAACGGTTATTATTTCTGTTTTATCCAATACTTAAGTTTCTAGCCTGGTTTTTGCATTTTTTTCCACTGCCGTCAAAATACACTTGTGCCTTCTTTTCTAATAACAGTATTATTATCAGGTTATTTTTACTGATGTGGTCGCTATATTGATCATAATTCTATTTGTAAATTTCAATCGGTTTGCACTACCTATATCACTTTTATTTTTCTCTGCCCTAAGGTTGTCTGGAAGAGATCGCTTTAGGGATAAGGTCGCCTAGTGTATTCTCTCATTTAAGGATATTGTAAGCAATAAAGAGTATTTATTATTGTTATTAAAGTTTTGTACTTTATTTAATGACTTTTTATCTTTACTTTGGAAACATAGTCACAACCATTTACTACAAGTCAATGCCTCATTACAAAAAACAAGAACAATTATAAAACAAAAACAATGTAAAAACATTGTTCGAATATTTAACAATAATAATGTAAAGGCGAAGTCATCAAGGTGAATATTTAGTATGTTATTTAGGTGTACAAATATGATTTTTTGGATAATTAATATACGTTTGTTTGTTTATATAATGAAATACAAATTTATTGAAAATATGCTCCATCTGAAGCTACAACTTTTCTACAAATTTTTCTTACATAAATAAAAAAATATAACGGAAAAGTGGATAGAAATTTACAAAATGTCGCTTACGTATTATTGTACCTATATTGTATGTATTATGTTTATACTGCGTGAACTATTTGGTAGAGATTTTTCTAACATAAAGGTGTATTATAGAACTGCTAATCGTAGAAAAGCCGTAATTACACTTGTATTTTATCATTAACAACTCATTCGTCGGCAAATGAAACTTCTTTTCAAGCGAATGTCTAGAGGAAGGACAGCTCTTTCTATATCAGCAATAGTTATTGTCACAGTTGCAATTATTTTGCCACAATTATCCGTGAAAACACCAAAAGTACGTCTGTGACACGTCACTGGTGGCTATAGCAGAATATTAACGTCGCGGCCTGCCTCCACAGGTCGCAACAATATGCTGAGCTTGTTGTCCATTTTGTTTCCATTACTCTGTGTAGTGCATGAAAATTTTAGCGCTACATTTTTTTACTTTTGTTACTTCAAACCAATTTTTAAAGATTGTGTGTGTTGCTTAATGGCATTCATCCATTCATTCAGTCATTCATTAAAAAAATACGTGATAACTATGAGCGACCTTTTAACTAATAAGACTCGGACCTCATTAGTAAAGGACCCTACTGTATTTGTATCTATTATCTTAACTTTACCTTTCAACCCTTATTTTGAGATCGTAAAATGTTATCAGTCTGTATTGTGCACTGGTGCAAGTCGAATGACAATATCATTTTATCCATAGTGTGTTTGAGTGTTAATTTTGTGTTAAATTTAACAAGGCTTAAATTATGGTGCTGTTAAATTTCAAAAGCCTTTGCTTTAAGTTTTTGTCGAAGTTTAAAAAGACCCAGGGATGTCAGTCGCATTTTCAAAGAGGTAGGATAATTATTATCAACTTATATATCTGTCCCCTGCTGAAAATAAGTTTTTGCGTTTATTTTTTATTTTAATATAAACAAAGACACACAGCAGTTACGAATATTTAGACTACATCACACATTTCAATCGTCCTGCCAATAATCGATTTATTTCTTCTTACAAATATAATGTTCTAATTCTAATTCAATATGGACACGCGGAGAGCAATAATTCATTTATGAAGCGTTCAAGCAGTGACGTACATAAATTAATAATGTGTTAACTATATTAATAAAAGTTATATAAATTTAATAACGTGTGTGTTACATACATTTATTATATACATATATGGTCTTTCCCGGAACCCGAAATCATGGATTCCGTTTGTAAGTTTCGGAGTTCCTTGACATGGAAAATTTACAAATGTTTTTTTGCAAAACAATCTTTTTATTTTAGTATTTTTTAAATCTTACACATGAAGCCCAAAAGAAATAATACATTTTTACAAATAAGTACATAACATTATGTCTGTGCGTGGCAGGAAGGCAGGAGAAAGCGAAAATCGCCCTTCGGTATATCGCTTGTTCAATATAACTAATTACTGCCGTGTACTGATAATGATAATTAACTCATATTAATGGAAGGAATTCATGGTCTCATACTTCATGAAAGTTCGGTTACAGTCTGTACTTATACTCGTATATCATACATATTATTATAGTTTATGTAAGTAAGACATAAAAGATACTTAAAATTTTGTTTTTAGTTTTCAATTTGTTGTTCTAGTGTCGTAATTTTGTTAATTTTGTCTGTTATGAAAATATTTAATTCGCTTTAAGTGGTTTTTGCAACCTTTTATTGGCTAAAGGTCTTTTGATAAAGTTTTGGTTTATGTCATAATTTATAAGTTACGAAAATATATGCAAAAGATATACAACAATCCTACTAAATATGTATTTAATTAATATAAATGCAGAAGTTTGAATGTTTATTACTCAATCGCGTCGAAACCGCTGAACCGATTCCGCTGAAACTTAGCAAATGGGTAGATTATAATCCGGATTAACACATACGCGAACGAAGTCGAGGGCAAAATCTAGTATACAATATATGTATAGAATTGCGCCTAGTCAGTATAAAATTAACTTGTCTAGACATTCGCCAAACGTTGGCACAAATATTTGCATGTCCATTCGCTGTGCGTGCCTTAAACTAAAGCATTTTCAAAACAAAAGAGTGATAAAAAAAATATTAAAGTGATTTTTAATTTTGCTTAGTTTAAAAATCTAATTTTGCTAGATGTATTGTTACCTACTTATATTTTCATCTTTGTTACAGTGATTAATTTATACATATAGATAATACTTATACTCATAGCTTCTTTCATTAGTACCTTTGAGTTTGACCTCAGTCTAACAACAGAATTTAAAAAGAAAAAATAACTAACTCTTTATGTTTCAATTCAATCAATAAGACAGAGAAGTAGGAGTTGGCTACCTAATTTACGAGCGACTTTTATAGCAGTTATGGCGCTCTCCGGACATGCCTACTTAACCTTTATATCTAACCAAACTAAATCTCGATTGAGTCTATAAATATGGTCTTCATCTCGGCACGTTAACGGCACGCGGCGTAGGCGCAGTCCGATTCGCGTCGCGACGCATTGCGCGCGAACATTTGCCGCGTACACTGTTAGAAGTTTATAATTGCTACAGTTTTATCTCGTATTGTGTTTCCTCTTACGACTATTTTTCTACGCATTGTCCAACATTCGTTGTTTAATAACTGATAAAATTACGCCGCGAGACTTTGCACTTCACCTTTCACGGGAAATCTTTATTAACAATGTTTCTAAATAGTTTTACTAATGCGTTTTTAGTTTCGACTATTTTCTCTCCATGTTCATTCATTTGATTGTGAAATTAGTCGGTATTTCAAAATGCATAAGTAATTTCAATTTATAACAATTATAACCATTTTTAGTGATCATCTTCCTAATAACAACAGGCTTTGTAACAATTCAACGGATCCAATAGTTAATTAAAGCGTTAACAGCATACTTATCTCTGGTCCGAATATTAGAATACACCGAAAAAAATGCGCCGTTATTTTCTCGCGAGTCTTCTATAAAGTTAGGGTTTAAACTCCAAGACACGGGAAGATGTCACTCCCGTGACGTCGTCTGAGTCATTACTGCCCACGAATGGGAATGTATAACTAATCTTATGTCACGGTGACTGTTATTGTGTGACAACAACAGAATATTGTGGGCGGGGAGCCCACAATATTCTGTGCCTAATTCATATTTGCGTGGTCAGTTCCTGTTTTTAAAGGCAAAATGGCAGGGTTTTGACAATTGTTCAGTTAGTCATCGTTTTGAACGGTCACTTTGCAAGCGGCTAATCACAGCCGCTGAATTCGAACGATACTTTGTGTGTGTGTGATTTTTGTATCGGAAAATGTGCTACTCACGTGAAAGTGGTTGAATTTGGGTTATATTTGATTTCAATTGTTATTTAGTGTTTAGTTATTGTGTCCAATGTGTGTCATGGGAGCAATAAGAGTATGTCGTTTTCATGCCAAGTTTGTGATCGGTGAGTCTGCAAATAATTTTGCAATTTTTGTTTACATTTTTTTTGTTTATACAACAGTGATACAGTGTGTTTATGTTCCATTTATATTTCCGTATAATGTACGAGAACTTACCTACTTTTGTAAAGCAAATAGTGCTTAAAGAATTGCGCCCGAAGTATACTAATTTGTATAATCGTAACTGCGTATATTTAATAATTAAACTTTGTTTATACTAACTGTCGCCCGCGGCTTCGTTCGCATAGATTTAATTGTGTTTACATACAAAATTTGGCGCCGTGTATTTTAGCACCCCTGACTAATTTTTGAAAAACAATTGTTTCTAGTTTCAGCGGTTCCCCAGCGTTGATGAGTCAGTCAGTTAATTAATCAATCAGTCTGGACATGTCTCTTTTTTGATTGCTGATGATGTATTTATTGCTTAAACGTTAGACACAGGAATTATACAGAGTCAAAAATTGTACTCAATTACTAATCCAATATAATTTTGAAAGTGTATTGTCCTCGTAGAGAATGCCATTTACCTTTATTTTGTAACCGGCATAAACACGCCATCAAAATCATAAAGCGATATTTACATAAAAACATTTTGTCTTGGTTGCGTGATATTTATGCAAAAGGTATATCTATGTGCAAATAAGTAAGCATCGTGGCCAGACGTGGCTCCACTGGCCACGTTACCGCTCTCTCACAGATGACTACCTTGAAATGTCCTGCATTCCCCATTTTATCTTATTTACCTAATGTATGTACGTGTTTCGGTAGTGAGTGAGATGTGCCAGAGCCCATCCCATCCCTCCCCATTTTCCCAAGCCTTTCTCCAAATCCAATCCTATATCTCCAAAGGTAGGCAGCGCATCCGGGGGCGTGCCAACGTTTGTCATTTTGGACTAATGTTGGCATGTATCGCGGATGTCTATGGGTGACAGTATCCACTTACCATCAGATGGACTGTATGCTCGTCTGCCATCTTCGTCCATAAAAAAAAACATATTGTGTCACCACCTCTTGCTGCTCCGCCAATGAGATTGCTGTCTGCGTAGGACGGGTACGAATTGTCAAATCAAAGTTTTGATTAGAAAAATATATAGATAGGCAAAAAAATTTTTTGGCAAAAATCTTTAGTTTCTCGAAGATTTTTACGGTTTTCGAGAATGGCATAGGATATTTCATAGAAAAATCTTATATTTCGTGTCTTCTTTACATGTATATATAGACTATTTAAATAAGGATTCTCAATGTTTTAAATTATTTTAGTGATATAAATTATATATGTATATATTTAATTCTTAATATATATAGATCGTTCAATTACAGAAAAAAAAATCCTTTACACATTCAGTTATCGCGAAGAATGTGTAGTAATACACCGTTTAATATTTTAATCTCATAAAGAAAGCCGGGTGTAAAGATAATGTTGAAAATTATACCTATCCATTTGTCTTATCCAGGCACGCGTGAGCTTTTCCAATTTCATTGATTAGCTTAAACTGTGCAACGCAATACTAGATCTGTAATAAAATTTATTCTCTTATTTTTACATTTTAACAACCCGACAACCCACTCTCAGCACACTCACTCGCCATAAATCGAGTGAGCTGTAAAGTGCCGGTATAAATCGTTCTCAAAGTGCAGATGCGCGAGCGCAGGATGTTTACAACGGCGCTGTCAACACACTCGCGATCCGGCTGAGGCCAGTTACACTGAATGATGTGGTTAGGTACCTACATTTGTAAGATCTATAGTGCTTACTTACCCTTTTTATAACGGCAACGAATTGGAACAAGTAAAAGAGGTTTAACGAGCTGGATTAATAGTCCTTAAAACAAAGTTGTCACGGTTAATAGCAGTTTAAAAATGTTTTAAGTTATATAGGAGTGGTATATGAGTGGTAGGAACAAATAATGGAGCTCTAACTACGAGTATGTTAGGGTTATAGATGAACTCACGTGTAGTGGTTGTTACGATTTTAAACAAAATATGAAAACTTTTTTAAATTATGGCACATAATTTTAAATTTTAATTATGCTAAAGGATTTGCGTTATTTAAACCATAGATACTTGCGAGATCAAAGAGCTTGTATCTAAATACTTTCCCGATCTTGGTATCGTAGTAAAAATTATAAACGTTTGAAGAGTGTACATTCTACATTGGCAATATTCATAAGTCTACATTTTCTTCCTTTTCGTAGGGTTCCTTGCTTTGTTTTTGTGTTTCTTTATTTAATTAAATACGAACAAATAACTGTTATAACACAAATAATAAGTTAATAAATAATGATTAAGAAAGGCACCAGTAGTGGTTGGATGAAAAGAGCGAAAAACGGAGGGTGGGTAGTGTGCCTTGGGAGAGACCTATATCCGGCAACGATGAGGATGCGAGCAGGCCGAAAACCATGGTCCATGATGATGACGATGATAAAGAAGATGAATTTATGTATTAACAATTTAGTTACCACATCGGTGATCATGATCGGTTACAAACTCACGAGTGCAAAGCCGAATTAACAAAAGACATAAATATCAATAACACCTAATTACGAATTAACAATACAAAACGAAAATTAGTAGAAACTACATATTCAGGTCACGCTTGTATTTTTTGCACTCCAAACTGTTGTAAAAGTAATTAGGCACAGTGCGAGTGTCCTATTAATTTTAGATGCTCTCGTTCGTTATAAATACCTACGTTGAGAACTATATTAAACAGACAACATCCCGCTCTCGCCCACATCCGCACAATAAACGCCAATTTGGAATATAACTAAAATTGTCTTGTTGGCGTTTCCGTAAAATTGTATTTTATCAGCACATCCTTAGTGCTTTAATTGATGTAATTGAAGTAGCATAACAGTGTCACAGCTAAACAGTGCTTAATTAATTCATGTCGTGTATAACTATTGATGTATATAATACAATAATAGTGAAACAAAGTACATACTGTCAGACAAGCTAAAACTACCAAGTCACGGGTGGTCGCCCTCACAAACTGTGACAATTTAGCACCGTAAAGATTTTTTTACAAAGATTGATTGCATTTTGTTGCCCCTTTATTCTTATCAGCATTTCAAACTAAAGTGATATGTATAAATATTAGTTAAAGCAGATAAAATATAAATGTAGGTGCTCTCATAACCAGTCGATTGGTTGGTTAATAATTAAATAACTGTCCATACTTAATAGATTTCAATAGGCTTAATAGGCTCCCGCTTTTGTCGTGCATTTTAATATACATATGTAACAAGTCTAATATTTCTCTATCATTATCGTCATAATAATTATTATTGTCGTTGTCAGTTTTGCTGCAGTTTGTTAGTTGTCCATTTTTGGACGTGGTCCTTTTTCAGTGACACGGGTCGTTGCCTTTACTTCGACATTGTATTGTTTGATGTACTGAATCATCGTTGTTATCTCTTTATAACCAAACACATGTCAATCCGAAACAGTGTTCCGTTATTCAATTTCTAGATTCTTTGTTTGATTATTAATGACAACTATCAATCTAACAGCACTCTACAGAGAACTCTAGAGATTCCGAATTCCATTGTCAATACTTTTGAAATATTATTAGCTTCTATTCTGTGTTCTTTTAAAACTTACTGTTTGTTATAATTATATTTTTCGTATAATTCAATTATATTCTTTTTATAATTCTTTCAATTTATACTTTGTGATTTTCTCCGATTCATTCATGCAGCTTGGTTAGTGTTGACGCCCTAACAACTGAGTCATTCAGTCTATATTTATGAGTCGCAGAGACATGTAAAATGGGTGTATCCTGTCACAGGATAATGATACTCGTAAAATACATTTTTTTATTTATTATCTTTAGTTTAACACCGATTGCCTCGTTCAGTGAATCTAAAGTCAGAAAATACCTTTCTTTCGGCAGTTAAATTAGTAAATATAAGTACACCCGTTAGTCACCCCGTGACCACGTCCACTGCAAAGTGTTCGAAACGTCGGGATATAAATAATGTCAAATATACGCGATTTAAACCGTTCAAAGTTGTTTAATTGCTATAAGTACAGAGTTTTTCAACGGTATACGATTTTTTAAATGTCATTAAGGAATATTTTATTTTTAAAGTGTGGGTGGATACTTGATTAGATTAAATTTAGTTGAAGTTTATCGTTAAATTTGGAAACGCTTTTTAATTGCGCGGTCTTGATGAAAATAATTCTATTCATTCTTCGATCAAATTCAAGGAAATCCCATACAAAATACAAATAGACCATACAAATAGACCCCTTTTAAAATGGACAGTTTGAATAAATTAGTATTTATTGTTTCAAAAGAATCGAAGAATGTCACAAAAAAAGTTGAAATCGAAACAACGTAAATTGCTTTTCCAGAGGACTTTGATCCTTACGTCATTGAAATAAAAGTGTCGATAACTCGTGGGCATATGGCTGTGTCTGTATAAGGCAGTACAAATGATCAGACACCCGTTATTTTTTTTTGATCGTTCGTCATTACAGCTTGTATTAAAATGGAGTGATTGTACCGAGTTGCAAAACTGATTTAACAATGCTAATTGTGGAATGACGCAACAGTGTAATTGCGTCAGTATAATAAAATGACATAGGGGAGAAGATAATTATAGATTACCTCCATCACTTTTCCCTTATCCCATTATACTCCCCAATTAATTCCCATCTCTCTTTTAATCAGCCCATTTTCTGAAACCCGATTCCTACCTAGATCCCAAAGACCGCGCATTTGTGGACGTGATAACGTCAGCCATTTTTGTATTAATATTGGCATTATTTTAGAAGATCATCAATTAGCGATTATATTAGGTACTCTTAGGTTGATTATCTGCATTATGCATTTTGTTCTTTTTTCTATAAAAATACTGCTCGTATTTGCCCACGGATATGCGTTGAACATCATTGATTCTTCATCTAATTAAGTTTTAGGTTTCAGTATGAGTTCTAACAAGGGTTCTGTAGTATTCATTTTGAGCTCTTGTTATCGTTATCTAGGAAGACCGAATTGTAAGGTTGAAATCATTCATGTATTTTAAATCTATTCGCCTTTTGAGAAGATAACTACGTTCGTCTTACTTTAGCAAGTCTTGCGTGCAAATAAGATCTTTGACCTTCGCTTTTTATAAACCTATCTTCCGATTCGTAACTAAAGCGACACAAAAACACTGCAATGCAAGTACATATTAAGTAACAATGAGTAACAAATACGGAAGGTTTTGCGTTTGTATAAAAAAAAAATACGATGGATCTGCGAACTGTATAGGCGAAGGGCGAAACCATTATTTATTTGGCGTTTGTTTGTTTGAATCACGATGTGATTCACGATTACATCTTGATATTTCACGCTGTAATATTTCATTTGATGTGGATTTTCTGGATCCCTATTTTATTCTATTTTTAGCCTTATATTAAAATGAATATACTGAATGCTACATACTGTATCGAAATTTGGTTTGTCTGGTATTGGAATATTTCCTTATGAATAGAAGCGTGACCACGAGAGTTAATAGCTAATAAATTGATACGAATAGAGGAGAAATATTAATCTAAAATATTTGTTAAATTCAGAATATTCTAACTGAACATCCCTGACATTCGTGATTTTTTGTAATATACTAGCAAAACTCGACAAACGTTGTCCTGTCATAGAAGTTGATGTGCTGCAGCGCCATCTAGTGGCGAGTTACAACAAAGTCGATAGCTTGAAAATATTCTCCGTGCTCAAATACCTAAAATTTACCAATACCAAGTGTACCAATTTTCATGGCGATCGATTGAATGATATAGAAGTTGATGTGCTGCAGCGCTATCTACTGGCGAGCTACAACAAAGAAATCATATCATAGAAACCTTCTTCATGAAAAAATACATATATGTGCCAACTTTTATGGTGATCGGTCAAACGGTATCGAAGTCTATTAATCTCAGACAGATATACCAACATCCATTTTTATATATAGAATAGATTTATCTATTAATTTCCATTAGTGATTTTTTATGTACAATTTACTATTTTATTATTGTTATTGATAATTATTTATTATTTGCTATTAATTTAGTAATTGGATTGATTAGAATTCTCACCAAATTACAAGCTATAGAGTATATAAATTTTTCATTTCTTAAATATGAGATCGTTACTGAACACATTTTTTCTCTTTGTCGAAACAGAAGGCGAATTGGAGACAGAATGGCTGCAAGCCGCGGGGCTGGGTTCTCTCGCAGCACCTTTCCAAGCAGGCCAGGAGGTCACAGAGGCCCAGCTGGGTGAGGCAGTGAGCCCCTTACCAAGGGAACAAGCAGCGGCAGTACGCAGACGAGTCAGGAGGCTGAACAGGACAGTGAGGAGAAGACGAGCTGCCTCCAGAGCGAGGAAGCCTGATATCAGAGATGTGTTCAGAGATTTGGAGGTGAGTGAAGTAAATAGCTTATTAGCTTTGTTCGCGGTAAGGATTCAGAACTAATTCGGAACTAGTACTGAACTAATTTGGAATCGTAGTAGAGCGCATGCGCGGTTATAAACCGATTCGTGATTTTTATTTCCGCGAACGATTTCGGAACCAAACTGCGTACGATCTACTGTCATCGGCAGTGTTACCAATTCTCAAAAATATTTATCCCTAAAGCTTAAGTCAAAAACCCCCAAAATCGCCCCAATTACTTAGAAATCCCCCTAAAAAAATATATAATAAAAGAAAAAATATAAATTACAAAAATGCAATGAAATTTCTTTACCTTTTAAATCTGGATCTGTGTCCCAAATCTACGTGTACTTCTGACTGTACATTTTTTTATTTTTAGTTTCTTTAGGCATCATTAACAAATTGCTTGTCGGCACAGCAGTACAACAACAAAATCGAATTAAACAAGTAAACAATAATCAACGTACATATGTATTTCCAGTAAGCATAGGCACAATAACCACCAGTCACCACAGAGTAGTTGTAATATATTTGTACTAGATGTCGTTAAGTCGCTAGGTCAACAAATAAATATGATTAGCTATTATAGTTTGGATTGTCCCAGGGCCTATACTTTCACATAATATATGAAAAATATATATTCAAAAAAATATATGAAGAGTCAAAAAATCCCTAAAAATACCCCTAAAAATATAAAACCCCTAAAAAAAACCCATCCCACTTATTTACCCCCTAAATTTGGGGGGAAAACCCCTAAGTTGGCAAGTATTTAAGTGGACCCACCAAAACACATTACTCTTATTAGAGTATTATATAAACATATTTATATAAACAACAAACAAAACACCATATTTTATTTAACCCTTAATAAATTAATAAAATTTATATTTTATTTAACTATTTAACCAGTTTATTAGTTTCTAACCAACTGAATATAGCCGCAGCATGTATGTCAAATGTCGTTAGGTAAAAACTGCGCATGTCTGGAACTACGATTCTTGCCAAAGTTATAGAACTGATAGAACTGATTCTGAACCGATCCTGAATCGAGTTCGACGGTTCCGCGAACACAGAACTGTAACTAGAAATTCTGAATTGTGTGTTCCGCGAACGGCATTGTTTGAACTGCGCATGCGTATAGTTCCGAATCTTACCGCGAACGAAGCTATTATTTTGTATGGTGGAGTGGATCTGAATGCCATCTCTCAATCGATAAGACACTTTTAGACAATGGACGTCCGATTTTTTCTACAAACTATCGTTAACTGTAGATAGATTACAAACCTTCTCCATTTAAGAATTAGACTTTCTCTTCTGTTTTCAAAGAGTCAGAAGGAAAAATTGAACGCCTATTCCCACCCTTCTAACGCAATGCTAAATATTGTAGATATCCCTATAATGTGTATTGTGTAAAAACGGTAGTCTTTTTTTAATTCAGGATCCGTTCATTGAAGTTATTGAACTTATTGAAATTTCTAGATCGGAGATAGGTATATTTTCACTTTACAGTCTCCGGTACCAACAAATTCTAGGAGTTCTTTCTAGGCATTGATGTAGGTTTCTCTAGATTCTAGATCAATGCTTAATTTAAGTTCCTCTAGATAGATGCTTCAAGATAGTTACATTTTCCTAAACTATACCAAAGATTCTATCGGTGTACTTAATTAACCTGGGATAAATCACCTGGATGAATAAAGTGCACTACTTGCTGCACTTAATGCACCTGGGTGTTTTAAGACTACATTAAATGTTGTTTTGAGTGTCGGCACTGCCCTCCTTCTCAATATCGAGACAGCCACAAAAACTAGTTAAACTACAAAATAATTATAGGAATGCCCTCCAAGTGAAAGATGAGCGAAGCCATCAGGTGTCGGGTGCCGGTTTCCCTTCAAGCTTTCATTTTAAAAGAAACTAACGCAAAGTACACTCAACTAATTATTTTGTGTATAATGTTTGCGATAATGCTTGTGAAACAATTGACGTATGTGTCTGAAAAGAGACGGATATACGTGACACTCGTCACTCAGACACTCGCTGCGCATAGTGCGCTCATCAAGACACTTCACGAGTATACCGCGAACCTGAAAGTTATGCAATGGACTGCCAGCTGAGGTCTTCGCGCTACGCTACGACATGGGGTTCTTCAAGAAAGCTGTGGATAGGAATTTTCAAGAAAGGCACACTCACACCTCCTGGTGTTGCAGGTGTCCATGGACAGCGGTAGCCACTTACCATAACGTGGACCGCATGCCCGTCTGCCACTTCCACCATAAATAAAAGATATTAATGTTACAGAGTGGCGTAGTTTAAAAGAAAAACAATTGACGTTACAATACATCTAAATTATCATGTTTTATTTAAATTAATCACATTTCCGAAAATGTCCACTTAGGGTAGAGTAGAGTACTTATTTAAGGATATATTATAATGAAACTAGTACTGAGTAGAGTGTGTGTATTTACATACACTCCGTATTTTATTGTATACAATGTATTATACGGTGTATTTCATCCACCGCAGGACACAGGCGTCCCCATGCATATGGTCTTAATTTAATGGTATTAAATTAAATTATGAGATGAATAAGTTATAAAAAATAACTTATAAAATAAGTTATGTTATGATAAATTTAATGATTGAGATCACGTTGAACATGAATATGATAATAATCATTGGCATTCGACTGTACTTTACAGATGAAGTTGTTTCATGCTCTTGACATACGGCTGTCATGTCAAATCAATCATTCAAGTTAATCTAGAAGATTCTAAAGAATTTGTTACCGTATAACTTTCATTAGCAATTAGAAAAGTAATTTCTGTTACATTGTGTATCTTATTGCTCTATATTAAAACTCAATTCATCACATACTAGCATGAATTGTATTTATTTTGCACAGTAGCTTTCAAATTGTTTATACAATAGTCGACTAAATTGTACTAACGCAATAACTAGGTAAACTGAAATTAAATTCTACAAGAAGTACTTCTAAGTGGTTGGTGCTAATATAGCATTTATAGTGGTAATGTCAAATTGGTCATACAATGTATGACGACGCCAAACTGGTTCTATTCGCTATGTCAAGTTGAAGAGCGTTTTTTTTTTAATTTCCGTACGCGCGGTTAATTTAATATTTTTGTTTTGAGAGCGTGTATTAACGATGAAAATATCTTTGATGTAATTTGTACGCCACTTCAAAATTAAACTCAACCAACTAACTATTCATGAACTGTCAAATCTGTAATCTTTCGACAGCGTAATTTTAGTGTGGTTGTGTAGTAGCCTGATTTATTGAGGCTATGTAGAAACTACGCTGCACGATGCTCCTAAGCATTCCTACAATTAAGCAAACACAATGGTTGCTGCGCTCGCCTAATTACAGAAACCAACTAGGCTGATAGACTACTTACTCTTAAGTCTTCAAACTTTTATTATTGTGGTTGAAATTAACTTCAATTATTTGGACTAAAGAAAATATTCAGTCTGTACGAAAGGTGAATTTACGCGATCCGAAGAATTCCTTGCTTACAAAGTGTGTAGGTAAAATTGAGAGTAGGCCTGTCTTTAAGTACCTACGTACGAGGTACGGCTATTAAATAACGAGACTGACGCTGTAAAACATTTTATTTTGATTTCATACATATTTACTTATTATCACCTTCAATATACATCACTCTTCTATCCCTACAACACTCCATGTGAATCTTCCATTGTTCGAAATAGTGCTGGAAGTCTTCTTCTGTCAGTTCCTTCAGGACGCGTGCCGCTTTCTCTTTCACAGCTTCAACGGACTCAAATCTTGTTCCTTTTAATGCAGATTTCACCTTAGGAAACAGATAGAAGTCGCACGGCGCAAGATTCGGCGAATAAGGTGGATGGTCTAACACTGGGATGCTGTACTTGGCTAGAAAACTCTTGACAGACAATGCGGAATGAGCCGGCGCATTGTCTTGGTGGAGAACTCATGACTTGTCCTTCCACAATTGGGGTCGTTTTTTTCCTTATTCTTTCACGGAGTTCAGCAGGAACGTGAAGGTAGTAATGTTGATTAATAGTTTGACCTTCAGGAACCCAGTGAAGGTACACAATCCCACGAATATCGAAAAAAACAATCATCATTGCTTTGAATATTGATTTGCTCATTCGAGCTTTTTTGGCTCTCGGTGAAGTTGGGCTCTTCCAGCGTATGGATTGGCGCTTCGTTTCAGGATCCTAAGTAAAAAACCACGATTCGTCACACGTACCTAGGTGTATATTAGTATAGGTATCAGTAGGTATTTACCTAGGGTGTGTACCTACCACGCTAATGGCATTAATAATATTTTAATTATGTTATTTAATCAGACCTCATTAAATTACTAAGTAATATTTATGAATAAATAATAAATATTAAGTTTAGTAGAATAGTTATTTAACTGACTATTATGTTAATGTCCTAAAAACGACAAAGAACTGGTATTAGGGTCAAATGATAACTAATTTCGTTAGCCATTAGATAAAAATGCACTTAGTGAGGGATTTCGAAACCACAGTTTGAAGAATTCACCTGACAAATGGACGCATTCGTGTAATTTATTTTTACAAATAAACTCACTTATTAAAAAAACTAATTTAAACTTTAAATAGACAAGAAATAAGAATTGATACATACAAAAAACTTATGGTCAGTGTCTACCTTAATTAATAACCAGTATTTTTTTCTGTTCAGTTTTAATCAAAAAGTTTTTACTTGACATTCTTGCTCTAGCCGTAAGAAATTAAGAAAACTGTGAGAAATTAGAATTATAAAATTAATTAGGGAAATTTTTTTTTTGAAACTGTTGAACATTAAATTAATGCGATGTTTAAAATTTAACTTAAATTTAATAAATTAACTTTTTTTTCAAAATATCTAGTTACACAACATCCCTAATGTTGCCATATTCGTGTCGGATGTGCTAAATATTCATTATTCGCGCGTAAATTGCATTGCGTCCGGTTCATTTCATAACTCTTGATCATACTGCGTTTAGTTAGTGCTCTGTGCAGTTGTTTTGTGTTGTGGTGATTAAAAAATTAAAAAAAAAGATATGTTGTGTGATACAATACGTTTGAAACTTTGCGAGAAGATGGTGGAGTGTAAGGCGTTGGCGATTCTAATAACTTACCTGGAGTCTGTGGTAATAATATATGAATTAAGTCTGCAATATTCTTTAATAGTGCTTGCAACCAGCCCCATTTTGGTATCCACTTGTGGACATGGACCACCCCATGCTCACTGTCTTGTGCATGAGGGATGTAAGGTCTTAAACGCCACGCTAACCAAGCGAGTTGTCGAGTCCATTCTTTTAGTGCTGTTGTAAATTTTTCAGCGCTTGTGGTAGCTTTTAGAAGAGATGGGTACCATCTACAGCCGGCCACCACACGGCACAGCCAGCGGACACCACACGGCCCGCTTTTTATTATTAACGCTTATAATTAATTGATTACGCTTTCATAAATTTGCTGTTGATATGAAAGTATTTGCTCTGATGAATAAAAGTATTATTACAATGGAGATAATAATAGAATGCAAGTGAGAGGATGTTCAGTATATGAAACTGCATTTCTTGCGTAGTGTATGATTTAGTAAAAACTATGTGAGTACTGACGCAACAAAAATTATACTAAAAACTAAAAAAGAAAAACATGTATTTGGTGTGTCCGAAAAAAAGAACTCATAATCATAAACGAAATTCATGATTTCAGACTTTGGGAATAGTTCGGACACAACATAGGTATTTCTATCATACGTCAGTTTCTATATTTGTGGCCGACGGTTGTATTTCTAATTATTTGTACCTACTTTGATATTTCTTTGTATGTTTTTTTGGTGTACAATAATGTTAATCTATCTATATTTCATCAGTCGGAATTAATTTTTTTTTATTTCATTGTCTCACTATCGGGTGTTTCTTATTTATAAAGTTAGGTAATGAAAGAAATGTTGTTATTACCTTCTCAAATACACAACACTTCTCAAAAACATGTTAATTTAGGCGGGTAAACAAAAAAATACTAATCTACTAAGTGTACATCAGAACCGCTCCTACACACGATGCACAGAGCGGAAACAAGGGCCGCTTATTGTTTTCTAATTCTTGCGTGTTGAAGGTTGAAGATACGTTCAAGACCAGATGCGTGTTATGTGATTGAATTGTTCGACTGATTATTAATTAGATTTCTAAACTAAAATTTTAAATGTAGGCTTATTAAGTCCTGCAGCACTAGGAGGCTTGCGGGTGGGCTACCGACCTTGCAGAATTCCGTTCATAGCTCTCTTGAGGAGCTCCATATCGTAGCGTAATGGAAATACCTCAGCGGGTAGTTCAATCCACAACCTTCGAGTTCGCTGTATAAAGTAGCTGGATAAGAGCGGGAGATCGTGTGTGAAGGCGGCATTTAGGAGAGGCCTATTAAGTATACCTACTGCGCACCTAGAAGTGGATGATTCTGTAGTATGATACCCGATATAGTTGCTATTCTCCAGCGTTTGATATCTCTTTTATTATAATAATAATAATTAAAAAAAACTATTACTTGCCGACAATCTATTAAATACTGTCAGTGTAATTTGTATTTGGCCATTAACACTAGCAATATATTTGTTAAATAAGTTACATAAAAGGCTGTAGGTTACATAAATAAACCTAACATTGCTGTCTTTAAATGGCAGCTGTTCTCATGATGTTAGCGTACCAGGTCAACTGTCTCTTCGTCTTTTACTTTCTTTCCATAAAAATGGTATGGTAAGGGAATCCACTTACTTAACACTGGAAAGAAATTGGATAAGAATTCACGGGCCCAGTGCGATTGAAATGCCCTTTGAATGAATACGATAAGACGTAGCTGTTGTTTGCACATTAGGTTAGTTATTAGTTAGTTGAATTAGTTATGCACATTAGTTGTTTGAACCTTACATTAGATTCTACAAAACCATTATTGTAAAAAAACATATCAATAAGTATTTTCTTCGGAAAATACAAGAGGTGAATGACATGAAATAAGAACTTCTTCGAATGAATCGCTTAAATCGAATCATGTACTTACTGAGAAATAGCCGACGACGCGGCAACTGTAGCATAGACCAGAGGTGATGTGGAATATTAATATTATATTACACATGTGGGAATGGATAGGTATTTGAATTTCATATTGATCATGTAGGGACACAGTGTCGACACAGTGTTTTATGTGTTCACCAACTTGTGGAAAAACGTCACTGTCCAGACTGTACTCTCCAGTCGCCAGTCCAACTGAATTGTGTAAACGTGTGAGCTACCAATATAATAATATGGATAACGATAGCCGTTTCCCTCCACAACCTTCTGATCACGCTTACCGAATATGCTAAAAGTACAGTCAATAAACCTCTATAACTACACTCAATAAACAGCTACGATACTTGAAAAACTATTTTGTAACGATATATAATTGACACGACGATTTTTTCTTTTTGGAATGGCTAAATTCTCGTGGCCCTAGTGGCCTTTCAAGAGTCACTGGACATGTATGGATGAGGGCGAGCGCGGAAGGCGCTCAGCCAGGAGCAAAAAGTGTGTGCAGCAACGAGCCTAAGGGCTCCCCCGCCGGTATACTGGGCGGAAGGAACGGACCTCGGATTAGGGCGTTGCTTTGGGAGGGTTCCGCCGGATCGCGAGTCGGTGAGAAGAGGACGCATTGATTGAATACTTTGTGACTTCACATACTGAGGCATATTTCCAAATAAGCCACAATTATTTCACTTTAACTAAGTTAACTTAATGCGGATAAATGTTTCCATATCCATCTGCAGGTTATATTTAAGTTCCTTAAGAAACAATTATGCTACCTGAGCGAAGCCAAAGTTCGCTAGTTACAAACCTATAGGATATATTCAGCAGCGGAGAGATACATTTCTTCGCTGCTGGATATGCGCCTCTCTCAAGGCCGGTCATCACACACAATCTTCTGTTTTTTTCATCCAACCACTACCGGCGAACCTCTTCAAGTCCACCTGACCCTCCTACGCAGTCCTGTCCCACGCTGCATTTGAGGACTCGTCTACTCCGTCGGTTGTCGTTCATGCGCAGGCGCAGGGTCTGCCCATTGCTACCTCAGCTTACTAATTCTGTGCGCACTATGTCGATGATTTTCGTTCTTTGTCGTATTTATTCGGGCCTGCAGTGTACTAATTAATATATGTGCGGTTTTTCAGAGACCACGAAACATATAATACCATATATGTTATAATATGCTTATTTTATACGCATTCAATTAATTTTTCCATTAACTGGCAAAAGCGTCATAACAAAGTACCTGTGTACAGATCAGTACCCCAACGGTCCCACTGACACACATGTACTATTACCATGGTCTCGGACCTCACGTACCGGTTCACTTCCGGTCTGAGCCAATCCGGTATTTTTACCGGCAATAGAAAACTGTAGAAACTTAAAGGAGATTTGTACTCGTGAAAGTAAAATATATATACGTACTTTTACGCGTTTTTACCAATGTTATGTAACGTCTTTAATTATCATCGTTTATACAATATATATATGAATATATACATATTAAGTATGTGGTTTAAAATATATCGGACAGTAAGAAATTTACTGAATACTCGTCAAACCAGCAAGCTGCTCTCTGACTTAAGCCCATCTCTTCTTTTTTTTTTTTAGAAAATTGCTATTACTAATTTGGAATGATTGTGATTTGATAGGTAATCCAAACATAGTCATGTCCCATCTGCATTAGTTTAGCTTCCTATAACAGGAAGAAATTATCAAAATCGAAACGAGAACTAGACGGGTAGGTTTTGAAGACGATTAAATTCTAAAGGTAGCTAGCATATTATAAAAAAAAGTAATTGACGTTTACATACGAGTATATCGTAGATGTCCATCCACCACGGGGGACAGCTTCCACTTACCCAGTGCCTGCCTGCTATCACCATCATTCTATAAAAATAACAGATACTCGGTAAAGGATATACTCAACTTATGCGTTGAAAATAAAGGTTAACAATATCTTGAAATAGGATAAGAAACGTTAATGCTTTTTATTATTTGTATCGGAACATATCATCAGTGTAACATTATGTTACCAATGTGACCGTACACAGGGCCGTCTTTACCAGGGGGTGCAAGGGGTGCGGTGCACCCGGGCGCTCCGCGCCCGGGGGCGCCTGTCGAGCGCTGAATTTTTGGATATTTCATTGAACTTAACGCCATTGCACAGTTTTATATACTTGTTACTTACGACAAATATGTATGCGCAAGCAAAAAAAAAATAGTCATTAACAATAATATTTTTTTTACTTTTGTTACGCTTTCGGCGCTTGTCATACCGCATTACTACACTACACAAATAACAATTTTATTTAATACAACACGCGCGCGGCAAAATCTCTAATCCAAAAACAGTGTATGTATGTACGTTTGACACGTTGCCGCCCGGTAGCAAAATGATCTCTAAGTCAATAGAGTGTAAGTTCATTTGAAATGGGCGCGCGGCGCGGCACCTGTGCGTCTGTCATAGGCGAGTAATTGCGCCCTTTGACATTGCCGCCCGGTCGCCCGCACTTGAAGCAAAATGATCTCTAAGTCTAAGTCAATAAAGTGTAAGTTCATTCATTTGAAATGGGCGCGTGGCGCGGCACCTGTACGTCTGTTGCGTCCTTTGACATAGCCGTCCGGGCGCTCGCACTTAAAGAGAAATGATCTCTAAATCACTAAAATTAGGGTAAAGACTATAAATGAATAAGGAGCTTCGTTTATTTCATTATACTTGATGGGACAGGAATAGAGCCGGCTTTACCTATGGTGCAGGGTGTGCGGCGCACACGGGCGCAGGGTTTTAGGGGGCGCTCTCAAAGACCCTGCGCCCGTGTTCGCGCGCCTACTAGAGGGCGCCAGGATATTGATTGCACCCGGGCGCTACATGGGCTAGAGCCGGCGCTGACCGTACACAACCTTACCCCTAATAAATAAAGAGAGAAAGAACGTTAAAATTTTTGCAATAATATATATCACACGCTACTTTTTACAAAACAATTAATTTTCTTTAAAGTAACTATGGTTTTATGCGTAGTTTTACAGAAACATTCTGGTCTCGCCCAAGGCTCGCCGCCACACACGCTTTTCTTCCGCTTTTCTCGTTCAGCTAATAGCTGAGTAAGTAATGCAATAAAATTTAATTGAGGATTACGAACCGACTTTGCTAATCTATTCCATCGTTTCATCCAGTAACATTGGCACGCGGGCGATAACTATTTCAAATATCTATTACTTGCATGCTTCTTTGGTCATTCGATCGGGAAAAGGAAGTGGTACTTATAATATATTTTTTTAAATCTTAGAGATCTATCTATTTTTAATCTATCCGACGAGCTGACAGTCCACTTCATGGAAAATGGATACTGTCGCCTATCCGCGGATATCCGCGATACATGCCAACATCAGTCCAGTATGACAAACGTTGGCACGCTCCCGGATGCTCTGCCTATCCTTGGAGATTTAGGGGAATGTATTTGGAGGAAGGGTTGGGAATATAGGGTGGGTTAGGGTAGGATGGGATGGTAAAGAGCTTTGGCATATTTGACACTACCGAAACACGTACGTGCATTGGGGAAATTGGATAAGGTGGGAAGCGCAGTAAATTGCAAGGTCGGTTTCTGTGAGAGGGGGGTAAGATGGCAAGTCGAGTGTGCCCAGCGGCTGTGGGATTCCGCGTGCACCTCCCCCTTTCTAAAGTATTTTGGATGTTTTTTGGTATGATACTACCCCCCTTGTAATGATAAAGGAAGATCTATGCGATGTTATAGGCTAATATTAACTGGTATTAAGATTATGTCAAATAATTTCGTCCTGATTTGCAATTGGGATCCCGTCAAGGTGCTTCTCACTATACCAATATTTCCTCCTTTCGAAGAAAGCTTCTTTCAGGATACTTGGATAGGTTGATGATGACAGCTACGTGAATTTCTAATATGGTTACGTATTGTGTTTATATTTTAAAGGGCTTTAGTAAATACACAACATAAGAATCGTTTAGTAAATAAAAGTGAACATAAATTAGATTTTTTTTTAATAATAAAATTAAATATGTCACCACGTGGACCCGCCGCGACATTGAATAGTGACACAAACACAAACACACACACACCTTATTACTGCATACTTACTGTTACACTACTTTTTCATTGATTCAGTTTTTCTTCACTCTTACACACAAGCATACCTAAGTATGCCCATCGCCCACAATAATTATCTATTTTTTTGCAGGGTAAAATCCATTTTTAGCAATAAGCCAATTAACATACATGTATAATAAGTTCACATTTATATTTTACTGTGGATTTTCGTTCATAAATAAAGTAAACGCCACACTCAATGGCCCCACACTAGGATTCCCTGCGTTGTGGGTCCGGAGACACATAAATACAAAAACAAACACATCCGGACCCGAACAAACATTTTTTTTTATACAAATGTATGTCCGACCGGGAATCGAACCCGGGACCTTTTGTACAGCAAGTAGGGTCACTACCATAGGAATCTAAATAATCTCTTACTATTTAGATTTAGTCACCACCAACTGCGCCGATCGGTCCTCCTCCTTAATTTTTAATATGTTTATTGTTTAAATTGTTTTTTGTTTATACACGCGCGAAGAAGTACCTTCTTGTATGGGGAAAATTTTATGAGCTCCATCAATGTCCCCTGTATCATGTACTGAGAAATTGAATGTATGTATTGCAGATTTGCAATTGTCTTTCCGCATTAATTGCTTACGTAGTCAAGATAAATCCTTCTCTCCGCTTACTTAATTTGAAAAGATCTACACGATTCAATTCTCAGTTAAATTACAGTGATTCTTTACCTTTTCTTACTTGTGTAATTACTCAGCTTTTACTCAATGAACGTGTAACATTTTATGTTTCTCTTAGTAACATTAAGTGAAACAATCGTCCGTTCCTATATGTAAAGGTGTATTTTGATCGATTGCGGTACCGACAGCGTATGCGATAGATACGGCTTATACAAGTGCCGCGCAACCTCTATTGTTTTGGTTCGTAATTGCGAGGCTGGTAGGATTATAGGAAGATACTCATGGTAACGTGAAATCGACACTTTGGTGTGTTTACTCGATGGCGCGTTTTAAACGCGACACTTTAAAAAGTTCGTGCTACCAAGTTTAGTTCTGATTACGGCCACGGTGGCGCTGACAAATTTTCCATGCGAAAAAAACACTTTCTTATTGCTTTGTCTTCAAAATCAGATGTTAGAGCATGTGTCTATTTAAATAGAATTTCGATACAAGATTTTAAGTTAGAAAATTTCAACTAATAAAGATCAATGCCGACAGTAAGGTTTGCTCAGATAAAGTCGCAAGTTGATAATTCCAATTCGTTAAAACCGAATGCTTTGTTTGCAAAATCGCCAACAGGAAGAAGCGCGCATTGAAACCGCACCTGAACGTGAAAAAGTCATTAGCGTTGGCTCTTCCCACGATTGAGCTATTTGTTATAATAGCACGTGCTTTCTAATAGCTCGCAAGAAACAGCTCTCTTTAGCATAACAATGTAATTGCACGGGTTCCGCAGTTGTTTGACTCGCCAATTGATTGGAAGATTGTGTGAGTGGAACATCTGTCTACAAAGCATGTTGAGTAACAAGATAATCTTGTTTTATTGTCTGGTAGAAACAAGGAAATTTATTTAAACTTGGGCTCTTAGTATTCCATGAATTTTCTATAATTATATGAGTTTACTATTTGAGTTTTTTACATTGGGGCTCATTTATACAAGGAGAGTATCTCTAACGGTTCGGGCGAGAATATTGTATACTATTCTCGTATGCGACCAAAGTACATACCTACAACTCTCACCTACAATAATTATTCACATGGTGATAAAAACTCGTTGATAACAGGGATAGCAGTGATGATAACAGTTGTTTATTTGATCGATGTTCGAGAAACTCGCGTTCGAGAATCTCTCCTAGTGTAAATGAGCCATTACAGACTAATAGCGCTCAAGCAACTATTTTTCTTCGAAAATTTGCGATTACTGGTGCACAATTTATTTAATGATTTAACAAAATAGACTTGCAAGCAAACTAAATTAAACTATTACTTTAACTTACTAAAATTGAGATTTTAATAAAATCAGTCCCAAAATAATTGCTTACAATTTATTTCATCGGTCCCGTAGATTTTGAATTTACCTCTTTTATTAAAACGAATAAAATTAAAAAACAAATTAATATTCTGTTTTTTTATAATATTTAGTAGATTAAATACTCAGCGTCGAGGGCATGCCAACGTTATTACCTACATATTTCTCAGCAGCATGCATCGAAATTTTGCATGCTTGTGTAAAGAGATAATCAACATATATACGAGTATATGTCCGGGTAGTATGTTTCAATCTTTGAGAAAGTCTTCTATAAGTTGTTGGTGTTGCTCCTTATTGTACCTATACTTATGATAAATCGTTACAATAACACATTACAATATTACTGTAAGCGCAAGAGTGGACTTGAAGGAACCTCTTCCAGTCAACCTTAGAATAACCGAGAAGAGAAGGAGCAGTAGTAACATATAATAAGAGATAGGAGAACGAAAACAAGTAAACAAAATGGTCGTCTTGTTACAGAACTCAAGCGGCAGCGAGCCTCGATCGCGCAGCGCAACTCCAGATTCTCTGGACTCTTTACCTAGCGGCGGTTCCAGCAGCCCGCCAACAGAGTGGCCTGAGTCTTCCACACCACCTGACTTTGTGTAAGTATACTTACCAAACCAAGAACAGTTACTGTCCGAGGTGCAGCTGTTGCAAGACTGCAACAGTCTTAAGTCTTGTATTTGTACTTTGCAAGTTGATTTCTTTTTTAGGAATCTAACATGAGAGTTTTACACGGGAACTTTGTGACTAGTGTATTGGTAGCTAAGTCTAGCTATAAATATTGTTACAATGAAAACATTGATATATTTTTTTACATTATCGTTTTATTAGAAGAATTATTATTTATGTTATTTTTTATTTTTTTTATTTTAGGAATACCAATTGAATACCAACATTTCCATATATGTTAACCTATTACACAACATTTTTGTTTACAAAGAACTGCTGATCAATATGTATACTACTAAATCTAGAGGTAGAATAGGCAGTACACTATTAAATTCCTGAAGTACATCCAGAATTCAAACAATTGTAGCTTAATAATAAAAAAAAACCTCTTAGGTCGTTAATCAACAGTGTTTTTTTTCCCATTGAGCTAGGACAAAGGGTTCTTCGAGAGAGTTGTAAATAGGATCCTGCAAGGTCGACGGCGCATTCGCAACCCTCCTGGTGTTGCAGCTGTCCATGGGCGGCGATGACCACTTACCGCCATGTGGCCCGCCCGCGCGTCTGCCAACTCTTGTATATAAAAAAAACAACATTCGAAATAAAAATGAAGTTTCATTCATTTTGGAGATTCCGGTTATGGCATCTTCCCCAGTGGCGTATTTTAAGATATGGCGCCCTGGCCCTATAAGGATTGCCGCCCCATAAATTGACGAAAAAAAAAGCAAAAATTTTTTAATAATGAAATACGCCATACAAAAGAATAAACACCATTTATTAAATATTTACCTTTTTTTGCGATACACAAATTGGTTTGACAAATTCGTCAATGACACTGTCATAATTAACGGATATTGTTAAGTCAGCTTCTATATTAAGGATGGCTAAACTGTTCAAACGTTCTTCGCTTATATGGGAATTAAGTAGGCTTTTTAAATTTCTTCAAGTCAAGTAAAAAAGCAATAAAATAAAAGATAGGTAACGATTACGAAAGGCGCCCAAAGCTGACCTGCCGCCCCGGGCCATGGCCCCCATGGCCCTAGGGTAAATACGCCACTGATCTTCCCTTGTTAGTCTATCGCTTGTCGCGAAGACTAAACTTTCTCATGAGCCATCAAAGTCAGCATTGTTTTAACAATTGCTCCTACAGGTGTCAATCACAAGGTTACCAATATAAAAAAAAATTGAGACATTGTGGCAGATATGCATACCTACACGTGTGTGTAAATAATTTTAATTCACAAAGAGAAGTAATTTCAACCTTCGCACGTGCATTTATATTAGATTGGTATATTTGATATCAGCATGTGACGTCCCACTGGGGCGTGGGCTTACTCTTGCAATGGGGCATGATTAGAAGGTAACGCAACCAGCCCTTTCATCGTCCACTGCTGAATATGAGCCTTCTCATGCACATTGTATCGTGATGGATGTGTGGTCTTAAAACGCCACGCTGACAATGTGGGTTGGTGAGTCCACTCTTTTAGAGGTGGTGTAATTCTTTAGGACTTATGATAGCGGCTTTGTTATATCCTTTAGTCGCCTCTTACAACACTCACGAGATCATCGAAATCAGCATTGACTGCGAACAGAGTACAACGTTAGGCTTCAGCGGAGCTATTGAAGACGTACAGATAATGCCGGCCTTAACGGTTCCCCCGCCCTGTGCAAGATATTCGATTGCGCCCCCTCCTTTCGCCCGTCTGCTCTGTAGAGCGCCTCGAATTCAAGGCGCCCACCGGTGCCATGTGCATATCCCTAAAGCCAGCACTGCGTACAGACAAGCTGTTGTCAATTACTTTAAAGTAAAATTCAAATTTGTTATATTCCTTGTTCCAGCGACAATTTCCCTTCAGTGGGCACACACGCGCCCTTAGCGCGAACCCCATCAGCGCCGGCGGCGCCTCGACGCACGCGCCTATCTCCTCCCGCAACGTCGCATTCTCCTCCACTCTCCAAGCACGAACTCTTCAAGCCCAATGACCTGCACTGGGCTGACATCGCGAGTAACAATGGTAAGGAACAATCCGCTGTTTTACAACAATCAGTCTGATAGTTGATGAGGTAAAAACTATCTCTCTACCTTCGATTGGGGATAATTCGTATCTTCGAATAGTTTGTATAGATTATTTCACAAAAGCTGGCATAAAAATACACGTATCAACAAGTACGTACACAATATACTTACATAATAGGTATCTATTACATGTCTGTGTAAGACACTGAATGTATTAATTCATTAATTTAGTGAGGGGGAGAGTGCACGCTGCAATCCAACTGCCGCTGGGCGCGCTCGACTGCCCACGTTACCCTTCTTTCACAGAAGACTACGTTGAAATGTACTGAATTTCCTACTTTATCGTATATCCTCAATATACGTACGTGTTTCAGTAGTGAGTGAGATATGCCAGACCCCATTCCCACCCCATGCTATCCTATCTGTCCCCATTTTTCCAACCCTTTCTCCCAATCAATTCCTTAAACTGCAATGGTAGGCAGCGCATCCGGGGGCGTGCCAACGTTTGTCATTTTGGATTCATGTTGGCATGTATAACGGATGTCTATGGGCGAGAGTATCCACTTACCATCAGGTGGACTATATTCTCGTCTGCCGCCGTAGTACAAAAAAAAAATGTATGGGTGGTAAATAGATACCATTACCATCACACTTAATTAATATTTGTACTTTATTCACAATTTATTTTTGTAATGTCAAATAATACCCTATGGATAACTTGGTGTTTTTCTTAAGACCTCTTAATAGTTACGAATTTAGTCAGACTTAAACAAATGTTTTTTTTTCAGAGGGCATTGAACTCGTCGGCTATCAACGATATGGCACCGTCCAGGGACCAAGGATAGGAAAGGAGAGAATCAACGGATCCATATTAAAGGACAATGATCCTTTCAGGTAAGCAACTAAAAGCTCTATCTCCTTTGTGTCTTCTCGTTTTCGGTAAAACGTAGCAGATGAGCAGATGGTTTGATGGTAAACAGTTCTCTCACACGTTGACATTTGCCATACATAACAACAAAGGATTCAGGTAATGGACCTTTAAGAAAAATTTTAGGGAAAAGTGATTTTAACCTTTATAAGTATTTAATTTAATTTAATTAATAACAGAAAAAACACAATGCGTGCATTGTCTATAATCTTCAGAATTAGTATGAAAGAACAGTGTTTAGATCAGTATGGCCATTGTGAGTATGTTACAAGGAGGAACGCTAGCACGTCGTCAGATTACTGCCTATTTTTGTGGATTCAGGAACCAGAATTAGGAAATGGGGAAGATCTGATTGGGAAAGTGCAATGTAATGCAATGCAACCGAGTCCTTTCTATATTCACTGATAGTGATTCACGGGCCACGCGATGGTAAGAGGTCATCGCTGCTCATGGACTGCAACACCAGGGGGCTTGCGGGTGCACTTCCGACCTTGCAGAATCCATACGGGATATGGGCCGTGTGGGGTTCGGCTGGCCATCACCACCCCATCGCTTACCATGGATCTTGTAAAAGGCCATTAAGAGATAACAAATGAAATGAAATTTATTTACTGATCATACCCGTAGATACAATAAGTAAGATCTCAAATATAAACAAATCTCTATGGTCTACTATTTCTGGCGTGCCATTCTACCATTTTCTAAATCGATGTACATCGCAAAAATTTACAAAATAATTAATTATGTTTACGTCAATAATTCATTGATTGCTTTCCATAGTCATAACATTATATAGAATATTCAATAGTATCTTCTTCGTTTCATTCAATGTTATCATTTAAAAAAAAATCTTTAACATTATTTAACAAAGCGGCTGCTTCAAGCCCCGAGGGACTACAGCACCTCTAAAAGACTGGACTCTCCAACAAGCTTGGCCAACGTGGCGTTTTAATACCTTACATGCCTATAGAAAGTGTAAAGGTAAATAAGGTGTAAGTCTAAAGACATCTGTTAGTCTTTGCTTTCTCCTTGTCCACGAACGATGGTATCCAATACCGGGCTGACTGTCCGCTCGCCTGCTAAGTTATTTTTATGAAAAAATACCACGCCCTCTTGGCACTTTGATTTCATTGTATGACGGAAACAAAATCGAGTTTATACGAGGTAAACCAACCCGGGATTTCATATCCCGGGATATATTCAATTAACACATTCTGTCAGTGGCAAGTTTTCTTCGTAATTAAAGTTAAAATTTGAAACACATCTTGATAACGTCCGGTTACGTCGAATCAAATTAAGAGTGAAGTGATTGTAGGTTTACTGAGGACAGAAGGGGACTCCTTGGAAGCACGAAAAATGCAGTCTTATGCTTTTATTTCATTATCACTAACGTTATTCACAAACACCAGACACTTTGAAGTTTAATAAACTATCACTATTAAACCACAATTTTTTATAATAATCAAACAAAAACTCAACCCTCACTTCTTGGAATCCTGCCAAAAAGTCTCCAAGCTCTATGGTTGTTTTATTATTTCCGCAGTAAACACGCGGCTGTGTCTCGCGCGAAGAGCGTTGCGTCGACGCAACAGCCGCTCAGTTTCGAAAACAAATTCAACCTCGACAGACAGATGATGGTTCACGAAGAGGTAAGTTTGAATTATTTCACAGCACTCACATCATCCGCTTGTTTCTCCACTGCTAAATATAGGCTTCTCTTAAGACCCACTACCACATACCACCACGCAATACAAGTCACAAGTTCACTTACTCAGAAGCTGTCTCACGCTACATATTCCGGTATACTAATACACTCATCCATCGCTCTAAAGTATTGGTTATCGATTATGCGATGGATGTAACCTGCCACTTCGAATTTCGGATTTTTATCTACTTAAGAAAAAAGAATTACATAGGTATATCAAAACGCTAAAATTTTAAATTGTTTTCTTTGGCTATGTTGGCTGGCACCTTCATTTCTTCGATCTTTTGTTCAGCAAAGAGTCCATCTTAATTTGTCCGTGAAAATATAAGGCGTGTTTACATTTAATAACCCTAATGAACCCTACTCATCAACATTTACAGATTCTTTTCGTTTGCACCACCCTTCGCGATAAGATGGAAGTTATAATGTCAAGTGTGTCTATTTTGCAGGAGTGGCCGGAGGAAGGCACCACGGTAGATATTGAAGAAGTAGGCGAAACGCAGCTAAAGAGGCTGCTGCCTCTGGTACTGTTGGAGTTAACGGCGCTCTACGACCGCCACTCTCTGCCTTTCCAGAAAAGGAAGCAGCCCAAGAAGAAGAGGAAAGAAGGTGAGCCTAACTCCTAATTTAAATTGGGTTCCTTTAGAATAATCAGTATTAAGTCGAATTGAGGAATAAGTACTTACGTATGTCAATTTTCATAGCGATTTGTTGCAGACTTCATAACTTCTGCCTATAAAATGTCAGTTACGATTCCTATTTTAGAAGTTTTTGTTTTTACTCGTAACTTCATACTTACTTAATACTTATTTTTTTCGGCGCTACAGCTTAGTATGAGTTTTGATCTCTATAATATATCGCCTACTTTGCCCGTCGAAAGATTTTCATTTGCTTGAGGTCTTTGACGATCTGCCCTTCCACATTTTCTTGCGTCTTTAACTCAGCTTTTTTTTTTTGTAGGGACATCAAATTTAAATTATTTGTGTTGATTATTATTTAAATTATTATTTAAATTATTACAGTATACCAATTAATTAATATTTATCGTTACACAGAGAACGCGGTGTTCGGCGTGGGCGTGGAGGCGCTGGTGCGGCGCGACGTGCTCGTGTGGGAGGAGTCCGGCGCGGCGGCACCGAGCGTGGTGCGCGCGCTGGCGGCCGTGTTGCGTGCGCGCGCGCACCACGCCGGCCTGCTGCGAGTGCCCGGCAACAACCAGAAGGTGAGAGACCAGTATAGGGTGTCCTTCGCCTGGTCGTCCGTATGCCTAAAGTAGTCGTCATAGAATTTTTAAGGAGATTCCGAAAATATCTACTTATTGTGAATCTGGACTAATCGCTTAAGATCTACTTTAGTAGGAGATCTATGTTAAGATATATGAAGCTGTGTTTTTCTTTCTATTACCTTTTTAAAGACTTTTGTAGCTGTAGCTGTTATATTATATATAAGTATATCGAAACACTGGAATTGAAAGAAAATATAATTTGATTAAATATGCGTTCAGAACAATGACATCTTATTTTAAATATGACATGACCGCGGATTAGATACATTTGCCAGTGTTACCAACATACAAGGCGGTAGACGAAACATACAGTGCGTCTGATGGCAAGTGGATACTGTCGCCCATAGACATCCGCGATACATGCCAACATTAGTCCAAAATGACAAACGTTGGCACGCCCCGGCCTACCTTTGGAATATAGAAATGGATTTGGAGAAAGGCTTGGGAAAATGGGGAGGGATAGGATGAGAATGGGCTCTGGCACATCTCACTCCGTATGTACATTAGGGAAATAAGATAAAGTGGGAAATGCAAGATACATTTCAAGATAGTCTTCTAAAATTATGATTATCTTCCATTGGCAATAAGAGATATTAATATTGACCATATTTATTTGTAATCAGATCGAAGCTCTGTGCAACACGATCGAGCAGTGGTACACGGACAGAGAGCGAGTGGAAGCGGCACTACAACGAGCCACCAGCCACGAGCTCGCGGCCGTATTCAAGAGGTTACTGCGCGCGTTGCCTCAACCTCCGCTCACGCAGGAGCTCATGAGGCTCTTCTATCACACATATGGTGAGTGTAAACTAGTGGAATTACGCTTTTCAAAAAACAACACGCACATCCGTATAATGTTTATTCACTTGTATTAAATCATTCATGGGTACATTGGACAATGCGGTTTAACAAACACATTGTTGTTTCTGGGCTCTGCGCCACGCGTGGGTACTTTTAAAACACCGAAATGACTTTTTATTTCGAATAATGTTTCATGTATACCGATGGCCGATGTATAATGTTGACCGACCGATTGGCGCAGTAGGTAGTGACCTCACTTGCCGTGCAAAAGGTTCCGAGTTCGATCCCCGGTCCACACAAATGTGTTAAACAAATGTGTATGTCCACATTTTTTTAATAAAAAAAAAACCAAAAATAGTTCGGGTCTGGGTGTGTTTGTCTGTGTATGTGTCTCTGGACCCCCGACACAGGGAATCCTAGTGTGGGCCATTGAGTGTGGTGTTATATATTTATTTATAGACAGGACTGTTACGATTTTATTATATGTATAGATGTGTTAACTAACCGAACCGTGTCATACAATACGCCTATGTCTCCTCACTGCTGGATACCGGCCTCTCCCAAGGCTCGCCACCACACACAATCTTCGGCTCTTCTCATCTCCAGCGAACTTCTTTAAGTGGTCGGTCCACCTGGCCAAAGGGCGTCCCACACTGCTCAACTAACTTAACTAACTACGTGTTTTAAACTTATTTATTGCAGCTCTCACGGGCACAAGTCAAGCTCGCGCACTGAACTTACTGGTGCTGCTACTGCCGGCGTCACAGCGCGCGACTCTGCGCGAGATCCTGCGACTAGTCGCCGCGATCGTGGCGCGCTGCGAGGACAACAAGATGAGCGACCACAACGTCGCCATGATCATCGCGCCCACGCTCTTCCCGCCCAGGTAACTGATATTGCTGCCGTGTACCGTGAAAACCGGTGCAACTCATCACTTTTCACTTTTTAAGTAAAGTAAAAGTTGGGAAAGTTTGTTATTTTGGACTAATATTGACATGTATCGCGGATGTCTATGGGCGACAGTATCCACTTACCATCGGGTGGACAAAAATAAACGATAAACAAAAATATATTTTAATATATTGACAATATGGCCTGAAAATTTGTAAATAACTTATCTTTTAAGTCCGTATCACCATCATTATTATCATCAAAGTTTATCGTCCGCGAGAACCCGTGAAACACTTTCCGAGTTATTACCGATTGTTTATAGATTACCATAAATCGTTTAACTTGTAGCCAAATATGAAACAAAAAAAAAATTAGCGCATTCAGCTCCTAAAATTAAAATTTAATTAAAAGGGCCTAAAATATGTCTTATACTTTCATATTGTACTTGTAGAATTTTGCGGTTTTTTGAGCTAGTTACAATATGTCAGTCGGTGACTTTTGGCAAACATGTTCTTTGGCAAATCTCTTCATTTCAGATTCTATCCCGCAAACAAACTCCAAGCGTAATTCTTGCCACAGCTCACTAAGCGATTTTGAACTTATGGATCACATTTACCGTCAGAGGGTAGCGGTGTTGTTGAGCGCTGGCGTTCAGCTATGTTTTTGCTATTGAACTTAACCTTAACCGTTTTAGACTCGAGCTTTTAACCACAAGTATTTAAGACCATCAAACATTAAAAATTTGGACTACAACGCTCAATAGCCTTTAACCCTAAAGTGCTAATTAGCTCACTCAGTGCTCGTTTTTACAACAGATGTCCATCGTTTGCTTACACAACCATACAGATAGGTATATCTTAAAAACGTGAAATCCTTAAAAAATGTCTCATCTCAAATGCCTTCTTTCCAGTCTTCTGATCAAGCCATCAGACAGCTTGGAGACGCAGCTCGCGATCGCGGCGAACAGTTGCCACGTGACCGAGGCGCTCATGCGCTGGTGCGAGCGACTCTGGCTCGTGCCCGCCTCGCTCCTCACCGCCTCCATGAGGAAGCACTCGCCGCACAGGAGGAACCAGCATACTTGAACACGGAACACGACTCTGGTAACAGAGATAAAGATTAATAGATTAAAGATACAATAAAGATTGTATAGGTAGATCAATTTTTTATTAGGTCTCCTGATGTAACTCGTGCTCGCCTCATGAGAAGGCACTCATCGCTTAGGAGGAACCACCATCCTTGAACACGACTCTAATTTTTATTGTTGTAGGTAAACCTATTTGTAATAAGTATTTTGATATAACACTAGATCTTGTGATGTAACTTGCGCTCACCTCATTCCTCCTTGTCTCAATGATGAAGCACTCGCCGCATAAGAGCCGCAATCTTTGAATCCGACTTTAATATTTTTTGTGTTGCAAATATCAACATTGTAATGTTTGTCAATACCTTTTTGTCAATGATATCAAACTATGAGATCTAGCGGTGATGTGCTCTAATAGCGTTCGCCTCCTTTCGAGGAGTGCAGCGAGAATGAGGAAACAGTCGCCATAAAGAAGGAACCGTCATCCTTGAACACGACTCTGATATCGGAAACTTATTAGTCATGTAGATAAATATTGTAAAATCTCGAAAGACCTGTGTAAGATTATTAAATATTGTGATGATCTAACTCCTCCTCGCCTCATTCCTCGCTGCCTCAACGAGGAGGCATTCGTCGTACAGAATCAAAAATACAGTTTAGAATGAAATTATTTTTTAGCTTATATGTGTTGTAAATTGTTACTAGATGGCTTTCTCAGTATTCAGATGGAAACCGTGTAAATAAATTTCGTGGGTTTAAAGGAGGGTAGGTAAATGTTTTTGAGCACATTAACTGTGTATTATTTTTTTAGAAAGGAGAATGATAAAAATGTTATTGAAACTACAGTGTTCATAGAAAGTATGCCATATAAGGTTTTCTTGCACGTTTAACATCTTGTATTTACATTTAAGAATGAACCTTATTATTTATTAGTATTACGGTCGAAAGTTAAATGTATTTTTTTTATGGATGAAGGCGACAGATGAGCATACAGTCCGCCTGATGGTAAGTGGATACTGTCGCCCATAGACACTCGCGATACATGCCAACATCAGTCCAAAATGACAAACGTTGGCACGCCCCCGGATGCGCTGCCTACCTTTGGAGATATAGGAATGGATTTGGAGAAAGGGTTGGGAAAATGTTGAGGGATAGAAGGGATATATGTCATACAAACGAATTAATAACGCTTTTAATAGGAGCTGAATATATTCTTTAGTCAATAAAATCAAAGGGATACCTAACTAGCTAAATAGAACAATGTACATATTACCTAAGCACTTTATTAGCAAATCGAGTGTTCGAACAAATACACACTTCTTTATAGTTCAATATCAATATATTAATTACGCAGCTAGGTTGCGGCAACTGCAAATATAAAGTTGGAGAATAAACTTGTTGTTTCAGTTAGAGCAACGTTTATAAATGTTAAAGTCGAACGCTCCATGGCCAATATCACTATCGTTGATAGGTACCTACTCTTTTATTATTGTGAATCAAGCATTTTATCAATAAATATCAAAAGGGATGGTGGTTCTTACCATTAATTAGAACAATGTAGTAATTGTGGGCTGAATTAATTCGTTTCTCGGTTTTAAAATTAGTCCGAGTCCTGTTGTATAGAACCTTATGCAGTCTGCATAGAAGTTGGTTTTGAACCACGCGATCTAAGTTTAAGGGCCGGATAAAAAGACGTTTCTCGGTCTTAGATCTAAGAGTCAAGTTTTATAATACTTCATATCTACTATCTGCATAGAGGTTAATTTCATACAACTTTGTCTAAGTCTAAGACCGTTCTTTGCTTAGATTTAGACCGTGTCTATGCAGACTGCGTAAGGTGCTATAAAATCAAAACTCCAATTCTAAGACCGTCTTAGAATCGTCTATTTACCCTATTTACGCGGTATCGAATCAAAAGTATCGATACCTTACTCATGAGTAGTAGATATCGCAAAAAAAAAGTATCGTACAGATCAAAGTATCGGAAGCAAATTATTGATACTTTAAGGTATCTATACTTTTGTTAAATTTTCTTGTAGGTACATTTTTTCAAAAGTTCTGGATAGCGAAAGAAACAAACGTCGATAATTCGACGTAACGATTTTTTCCTGAATACTTTTCCTAAATTTTTAGTAGACAGATTTTTTTACAACTTTCTTGATGGCGAATATAGAGTATCAAGTACACAAAATTATCGGTACCTATCAAATAAAAAATATCCACCTACTCGATATCGAATATTGATACTTTTTCCGTGTCCCTATTTATTCGGCCCTTAATGTTTGTTAATGAGTCAAGTTGTGCTGTGGTTAAAGTAGGTATATCTATCTGGAAAAGAATGTAATGAGTGATAAATATTAAATGATAATGAATAAACATATACTCCGTGTTGACGGTAGTTAACGCATTTAGTGTGGTATATTAATGTGAATGAGATGCCAAATATTCATTATTTCTTTAATTTAGTGATATTTCATTAATTCCAGTTTAGTTGGGAGGCTGAGCTTGAATGGTAAAATTACTAAAATTAAAACTTATGTTATCTTTGTATTCATTATTTTTATTAAAAAACATCGTGTGGTGCCATTATTTGGTTGGATTGTATTAAAAAAGTTACCGTTTTGGCAAAATTATCGATTAAGTTCCTTATCATGGTGCCTTCGGTTGCAATATTTTTTTCTTAAATATTTAAATCTTTCTCAGTTACAATTCCTCACTGTAAGTATTTTAAGCTGTAAATACTATATTTAATGCGATTTCATGTATAATATTTTACCCATACGTTGATTACGCAAGCAAAGACTGACTTGGTGTATTATTAATAATGTTTATTTTTAATTCTGTGTATTTACTTCAATGAATATGAATAAATGCTATTATCGAAATGTGTTGTTTATTTTTTATCATCCCGGCTGTTTAGACCAAAGAGGATATAAACACTTCGTTTCACTTTAGACTTCATTATTTTTTCCATTTTGTTTAAAAGCTACAAAAAGTTTTTTTAATAGGAAGAAGGTGGCAGACTAGCATATCGTCCACCTGGTGGTAGGTAAGTGGATACTGTCGCCCATGGAGACCAGAGACATCCACGGTATGTACATGCCAACTTCAGTCCAGAATGACAAACGTTGCAACGTTTTTGGCAGCCCCCGGATGCGTTGCCTACCTTGGGATGCAGGAATGGATTTGGAGAAACGGTTAGGAAAATGAGGGATAGGATGGGAATAAGCCATGGCATATTTCACTCACTGATTAATTCTCTGTATAAAAACGAACACGACGTAAACGCGATAGTAGTAGCGTTTACAAACGAAAAATTTGCACTCTAGTCTTGGTTAATGAATCCTGACTAGATTTTTTCACATAGCAATGCCAAGTTAATTCTTGTTTTCTATAGTATTGTGAAAACCAGCATTGAACAAGTACAAAACTTCTTTGCAATTTATTACCAACATATTCAATAGGCGATTAGATGGGGTAACAACCATTGCAAAGTTGTAGAACAAAGATTCGCTGTTAGATCACCGAATAATAATACGAGACTTTTTAATAATACGAACGCAAATAAAATGGTAATTGTCAGTTGATTCATACATTTTCCTCGAGTTTAATTCCGTGAATAGCGGGAGTAAGTTGATAAGTCAAAATCAACCATTTTCAGAAACACAGTGTAAAAGTTCAATGTTTGTATTTTAGTTTTGAACATGGAAATATCACTTTCGCGCAGAAATCAATTAGTCTGAAGCTATCGACTTATTCCTCATTCCTGCTGTGCACGGAATTATTTAAATACGAGAAATAAACCAAAGAAGTATGGATCAATTTAATTTTTATTTCAAAAATGGATATAATTACAAAACAATTTATTGAACAAATCAATACTTAAAATTATTAATCAAATACACAGCTTCGTTATCCGCTCCACATATAATCCTTTCTTTGTCACAGTCTAGTGAATTTATTGCTTTATATAACGTTGGCATAAGGGAGTTTACCATCATAAAAGGTTTGTCTGCTAAAGGTAACCATGTAGCTATTTGATTATCAGGTCCTTTCGTACTTTTGGTCATGGAGTCCATGTTCCAATCCCAAATTTCACCAGTTAGCGAACAAGTGAGGAGTTTGTGTGGGTTTTCGGGGTGGAACTGCATTTCTGTAACTCCTAGCGCATGTGCATTTAGCAATGAGGTTGGGAACGAGTTCATACGGAAGTCCCATACAGCAAGGGTGCCTGATTCACTTCCAGCTAGGATGATGTGAGGCTGAGTTGGATGATTGACTATGCAAGTGGCTGCTAGTTCATCTCCAGCCAAAAGGAATGATGCAGCCGGTTTGTTGTCTTTTGATCGTAGGTCCCATATCTTCATGTGACCACGTAGGTTGCCTGTTATGACCTGCAATAGAAATAGTAATAATTGTTCATATATAGTTCATCAGCAAGTTGAAGCAACAATGGGAGGGTCATATTTGCCGCAAGACCGATAAGGGAAGTGTAATGACGACTTAAAGAAGTTCGGCAGTGGTGAAGAGCAATAATAAGGAAAGTATAGTGTAAAAAGAGCTATCCAGCTAATCTATGGTAACGTTATATCATTAGGGACATTGTATAATGAATTACGATCACAAATATAATTAATGAGAGCAAGCTCGTGTTGGCGTGGCGGGCGTGTGCTCTGTGCAGCTAGTTATTTATCAAATACCAAAATACACTATTACACAAACATTTTTTTTATTATACCACTGAATAAACATATATATATAAAAATCGCATACACTATAATATAAAGTAATAATAAAGTATATGTGATGCTTGTACTCACTTCACTGTGTTTAAGAAAACAAACGGAATGTAGTGAACAGCTATCGGCACCTTTAATAGAATGTAAGATATCTCCCCGATGTCCATTCAAAATGTGAATGTTGCCGTCTTCACCAATGCTCGCTATATCACCCTCCAGGGTGTCCAGTGATGTACAGGAACATTGTTCTGCACTGAAACAAAACAAAAAATATTTGTTGTGAATTTTTAGTTATCTGTACTGTCTGTATGTACTCCGTCCACTAGAATCTATTGACAGGATTCATTTAGGGGTTCAAGTGGACTTTTGATACATTCATATTCATTAATGGATTTTAATAACCAGGCATATCCATGGGAAGATTTTGTATTTGTGGCAAAACCGTACAAAATGTACCATTAATTAATTACAATATACATTAACGAGTATTTTTTTTTGGTAGAAAGATCCCTTGAAATGAGGTTGGCATCTCAAATTTCAAAAATGTCGAGAACAATAGTTTTTGAAAAAATATATTTGAAAATTGCAATTATTCTTTGGTTTTGATAACTAGCATGTCTTCAAATGCTACATGGAACTGGGTTGCCATTGCGTTTTGTTTAGTGTTGCCAAATTAGGGCTTTTGGCGCAAGATCTGATGCTTTGTTGGCTCTGTCAATGCCCAACAAACTTACTTGGCACCTGACTAAATGGACGTAAGTATCATATTGTAATTAATTAATGGTGCATATTGTACAGTTGTGCACTAATACAAAATGTTTGCTGTTGAAAAATTCCATTTTTGTCGCATCAGTTATGCAGTTTGTTGCTTCAGTTCAAATGGATCATTTGTGATTAAAATTTTGATACTATAAAAACCGTGTATAGAAAAAATATATAAGCGAGGACATTACCCAAAATTATGCAGTTTCTCCCATTTGAATACTTCTTTGAGAGGAGTTTGTTTTTCATAAACACTGACTTCTAGTAACCTGATGTCTCCATTTGACGTCGATACAGCTATTTTATTCTTATCCGTGAACTTAATCTCTGTTACATCACCTTCCACCGGGTACTCTGACTGTGCACGAGGATATTGAACATCTTCATCTTCATGTGGACTCTCAAATGACCAAACTTTTATAGAATTTTGTTCGTCGTCCCAGCTCCCGGTAAAAAAACTTTTAGTTTCCACGTATTCTTCTGGAATCCACCTAACTTTATTGATTTTTTGGGATACAAATGTACCTTGTACATCGAGGGACATTATCATTAAATAAGAAAGTGATGTTTTATTAAATTTTTAGAATAATCGAATAACCTAATTTAAAAGAGGCGGTAAGGTTAGGTTATAAAATCCAAAATGTCAAATAATTTTATAATTTAGCTACTCGCTCCATTTTATGCATCAATTTTACGTCGACGAAAACCAACGAAAGTAGCAGTTGTGCACGGTATGCGTAATTTTGTATGTTCAATTTTTAAAAGTACTTCATTTAAATTAATGCAACTTATACTTTAAATTAAATTGTTTATAAGTTTTCAATGTGCAATTAAACTGAATATAAATAAATTATTTGTAATGTAATGACTTCTTATATCATATAATGACAACGTATAACGGAACGTATTAGTTACGTTCCATTTCATAGGAAGGAATGAATAGATAAAATTAAATTAGTTAATCATGTCCGTTGGTTCGGAAGAAGACTGTCACAAATCAAAAAAATGTCATTTTTTGTTTTTTTATATAGATTATGTCTAAAAGATGTATATTTATTGAAGGAAAAGTGTCACAGACTGAACTTGGCTATTGACCGCTAGGTGGCGTTTGTGACTCTTTGCCTTTGCCACTCTGTTACGCATGATTTTCTAGAACAACGTCATAAGTCAGTTGTGTCTCTAGTGTTGTACTGGTAACATCGATTTTTTTTTAGGAAAAGAGTCACAATTTGTGTTGCCTGCGTACCTGCGTAGAGAACGAAATCGGTACCTGCGTTTGGCGTTATTTAAAGAGTTTAGAAGATAAGAAACACAACGGAAAAATTGATGTTGTTTTCTATTTTGACAATTGCGCCGGGCAAAACAAAAATAAATTTATTCTTGCACTTTACACTTATGCGGTTTCTAAATTAAAGTATATAAATTCTATTACTCATAAATTCCTCATAACCGGACACACACAGAATGAGGGTGATAGTGCGCACTCAATCATTGAAAGAACAATAACTAAATTTAAAAAATCTGCTCCTATTTATGTTCGCTTATATGTGACGCTCATAAGACAAGCGAAGAGAACTGGGAAACCGTATTTAGTTGAAGAACTATGTTACGAAGATATCGTTGATCTCAAGGATCTAGCTGCACGTATTTGCATCAGCGCTGTACAATGTACCATGAAAATAGCAGAAGTAAAAGTTCTAATGGTGAAGAGTGAAGCGATTGGAGAAATTTTTTATAAAAATTCTTATGAAGAACACAATTATTCTAGCATAATTTTTTTACGAAGCACTAGAAGTGAAAAAATTGATGTTAATTGCATACATTTAAATAAAGCCTATAATACTAAAACAGGAATTACAGAAACTAAAAAACAGGGAATAATTTATTTAGTACAGAAAAACGTTGTGCCTCGATATTACTTAGATTTTTACAAAAATGTATATATTATTTTTCTTAATTTGTAATGTTATGATAATTGATTAGTGATTATTTCAGTTCCTAAAATAGAATTTTCTTTATTTATTTAATATTTCTTATTAGTTGTACCTTCTGTAAAATAAAAAAGGCAATAAATTGTTTTGTTGGCAATAATTGTTTGGCAATAATTGTAATGGCTTTGAATTATTGTTTATTCTAATTCCAATTTCCATATAAAGATCCTTAAATAATTTTCAAAAATTTCAATAAATTTTCGGATAAAACGGTCACAACTCTAAATTAGGGGTGGAAATAGGGTTGTGTGTGCATAATCCATATTGATAAATTAACTAACAAAATGACAAATTTTCTTTCACAAAATGGCTTGTCTCTATCATATTTCAGTGTTGAGTTATATTAAGATATAATTTTACAGAATTTTAAAACGCGTCTCCTCAATATTTGTGATTTTTTACTTATGCCGGTCTTCTTCCGAACCAACGATGTGTTGACAGTTTTAAATATATTGCAATGTCCTTCAATAGAGCAAGAAAATAAAAATTAACTTAACATTAGTTTTAATTCGATATTTAACTTTATAAGTGCATATCATTATATTGTTTGCTTGTATCATTATATCATATCATTATAGTGACATATCATATGAATAATATAGTAGACTTATTTTCTTTTTGTCGTCAAGCGATATAACGTAGGTACTTAGCTAAATCATTTGTTTGATAACATCACACAACATTATCATTTTGTTTAAAGGTTTCACATTATTGAATCATCTGTGATCAATTTTCGTGCTACTCAAGTTTCCACAAGAGTCTAAAGTTATATTATTAACGTATAAATAGAAAATTATGACCAGGTAGAGCACAAAACACCTGTTGTAGCAGCGTAGCTTCTTTCAAGTGAATCGCTTGATCATGGAGAGAATAGTCTTATTTCCGGCGGAGGCCGGGGAATATATTGCAAAACGCGCTTGCTATGTGAAAATACTCGAGGAGGGAATTGAAAAGCTTTGTAATGAGGTGAGTACATAAAACATTGTTTTTCTTTTACCTACTTTTTCTATTTAATAAAAAAAACAAATGGATGGATGGATATTTGTGATATTATTTGAGAAAAGAGTTCTATTAACTGTTCCACTTTTCCATTTTAGTGATATCTTAAAAATGAATGTATAGCTGTTTAGCGATGTGGCAGCTGTTACTGAAACTCATTGAAGCCCCTATGTTACATCTTCAAAATAATGCATATTGTTATTGCTTTGACTTAAAAATCCAATTGTTAAGGTCAACCAACCTACCCACTTGCTGTCATAACACGCAATATACTTATTTAATCATATTAATCATGCAATATACTTATTTACGGTCATATCATTATTTAATGTATCACTGTATGTTTGTAATTGTGGTTGTGCTTTACTTTATTAGAGCTACATTATTATGACCGTGATGAGGTCCTGTAGTCTCCTCAGTCTTCTCAGATGTCTATTGGTCCATTAGATGACTCAGCAGTATGTTAGGGCAATGGCAAATTCTCTTTTTGTAAGATTCACTACAGTTTGTAATTTCTTGCTTCACTGTAGGCATGTTCAAAACGCAATGCAGAATTTCATTTGGCACATACTATGGTGTCACTGGCGGATTAAATATTTTCACTGCCCTAGGCAATTAGTTTAAAACCTAATCCCTTTGGAGAGGTTGATGTTGGTTGTCATTATAATAATAAATAAAATATTTTCTTAATTAGAAAGAGTCATACACCCCCTACCCCTACTCTAGAATCATACACCCCCTACAACATGCTGCCCCCAAAGGCCTACAATTAGGTTAATCCACCACTGGATGGTGCATCTGTAATTAGATGAAGGCATTTAGATTGCAATCTTTGAATTATTTTATCATTTGATTTAGCTGCAGTTCCCCAAAGCTGGATTCCATAGGTCTAATAATGTTTTGTTATATAACTATAAAATGAGAATTCAATAATTCCAAAAAGATATTATTTTTCATTTATAATTAAAACATAATATCTTGCACTGAATTTCTGTCATTAAAATTAACAACTTTTGTTTCTTGATTTTATCTGAACTACATTCCCAAAAAAAAAACATTTTTTGCTTATTTTGCTTCACGGAGTGGATTACATTTTTAGGTAACACATTAGTTGTGTCAAAAAATTTTTGGAAGGTAAATTATAGTATCCAGACTATAACTGATACATAAATAATATTCCCTAATGTTGACGATGGAATCTGCCATCCGAAGGGGGAGAAAAAGATGCGCCCATGATCATTCACATCCACAGTCAAACTAAATCACCTGCCTTTATTAAATGTACTTTATTTTTGTAACATTCTAAAATTAAATATATTTAATTGCTGCATTGCCATTTATATCCTCGCGGAGAATCTTATTTTCCTGCTTCTATTATTCCTCTTTTTCTATTATTATTTTTGGGGACTTTTGTCTTCACAAGACATGCCAGTCCCATCATACCTTATCTATTTACATATTGTGGTGACTTACGTATTACTTTACGTATTACACACACCCACGTTAAGTTAATTAAGATAAGTTCTTGAATTGTTTTATTTGAAGTGTAATTTCACTGGCTAGTTTCCAGGCACCTATGTAAGATTTCTATAGCAATGTAAAATCTCTCTGACGCGGCCGATAAGGCATCGCTATTCAGTGCACTCTTGCTTCCTTGCTTGTCTATTTCAGTCATTATTTATACTTATAACATTACACCAACAATATAATATTTAATTATACTAGAAGAGTAGTTATGGAGTCCAGAACAACAATTGTTAAAATTTTTGCCTGTCTGTTTGAACTGTTTGTCGCATCACACGAAAAATATAGCACGGATTTTAATGAAACTTGGCATAATTATAGCATATGTGCTGACTGAATATTTAAGGTACTTGTTATCCAAACCCATTATAGTTCTCACAGGAACTAAGTCGGAACGAAGTTACTGGCATCGCTAGTAATTAATATATACAACAACTTATACCACATAAGTACACAAACAATCTACAAACAACAATAAAATGTTAATTTTCATGAAAGAAATTCATTGTTTAGTAAATGCTGGTAATTTTTATTAAACATGTAAACATGCAAAAATTTCTGTAAGAATAAAAACTCGTAGAATATTGTAATTTGTAACAGGATAAATGTATTAATTTCAGATGCTGAATAGTATAAAAGAGAATAAACTCGAAATCCCTCACACGGGAGCCGATGAGATTCACCCCAGCAAAGACCACCCACGTGCAGTGGACTGGGTGTTTGTGGTGGATACACTAAATTTCTGCTTCTGGTCAAACACGGGAACTCCAAAGTGGACAGTCAATGGTTATAGTGGTTACTATGCCTTGGAAGCAGCCCTGTACAGGGCCATTAAGGTAATTTTAAGTCTAATTTTAAATGATTTGTTTTATGGAATTATTAATTTTTTGTACCTTATACCTAATTATATTTAAGCGATGGTGTTGTGTATTGACTGAGGTGGGGTAGTAAAATATAAATTAGTTGTCAGAAAACCATGTATTTTGTGAGTACATTGTCTAATATAACATTATTATTATTAATTATCCTAGATAAGTGGTAATTAATTCATAACAATATTTCGCAATTGCATTTGACTACCTATATTCTGTGAGATTATATTTACCTTATTTTCACTTTGTTGAAATTGTGTCCATCTGTCCAGGAAAGGCTTCATCCAAATACTTCAATTTTTTTTTCATCCCTTGTCAATCTAGTTCATGTACTGTCCTTTCTCTTACATATTGCACAGTATTTCAAAATATAGCTTTAAGTAATAATAATATGGTAAATAATATTTTTGTCTAACAATCGATACCTACTGACTTTTAGGAATGAATGTTACGTCCTCTGTAGTCATGGGTATTCACGACTACTCGGGGTGTTTCTGCTCACTTAATCCGGCTCCGCTCGCGACTCCTCTTAACGATTCCTTGACTCCTTTGATTCATCTACTTATATTTTATAAGAGCCTGAGAGTGACTCATTCGCTTTGCTTATCATGTTCGTTCATGTAACTCAGCAATCCAAAAATGAAAGGAATAAATAACTCCTCGGAGTCGATAACAGTTAGCCGGAATAATTGAGAGTTTCGGCTCCGCTCGCGGTTTTTTTTTTTTATAGAGAAGAAGGCGGACGAGCAAGCGGTCTCACGTGATGGTAAGTGTTACCGCCGCCCATGGACACCTGCAACACCAGGGGGTATGCGGGCGCGCCGCCGACCTTTGAAAATCCTATTCACAGCTTTCTTGAAGAACCCCATGTCGTAGTTTAATGGGAAGACCTCTTGAGGCAGTTTGTTCCACAGCCTACGGGTTCGGATTTTTTGATTCATTGAATCCCATCGCTAGTCCTCTGATCCGGGTGGTGTTCGCGGGCTTTAGAATAGCACCAACCCGTCGCTTCCCGTGGGTGTCTTAAAACGCAACTAAGTGATAACAAAGCTGTTACTACAAGCCCCGAGGAACTACACCTCGGTGGACTAACACTAAAACTCACACTATGGACTCGCCAATCTGTTTGACCAGCGCGCCATTTTTAAGGCCATACATTCCTCATGTAGAACACAGTGTGCACGTCCTCTGGTCACGTGCCTGGGTGATAAAGCACTGGTTATGGCTATTTACTGTTTTTAATAAAATTATTTCCACATTTCAGGAAGGGCATGACATCACAAACCCCGAGTACTACTCAAAAATAACCAATGAACAACTCCAGAACATTATGAGAAGCGACAATGAAGTTAAAATACCACTCTTCGATGAAAGAATATCTGTACTTCATGAAGTTGGCAAGATTTTGTTAAAAAAATTTAATGGAACTTTTGAGACTTGTGTCAAGCAAGCTGACAAGTCAGCGTTCAAGTTGCTTGAAATCATCATTGATAATTTCCCATGTTTTAGAGATGAGAGTGTGTTTGAAGGAAGAAAAGTTGCGTTTTATAAGAGGGCGCAGATTTTAGTGGCAGATCTTTGGAATTTCTTTGGTGGTGTCGGTTGGGGTGATATTGAAGACATAGACAAGTTGACAATGTTTGCTGATTATAGAGTGCCACAGGTTTTGGTGTATTTTGGTGTTTTGAAGTATAGTAGCGACTTGATGCAAATATTGAAGAAAGGTGAGTAACGCCTACTGGAAAATACGATAGAAAAAAAATAATCCAATTTTGAAAATAGAATTGAAATATTAGTCTGCTAGTCAAATGTCATTAAATTTTCAAAGCTGTCATTTGTATATTATTTATGGCGACAATTTGAAAATTTAATTTTTGCGGGAAAAATGAATTCAACAAGAGAACATTTTCCTTCAATCATTTTTAATAACTCATTGTGGTCTAAACCAGAAACATAGTTATGAAACCCTATCCAGTGCCACTATTTATAACTGGTTCTGTGACTTTAAATGTGGTGTGACGGCGGTGGCAGAGGAAAACATCAAAACTGTGCGGCTCATGATTGAAGCAGACAAACGAACGACATATCAGCAGATACGGGCATCATTAGGTATTGGTATGAGTCAAGTTCAAACTATTTCACACGATTGCCTAAGGGTAAGGAAGCTTTGCGCCTAGATGGATTCTTCACAATTTGAGCGAAGTTCAAAAACACTGTCGCATCTCCAAAGGCTTGATAGATTGAAAATGCTCTTTTTGATATATTTAGTAATAGGTGATGAAAGCTGGATCTACTGCTATGAGCCTGAAACTAAACGGCAATCTGCGCAGTGCATCTTTCCTTTCAAAAGAGGTGCCGACGAAAGTGAAGAATGAACGGACTGTTGAAAAGAAGATGATTGCTTTCTTTGGCAGATCGGGCCACTTTGCTACTATAACTTTAGAAAATAAAAGAACAGAAACTGCGGATTGGTATGTGATGAGATGCTTGCCTTCTGTTTTGAAAAAAATCGAAAGAATGACGCCCACGAAGCAGAATGATCCTCCATCACGACAGTGCCCCAGCACTCAAACAGCAATTTTTGAGTACTGTAAATGTAGAGTTAATGGGTCATCGGCTATACAGTCCCAACCTTGAGCCCTTTAATTTTTATTTGTTCCCTAAAATTAAGGACAAATTCAGAGGAATACGCTTTATGAATGCAGAAGAGGCTGAATGCATCACAGAATGGTTCCATCACATGTAAAAGTGTGATTGACGCGGAAAATACTTCGAAAAGCAATAAAATAACTTCTATCTTTATATCTGATTTCATTTTTAAATTCTTCAGTGTCACCCACCTATATGACATACTTATTAGCCCGATTGGCCCAGTTGGTAGTACCCCTGCCTGCTGTGCAAAAAGTCCCGGGGTCGATTCCCAGTCTGAGATTAATTTGTGTAAATTCAAATGTTTGTTCGGGTCTGGGTGGGGTATTTGTCACTGGATCTACGACATAGGGAATCCTAGTGTGGGCTATTGAGTGTAAGTTAATTATTCATTGAAACGTTCACGTTGTCAGATAAAAAATCCAGTTTCCAAATGACAAATGTTTCACTTAATGAAATTTCGATAGTTACATATAATTGTCCTTTATTAATATTTATTACACAATAATACTCATTTATTTATTTAATTAGAATCATTTTATTTAGTTAAAATCAGTAGTAGTAGGCTATTCCTTTTCAAGTTTTTCCAAATTGGTTATTTTTTTAACAGATGAGCTACTACCCAACGGTTCGAGAGAAGAAGTGGAGATCCGAGGCTGTTCCATTCATGCAGTAGAGCTACTGAAGAAGAGACTACAAGAGAAGATAAAGGTGAGTGGTGCGAACACACGGGTCCCCAACTCGAGCCTGATCGACTATTACTTGTGGTGCTACAGGAGACAACATGCTGATGAATTGGAGAAAGTACCTTTTCATAAGACCTTCGGGATATACTATTGAGGTGCTGAACTTAGTTGTAACTACTGGTGGCTAGTTTTCGGTAATTTTCTCAAACGTTGAAACTTATAAGATTATTTTTCGTTTATTTTTGTATTTTCCAAACGTTGAGAATTTGAGAAAATTTTCCGACTTTCCACACGTTGACAATTAATAAAAAAATGTAAATTGCCAATTTCTAGTCGTGAAACGTTTCTGTAGCGATGTTTACAACCTTTGATTTTCAATTGCCTTTTTTAATGTTTAAATCGGCTCAAGAATGGCTTGAATGTTTATAAAAAAATCTACAGACCTATGAATTATTATTGGCGTAACTAGGATATTCTTAATGCATTGTTCATTTGCATATTGAAATATAAATAAAAAATAAAATGTATCGTTGCAATTCACGAGCTCGCGTCAATATTGCCTGTGCATAAATGTCCGTATAATATGTGGAAATTAGCTCTTCCATCTATGTATTTAAAGGTATTTATTTTGAAAGCGGGTTAAAGCTAAAGTTCAAGTGTAAAGATATATCCCAAAACTATACAGAATTTTGTCCTACCCACGTCCCAAGAAGTCTATCAGAAGTCTATCTATAAGAAGATTCAGGATGCGCGGTTAAATTGGTCAGTTTTTACTGGTAGTGTGTAGCCCGCTGAAGGATATCATGTTTCTTGTGTAACCACTCTCTGTATTGTGGTCCCGTTTTGTGAGTTACAAGAACAAAAGTGAACCATAACGAAAAGATCTACATCGTCTTACTTTAATAATTACAAAACTATTAGTCTTAGAGACATAAATCTAGTGTCATTATTTAGCTTATATAGTCAGCTCGCTGTTACGACCTTGAGTTTGCGTCGGGGCCGGGGGGGTTGCCCGGGAAGGGGCACCGCGTAGAATGGCCGAAACTGGCGCTCTCGCTCTTTTCTATTCAGTGTAGCTCACGACTCAGCCTTGTTAGCGCCGTGATTCGTGCGTGTTTGTATAGAGTTTATCTAGACCGATTGATTTAAGCAAAAATTAGTGTAATTTGGACAACATTTATACGTAAAAATAACAAGTAAGTCTATAAAAAAGTATTGAATAGTACATTACTGTCTAGGCCCGAAATAAAGCAATTGACGGCCGAGTAATAGTGGAAGAACGAGGCGAAGCCGAGTACTTTTCTCTAATTTGCGAGGAAACAATAAACAAATTAATACAAGAAACAGAAGTTTCATTCCTGCCAATTCGACTGCGCGCTTTGTTTGTTCTTTTTTTAAACTTTTGAAAAGAAATGCACATTCAGCCTTTATAATAATAAATATCGTGTACCTAAAAAAACCTAATTTATGTTAGTGTGCACTAAAAATAACCTCGCTACTGTCCAGCAATCTCTATTATTGCCGTGTTGGAAATTACTGGCGTGCGTATAGAAAAGAGCCGATTGACGTATTTTTTTTTTTTAAATAATGAAGCCATTTCCGAGCAAGTAGGAGAAAATACAATATGTCGGCCTTAAGCCTATCGTTGGAAAGAGGAGGTTATGGGCCACGCACAGGTACCCTAATGTCCGGCGCCGAGCGAGCGAGGCGGTTTCGGGAGCGTCGCAAAGCTGCCACGGCACGCTTAGTGAACGACGCCGACTCCGCGAGCATCTCTACCTCTGCTGTACCTGTACCAATATTGGGACGTAACGAGTGAAGATACCAGCGAGATAAAAGCGACTTACACCGACATACACGTTTCACGTTAAACCAACGGCCGTGTGCCCCGACACAGACCCACCCGACTTTTTCTGTGCGAGTAAAGTGGGTGTCCTCACTAATACACTGCCCACGCTTTATTGCATACCAAAACAAAAGACGATAATATTGTATGCTGCAAATACATAGAATTTATGAAAGAGGCCGTGTTGTCGCTACGAGTGATCTCTGCTAGACAACGTTCGGGACCACGGAAATGTTTTATATTATATTTTAGGGCCTATACGGTCTGCCCAAGCAGTCGGCTGTTCTGATGCAGTTATGCCGACTGCTAACTAACTGCACTTGCGCAGCTAGCTGACAGTTTAAATGCAGACCGTCTGTATAGGCTCATATTTGTAATCATATTTTGTTTCTAGATTATTTTTGCTATTTCATAAGAGCAGGCATTTAAACTATAGAATCTAACAGAACTCATGGTAATGGCCATCATGACTCATGGACTCTGCTTACGATTAATTTAAATAGTTATATTGTTACAACATATATTTTTGTATAATTTTTTTTTTTCAATTTTTAACTTTCTGTTTGTTTTCGCACATGGAATATTTTGTTACAATTAGAATTCTGTTTTATGCAAAAAGCTTCACGTAACAATTACATAGTAGTTAACTAAAAACCATAAATGGAGGTGTTTAATGGTTCCAGTCTTTGAGAATATAAAATAGTGGTGGGTAATCACGACTTCTCGGAGTGTTTCAGCTCACGTGATCCCGCTCTTCGCTTGCGGATCCCACTCCTCTTAGTTACCCCTCAACTCTTTTGATTCACCTACTTATTCACCTTCCGAGAGCGTTGCATTCCCTTTCCATAATGGTCGTTGCATAAGCAAAAAAAAGGTCACGCCATCGTTGCATCTCGCATTTGCTTGGGCAAATGCTAACAATACTAACTAACAATTCGATGGAACAATTAAGGGTTTCCGCTCTCTTTTGATTCATTGAATCCGGAGTCACCCATCACTACGTCTTAGACGACCCCGACGACTCAATTACTGCTGCCAATGCGGCAGCTCTTACACCACACTCACAGATACACCGTCCCCGCCGGCGGAGACGTGGACGTTCCCCTCGCTACACCATCAACACACACCGGTCCTCAACCAATACTTTTACCAGGTACCGGTACGTGCCTGGGCGCTTCTCACCGACTCGCGATCCCGCGGTATCCCCCCAATGCAACGCCCTAAGCCGAGGTCCGTTCCTTCCGCCGGTTTACCGGCCGGGGAGGCCTTGGGCTCGTTGCAACACACATTTTGTTCCTGGCTGAGCGCTTTCTGCGCTCGCCCTAAATTAAACACGACCGGTGACTCTTGATAGGCCACAAGGACCACAAGAGTTTAGCCATTCCGAAAAATAATTACTCATCACTAATATAAGACATCCTTTATATCGAATTTATTCAAATAGTGTTCATAATTGTGTAGGTAGGTATATTATTTTGATCTAAAGGATGTACCGATTACCTACTTATTCCTAGTTGTAAACTTGCATTTATAATTTTAGAAAGAAATCTTTATTAATTTGTATAAAGTGATATTTTTATGCAATAATAATATAAGTGCTTACATAATTTAAAAAAAAATGACTAACTTGAGTAAAACTCTTTGAGATAAGTAACGATTGTGATTATTTACTTGTTTAAATCACTATACATAACAGTCTTTTATTCATATTTTGTTTTTATAGACGAAGGCGGCAGACGAGCATACAGTCCACCTGATGGTAAGTGGATACTGTCGTCCATAGACACCCGCGATACATGCCATTAGTACAAAATAACAAACGGCATGCCCTCGGATGCGCTGCCAACGTTTGGAGATAGAGGAATGGATTTGGAGAAAGGGTTGGGAAAATGGGGAGGAATGGGATGGGAATGGGCTCTGGCACGAGATGTGACTGGCACTCACTATCGAAACAAGGGAACTAAGCAATTGTTAAATTTTTATAGGGATTCTTTTAACACGGAATATGTCTACAATGACATGTAACGAGCTTTGTCACGAAGAATACTATTCCACGTGTTTCGGTAGTGAGTGAGAGTCCATTCCCATCTTATCGTATCCCTCCATTTTCCCAACCCTTTCTGCAAATCAATTCCTACATCTTAAAAAGTAGTCAGCGCATTAGCGGACATTGTCATTCTGGACTGGTGTTACCGCTGGCGATGGTACCACCCATATGTCAATGGACGACAGTATCCACTTCTATCAGGTGGACTGTATGCTCGTCTGCCATCTTACTACAATAGATATTGTATTAAGATCTTACTTCTTACTAAAAATAGATATTGTAAGCGACAAATGTCAAATTACAATTTTTTGTTTAATAACTTCTATTATCAAGATAGCCCTATATAGGTAGGCATCAACCCTCATATACATAGATTAAAAAAATAGACATCAACCTCTTAATATTTTTTTTTGGATAATTTTGTCGCTTACAATGTGCTGCCTGAAGACTGGACACTGTTTTGGAGTATTTTTTTAAGGTAAAGTTGAAATAAAGAATCATATTGTTTATAAATAGTATTTTATTTACTGGAACACCCCTTATATAGTACAATATACGTGTTTTTACATGTGAGTGATTGCCCAATCAGATTTCTATCACATTATGACTTATATAATAAGACAAATATATATATTAATAATGTATTGCACTTCTTAAAATATGACTTATGGTGGAGCGAAAATGTTTTTTTAAAGTTGCGATTACTTATATGGGGAAAATATAGGTTTATTACGTGTGAAGTTATTGTGTGGAAGCTGAGCCCTATTGGACGTCGCATTCAGGTGCCGATAGTAAGTTCAAGTTCTATATACAGGTTTTATTCCAATGCACTAAGGCGATACATATAGTTCTTTAATGAATATATTGAGACCAATTTGCTATCAATATGATAAGTTACTATTGTAGGGTACTCTATACACACAAAATTCGATTAATTTTTGTTTCATTCATTAGAATTCATTAGTTTTTGTGTAACTGATTGTTGCTGTTTGAAATTATGCAGCATATAAAAGATCCGCGTAGTAAATAAAGTACCTAACTGTTTTTGAAAAAAATGTCTACTGAAGCTATTTTGTAAGATATGTAGTAAACATTAGAAGATAATGCAATGTCTTTATTATACAGTTGCTAAAGTTTAATAGCTATTTAATAGAGACAGATCGGATAGCCACCCGTTCTCATTCATCGACGAAGAAAATTTCCGAAAAAATTAAAAAATATATAATGAAATATATAATATGGACATTGTAAAGATTAGTTTAAAACATATTAATGGATATTTTAACTATTAAAAAGGTGTATGCACGATGGGTTCAACGAATACTAACCGAACGCAAACAAGAAATATCGTCTTGAAATTTTGAAGCGAAATTTCATAATCTTTCAATCATATTTAAGTATAAAAAATATTCGTAAAAGTAGTCACATCTGCTGTAGAATACGGACGAGAATCGAGAGATGGATTTATTAAAATATCGCGTATATTGATTTTTTTTTATAGACAAGGGGGCGGACGAGCATGCGGTCCCACGTGATGGTAAGTGGTACCGCCGCCCATGGACACCTGCAACACCAGGGGGTATGCGGGCGCGCCGACGACCTCGCAAAATCCTATACACAGCTTTCTTGAAGAACCCCATGTCGTAGCTTAATGTGATTGTCGTACGGTGAAACAAACAATTTGTTTTTTTTGTATTTAATGATATAGTTAAATAAATAAATTGCAAGTAATAATAAATTAACGTAAAACATTATAAAAGTCATTAAAAAAAAGGTGTTTTATTAAAAAATAATTTATGAGTTACATTTTATCAGAATATTCACAATGAATTCCGTATTGCCGTTTGGTTTACCTTCGTATCGCCACCTTAAAACATTCTTGTATGTGATTAATTTATATATGTGTATTAGTAGTTTCAGTGTACATCTTTTTAGCATATAGGTATATGATTTCTACATCGCTCCACCCTAATTGACTATTTTGCTGGTCACTCACATATACACAGAGTTTTTTTGCATCTACAGAGCAGACTGCTTTTTACGTGACATTGGCTTAATGCACAAACCCTTGCCCTTGCCATAAAAAACTGATTTCACACAAAATCGATGTTTTGGCACTATCGAATTTATATTTAATATATAATTTATATGTCTAGTAGTATAATAGTATGAACGTAGCATGGGGACGCCCTCCGGCCAGATAGATTGACACAGGCCGATGGTAAGTGGGCAGTAAGTAGGTAAGCAGTGGTATGAAATATCTAGGTATTCATTTAACATTCCTACTTATTACGATTACTAATTTAAATTATGGACCTATTTCAAAGTCTCGCCACCAGTTTTAAACTACAATAGTTTTAAAATTTTCTGTTGACTGTATGTACCCCGCGCGCCGCACCTGCCGTACCCATGGGAATATAGTTTCCCCATTAAATAATATCGAGAGACGAAGTAATATCGCAAATGTGGTCGAAAATATGCACATATACTCGTAGGTCGGTTTTCAACTATCAAAGAAATTTACAATAATATTACATAAATAAATAATGCACAAATACATTTAATAAAAATCTTTTTTTTAAAGAATAGCTGGCAGATGAGAGGGCGGGCCACATGATGGTGTGGTTACCGCCGCCCATGGACACCTATAACACTGGATGGCGTGCGGGTGCGCTACCGACAGACCCCAATCCTGTTCACAGATCTCTTGAAGAGTCTCGTGGTCATGACTCATGATAGATCTTAATTAATAGCGGTCATAGTCCGTTGCAAATACTATACCACACTTGTTTACGCATTTATGCATATGTGAGAGACCGGAGTTATAATTAAAACCAATTATTACATAAAGAATGACAACCACTAGAGAAAAATAGACAGTTACTTTGCTTATATACAACTTTGGCATTAGCTAATGATGACTTAATGTCTTAAATAAGGATTACAAAATGGCACTAAATATTTACAATGTAACCTAAGACACAATATTACAACTTATTAAAACGTGACCGCCACAGATATAGTACTAAAATATAAACCAAACGCAGGATTGTACCACTGCTATAGCTCTGTTTATCCATTGATATAAGGAAATTCAATATACTGGCAATGAGCTGTACACCGTAACGCCTTTGCTCTACACAAAGGACCATTTAAAAACGCCGCACACTGGGGCAAGATACCCTAATATGTGGCAGAAAATGCGAAAAAAAAAATTCGATTTTGAACTATCTAATACAACTGGCTTCTAGTAGACCAATGCTTCATTTGACACTTTCAAATTGACCGATAACTTACACGCATTTCCTATTATAATCGAAGTTTGTGGGTAGTCGTGAAAGTGCGACTGATTATAAATTAAATTGCTTTTATTTTATTTGTGTTGTAGTGTCGTGGTATTATTATAGAAAATTAGCTTAATTTAGCTATGGAACCTTCAAGTTCAGGTAAGTCGCAATATTTTAGCAACATTTAATTCGGTATTAGGGTACAGTAAACATATAAAACCAAAGAATACATTTATAATACTACGATTTTCACTTAATTCAAAAACAGCTAAAGTTTTAGTTATGTTCTCCTGTGAATTCTAGATTAGTTTTTTTTTGTAAACAACCCATGCAATATCAGCATCTCGAAACTAAAAAACTATTTGCTACTTTCTGCTACTTTAAACATTACAGCGATTTTTGTAGTTTTACTATTTAATTTCCATTATGCAACATTAATTATTTTGTTCTAGGATCGAGTTCAAATACAATATTTATTTCAAGAAATGAACTTGTTAACATAATGCGATGCTCGGGAGAAAGAAGCTTTGAAAAACAATTCAATTTTTTGATTTTTCAGTTGCGAAAACGTACAAAATGTGATGATAAAGTTGATATTAATTTTAATCAAAAATTGTCAAAATTTAAGTATGAATATAGGTCAAGATGGTCAAAAGCTTGTAGAATTGATGGAAAATTTAGAAAAAGTAATAAGGATTGGCTTGAGACATCAATTTCGTTTCCTATCATCACGGAAAAAAATTTGAAGAAGAATCGCGGCCGACCGGAAATTTCATTTGAGTTATCATCTGAACGTTCAAAACGGGCCAAAACGCAGTGCTTGCGTGAGTCAACTTCTGTCTCATCATTAGTTCACGCTACTTGTATGAGTCTTCGCGCAGATGGGCAAATTCAAGCATCAAAAGTTTTAAAAGATATTGTCGCTAATCCCGATACTGCCAAAGTTTATAAGGAAACTTGCACATTGACACCCAAAAAACAATGTTTGTCAGCCGAAGATGCTCTGGCTGTTTTAATTAATGCAAAATTGTCTCGAGAACAATATGATGTAATAAGACAATGTGCTCCTGATAAATTCCCATCCTACAAAACTGTACAAACAGCAAAAAAGTTATGCTATCCTAAAAATATTACAGTGAATGAAACTAGCGCTTCCGTCCCATTGCAAGCTCTTTTAGATCATACTACAAAACAGTTGTGCCAAACATTGGTACCTATCATCAAATCTCTTGAAAAAGTTAATGATTTTGAACTTATTTCTAAATGGGGATTTGATGGATCTTCAGGGCATAGTTCCTATAAACAAGCATTTTGTAATTTAGAAGCAGACGATTCAGCTGTTTTCATAACATGTCTAGTTCCAATCCGTTTAATATCTGGAAAAACAATAATATGGCAAAATCCGAGTCCAGCTTCCACTCGATACTGCCGCCCCATTAAAATAGAATTCAAGAAGGAATCCACTCTTGTTTCAGTTACAGAATGTCGTAATATAGAAGATGAAATTAAAAACCTTACGAAAAGCAATGTGACCATTGAGACAAAACAAATAGAGATTAGTCATGAATTGATATTTTCAATGGTAGACGGAAAGGTCTGCAATGCTCTTACAGAAACTACGTCGACAATGATGATAAAGTTCTTATTTTTCGATATAGTTTAATAAAAAAACTAATTATTATTACCGTTTTCAGATCATATAATAATGATAATTACTTGTTGAATTATAAAATTAATTTTTCAAATTAAAATATAAAATTTTTTTTCAATTGTGGAGCCCCCCCCCCTCACACACACACCCCGTCACACCTTCAGCCCATCCGACATCTTTCTCGCTCGTTCCGTCCTATTAACGATATGCCTCACTAGTGAAAAAAATAGGATGTGCAACTCGTACGATGCGTAGCCGATTGCTTACACTGGCAGCTATACGCACTCGCTTCGCTCGTGCGATGCTGCCAGCGTGCCCAGTCGGCTACTTACCACCTGAGCTGCACAATATATTATAAATATCTATTTTAGTTATATTTAGCATCCACAAAAGCAATATTGCTAAACAACGTATTTAATGCCAAAAAAAGGGTATCTTGCCCCAGTGTGCGCCGTCTAAATAGTGACCGCTACTGTGCGTTCACAGTTATTTACCTGTGACATTTGTCTTTGTCTCTGCCCGTACGTTGTAATAAAATATATTAGAGCCCATAGTTAAAATATTTTGTCGGGAATGCTACAAAGTAAATATGGCAACCCAGTGATCAAGCTTGCAACTGTTTAGCTAGAGGTAAAATAACTGTGAACGATACAATACGATAATTTGATTAGTCAAAATGGCGTCAAACAACGTTGTATTATGGAACTGAAATGACCAATAGGAAAACATGATTATCTACTTTCTCTTTCACACTTTTCGTTTTATTATTTCACCATTCCTTTGTTTCGTTAAATAAAAATACCCAATTTAAAGTTCTCCTTGCAAAGACTACATAACTTGTTTATAGCTAAACAAGTTTTAGTCAATTTTCTTGTGATCGTCGAAAACGATGCTATATCGAGACTACTAAATAAAATCAACCGATTTCAAAAGTAATTTAAAATAATAAAAGATTACAGATCGACTTTGCTGGAAACATCTTGAATTGGATAAATACCAATATCTGACCGTTCTTTGCTTAGATTTAGACAGACTGGAAACTAACCTCTATACAGACTACATAAGGTCTACATTTATAAACAACTGATTCTAACGTCGACAATCGTCTGTTTAATCGGATCTCGGTATAGATCTCTATTGTTTTAAGAAAAATGGTATTTAGAAAAGAGCATTTTGTTTCAGGGAGTGTCTAAAGTCTCTCAGTACAACCAGAAAATCGGCCTGAAACTTTAATCTTCAGAATACATACATCTAAATAGAAATCAAATAGGTACATAGCATCATATTATATAGGTACAGAATTAAATAAAAAATAAATACACTCATTTAAGACTTTATTTACTTATTTCGTCAAAACTAATAACTTTTGTTCTACGACTATTTTAGGTAATTATTTTACACATAACTAATTTTTTAGTTACCGCTACTGATATGTACATCATTCATTCTTGAACTATCTTTTTGAATTCTATCTTTAGGAGTTAAAGTCGATGCTAATCCAGGCCGATTAAATCAATCAAATTTTTTTACTCGCCTTGAATCTATTTATTTCGACCTGGAATTTATTCACTTTTTCTCATACAAAATTACTCCCATCGCGTACGTACGCTGGCATCGAATTATACACGGATCTAATAATAGAGGTTCGTACGAGTAGGTATAGTATGAGTTTAGTTTAATTTGTTAGTAGGAAAGGCAGTGACTTAATCTGAAAATACCCTATTACGAGTAGCTAGTAGAGAATCAAGGCATTGTACTATTTGATATCAAAATAAATGGATAGATGGATTTTTTTTTCTCTTTATTTTATTTAGGGGCTTTTACACCGTTTAAAATGTCAGCCAGATGGATGGATGTAATGAAGTGTACGTACGCGGTGCGAGTTTTAATTTTAAAAAGTTTAAATTTTCACGAAATAAATTCAATGTTAAGAGGTGCAGACAGTTTTTATTTAACCCTGTACATATATAATACGATACTTTGAACTTTCGGTCCCACTTTCCGACACTTTATTTATATAATAGAAGGTACATTAACAGTTATAAAAACCAATTCCGTAGATACTTTATAACGATTTCTCTAGGAATTCCACAACATACCTGCTTAGAACCCGCTCATTTGAGAAGAAAACACGTCACTACGTCTCGCTAACATTTGATTAATATAAAGCATAGCACGTGACACTGATGGGTTACGTCGGAGGTTAGTACGAGATGGAACCTCCTCCAGCGACTGATGAGTGCGCGCGCTGATACACCGACTCGGTACAAAAAGCGACAACGACAGTAATGACAACTTGCCTCGCAAAACTCTAATTACAAACATTTTAATAGACAAGTAAAGCCGAAGTTCAAATGTATCACATCCAACCATTCCTACGACGAACAACGATGGATATAAATACGGATATTTTTTTTTGTATATAAAAAAGTGGGCGGACGAGCAAGCGGTCCCACGTGCGTGATGGTAAGTGCCCATGGACACCTGCATGGGTATGCGGGCGCGCTGCCGACCTTGCCAAATCCTATTCACAGCTTTCTCGAAGAACCCCATGTCGTAACCGTACCTACATTTTCCCATACATGCACCTGAGAAACAATCTGTGAATTTGACTATAATTCGGATTTTAGACACTCCACGATACAACAATTTAGCAAATAATTAATAAGACGCACGTGTCACTGAATCGCTCACAGAGCAACTTCGCTGCGCCTGTCAAAAGTCTTCACACTGACACTACAGTTAGGTACAGTTTAAATAATGTCACAGTTAAACATTTACTTCAAAAACACTATTTTCTACTGACCCTAGACTTCAGACTTTCAAAGAACGCCAACTTAGACTTTATTGTACCTGGTTGCGGTAAAGGCTCTTCAAGTTCTGTAGACTCACTTATAATCTCATTGGCACCTTCTGGTGATTCTTTTAATCCCCCTGGAACTTTCAGTGGTGTGGCCAAAGACATTTTGAGGCCCTCTCTGAACTCCCTGGAGAGGCTTCTTGCGGTTAGACTATGCATGTACGTTTGTCTGTTTGTGGACCTTTCTGTCATTTCGCCGTTGAGGAGGTCCTCTATGCTCTTGCGTCGCTTTAAAACTGGCTCTTGAGGCTGTAAATTTATTTATTTATTCATAGTTTATTGCACAGAAATATTGTATGGACATAAAGCCTTATGGCATTCTCTAGCAGTGAATACATAAAACAGAACACACAACACACAGAATGGGTGCATCGCAACAATAAATATTGGAAATTTAAAGAATATTCTAGAATTAATATTTGCATTATCCTTCTTAATTTATTTTCTTTTTACTTTATTTGTTGTGCACTATTCAAAGACTGCAATTATCAGTTTGTGTTCCGTATACAATATATGCACTCGTATGTATTATAATTGATACGTGTTAAAAAGAACACGTTAAAACGCTAATTGCTGTGCCGTACGCGGTCCATAATGTTATAGATTTTAAGTTCATCAATTTGTAAAACATTATGGACTACAATATACTTTATTTTCTTTATGTTCATATTCATTTATATTTATATATTCAATACTTGAGTATTGAATGATTAAAAATGAATTAGAAATAAATAACCTCACCCCGTGGTCTACACTAGGTAGACTTTGGAGGTGTCGTAGATTCAGCGACATGTAGGTACGAAGGTGAATACAAATCACCTAATCTTGGACAAATATTTGTCTTTAAACAATTTTTTGTCACGGCACGTAGAGGCTAATTGGGTCCATCGATAGATAACGTGGCACCGTTTACTTGAAATTGAAATTGCCTAAGTACTTATAAAATCGTACTTGTTAAACACGAGCTTGTAGAAAGAGATATTTAATTTTGCTAGGTCAAGTTTGGTAAGAGTCTGCTACGAGTATATTGTGAATTCTTACTCGAAAGTTATTTACGAATTATATAAAACCGAGAAATTAACAATTCAATGTCAAAGGTTTTATATAAATTCACTTGAAAACTTATAACAGAAAATACATACGAAAAACACAATTATTTTCATTCAATACCATAACGTTGACGGGCCATGTTTTGATGAAATCGCAAACAATAAACAATTGGATTTTCCCAAAGATAAAAAATATATATTAAAACTATCTCACCGTGACGTCCACTATGGACGGCCCGTTTAAACTGTCCATGCTGACAAATTTCTTCGCCAGTTCTTTCACGCTGGGCAAATGTTTAAGTACCTCCTCCTCCTCAGCAATTGCTGATTCGGTCTCACTGTTTTCTTTTTCAATAACTTCTATCCTCAAACTGTCTTCCTGGCCGTCTTCATTGTAACTGAGCGTATCAATCGTCTCTCTTGGGATGTTGTTATCTGGTATATCGATGTTGTCATTACCGTCAGGCGCCGGCTCATATCTTAGAGATAAGTTATCATCTTTGCTTTTCACAACCTTGCCAGTTTGTACATTGTAAACTTTAATTGAGTCTTCCAAACTGCTCGAACTTATATAAGAGTCGTCTGCGTCGGCTGGCGATTTTGGGAGATTGTCGTTTGTATTACAAACATTTGTTTTAGTTGGTATCTCGTGGTTATAAGCTGCTTCTAGGATTTCATTAATCTTTCTGTCAGTTTCGTCATCTATTAAAGCAGGTTCAGCCGAAAATAATGTTTGTTCGTTAACATCCTCGTATTCAATTAGGATTTCAGTTTTTTCCTGCCATATCGTATCCGCTTCTATCGTCTTATCGGCAAACTTTGTATAATGTTGATTTGTTGCAATCGTGTTGATTTGTTTTATTAGTAATCCCTGAAATAAGTATATATACATTATGATAACGTGTTATCAATGCGTTCATTGTTGATTGTGATATCTATTAATTACTGTGGAATAAAGTCATCAGTATTTTCAATGATTTTACAAATAAAACCGCTGCGCTTTCTAAAAGCCCCAATTCATGCGTATTTACGATATAAAAACAATATAAATTTTCCTACTGTAATTTCAAATTTCATATAGAAAGTGTATTTTTGGAAGCATTTTCAATTGTGCCATTTGCATAAGTACAGTGGAATGTTTAGCAAATATTTAGTGAAATATTGATAAAACTATTCTCTTAGAGGAAATTAAAATATCTCTTTGTTCGAAAGATGATGACTGTAGCGATAGAATGATGATGTATTTGAAGCTTATGTGCTGATTTAAGGAGGATCATGGCTGTAAAGAAATAATTAAGATGTGTTAGTCCCGTGGCAAGCCATCCAATGCGGTTAGTCAAAAACTCAATCGCCAAAATCATACAACACTCACCACTAAATTGTTCGAGGATTACTGGTAGTACTAGTACTGAAAATTTTAATAAAAAGGACAAACTGTGCATTACTAGATACTCTCGTATTAATACAGGTGCAGAGTGCTGTTAGTCTGCTATTTATTTAAACAAAACATGCCAAATTTAACACACATCTGGATGCTACTGTGTGTCAAAACGAAGATATTTTAGATTTATTATATGTAGTGGTACCATAGCTTCAAGCAAGAGTTCCTCTCACCCATTGTTTTTTCTTTATAAAAGGTTACTGTGATGTCAAAAGTAAAGACTACTTTAAATGGCGGGATATCTATGTATGTATCGTACATAGTAACAGAGATTCGTATTGAGAGATTAAGAATTAGATACGCATAGTCAGTAGAAGTGCTTTAATTTGAAGTGTATTAGAATAGAAATTAATGGAATTTTGAAGGCGTTTATTCACCATAGGTCGGTATGAAACCCTTTGTTTAATCTTAGGCTTCCACCGAATGTATAATTGAGATTCGGCCGACGCTTGGCACGATATATATCTGCGCTCCTCAAGGTGTTGCTGCGCCTAACATTTGAATAGCTCTCAAAGAGGTCTTCGGTTATTTCAGGTTTATTTGGTATTTTAAGTCTAACTATATCCTCGTTTTCCACATAACCGTCACCTTCACACACATTACTTTGTCTTACGTTGGCGTATTGTCTGACATTGTGTTCGTCAGTTTGAGAATGGTCAGCGTTTTCGTTTTGTCTATCGGGGTTTTCGAAAATGGGATTTATGGCGAAATTGGGGCTTGCATTTCTAGGGCTGAGGACGGCTCGGACGATGTTTTGATGAAGGGAGCAGGCTTCCAGGTCGCTCAAAGAGCTGCTGGCACTTACAGGCGACGCGAGTTCACTATCGAAATTGTCTAAACTTGTAGACTTGTGCATTGACGATATGGAACTAGTGTCGCTGAAACTATTCTTCTTGCGACCGCCAGCAGCAGCCTTCGCTTCCTTTATGTAATAGTCTCTGCCGTAGCTGTTGGGGAAAGAGTTATTAGGTGTTATTATAAAGACTTACATTAATTTTGGAGAAAAAAGCGAATTTACAGAAGGTTTACACATTTACAAAAGCAAATATTACGGCGATAAACAACCGTTTGCTAAGGTTCTCACCGTTTATATTGAGGGATTTCTTCTGCTAAAATATCTCTTAGAATTTTCGGAGAAGGACTCGCATCTCTTAATTCGCTTGTGCCGTTCATATCATTATTAATATTGACGGTCAGCAATTGTTTCCTTTCACCAATATCTTTTACTGGAAGCTCTACTGCTTTATTATTAACGATTTCTTTTGCGTCTACAACATCCTTTGAAACGTTCCTTTTGTCTTCTTCTATATCTTTATTGGTAATGGTGATCATATCAAAGAAAGATGATGTGTTTTTAGCATTTAATCTCTTCTGGATAGCTTCAGGTGAATATGGATTGTTTGGCATTTCCACATAATTTAGCCATTTTTTGCGTTCTCTATATGCTATGGAACCTAAAATTTCATATATAATATGATTTTGTTTATAATATAATACTGGTAACTTAACGCAATTTGTAAAAAAATCGACTTTATATTATATTATTATGATTAGTTAGTTATAATAATTACCTGGTATTAAGTCTCCTTCATTGTCAGTGTCACGAGTTGGAATCCTGCGAAATAAATCTACGATTAATTACGTAGGTATATACAATTACATTTTTCCTTCAGATACGTAGGAAGGACCAATCTTCAAAAGCTTCCGCAGCATCTTCAATTTCAATAACTGTATGGAATTTAAAAAAAAAGAATTGTTGGGCACTAAAGGGTAGCTTTAAGTTCTATTTGATGGTTCCTTTAGTAGAGAGGATGGTTAAAGGTAAGGTAGCAATAATATTTACTGTTGCGGCTCATCATCAAAATGTTTTCTTCGCAGACTATCTGCATACCTCTGCACTGGTACAGTTACTGTCTCTTCATATTCGCCTTCTCGCTCGTGACGACTTAGTGTGTTTGTATTACCTATAACATAATAAAAAATCCCTTTACATACCAGAAACATTTGCAAGGTGATTAATTCACCTAGAAAAAAAAAACGTTCTTACTTCTGTTGTTTGTGTGTGAATCCACAACATCCTTATTTTTATTTTCGTTTACTTTTACAGTCAGATCTTTGGAATAATCTTCCAAATTTCCGTTCAGCACGGTCCTATGTATTTCTTCTTTTAAAGAAAATTCCGTCTTCGACAGTGGACCGCTGTCCACACTAACGACTAATATAGAATCTTCTTTTCCGTTCTCTAACTGATTAATAAACTCATCGTTAACTTTGTCAATACCATTCATGGTCTCAATAACTTTGTTATTGGCTGCATCTATGATATTGCTTTGAGTGTATTCATTTTCATCAACTTTTTCAAAGTCATCAACTCCATCTGTAATTGTAAGGCTATCTGGTTCAAAGTCTAGCATGTCATCTATTTTAGTTTTTCCTCCTATAACATGTTTAGAGTCAAGAACTTTTTTGATGTCACTCTTGAATTCCGCTTCATCCTCAGCATCACTGCCATTGTCAGAAAGATCTGTTGTATCATCAGCATCTCTGTCTCCAATGAGGGCTCTGTATTCAGTGTTTGAGTTAGGTACCAGCATAGGGACTGGTACGGATTGGATGGTTTTTATCTTTTTCTTTTGGAACAACCAGTTCTCCTCCCAAGTGCCGTCGACGGCCTGAATTTCGCTGCCTGACACCTCGTCGAAATCACGTTCTTCATTGCCTGATTTATAAGAAAATAAACGTAATAAGTAGTTTTTCGTCTAACATAGGATTAGACAGAAGTCAAAGCTTACTGTTATAGTATATATATGTATAGTTATTATAAATACTTTCTTACCAGTTCGGTGTACGATGTCTCCACCGAATTCAGGGAAGGGAACCCGCCTTGGCAATTCCAGTGCATCATCTGTATCTCCCTCTTCCCAATCAGAAACTTCTTCTTCATCTTCTTCACGAAGCTGGAAATAGAGCACAAAAATGAATAGCTTAAGTATTATTTAGAACATAGAATTTGAGCTATTTCAGTTAATTATGGAGGTGTCATTATATAACTTAAGAAATTAGAAATACATTTGTGGAATAAAAATATCTATTTAGAAAAATGTCTGTGTTAGAATTACAGAAAGAAAAATTATGCGTAGAAAATATTAGATAATTTAATTCCAGGAACATAAATTTCGGGAAATTTCAACATTCAGTATTATAATACTTAAATTAAAAGTACCGTGTTCGAAGTATCCAAACGGGACCCTATTGCTTCTCGTCTGTTTGTTACAGCCCATTATTTGTAACCGAAAGCAGATGCAGATTTCTAGTTAGGTGCATCTTTGGAATACCTTAACTTTCAGATGTACTTATGTGTCAGTACATTACTTTTTAATATGACGAAGGTGATACTTACGGGCGGTGTCAGATCTCTATTGTGTCTGGAATGAATGGAACGAGGTGAGGAGCGCTCTGAGGGCGTAGGGCTGGCGCTTGCGGAATGGATGCCACTGCTGCGACCGCCCGATCCATTCTCGTTCTGATAGCGCTCGATCACCTGGAAAGAAAGTTGTTTACTGATCATGACGAATCTTAAAGGCGATACGATATAAGACAGGGTCTCGATCGGCTCAAAGTTCCAACACTTTCAACGTTTAATGTGGTTTTTAAAGTTTAACGACTGTACAATTGTTTATTCCGGTGTAGGTGGTCAGCGCACCGTATCGGGAAGCGCAGTGTGCGACGCCCTCCCCCCAGGTGACGCTGCCGCTGGTGATTGGATGAGAAGAGCCGAGGATCGTGTGGTGGTGAGCTTTGGGAGAGGCCTATATCCAGTAGTGGAGAGACATAGGCTGATAGTATGGTATGGTAAGTGGTCAGAGTCGATCTTTGTATTTTTGGGCCCACGTCGCCCGCGCAGCAGCAATTTTGCTGGGCTAAACAAATATCATTTTTGTTGTGCTTCATAACAATTGATCAAACTTCTTAAATATGCTTGTTACCCACTATAAAAAGATTTTATTGATTTATATTAAAAACAGACTTTAGACAAAAAAATATCTGGGATAAAAAGTAAATTTAAATATATTTGTTTTTGCGATCGGATTTCGTAATTATAAACATCAATGTTTATATGAAAAGTCCGCTATGTTTGGAGTTCTTTATTTGTTTTATTATAAGAATGTCAATTTATTAGATAATGTTTGTAAAAATGCGCTACTGTGATCTTGATAGCATTGTGAATGATAATAATAATTATTAATTAGACGCTATCTGACCTTGAAATATTTACACTTGCCGGATTTCGTAAATTTCAGCCACAAATAATTCTTTCTAAAAACGCTCTTGATATAACTATTGTGATCATGTGAATTGAGCGATTACTTTTCATATGTCGTTAATTTTGAAATATTAAAATATTTGTGCTTCATTTTTTGTACAAATTTGCTTACAACTACAACAAAACGTTAATGCAATACAAGATACAATTAGTATATATTTTTTTTTTCTAAAAACCATATCTGGTTTGTATGGATTGAGGCATCGTTGTTATATGGTTTTAATTTTTTAACGGAAAATTGTTTTTAGCGAAAAAATTGTTTAATGTACCTAATTAATGAGTAAAAACAGGACTCTAATAAAGAATTTTCATTCAAAATCGTGTTTTAACGGAACACAGTCTTTACTGACTCAGTCGTCAGAAGTTTTGCACTTGAAATATATCGCACACCACATGCTGAGAACCGGCATGACATCTGTCACATCTGTAGTGGAAACGCGACATCCCGATACGACCCAAGGACTAAGCCGGCTGACTATATTTTTAAATTTCTTTCTCGCCGCCAATGCTTTTAGCGTAAGTGTAGAAGCCGCTTTATAACTCCATTAGAGATTTTTCCTAGCGTTAATTCAGTTTAATAGTGTAGGCACTTCACATAATTAAGGCATTCGTCACATAATATCGCAACTCTTAAATTTCCGTTCCGAACAATTGACGACAAAAACTTTATCTTCGAGAAAGTAACTTACATAGTCATTGTTCATCTTCCTAATTGACACTTGAATCTGAAGACGTTAATTATATTTTTTTGTGATCACTGGAAACTAGCGGTGTTTGATGTTTGTTTACGCGTGTGCGAACACCTCCGTACTGCACAGTTGTAGGAAGAGCATGGATTGACAGATTAAATAGAAGCCAGGGTCGGCGATGGCAGTAGGTAAACGTGGAATAAATAACTGAAAATTATTTACAATAAAAGTATTTTACATATATTCCAGGAAATACTATGACAATTTCTCGTATATGTAATTTTTAGGTACATTATGTAGATGTTTCTGTATTTCAGAGGTATCGTTAAAAAAGAAACATCATTATTATAGTCGAAAACACCCGAAGTACTTATTTACGCGATGTAAGTAATTTTGATCTAAATCTAGATGAAACTAAATGTAGCATTCGAGGTAAGTAATTGAATTTAAACATTATGCATATTGAATCATTTCGTGTAATACTTTATCTTTCAATATATTTTATGTATGAATATCTATCTTATCGACTAATAAATTTTCGTTGATCGATGATATATTTATTTTTGATTTCTAATATATATAATTCTTACCTATTTTCTTCTGAGATACACATGCTATTATTTAAAATTGTTGGGTGGGGAGACAGCCGGTCGCTCAGACACATTCAACTATGTCTAAAGAAGAATGGACAGTTTGTGGAATCTGGGACTTAACAACAAACATTTACCACTGGAAATGTAAATGTTAGTAAGGTTAACCGCAAAGAGGTAGGATGAAATTGATTTTCAGACAAATTGATTGATTGTGAAAATATCTCTGGAAAATAAATAGTGAGTGCCACAAACAGAACGTGGAAGCTTCCGAGTTCACCAGATGGCAACGTCCATCTAGTGAATAATCATTCGATGGACAGGTTTCGTATTTCCCCCACGAGTGGAACGCCCATTAAGCGTATAAAAAACAAAAAAACTTACCATAGAAATAACATACAGAATTATCAATCCAATAATGGCATATAAAGTCATCATAGTTGCACTTTAAAACACTATATTGACACGCACAAGTACTAAAAGAACTATACCAATATTCGCGCCATTATTAACGCTCGGCGCGTAATAGGCAAATGAGCAAAATGGCGGGTGAAATCTAATTAAAAACTTACCATTTCTTTTAAAACGGCCGTACGGATCCAAGCTATTGTTATATGGACACCGGAGGTGATACCGCGATAAAGACCATATTTATCTTGAGATAACGTTCAGAATGGCGCTCGATAGGTTGTGGTTATCAGCAGAGGTCGGAATTAGGTAGTGTGATTTATGTACTTGCAATGATATTATAGAGCAAAAGAATAATATGGATATTCCTCAAATCCCGGGATTTCAGTTTAAAGCGTATTAAAAATCCGATGATTTGCAAAGTAAGAAAATGATGTATTTTTAGTCTATTAAAATGTATTGTATATAATTAATCAGTGTTTTAAACAATCAACCTTCAATTCAAAGCACGAAATCGTTTGATATGATATGTACATTATTTTTAGAATCCGTCATCATGACATGACATGAATATTTATATTAATTACAATATATTCTCCTTTTATTGGTGAACAACATTGCCCGCAGTCATACACAATATTATTATGCGATGTTAGCAATGTGCATAAAATGGCAACGTTGCTATTGTGCTATAGGCTGTCATAGGATATCACCATGACGAAGGGCCCAGTCAAAGAGGCTACTATCAGCAAGTGGATTAAAGATCACCCGGAGCTTATTTACGACTATGCAAGTAGGTCCATCTACTGTTCTAAATGTGAGAAGCACTTGAATGTAACTCACAAAAGCACTGTCAAAAGACATGTAGAAGGAGCAGTGCATAAAGGCCTGAAGATAGAAAAAGGGATTCCTTTAGAATTTTACTTCGACTTGATAGAATTTATGATTCTTAGTAACATACCATGGTACCAATTGAGTAACCTTGCGTTTATAACTGTTTTTAAAAAAGTATGTGTTGCAAATGCAACAACATTTCACTACCTAGTGAATCCTTACTGAGAAAAGTTTATTTAGTCCGGCTTTTTAAAAATCAAATTACAATAGATGCAAAGTAATATTGTAGATAAAAAGATATGGCTTTCAGTGGAAAAACTATGGATGTTCTAGGAAGAGCAGTTATAAATTTGCTGGTCAGACCGTTAGAACCCAATAGGGGCCATCGGCTGTACTTGGTGGCATGTAAAATATTAGACACCGTAAATGCAATAACTATATGTCAATTCGTTTCCGATTCTTTGAAAAATATGTGGGGAAGTTTATTTGAGAGTAAAGTAGATAATGTTTTAATTTTGTCCACTGACAGCATTGTATACATAATATTGGCTGGTCGAATATTAAAGGCAAGTTTTCCTAAAATGCTGCAATTAACATATTCAGCCCACGGTGTAAATCTTGTTGCGGAGCAGATTAGAAAAGAGTATCCTAATGTTGACAAGTTAATTTCAAATGTGAAGAAAGTTTTTTTGAAGGCACCAAACAGAATTAAAATCTTCTGAGAAAAGTGTCCTGATTTGGCTTTACCTCCTAAACCTGTAATTACGAGATGGAGCACCTGACTCAATGCATCATTTTACTACGCTAAAAATTTTGATAAAATTAAGTCTGTGTTATCTGTGCTGAAAAGCCGGGATGCAAAATCGATAGAAAATGCCATTAGCATCATTAATATTGACAACATTAAGGATGACTTGTCTTATTTTATACGAAAATTTTGAAATTATATCAAAAGCTTTGACAGCACTTCAGAAACCTGATCTATCTATAGTGGAAACTTTAGAAATATTTGATGAGGTGAGAATAATTTTGAGATGAGCAAACTGCGAGAGCGTAGAAGATAAAATAGAAAAAGTTATGTATAGAAATCCTGATTTGGAAACTGTCAGATATATAGCAAACAAAATTTCTTCTCATATTAATGACGAAGAGGAGGAAATGTATAAATTTGCTAATCTCACCTCAGTTGACGTAGAGCGATCATTTTCGATGTATAAATGGATTTTAGATGTTCGGAGAAATAAGTTAAAGCCGAGGAATATTGAAAAGGTAATGGTTATTTATTTTAACTGTCATAAAAGTAATACTGAAAAGAACATTACGACGGAAGCGACCACTTCAAATCTTAGTGGTTCTCTGAATCAATCAGATAAGGAAAATAATTCAGACATTGAAATTGTTTTAGCAAATAAATAAACTATGTAGACAGTGGGCCACAGATCAAACGATCAGATCAATATTCACTGCAAAACTCTCATATCTGAATTCATTAAGGTCGTTACAAATAGCAAATGGTTACACTTGATATGTTGCCCACTGTACCAATCTGAATTACTTTTACTTAAGATTTGATATGCAGGCTACTTTTGTTTTTTCATTATATTTTATGCTACCTATATTTAGGTTAGATAGAATGTAGGTTAAACATAAAAACTGAAATTGAATGTTAACGTGTGTATATCATTAATATATTAAGTACTATTGAATAATTTTGTTTTATTTATCTTATCTCTGAGATATTGATACAACCCTAAAAACCACCACGGTACCTTAAGATAGTAAATGAATATAGGCAATAAATTACGGTTCCCGGGATTATTATTCAGAAAATCCCAGAAATGTTCACGTTAATATCAACATTTCGTTGCAAGTACATAAATCACACTACCTAATTCCGACCTCTGGTTATCAGCAAATCACGCTAGATATCATAGTATTTTAATAACGGATGTGTCGGGTCCGTCTCCTAGTTTTGTTTTTGTAATTTGTGTTCGGTCCGTATCATACAAATCTCTCAGTTTGATTATCACGTTATATAACATAATGTCTGTAACATTCCAATGCTGGGCAAAGGTCGTTGTTTTCACTAACTGCTCTCATGTCCGAATTCTTCGAATCCGAAAATGAACTGCTAGCTGAAGTTTTACCATTACGCAACGATATGGGGATCTTTAAGAGAACTGTGAACAGGATTCTGCAAGGTCGTCAGCGCACCCGCATGCCCCCTGGTGTTGCAGGTGTCCATGGGCGGCGGTGACTTTTTACCATCATGTAAATTATCATGTAAATACCATCACCCGCCCGCTCGTCTGCCATTTATTCTATAAAAAAAATCTTTTCAGTTCTTATTTTCTCTGACTTCTGGACTGTCTAAATCGTGACTACATAGAGGAGAACGTATAAAACGTTGCCTTGAAGGGTTCTGGTACCTAGACCAAGCCTTAGCGTGCAGTCGCAAATAACCTTTTCTGAAGACTTGTTCAATTCTGCACCTAATTTCGAGCCCACCATCGTGCCCAGATATGTTTATTGTTTGACATATTATAAACTTGTACCATCAATGATGGCAGAAGAGTTTGGCTTAGGTGATCAGCCTGTGGTCAAACGAATGGATTCCACACAGCTTTATTTGCATGTTACGTATATGGCCTCAACTTTGTTAATACTGTTTTCTGAATATACAATCTTATCTGTCTAACTACCAAAAAGCAATCATAAGATTCGTGATGACCAAAGTGGTTACAAGGAATAATAATATGGCATAATAAATGATCTTCTGGGAAAATATTATTTTTTGAATTGGTAATTTGTATTTTTAGGGTGTGTATTGCATTAAAAAGCAGCGGAGCGAGATAGGTTGATGTTTAGATTTGGAAAATAGAAGTAGGTATATTGCAGAGTGGTGGAAATACTTGCGGGGTTGGTGTGGGCAGTTCGCAGCAAGCGCCTACAACTGAAAATCAGCGCTGCAGTACATGTTCGAGTTGTGGTCCTTTAGACGGGTGCAAATGTACACCTTTCTGTTAAGTAGGCTTTATTACTAATAGTGTGTAGTGCTACCTGGCACTAATAGATTTCTGATATTATTATTTATATACCTATTTTCTAGTGTAGATTTAACTTTTTTCACTGAGTTTTTTTGAAGTGGGAAAAAAAGCCTTTTAAAGTACTACCTATAAATTTTCTCAATCTCGAGCCCATTTCGCAGCCCTTTTTTTGAATTGGTCGCTTTTTTCTTGTGTTGTATTTAGTTACCCAGACTCTATTTGGGATCAAATTGCTACAGTTGTCATTCCAGGCGTTGTCTTTAATTTTTCATCATCTTTTATTTCTCAAGGACAAATAATATAAAATTTGTCTTTTAAACTAAAAAAAATGAATCCAAATTACCCTATTTTCATACATGTCCATGTTAATATGAGTTTAATGTTCATCGATATCAGCCTATGATGTCCAACTGCAGGATACAGATTTCCCGTAGTAATTCATCATCATCATCATCATCATCATCATCATCATCATCTCAGCCCTTGGACGTCCACTGCTGGACATAGGCCTCCCCCATTGTCCGCCATTTAGACCTATCGGCAGCGACCTGCATCCAGCGGGTGCCCGCAACTTTTATGAGGTCGTCTGTCCATCTAGCAGATGGACGTCCTCGGCTTCGTCCGCCGGTACGTGGTCTCCATTCAAGAACCCTTCTGCCCCATCGGCCATCGGTTCTTCGAGCTATGTGCCCTGCCCACTGTCACTTCAGCTTGCTAACCCGAGAGGCTATGTCGGTGACTTTAGTTCGACTACGGATCTCCTCATTCCTGATTCGATCACGTAGGGAAACCCCGAGCATAGCCCTCTCCATAACTTGCTGTGCGACAGTGAGCTTATTTATGAGGCCCATAGTCAGAGACCACGTCTCGGTGCCGTAGGTCATCACTGGCAACACACACTGGTCGAAGTCGTAGTAATTACGAGGGCCATAATTCACCACACAGGCCCAGTGAGTATTGGTGGATGTATATCCACCAATACTCATTATTAGTATTCCCCAGATTTTTTTATTTTCGGGCATGCAAGTCTGCCCATACCGCCTTCACCGCCTTCACCGCTTCACCGCTAAGCTAATGATAATTTACGGAGTCTCTTGTATAGGCACTTTTATATCTATACCAACTACTAATAGATCAAATCGTAGATCTGTTTACGTAGCATAGAGATGCCTTATCAAACTTTTATAATGTTTTTAAAAGACTAACTAGTGCACAGGTGATAAGTTCGACCTTTAGCGCATAGATAGGTAGGTACACCTTTAGAGCTCCATGTCAAGGTGAGACATAAACAAGCCATGTGCAACTACCGCGAAGATGGAGGATAATTACTCTTGGAATTATCTAAATAATGGGAATGCATTGTTTTTTTAAATAATAAAAAATAATCACTTACTTAATATAAAATAATTACCTTAATAGTTAGATGATGATGGTCATTGTCAAAATGTTAACTCGTATAAATAAGTATTGTTTAATGCACCTAATAAGTGGTTTAAATGAGTAATGGTCTCTGGGTAATCTACTCGTAATGGCTTGGGTTTTAATTTTTTTTTTATAGAATAAAGGCGGCACACGAGCATACAGTCCACCTGATGGTAAGTGGATACTGTCGTCCACAGACAACCGCGATACATGCCAACATCAGTCCAGAATGGCGAACGTTGGCACGCCCCCGGAAGTGCTGCCTACTTTTGCAGAAGGAATGTATTGGGAAAATAGGGTGGGGTAGGATGGGATGGGAATGGGTTCTGGCATACGTCACTCACTACCGAAACACGTAAGTACGTACTTTGGGGAAATACGATAAAGTAGGAAATGCAGTATATTTCAAGGTAGTCTTCTATGAGAGAGATACGTAAATGTTACTGTAACACTGTGGTAATAAGAAGAGTGCTATTTATTTAAAGTGGCAATAGGCAGCTCATATATTCAGGATCGATAACCGATGGGGTAAGCAAGTTCTCACCTTATTCAATATAGCTGTGGCCAACAAATCCTCATATGTGGATGACTCGATGGGCGGAGTTCTCGGCGGATCTGCAGCGTATCGCGCAAGCGCCGGTAAGGACGTTGCTTCTTCTACAACCCGCGCGACGAGACGTTTTAGCTGCGCATGCGCACCGCTGGCGCCGCTCGACGGGCTTGACACACTTGCGCGAGGCGGGAGATCTGAGAAATAAAGAATTGAAAAGTGATTTTAATGGTTACATTAATGTTTTAAAATGAAAGAAGCTCGAACAATGAAGCAGTCAGGTTAGATCAATACTGTGTTCTGTGACGTGAAACGAAAGCAAAGAAGTACTATATTCGTGGCTGAACTAAACATAAACATTTCGTTAGCCAGGCCATGGGAAGGCCAGCACAACGTGGAACTCTTCAACCGCGAACAGTAGACACGTCGTGTTTGGGCTCGTTTTGATTGGTTCGCAATTTTGATGGCAAAAAGTTAGTGACATGATCTTGACTGTCTGGTTCGGCGATATGGCCGTCGTTAGTGTTGGTACTAAAATTGAGTACCTAAATAAATTAAACGTAAAATACCTTTTAAAAACAAGCTTTCATTAAAATGCACTAATTAAATAATTACCACTTTAATTAATTAGAAATATGTAGAATCATTTCAAATTACATAAAAACATTAACACAATGATTCCGATTTCTGTGATTTGTTTATTTATCTTACTTCGACTTCTATGTTTATTTAATTCATTTTAGTGCATTTTAATAAAAGTTTGTTTTTTATAAGTTTTATAACGTTTATGTTTTATTCGCGGTATAAAATTAAGGAAGTATACGAAAAAAATTCAAATATTGGTAACAAAGAGGTTTCCTTTACTGAGCAGCGGCTAGATGTGGCTCTGGGCTGGAATTGTTTTTATAGAAGGAAGGTGTCAGACGAGCAGGCAGTCAACCTTGAAAATATATCGGCAATCGATAATTGTCCTATTTCCGATCTAATTGACCCCGTGTGTTACTCACTCACCTGTGCCATGAGCGACTTATCCCATCAAATTCAGTATTAGTCCAATCTATAGAGAGACAATGCAGTTCCATCAAAGTTTGACGAACACCAGGGTGACCAATTGGGTTCACGGGAACATATGCCGCTACCAATATACCAATATTTGTACGCCATGTTATGTAGCAAAATATAAAATAATAAATAAATGATACGGAATTTACCCCTTAGAAAGTGGTTTGAAATGTAATAATTCCTGATCATTTTGTTTGGACGAGACCGTAATAAAACAAAACGATTTAACTGAAAAAAATAACTTCGAAACTGCTTCAAGCCCCATATGAAACCTTGCAAGCCGTATTAACTACAATATTTTGCCGTTTTTCCGATATTTACGTGAAAACTGCGCTTGTTATTCGAGAAAAATTACAAAAATATATGTGGGCAAAGTAAACAAAGAATGAAAAAGGTGCGCCCCACACTGAAATGTATGAATTACATTTTCTTAAACAAATATTAGCACAATATGCCGTCTATGTTTGATTTGTTAGTAATACATGATTAATACGATAATGGTCCCCACAATATGCGGTACTACACATTAACAGGATTGAATTGCACAAAACTCAGTTCTGTGTAGTGTGTCTCGTACATACAATAAATTTTATTCAGTACCTACTAGAAATATTCTATTTGTCAAGTGGTTCCCTTAAGGGGGAAAATAATTAAACTCAATCGCGGATGGAGTGGAGCGTTCACATAATTCACAGTTCACTCTGTTCACGCACGTAATCGCACGATCATATACGCACATATGTACACACACACGCACGCACTACAACCCCTTACACGCACACTACAACCCATTACACGCACGCACTACAACCCCTTACACGCACACTACAACCCATTACACGCACGCACTACAACCCCTTACACGCACGCGCAAATACACGTAAACACACACGCACACAAATATACATACATACACAGAATAAAAGATATAGTAACCATAAGTATTATATATTATGGTATTGTATTGTAATGAGTAGATATGACCGACTGTTCCTATTATGTTTGATTATATTATGATAGTTTAGTTTAAGATTAACTTTTAGTGTAATCGTGTATTGGCACCAGTTCTATTACTTTTAATTTATGTCTATAAATTGGTACTCTGTTGTATCGTTGTAGGGTTAACAATAAAGATAAATGAAAAATAGAATAAAAATTTAACAAATAATATAGGTATTAAGTATTGAAAATTTAACAACTTTTAACGGTTTAAATCGCGTATATTTGACATGATTTATATCCCGACGTTTCGAACACTTTGCAGTGGACGTGGTCACGGGGTGACACGGGGTCACCCCGTGACCACGTCCACTTGCAATGTATAGTAATCGCGAAAACCTAAGAAAATATTATTGAAAATTTACTACTTTGTTAATGGAAATAAGAAATTTTATCTGTCAAAGTCAAAACAACCTATCAAAGAATGAGAAATTCAGCGGTTTCTACGGTAAAGTTAATAGTAATTAGATATAATTATGGCAAACATTATCGTGATTAGTAAGATTTATTCTTACATTTTTACTATCGCCTATCATGCTCGTCGCGACGTAGCAATGATTTTCATATCGTAACATGTGACACAGCACTGTTAAATGTAACCTGGATTGGTTCGCACTTATGGAGTTGCTAAATATCAGATAGCTGCTTGGCTGGTTGGCATGGCACACCAAAATAAATAAATGCAATTATGAACTGTTTGTCTTGTTTCATAATGTTTATGTTCACAGTGTAACTTTAGATGTACCTACTACTATTTATAATTATATGTTGTAACATTTGTAAATAGATTATTAGACATTTGTAAATAGATAATGTTATTGACCTACTGATATGACCAGGGTCTGTATCTGTTGGTCACAGACTAAAAGAGATAGGCCAACTGCCGTCCAGCGCCGGCTCTAGTCCATGTAGCGCCCGGGTGCAATCAATATCCTGACGCCTTCTAGTAGGCGCGCGAACACGGGCGCAGGGTCTTTGAGAGCGCCCCCTAAGACCCTGCGCCCGTGTGCGCCGCACACCCTGCACCATAGGTAAAGCCGGCTCTATTCCTGTCCCATCAAGTATAATGAAATAAACGAAGCTCCTTATTCATTTATAGTCTTTACCCACCATGCCATCCAATCCCTTCCAAAGAAGGAATGGGAAATGTAATGGAATCAGGAAAACTTTTCGTCCCTTATTCCCCATTTTCCGAACCGTTTTCCGTTCATGCCACCGTTTGTCATTCCGAACTGATGTTGGCATGTATCACAAATGTCCACGAGCGACATTTGTGATTCACTATTCACTTACAACCGTCTTCCTATATAAAAGCATTTATTTTCCTGTTTACTACAGAATATAGGCATATTATGTTGAAACATTGTATTCTGTTCTTGTAACTCGTGACAACCTACTATTTGATTTCATTGATGGTTGTAACACTGTCATCATAAAGACACTTAGCATATGGAGCAGAAACGAAACACTACGGTTAGCGTAGTCTATAATACGTGATTACATACATTTGTCATACAATTTTGTCACATAATAAAGCGAGGAAAGTGCACATAAACAGAGGTTGTTACGTGCGGCGAAAGTGAGTGTTGTGAAGTATTACGTACTTCACGCCCTATGTCCACTTCACGCGTTCTTTAGACATGAGAGAGCTTTTTCATACAATTGATATAATTAATACCTACACGTATTAACCTCTATAATAAGTAAACAAATAGAGATGACAATTGGCTAGTAAAACGACTGTCCATTTTCATGTTCGCAAACCATCTTTTTCAATTCATAATGACGCGAAAAAGATCCAACCAAGCTTTTAAAAAGTATCCATGTTTTTTACTTATTTATTAGGTCCACCAACAAAGATTACACATTACAATCTTAGTAATGATTTATTTGTAACTTGTATTCACAGTAATTACTCAGCTTTTAGATAAGTCATTTGACTTTTTTATGGAAAAAATGCGGCAAATGAGCATACAGTCCACCTGGTGGTAAGTGGAAACTATAGTTCATGGACATCTGCAGTACATGCCAACATTAGTCCAAAATGACAAACGTCGGCGCGCCTCCGGATATGCCTTGGAAGATATAGGAGTGGATTTGGAGAAAGGATTAAGAAATTAGGGAGGGTTGATTCTAATATGATAATGTTAGTACATAATACAATTATAATAACAATGCCTTATTTTAGATACTTAGACTTAATTTTAGACAGTTTTAGATATATTTACAAAATTGTTTCGTTAATTTTTATAGAAGTTTTGACTCGTAAGTTCAGTGAGCTATAGAGCATAGATCGCCAAACCGTCGATCGCGAGCTACTGGTAGCTCGCGGGGAAATTTTAGATAGATTGCGGTCACACTCAGGTTGCAAGTTGCACTACTCAGCCCAGGCCGATGACTCACGAAAACAACTGACCTTGTGTTGAATTTTATTCAATTGGATGTAATATTTACTAAAAATGTATGTTTATAGGTGATAAATAAATGTGTGATTTAGAAAAAAGAAATTGTCTTGGTTTCTTTTGGTAGCTCACAGTAAGATTTACGAACAGTAGGGTAGAGCCACCAAAGAGTACGCGCTACCAAAGAGTACGCGGTGCCTCAAATTTGTACTTTTGTTTGTTATATTGGCAACACTGTTTAACCAATCAGTGAAGTTTGACTTGTCAAGCTGTTGGACGACTACTTTCTTCGTTAAGGTATTTATTTATAATTTTATATGTAATAATAGATTTTAAATGTATTTGATCTAATTTTTCACCAATTTAAAACACGCTTTGTAAGGTTTGTGATTAATACACAACCAACGAATGTTATTAAACTTGTAATTTATGTTCTAAATTTCATTTTTATTGAGAGGTTATGACGCCATTTTAATTATTTTTAAAGAATTTTATGGTCTTAGCCCAACACACACATTAGGTAACAGTACGCACCCAAAGAGTGCGCACGCGTACTCTTAGCTTGTATGAAGTAAAAATTAACAGGTTGTAATAGTTTTTATGAGTTTATTTTTCTTGATTATTTTACAGGATTGACATCATGGGTAAATATAAAAGAAAATCCGACAGGAAGTTAGTCTTCACTGAGCAAATTCTAAAAGAAGTGAAAGAAAAAATAGCAAGGGGTCAAAGCAAGAGATCTATTGCGGAATCATTAAATATTTCGGAAGCAACATTAAGAAAAAGATTAAAAGCAGACACCGTTCCTGCGTCCCTCGGCAGATTTAAGAGCGTGTTTAACACCGATTTAGAAAATTGCTTGGCAGACCATTGCAGGAAATTAGATGCATGTTTCTATGGACTAACAAAGAAAGAATTTGGAAGAATTGCATACGATCTTGCAGAGAAGAATAATCTTGATCATAGATTTAATCGAGAAAAGAAACAAGCCAGTAAACAATGGGTGGAAAATTTTGCGAGAAAACATCAGCTCAGTCTACGCCAGCCAGAAAAAACCAGTTTGGCACGTGCTGCTGGCTTTAACCGTGTCCAAGTACAAAGGTTTTATATGAATCTCAAAGAGGTAATGATTGAATACAAATTTGTTGGCAGACAAATTTATAATATGGACGAAACTGGGCTACAAACGGTCCCAAATAAACTACCCAAAGTTTATGCAAAGAAAGGGAAGAAGATAGTCGGCAAAATAGTGTCTGCGGAAAGAGGGCAAACAGTGACAGCTGTCTGCTGCATGAGCGCTACTGGATCATTTGTACCACCAGCATTAATTTTTCCTAGGAAGCGACAAAAACAAGAGTTGATTGACGGAGCTCCAGAAGACTCGTTGCTACTTGTATCGGATTCTGGGTACATGAATTCCGATTTGTTTCTACTGTGGCTCAAGCATTTCATCACGATAGTTAGATCATCCAAAGACACGCCTGTTCTATTGGTTCTGGATAACCATTCATCACATTTGAGTTTAGCTGCAATAGAACTAGCGTGTGAAAATGGAGTAGTTCTTTTGAGTTTAGCGCCACACACGAGTCATCGTATGCAATCACTGGATACAGGCTTCTTTGGGCCCCTAAAAAAAGCGTATGCTGTTGCCTGCGATAACTGGCAAGTTTCAAATCCTGGGCGTGTTATTACACAGTTCCAAGTTGCCCGGTTATTTGGCACAGCATACTCAAAGGTTGCTTCAGTAGAACGAGCAAGAAAGTCCTTTGAAACCTGCGGTATCTGGCCATTTAATGACCAACTGTTTACAGATGAAGATTTCGCCCCAGCAGACGTAACTGATCGTCCGTATTTACCAGCAGATACAATTGAAAATCAAGTTCCTCCTATTGATCGTATCTCTGAGCCTGAGACAACAAGTTCTGTTGTTCAAATTTCTGAAACATCTGATCTTCAAGCTATTGAAACAACGCAGACTGAAACAAATAGTATACAAGCTTCTGAAGCACAGTCGTCACAATCGTTGATAGAAACATCGACTTTTATAGGCACTGAAGAACTACGTCACACTCAAAAGACTCCAGACCTCCCTGCATTAGTTGATGTTTTTCAAACTGTGTCTACCGTTGAGCCTACACCATCCACATCGGGATTTATTAAAGCTTCCGATTTTCGACCTTTACCAAAGGCAACCCATCAAACAAAGAGAAATCTGAAACGCAAGAAATCTGAGATTTTAACAAGCTCACCGTATAAAAACCAACTCAAAGAAGAAGAAAAGAAGAAAGAAGAAAGGAATAAAAGTAAGAAAGCAACAAATAAGAAAAATAAAACGGCTAAAAATACTCCACGATGTTTGAATACAAGTACTGGAAGAGAAATAATTAGATGCCCTCTTTGCCTTGAACAATACGTTGAACCACCCCACGAAGACTGGATCCAGTGTAATAAGTGTGAAGCCTGGTGGCATGATGAGTGCACAGACTATATCGGGCTTGGGACCTTCACCTGTGACAGTTGCCGGGGCTGAAGATCTCACTTCTGTCTCACGCGCACTCTTAGCTTCTATGGAAGGTTTTCACCGCGTACTCTTTGTTACATAGCACCCAAAGAGTGCGCATGGGACAAGTTCTAAGTTTAAGACATTTTTGTATTACCTGAGATTGTTACTTATGTTTTATTTTTTCATAAATGTTCCTAAGGGACCAAAGTTTAATTAAAGTAAGAAGGACAAAGTGTAATGTCAAAGATGATTTTTCTAAAAATAAATGTTTAAAAAGTGCGTACTCTTTGGTGGCTTTACCCTACGGTTGCTCAGTGGCTTCAAACTTTGGCGACCACTGCTATAGAGGGTTGTTTAGAGATTTGTTATATTTGCATAAAACCTAGCAATGATCTACGTTACGTTACGTACGATATACGTTTACAATATATACTCGTACTTAAATCATCGATATACCTACAATCAGCACAATTTATGACAAAGCTCAAGCCATGGTAAATTATGGTCCCAATAATGATAAACAATATTGTTTACTTACTATGAATGATACAAAGCTTAAAAAAATATCAAAGGACGGATTTTAATAAAACTTGACACAGTTCTAGCTTATATGGCCAGGTTAACATTAAGGGTAGAGATCGCGCCAAACTTCTTGTTTGATGTGAACACAAGACTAGTAGAGTCGCATTAGCATAAAACATGTTATAATTATTTTAGATTCAGATCCGCTATAGAGTTTCCTTCGCGTACGAAGTCGCGGGTATTGATAGTATAATATCCTTGTATAAATGTAATTAAAAAAAATACTTTAGACTCAATTATGTATCATTATGTAGATTCATGTACTACGATGACCCCTCGACAATGGCGCTGTTTATATACAATTAACTGACATTTTCGTATTGTTTACATTAATTAAAATGGCCGAGCACGACCTTTGATATTGTATAAAACACGAGATAAATGCGATAATTAAATACTATTAATAACACTAAGAAATAATTGTTAGGGAAGTAATTAATAATGTCATTTGGAACACAACCGATTCATATATTTTTTCTTTAAAAATACATCCTATTTCCTTGTATTTTTTGTAAAAAGAAAGTGTGAGACGTGCCGACAGTCCAATCTGTTTGGTAAGTGGATTAGGGATGTTGTGGAGCTCCGTACCCGTAACTATCGGGTATCCGAATTAAAAAAATATTCGAGACCGAATCCGAAATAATACATTGGGATGTTATTACAAATAATTTTATTCATTGCTCTTAGGGGCGCTATTTAAACGAGGGGCGCGTTTTGTAAAATTCTTGCTTCTTGAATTTGATTTAATAGATTTTTCGTTTGTCCTTTATGAAAGTAAAGTTGCTAATATTGTAGTTTTTTTTTTATTATGGACGAAGGTGGCAGACGAGCATACAGTCCACCTGATGGTAAGTGGATACTGTCGCCCATAGACATCCGCGACACATGCCAACATTAGTCCAAAATGACAAACGTTGCCACGCCCCCGGATGTGCTGCCTACCTTTGGAGATATGTATATGGATTTGGAGAGAGGATTCTGAAAATGGGAAGGGAATGATTAGTCTGACGATATTGGTACAGTAAAATACTTAAAGCTGTGTTATTGGACGAAGAACAAAGGATACAGATATGTATCTTAACTATATTTTTTTTGTATGAATTAAGAACAACAACCCATATCAATATTTACTATGTTTGTTGATTAAGTCTGCGTATAAAATATTAACCTGACGCCCTTGGCTATCGCTGGCAGTTACATTTAGGTATTTATATTTATTAATAAATTTAATTGGCGAAAGCGTCAAAATACGTCAACATTTCGCTACTGGACGTCCTTTGTAAGTTGACTTTACATTACGGTGGACTGTATAAACTCACCACCTGTGAATGTTTTTCATACCAACTAGGCTCTTATTATTGAATAGTTAAGAACTGAAATTGTACAACGGCTCTCATGTATGATGAACGTTAAAATGTGGTCAACCATGTGATTGGATTTTTTTCCATATCTATCATGTGTCAGGGTGATTGTTACTGATTTTTAAGGAATAAACGAGTTAAGTTAACAATTATGATACCAGTAGTGGGAAATAAATTTATAAATAGGATAGAGTCTATAGCTGCACTGCAAACAATTATTTTGTAGAGAGTAATTACTCGATTTTGTCTATAGTTAACAATATCAAAAATGAATGTAGAGTAAGTAATGTTTACCTGCAGTACAGTTTTGACTACAAATAACAAAATAGCTAAGACATTTGAAATAAATTATTGTATCAAACATAAGTATTTGTTTCCTACTCATAAAAGTTTTATGTTCGTTTTATTCTTTACTTTTATCTATAGCCATATTTTGTCCTGGTGATTATAGCAAAAGGATTATCTTCTTAACCTGCTATTTCCTAAACAAATATGTAATTCAGTTTTTTGGAAAATTTGTCGATTAACTAAATGTCGTTGCTTAGTTTAAATAGGCTATCATTTAGCCCATTGGCACGCAAGTGAAACTAAATTATATGGCACGGTACAGGTGAAAATTTTCACTCTTACGAGTACTATGAGTCGAGTCAATTGTACGAGTATAGGTCGTTTCACAAGAGAAGGCATTAAATCTGCCTTTTGTCACTGACTTATACGCAAGGACTGGGCAGATAACTCATCAAAATGTCGCCTCGTAAACGGTCCTACTTAGTGAAGTTAGGACCAACGTGAACTTAGTCTTGTTTGTACTGTCATCGGACGCGGTTATAACTTTTGTTCGCAAAAATGCCAGGTTTTGTTGTGAATGATTGCACGAACTATGATAGAAAATGTAATAAAAAAAAGGTGACATTTCTTATTATCGGTAAGTCAAAGATATATCCAATAATTAACTTATTATCAATTAAAAACAATTTTGTGTTCTACGCGTCTCATCGTTTGTTATAGTCAGTGCGACGACATGCACGACGTAACCTTGTAGGGACGTGTCGGTACATAGTACCTACAAGTTTTATTTTAGTTGGAATGGTTAACAATATTGTAAGTGATGTAAAAAAAACAATGCTATCTTCCTTTAATTATAACATTCAACTAAATAACGTTAACGGTATCTTAGATGTAGTAAAACGCTTCAATGTCTGAAATATTAAAGCTTTAAACAGAAAAAAGACTATGCCGCTCTTACAAGGTTAAGAATGTACGCTGCCCACGCATGCTGTTGTAGTGATGATGTAATTATGAGGATTTCTAATAGATGGCGCTAGTTTTTTTTAGTACGACGAACGCTTGACGCAAAGGTTTGAATGACTGTATCCTTACTTTTTATATCAATGCCTTTTGTACAATATTTCTTTATGCCTTAAAGTTTAAATCTAAACATAATATAATAGTAATAGTCCTAAGATCCTCTTAGGATCCTCTTAGTCTTAATCACGCCTTTTGTATGTATTTTTTGCACTATTTTTATCATTAGTGTGTACAATAAAGTATATAAGTAAATAAATAATTTCGTATATTTCGATGTAATTTAGAAAAAAAAAAAATCAAAAATATTCGTGCGGCCACGTGTCCTATTGTTGTCAGTCTGTAAAAGGATCAGGGGACAGCCTTGCTCTCATACAAGAGACAGCCTTGCTCCCGTGCATTACGCCATGCATTTGGAAAATGGCTCTCGTGACGATGTGCATATGGGCGTGATCAGTTGCGACTGCGGGCTATTTACTGGCCACGGCTCTTGGTGACACCGTAACGCCTGCCAAATTCTTAACTTTAGTACCACTACCTGTATTACCAATCTAGAGAAAACTTACCGAGAATTTCTTCGAGCCAGTAGCAGGACACATAGAGGAAAATGGCGACGCCCAGCCAGAATCCCAGGAGTAACACGGCGAGGTATTCCCACATTTTGTCAGTCACATCACTAAACACTTTTTTATCACTGTTACAGTTGGTACATCACTAAAGATTTTTTTCTTTGATCTTTTCCTTGTTTTTCAAGTTCATTCGAGGGCATTTTTAGAGTCTAATAAATAACCATATAAACGCCATTTAAATTTAACCATTGCTTAAAATTCTTTGTCATTCTCTAACCTGTAGTTCTAATTGTTAGAAAATAACAAAGGATTTTAACCAGTCATTACATTTAGATAATATTTATTTATGATGACATCCATACATACATACATACATATATATATATATATATATATATATATATATATATATATATTACACACACACATGCAGGGCCGTCTTTACCAGGGGGTGCAAGGGGTGCGGTGCACCCCGGGCGCTCACCTTTTAAAGGTAATGAAAAAATATAACGCTATAGTAAACAATTACACAATAGGATATTTGACTGTCATAGGATACACAATAGGATATTTGACTGTCATAGGATACACAATAGGATATTTGACTGTCATAGGATACACAATAGGATGTTTTACTGTCTTAGGATACACTCCCGCACCCCGGCGCAGAATAGACTTAAGACGGCCCTGCACACATGTATACCGTGTAACCGAACCTTTATCCGAAGCCTAAATGATGGGTTCTGTGTCCTGTGTTAATGGACATAATACTATAATTTAAGTATTATTTTGTAAAGATATCTATTTTTACCCGATTGCGGGACGCAAAAACGGGATATGTTTTTCATCGTTATGTATGTTTGTATGTACGTATGTCCGATTTAAATGTAAGAAAAGTATATTTGGTCCCGACTACTATGCAAAATTTTCAAAATTGAGTAATTCATGAAACACAACAAATAAATCAATTTACGCAGTATAGGTATATACATTAAAACATATCTGTTTTTTATATTTTAGTTTACTTCAGTAGATATGTATAATATATATGTATACATGTAAGTATTCATTTAGTCGGGTTTTCTATTTATAAATAGTTAAATTATTTCTATGAAAAAATGGTAAAAAGTATTAAAAAATGGCTATGACAATTCACAAATTTTAATGTCATTTTTTTTTATAGATTAATGGGCGGACGAGCAAGCGGTCCCACGTGATGGTAAGTGTTACCGCCGCCCATGGACACCTGCAACACCAGGGGGTATGCGAGCGCGCCGCCGACCTTGCAAAATTTCACAGCTCTATGAATTAACTCAGAATCATAAATGAAATACATCGTTTCAGGATGCGGGAAAGGTTTGGTTAACAACCTGTATATTTAAGGCGGAAAGTGTCTTCCGTGTTGCCTATGTTGTATTTTTGCATATATTTAAGGCGGAAAGTGTCTTCCGTGTTGCCTATGTTGTATTTTTGCATATATTTAAGGCGGAAAGTGTCTTCCGTGTTGCCTATGTTGTATTTTTGCATATATTTAAGGCGGAAAGTGTCTTCCGTGTTGCCTATGTTGTATTTTTGCATATATTTAAGGCGGAAAGTGTCTTCCGTGTTGCCTATGTTATATTTTTGCATATATTTAAGGCGGAAAGTGTCTTCCGTGTTGCCTATGTTGTATTTTTGCATATATTTAAGGCGGAAAGTGTCTTCCGTGTTGCCTATGTTGTATTTTTGAATATATTTAAGGCGGAAAGTGTCTTCCGTGTTGCCTATGTTGTATTTTTGAATATATTTAAGGCGGAAAGTGTCTTCCGTGTTGCCTATGTTGTATTTTTGTATATATTTCAGGCGGAAAGTGTCTTCCGTGTTGCCTATGTTGTATTTTTGTATATATTTAAGGCGGAAAGTGTCTTCCGTGTTGCCTATGTTGTATTTTTGCATATATTTAAGGCGGAAAGTGTCTTCCGTGTTGCCTATGTTGTATTTTTGCATATATTTAAGGCGGAAAGTGTCTTCCGTGTTGCCTATGTTGTATTTTTGCATATATTTAAGGCGGAAAGTGTCTTCCGTGTTGCCTATGTTGTATTTTTGAATATATTTAAGGCGGAAAGTGTCTTCCGTGTTGCCTATGTTGTATTTTTGAATATATTTAAGGCGGAAAGTGTCTTCCGTGTTGCCTATGTTGTATTTTTGAATATATTTAAGGCGGAAAGTGTCTTCCGTGTTGCCTATGTTGTATTTTTGTATATATTTCAGGCGGAAAGTGTCTTCCGTGTTGCCTATGTTGTATTTTTGTATATATTTAAGGCGGAAAGTGTCTTCCGTGTTGCCTATGTTGTATTTTTGTATATCAAATGGTTATCATTAAGTTTTGCATTTAAATAAATAAATTTTTTTGCCCATAAAACCCATTGTGGGCGATTTTATATAAAAACCCATTGTACTTAAGTATACCTTTCTATTATTAGATTTACATTCAAGACAAACGAAGAGAAATTATTTATTTACTACTCTTTAATTATGAGAGTTATAGAGTTCTGCCTCTGACAAAAAGCGGATGCCAAAATTTGAATAAGTACAAAGTAATCCTAATCGAAAAACTAGGTACATACTTACCTAAATTTAGCCATATGTTCCGATCAGTATTCTCTTTAGCTTGCAACATCGTCACCGTTATAAAATATTTTTTTAAATCATTTAGTTTGTGAAACTTTGTTTGATTAGTTTGATATTGCTATGTTAATATAAATATATGCAAATGTGCCACCCATATCGTCAATCCAATTATTATTTGAAACACGAAGTTTGGACGTGGTACGACGGCAAACAAGTCAACAATCGTGTAGATTATTTCTGTTTTTTTTTATATTGAAGAGGTGGCGGACCGGCGCGCGGCGGGCAGCTAAGATGGTAAGTGGTCACCGTCGCCTATGGACACCTGCAATACAAGGATGCGGGTGCGCTGCTGACCATGCAGAATTCTATTCACAGCCCTTTTGAAGAGAACTAAATGGAAAAACCTCAGTTGGCAGTTCGTCCTGTAACTTTCCTAAGGATTAATTGTTGAGCCACTATCTGTGTATAATTCATCGATATGTGAATAGACTAGAGGTCACATCATACGTTCTTATCAAAGAAACTTGGTTGGCAACTTCCAGGGGGGTGAAGCAGATGAGGAGGGGTTCATTCAAAAGTCAAATTTGAAAATTAATTACTACGTTCCATTTTCAAAATACATATGAATTAAAGAAGAATATGAACACTATTAGATTGGAACGCGCCTGCCCTACAGTGCTTGTATAACATATCTGGTAGGAATGTATTCTCAAATCGATGGTATAATTCAATTTCAACACGTCACAGTTGAACGTATCAAACATGACAGTATTTATAACACGGCGAAATTCAGAAAAAAAAAAAACTCATCAATTATATTTCTTGCAATCGTATGTACCACGTGAGCGGAGCCGCGGACAAAAGGCTAGCTTCAATATAAATAAATGCTGTGATGCAAGTTAGTAAAACGAGATGAATCTTAACAAGTGAAAGTAAATTTTGGGAAACAAACATTGCATTGTTGCAAGCTAACGACACATTTTGTTTTGTTTGATTACATCGTTTTATGGACGATTATGAAAAGTAAATTCTTACGATAAATAAATGTTCATAGTAGAGGTAAGAGTCGGGAGGCGGATTTTGATTAATATACGCTTTGGATTGTGCCCCTTAGAAACACTTACTGTATGCAATGACACACACATATTAATTACACACCTGACATTTACATACTCGACATCAAACTAGATTACTCGTAATGTGTAAGTATATGTATGTGTGTATATATGTTTATTTATAATACGGTATTTAATATGCGTTTTCATTATAGTTTTACATAATAATTATTGCAGCTATCACACGATCTCTGCACACCGCAAATGTTAACTTGGAGATAACTGTTTCAAAGCAATAAATTCGCCTTTTGTTATTATGTACAATAAAAAATAAATAAATATGACATGTCCCACAACAGTCTATAAGCTGCAGCACGGATTGATAAATCTGCTTCAATTTTTTTTTTAATTCTCGATTATGCTGCTTGCCTCATATTAATAGATCACTGGAACCCAGCAGAGTCTCTGCTAAAGAGTCAATCATTTTCCTGGCGAAGCATATGTTCAGAATAATTCGTGTTATATTGCACTTCATAACGGTGATCCATGTTCCTATCACGTGTTCATTGCCTCGTGATGTATAAATGGACCCGAAATTGACTTATCACTGAGCAATAATTCTAAAAGTTAAGGTTTATCACTATATGTAGTCATTAATTTGTTCTATAATAGAGGATACTTTAATACGTGCTTCTCTTGTACGTTCCATCTACTTATCTTCTATTCTCATCTTCTTTTGCTTCATTTGTTTTTTCCCGTCCATAGCCTTCTTTAATAGGATATAGACTCCTTTAAATGTACATCAAATTTCTTGGTTTTATCTTTTCCTTATCTAGGTATTCTCTAGTTTTATCTAGGTCAGGTGGTATGTCTCTATTTTTGATTGGGATCAGAGTGTAACCTCCTAGAAAAGAGATTGTTCTGTTTGCCAAAGCTGGACAGTCAATGAGTACGTGCAACTCTGTGAATCTACAGACTGATAACAAACCGAGTTAACATAATAGAAGTTTACCGTGAAGTGTACCCACGTGACATAGCAGTTACCAGAGATTTTCTTTCATCCCATTCCCCATTTCATCCGGTTCCCTTCCCTCATCGCATCATCGTCCCTATACATCATCCTTCTCAAAACTTTCTTCAAATTCTAATTCCTACATTTCCAAATGCAACGGACACGGATGCAACGCCGTGTGTAATTTTTTAATATTGTCTTTGGGCGAATATAACCGCTGTGGGACTGCCTATATACTACCTTCTTTCTCTAAAGAATATCTTTTTGCATCTAAAAAGTGAAAACTATTTTAGATATTATCTAAGAAGGCTATCCACCTCCATAAAACTGGTGCGCCGTATCAATCCTATAACTCACGGCAAAAGTGAAACCAGACAGGTACAACATCCCTATTTGATCGGCGAATGGACATACGAGTATTGCATCTCGATATAGGAAATTGCAACGCTTTCCAACAAGTCAATATTGTGTTCATTATGGTTCGAATATCCGGAAACATTGCGCGGAACCAAGCACCGTGTCACAAGAGTTTCTTTATTTGGTATTGTTGAAGTCGTTTGCACATGCTCAGTGTTGCCCGGTATTTGCTAAAGATGAAAGTGGTCGGACGGTAAGAATTTGCAAAGTTGTGAGGAAAAGAGACAGGTCTATACATCAAGTAATGCATCTCTTTTATAACAAGGAAATTAGTATTGAAGAAAGCATTGATATTGCTAGTATTTCAGGCACTGTCATCATCGCTTGGACTGTTCTTCCGTGTTGAAAAGGCTATTCAGATGGAGACATGTGGAATAATCGGTTAATCGTTTATGAATACTATGCATACATCAAAAATGTTTATTGCATTTTTTATGCATCGTTCAACATGTTTAATCATCTGTTGAATATAATAAACAGGGATTTTGCTGTTTATACTTAGGTATTTTTTGTGAATAGGATTTTGCCAAATTGGTAGCGCACACGCATATCTCCTGGTATTGTAAGACTAACTGATCATCCGTCCATCAGATACTTCTGCTATAAAAAAGTATTATTGGTGTGTCAGATTCATATACTTATAGTATAAAGGTCCAAATATAGGTACGGATTACACAGGATGCTGAAGGCGGAATATTGTTTATTCTGACAGGCCTTGAGAAGTCTTTAAAGAGTATATAAAAAAAATGACTCTTAGAAATGACTAAATGATCAGGGTTTTAATTATCTTCAAATGTTCTGTTACGTATTACGAAATAACTTTCTTTTGAAGCTCAAAGGAAATTAGAGACGTACCTATAGTTTATTCGAGGTAGGTAATGGATCACGTCCGTATAAAAAGGTAAATGGCCTTCGGTATGTGGTGCCGTACATAAGTTTCCTCGAAACAGCAACTGGGTCGTTCCGATGAGGCTGATGGCTGTGTGGCCAATACTTAAAGTAAAACGTACGTTTGTATTCATTGCATTACATGAAGGTTGAAGGTTTTGTATTACAAATTATTTATATTAGTAAATACCTGTCTCGTGTCTATTCACTTATACTGTAAGTTAATCTGTTAGTTTGTTAGTATTTGTTTTTCTGTCTGTATGCGCATTACTCAAAAACATTTGACTTTTTTTTTATAGACTAGTGGGCGGACCAGCAAGCGGTCGCACGTGATGGTAAGTGTCACCGCCGCCCATGGACACCTGCAACACCAGGGGGTATGCGGGCGCGCCGCCGATTTTGCAAAATCCTATTCACAGCTCTCTTGAAGAACCTGTTGTCAATAATACTCGTTAATTAATTTATTTAATTAATATTCCAGCATTACTTTCACACAATTAACAACATTTCATTGTTGTGTCGTGAAAATGTTGATTGTTTTCAAACAAAACGACAACAGCGGCGGATTTTGCAACAATAACGTGGCAAACTTGTTACCTGTTGGCATAACAAGCTAAAAACTACTGTCCAATAACGTGACAGAGATTCTCTTACTTTGGTAAATGACGGTTATTGATAGTCATTTAGAAAGAAGAATGGAGTTTAGTTTTAAAAAGCTATAGGTACTATGTGTCCCCGATATTTCGTTATTACGCAAAACCTGAAACATGTCAACCGATTTAAGATATATGAAACAGTTCTAGCGAAAACTGAAATTAATTTTTAAGGCATAAATTAAAAGTTACATATATACGAAGGTTTTGTTGGCCTGTCTAAAACTATTTAGCGCGCGCGCGGGTCGGGTAAGCGATAAAGATATAGGTACTCAAATAACGTATTGTAAAAACTATTACAATCTATTCCACTCGCAATACGGAACGGCCTGTTTTCAGATGTTGGTTAATTCAGTGACAAGTTGTAGATATATATGTTTAGACGACATTTGTAATTATTTTGTAATTTGGGTCTTCGTTCGGTCTTTTGCAGGTCAGCTGGAAGGAATCTCCGCAAGAGATAAGCTTTCCTTTTATACATATTTTCTTCTCCTTCCTTTGTTGTTTATTTCGTGTTATGTGTGTATAATAAATTAATTAATAAATGTCCTGTCTATTTGTCTAATCCTATTTAAACAAAACTGAAAATGTTTTTATACTATTTTCTAGACATTTTTGAAATTTTCAAAACATAATTATCAAATTAATCTTAATTAATAATCCCCCTATCTTGTGATAAGTGTAATATTTTTGGTTATAACTTCAACATTTATAAAGAGACAATGAAAAAGAAAGTTTCTAAACGTCCTCGCAGACGAAGTCGCGGTCAATTCTCAGTTAATAAAAAAACACGTTTGTAGTTGTGGACATTAGGGGGGAATAATTGATTGGCAATTACCAAATATACACAATTCGTGTGATGTTAGTTCATGACATAAGACTGCAGGTAAGTAATAGTCGCAACGTAATACCATTGCCTATCATGTGTAAATATTTAATAGGTGATAAGTCGAGTTCTCACTGCGTTGACCCTGTTTCATTGATCGATCATTGGGTTTATTTATAACTATTTTTTGCCCGCGGTTTCGTTCACAACCCTACTTCGGACGAGAAATATTGGACTAATTTTCGTTAACTTAATCAAATAATTTAGGATACTGGAAATTAAACCTAACAATCGGAATATCAGTGAAATCAATGAGACATGAGCTTTGCGTTTGTGTGCACTCACACTGATAGTGTACAGTGCGAATCACGGATTGTAAACACCCAAGTTCCACTCACACAGATGCAATGCTCATGTCTCGTTGATCTCATTGTCAATGGTTTGGTCGGCTTTAGAATAACAATACGCCATCTGTTCCAGTGGGTGTTAGACTTCTAAAAGAATTGAGTAGTCAACCCGCTTGGCCAGCAGCGTGTGGTTGTAAGGCCGTACATTCCTCATGCGCAATACAACGTGTACGAGGAGGCCTACGTTCAGCAGCGGACGACATATGGTTTGGATACGGTTACAATCGCAATCCAAACTAATATTAAAAGTGTTTGTCTTATTCTTGCGTCTTCACGACTAAACTAGTGAATCATTTCGATGAAATTTGGCAAAGGAATTTGGAGGAGGAAGTAGCATACTTTTTATTTCGGAAAATGGGTATATTTTTTAACGAAGTCCCGTAGCGCGGGACGCACTCCGGCCAGACCTGACGACTTGAAGAAAGGCGCCGGTAGTAGCTGAATAAGAAGAGTGTGACGGAAGACAGTGTGTGGTGGCGGTCCTTGGGAGAGGCTTGTATCCAGCAGTGGGTAGACACAGGCTGATGGTATGGTATGGTTACGAAGCCACGGGTAATGAGCGATGAGCGCTCGACGCTCAAGTGTTGAACGAGCGCTAATGAACCTTTAAGATCTGAACGTTAAACGCTTTTGAGTGCTATAGTCCAAATTTTCAACGTTCGATGGTCTTAAACCCTTGAGATTAAAAGCTCGAGTCTAAAACGGTTCAGGTCTTCAGGGTCATTAGCGTTAATTTAGCGTTCAAGCGCTAGAGCGTTCAACGCTTATTTTTACAACACTAATCGTTATGTCACATGAGCGAAGGTAGCGCTACCTTCGCTCATGTAACCAAAAATCAGGTATGTATCAGGTAACCAAAAAAGTTCGTGCGGTTTTTCTTATACAGATTGCCATGGATATTTTATTAATTATTTATTGATAGCACTACTTGTTTATATACTGTCATTTACTTTCGTATGAATTCCTCTTTCATTTGATGCATACAAATTTTGCGACAATGCTTTAATTCCTATTGTGAAATAATTTAAAATGGCCACGAACAAAACGTTAATTCGAAGTTGTTTACTCTATGAGTACAAACTTCTTGGCACCAAAGCGGCCGAGGCGGCGCGAAAAATATGTACCGCATTCGGAGATGACGCTGTAAGTGATCGGACAGCACAGAAGTGGTTTAAGAAATTTTCCTCGGGAGATTTCAGCTTGATCGATGAAGCACGCTCTGGAAGTCCGAAGATCATTAATAACGAGGATCTTAAAGAAGTTGTGGAGGCAAATTCCAGTACAACCTGCTTAGAGCTTGCAGAAAGGTTCAATGTGAGTGATGAAACCATTCGGTTGCACTTTCACCAGCTAGGGAAGAAGTGGAAGTTAAGCAAATGGGTCCCACGTGAGTTGTCAGATGACAACAAATTAAGCTGCATTATATTAAACTGCACGAACTTTTTTGGTTACCTGATAGATATAATGAAAGAAAGAATGGGTCGAATTAATTGTATAGAGACACACAGATTAGCCAATACTTACTACCTGCAGTACCTATGTATTAATTTGACCTTCTCTTATAGTATTGATAGATTTAACAGACCCCAAAAATACGTTAGTTTTTCACAGTTAGGCCTACTACAATGATGAATTCTTTCACATGCCAACATGATCATTGATCATTATCAAAAAATTACATCAGGTGTGAAGTAATTCCATATGATTATAAGTTCTTAGGCAACATGCCTATCACTTTATGATTACAAAACTTGATTGGCATTATAAAAGTCTTAAAGAGACTGACTCAGTCATTAAATTATTTTCGACTTGTTTGTATATCTACGAGTATTATTATCATGGTCCGTAAATCCGTAAGGCCGTTAGCGGACTAGGTCACATTTGCATCTAATTTACAATTTTATCAATTTCCTACACGCGTTACCGATCGTTACGTTGAAGGCCAAACACGTGAAATAACTGTGTTTTAGTTTTTTATGCATACGTCGTTATTGTTGGAATTTTCTAGAAGCATTACACTAACACTGCAGATATGCGATTTTTACTTCATTCAAATATTCAACGAGTAACACTGTGTACCTATATCTCGTAGAAATCGGATTTTGGAATGTTCACTAAAAATTTTGTAGCGATTGACCGGAATTTTCTACTAAATCCACACCAAAAGTAGGCGGCGTCCCGGGGGCGTGTCAACATTTGTCATTCTGGACTGCGGACTATGTGAACTGTGTGGAATGTGTCGGCCGCCTATAGAACAGCATCAGACTCCCGTGGATGTCGAAAGCAAAGGTTAACAAAGGATAATCCACCACGCGAACTCCTAATACTGCCAATACTTTACAAAACAGTTTTTTTTTATAGATAAAAGGCGGCAGACGAGCATACAGTCCGCCTGAAGGTAAGTGGATAATGTCGTCCATAGACATCCGCGATACATGGCAACATCAGTCCAGAATGACAAACGTTGGCACGCCCCCGGATGCGTTGCCTACCTTTGCAGATTAAGGAATAGATTGGAAGAAAGGGTTGGGAAAATAGGGAGAGATAGGATGGGATGGGAATGGGATCTGGCATATCTCACTCACTACCGAAATACATAGGTACATGCATTAGGGAAATATGATAAAGTAGGAAATGCAGTACATTTCAAGGTAGTCTTCCGTGAGAGAGCGGTAACGTGGCCAGTCGAGCGCGCCCAGCGGCTGTAGGATGCAGCGTGCACTCTCCCCCCAACAAATGAATGAATGAGTTGAATTTCCAGTCAGTTCTTCCAGAAAAAATAACTCAATCTTGTACTCGTGCCCATCTCACAATAACAACTACACAAAAACTGTTAAAAAAAACGTGTGACTGTAGTTAGTCGTTACATCAACGCATCGTGCGAACTTTAAACAAGGCGCATTAATTCCTTATGAGATCATATAAACAGTGTAATCGTGATTTCTGATGTCGTAGTCCAGTCATCAACTCATCATCTGTAGACACAAGGATTATCTCCACTAAACATTATAATTCGTAATGTGTGTGAATGTAATGTTCGTAAGATCCACTAAAGTTAAACCTTATTTTCACGTCATATATATATTTTTTTATTTATGGCAATGGTGCAATTAGCACATTCTGCCAGTGTAAAGTTTTCGTCACACAGAGTCTAAAACGTATTCTGTCAACGTCTAGTCCCGTCGAAGTAAGTCAGGAGTCGCTCAGTAAAGTGATTGCACGAAAAACGCAGTCCTACGCTTTTATTTGAATATCACAAACATTATGCACAGAACCCACTTTGAAGTTTAATAAACTAATCAGCTAATCACTATTAAATCACAAATTGCACAATACACAATTTTTATAGTACCTAATCAAACGTAAACTCAACTTCACTTCTCGAGTTCCCGCCAAAAAGTCCAAAAAGATAGCAGACAAGCAGCAGACAGTCCATACGATGGTCCTTTTTTTCCGTCCACTGCTCGACAGAAGACAATGTGTATCAGGGATGTATGGCCTTAAAACGTTTTGCTGGCCAAGCGGTTTGGCGAGTCCATTCTTTAAGAGGTGGTGTAATACCTCAGGGTTTGTTATTCCTTGGTCGCCTTTGACGACACCCGCGGGAAGAGATGGTGTGATATTATTCTAACACCACACGGCCAACACATATATTGCCATTGTAAATTTACTATTTAAGGAAAAGTGTTGGTCAAGCCGGTCTCCGTGCATGTTCCGTGCGTAATTAGGTACTACAATTGTACTTGCTGGGTTTTGGCAATATGTTCTCGGTAGCGACTGGGCATTTGGGTACATACACTCGCACCTAGCAAGAGATAGAGCGAAGAAACGCATCTTTTATTATTACATTGTTGAACTTTAGCAAAGATGAATCAGCAGTAGAAAATAGTAAATTGGTAGAGCATTTATAGGTGGATTAGGTTTAGGTTCTCTGGTAACAATAAAGACGGGAGTCCCGCGAAGTTGGCTTAATGATGACGTTCTTAGTAATTTAAAATTATTTATTTCGGTTATTCAAATATAGTTTGTTTTGTTCGTGATTTGCTGGTCATTTAGTATTTTTTTTTATATATAAAAATGGATGTTGGTATATCTGAGATTAATAGACTTCGACCCCGTTTGACCCATCACCATGAAATATGGGCACCTATATGTATTTTTTCATGGAGAAAGTTTTTATGCTATCCACTTTATTGTAACTCGCCACTAGATGGCGCTGCGGCACATCAACTTCTATACCGTTCAACCGATCGCCCTAAAAATTGGTATACACAGGTATTTGAGCACGGAGAATATTTTCGAGCTATCGACTTTGTTGTAACTCGCCACTAGATGGCACTGCAGCACATCAACTTCTATACCGTTCAATCGATCGCAAAAACCATATCGACGGCAAAACAGAATAATTTGTGATTTTATATACAGAGGTAAATAAATAGGTATACACAGGCAGGACAACGTCTGCCGGGTTTTGCTAGTATTTTATACAAAATAAGCAAAGTTAGCTGCATACAATCAATTAATTGAATTTGGATTATTACATAACTAGCCATCCTATACTGAGTAGTACGAAGTATATTGTCCATACACTTCCTGAGACAGACACACTAGTAGAGGAAAAATGCGACATTATAATTAAATTAATTTTACTGAAGATAAAGGCTTAACCGGTCTCGTTAATGGTTATTCGTACAAAGTACAAGGTGAACATTATTTAGTACTACTTATTATAAAAACGCTAAAGCAACGTATCGCAATGTAGGAACATTAAGTTTTTCATTATCATATTATAAAAAATAATGACCACGCAGATACCGCTGAGTAGCTGTAAATAAATTTTTTCGAAAAAAAAAAATGGCAATTCCAAGAGTATGCCTTTTTCAAAAAGAGTTTTTTTTATTTATTTACTCTTTTTTGCACTGCTCCTTGAGGGGATGGGGCGGGGTAGTCGAGAGTATAATGGAATAAAGAATTTCTTTAGTCCATTATAAGAGTTCATTCGATGGCATGGCGTGGTAGGACAGGATGGGTTGGGAATGGATTCTGGGCTCTCATTTGGGCTCTGGGCTACCAAAGAGTTATAAAAACATTAAAAAGAGAAAAAAATAATGAGATGGATCCAGATGACCCTTAGTCGAATGCGATAAAATCTTACAGCAGAACATGTTCTATATTTTGGATAGAACTTCACAAGTCTATAATTATCCTGCAGCTTTCTTGTAAAATTGTATAATGTAGAAAGATTCGCGGACAATATCACAGGCATTCGGTAAAGTATAAATCGACTTATGAATCGTTTAAGAACAATTTTTAAATTGTCAAAGTCTTCTTAATTCAGGTTAATGGGAAAGACAAAATGAATGACATTATAAAGCTATTTTATCAATAAACATATTATGGATAAACGACAGAAATTGATAATAAAGAATTGAAAATAAAATTAACTTTTTGAAGGGGAGAGTGCACCTGGAGAGAGACTGGCCACGTTACACCTCTCTCACAGAAGACTATTTGAAATGTACTGCATTTCTAACTTTATCTTATTTCCCCAATATACTTTATCAGAAAATCCGTATCAGCTAGATTTAATTGACAGATAAATAATTTATATATCACCTTGTTAATAATTACTTTATCGGGAGGTGGTGAGAAAGACCCTTAGATTTTACCAGAGCACATATTTCCCATCCTATAAGGGCAGAAAGGGAGTGTAAGACCGTAACATCCTAACACCCTTTACAAGTTTACTCTTCAATTGCCTAAGGACGCATGCGAAGGCGAACCGTTTGTCATTTTATATCGATGTTGTAATGCGGATGTCACAGAGCGACAGTATCCAATCATCAACAGGTGCACCCTCTGATTATCGGACATCTTTCTATATATTTTTATTGTTTCCACAGTTTTTAAACCTAATATCTTCGCTTTGAAATTTCGTTATGCAAAATTTTAGTTACATACATATTTATATATTACTAGCTGTTGCCCGCGACTTCGTTCGTGTGGTCTTCAAGTACCAATTCAGAAACCTTCGCGCGCGTGCGCACAACAACTCACCAAAGTTTCATCGCAATCGGATGACTGGTATAGGAACGCATACGGGACAAACAAAGAAACTTTTATTTTTATATAGTATACAGATAGATGAAGTTTATCCTCTTTCAATATGAGTTGAGATTTTTTGTAATGTTCGCTGTTGTTTTCCGGTTTAACCGCCAGTTAAATTTAAATCTATAAGTGGCTACTATTTTTTTGATATCTCGGTAGGTATTGAACGATACCTCGGTATGTAGGTATCGTTCGAATAACAATGCATCGTTGAACAGCGATGGTACTGATAATGTACCTCAAGCTATTGATCCGCAAGAAGTATCGATACTTGAGTAGTATCGATACCTTCGTTTCGATACCGAGTATTTTGGTTTTCGATACTTTACTAGGTATCGATATTTTGTAAATTACTCGATACTTTTTAGAATGCATTTAAATATATTCACAACAAGCATAAAGAATGACACTCGATACCGAATAGTATCGATGCTTTTGATACGATACTAGTATCGAGTGAGGTTCGAGTAATGCTTTCATTATTTTGCGGATTTCTACCCAAAGATGAAATTGAAAAGTTACTTAATATCAAGTTTAGAATATATATCATTGACAGAAGTTGTAGTTTTGGTATGGCAACCTATTCTGCCCTGTTTAGTAAAAAGGGCATTAGTGCATTTTGATGAAATTCGAGAAAAATATTTTTTTTTTTATTAAAAAATGAAGCTAGAAACTTGGAATATACCTAAATGTAATTTAGAAATCGATAATCGCAACAAATAGAATTCGATCGGAAACTGCCGAATTGATCGGAATTAAGAGTCGAATATTCCTCAGATAGCGAGACCCTAAAAGCCTAAAAATAAGAGTCTATAAGATAAAAACCTATAAGAACCTAAAAATCCGACTTTTTTAAATGTCTAAATTCTTGTTGCCTTAGTGACAATTCGAGTCACCGGACACGTTTAGTTTAGGGCGAGCGCAGAAGACGCTCAGCCAGAAAAAGTGTGTGGTGTACCGAGCTTCTCAACTTCTCAATCTCAACTCATATTGAAAGAGGATAAACTTCATCTATCTATATACGGCGCGGCGGAAGAAACGAGCCTCGACTTAGAGCGTTGCTTTCGCAAAGCAGCGCGGGATCACGAGTCGATGAGAAGCGCACAGTCAGGTACCTGTCGATGTCTGGTAAAAGTGTTGGCCGAAGGCCGATGTGTGTTAACGGTGTCGCAGGGAAGTTCGATTTACCAAATAAATCACAAATAGAATTGGTACAAACCAAACATAGGAACTATCGTATAGCACCCAAATACTTTTGGTTTAAAATTTGTTAAATAAGACAGGCTTTTGGGCTTCTATGGAAATACCGTCACTGAAACAGACACGCTACATTTCTGCAGTCGGCATAAAATCATTCTATGAATCAATTCATCATATATTTAGTTGGAACTAAAAAAATGGGCATCCTAATAATGGGCAATGGATGGGACTTTGGCGACTAATGACTTAAACATTCTAGTCGCTAAATCGCACGTCGCAGGCCGATAATACCAGGTGGACTGTATACTTATCAGCCACCTTATTTCTATAAAAGTGTTTTCTATAGCAAATATATAAGACCAGTTACCAGTTACTAGTATGTTACCAGTATTAGCACTGTGGCCACCATCCCGCCTGCTCAACAACGTGGTGATTAGATCATAAACCTACTAAAAGGCCTATTACCAACAATGGATAGGCTGTATGGTAAAAAAAGGCCTATTACCAACAATGGATAGGCTGGATGGTAAAAACATAGGCTGATTGTTAAAAAAATAAATAATTATACAGTAATTATACGCCTTACAAATTTAACTTGTAAAATCTATTCAAATAAACCCAAGGTCGCTAGACATGTGACATCAGCGATTCGATTACTAACGTAAACATACGTTAAGATAAGGAGATTTTACCCGGTAACAAGTAAGTTAATAATTTTGAATAAGTAAGATTGTTGACTATATTGTTAAGATAGAGACTTTACTTAAGGTAAGACATCAGTCTGGAAACATAGGTATATGTAGAAAGTATTGGAAAAACACACATAGAGGAAAAATCTTCATGACCGACGGCCTAATGAGGAAAATCTTCATGCCTTACGGCCGAATGAGGTGAATACTCGTAGATCGATTAGCTGGGTGATTTTTCTATTAAATCACTAGTTAAATTTGAAAATTTCTAATCGATTAATTATTTTCTAATCGATCAATTTAATAGCGATCCTTGGTTCAAATCAATGCATTTATTTTGCAAGAACATTGTAAATACATCGGATATTCATAGTTAGTTAATTGTATTCTGTTCGCAAGGATGTGTAAAAATTTAAGCTATAACCAAATTTACTCGTACCTATATCGTACTCAATTTAGTACAGTATAAATTGTTAGTAGTTTCGAGTTAAATAAAATACAAAGTAATGTAATTAACTGAAATATAATCACGAAATCGTCTTATGCAGAATTTTGATAAAATCGATCATTAAATAAAATCAATACGGGAGTGTGGGACGCCCTTCGGACAGGTGGACCAACGCGACGACATAAAGAAATTCATCGGTGGTGGTTGGATGAGGGGAGCCGAGGATCATGTGTGGTGGAGAGCTTTGGGAGAAGCCTATATCCAGCAGTGGAGATACATAGATAGGCTGATGATATGGTATCGAAAATCAAACGTTTTATCAAGATGTTGGCTCCAAGCAAGGCTTGTATTGGTTTTGAAACTTGATAAACGCTCAGTATTAAAAATATTTCTAATCTGCTAGAAAATGTTTGTAGCACGAACAACAGTAGCAATTGCCGGTGACTTTGCCCGTGCTAACGTAGATTTAGCGCAGATAAGTATTAGGTAGGTATTCGTAAATGATAAGCCACGCTTATTTGTTCGTGTGAGACGCACGCCCCTGGCGTCAAATGGCTTCATCTAGCAGTAAAATTGTAACCGGACTTTTTGGCGGGAACTCCAGAAGTAAATCAAGATTTAGTTTCATTATTATAAAAATTGTGCATTGTGGGTTTTGTGGTTTTAATAGTTTATTGAACTTCAAAGTTTTTTTTTTTTTTTGTGCGTAATGTTTGTGATTATGAAATAAAAGTATAAGACTGCGTTTTTCATGTGCTTCCAAACCAATTACTTTACGAAGAAAACTCAAAACTGGCAGAATGTGCTAATTGCGCTATTGCCATATGAGAAAATTGAAAAAGTAGCGACCGTTCGCGGTTTTGAGTTTGTTTTTGTTGTGACAGCTATTCGATTAATTAAATTCATTCATTACTACAATTTGATGCAATTGATGTCATGCGCTGTTAGTGCTAAATGTTTAGATTTTTTATTGTTTAATTCGTGTGATCGTGGTGCTCGTACCACTGAGTTGCTACTTAAGTACTGATTTTTTTAAATTGTCAATAGCAAAGCGGTGACGGAAATCATCGCGAGGAAACCCGCATATTCCAGAAATAAAATATAAAAAAATCTGGAGTATGTGATCCACCAATCCGCACTGGGCCTGCGAGGTGGATTACGGCCCGAAAACAAACACGTTCAATAACTTAGAAAGAGTCAGAACTAATTGTCACATGGAATATTGTTATGTCTATTACGAAACATCTATTACGAAGTGACTTTTACTCGTAATAATGTTTTATTTAGTGAGATTTTCAAATTATATCCCATGGATTAAAATTTCATTAAAATGAGCCAAAATATAAATTAATATAAAGATTTTTTTTCAGTTAAACATCTTATAATTGATATTATTCATCAGATTACATTTTACTTTAGATGTCATGCAAATATTGTTTTGGCTTAATATTCGCATGGTTACATACTTCTTTTGCTTTCGTGAGCAAATTTTATTATGGTAAGGGTAACTCTACTATTCACATTCGTTGATCTAACTGATCCCAACTGGAAGTACAGCTTTGTTTTCCTAACGTTTTATTTGCGGTTGGCGCTACCTAACCGCTTATTGAATAAGTTGATTAGGAACTGCAAAGGTTCGCAATAATGTAGACGTTTTAAAGGTAGAGAAATATCTACTGAAAAATAAGCTGATATATCTTTATAATTTTGCAGAAAGTAGCGAACATAGTAGGCACTAATGTAGATAGGACAATTATCCATTTAATGATTAAGTGACTCTCACAGTGAGGTTATCACTGTTTGATTTAAGATGTTACTTCGCGTAAACACGTGTGTTCGTTAAATTAAAATTTCAATAAGAAAAGTTGGAGACTGTGTGTGTGGTGGCGGTCCATGGGAGAGGCCTGTATCCATCCAGTACCATAAGTAGTAATTATAAGACGATGTAGGTACAGATATTTCTTGTTTTCCCGGTTCCAGGTTTAAATTGTTGAAATATTATGAATTTTTGGTTTTATCAGATCCTAAAGATGTTAATGGTTACTAAAATATTTACTAAAGATGTAATAGATTGGTATATTTCTGTAATTAAAGAAATATCTTATAAATGTATTTATAATTTTCTTATAAATGTGAAACTATTATATGGTACGTATATGTATGTTCTAGGCTTTATATTTATAATTGTAAAAAAAAATTAGGTGAAAACTAAAAATAAATAAAGATTATTTTGCAAATGAAGAGTGAAATTTTCATGTCAGTCAGTGAACTCTGAATCATGAAAGAAAAGTATGGTTTCAGGCTTCGGTAAAGGTACAGCCCGTATACATATAATAATAAATATGATTACTATAAATTGTACAATATATATTAATAAAAGAAAATATGAAATAGTAAGTAGGTATACATAGGTATATACCACATTTATTGCAAATCCATAAAAAAACAAAAAATAATGTGTAAATGCGCAGATATCAGAAACGACGGCTGTAGTACACTTGTGTAAATACACGTAAAACAATACAACGTGACAACACGAGAAACACCTAGATAAAATTTACCATTTAACCACTTTAACACTAATTAATTTGTAACATCACTTAAAGTTCGCGCGAAAACTGCGACGGATGGAATTAAAAAAAGCGTAGGAGCGGCTACGTTATTCAGCCAGTTTAAAAAAAAGAATTGAAAAAAGAACAATGAATCGTCGTTCCGAAATTGTTTTCGCGCCGCGAAAAATTCTGAGCGCGCCGGCGGATGCGCGCGTCGCGTGCAAAGTCAAAGAAGTTAATGCGTGCGCGAGTTTACTCTACTAGAAACCGAGACAGTGACACAAACGGATACTTAACGTGCGATTAAAACTGATACTCTTAATTATCGTGGTTTTTATCAGTAATTCGTGAGCATTTTGTATAACGGAGACCACACGATGTCATAAACCTTGTTAGAACATTTATCTTCAGGTCTTATTGCTATTTTTTAAATAACTATTTATTTATTTATTATAAAATTACTGGATAATGTACTAAAAAAATCACTAGCAAATATGTTATATGTATGTAGATAGATGTTGGATTTTTTTGAGTAAATGACAGACTTCGCCATCTCCTGATATCATCAGAAGGTATTAGAAGGTCAGCTATACTTTATCAGAAAGTCAGTATTAGCTGAATTTAATTTGAAGATATTGGCAGATAATTTATCTGTCAGATTGTCAGCAATTACTTTATCAGGATGGTGGTGAGAATGGCCCTTAGTTTTACAAAATAAAAATAATGCATTTTTTTAATAACTATAGGGATGTTTTTTGGAAAGAGATGTTGAGTTTCATTGCTTCAGTTTTTTGTTTCATTATTATTGTAAAAATTGTGTATTGGGCGTTTTATGGTTTAATAGTGATAGTTTAGTAAGCTTAAAGTGTTTATCGTGTGTGGTGTTTGTGATAATGAAATAAAAGCATGGGTAAGGCGTAACTGCGTTTTACGTGCTTCCAAGGAGTCCTGTTCTGTTTTCAGTAAACCTATTATCGTTTTACTGTGCGAGCCCTGACGTAAATGACGGGACTGGACATTGGCAGGATACGTTTTGTACTTTGAAATTGTTTATTACGAAGAGAACTTGACACTGGCTGAATGTGCTAATTGCATCATTGCCAAATATGAAGAAAAAAAGAACTATGTGGCTACAAGAAAACTTCACGTTGTTAAAGTGTTAACTATTTAAACGTTTATAAAGTTTTCAATTTGATGTGCTGTTCTAAAGTCTATGATTTGATATGGTTGGTACATATATTTTATAAAACACAAAAAAAAATCTTTTTGCTTATAATAGGTAATAATAATAATTTAATTGCTTAAAATGCGGGTATTATATACATAAGTTATACAAGCCTTACATATTCTGTTAGATAAATGGCGGACAAATGTTCGATTATATTTATATTAAACATAATAAAATATTATATTAACAAGATTACATTTTGATTACAACAAGTAAACGAGTAATTCAAATTTAAATGTTAAATTATATCTAAGGTCAAAACAAAACAAATAAAAAAATGAACACTGTCATTATATTATTATTTCTGTCATGCGTCAATCAAAAATTTATAGTCATTTAATTCCTTGGGCGTTAGTTAATCGTTAGTTAAGTTAATCACTAAATGGTGAGTATGGCCCATGCGGTATTCACGGACTTTTTTCACTCCGTCGAGCGTTATGAATTTTCTGTGTTAAATTTTCTCATACTCGAATTTACTAGTCTCATGTTTTTCATTTCCGTTTGTATTGGGGAAGGCAATCGGTAATTCGATTATTTGATCAATAATCGATCGTTAATACATCATTTACGTTTTCCTTTTATAATGTACCATTAATTGCTGTTTCAATGCTGTTTAATTGCATTAATTGCTGTTTCAGTAAATCATAGGTACCGCTTTCAATCTTGGTAATTATTATTTTACACATAATATTATAAGTACCTACGTATACATAAAGATGTATATTTTGAACGATGCTAGAAGTTTCATTACATACATAATTTATTGTTTATATGTAGATAACGTCCATGATTTCTATGATTTTTCTTAATTGTACCCGCTCTCATGTTAATTGTTCCTATTAGTGTCTAGATTATTGTCTAGTCTAGTTCCTTTGTGATAATACGGTTGTTTATCACTTTATTGATAAATTATAGACAATATATGAAAATATTCATTGAGGGGGAGAGTGCACGCTGCATGCAATTCAACAGCCGCTGGAGTGAATTCAACTGTGACTGTGAGTGAGAGTGAGAGTGTGAGTGTGACTGTAATTCAACTGTGAGAGATTGGTAACGTGGCCAATCGAACGCGATTGGCCACGTTACCAATCTCTCACAGAAGACTACCTCGAAATGTACTGCATGTGTCACTTTATCTTATTTACCTAGTAGGTATACCTATGTACGTGTGAGATGTGCGAAAGCCCATTCCCATCCCACAAGTATCCCTCCTCATTTTCCCAACCTTTTCTCTAAATCCATTCCTATATCTCCAAAGATACGCAGCGCATCCGGGGTGGTGCCAACGTTTGTCATTTTGGACTAATGTTGGCACGTATAGCGGATGCCTATGGGCGACAGCATCTACTTACCATCAGGTGGACTGTGTGCTCGTCTGCCGCCTTCATCCATAAAATATATATAGGTACTTTTTCTTTTTTTTTTTTATGGACGAAGCTGGCAGACGAGCATACAGTCCACCTGATGGTAAGTGGATACTGTAGCCCATAGACATCCGTGATACATGCCAACATTAGTCCAAAATGACAAAAGTTGGCACGCCCGCGGATGAGCTGCCTACCTTTGGATATAGGAATAGATTTGGAGAAAGGGTTGGGGAAATGGGGGGGATAGGATGGGAATGGGCTCTGGCACATCTCACTCACTACCGAAACACGTACGTACATTGGGGAAATAAGATAAAGTGGGAAATGCAGTACATTTCAAAGTAGTCTTCAGTGAGAGAGGGGTAACGTGGCCAGTCGAGTGCGCCCAGCGGCTGTTGGATTGCAGCGTGCATTCTCCCCCTCATATTATATATATATAATATATATATATATATTATTATATATTATACTTATGTATATTATATCAAATATCTAAAATCCTTAACCAGCCATTCTTTCTGACAACCTTTGCGACCTTTCTTGGTATTATAGCAAATACGTCTTCGGGCTACAGACCATTTTATCGATTCCATAACTATATCACACAATTTGTTGGCGTTTAGATGCTAAATTTTTATTTGTGTCTTTTGTGTGAACAAATAAATGTTTTCTCTTTTAACGTAATATATTTTTTAAACTAGAAGTTTAAAAAAAGTCTTTTAATGTAGGTACCGTTTTAACAAGTGGTATTCAGGTACTGGAGAAATATACGAAATATAATACAAAACATGAAAGTATATCAACGCTGAATACCAAGAAAATATAAGTTTAGTGGTAGTTACAAAAAGCTAAAAAACACTAAAACACTAAAAAAACACTAAAACAAAAAAGGGTAACACTAAAAAAAAAAAAAAAAAATTGTGAGGCCAATAATTACGAGTAGCATTGAATAGGGATCGATGAAAAAAACGGAATTGTAACTATCAGATTTCCAGCTGAGACACTGGTTGATATTCCAGAGCCCATTCCCATCCCAACATATACCTTTCCATTTTTCCCCAACCCTCTCTCCAAAATTACTCTAAAGTAAGTAGCGTATCCTGCCAAATTTTGTCATTCTGGACTGATGTTGGCATGTATCCCGGATGTCCACGGGTGGCAGTATCCACGTACGACCAGGTGGACTGTCTGTTTCTCTGATACCTTCTCTCTCTCTCTCTCTCTAAGAAAAAATACTACGATGTCGTACATTTGTACTAACTTCAATAGGAAATGCAAGGAAAATATCTCGGTCATTTAGTTTAATAGGCATCCTCAATTTGGCACGACCTTGTGCATGATTTCCAAGTAGTTTCCATGAAGATCGAGGTATGTATGCACATGTAAAAGTATGTGATTTGCGCGTGACATTTTAACTATAACGAATGACTTGGTGAAACAATGTAGGTATGTAGTTCACTCAGGTCATTTTGTTATAGGATGAAGGCGCCAGACGTTCATAGAGACCGCCATATTTAAATTTTTACCATATACACGCTATATACCGCATTGTTACAAGTCATATTTCTTCTCCAGGAACCCGTTTTAAGTGCCCTTTTCATGATAATGGCAAAGGATTAAAAATTTGAGCACAGAAATGTAAAACAGTTTACAATAACTGGTACCGTACCATCAGCCTATGTCTCTCCACAGCTGGATATAAGCCTCTCCCAAGGGTCGCGATCACACACTTTTTTCTCCTCGTCTCGTAAAGCCACTTCTGGCGACTTTCTTCAAGTCGTCAGCCCACATGGCCGGAGGAAGTGCTACGCTACGTTTCCTGGTGCGTGGTCTCCCTCCATTCGAGGACTCGTCTCTCCAATCAGTAATAGTGGGTAAGACAATAAATTATGACACTATAACGAAAAACAACCCGAAAAGAATTAAAATGACTTGATCTTTAAAACAATTGTTTCCTGCTCAATCATGTTTATGCAAATCTTCATTATTTTTTATTCTTTTATGTATATTTACCTATTCATTGAAAAGGTCAAAGTATCAACCGATGACGCAAAAAAAAGTATCTACAGATTTTTTTATATGAAATTTATTTAGCAGACAAACTCTAACAGCAAACCAAACACATATATTCCATTAACAAAAAAATATTCATTCAAATGTAATGAGATGAAACAGACTCCTTATTATGCGCTTATTCATTAATTGAATAAGTGAATAAATGCATAAGTGAATTTAGAGAGGGAGGGTGCACGCTGCAATTCAACAGCCGCTGGGCGCGCTCGACTGGTCCCGTTACCCCTCTCTCACACAAGACTACCGTAAAAGTGCATTTATCACTCATATTCCAAAATGTACGTAGGTACGTGTTTTGGTAGTGAGCGGGATATGCAAGAGCCCATTCCCATCGCATCCTATCCTATCCCTTCCCATTCCCCCAAACCCTTTCTCCAAATCCGTTATTACATCAACAAAGGTAGACAGCGCATCCGGGAGCGTGCCAACGTTTGTCGCTCTGAACTGATGTTGGCAGGTACCGCGGGTGTCAATGGGCGAGAGTATCCATCTACCACCAGTCCACCAGGTACACTTTATGCTCGTTTACCATCTTCTATTTATAATAATAATTAGATTCGATAATAACAGTTGGGTATGTTGGATTTTTTTTGTAGTAGTAGCTGTACTTACTACATACATGATGAAACACAAGTTATGCATTTTTGTTGTTAATCTTTAATATGGTATGTATTTTTTTATAGAAGAGAGAGGTACAGATAGCAGCGGTAAATAGTAAATCTCCGGCCGATGTGATTGTGACGTCGTCTCAGAAAAATGAGAAGTATGATTTTCAAATGGTCTCTAGTAAACATGAATACTATATAAGGTACATTCTTTTAAATATTATTTCTGGTGACAAATGCAAATGTATAATTTAAAGCGTCGCCGTGTATATTAAAGATAATATAAATTTATCAAACTTAACCTACCTTAATAACTTTATAACTCGTGTTACTTTAAATAAGAAATTTATTGCCTGTTTCGTTTTTTTGTCCCATATTTTTGTATCTCTGGGTTTAGGGTATTCCAAAGGTAGCAGCCCTAGATGTGCCACCTCGCCTACCTTTGGAGATACTATACCTCCACGAGTAAATGGAGTAAATTTACTCCTATGAGTAAATTTAGTAAAAGAATTAGGGAAAAACCCGACGACGACGTCTTGCGAATAGCGGATAAATACAGAATGGCTTACAGCCGTAAAAAATATGAATATTAAATGAAATGTAAAGGGTAAAATGGTTACTTTGTATTATTGATCGTCGTGACGCAGAAAGAAAGTTGTTAACGCTTACAAGCGGGAAGAATTCTGGGAGTTTTTCATAGGAAAAAGTGTGATTGATTATATTTCTTTGATAAATACAAAATTCGAAAGTGAATGTTATGCCAAAGAAAAAAGGCCACGTGCATTGCTAGTAAAACGAATCGATTTCGCACGTTCGATCGCCACAGTATGGTATTGCGCTCGGTTCACTTCGAAATATTTACGCTGATGTAACAGATAGTTTTGGTAAAAATTGTGTATAAATTCTATGATCAATGCCACGGCGATTAGATATAATTGCAGTTTTGCGTTTATAGAAAGAGTGTCGTGTTAGTTACCTACACTTATGTAATAAGCAAGAATAGGTCTCTCTTCTTTTGATTATCGCCATTGAAGATAGGTAAATTGAAAAATAATAGTCAACGATTGACTAGTTTTTTATAATTATTATTTAAGATAATAATATAGTTCTAGACCATTTCTTCTCACCTTGATTATAATTATTATTAAGTTATTTAAGACAAGGCTAAGAGTAAATACAAGACTGATATGGCTTAAGAACTAAAACGTACAAAAGATATGTGATATTATTATTGAAGAAACGTTCTCATTTAATTATAACATTTAATATTTTTACAGTTTTAATTCTTAATTTTTAAGAGAAAACGTTGAAATAAATTCCCTTATTGGGTCCTGTATTACTCGTATTTATGACTCATCATAATAATTGTTTCATCATAATAAATCATAATAATCATCACAATTGTTTTTTTAATGTTTATACTTTTATATTTGCATGTTTAATATTAAATAATTTCTGTTTTATAGTGGAGTGTAGGTTTTCTCGGCCGGTGTCCGTATTAATTGAATCTTCCGGGCTACTTGGTCGAGGTCTTTTGGAATCTCTTTCTCTTTCTTCTTTCTCTCAGTTGCGCTCGAGAAGGCGAAGAGATAACATCTCTCCGAAAAGCGAACGTAGCCGCCTCTGAAGATGTCAACCGCAGTTGTTGACGAAACGTTTGGAAGAAAGAGAAGAGATTCCAGAAGACCTCGGCCAAGTAGCCCGGAAGATTCAATTAATAATTTCTGTTTTGTTGTTATTATTTTGCTGAGTCTTAAAATTTTTAAATTCGAGTACCTATTGTTCTCTTCTATTTCTTCGAGTTACATAATAGGGACCTTTAGTGCATAAGATTATTAACAATTCGGTTTCATTTGTGATACGTAATATTTTGTTTGTATAACTGTTATGTTTCTTAGAATAAATGAAATAAAAATACAATAAAAACAATACCGTAAGTAAATCCTATTTGACAATTGTCTTTTCTCTGTATGATTTATGAACTACTTTAATTAAACAGTATAAAATTAGTACACTACGTCAAAGGTCTCCAAAATTAGGTTTTATAGCCCCCAAGATATATATGTATTTCGTTCCAATTCTTTATGTCCAAAATGTACACAAGGCCTTAAATTAAATAGTGAGGTGATAACTGTTTGCATAGCCATAATTCGATTCATCGAGAGTGCAAGTTTGTCCCAGATTTTAACCTAAATCTTGGGATATTTCTTTAGTTTAAGGCTGTGTCAGTTACTGGTAACTCAGGTCGCCCTGTTTGTTTACATTTTGAACAGATTGTATTGGAACGGAATCTAAGATCTTGGAGGCACACAAACATTTACGAATAGTCTAACTTCACAAAACATCTAACTTTTCTGACGATCAGGCATTGAAGTAATATTCAAGTATTTCAATTTTTTTTTAACCTAATGTTCTCGATAACAACTGTTTTTTTGTTTCTGAAAACTTATCACCACACAACAGAAAGTAGGCGTAGTGTTTGAATATTTTATATGAATTTGCAACCTTGAATTTAATAATTATTGAAGTAGCCTTTGCCTTTGAAATAGCCTTTTTAATTTCCATTGAGAAAACGTCAAGCCTCGTCAAATTAATGAAGCATATAAATAAAGGAAACATGTCCGCCTTAGCTGTGATATTATAACGTATGGCCATCGGAAGTTCGAAACAGAATGTCGCCTACTTTTATATATATTATGCAAGTGATACCTCAACCTCAATAATTAGGTCGACCGTCACACTGATTCGTAATATTATTTAGTACATTCTCCATGGAAAGTTTCTGCATTTGTCTACCTATGCATCTGCTTCAAACATAAATATTTATCACTTAATGTCTAATGTTTGACCCTAACCTCTATTATTGTATGACGCTTTCAGTTTTAATTCCACTTACAATGAAAATAAATGAAACTTTCAATTGTAATTCTACCATCTAACATAAGACAATCAGAAGGAATACACGACCTTATCGCTATAAACGCAATGGGTACATAGGTACTTCCAGAGAACGAAAGAAACCAGTTCCACTTTAATATATATTGGATGGGATCTAACGAAAGATTCCGAAATATCCGACATACATAAAGGTTACGAAAAACTATGGTGTTGGTTTCTTAGTTCTTAACAAGGATGCTTTTGCGACATTTCATTTCTCTTTCCATTTGATGAATTTCAACGTACGACTATAATACTTTTATAAACTTTATATTTTTTTTTTTTTTTTATAGACTAGGGGGCGGACGAGCAAGCGGTCCCACGTGATGGTAAGTGTTACCGCCGCCCATGGGCACCTGCAACACCAGGGGGCATGCGGGCGCGCCGCCGACCTTGCAAAATCCTATTCACATCCTATTGCTTAAGACTTCCAGATTTTAAAGTTCTTACGAATACGACGATAAAATACTTCCAAAATTTATAAGGACAAGTTGAACTAATAAGAGTTTGTTAGGTGATACGCTTCGGTGTGACAGTAGGAAATGCAAATGGAGTAGACTAATTTTTCGCGTAACCTTATACTCACGTTCAAGGGTGGTGGTTTAGTTACAGATATTGATTAGTTTAGTAAGTATTCACAGGTCACAAAATATTCAAATAGCGTCTTAAAAATTGTATTCGTGTTAGTTAATTTCATATTGTGTTATAATAGCCTACTGTATTGAGATTTTCTGCATTGTGGGTATAAAAACACACACACACACACACAAAGACGAACACAAACTATAAAAAATAAATAAAAATTTGTATTTAATAAATGTTCGATTATGTTGCGAATTTGAGATCTTTTGCACAGCTCACAGAAGCACTACCAGTTAAGTTAATGTTAATTCTGAGGAATTAGGATCGATGTATCAGGTCAAATATCAGTCTAACTGCATGGCACGAGTCTCTGCTTGCAAACAGTAGGGGCTTTTCGGGTTACCATTCACTACGAACCATTCACGAACCAAGGTTATATATAAATTATTCAAATTTTTAAATTTATGCATACGTCAATTTCTTCATGTTATTTTACTTCATCGTCAAGTTACAGATAAATATAAACTAAGGTACTAAGGTGCAAACCTTAGTATCCATCTTGTTCCTTATTTCGTTGTACCATAGTAGTGTGGTAGTCCTGTTTTTTAAGAAGGGAGACAAGGCCTAGTGGAGAAACATTATGTTGAGATATATTGATTTGCGTTTACAAATACTGTTTGTCCGGCACACTGTCGCTTTCACGTTCATTATTAATTAAGAAAATCCATTTTAATCAATATATTTCTCTTTATTGTGTCCATAACCCAATGACCTATTTCTCTCCTGAGCCACGTATGCTGTTATGAGGTAAGACGAGTGCCAGCCGCTGGAGCAGACTTTTCGAAAACGCTACAACACTGTAGACCACATTCATACACTGCATCTGATTATCCAAAGACCGAAGAGTATAAATCAGCTTTTGTGACTTGCCTTTGTGGACTACGAGAAAACCTTCGACTCTATCAAGACCTGGGATGTTCTGGAATCTTTAAAGTGGTGCCAAGTCGATTGGCGATATGTTGATGTGCTAAGCATGACACTGTAAGCATGCCAGTCCAAATCCAAGACCGCAATATCCAGTAGTGACGGGACATAGGTTGATCGTATGGTGTGGTATGGGTTAATCCTTTATTAAAATTAGTTCAGGAGCGGTAAGATATTAATTTCAGTGTCAAGTTCTCAACACACTTCACATGTAACAATCTCATAAGAGTATTCTCTAATATTTCTTATATCTTTTTGATTGAAACAATACTTGAGGTAACTCTAGGCCACGGTCAGCTGACACTTTGTACACATTTAATTATAGTAACACTAAAAGCGAATTCATTTGTTACGCATGCGATTCACAAGTTTCACTTCACTCTATCTGTAACTACATGGAAATTAAGATCATTTTCGACAATCTCAGCTCAGTCTTAAAGTTGTAAATATGATAAATAACGATTGTATAATTATACAATAATGAGCAGCGTTATAAACACTGTTGTTTGTTATTTGGAACGAAACATGGCTTGGGTTGCGATTGTAAACCATTAGGTTCTTGTCTCTGGCTTTCTTAACTTGGAACCTTGAACGAAGTGTGTTTTATTCGTTCATGCTTGGGACTTTGTTTTTGTGCCTAGATAGGTATATCTATAACTTTATTATTATTATAGCATACCATCAGTCTATGTCTCTCTACTGCTGGATATATGCCTGTCCCAAGGCGAGCCATCACTCAAGTGGCAATGGGAAGGTGATTTAGGCGCAGGACCGATAACGGACGGGGTAGACGAGTCCTCGAATGGAGGAAACGTGCCGGGAAGCGCAGTGTGGGACGCGCTCCGGTCAAATTGACAGAACGGCTTAAGAAAGTTTCTCGGTAGTGGTTGGATGGGAAGATCTGGTGATCGTATATCGTATCGTATATCGTATATGGTGATCGTATCGTATCGTGGGGAACTTTATTATTAGTTTCAAAAATTTATCGTGTACCTGGATAGATCACTGTGATGATCTCTGCCAGTTATTTCCAGAAGTACCTACTGGATCAATTTTGAAAGAAAGACAATACGCTATAATCTTCCGGAATAAATACGTTACATGGAATGAAAACCGTAACTAAATCGGTTCAGTAGATCCCGAAATTAACATGAACAGACATACAGAGATTGTCCTTTATACATACATGCATAGAGAGACAGACAGAGAGAAACTTTGTAATGAAGACTGTTTCTCGCTACACCTTCCTTGATTTGTGAGCTCTAAAGTGCAGTAAATTCCCGGGATCATTGCTGAGAGTAGCCGCTGAGACTGGCCAAATGATAAATAGTAGAAATATCAAAATATGTAATTGATAACAATAAAAATAAACTTTAAAGGCTGTGTTGACGAGCCTTGGGAGAGGCCTGTATCTAGTAGTGGGGAAACATGGACCGATGGTATGGTATGGAACAACACCGAATGAAGCTTGAGTTAAAAAGGGCGCTAAATGCTTCAGCGGTCGAGCATTGGCGCGCTATGTTAGTGCTATTGAACTTTAACCATTTTAGACTGGAGCTTTTACCCTTGTAGGGTTTAAGACTATCAAACATTAAAAATTTGGATGCTTATTAAGCCTTTAACGCTAAAGCTTTAAAGCTTCATTAGCGCTCACTCAAAGCTCAAGCGTCGAACACTCAACACTCGTTTTTACAACACCAGCTTGAGTAATATCAGAGTAAAAAGGCAAGTAAGTTCTTGAAAAAGAGAGAGGAAAACTGATGCCAATTTCGAGTTTTTATCATAGCACCTCTCGTCAGCGAAGTTTTATACGTTTATACGTACTTCCTTGGCAAAGAGCAGCTGTAAAACGGTAAAATTACGACATAATACATACTATTTAGTCGTATTATAATCGTGCAAAGGTGCCACGGGTAAAAAGTAAGCTGTAGTACCTTAAAAGGACTAGCAGAAGGACCACGGACGAATGAGGTTATTTTGATTGATTATCTTGTGATCTTGTCCGTGCAAATGTTAGTCGTAAATTCCACGCAACTGACATGTCAATGACGCAACATCTGTCATGCGAATATTGCGAACAGTTTCGTTGGGTATCATTATGACAGGTGTAATAAGATGACAACAGTAATCTCCCCACAGGCGATCGCGGAATGTGTTGCGGCTACGCACTAACCGGTCACTTTCGGATATGTCGCAAAGTATAAGCGATAGCGACAATTGGCGTATTGGCAATAAGTAAATTAAATTTTTACTTTCACGTCCACACTACACTAATATTATAAAAAAATATGTTATAAATAAGAAAGTGTGTTTGTCTGTCTCTGTGTCTGTTTGTTTAAGATTAAACTAGTCAACCGATTACAATTAACCATCAATCTTCAACGATTATCTTCAACTTAACTCATATGTAGTACTTACATTAATACTTAATTTCGTATGTAGTACCTCTTTCTATAATCTATTGAGCTGCGACATTGATGTATTGGCCATCCCAATCCGTCGCTTAATTCTTGTTAACACTATTGATTTTATGACGAAAGCAAGAGTTAGCATAAATTCTACTATAATTTGTTGTCTGGCGAAAGGAGAAAACACTTGTTTTCATATGACGATTTCATATATTAATATGATTAACTATCTTCGTTTTTCTTCCCCATTGAACTCTATGAAAGAGAGGGATAGAAAAGAATGAATAATATTAATTAATAATTACTAATAAAATTATCAATTTATTAATTGTGATCAGAAATAATAAAATTTTGAATTTAGTTTATTTTATTAAGTATCAATTCCATTTGTCACGTCATAAGGGCCTTATATGTGATACATGTATTATTGTAAAAATATCTTTATTAAAACCATATGAAAGCAATAAATGTATTGAATGTTGAGTAATGACTGCGCTGAAGTTTATTACTTGTACCATACAAAGTACGATAGTATTGTAAAATTTTCGATGCCGCAATGTACATTAGCACACCTGTGAACAAGGGTCATTTACCGAATGGAATCATGTATTTGGCAACGTTGCATTTGACCCCTATCTATTTGCAGCTTTGTAAAGCAATGTTCAATAATTGTCATCACACGCTTTTGTTTATTAGGTATCGTTATTTATTGTTTTAAACCACGGAGTAAAGAACATACACGTGTCACTGAAATAATGCAAAAGCCGCAGATGAATAACGCAAAACCCGCAGATGAATAACCCAAAAGCAGCAGATGAATAACGCAAAATCCGCAGACGAATAACCCAAAACCCGCAGATGAATAACGCAAAACTTGGAGATGAATAACGCAACATATAGGCTACGAAACTAATGGGACAGAGAGCACGTATGCGAAACCGCGAGCAAATGCTAGTATCTATTTTATAAAAATGTGTTATAATAACGCTATGCATTGTACGGTGTTTAATTTAATAATACATTTGTAGTGACAATGCGCTCGCGACACGCTGTATAATTTATGTTAGTTTTTCACAGTAAAGCTATTACTGCATAGAGATTTTTGTGTGCGTCCTGCGTTGAATGTTCAGCAATCGCCAGTCGTCTGTTACGCTCCTTACTAAACAGTTTACTGCAAAATTATTATGTATCACGTACAGTCAGTAACAAGGTAATGTATACCTATTGGTATCTTAATACGGTTTTCGGTACATTATCGTGTTGCTAATTGTATAACCAATATAACTAGTTAGGGGACATTTCATATTTTAATTAAGCAACCTTCTGATATAACAACCAACACAATATACAACAATCTACACAAAATACTCTAGACATGAATTAATCAATAAAAGCCTTAATAACTGTTTTTATACAATACGTTTACGAATGTATAAATAATGTACAAATGTACAAAACTCTTACCAATGTTAGTTGTACTATTAAAGACATGAAGGAAGAGTTAATGTCATGTTAAGCCATGCTTTCTTCGCAAGAAACGGTGAAATTAAGAAAGTCGTTAATGAAACTGTACGAGGGAAGCAATATCCCCATTGTGAGGTAGATTGTGAGATTAATTACGCGATGTTGGCGGTCATTGTTCAAATAAATATCTATAAATTCATGTAACAGCTTTGTGGTTTTAGAAGGCTTGTATTTAAGTGGGCAACAAAAAATACTAAATGGACAGCAAATCACGATCAACAAAACAAACCATTTTTGAATAACTAAATAGACAATTTGAAATTACTATTAATGTGAAGATAATGTCGACTGAGTCCTATATCTTTCTTGTTACAAACCTAACGCACCTGTAAATTTGCTGCAATCGATTCGCTGCTCATTCAGTATTTCTGCTGCCCATTTGATTATTTCCCTTAAAGTGGACTGTCTGCATGTTTATAACTTTCTATCTTCTTTTTGAGGGAGAGAGTGCACGCTGCAATGTTTCGGTAGTGAGTGAGATGTGCCAGAGCCCATTCCCACCCTATCCCTCCCCATTTTCCTAACCCTTTCTCCAAATCCATTCCTATATCTCTAAAGGTAGGCAGCGCATCCGGGGGCGTGCCAACGTTTATTTTGGATTAATGTTGACATGTATCGCGGATGTCTATGGGCGACAGTATCCGCTTACCATCAGGTGGACTGTATGCTTGTCTGCTGCCTTCGTCCATAAAAAAAATCCATCTTCTTAAAATAACCGCTTTTAATCAGAATAAATCCAACCCGCATGCAGTTTTATGATGCCTGAGCATTTTATAAAATATATAACAAATGTCATAAAGTCATTACAGACTTAGCGCTTTTGTATATATATATGTGTGTGTGTGTGTGTGTGTGTGTTATATCATATGTATGATGATATATATATTGTATGTATTCATCATATATATTTATTTATAGGTAAATTATTTATTCTAGTTGTCGTTTATTGTCGTATAGATATTAATACCTGTCATCACACCTTCCAACGTATTTCCCTGATAAACCCAAAAGTTAGCTGGTAGAGAATACCTTAAGGCATTAAGCTCGCCCTTCGTACCTTGTGCAATAAAGTTTTTTAAATAAAATAAATATACGTTTTAAATAAATAAGTTTTAAAAAATTGAAAAAATATGCATCATCTTTTAGTTTTTTGGCACTAAATTCTTATGACTGTTAAGTATGATGTTAATGGATTGGATCCACTCTGATTAAAGCCGGTCAAATAATCTTAGGACTCTACAAATATACCTATTTACTCTAGTTTGTTACCTATTTACAAGTATAAAGCTCCCACAGGCTAAATAAGCCTACTGCCCGTTTTTACTTGCTTTCTGCTATCCCACGGTCGGGTGGACACAATAAAAACCTGAATATTGAACCGAAGCCTTCGCCATTTAATAATGGTCCATTTTATGGCGTGCCGCGCGTAAACTTGGGGCCAGGGTTAAGTATAGACGTTAAATGTCTTATAAAATAAGTCCTTTTAATAAAGGTTGTATTTTACGAGTATAATTAATTTTAGGAGTAAATGAAAATCATATGCAAGTGTATACATAGTATATTTGTCTATTAAGTAAGTATATTTTATGCGGATTAAAAATTTATTATACTTTTTTAAATTGTTATTCAAATTGTGTTTTACTACTCTGGATTGAAGGGTTTTTGAGCCAATCTTTCTCACACAATAGAGTCTGATCACAATACGTGGAATAAGAATGAAGCAACAAATTTAAAATTTCTTTGAGTATTTTATAATTTTTAGACCATTAACTCTTCTAGTCTAGTATCTGTTTATAACTAATCATTCTCCACAATTTCAACATGTTATGTTATCCATACTTTTACAAGATACATTTTAAATATAGATTCTTAAATAAAAAACTACCTAAACTCATCAAATTAATACATCTAAATCGATCTTCAGGTCTTTCTCCTCAGATCATGTCAAAAATATTCATTTGTTGCAACGTAAGTACTTTATAAGTACCTACCTAACGTACCTACCGTAGTGCTTGTGGCCAAAAGTGTACCGTTCAGTCCTATTAAAGATCTCATCTGCGAGAATACTTCGTCAGTAAATCTACCTATGAAAAGAATTTACACACCTTAAGTTTATTATTAAAATCATATGTTTTAAACGTTTCAAATAATTTGCATTAAGTTTATGTTATAGCAAATAAACCTTTTAAGCAATAAAGCAAATGAAGCAATTAAATTTAAATAGAGTTTATTATAAGGCGGATAATACTTTAGAATTTCAAGATACTGGTAAGTAACTATGTATATCATGTTTATAGGAGCCGTTTGTTGTCGATGGGCGTTGGAATAGCAACAGCTAAAAGGCGATTCGGGGATAACAAGCGTATAACATTCGGGGATAAGCAGCTGCCAGAAGCCCTGAGGATCTACACCGCCTCTAAAAAAGCGGACTCGCCAACCCGCCTGCTGTTTGGCCGGCGCGCGGCGCGGCGCGGCGCGGCGGGGTGCGGCGCGGCGTGGCGTTTTAAAGGCCCTCAAGTGTATGGGGAGGTCCATATCCAGCAGTGGACGAGGAAAGAAGGACGGAAAGAAGGAGAGGACGAGGGATGGTGGCGGTTTACGGTACAGCATGTTTATTATACGTCTTGTTACTTGCTAGTAAAGAATATCCAATAATCCCTTCGCAATAATCCACAATTATCTTCATTTCTAACGATTTATAAAGAAAGAAAGAATAGAGTAAAATAACGCATGTTTCACCAATGCATCGTATAAATTAAACTAAAATCTTCAATTGTTTTAAATTCTATCGATTTATAAGGTAAGAAGCAATAAGTAAAAGTGGTGGCTTCGTCTGCATCAGATATGCGGCTTACGACCTCGTTGCCTTGAACTTGTGGACCTACGACAATGCCGCGGACATTATTGAGTTCCATTGGAATCGGTCAAGCAAGACTTTGTGCGGTTTCACGGAGGTTTCTTTGTGGATTTATTTAGCTGTTATTATGGTTATGTACATGTTATTAGGATTATGTAATTATTCATGATATTTAGGATTGAAAACTATTAAAGAAAACTCCGAGCTTGTATGTCTGCCAAACTTGATACCGGTTCGATGGTGTACGAGTATTGTAGAAATATTAGGTAATTATAACCCCACAGTCAATGGGCGCACTCGACGGCCTCGTTAGCCCTCTCTCACAGAAGACTACCTTGAAATGTACTGCATTTCTCATTTTCTCAATATATGTACGTGTTTCCCATCCTATCCTATCCCTTCCTAATTTCCCAACCCTTTCTCCAAATCCATTTCTACGTCTCTAAAGGTAGATAGCTGAATCCGGCGGCGTGCCAACATTTGTCAGTATGGACTGATGTTGGCATGCATCGCGGACTGTATGCTCGTCCGCCGCTTTATATCTATAAAAAAAGTAAATGAAATACATAAAAAAACAATTTTCGAGTCCCGGCAGGTACCACTGAGACGGATTTAATGTCTACTAAAGTACGGAGGTTCGGCGGCGAAGGAAAAACAACGTGCGGATGAGTCCTTGAGTATAAAAATTAAAATCTGGGGCATATCTACCAATCCGCAATGGGCCATGCCCTGCAATGGAACGTTTTAGGTTGATACTGAAGTGGGTCGACGTCGCTTCCAATTTTTTTGAAAACATTTTGTACGTTTCTGTAATCTTTAAAAAAAATACACGAAGGTACTGTCGTCCGATGTATTAAAATGCTCGATTCGCACATGGTAATGCTGTCTAATGGACCGTGTAGGCGCACGCGCAACCGCGCAGAACCATTGCGAATTCATTATTCTCATTACGGCGGTTATGACTATAATTACCGAGTTCACTCTAGGTCAGCAAAGCTTTAGAATTACTAATGAAATAACGGAATAGAAAAAGTAAAATATGAATAGGTAAGTAACTCATTGTTCGATTCCTGAAATAGTTTCTTGATTCTTGTACGAGAGGTTGTTGTTTGAGAGGATTTAAAATTACAGATTTATGATTATGGGATTTAGTAGAAATTTACTGGAAATTAGAATAACCACCTCACTAGCATATTATGCGCTCTTTTCATCCAGTCACTATTGGCAAACTTTTTCAAGTCATTGATTCATGTGGCCGGAAGGCGTCTCACTTTACATTTCCCGGTAAGTGATTTCCTTTCAAGGACTCATCTCGTCCATCGGTTGTCGATCTTGCAGCAGATAAGTCCTGCCCATTGCCACTGCAGCTTACTAATTTTGTGAGCTACGTCGCAGACTTTTATTCGTTGGCAAATCTCTTCATTTCGGATTCTATCCAGCAAAGAAACTCCAAGCATAGTTCTCTCCACATCTCGCTGAGCGATTTTAAACTTATGGGTCAGGCAAACCTTTAGAGATCACTTTTCGACACCGTACTTTACGATTGGTAGGACACACTGATTGAAGAATGAAAGACCGTATGTGGTGGCAAGCCCTGAGAGAGAGGTTTATATCCAGCAGTGGATATAGGCTGACCTTTCATTAATCAATTATTTTGTCCGTTAATTTTTTCCTTACTTTATCTACAACCTTAGACAATCATTTGTGACTTACCAAATCTGAATTGTCAACCCTTATTAACTATTTGTTTAAATATCGTTTTATTAATGTTTAGTTTTCCATGTAACCTTAAAATAAAAAAGTATAAAATAAGGGCAGCAACACGATGAAACATATTTTTTTATAGTAAGAATAGTTTTGTTGTTCTATAATTATATTTATAATTAAGTATCTGCTTACAACGTCGCAAGTACCTACGCATATTATATTTCCTTCAATGTATGAAAATAAAGGTCAAATAACATGATACCATAGATGTAGAATTTTAAAGATGCTAAAGATTTAACAGAGAATTCAAACTGTAACAACTTTCAAGCGAGAAAGAAATAGAAATAACTCTTTTTTTTCTCTTTATAGTGAAGTGAACCCCATATTATAGCTTAATGGAAAGACCTCTTGAGGCAGTTCGTTCCACAGCCTACGGGTTCGCGGTATAAAATAATTTTTGGACCGAACAGTGCGCGACACCGATATTTCTCCGAGAACATAAGAGGGCGGAAGGCCAGTCATATACATCTTACTTCTTAGGCGCAAAATACATAGAAATGGCGTCTGGCGCTGGCGTGGTTCGGGCGTGGTGCAGACATGGCAGACGTGCCATGTGGCCGCCCGCGCCACGCCATTTCAGTATGTTTTAAATCGCGGCGCTTCGATATATTTTGTATGAAAATGAATGAAAGAGAATGAATGACAAGACGCCCGAGCCTCGCCAGCGCCAGGCGCCATTATTTCTGTGTGTTTTGCTCTTTAAGCTTTGTCCTGCTAGGCAGCGCGTCGCGTTGCGTTAAGCAATGCTGCGCGGTGCTTCGCGTCGCGGCCGCGTAGTCCAACGTGGGAGTCGTGGACGTGCGATTGCCGTCAGTACTATTCCAATTTACTCATTACTCAGTGTAACATTTCGCTTATTACTCAGTGAAAGCATTTACTTAAACTACCTATTTATATTTAGAAGGGCATGGAGCAAAATATACGGCTCATGTATGACAGACGCATGCGCAGGGAATGTTTGATATTTTCGCGACGCAACGCGCGACGGCGCGACGCGTCGCTTCGCGTCGCCCAGCGGGAGTTATGAAGTTCAGGTACTATTGTTCTAGGTACGCGCTAACCGTTGAATGTTTTGTACTTTATGACAAATAACACACACTGATTTGATTGATTTTCAAAATGTTCGAATATATTTATTGCTCTTTCACAATCTAAATCATGCTGGGTCTCTTTTTGTGTTAAGAAGATAGAAAAGAACGCACCATATTTAAATTAACGAAGAGCGAAAATCGTACGTTGTGGGACTTAATCCAAGTACAATTTTTGTGTCGCGTTGATATTAACTTTGACAGTCTTCTTATTCTAAGTTTATACACAACACGGCGTTACATTGCCATTAAGTTTGTTTGACGTCAGTTTACAAAACATTATCAAATTTTTTTCAATCATTATGTCGGAGTAAAAAACATACATGCTTTATGTTTTTGAGGGTGAATGAACGTAAACATGTACGTATTTTATGATTCAATACGGATTTTTTGGACCTTAAGTGCCTACAAATTACAATATAAATACTTATGTTTAATACCTTAGTACCAATTATTTGGTCGCACTAGATTTTAGTGTTACTAGATGTTAGCTATTGACTTGTTAAAAAAATAGACCGTATTTAGTTACAGTTATGAAACTACAACATATGTTATGTATTTCGCATTATTATTTTACGTTTCATAATAATAACAACCCAATTAACATTTTAATTTACGTGTTAACATTTGCCTCACCACTCACTCACTTTGGGCATGTCTGTCAAATGCATCCAAAAAGATAGACAAGAACTGTAAAATTGATAACTTGTATGGATGAAGCGAAATGGCTAAGGATTGCGCCAAACAGCAAATCATGGAAACCAATAGTATTCAACAAACGTAAAATAGCCGTCACAATACGCCTGCTGGTTTGAAGAGTCATCATATTTGTAACGTATTGCTATAAAAATTTTGAAGGCGTTTAAGAATTAAAATCGTGCCCATTGAATACAAACAAGACAGTGGTATATACGTTCCAAAATCATGCAAGCTATGCTTAAAACACATGTATATTAGCATAAATACACAGAATAGATGAGACATGACAGCATATTTTTTGTTACTAAATATCAAATTTGAATTATCACCTATTTTAATATTCACACAAACATTCGTGCAACACATCAAAAGCTGTGACTAAATCACTCAAATAGGACATTCCAGGATTTCCAGATAAGTCACACATACTTACCAAAACCATATAGCTGTATACTTTTAAACATTTCAATTATGGGAAAATTTTAACATTCAATGCCACCGGATAGACATAATATCCATGTATTTTATTAATAAATAAGAATTGTCACACAGTGCATGCTATACAATCTCGCAACTATCTTACGTGTCAGCGCGTCTCGTAGCGCGATTGAGAGCGAGGCCAACGTGTTGCGCAGCGGCGTGTGGTGCCGCTCGAACATGCTCACATCTACAACGCATCGCTTTCTATAATTTATAGCTACGCTTCAATTACATGCAAGGATTTATTGAGGTACAGTCAGCTGCAGACACAACATAATATACCTAAACAATACTATATAGTTAGAATACGTAGTATCATGTCCATGTATAAAAGTAGGTATTATTATTGAAATTATTACGATTAGTGTTCGTACCTACTATTTTTTGTTTTTTGACGGGTCTTGTTTTCTATTTGTTTGTCTCGATTTTTTACTTACCATTCCGAAAAGTTGATTTTCAGTGTTGACAAACAACACTTAACGGAGGTTTATAAGTACAAGTAGTTATTTAAAAAATCCGTCTTCAATACGACCCTGAACAACTTTTAATTTAGGGGTCATCCATAAATTACGTCACACGTCAAGGGGGAGGGAGGGGTCAACAAAGTGTGACATCGTATTAAAACTACACTTCAACTCTAACGAAAAACTTTAAAATATTACCAACTCTATCAATATTATTATAAGGTTGTTTTAATTTAATAATTTCTAAATTTAAAATTGCAAAATATGTGACGTCACACCAGGAGAGGTGGGGTCACACAAATGGACCACCTGTGACAAGGACGGGGGGAGGACTCCAAAAATCATGAAATTCATGTGACGTAATTTATGGATGGCCCCTTTTAACTACTGTAATTTTAAAGAAACAAAGATAATGTATTATGCGTATGGAATTATTGTGTTTACTGCGTTAACATGACGTGTAGTAAGCGAAATAGCATATAATCCAAGTATGTACTCACAAGCCTGATGGTCATAGAGTGCCTCGACCCTGGTACCCTCGAGGGGTCCGCCGGCCAACTTCGCGGAGAGTGTCTCCAGGAACTCGCGCACGTTCCGAAGATCCGCCCTCCTTTCACCCGCCGCGCTCGGCCCGGCGCTCTCGGGACTCTCGCATTCTTCCTCTGAAAGGAATAGACGAGGTAATAATAATGCTCTTTATTGTTTACACAACGAACAAAAACAAAATATACACATACTCAACAAACATATTTAAGACACAATTGGAGGCCTTATCGTTGAAGCGATCTCTTCCAGGCCACCGTAGGACAAAGACGATTAAATAAATAAAGGTACCTACTACAATCCGTTTGAGTATATATAGCAATCAAACAAATAATTAAATACATAAACATTAATATACAAAATACTACACACTAATAATATTCAAATACTATAACATAATACAATAACAAACATAAGCCACTAAAAGCTCCATCCGAGGGCGTGGTCAGTATTTCATTCATAGGGGTAAAGCAAACAATATTCTTATAATTATTTTTGAGGGGGAGAGTGCACGCTGCAATCCAACAGCCGATGGACGCGCTCGACTGGCCACGTTACCCCTCTCACACAGAAGACTACCTTGAAATGTACTGCATTTCCCACTTTATCTTATTTCCCCAATGTACGTACGTGTTTCGGTAGTGAGTGAGATGTGCCAGAGCCCATTCCCATCCTATCCCTCTCCATTTACCCAAGCCTTTCTCCAAGTCCATTCCTATATCTCCAAAGGTAGGCAGCGCATCCGGAGGCGTGCCAACGTTTGTCATTTTGGACTAATGTTGGCATGTATCGCGGATGTCTATGGGCGACAGTATCAACTTACCATCAGGTGGACTGTATGCTCGTCAGCCGCCTTCTACCATAAAAAAAATAGAGATAGTGATAGAGAGAGAGATAGAGATAGATAGTTAAAATGAGCAGAAAGTCTGTTACTAATTCTTCCCTATGCGGGGGTCAAGCGTTTAAACCTGCCCCACCGTGGCTACGCCCATGTACAAGTAATTACCAGAGCATTGACAGCAAAGACAAGTGACAAGTAGTATGAAATGGAATACGAACTAAAGTAAAACGTGAATAATTAAGAAAAAGAAATGGATAAGAAAAAATAACTAAAAGGAACTTAAATCATGGAAGTTAAGTAGTGCTCCTTAAATTGATTTTTAAATGTAGCCAGAGTCTGAGCTCGTTTTATAGTTACAGGTAAAGAGTTCCACAATCTGACAGCTCGTACAGTAAAGGAATATGAATAGAAGCTAGAAGTGTGAGGTGGTGTTTTTAGTACCAGTTTTTCAGAAGAATGAAACATGAAACATCCCTTCAAATATAGCGGAGTCAAAGGGTTGAAACGAATAAAGCAGAGGAGTAATTGTATTTTTTTTGGCAACTAAGATTTCGGCAAGACAGTTTTTTGCTGCGAAGTAAAAAACAGTGAACAGGATTCTGCAAGGTCGAGCGCACCCGCATGTCCCGTGGTTTTGCAGATGTTCATAAGCGGCGGTGACCACTTACTATCATGTGGCCTGCCTGTCTGCCATCTATTATATAAAAGAAAATAAGTAAATGTTCTTCGTTAATTGATAAAGATATCAGCATATAACTTTCCACCGCAGGGCACATGTCTCTTCTGTGTTACGCATATTACGAGGGAGCTTAGTCAGGGCTCATTGCGAAGGTCCTAGATTTTCTTAATTATCGGGAATACAGGTTTTATCACGATGTTTTCCCTTATCGCCGTAATTCCCTTATGTTACCAAAATAATTGTAGGATAAATTTTAAGAACAAATAAGCTATTAAAATTAATTTCACGCAGTCTTGCAATTTCGCATCGAACAGCCCAACATTGAAACCGATGCTTCTGTATGCAAAATCTCTTGTAAATGTGTAGAAGCTTTCTCATTTGTAGATGACACTAAAACATAAGATGTCTTGTTGGTGTCATCAAGGATACTATAGTTATCGGGTAAGAGCAGTGTGAAAAAGGTTATTTCGAGAAGGTTCTTACCAATTTGCTCCAGCTTGTCGGCGCTGACGTTCCACGGCATGAGGGTGAGGGCTCGGTGTACCTGCCGCAGGAACCACGCGCCGGATTCGAACTTCACCGGTCTGGAAATACAGAATATTTTTTTGTGTAACAAACGTACGAACATTTAACATTTAACATACAACAGTTCAATTGTATAGCATAACTTGTTTTTTAACGGTCTGGGAGATGGTACAAATGATGTGACGTTAAACTGACTGTGATACATGCAGCATCAAAAAGTTGTAAAAATGGAAGGTTAAAGATTCATAAGGATTCTTAAGGCGGATCTGTGTATTTCAAAGATAGTTAACTATAAGTAAGTAATGCGGTTACGTAGCTTTCTTAGTAGTTACTTATTTAATAGTATTTCTGTATTCTTGAGCGGTTTGTTCCGTTGGATGAACTTTTTTTTCGGATAAGGTGATAGATGTGCAGACAGGTCGCCTTATGGTAAGCGGGGAACCGACAGTTATCCGCTTTAATGCGTTGATTAGCCAAAAAGACGGAGAGTATACGGTGTATTCCCGTAGCCGTTGAGCGCGCTTGACAGGACACGTTACCCCTCTTTCACAGAAGAGTACGTTGAAGTGCACGGCATTTCCCACTTTATCCTAATTACCCAGTGTAAATACGTGTTTCAGTAGTGAGTGAAATTTTCCAGAGCTCATTTCCACCCCATCCTATCCTATCCCTCCCCATTTTGTCAACCCTTTCGTCAAATCTATTCCTACATCTCCAAAGGTAGGCATCGCATCCGGGGACGTACCAACTTTTGTTATTCTGGACTGATGTTCTGATGTCTATGAACGACAGTATACCATCCATGTACTGTATACTCGTCTGCCGCCATTTTTCCATAAAAAAACTGATGAATGGAGACATGTCCGCAAATATGCTGCGTCTCTTTAGGTATGAGGATTTAGCGAGTATAATGAAGTGAACGGTTACATTTCAATACACTTTTTATTCGATGAAATGGGATGCGACAGTCCCTATAACTCTTGATCAAACACGAAACTATTGGCAATCATCTGTGCGAGTGTGGTAGTCCAATCTGATTTGACCAGTAATTTGTGGAACTGCAGCATCGTCCTCCCCCAATGCAATGCAATGCAACCAGCCCTTTAAATATTTAATGCTGAACATGGGCTTTCTCATTTAAATTGTCTTGTGCATAAGAGATGTATGACCTTAAAAGGCCACGTTGACCAAGAGAGTTGGCGAGTTCACTCATTTAGAGGTGGTGTAGTTCCTTGGGGCTTGTGGTAGCCGCTTTGTTATCCCTCACTCGCCTTTTACAACACCCGCGGGAGATAGGGATAAGAGATAGGGTGGTGATATTCTATAGCCGGCCGACACCACACGGCACTCCCCCCCCCCCCCCCCATCAAAAATATAATAACAGTACGGTGATAGATCAACGTTAGACCACCGACATACGATCCATTGTTTAGGATTTAATAAGTAACAGTCGTGAGGCTGTTTTTAAAACTACCAATTTTTCATATTAACGACCTATATATACTCACTTCTGGTATTCACAAATACAAGGCAACGGTCCGCCCTGAGTGTCACCACCGCAGGCACGACACACGCCGCCTTTGGATGACGTCACACATCGTTTGAGCTCGTTCCTGAAACAAGATTAGATTATATTAAATTTTCATTCTTGATTATTGACCGACCAATGTTTGGTGAAATCCGAACAGCATATATGAATGACAGATTGAAGGCCATCTTTACTTTTTTTATTTATTCATCAAAACTTACAATAGGTGCATTTCTTAATAATAGGGGTTAAAGTATGAAATTGCCGTTTTATAGTAATAGATACTTTGAATTGACATAAAACCTTCATGGTGTGAGATTTTCGAGTGAAACTTTTTTCACATGATACCTATGAGGTTCTTGTTTTAAAAAATGTGCAACATTCGATTTTCGACTTTCAATTGTTTTTTTTATTCATCTTAGACGGGAAAGATGGATACTTCGAAAATCCGAGTAATCTTTGAATACGAGTTCCGACGCGGAACTAACGCGGCAGAAACGGCTCGCAATATCAATGCTGCGTTTGGAGAGGAGACTGCTAATGAACGAACCGTGCGTTTTTGTTTAAACGCTTTCGTAATGGAAACTTCGACTTGAAGAACGAACCACGTGGAAGACCGCCCACACAGGTGAATAACGCTGAATTGAAGGAGATAGTGGAAGCCGATCCGAGTCAAACTACTCATTAAAGGATTAAATCATCAAAGGAATTAGCGGCATGGTTTAACGTTACCTTACCTACAATATTGACTCATTTGCATCAAATCAATAAGATAAAAAAATATGAAAAATGGGTGCCTCATGATTTGACTGATCTGCAGAAAGAAACGCGTGTTGAAACTTGCGTTGCCTTGTTGAATCGGTACAGAAATGAAGGAATATTGTATCGAATTGTGACATGTGACGAAAAGTGGATTCTTTACGATAACCGAAAGCGAAAAATGCAATGGCTGACCCCAGGTCAAACGCCGCAAGGTAATGGTATTGCCCTAAGGCAAAGCTTACCAATAAAAAGGTAATGGTAACTGTTTGGTGGTCTATTCATGGTGTTATTCACTATAGCTTTCTCAGGTCTGGTCAAGCAATAACAGCAGATGTTTACTGTGCCGAACTTCGAACAATGATGGAGAAACTAGCAGTGAAACAGCCCCGATTCGTGAATCGATCTTCACCATTATTGCTCCATGATAACGCAAGACCTCACACTGCACGAGAAACCGTTGTAACTCTACAGGAGCTGCAGTTAGAAACCATACGTCATCCTCCGTACTCGCTAGACCTTGTTCCAACGGACTACCATATTTTTTGTGATTTGGACAATTTTCTACGTGGTAAAAAATTTTCTTCCCAAGAGGCAGTACAAAATGCTTTCACACAGTTTGTCGAATCTACATCCCCAGAGTTCTATCGCAAAGGCATAAATGAACTTCCGATTAGATGGCAACAATGTATAGATAATGAGGGTAAATATTTTGATTAAATAAATATGTTACATTTTAGAAAAAAACGGGTTTTAATCTTTCAGTACAGATCGGCAATTTCATACTTTAACCCCTAATATTAAATCACATAAATCCCTTACGGTTTTGTTTGTGATTTTCACTTTTCCCTTTTTCCACCCAAGCTTTGGTCCATTTATCACTTTTGAAAACCATTCTCTTTCGCTTTACATCTCTGCCGTTGCCCTCTCAACTCTCAAGCTCATAATTGAGCATTCAATATTCTTGAAATCATGATGAAGACTTGATAGTAGTGATCAGAAACTTTGGAGAGAGGCTAAATTAGGTACTTTGGAATGTGGTCTTTCAGAAGTAAGTCAACGGTCTTGGCCGTATGGTGTCGACCGGTTTTAGAATAGCACCACACCATCTCTTACTATAGATGTCGCTAAAGGCGACTGAGGGATAACAAAGCCGCTAGCACAAACGCTAAGAAGTACACCACCTCTAGTGGACTCGCCAACAAGCTTGGCCAGCGTGCGTTATAAGGCCATACATCCTTCATGCGCAAACCAATGAGGCCCATTTCCAGCAGTGGACGATAATAGGGTTTGGTTACGATAGGCGTTTATTTATTACTACCAAGACGAGTCTATATGAGCATTATTTTGATCAGTCAGATTTTTTTCGCCACTCTAAAATATTAGACTACGCAGTCACGGAATAAAAATGTCGTCAAATTAATCTTTTCCACACAGACACGTCCGTCATTATTTAATCTCGGTAATATTTATGACATCAACCGATGCAAGCTCGGCCTGCAGGCTCGTTGCCACACTTGGGTTACACAATTTTTGCATTCAGGTTGGTCGGAGATCAATTATCGCAGTGTTGCTTCATATCATTCTTTTATCAGTCGTCTCAGTTTGCATAACTTTAGTAATTTTGTTTGGGTCTAGAGAAAAAGCGTAAAGACCCAAACCGTAAGAACAAACAATAACTTATATCTGTTTTTATGCCCAAACTATTTGTGTGCCAGTTGGTCAAATTTCGTTATATCCCTAATTGCAATTTTTGGGTCTGATGGGTCAGCGTTAGTCGATATAGATTTTTCCAAAATTTTAATCTCTTAATCACGTGATCTCTCTTCACGTGGGTGTCGTTAAATGCGACTAAGGGATAACGAAGCTGCTTCCACAAGCGCTCAGGAACTACACCACCTCTAAAAGACTGGACTAGCCAATCCGCTTGGGCAGCGTGGCGTTTTAAGAAGACCCGTGTGCAGTAGTGGACGATATAAGGGCTGGTTAGTGGTATCTATCTTAATATATAGATTATGTCGAATTATCTTTGAAAGATGGGAAGGATTGGAGTTTAGCAATAGATATAGAGCGATAGAGGTGGAGATAGGAAGTTTAGCAAGATAAGCTGTTCTTTATCGTACAGAGTGACAAAACGCGTACTCAATGCTTTGAACCATTTTCGCCCGGTCATTCTTTGGGATATGCAGAGATTGTGCGATAGGTGCAATGACAGTAAAAATAAAGAAAAATTATAATCTACTATCTAAGAGACGGTTAATATTTTCGACTATGAAAATTATCGACTGTAGTGTTTCCTAATTCGTAGAAGTTTTATTTTTAATCCCATGTATATTTTAGTCTTCCGGATATGAAAGAAGTTTATGTCATCCGTTCACTCGACTTTTGCGTAACTCATATTTTTATACTTTATGACCTTAACTTTAGAGGTTTCGTAACTTGAGTACAAGGTCAATTATCTTCATAAACTACATCACGTTGGTTTAGTGGCAATTAAAGTTGTGGTCATGTTGTGGTTTGAGTAGATACGTACTGGAAATTAAACGACCATGAACGTTTTGACGTCTCGGAAGATTTGCTTCTTCTCGAGATTGAATTATGGATTCAGACTTAGTTGGAAACCTGAAGATTACGGGTGTGGTAAGAAAATTTTTGGTGACTTCGATATTGTTTTTTCATCCAGCTAGCACCTGCCGGCGACATTCCTATCGGCGTTCTACTTAGCCGGGGTGTCCCATTTTATGTCTTACTGAGGTTCGTGTGTGGTAGTGGGTTTTATGGAGACATATATTTAGGTAGCTTGTTGTGGTCACGATTTCGTGCATGTAAACGTCAGAGTTTGTATGTAGGTGTCGCTAGTGTGATACCCGTTCAGATAGACAGATGGATATAAATTCCAAAAATGGCTGTTTTAACTATAAACTAGAACGATTTCTTTTTAAATATTACATGTACAGACACGGCTCTGTGAAGATTTTATTATATGTATCTATAGATAGAGGAGACAGGTTGATGTTGTGGTATCCAAGTTAGCTAATAAATCTACCCTTTCACCTTCGTAATGGAGAAAAAGTTTAAAAATGTTCGTATAATTACAAAAGTATTTTTTACACCGTGCAATAATTACTTCTTTCACAAAATTACTGAATAGCATAACTCTTGGTCAGAGTTATGAAATGCTAGTCAACAAATGTAATAATGGCGTGAAGGTTACGCATTTCATCATGGCAGTGGTTCGACAGCACGCAAGCAAAATTATCATAAACAGTTACTACGGAAAATTTACCAATTTTTTGAGCTAGCTTCAAAAGGTGAGATGACAACATTACCGTAAATTTCGAAAAGACGAACATTTCCCTTGAAGGGTTTTAAAAAGACGGGTCCAAGTTTTATTCTCTTATTTACGATATGACATGGTTTAAAAATACTATGAATAATATTCTACAATGCAAGTTTCACTGGTAACGTTATGTGAACGGTCACCTTTCCATAAGTGTTTTGTTTATTTCACTTCCTATGAAATCTCATCCTTTCTTTTGTCCTCCTCTGGGGGGAATTTCGAGATCATCCCAATCTTCTTACCATTCGAAACATAAAGTAAAACAGTATAGATAAGAGTTATTGTAAACTGATTTGTTTGTAAAGGAAATGGTGTTCTATAAGACTCATTTTATATCATTTCCAAAGTTTATTTTTCGTACCATTTGACATCCTTAAAACAGCTGGTTCCTGCCTGTACTAATACTATAATGAGTTTGTGATTATCGCAATGATTATCAATGTTAATGATGATCAAAAATATCACAGTTACTTTACAAAACAAACCAATAAGTACAAGGACGCCAACTTTATCAAAACAGTCAATGCATCAATTCAAACCCGTTATCGACTTGCAAGAGTTATCGGTAGGGTTGTCAACTGCCTCGGTTCACAAGTTGTCCTGATTTGTGGGAGATTTCGAAAACTTCGTCTGCGGAGATCATGACTTGAAAATTTCGGACAAAAATTCTATTATAATAGTTTGGAACTACGTATATCTCGAAAAAGTGTGATGGTCAAATCGCTTCTGCAGTTGCAATATTACGATCGTAAAATCAAAAGAATCACAAAACTAAAATGGGACCATACATACAAACATTGAAGTCTATACATACCAACTATATGTCGTTAGATAGAGCTCGTAAAGGTCGACAGCTTTTGTAAAAACATTGTTTTTTAAACACACGGAAAATACCGGAAGTTCTCTTCCGAAATTCAAATTTTTGTTATGGTGCTGTGAGCATAATTTGACCATTAAACAGTTTATTTATTGGGTTTATTTATGTTATTCTTTGTTTTAATTTATATGACGATAATTAGTTATTTATTTGATGATAATTATTACAGTTTTATACACACATATATAAAACCTGTCATTAGTCAAGTCGTTTTCTTTCTCATGTTTTAGTTGCTAGTTCTGATATCGATTTTTACAATCGCGAAAAAAATATTTTATTAATTGCCAACCCTAGTTGCAATTGACCCAAAGCGGTTACACATTCTCATATTGCTCAATATGGAACTTTTGGCGCTGGTCAGTTATCGGAGCAAGGTCGATTGCTGTACATTGGTTATTCATTAATACTGGAAATGAAAAAAATAATTAACATAAGTTTCGAGAAATAATAAAGAAGACCAAAATACAAAGAAATACAAAAGTTAAGATAATATATTTGCATAGTTATACTGTAGAGAAGTGGATATAAGTATTTACAGATTCAAATGATACGCCAAAGGATTCAAAGGATTTCCTTATGGCATTAAGTCCGCTTCTTGTATGTACTATATCATTGTGCAATGAAGTTTAATAATTAAAAGTTTAAATACATTTATAGCAGAGATGGCAGACGAGCGGGCGGGCCATATGGTGGTAAGTGGTTATTGTTTCAGGTGTTTTCAACGCACACAGATGTTTTGACAATTATTTATTTTTGTGGACACGTACTTACCTACATTCATAGTTATCACAAACTAAGCTTACTTCAAACATACTTCAGGTCATAAACAACCACCCAAGTGTATATCCTAGGTAGTAACTTTGCATGATTGTATAATACGTGGGTGAATAGGTAAATTTTGAGATACAAAAAAAAATTTGACTTAGAACACAATTTTTTATTACTTCTCAAAATACTCTCCATTAGTGCTTATACGGCGATTCATTCGCCTAAACCAAGATTTAAAGCACTGGCGATCATTGCACGAAAATGTTCTCGTTCAAATTTCATTGATGCAAAGAAAAGCGCGGGAAATGCAATAAAAAGTGAATAGGTACATTTTTATTTTTTTCGTTTTGACTAAATTTGCTCTCGGAATACGAATTTTTAAAAAAAAACATGTTTTAAAAACGATATGTTTTCTGAAATTTGAGCATTTGCGCAAGTTGCGCTCGAGAAGCCGAAGAGATTACATCTCTCCGAAAGTGAACGCAGTCGCCACTGAAGATGTCAACCGCAGTTGTTGACGAAACGTTTGGAAGAAAGAGAAGAGATTCCAGAAGACCTCGGCCAAGTATCCCGGAAGATTCAATTAATACAATATACCTAATAAATCTTAAGTTAAAATAGGTACATATTATACAATAAACTTAACCACTAATTGGGATTTTGTTGTTGCTCGGTACTTGCTTTCCTAAAGAATCGGAACACTGGCCTTTGGTCAAAAGTCTGTACTATGGTACAGCTCTTGATGCAACGCAACAACCCGGGGCTTATAGGGTTTAAACGGCGCGTCCCTGGGGGTCTACTCCGAAAACACGAAAAACGAAGTTTCGTCCAATATTTCAGTAGATTCCTACCACGAAAATATTCACTACGATATATCGGCCCGAACGAACTTAATTTGACATTTGAAACTACTCCCATCGCACGAGACAACAATCGAAATATAGATTTTGGCAGGAGATACTTGGAGGTCAAACGTCAAATTTGACGATAACAATATCTCACCTTTTAAATAATTGGTATTACACGATATATAGAGCTACGAACGAAGGAAAGTGAGAGTAGGGTTATAGCACTTCATTAGTTGGAACTTCGGTCGGGCCCGAAACATCTGGATCGTAAAATCAGAGTAGACCCCCTGGTCCGACCCAAGAGTCTATCTTGGATATGCCGCTTGATGTCTTTCGTTGTGTAGTTCTGTCAACTCACGAGCGGGCGTCAACCTTGTTTGTAGATAAATGTACTGAAAGTAACTTTCGCGTCAATGTATTTAAAGGTATACGTACCCATTGTGAAGGACATACGTTACCTGTTTATGCGTACTCGGCATCATATGCATGACCTTCACATGTTCTGTAACCTTCACTTGTGACTTATTTATTTTTAACTTTAGGTGATATTGATACGAGAAATGACAATAAAACAACAAAATATTTAGTCATTTATTGTCAAGTTTTTATGTACAAATCACTTAAACAATATGTTACACATAGATTACAACAATATGTTACATGACAGTTATATAAATTAAACAAAATATAGGCTTTCCATTTAGCAAATTTGTATGAAAAACTTGATAAAAATTAAATATGGAATATTTGTTTTTGAAAAATGGTTCGTATTAATTTTATGTGAATTAAGTCAGACTGATGAACGTAATTCAAGGTTTCAGGCATAGGAAAGTTTCGATAACATCCCGATATTAAAATAGATGGAATTGTCAACGTTATACTTTGGTAAAGTAAAACAGATAAAGACAACAGATTGCACTATACTCGTATTATGGTAAAACAGATAAAGACTGCAGATTGCACTATACTCGTATTAAGTGTACAGCCTCTACAATAAAAATAAATACACAAAATTTATTAAATTTAACTACGACATGTCTTAAAACACATTTTAATAGATTTAATACAATTTATCTCAATCATTTTGCAAGATATTTAGAATTTGGTTTCATACATTACTTTAAGTTATAATACTTTAAGTTATATTTATATATTATAATTCACTGGTGCCGTCGAACGTGTGCGATGGCGAGTCTATGGATATGATAACCATAAAAGTTTTTAAGTCAAATACCCAATTATTTTATTTAGTGTTAGTTTATAAAGTGTCCCTTACTTATTACGTGAAATAACATAGAATATGCCTTGTTAACACGATGACGTCATCAGTGCACAGGCGAAGGTCGTTTGGTACACAATACATAATAATTTTATTGCCTTACTTACATAGTTGCATCTTACGAAGCATCGTGTTTAAATATGATATTGTATTATAAACCTTATTGTTATAAGCATAAGGTGAGTACAAAAAAACTTATTTGACCTGCTTCCAGTAAATCGGCGCCGATTAGCGTCATAAATGTTTGTGTTAAAAACTGATTAAAACGTACAATCATTCAAAATAAAAGCAGGTCAACAACTAAAATTAGAAAAATAAGTCGATGTGACGATTTGGGCGAAAACACAAAGAATAAAGGTATCTATTTGATTCCAATTATCCAGCGCCGATTGCTTCAAAGTTGGTTCAACCCAGGGCTCAATTCAGAAGCATTTTACCATTTCAATATTTTCCTCGTAGCGAACAAGAGTATGGTCGTGTGGTGTCGGTAGACTTTAAAAAAACCGCCTATCGTTTCCCGTGCAAAGGATAACGAAGCCGCTGCCACAAGTGTTGAGGAGCTTCACCACAACTTGGCCTCACCAACTCGCTTGGTCCAGCGTGTCGTTTTAAGGTCATACATAACTCACGCACAAGGCTAATGCGTGATGTGGGCCGTCATCAGTAGTAGACGATAAAAAGGCTTTTATTGTTACAGTTACAGAATCGGGGTGAAATTTAAATCTAATAAATTCGATACAGAATCAAATCTGGGTAGCTATGTGGGTACATAGCTGACATAATTAGAAAGCAGATGTAGTAATGGGCGCACGAACGACAACCGATGGGGTAGACGAGTTCTTTTATGGAGATTATGTATTTGCAACTTTCTAGCCACTTGACGCTGGTAGTGCTTGGGCGAGAAAAGAAGAAGAGCCTAGGGAGAGGCCTATGTCCAGCAGAACGAGACTTCTCTGATTGATTCTAAATTGAATTCCTCTGATCAACCCAGAGGTTGGCTGGTAGAGAACGCCTTAAGGCATTAAGCTCGCCTTTTGTACGATATTGTGCAATGAAGTGTAAATAAATAAATAATAATAAATAAAAGAGAACCTTTAGTGGACGTTGACGTACAAATGCGTTAGCCGCGAGATTTTTTTTGAAATGGTATGCGATGTGTCTATGGTATGTTCGAATGGACAGCGAAACGACTTCAGTATAGCAATCGAGTTCGGAGACCTTGTGAAAAAAAATTCATAAGTTAAGATGGCTGAATGACGTAAACCAGGATGCGAAAGCGATTGGCATACGCAATTGGAAGATGAGGCGACCAACAAATCTGAATGGAAAAGGTTACTCGTCCAGGCCAAGGCTCCAAGGCCATAGAGCAGGGTAGAGCTATAGACTAAGAAAACATGTTTATAGGTTGGGGGACCTGCGTTCATTATGTTACCAATAAAATTCATTCACATTTTTATAAGCCAAATTATAACTAAATTATAACAGCAAAATATTTTGTTGTCGGTATGGTCAGGACGGTATTAAGTTTGATTAAGCTTTTCTAACTTAATATGTACCTATTTATGGTTTAAAACGAGACTAGCTCCAACATCTGATGTATAAGATAAAGCCTCTAAGCAACACATTATATCACTTTGGATTTACAATCAAAAATGTAAATCTTTCGATAGCTTAAGAGAAATTGATTTCAGCATTAAAGTGACATTTGGATAGTGAAAGGGAAAACACAAGATTAAACTTATAACGATTAAATTAACGATTGATTAAACGATTAAACAAGATTAAACTGTGCACTTGAAAAACAGTTTATTTTGACTTATCAATTTATTCTTTATATGCACGGCTATGTACATTTTGGCCTATGCATTCCTACATCAATTTTCTACGGAAAAAAATACTACTAAACAGATTTTGATATTTTTTGCATTGCTATACGAGAAATAGTGTTTGATGGTTAAACCTTGAACTTGAACATTCTATTGTACATAGTTGCATAATATTTACATTACAGAACGTCAAAGTAGGATCAGCAAAAAAGTAGCTATCGAGGTTGTAGTATAACTGAAGTTTTACATTTTTAAAATCCATAATTTAGGGCCTTTCTCACCACCTCCTGATATTTTATCAGAAGGTATCAGAAAGTCGGTTATAATTTATCAGAAAGTCAGTATAAGCCAGTTTTAAATAGCAGATAAATTATCTATCAGATTGGTAACTTTATCAGGAGGTTGCGAGAATGGCCTTTCTCACAACTACCTCCTGATATACCTTATCAGAATGTGGTGAGAAAGGCCCTAAATGTTATGTACCAGCTGTCGCCCGTAGCTTCATTCACATTGACCGGAATTATAAATTTCCTGTGTGAATACATTTCACGAACTATATGTAAACCAAATTCGATAAGGATTTGTTGATTTGTCACAATTATTTAGTAGCAAACAAAATTAACAAAAGCATAATAAATATAAAAAAAAAAAAAAAAATTATAGCATTTATTTAAGAAAAGGGACCTTATTGTCGGTTCTAGTTTTCCAGATATCTTTTAATAAGATAACAATATTAAAAAAAACAACATAATTTTTACTCTTTCCTAAAAACCAGTTATTAAAGCATGGCTTCTACTTAAAGAAACATCTGGAATCTTGAAACGATGAAATTTTAAATTAGAAAATCTTAACCAAGTCAATAAGTCCACACCGACAATAAGGCCCCTTTCCTCTGATGACGTCACGCATTAGGGATAAGGATTAACAATTAGAATTAGGGAAAACCTATTACTTTTTGATTATGTCATTTATGCTTGATTTTATTTGATATAGATGTTAATGTGAATGTTCCATCATTGAAAGTTGACAATTGTCAATATCGCTGGAGAAATATCGAATCTTTGAAGATATATTCCGTGCCATAAATGACGTCCAGAACCATCTTAAAACGTGATCTTGTGCGGTTTTTCCTAAAGCTTACTGCGGTACCCACAATGGCCACTGAATTCAATGGCCGACACTAAACTTTCTTGAATCATGGATCTAAAGACACACAGAAAGATGGTTACTCGTACCAACTAACTTTTCAGACACAAATAAAATTCCGTTATTAAATCTGGGAAGTTCCCAGTAAAAAACAAACATGATTTTCTGATCTGCTGATGGAACTTTTTGGTCAAACCTACCTGCTATACGAGAAGATTTCGAATTTTCTGTACAGCATTCAGCACTGCCATTGCCATTTAATTCGATGTAGACTTCGGTTATTCACCGGTAGCTATTGACACTTAACATGGCTTCTCGGCGGCCGATGACAGCTTATCGACAATCAGTCAAGCGTAGTTTGACCCAAGAAGGTCACTAATAAAAAAAGAGAACAATCTGGGGTCATATTCGCTGGATAGGAAGAGGACAATCAGCGACCGGTAGCGTTTCATCTGCATGCGTTAGAAAATAATAAGTAGTTAACATGTATTTGATTAATTTTATTATAACATTAATAATGTAAATTCGAATGTTTGGATGATTGTTATGCAATTAGGTAGATTGCAATCCGGATTAACGCATTACAATCTATTATAGACTACGTAAATCGTATAAACCACGGACGAAGTAGCGGGTAAAAGTTTGGTATTATGTCAACATTCTCCAGTAAGGACATTCACAGGACTTTCGACAATCACAGTAACATACTCGTAGATACTCTTATGAAGTTTAATTTAGCCTGTAATGATTTAGTTTGTGACGTATTGTTTTTTTTTTATATTTAGCCTGGAATTGTGTCCCACTGTTGAGCAAAGGCCTCAATGATTATAAAGTTATTATTTATTTTTGTTTAAAACTTGTAGATATAGTGACTTATTTGTTGTTGCTACATAGATGTTTATTTTTGCTAATTAACATATAATGGCTCTTTTCTAGTTATACGTCAAATAAATCTAGTCAATGAATTAAACAAAACGAATCGACATGTTTCATTTGAATCGCAAAATATGCTTCCGGTAAGTAAACTTTGATATTTATTTACGTAGATAAATTAGTTTTTTTAAATCTTGACTTAGATGTTAAATCTCTCTTGGCTGTGTTTTTTTGTAAGTCTTATTGATAAAAATCCCTAGGAATGACATCATTTGATCATAGAAATGGCAAGATACTATCAATATTACTTGATTTCTATTGTAGGTATAGCAATTAAGTAAATCACAATTTTGTATGTTCTGGAGATAATGCAATCCAACAGCCTCTGGGCGCACTCGATTGGCCTCGGTGTCCCTCTCTCACAGAATACTACCTTAAAATATACTGCATTTCCCACTTTATCATATTCTCCAATGTATGTACGTGTTTCGGTAATGAGTGAGATATGCCAGAGCCCATTCCCATCCTATCCCTTCCCATGTCCCGAACCCTTTCTCCAAATCCATTCTTTCATCAACAAAGGTAGGCAGCGGATGCGCTCCAAATTCCAAATCCATTCCTATATCTCCAAAGGTAGGCAGCGCATCCGGGAGCGTGCCTAAGTTTGTCATTTTGGACTAATGTTGACATGTATCGCGTATGTCTATGGGCGACAGTATCCACTTACTACCAGGTGGACTGTATGCTCGTTTGCCATCTTCTTTCTATAAAAAAAAAACTTATAATTTGTAGTTTTTTCATGTCTACGTATTTAATTAGATATATTGGAGTTCTGATAATTAAACTAACAATGTTTACGATCCATTAAAGTAGCAGCTAGCAATTTTATAAGTTACAAAAGAGATAGTGGAAGATTATATTTGTAACCAAGAAATACATATTGTTGTACAGGTATACTATATCTAAGACTATGTTAAATATACTATCAAAAAGTATGACTAGTTTATTCAATAGTTCAAACGGTGAGAACAATAGTTAAATAAAGATCATATTTACACTTTCATTAGCCTGCAGAAGTTCTTCAGTAAACATTTCTCCATGTTTGCTAACCAGAATAATGGTGCGTGAATTGAAACGGAAAATCTCGAAAGCCTCTCAGAAAACATGTTCAAGAATCGAACTTATGTTTGTTAAAGGATAAGGAATTCATATCCGAGTTTGATTAATATTTTTTTATGATTAGTTCACCACGCACTTCGGTTGAACTTATAATTATGTAAACGTGAAAGTGATTATGATAAAACACTATACAGTTCACAAGATAAATCACAAATTGCATTAATCCTTAATACGACTTTGTTTAGAAATCTTTATCACAAGTTATCACATTATCATTCACTGTCACTCATCATCCAAGTCGAACCACATCGAGGTCACGCTCCTTGGCGCCCGCTCCCTCGCCTGCTCCTCTGTTATAATCCTCAGCACGACTACCTCCATCATACACAACGCGAAGAAGACCAGGAATATAGCGAAGTTGGACCCCTGGTGATGAAATTGGAAGGAATTGGGGATTGGTCCTGGTGGTGGCCAGGCGGCGACTCCTCGCGGTACCAAACTCGATACAGCGTAGACCAACATCCTTTCGGGTCACATCACTTTTTAGTCGTTTCAATAAACAATCGATGTTTTAGTAACTATTTGACCGTGAAGTTGTGTTTACCGGTTGCGTGTGGTCGTAAACTGTTGCTATATTTTAAATTGTTAAAAATCCACCCGTATTGTGATAAGACGAGCGTCTACCGCGGCGTGAGATCGCCAATGCGCAAGCGCTGCACCGCGCACGCTTTTGCAATAAACCGCTCTTATGAAATATGATCGTTTTACTTAGATTCCTGTGGTTGGGAAATGGTTTAGCGGGTGAACGCAACAATTTTGCGGTCAAGGATGCGGTGCGTGCGTTCGGTGTGCGCTGACCTTTACTATTTACTAATATTTTTTAACTGCGGTCACAAGAGCGTATCGGAGTTGTGTTTGTTTTGGTATGGCGTCGATTTAGATTGATATAGATTACCTATCTAACTAGGTAAACATCTATCTAATCTATAAGATTAAAAAAATAATCTTAAGCATGTATGTATATCCACCAATTGGCACTCGGCCTGCGTGGTGCATTATGGCTCGAAACCTCCAAGAGAACAAAGGCAAAAATGCTTAGTTATTATTTCAATGAAATTACTTAAAATAAATACTTATTTGGAGAAACTTCCAAGATTATTTTAATTCGAGGTGATTCGTTCGTATGTGACGAAAGGTGAACGAGGGTCGAGGGCAATTATATTATTTATTATTACTGATATTTTTAAAATTATTTATTATTCACTAGCTGTATTGACATTGTTCGCGTGGACTTGATACCAAAACGCTCAAACTTATCTCCTTATATTTGAAACTGGTGGGTGCCAGCGACTTCGATCGCGTGAACTTTAGCGTGTTATCCGCGGGAACATCTATAATGGATCGTGATAAAATGTACTCTAAATATTATACCAAGTCATAAGCTATAATAGTGCCAAGTTGTATTAAATTCAGTCTAGTGGTATATGCTTGACATACGTTCAGACAAAAAATCCAAAAAGTGTTGTTTTGAACTCGATAGCATTCGTATTTTATAATGCAATCATTTTTTCAAAAGATATTTCATATACAGACACGGCTCTGATACGATTCTATAATATGGATAGATTCGAATGTAAATTATAGTAGGTAGATTATAGGCCTCCGTTCACATGGATCCACAAACAGGCGCCATCGTGCACCGGTGGAGTAGATTGATCTGCCTTCCAGATTAAGTTATTTTTGTAAATATTTTTGAATTTATTTATTAGTTATTATTATTATCAATTCAGTGTGTATTTAATACTGTGTCAACTAACTTGTGTGTGACCATCTTAACAATTCAGTAAGTTCACCTTATATATCTTCAATAAAGCTTGTTGTACGAGCACAGTCCATTGCTAAAGTTGAACATAAGGAACTGGGTTAATTGAAATTTCCAGTCAGTATGAATTGGCTATGTAACACACATTGGATACACCAAAAACATTAACTAGGAGCAGTTGAAGATATATATTTACATATTTAGAATATATATATATATTTATAGTAGTTTTATTACAGGGAGTTCTCATAGGTACTTAGCGCATTGGTCATTAAAATATTACTTCCGTGTGGCTAATATGCCGGACCGATTAATGGCTACATACATAACGACGGGTAAATTTTACACTTGATATGCAGTTTACTATGCAATAAAAAAAAAAGAAATAAAATATTTTGACGTCTGTAGCCATAGACACATTAATACCATTTGTGACGATTTTTTTTCTGCATATATGGCAATGGTGCAATTAGCACATTCTGCCAGTGTCAAGTTTTCTTCGTAATAAACAATTTCAATGTCTAAAACGTATTCTGTTAATGTCCAGTCAGGTTTACTAAGGACAGAAGAGGACTCCTTGGAAGCACACGAAAAACGCAGTCCCACGCTTTTATTTGATTATCACAAACATCGCGCACTAAAAAAACTTTTGAAGTTTAATAAAATATCACTATTATACCACAAAACGCCAAATACACATTTTTTACGAACAACGATAAACTCAACTTCACTTCTCGAGTTCCCGCCAAAAAGTCCCCAATATTTGTGACTTATTAATGCTAAGCTAGAATATTAAATCAAAGTCACTATGTCAACTTTATGTCAATTCGACAAAAATATAACTATTGTAGCTACCTATTTGTTGTTTAAAATAAGGAGCAATATTTACGTAAAATGTTTATTTATATCGCTTATAAAGACTCCTCAGAATTATCGACAACGCAAAGACGGGATTCCTCAGACCTGGACCCAGCTGTGGAGAAAACCTTAGTAGTGAACCCGAACTGCCCAGTGAGGATCATGCTAGAGTATATAAGAAAGAAATGCAAGTTAGGGATATATACTAACTTCGATTTGTGCGACCAAAGTGGATTCCTTATGAGTCTGTTCAGTCTGGCCACATATTCATATGCGACTAATCAGTTTGTTCATAAAAGAATTTACTATGTTGTTGTGCTTAAACACGTTAGTATTCTTGGAACGTTAATTTAGTTACTTTATTATTATTATTCTATAAGAGCAGCATTATTACTGCTATGCCTATATCTTCTGTTAGCTGGTGTTTTTTTTATGGACGAAGGTGGCAGACGAGCATACAGTCCACCTGATGGTAAGTGGATACTGTCGCCCATAGACATCCGCGATACATGCCAACATTAGTCCAAAATGACAAACGTTGGCACGCCCTCTGCCTACCTGTGGAGATATAGGAATGGATTTGGAGAATGGGTTCGGGACGTGGGAAGGGATACGATGGGAATGGGCTCTGGCACATCTCACTCACTACCGAAACACGTACGTACATTAGGATTTATAAGATAAAGTGGGAAATGCAGTACATTTCAAGGTAGTCTTCTGTGAGAGAGGGGTAACGTGGCCAGTCGAGTACGCCCAGCAGCTGTTGGATTGCAGCGTGCACTCTCCCCCTCAAAAATCTCTATTCAGATATTTGTCAAGTCTGCTTTTAAAACTGTTTATAGTTGGTGATTCAATGATTTCTTGTGGTAACTCATTTCATATATCTACTTATAACTCTGTTACTGAGAATGTTATGACCTGCTTTTATATTGGCCAATGTTTTTTAGGTAGATAGGATACATATTTTAAATTAATACCTAAAATTTTATCTCTCTCTTTATCTATTATCTCTATACTGTATCTCACATTACATTTAGTGTACCTATTTTGATTGTGTCAGTTATTAATATTAACAAAGAAGCGAACGAATTAATAAACATTTTTGTATAATTAGTTACTAGCGATCCGCCTGAGCGTCCCTCATAAGATACGTTATTTCTTCATATAATTCTCTTATAGGTGACATAAAAATTTCCCATGGAATCCAAACTTTGCCTATTGATTGATTGATAAATTCTTTATTGCACCAAAAGTGTGTACAAAGGCGAACTTGATACTATATAGCATTTTCTTCCAGCTGACCTTTGGTGGTTGAGAGCAGGCTGAGGGTAGTGCCGCTAAAAATAGCGTTCCGACAATATTACACTACATAAATACAACATAAATAAATATCAATTTACACACACATATATACATTTATACATACATACATAAAAATATAAATAAAATAATAATAATAAACATATCAGTCATTCACACTGTTTTAGTAAAAAGTGTTCAGATACACACGATTTGAAGACATCAATTGACGGTCGCGGTCGTAGCCTAGCCTATGTCGTAGTATAAAACGTGGAAGAATTTTCAAGAAAGGTATATAAACTTTTATATAAACTTTTATATAAACAATTATGGAACTAGCACCGAATGCAGCAAGTACGAAGAATAAACTTGCAGTTTCTCTGTATACTATTATATACTGTAGTATAGGTATGTAAAACAATTATTTCTTACATTCTAGGAAACTGATAATACTACGACGGTGTTGCCACAACTGAACCACGAGAACCCGCTGTACAACGACCTGAAGATCCGCGTGCAGAAGTGTCTGGCGGGGGAATTGGAGCAATTGCCCACCCCCCCGGGGAAAGCCACACCCCCATCGGGGAAAGCAATCCATTTGATCACCGGCAAAGGAAAGAAATAGGTTTAGCGTAGATAATAATAAAAAGGAACACATTGTTAACAAAATCGGTTCAGAAGTGTTTGAGATTATTATCTTAAATAAACATGCTTCTTACAGACATTAAAATAAATTTATCTTTATTCCACATTAATGTTCTTTAATATTGTAATATTAATGGCCCTTATCACCATCTCCTAATACTTTATCAGAAAGTCAGTATTAGCTAGATTTAATTGGCAGTTATTGTATCAGGAGATGGGGAGAAAGGCTCTAAATGCTATTGAAATATTACACTGAATAATATTAGGAGAGATCAGGGATAAAAGTAACATGGTATGAAAGTAACTAACGAGTTTTCGAAAAAACTATGTTGACTATATAAACCTGCCCGTCATTGTGTTGTGTCATTTTTTACTTCCCTCTAACCTCAGAAGCGCCCACGGCTTTGTGTCGAACGCTTCTCTGTGCATAGTTGGTAAATGCGTTGAAAATACGACGAAAGTAAGTTTTGGATTTTTTTCGATGCTTGGTATTTCTATTCTTATAGAAGTTAAACTCAATATTTCTTGTCCATACTGTGGTATGTTTATCCTTTTATAGTTTTTATATTATGAATAATTATAATTATTAGAAGATCAAATTATTTAGAAGCATAGTATGCTTCTAAATAATTTCTCTTGTAAGAAACACACATTTCTCTGATTTTGGGAAATCGTGAATGAGGGATGAAAGTAACAGCTTGTTACTTTCATCCCGATTACAATAGTGATTCTTCATATTAGTTTTCAGCGAGTTTTTTCTAATATTTGAAACAAATTTTTTTCCATATTTGTTACAGAATGCCTAACATACTTAAAATGAAAACAAATAGGGGCCTGGCAACACCTGCGATGCTCAACTAGCTGCAAAAGAAGTTATTCTGTTCTATACCGAGACGCTGCAGCTTCATATCATACCATCTTCGTCATATATTGATGTTGTCCTACCACTGTATTCCACCTGTGACTCGTCTGGCTAGTCATTCAACGTCAACCATCAATTTGGCAATCCGGTCTGCCTCGTCAATTACTGAAGTAATCACTGTGAACAGTCAAGTCCAATATCTCACCCATTACAAGAGAAAAATATGCAAAGCGTACTAATTACCAACGGCAGAAGCCATAAAGAATAATGGAAAGAGAAGGTCCATTATTCTTTAGAATTTAGTTAGCCATTAATTTAGTCATTATTCATTTAGTCATAATCAGCGATTATTATGACAGATACTCAAACAAATTGGAAGTTAAATAGGAAGAAAGAAAATGAAAGGTCAAAGCAGTAAAAAGACCTGTATTGTAAAATACAGAAAATATTAAACCAAAGAAGATTTATCCAAAGAAGTAAGTCTTTAAAAAAAATAGAAATGAAGATGAAAGTGAGGTTGACGAATATTATTATTTGATTTGTGATGAGCTGTTTTCAAACAGTAGGGCAAATGAACAGTGAGTATAATGCCTTGAGTGCCACTTGTGGTCTCACATCGCCAGCACTAATTACGATGTTGAGAAAGTGCCTAATGTTATTCCTTTTAACACTTTATTTTAATTTTACTATTTTGTAAGTAGGTATCTTTAAATAATTAAGATTTTCAAATCAAATCAGTTTCAAAGTTAATTCTAATGCTAATGGAATATTACCATTATTTCATTCTTATTTACTACTAGCTGTGCCCGTGACTTCGTACGCATGAAATTTTAGTTTTTAAACACTAAATTAGGATATATTTTCTTCTTGTCAGCCGATTTCGATGAAACAAAGCCTATTCGAAGCGCGAAGCTAAGCTTAATTAACCAGTGGAAACCCCATGAAAATACGTTCCGTAGTTTTGAAGATTTGCGTGTTCGAACAGACAAACAGACAAAAAATTCTGATACTTTTCCTTCATCGCCCCCAATCAGTTTTTGGTAAATATATTAAATGTACAGACACGCTGGTTCTACAGTTTTATTATATCTATAGATAGATGTTACAACAATCTCCATGTTTAATTACAATCATCCATAGGGGTCGAGATGGTTGTAACAAAACCAGTCTTTCACATTAATATATTTATTTCAAAAGCTATAGAGTTTCTTAGCATTATATTGTATATACGTCCAAATTAAGACGAAAGTTATGTTTATATTAAGAAATAACACCAGCTTTATAAACTCGTATTTATAAACAAACGAAAGATATCAATACAAAACTGAAAATTGTTATTTTCATCCCTGGCCTCCCCTACGGATAAATAGAAAAACCTTAATTTTTGATATAATATTCAAAATGGCCAATAATTTCTACACATTTTTGATATTATGTAGATGTTCAAATTTATATTAAATAAATATTCTAACGTGACTGCTTCTATTTCTCTAACACAGATTATTCATGGTATATATACATTTTATCACGATCTCGCGCGAAAAGTCATGTTTCCTAACTTGCTAATATTGAATTCACTATCCAATGCATTGCATTAATAATTTCTTTTAGACATAACATATTTTATATACACTTTATAGTATAGAGAGGTATTTACTGTCTACTTTTTAATACTTAATTATTAAATTGTGATAATACGCCTGCCCAGCTTGTTCCGCTTGCTAGTTGTGATGTGGACATTATTTGCTTTAAACTTTTATCAGGCGTACCTAATATTACTCCACCTCAATTATATTATTAGGTCCTTACCTATGAAATTGCCGTTTTATAGGGAAAAAATCAAATAATGTTTTTGAATGAAAATTATATATTTGATTAATGGAAGTATTATCCATTATTATCAATGCATTTTTGCCATTTTAATGGATGTCGATTGATGCGTCTGATATAGAACTCCTAGGGACGGGAATCGATGAATTCTCTGAAGGCGTTTTTCACTGCCTCTGCTTGTTCGGAGTTGAATTGAGTCTGTTAAAAGTTATCCAGTTCAGAAAAAAATGGAAATCAGGTCTGGCGAGTATGGTGGGTGATGGAGAGTTTCCAGCCGAAGCTCCTGTATCTTTGAGACTGTCTGTCTTGCAGTGTATGGGCGACCATTATCATGGAGACGTTTGGGACATTGTTTGGCTGTGTCTCCTGGGTTCAACCATTGTGAAGAACGTTTACGATTATCATTCAGGATCCAGTTCTCATCGCAAGTGACAATACGATTAAGAATCCCTTCATTTTTGTGCGGGTTCAGCAAAGTAAGACAAGTTACGACGCGTGTTTGCAGCTGACTTCATTAAGCTCATACGGTACCCATTTTCCGAGCTTCTTCACTTTTCCGATGTGACACAAATGAATCAATATCGTTTTGTCACTTACGCCGAAGGCTACTTCTAACTCAGACGTAGTATGAGATGAATCCGCTTGCACTGTTGCTTACAATTCGTCGTTGTTGACTTTTGCCCCCGGCCGTCCACGGGGCTTGTTCTTGAGGTCGAAATTTCCAGAACGGAATCGATCAAATCAAAATCGCACCGTGCGTTTCTTTTGCGGTGTTTGGTCCGTACACATCGTTGATATTGCGTACGTACCATCTGTGCTGTGTTGCTGCCACGACGGAACTCATACTCGAAAATAATACGAATATAACTTTTCCATGGTCGCAAACAATGATATCTAAGCAAAAAGTAGTTTGACGGAAAAACAAATGAATAGGTAACTGATTTTGAAAAAGAATATCTGATTACTGATTTGATAATTTTGATAACTGTAATTTTGAATAACTGATTTTAAATTGAAATTAATTTGAATTTGGAATTCCAAGCCAAACGCAAGACAACTAAGTTCAAAGTGGCCAGCCACTATGAACTAACGGCATGTAATTAGAGGCAATTAATTGTTTACAATATTCAACGAAATTTTATGAGGTAATAAAAATAAATAACTGGACATCCGCGGTATATGCTAACATTAGTTCAGAATGACAAACGCTGGCACGTCCTCGGATGCGCTGCCTACCTTTGGAGATATAGGAATAGATTTGAAGAAAGTGTTGAGAAAATGGGAAGGGATAGGATGGGAATGGGCTCTGGCATATCTCACTCACTACCGAAACACGTACGTACATTGGGGAAGAGGATATAGTGGGAAATGCAGTACATTTCAAGTAAGTCTTCTGTTAGAGAGGGGTAACGTGGACAGTTGAGGCCACGTAACGGCTGTTAGATTGCAGCGAGCATCAGCCTTCTCCGGAAGTCCTCCGGCCAGGCGGACTGATGATTTGAAGAAAGTGGCCGGTAGTGGCCGGATTTTGAAGAGAAGCCCGTTGATGGTATGGTGGGTATATTTTGTGTAGGCTTTTAATAAATAATTCATATTGGTAACTGTACGATCGGGAGTCTACCTCCGGATGTGGACCGACACACGAGCAGGAAGTAAGAGATCACTACAAGAATATAAAGTAAGATGACACATCACCGAACAAAAGACACATTTTAAAAGCTTTAGTTTAAGACACGATGAAGCATTACGATTTGGGATCGAAAGATTAACACAATCAACAGTGACTGTCTTCGATTATTCAATCGAACAAACATTATTCGTCTAATAAAAAAAATGACATTTAAAATGATTAATAATTGTTTGATTATTACGTAAAAGAATAGAAAAAAAAAACAATATTTTCAAATAAATAGTTTAAACTGATATTCATTTTTAAGTAGGTATTCGAGACGAGAATACAGTCCATCTGGTGGTATGTGGGGATACTGTCGTCCTGTGACATGCGCGATATATGCCAACGGCCTAGTAAACTGCCAACACCAGTTCAGAATGACAAACGTTGGCATGCCCCCAGATGCGTTTCCTACCTTTAGATATACCTATCTAGAGACAAATGAGTCGATATATATTTGTATTAATCTTCGTATTTCTCTGTGCAGTAATAAAGATAATCCTAATGTGAAATTGTGAATTATGCTGTAAAAATGTATTATTAGATGATTATTGATTACCTACCTACACAGGTAAGTTCAGTTTTGCTACAATCTGTAAAGTTACGAGTACTTAATAATAATTACCTATGTATTTCGAATTACGTTTGTGCGTGTAACTATATGTGCTTTGTAATATTTGTGAAATTCTTAAAGATATAGTCAAATGTATTAAGCAATTAAATATTGTAACACGGCAGCATTATTAGTACGTAAAAAAACTGATAAGAGTAAAATAATTGTAATGAATCTTAATTTGAAACAATTTTATTTTTTCTTTTTTTATTCCGTCATAGCTGTTGCCCGCGACTTCGTCCGCGTGGACTTTAGTTTATATACACAGTCTTTATTCGACGTGATTCTTTAAATTGATATAACTTTTTTATTTATGAACTGATTGAAACTAAACAAACACTAAATTTTAAGTGAAGCTTACCACAATACATTAGTGAAAACCGCACCCAGATCGGTTAAGCCGTTTCTAAGATTAGCGCGCACAAACGCACAGACAAACAGACAAAAATTCTAACAATCATTGTTTTGGGTTCTATTGCGTTGATAAAGGCCCCCAATAATAAGTTTTTTCATATATCTTCCATGTACAGACAGCGATCAGTTACATTATTATTATATGTATAAATATAGATTAACGACCATTCCCGATGTTTGTGGTAGGTTATGTGAACCAAGGCGGATTATTGTTTGTTAGTTAACACAAGAAGAGTTTGTCGAACGGTTCGAGCGAGGATATTGTATACGATTCTCGTATGCGACAAAACCACATAAAATTCTCGCCTACAACTGTTTAGATGATGATAAAGACTCGACGATAACAGGTATAACAGTGATCAGATGATGATAACAGTTGTTTATACTCGCTTTTGGCAGATGTTAGAGAAACTGCCGTTCGAAATACTCTTTTTATATGAGCCATAAGATAGACAAAAAAAATTTTTGCATGAAAAAATTTACGAAATTTATGACGTCAAATAATTTTTCCCATAGAAACTTTGACACCTCCTTTCCAGAAGTCTATTCTTAAAAAGTTTTTACGTCATAAAATAATGCCACCGTCTAACTAAATCTTAAACTATGTTTCTGACAAGCGGTTTCGGCTCGGCGTTGATCAGCCAGTCGGGACATTTCTTTTTATGATGTTTGTTTACAATTATACTTAAAAAAATGCACTTAGAACCCAGAAATAAAAATTTTGGACATTAACCGATCGCGTGCGCATTAGACCGTATCGGTTCCCACTCGGTGCGCTAAAATACGTTGATAACCGACGCAATTGGAAACAACCCACATTCCGTTAGACCTCCTAATTGGCGAGTAATGATATAAATCGGCAGTATTGTACAGTGAATCACGAGGCTTTCCAGCTAGAGGACACGGTGCTTTTACCGCTTTTACTATTTTGAATGTAGTGTCGGGGAAAACATTGTGCTTTCCCGTGTGTTGTTCTGAAAATGGTTGGGTTACAAAAGACGAAATGTTCAACAGTTGCAAAATCCGTTTGTGACAGTGATTACGTATTAATTTTAGTGGTCTTTGTTGTACAAAACTATTGTTTGCCAAATCGTAATTTTGCACTCTATTTATCGATTGTGTTTTGGTTTTGTGTCTTAAGGCGTTTCGAAATATCCTGTGACTTATGCGAAATGACTTACTGCATTATTAATTGTAATAACATTTTGTAAATTATATTAAATAATTAACTTGTGAAGTAGCTATTTATTATTTCTGTTTGTATAAAGCGTGATTTAAAGTTAAATTTAGGTGTCTTATTTTAAAATAAAATTAAAATTATCTATATCTTGATTTCTACCATGTTCTTTTCTTTGTGTATTTATAGCACAAAAAAATGTTTAAAGTACCTTAATCAACCTATGATATACATATACCTATATTTTTTATAGAGAAAAAGCGGCAGACGAGCATACAATCCACCTGATAGTAAGTGGATACTGTCGCGCATGGATACCCGCGTTACATGCCAACATCAGTCCAGAATGACTAACATTGGTACGCCCGCGGATGCGCTGTCTACTATACTCGATAGAATCGATTGTGGGAATAGGTTGGGAATGTGTGGAGGGATAGGATGGGATGGGATGGGTATGGGCTGTGGCATATCTCAGTGATTACCGAAACACGTACGTACATTAGGGGAAACACAATAAAATGTAGGAAATGCAGTACATTTCAAGGTAGTCTCCTGTGAGACAGGGGTAACGAGGCCAGTCGGGTGCGACCAGCGGTTGTATATATACCTAATTTCAGTTGAAATAGAAAATAAAATGATTATTATAATACTGTGTAACACAACTGATTAATCTTAGTTAATTAAATAGAAAACAAAATATTAAATACCTGTCAAATGCTTGTTCAAAACGTCACCAAAATTATACAGTTATTTTCATTTACACAATACACAAACAAAAACACTGTACAAAAATAAAACACAAAAAATGTCCACGTTTCCGAAATTGCGTTTCGAACTGGCTATTGGCACAGACAGACTGACGAATCGTTGATTGGACACCGGGTGTCACGGACGGCGATATGCCTCGTGCATTAAAAAAAACCTCCCCTTGGGTTTTTTACAGTTGATGATTTGACCAGCGCACCGTAAAACATATGGTCAATACATCGATTCCGTCCCGCTACCCGATTAGTGACCGTGTCGCATCAACCCGTCAATCGATGTTAACGGTTTTAGAACGTCATTTTTCGAAAAAATAGAATAAAAACCCAGCTGTTTGTCTGCGTGTCACGGTTCGTGTACAACTGCCAGTAGTTTGTTGAAATTATTGTATGGTCAGATACGGATGTGACGAAACCACAGAACAATGTGGAGCGATAGCTATCTAGTACGCATATACGATTCATCAAATCCATAAAAGTAATTAAATTAAAATTAATTATTTAAATTGTAGTAATTTCAGAAGTTTATAAATGCAACCAGCAACTTTGCTTCAATGTTATCTATTAAGCATTTTTATGTATTTTTCAGGTGGAATTACCTCGTCTATGATAACTTAAGAGAATTGAAAAAAAAGAAACATTTTTATTTTCCATTACACACTTCATTCCCCAGTGTACCCAAGGTGGGATGTGGTTAAGGAAATCGCCTTATCCCGTTGCAATACTTATTCTTCATCCTTTCAAATACCTTTTACATGTCTAGGGCTTAAGGTTTATGACCCGTAATCTCTATCGAAAACTCTTAGTGATTTGCTATGAGAAGCCTGTGCACTGCAGTGGGATATAGGCTGATACATCTACATTCGTATCGCAGCAACAAAATGGACCTGCCTTAGCAAACGCTGCAGATGAACCACAAGACGAAGTCAATGATAAATGTACCTTAATAAACTTTTCAGCAATGGGAAATCAAAATATTCGACTCAATTTATACATCGTACCGGGCAAAAAGTAGGGTAGTTTTGAATTTTTGATATTTTGTATGTACCGTATTTAAAAATCCAAGCTTTCGACCTCAGTACTACTCAGCAGACAGCCGCGGGCACTGCCACCGCGAAAAAACGGCGAGATTTTCGATGATGTTTCGGTTTTTGCGAAATATCTTTTAAACAGTGCGCTTGGTGGGAAAAAATACGTTCATAAATTAAACTAAATTTGCTACAGAGTAAGTACATTGTGATTTCGGTACACCATGTAATTCCCAAGATACAGAAAATCATTAAAAAATACATTTAGAAGATCGGAATTTTTATCAGGAAATTCTATAATTTCAATTTTTCATTTGAAGTTAGTTTTTGCAAAATATCTTCTAAAGGGTCACAGCAAACACACACAAAAATACAAAATCCATCATAAATGACTTTTAAGAGGAAGGCGTTTTCTGAGCGTGCGTTTGCACGCCTATCATTTTTTAAAATACAGCCTTTTTATGGAGTTTAAAAAATAAACACTAAAATGGATTTTCACTTATTAATAATTTATATTACTTAGGGGCATAATTTACAATACAAAAATCATAATATGGTAACTACATACACCCCATTTGTACACCCCCTATATGTAATAAATAATTAAACAAGTTTAATAATTACTATAAAATACCCAATTAACTCCAATTGAAGAGTTTATTTAAATGAAAAAGCTAATTTCTACATCATTATTGTCAGGATCTATATATTCAGTTACGATTTGTTCTTCCAAAGTCTTAAAAATCGTTGACATACCGCATCCCTCCGTGTCACTGTTCAAAATGAGCGCTGCGAAATTTTCACACGACTGCCGCATACAATTCGTGCATAAAGAGGAACAACTGAGGAACACACGTGGTTGAGGAACTCGCCAATCTACATGCTGTTATGCAGCTACATGCGATACATTTGAGCAAAGACTGGAACTGAAAATCTCTCAGCTTTGTGGGGCGGGAGACCAAAGATGGTGCCATACCCATCTCCAGTCCAGGGGATTTTTCTTATTACTCAATGATGTCAGTATCCGGTAGTAACTTTACAGGACATGCAGGCGAGAAGCATCCAGATCATCCCCGGAGAGGAAAAATGAGTCCCACCTCGACGATTACTTTCAGCACTTTTTGTTACAAATTCCGATTTTTGCGAAGCCGTATCTCGGGAATTATACAATGTAGGAAAATTTCTCTCCACTCACTTTGTAGAAAATTTACTCTAGTTTAATTTATAAACGTATAACTTTAGTATTTTCTTAGGTTTTCGCGATTACTATACATAGCAATTAAATAAATTTGAACGGTTTAAATCGCGTATATTTAACATTATTTATATTCCGACGTTTCGAACACTTTGCAGTGGGTCGGGCGTGACCATGTCCACTGCAAAGTGTTCGAAACGTCGGGATATAAATAATGTTAAATAAACGTATAACTTTTTTCACCAAACGCACTGTTTACAAGATATTTCACGAAAAGCAACTAGCACATTCAGTGGTAAGACTTCTTAGTATTAAACAATTTCAAAGTTTAAGACGTATCGTGTCAACATCCAGTTTCGTCGAAGTAAGCCATAATACGGCTTCGTCCTGCTAGCAGAGCGTCACGTCACGTCGAGCGTTGCATCGAGCGATACGACGTGGCGCGGCGCGTCGAGGACGCGATGTCCTTCCTACATGGGAGTCATGGACGCGCGATTACCGCCACTACCATTCGAATTTTAATATAACACATAAAATTTGTCGCGTATTCCTATTACTCAGCGAAAGCATTTACAATAAAGTCTGTAGGTATTTAAAAAGGCAAGGAGCAAAATAATTAGCAAACCGACGCGCGTGGAATGCGTGAACGCACCGCAACGCTTGATGCATTGCTCACGGTGGAAACATGTTTGGGCAGCGAAGGTTTAACATTTTCGCGCTGTAATGCTCTACACAATGATATTAATATCCGATCATTGGCCATTTTAACCAAACTTACTATGGTTTTCTGGCCATTTAGCCTTTAATAAACTATCACTATTAAACGACAAAATGCATATTACACAATTTTTATAATAATCAGATAAAAACTCAGCTTCACTGCTCGAGTTCCCGCCAAAAGTCCATAAATTGTACGTAATATTTCCGTAACAACCTACTATCGCCATCTGTTGAATAACATGAAAACTTCTTCTGTCGTAGTAACAACTTGACCGATTCGACAACCAACTGTTGAGAAGTAAATTGAAGACTGCTTTAGCGTTCACTTCAACCGCAAGTTGTAGGGGAAATTTCGTAGGTGGTACGTAGGTAGGTGAAAAAATTGTACCCCTGGATTTGATAGTTCTTAAGAATTTTTTTCTGATAACAGACGTAATAATATTGAAGTTTTATAAGGTTTATAATGTTTTTTAGCTAAAGTTTATAATTGCCATATAAAGAAAGTCATGGCAATAGATACCTATACTTTTTATTAAATCCACTTAAAATAAAATTAAAGTGAAGATATTACCAAACGTTAATTTCACGAGTGGAAACATACAAACGTTTACTTATTTTAAAGTTTACTTATTTTAAAGACAAAAAATTAGTTCAGCGAGTGAACTACATAGGTGATTAGGGGAAACAAAGTCTTATGACTACAAGCATCTGGGAAGGATGCCCCATCTTTCTTTCTATAGCCTTCTTCCCAATTCGTGTTTCATAAATTCCCTAGGCGGCGTTTTAGGTTGGAGTTGACGTGTGTCCCAGGTGTATATCCACGGCTACAGTATTACACATTACCATCAAGTGAACTGTCGATGGCCACCATTTTATAAAAAATAAGGTATTACTTACTTTTGCCAGGCCAGTCCATTGGCGACGAGGTAGCATACTCCGGACACAATCCCAGCCAAGAGACCAAGACTCACTCCAGCTGACAACGACAATGTGTCCGGCATACTGTCACTTTATAACACTTAGCTATTTTAATATACTGTCACTGTCACACACTGATGTTTTTATTAAAGATCCACTTGGATCTTTACTTGGACAGTAAAGATCTTACGTAAAGTTTAAAATTCTTACTTGGAATGGTTAGAAATTTCGTGCTTCATGATTGGCTGTTGATTGGAGGTGTTTATGTGAGTGTGTTTTCAATTGTTTGAATTAAGATTGATTTGTTATTGATTGTATGAAATCGGCGACTGATGACGTTTTATGAATATAATTCAACTTCACCAATATGGGACAGTAAAGGCAAGTTATAATAATAGTTATTTGTAAGTAATTCGTGTTTGTGTGTCTGCTAGCACAAGATTATCAAGTAATTAATTACTCGATTTATTGAAACGTTTATTGCAGATATTATTACAACATTAGAATTTGTGGAAAAATTGGATAGTTTGGTTCCACGTTTCAGTCAAATTTAGTGGTGGGTAATCAAGACTTCTCGGAGTGTTTTAACTCGCTTAATCCTGCTCCGCTTGCGGATCCGACTTCTCTTAGTTACTCCTTAATTCTTTTGAGATTCACCTATTTATTTACCATTCGAGAGCGTTTCATTCCCTTTTCCTAATGGTTGTTGCATAAGCAAAAAAAAAAAGGTCATGCCATCGTTGCATCTCGATTTTGAGTCCCCGACAAGTGCCGATGCGTGATTACAATCACGATCATAATTGGCGCCGGAATCGGAATGAATAACAATTCGACGGAACAATTAAGGGATTATGTTCCGCTCGCGGATTCAACCCTTTTGATTCATTAACTCCGGAGTTACCCATCACTAGTCAAATTCGTAGATGGGCCAAATCCGTTAATTAATTGTGAAATTATAGTTTAAACAATTCAAAAAAATCCTTATATTAAGGCCAATATTCGCAAAGTGTAGGTTATTTAATAGGGACATCGATATGGGAATGTATCCTTAAATTGATGGATGAAACTTTTTGTTCAAAACTTATGAAATACGGCGAAATAAAACCCCACCAACCGGCGCGTGCCGCAGGCCCTTTTATCATTTACGCAAATTCATTAAATGGATATAGAAATAATAACTAATTTCCATAAAAAAATATTTCTTATGAAAGTTTTAAAACATTCTTCAATTTCTCATTTAACTATGTTATTTAACACTAAAATAAGTAACAACCGTGCGAGGCTGAGGTGTACTGTACTATTAATGTAATGTGAACATTAAACATAACGCAAGAAGCTTAACCGTTGCTTAACCCTCAAGATTACACTTTGTTCACACAGTCCCGTATGAGATAAGGCGACAATCAGGTCGACCGACAATGGACTACAGGGGTGTTACTGTACTCGTGTCATGAGAGACTCCCACCTGCATGAGAACTGTTAAACTGGTTGTGATAACGGTCTAATTTGTCAGTTTAGTCTTATACTAATTACAATATAATCAGTCTGCCAATTGAATTACAAATTTATATATTTTTACCAGTCAGTAAATGTACGGATCTCACTATCGATATTCATGACATTTTCCGAGTGTAAATTTTATGAGTTGTAACCACTAATGGACTGTATCCAGCCCATTTTTCGAACACTGACGTGTCCATCCTTATGTGCATGAGCCTTACAAATGTGCTGGCGAGTATATTCGTTTAGAGATGGTGTAGTTTCTTAGGGCTTATGGTAGTGACTTTGTAATGCCTAAGTCGCTTTCTAGAACACCCGCGGGAAAAGAAGGGTGCTGATTTATGAGCCGGCCGATTTTACGAGCGTTTACCCCCATCATTAGATATGCGGTCGTTAGTTGTATATTCTGCATCGATGAAATTCCCCATGCGCGGTATCCACTGGGGAATCATCTACCCCATTTAATGTCGGTCATGCGTCAAATGTGACCTGCCCAACGCCACCTCAATATATTGAATTTTTACGGACCGAATGTATTACTTCTTAAAGTATCTCAGGCTAGTGAAAGGTTCTAATTTCATGTGTTACGTGCATGTTACTATGTACATGTCAACTTTAACACGTCATTGTCGTGTAATAATACTTGTACACTTTCATTTGTTTAGTCGTAATGCAGCAACAAATCTATGGCGAATTTAAAATTAGAGATTTAGAAGGTTTTACTGACTGTAAATATGGTCTTGTGAACCACAATTTAATCATCATAAGCGACGAAGAATCAGAATTATAGTGGCAAAAAAATCTTGTATCTGTGATTAAAAAAGGATTTAAACAGTCATTAGTCTTTATGGTCACATTAAACTTAGAAGGGCCTTTTAAGTACTCGTAGGGCATCTGAACAAACTACATTTTTAAAACTTGTTTTCTTGTTTACGACCAAAGGGTACTTCGCTATAGGTACTAATAAATATGCATTTAGTTATTGGTTATACAATTACGAGATTTCTTTCATTACATAATATTTAAATGCAAATAAAAATTACATAAATATTATTTATTTACCCGCCTATGATTGAAATTATAATAAAACTGTCTCTGTGTTTAGATTTTATGGTCAATTCGTGAGTTAATGAATTATATTTCGACTATGTAAATGTTATTGAATTCCTGTTTTATAGGTACTTAATTTAATCATAGCAGGAGTACGTTAAGTACGTCAAAATTAACTGATTTTTAAGGGCATAGGCAAAATGCTCAATACCCATATACTATATATATATCCACGGTCTTATTCACCGTTATGAAATCGTTATCGATTTAATTCTAAGAAAACAAAATTCGAGTACGTACCTACCTTTATTCTAAGGTACTTACATTTTTAATTAAGCTTATGATAAGTAAAAGTCAGTATAATATGTCAGTATCGATAACTTTGGAGAAATGCCCAACAGTGCTTCATATTTCTAGGTATAGAATACCTAATCTGACATTCAAAGTGATCTTCTGTCTATTACCACTTATCTATTGTTAAAGTTGGGACCCCGAATCTCTTAGTTATTGTTACCTATTGTAAAGCAGTAGGTAGTTTCAAAGTAACAGTTTTGTTATCAAAGAAACTCCTGGCAAAGTTAACAGTGTAACAGAATTACGAGATAGGTATTAATGTATAACAAAGTAATAGAAAAGTACATATTGTATCTTATCTTTGCGATAAGTACCACAATGATAACACAAATATATACAAATTTGTGAAAACCTTCTAATTACAATATCGTATACTTATTTTTTCCATGGCCTGAAATCCCCTAGTGATTTACTAGAGACTTGTGCTCTGCAGTAGGACCTTAAAAACCCGCTGTATATCGGTGGCCGTGTGATTTATTCCCGTGAAAGGTGAAAGGATAATAAAGCCTTTATAACTAAATCATTGTTTGAAATTAAAAATACTATGTTTATGAAAGAACAGTGTAAACTTTTGAACAAAGAAAGATGTGTAAACCCGTTGCACAGATGACATATTGTAGATACGATAATAGATAAATATTGGAAAAATAATTTTGATACTTGATTTCAATTATAGGCTAATTTTATTAATATTCCCGTTTTATTCAAGAATAATAATATTTTTTAATTTAACTCGCTTTTTCAATCTCAAGTTTTATTTGCTAGAATATAAACAAAACGATATGAAGTCCATAGACGTGACTACCGTAAAAAATCCTAGATCTGTGATAAAGCCTCTTTTATAAGATAAAAACTAAAATAAATGACAAACTAAACATCACAATTGTTTGCGTAAATGTCAAACCGAGAAAAGGCTCCAGACGTGATATCTTATTTATTTAAAAATAGTGGGAATACACTGAACGATGTCCAACGTACTCCTCCAATGTCTGCTGGGTATACGGTGCAACGATTTTACTATAGTTGCTGCGGATCAGGTCAACGCACAGAGCATCATTGTCATGAAAGATGGTGAGAAATTTAATGCTCAATGTGTACAAAATTACGAAAGTTTTAAGAAAAAACAAATTAACGTCTACACATACTAAGAATATTTTATGTTGGTGGATTTGGTTTATAAAAGTCTATATAGCAGTTTTTTTCTAAAACATTTATAAAGTCAGCAAGCTGAAGTGCCAGTGGGCAGGCCATATACGAGTATGCCGCAGGAGCGATAACTGATGGGGGACGCGAGTCCTCAAATAGAGACCACGTACCGGGAAACGTAGCGTGGGACGCACTTCGGCCAAGTGGACTGACCACTTGAAGAAAGTCGCCGGTAATGGCTGGATGATAAGAGCAGAAAAGCGTGTGTGGTGGCGGTCCTTGGGAGACGCCTATATCCAGCAGTGGATAGACACAGGCTGATGGTATGGTATGGCATATTATGGAAACAAGCGAAATCTATCTTCCGACTGGCGATGTCATTGTCGTACTTTATTACTTAAAAAAAAATGATACTTCAATGGCAAAATAGATTACAGGATTAAGCGAAGACTAAGCCAGATTAAATAGCTTAGAAAGAGTTAAGTAAAGGAAAAATGTTGTTTGCTCATTACCTAGTTAAATGGGTATTGTGTGCTAAAGTGATTAATAGTATAGAAAGTAGGGATTAGAGATTTATATCCTTGAATTTAGGGATTTAAGAGTATTTTACAACGAAAAGAAAAACACTGAACTAGGAAACAACATAATCAAAACAGATTACCATAAGCAAAAAATTGATTTATAAATTGCATCTGCTGCGTTTTATTTTCTATTTGATCTGGTGGTCGATGGAAGAGTATGTCGTAAGGGTTTGAGTCTGCCATTTGTAAAATGATATTTGTGAAATGAAATTTAAATAGATTTAATAATAAATAATAAGTTTATATAATAGTTTAATAAATGAATATTTTTAGTAATCTTTGGAAGTAATTAAATACCATTTATTGAGTACTAATGTAAATTGATCGGTGTATAAAAGATATCTCTTCTTTAGTGTATTAGATGTATAACTAGAGAATTGTAGGAACCTAAGTATAGTAGGTCAATGGTAATGTTGAGTACTTCAAACTTGAGTTTCAATTTGACATTCCTAAGGACGGTTTTCGCTTGGAAATCTAACTTGTCAATTTATATTTGGAATTTTATCACGGTCTGTTCTTATAAATGCGAAATTGCTCAACATTTTCATAGGCCCACCATCGTACAGGGACGTAGACAAAAATTACACATTTTTAAAAAATACACGTTAAATCTTTACCTACGTACAAGTAAAGCAATATTAATGGGCGACAGGTGTTCATGTCTACTTGTCATTAATCGGACTGTCTGATCATTTGCTTCCTTGTATAAAAAACAAATTTATTATTAAAGCTAATGTTTCATAACGTCGCTGACGGAGTAAAATCGAAACGGATAGCTTGTTACGGAATATGGCATATCTGTAATCTGTCTATGAGTCAATTTTGCTTTAAGTAATTCCTTCCACAACCCCTTCCCCTTCCTTCCACAATTTTGACCTCAAGATATATGTAAGACAGGTACACTTTTTGACCCACAAGATATAGGTTTTTATATAGTTTGGGGTCAGAGATCCAAATGATTATTTTCCGACTATCGCAGACTTGTATTGAGATGGCGACTAAATGAATAACACTAGATGAACCGACGACTTCAAGAATTTCGCCGGCCGTGTCCACTGGAGGATCGTGTGTGGTGGTAAGCCTTGGGAGAGCTCTATATCTAACAGCGGAAAGACATAGGTTGATGGTATTGTTTGGTATGAATTTATTCAAAACAATGGTACAATTCACAATTTAAACAACTGTTTTCATTCAATACATCTATGTTTTATTGATAAAAAAATACTTCAATCTTTATTTCCACAACGTTAAGTACCTACTAATAAAATGTATGAAAAAAATAAGTTTTACATCCAGTTTAGCAGACAGATATAAATCTGTATCAATTTCCCGTTGTAACTTGAGGACAAATTACACAGAGGATGCCATCTTGTTTGTTACCCATCATTCTTAATTTCCGTTGTTGCCGATTTCCTTTATTCTTCCTCTGTATTACTTTTTGTGTGAGACCTTTTATACAATGATTGATTCATTTGAGGTTTTTTAAAGAATGTTGACGGCAGACTATCAGACAGTCCACTTGGTGAAGTATTGTCGCTTATGGACACTCGTGACGCTCGTACATGCCGACATTAGTCCAGAATGATAAACAGTTGGTAAGACCGCGAATGCGCTGCCTACCTTTGGAGATTTACGAACGAATTTGGAGAGGGGTCGGGAAAAAGGGAAATAGGAAGTATAATAGAATAATAAAGTCGTTATTTCAATTGTTAATGCAGCATTTTACTCGTGGTTTTGCTCGCGTGTACTCTATCTCATGGCATTGTCATCTCATTCTCATCCTATGTCATTCCATATAAATGACCTTGTCAAGAAAAGCTGATCAAAAAAGTATTTTGTGCAGTTCGAAGTACGAGGATGTCTATCAAAAGTTGCTAAATATAAATCCAAATCCATTGCTAAATCTCCAAAGGTCCAAACGTTCGTCATTCTGTAATGATGTTGGCATGTATCGTGGATGTCTATGGGCGACAGTGTTTATTTACCACCAGGAGGATTTTCTGTCCGTCTGTCACCTTATTTCTATAAAAAAATAGACAAACCGGCAGAACCGTATTTCCCTATTAATAGTTATCTATAAAAATTGTATGTATTTTGATTAAATAACAGATGGACGTAGAAATCACGCGGTGGGATCTTGTACTATTAGATCTTCTTTCCAGTGGGAGTCCATTACTTTTAAAACAAAATGCAAAGCCGTGGGCAAAAAGCTAGTACGTTACCAATTACCATGAGACAAATTACGTGTTAGACAATGACCACGAGAATCATGAGCAGAATCCATGATTCATGCTTCTTGAAACGGCCGAACATATTCAGTATCCAGAGTATTTGCCCCGAGGGAAAATACATGCAGGATATATGTGTTCATTTGAATCCAAAGTGCATAAGAATGAAAGTGACTGCTTATCTTATCTTACCTATAAATTAGCTTAAAATATTCGCTTATATAAGCTTAAACTATATATCACCTGAAATGACCTTGAGCAAGTGTTCAGCGTAATCTTGAGTCATGCAATCAATCACTTCGTATAATATTCACAAGTGCAAGGTCATCGCGTCATTGTAAGTCATGATTTAGCAACGAGAGGAGTCTGACCTAGTTCGAAGATGTTTTCCTTATAACATGGCAATGGAATTACTTGTACTTTGTACGACTTTCTGCGGTCATTACAGGAAAAAAACGTTACATCAGGAAATGTAGCCACTTTTTACTAGTGTAGAAGATCTTTTTATCTTTTTACCTAGATCTCGAACTGAGCCGAATTGAAATCTGATTGCTGAGTTCTGATCTGGCGTTACTCTAAACTATGACCGAGAGCAATGATGGACATTTTTTTAAAACTATATATACAATTTATTTTTTATTTTTTTTATATTATAGCCCCCTGGCTTGAACATTGAAAAGACAGTGAACATTTTTCAATTGTCACGATTTTTTCAATTATCGGCGGTGAAGGAAAATATAACAAGGGAATCTGTGTGCCGGAAAATTTAAAAATATTGAACATATTTATGCGATATCTACCAATTCGGATTAGGTATACGCGGTGGGTTATGATCCGAAACCACGCGGCTCACGTAGAATTTCTTTCGTAAATACTAATCATTTCTCTTCCACGACTTGTTTTATTATTCAGCACTTTTGTTACCAAAAACATGACAAATAACGTCAAATCTAAATATTTTTGCAGACGAAGTGAAGCTCCACCAGATATCTGATAGACTAGTGATGGGCGTCAACGGTGACGCGGGTGACATTGCTCAGTTCTCGCAATTCATCGGTAAGAACATCCAGCTGTACAAGATGCGAAACGGATACCAGCTAGGTAGTGAGGCCGCAGTTCACTTCACTAGGAAGAACTTGGCCGAGTCACTGAGGACCGGGGTGAGAATATAATTTAACATATATTTTTTTATAGAATAGATGACACACGACCGTGCGGGCAATATGATGGTAATGGTTATAAACAGGTTTAGGCAAGAAGATCCAGTTGCACAAAATACAGATCGAGAGCTGGGCAATGATGCGAAGAACTTTGCTGAGTCGTAGAAGATAACGTGAGGTCCTGATATTAAAACATATTAGTACCTTTTTGGCAAGACCATTCAGCTGTTCCACATCTCAGGAGATTGGGCAATGACGATTTTGTGAATTACGCTACGAAGAAATGGACTGAGTACCTGAGGACCATCAATGTGGGATCATAATATAAATAAATTACATGGTTTTTAGGCACTCCTATAAAAAATAGTCCTTTTGTAACAAGAATGGATTGATTTTCACTGCGTATTATACTTAAATTTTCATTTATACTTAAATTAAGATTCTCAGATTAATTTGCTTTTGAGTAATCCGAACTATTTTCAAAATAACATGCATTCTGATGTCTTTAGAGTTTAGTGATCGGCCATCACACAGTGCTTACGAGTATTTATGTTAAAATTCACTATTTAAAGTTATCTTTTAATAATAATTAGTAAACTGCAATTGTTTTACGTTACAGAAACCTTACATGGTAAACCTCCTCATAGCTGGTCACGAAGACCAGGAAGGTGGGCAGTTGTACTACATGGATTATCTGGCTTCATGCGTGAAGGTGCCCTTCGCTGCTCACGGCTTCGGCGGCATACTTAGCATGAGCATCTTGGACCGTTACTATAAGCCGAGTAAGACAAGATGTGTTTATTTTCTGATTGCGTCTCCAATTACAGGCTGACGTCACTACCAATGTAATAGTTGAATGCGATAATTATACGTTTTGATCACTTTTGCCATTGCTTGACTGTATAAGTTTTTTCTTTTCGTATATGGCAAAGGTGAAATTAGCACATCATGCCAGTGTCTTCGTAATTAAATAAACAATTTCAAAGTAAACAACTAAATAAACAATGACTAGTCCCTTAGAAGCTGCGCGTAAAAGTAAATCGCTCAGTAAAGACTCCTTGGAAGCATTAAAAAAAACAAATCTTATGCTTCACACCAAATTACACCAAAAACACTTTGAAGTTTAATAAACTATCGATATCGAAAACGCACAAAACTCAATTTTAATATTAATCAAATAAAAACTCAACTTCACTTCTCGAGTTCCCGTTAAAAAGTCACCGACTGTATAAGTTTGTTCTTTCCCAAATCAGAAAGGATGTCACTTGAAATAATCTAGTTTCTCTGCTGTTTTGATCATTTGAAGCTAGTTCTATTATTAAGTGATTGTTCATAATTTTCCATTGATGTTGTTTCATCGGTCACTAAGTACATTCATGGTGCTCCAAAAACCTGTATCAGTGGCATTATTTTGAAAAATTGTATGCGTCATTTTCAGAAATTCAAAAAGTTAAATATTGTAATGAAAATATTATAATCCAAATCCATCCATTCCTAGCACAGCTGGCGGCGTAGCAACATTTGTCACTTTGGACTGAAGTAGGCATGTACGGCGGATGTCTATGAGCTATCCACCCACTGACCACCGGGTGAACTGTAAACTAGTCTGCCGCCTACTTCCCATAAAATAATCACTAAATCTCTATGTTTCATCTCTACTAGTGAAATCCGTAGATTTTTTTTTGTTAAATTCGAGTCAATCTAAACTTAAGTGGTCATGTTAACAAGACATTTCTTTAGATAAAGCTAAATCATAATTGTTGCAAAAATGCAAATGTTTATCCATTAATGTTTTTTTTTTTTTTATGGACGAAGGCGGCAGACGAGCATACAGTCCACCTGATGGTAAATGGATACTATCGTCCATAGACATCCGTGATACATGCCAACATTAGTCCAAAATGACAAACGTTGGCACGCCCCCGGATGGGCTGCCTACTTTTAGATATAGGACTGGATTTGGAGAAAGGGTTGGGGAAATGGGGAGGGATATAATGGGAATGGGCTCTGGCACATCTCACTCACTACCGAAACACGTACGTACATTAGGGAAATAAGATTAAGTGGGAAATGCAGTACATTTCAAGGTAGTCTTCTGTGAGAGAGGGGTAACGTGGCCAGTCGAGTGCGCCCAGCGGCTGTTGGATTGCAGCGTGCACTCTCCCCCTCACTGCACTCACTATGTTGTCGGTTTTTAGCTCAGAACCCAGATAATGTTTCATCAAGATAAACTATTGTTTACCCACTTACTATTATTAAACCATAGGTTATTTTAGTGCACTTCAGTAATAAGATAAAAGTTAAAAATAAGACTCATGGAAGAGAAAATAACTTTTCTTTTCACTTTTGAGCAAAGAGGTTCCTCGATTTGTTTTATCTCTACTGCCCATTGCAATCATATTTATATCTTTTATTAGGATATATTATAACTTTAATTATTTAGCTTTTATCGTGCTTTCTCTTTCTTGTTTTTCCTCCACCTTTTTATTAACAAAACAGTCATTTTGCTTAGCAAATAGCTTAGCTTAGGTTTATATAACAAAAATTCTAGGCTAAAATGTCGCTAATGAAATAGGTACCCACCTATTTCATTAGCGACATTTTAGCCGTCTGATATATGAAAATTATGAAAATTTCAGTTGGTGTAAGAAATAACAACTATAGGAGGGGCAGTAATCATTTTTTTTAATGAAATTTTCTTTTTAATTATTGGTGTGATAAAGTGATAAAATGATGATAAATGTTTAAATAAAGTAAAGTGATAAAATGTTTTAATGATAAAGGTATGATAGTTATTGTTTTGTTTTGAGCTTTCAGATATATAAAATTTCAGATATATAAAGTCAGATATATACCGTAATTATAAAGTTACAAAGGATTTTTTATAAATAAATAGTTTATCCCGTTCTATCTCCAACGCCGATAGATATTTCCCAATGTATAAGTGATCTAGATATTTCGGATTTTAACTTAAAATGTAATTTTGCAGCATTAGAAGAGCATGAAGCGTACGAAGTGCTGAAGATGTGCGTCCAGGAATTGCGTCAGAGGTTGTTTGTCAATCTGCCCAACTTCCAAGTTAACGTGGTCAGTAAGAGCGGCGTCAAGAACTTGCCAGTCATCCATGCACAGCCTATTATACCTAGTACTTAATTGTGACGAGTTGGAAATAAATGTGTTCAAGGTTAATAATGTTGTTATACTTTTAAATGTATTTGTAGATATTAGCTCAGGTTCGTTGTCTATTCCGAAATAACCATATACTATAAGAAATGGTCTATGTCTGTGGGATGTCTATGTCAGTCTATTTTTTGAAGGATAACGAGCTTAAGCGACTCGTTAGTGCAAACGAGCTTGCACTAACTTTCGACACACGTAATTTGTCCGGTGGAACTCGGGATAGGATATGGTGGGATGACGTGGGATGGGGTAGAACTGCAATGAACTAATCACACAATTCTCGTATGTTCACGCAAGCAAAGTGATGTGCAAATCTAGTCCACCATATATTTTTAAAACTATCTAGTCTTCTACTATTTAAATTGTATTTGTGGTTACTTAATTTTGTGATTTCTTATCCAAAGGAGTAATGGCGTCAGCATGCTTGGTTATTTTGCCACAAGATCCCTAATCTTTATAATATATAGTAGACCCCCGGTAATCCGGCCCGCTTCTAAACCGGCGCGACCGCGGAGTATCTTGTAATCCGACACGCCAATTACAGGCATCACGGCGAAACAGAGGTCAACATGAAAGACTTGGTCCGGAAAATTCGATAAACGGCCACCTTGGTCGGATTACAGGGGGTCTACTAAATTAGCTTTTGCCCGCGACTTTGTTCTCGTGGTTAATGTGTTATGACTGTGTGTTATAACCATGACTAGTAAATATATGTGTTAATCCGTATTACAATCCAGCTATTTGCTAAGTTTCAACGAAATCGGATCAGCCGTTTCCATATAATTGAGCACAAACATCCAAATTTTCGCATTTATATTTGTTCTTTGCTATACGATATTGTAGTTAGTTATTTCTATCATTAATAAAAATGGTTATTGATTCAGGAATGCTTTCGGTGAACTGAATACTTAAGTAAAATTACGGAAGAATTTTCTATATAACAATTATTTACCATTATTCTTTGCAGTGGCGGCTCTAGCCCATGTAGCGCCCGGGTGCAATCAATACCCTGGCGCCCTCTAGTAGGCGCGCGAACACGGGCGCAGGGTCTTTGATAGCGCCCCCTAAAACCCTGCGCCCGTGTGCGCCGCACACCCTGCACCATGGGTAAAGTCGGCTCTGATTCTTTTTAATAATTTTAGCGATATTTAATTACTTTTTTCACATAGAAAAATCTATTAAGACTTTTCTCACAGTTTCCTCAACAACTTTCCTTTGCAAATATCTATTTTGTCTGATAAATGATTTTCATCTCAAACAATACGTCATATTAACTAATATTATTGCCCCATTGTTAAGAAGACTCACGCTCATTACGGATATCTCTCGCCATCGTTCTTAGTGGATTCAAATGACACTGTCAGCTTTGTCTTTACAAACACGTATTTGTTATAAAATATCCATTAACTTCAGCGCTTTCAATTTTGCTTTCAATTAGCTACGACGACACGTCGGAATCGTGGACATATGAATAGAAATAAAGTGCTTAACTAGCCTCTCTTGATGGTAATCGAATACTGTTATGGGTTACAGAATCATTCTCCCCTACAAAAAATTATGTCTTTGTATGTCTGAATGGGACATGAAATTTTGTATATGTTTAGAGATAGATATTAGAGGTGCGCCGTGTAGTGCGTCCGTTTCTGAATTGCATCATCCAATAAAGATTGACGGGAAGAGTCCCGTGGCAGTTGTAAAAGGCTACTAAGGGAAAATGACAAGAATATGACAGAATTTAAATTAAACTTTTAAAACTTCACGGAAGTATATTTACCATCAATGTGTGCGTGTATCCGTTTGAATTGTACGCTAGTACTTAAATGTGTACACATCCCGGCCGAAAGTAATACACGTCGGCCTTTAGAAAGAGACTATCGGCTAGCTTTGGTTTTGTAGAGCGTCGTCTCTGTGGCTAGCTTTGGTTTTGTTCATAACGGCACACGACAGAGACGACGCTCTACAAAACCAAAGCTAGCCGATAGTCTCTTTCTAAAGGCCGACGTGTAATACTTTCGGCCGGGAAGTGTACTTATAATACTTAATAGTTTTTAACATTTAACTACCAAAAACTTAACTTAAGCGCTTAAACCTCCCCTTAATTCTAACTTCCTAAGTATATGACATAGATATTAAAGATAGGTATAGCAAACATAGTGATAATGAATATCTCATGTCTCGCATCTTATCACTTGTTGAGACGCCTTGACGTACTTCTGTTTACATATGTTATATATGCGTCAGTGTATGTCACTCACTAAGCATTTGATACGCTAATAGAGCTCTTAATTAAACGTATAATAAGGTTTAAGGTTAATTGTTGTAAAGTTTTATGCTGTAATGTAGATGTATTCTGAAGGTTTATAACAGCGGTATTTCATGAAGAAAGAAATGGTGTTAAGGTAATGGAAATTACACAATTGAAAAACATTTTGTATAGTACTAGCTGTGGCCGGCATGTGCGCTGTGTGCCTTCGCTGGCGCGCGCACAACAACTCACCAAAATTTCATCGAAATCGGACGACTTTCATCATCGAATCGGATTTAGGAGCGTATAGAAGAAGAACAAACAAACAAATATCAATTTTTATATATTAAGATTAGATATTTTGTCATTGTGGTGACTTAAACTGTGCTTATATCTGTTTGATATATCCAAATATGGGTTCGACTAGGCGAGTTACCAAAAAAAATGTAAATTTTCCAAGGGAATCTTCATCAAATCCATATGTATAATATTAGTCGTTACATAAAAACCGCTGTTTTGATTTTAATGAAAGTCGGTGCAAGGATGTCTTGGATCATCTTATAGGACCATTTTTATTCCAAACCGTTATACTTTCCCGCGTCAGTTATTATAGACCTTACTACTTACACCATCGTAATTTTGTAACTACTAAACCGATTTGGCTTATTTTCGAAATTAATCGAGCCACAGAATTTCATTACAATCTGTTAAGAAATACACCTGGCATTTTGTATTCAAATTTCCTTACATAACATGGAAGCCGATTGGTAGTTTGAATATGGTTCACCCATAGTTGAGATGTAGTGGAACTTTTGCGTAATTCAAATGTCGCGATGTCCGCAATAGGTAGACCTCTTCGTAATATTCGAAATCTACCAAACAGAATTTTTCGAAATCTTCCCCAAATATATTTATAATTTTTTAGAGATACGTAGCCGAAACCAGCCTTTTAATTGTCCACTGCCGATCACGGGCCCCCTCATACACATTTTTGTTTTTTATAGACTAGTGGGCGGACGAGCAAGCGGTCCCACGTGATGGTAAGTGTTACCGCCGCCCATGGACACCTACACACGGACCACAGGGCTTATGGTAGCGGCTTTGTTATCCCTTAGTCGCCTTTTACACCCATAGGAGGAGATAGGGTGGAGCTATTCTAAAGGCTGCCAACACCACACGCCTGGACACAAAGTTACACATATTGCAGTTTATTCTATTTATTCAAAACATTTTGTAACCCGCCTGGGTAAGTCACAACGATATAATGATAGTTGCGATACCTTCGTGATGTTTTAGATGTTTGGAAACACGCATTATGGTACGTGGGAACGTCCACTCGATTATACTAATTATGTGTAAGCAAGAAGATTAAATGGTTGCTGCGATATTCAATTAGATGATAATTAATATTAAACCTATTGCGAGATGTTAACAGAAGTAAACGATGTTCATTTTCAGATTATTCTGTCTTGTTGTTAACTTGCAGTGAACCATCGATTTTTTTGAATAGGTACCCACTAGATGTGTTTGTCATACAAGCACTGTAGGGCGGCCACGTTACAGTCTAATAATGTATTCGATGTTCAATAGCTCTCCAATTATTTAATCCATATGTGTTTTGAAAATAGAACATTCTTATTGCGTAGTACTTTAGTTTCAAGTTTGACTTTTTAATGAACCTTTCTTCATCTACTCCACCCCCCCCTAGAAGTTGCCAACCAGTTATTGGATAAGTGCACATGATGTGTCATCTAGTCTATTCCCTACCAATGGAGTGAACCCTCTAACATAAACATGCTTGTAAGTACATGTTTCAATATGGTGGATTCCCCAAAACATAAAATTTTAAATCAGAGAGGTGCCCACCGATCGATGGATCTTTGGAGACATCTTTGTTTTTGGGCACCCACACCAGTGCACTGGTGGGTTCGTCTAGTGGGTCGCCGGAGACAAATTGTGCAGTTTTTGGTGAAGTCGCAAAACAAATCGTTTATTTTGCGAGAATTATTTGCGAGGGTTTATTTGGGTGCTGTCTCCTAATTATACTTATTTTATTTTTTAAGAGCTTTTGTTTGTATTATACAATTTAAAATTTACACAAGACTACAACTGTAAACGCAGGTTTTTTATACAAGTACAGTTAATATGTCAACGTATACCCATCGGTACCTACGCTAGTAAGAAGAAGGACTAGAATCGATTTTTTGGGCACATTAGCACGTTGTTGACTGTACGTGACAACTAAACAAATCAGCTGATATCTTTGTGTTCTTGTAACAAGTTTCAATTAAACTTAATAACGTAGGGAAAACAGAATTTTTTTGTAAACAAATTATGTGAATTTGTGCCAGTCAGTAATTGGACTATACGAAGAATAAATGGCATGAAATTGTGATCTATCGTTGATATAAAACGAATAACAGAATATACATTTAATTTGAACTATACATTTCGTATTTTCAATCAATCAGATCTCTCTGTACATTGAATTTAAACAAATTGAAAACATGGCGGTTTTATTTGGAAAGAGAGATATGCAAACAATTTGTGGAACACGAGTAAAATAAATATTAGCAGATAGGAGACATGAAGTATGCCAAGAATATTGAACATATAATACGAGAGTCATGTGGAATGTTTTATAATAAAAACGAATTGTTGACATATTTTTCGCTCATTTTATACATCAATTACATTATCAAATATCTTTCGTCTTGTTTCATGTGCAGATGCTTCCCTTGAAATATGCAAATTGAATAAATTTATTAACGAAAGGTCCAATGAAACTTGATACTCAAATCAAAGATACATGTGTATTTAAAGTTTAACTTCATTAAAATAAGTATATTTCTTTTACTTATAAGTAATTTAATTAACACTAGTACGGCGTTAAGGAAAAGATCGTGGAAAATCTATGCCAATCAAATTAAATAAAACTGAGATGTTTAATTAAAATTATGTACGTTCGTTTTACTCTTACCATATTGAATTAAAATCGAAATAGATTTTAAATTGTAACTAAGAAAGCCTATTTTGTACACACTCACATAAACACTTCAAAATTCACAGTTTTCACTTGCAAATCAAATAACGCTTATTACCACTCAATAAAGTCGATGTTGTTGCGTTAAATGAAACAGTGCCGGTTGAATGCGGGCGCACAAGGCTGATGCGCGTGCGCGGATGAGACGCGGAGGCTGTTATCACAAGACTCGAGTGGTAAGTAATGAGTGACAACAATGAACTTTCTTCGTGGACTGAAGATTATTTTTTGAGATTCGTCGAATACACATTTTTATGGAAGATGTGGCAGACGGGTGGACTGTCTACAAGATGGCAAGTTGTCACCGCCGCCCGTGGTTATCTGCATCATCACCAGGGGGCATGCGGCTGAGCTGCCAACCTATTGTAACTGGTCTTTACCAGTTACAATAGGTTTCTGCAAGGTCGGCAGCGCAGCCTGGATATAAAAAATAATAAAAGCCTGGATATACTACAACGTTGTGCCAACTATGTCACAGAGCAAGATTTGGGTCTAAAATTGGTCAGTTCGAAAATCAAAGCCCGTCGGTAAAAGAATGATGACAGTTTTTTTTTTAAATAAACAAGTACTAGTAAAACCTATTATGCTTTCCGGGCAGAAGACAGTCACAAGCTCATGGTGTACTGGAACTTATCTGATTCAGTTGTTTAAAGAGTTACAAAATCAACGGGCCCAACTCGAGACTCAGTTCCACGGGCCGCGCTCAATGAGCTGGCCGGTAATTCCATAGACTATTTGACGGCGCCTTGAATAAAAGTTTTAAAACATCCTCTCTACAGTCTTGAGCTCGCGGCCTGTGATTTCACTTTGTTTCCTTATGTGGAAGTGTGCATTAAAGGCCGCAAAGTTTCAACAGGGGAGCAGTCGATGGGAGCGATTGAGTAAGAATTCGATGAAATTAAATGCAAAATGGGAAGGTTGAATTAATGAGTGATTTGAGGTTATGTGGATTATTTGACCGAAATAATCCTCAATTAATTTGACAAGGACGGTACTTTGAAAAAATAATGCAGTAAGTATACGAACACACGACAAAACTTATTGAACAACTTGTAAAAAAAATAAACAATTGCGGTAATTTTAAAAGTTTAGTATTTGACCTCAGAAATACAACAAAAAAAAAACTATATACAAATCCATTCAATAAGTATAACTGGGTTCCGAGGTAAAAACCTAATCGCATTCGACTATAGGTGCTTGATCCACATTGTCACAGTACTCATGGTCACCGTAGTGTATAAAGAGATGAATGAAAGTGTAATCTGTGGCATTTAGAATGGCCAAAGACACCTGCTTCGATGGCAAGTGATACCGCATGCCGTTACATAGATTGTCGAGATTTTATTACTTACAAGTTGTGCAATCGAGTGATGACCACCATATAAATGTCATTGTCACGATAGATAGCTTTATTTTATTTATATAGACAGTAAGCTCTAGACGAGCAGACCTGGAGGTATGTGGATATTGTCACCCATTGACATCCACGATACGTGCCGACATCAGTCTAATGACAGACGTTGACACGCCCTCGAATGCCCTGCCTACCTTCAAAGATTTAAAAATAAATTTTGAGAAAGGGATTGTAAAAATGGGGGAAGGATTTGATAATTTTGATAGGATGGGATGAGAATGGAATCGTCACTACCGAATCACTACCGAAACACGTACGTACATTGGGGGAATAGAATAAAGTTAGAAATACTGTAGTTTAAAAACACTTTACTGTAGTCTCGTGTGAGAGAGGGGTAGCGCTCAACGGCTGTAGGATTGCAGCATGCATTCTGCCCTCCTAAAAATAGTGTAAAATAGTTGTGGAATGAGTTGCCAAACGAGGTTTTCTACTGAGCTTCAATAGGGTTCTTAAGGGATAGGGTCCTGCAAGGTCGGCAGCGGCGCACTCGCAACCTTTTGATGTTGCAGGTGTTCGTGGGTCTACCGCTTATTACCATGTGGAATGTCGATGTAATTTTAACGCCATGCATAATTAAGTCTTCAAGTTTTAATGAGGTTTCCAAGAAATATACAAATCTATTACGGAGACCACGAGTCTCGAATTTCGGAAAAACTACTCGTACGTCTTGAGGGTCAAATTCAGCCGAATCCAAAATAGCAATAAATCCAAAATTCCAATGGAAAGCGTTAGTCGGAAGAGAGATTTCATTATTTTCCACAAGTTTAAGAAAAATAATAATAGAGAAATGTTGTTGAGCTTTACGAACCCTATCCAATGACGTTATGTTGTATACGTATACTCGTATAGTAGGTATAAGTGTTGATCATTGAATTTTTTTTGTGATTGTTGAAAAGTTTAAATCGTCATAATTTTAAGTAATTATGTTTAAGTTTAGTGAAGGATGCGCTGATTCTTTCCGAATTGTCTCTTCAGAAGCAATTACTGAAAAAATAATCATCTTTCGCGAAGACAAAGATAAGTCAAGAGAACTGCGCATAGAATACTAAATATCCTCAATTATGTGACGTCAGAAACACACAAGACACGAAGTGGGTAATAAATAATGCAATTTACATGAAAATTCAACTTGTAACTATTTACCATGTTGTTATTAGAATGTTGTACTCAAATATATTTATATTGTGATAAGAGTTGGAAATATTTTTTTAGCCTATTGACGTTGTCCCCACTGACTGGTGGGGACAACGGCAATTGTAAACAAAATTATTTGTCTGCAATTTCAGTTCATCCCCACTATATTTGTTACAATAAAGGTACCATAATTGAGGTCAGCATAAAAAAAAATGATAACATTTCAATTTTACCGTTTTAATGTGATGTAAAAGCTTGTCATGAGATGTGTAATTTGAATTTTTGTTGCAGCCATGATGAGTTGAAGCCTATTATTAGACCGGTGGCAATACACACCTTTGGTTTAAGCAGACTTATATAGTTTATATTTTATGTTAATAGTGTGTAGTTGTTACCTGGTACGACCAAATTTCATTCTTTCTTCTTCAACATAACGGCAATGAATGCATTATACAATAAATATTACGTACTGTCTTTTGTACAAAACCTGTATTAGTTTTAAGAAGTGAATGAATTAGAATAGACACATCAAACATATTTTATTATTCAGGAACTATCACATCATCGCACTCGTTGAGAGAAGCCCTCCGATTATCACGTACGTTGTAACTACGGAAACACGAGAGCGTGTATATGGAGTAAATAGTTGAGTAACAAGCTATGTGATGGTCTAGCAACTTAAGACCTTGTAGTGTAGGTAGGCGCATATTGACTATCCGATATGTGGGTAGCGTACGAGGCCAGTCTGGAGCCGACAAATAAACGTGTAACATGTGTTCCGTGCTTTTGCCATTTGTATTCAATACAATTTATGCTACTACAATATCACTACGCGTGAGTTACTAAATCGTCGCCAAAATATCCTGTATTTTAGGGATATTGAATATTGAAAGCACGGAACACATGTTACACGTTTATTTGTCGGCTCCAGACTCGCCTCGTACGCTACCCACATATCGGATAGTCAATATGCGCCTACCTACACTACAATGGAGTAAATAGTTGAGTAACTATTAGTTAGCTGAGTAACTATTAGTAGCTATGTGAAGGTCTAGCAACTTTAAGACCTATAAGTTGCGGGTTGCAGCAGTTCATCAGAAGCTGTTCCTCAGTGCTGACTTTTGGCCAGAAGGGGCAGTGTTCTGACGCTTTAGGGAAGCGAGAGCGAGCATGAATAATCTTGATTAGTAGTTAAGTTTATTATATTATATGTATTCAGCTTAAGGTATAAATTGTATGGGCTTTAGTTGCCTGAAATAAATAAATAAAATGCTTTCCGCGACCTTCACTGCCATTCATTCTCAGCTCAATCAACATACACGTATCTCATACCATACAGTCAGTCTGTATCCCTGTACTATATAGTAGGTTAGAGAGTAATGCAATTATCATGAATCCAAATGACAAATACTATTTATGCTGGAGAAATAGAAAAGGAATAAATGAGATGGTTATACAGAAAGTAGTGGGTATGGGTATTCGGTAGGTTAAAAATCAAATGTTTTTATGTAAACACAAACTTGAAACAATCAAATTTTATGTTAAAAAATCTTAACAAGTACACACTGAGAATGATATTTATTTTCCTAACGTCACATAAATCTATCTACCAATCTATCTATCTACCACCTACGTATCTACCATCTATCTACCAAGTTATTTTGGATCAGTTTTAATAAACAACGCATAATGCACTCTCAATATTACCTACAATAAATTATACAATATTACATTAACGACATATCATTTGTATTGAAATAAAAATAGTAGGTATTACATTTTTGCATAGAAAGATCTCCGCATACCTAATTGTATTCTGCGTATCGCTGGGGATTCGATAGTAGGGTCCGTAGTGAATCATGGTTTCAAATTAAAGCGTCCCTCTCGTCATGACCCAGTTTCGCACATCGATCGCTAAACCTGTCTGCATGCATACGATATCATTTATTGGAGCTGATCCTCTTTGCTGAAGAAATTAAACCTTTTAGAATAGTTTGAGCAATGCCGCGCCTTGAATATTTGCAGCGCATTTTTGAGAAGGGGCGCTACGCTGTTGTTGAGTCTCTCATGAATCGTGATTAAAATTGCTAGTTTGTGAAACAAATGGAAGGTATAAATAAAACATATGGATATATCTTATGGATATACATGTCTTATCATTATATAATTTGTCAGAAGTGTGGAACGAAATGAAAAGTAGTACCAAATGGATGGCAGCTGGTTGAACTTCAATCTGAGAATCCGACCAGACTAGGTATAAGTTGTGTAATTTTAAGTTAAAGTAAGCGTTTGTTAATGTGTGAATTGACAAATGCTTACTAGTGCAATGCAATGCAATTAATAAATAAATTAAACAAAAATAAGTTTTGATGTAAGGTTTTGGTATAATATATTGATTGGTTGGTCTGCCATGAATAACAATTCAAAAGCCCCACAATCTATAATATGGATATAACGTCTTACATATTAAATATAATATGGATATTCATATATACGAGGCGTATTCGAAAAGTAAGGGCCGTTTCGTCATAAAAAAAATTATAATCATATGAAATAGGTTTTATTAGCACATTTAGTTTACTACAAATCTACTTCACTTTTCCACATAATCGCCGTTCACTTCCAAGCATTTTTCGTACCGCTGCACCAGCTTCCTTAACCCCTCTGCATAGAAGCTCACCGACTGCGAGTTGAACCAGTTTTCAACGGCGTTCTTAATTTCCTTGTCGTTTTCAAAGCGTTGTCCACCGAGCCATTTTTTGAAATTTAAGAAAAGGAAGTAGTCACTGGGTGCAAGGTCGGGACTGTACGGTGGGTGGTTAAAAACTTCCCAACGCAAATCTTGAATTTTCTCTTGGGTCTTGGCTGCGGTGTGAGGACGCGCATTGTCATGAAGGAGGATTACACCGGATGACAGTTTACCACGTCGTTGATTTTGGATCGCACGTCTTAGCTTATTGAGCGTTTCACAATACACGTCAGCTGTAATTGTTGTCCCACGTTCCATAAAATCAACCAAAAGAACACCTTTTTCGTCCCAAAAAACGGTAGCCATCATTTTTCTACTCGTGTAAGGAGTTTGCTTAAATTTTTTTGGTTTTGGTGAAGTTGAGTGGCGCCATTGCATTGATTGCTGTTTTGTTTCTGGATTGATGTAGGATATCCACGTCTCATCACCGGTAACAATATGGGAAAACAAATCATCTCCATCTTGTCGGTAACGGTTCAAAAACTCTCGTCCACTGGACAGTCTTTGCTCTTTGTGCTGGTCGGTAAGCATTTTTGGTACCCACCTTGTACACAATTTGTGGTATCCAAGTTTTTCCGTGACAATTGTGTAGACAGTAGTGCGTCCAAGATGAGGAAATTCATCACCCAGGGCACTAATCGTCAACCGACGATTAGATCGCAGTTTTTGGTCCACCAGAGAAAAAATTTCATCGGTTTGCATACTGGGCCTACCACTCCGCTCTTCGTCATGAACATTTGTTCGTCCAGTTTTGAAATCACGACACCATTGTCTAACCTTTCCTTCATTCATTACAGTAGGTCCATAAACTAGGCATAACTCTCGATGAATTTTAGCAGCTGAAGATCCTTTTGCACACAAAAATCTTATTACAGCGCGAACTTCACAGCTGGCGGGAGCAACGATTATCGCGGACATTGTTTACTGTACGCACAGATAGGCAAATGACTACTGAATCGAAACAACACCTGAAATAGCTGCACGAGTAGTGCACGTACAGATATGCACAAGTTTAAACGTGTTCGATTTTGAAATATAAGCGAACGGCCCTTACTTCTCGAATACGCCTCGTATATACAGGGTCGGACTGGGCCTGAAGGGCCCCGGTGGCTCCGCCCGGGGCCCGAGACTGGATAATGGTAGATGGGATACTATCGGAAAATATCTATTTCATTTCTCTCTAATTGTATGAACGAACTATCTGATCTAGTTTACATTTAGGTTGCAAGAGCTGGGACCTAGCCTGCGCGGGCCTCCTATCCTACCTACCGCCTGGCTTACGGCAAGCCCCGCAAGCCAGGCCCGTGGGGGGCCCCGTGCAGGCTGGGGCCCGGCTGGCAAACGCCACCTCGACTATATGTCCAGTCCGACTCTGTATATATATAGCTTTATTTAATGTCTTAGTAGACAAATAGGCGATGATAGCTTAAGCGGAAGCGTAACTATTATTTTGTAAGGTCTTGAGTGTATGGTAACCTCGATCTGTACGATACGGGTACCCGTACCGTACCGTACTCGTATTTAGGTGTGTATTTGTAAATTATCACACAGCTATGTGGTGAAGGAAAACATCGTAAGAATTTTTTAAAAATTGAGTCTCGTAATCTGGGTGGTCTACTAATGCGTAACAATCCGTGTGGTTAGGTAATTATAATGATCAGGGGAGCCGTTGACGTTAGTTTGTGTGATCAACTTGATTCCCGTGGTAACTTCATAATTTGTCTGGATAAAAAGTAAAACCGTAAAACTGTAAAACCGGTACATAAGTTCTAACTATACTCAGTTTCATTAAAATCCGTCTAGTCGGCGTTTTTTTATAGAACACATGGCAGACGAGCGGGCGGGCCACATGATGGTAAGTGGTCACGGCTCTTTTACGTGCTGCGCGTTCGGACGGAGACAGACAAAATCTCCAAAATACGTTGTGATTTATTCCATTTGTACTTTCAGTAGGTACTTTTTTTAAAATATTAGTTAATTGTACAGACACGGCTTTGTTACTATTTTATTATAATATGTACCAATAGATTACTTTCCGTAAATTTATGATACTTTGATGCAAGGGTTAATTTTTAATCACTTAGAATAAATAACTTGCAAATTGTTTCAAATGTCTTCGTTTCGTATAGTTTTCTCCATAGTTCACCGAGTGATTTTAATGAATTTGGCCAAACTTCAGAGTAACAAATACCACTAACTTCATCATTAAGATTTTTTTACGTATGAAAAAAAAAATACTATAATAAAAAAAAAACTTATAAAACTTACAATTTAGCAGCGCTTTTGTCTTCTGGTTCAAACACATAATAAGTAGGTATCTCTAACATTTCACTACAAAGGACTGTCACAATTTGTAGCTTCTATTTTTATAACTGCGTTATTGAAATTATTGTTTGATGAATGACCAATATTGATTGATTTTATCAGTTCAGTAACTAATTGAAGCCTTAACGTCATGTAATTTTGTGGTTTATTTTGAAACACATAAGGTTCAGTTTTCGTGCGTAGGTACATATACAAAAGCTATGTAAAGTATTTTAGCTTTTATCATTTCATTGATAGATCGTCGAGGGTATGAACTTCCCGGTGCTATTGCTGTATAATTGCAGTAATATTTAATTTAATTACTAATAAACATAAACGTATTTCATACGTATTCACATAAATCTAAAGACCTGTTATGTTTCGGCTACAGAGAGTTTAGTATAAAATAATAATCAAAACATTTCACGCATGCGCACATATCCCCTTACGTCAGTCGACTTCATAACCTAATAGGGGATCAAAACATTCGCATTTATTGTTTAATTTCGTGCTTGTGTGAATCTGTGTGTGAGGACTTCGATTCTATTGGCTGGAAACCATCGCACTATCGTCTTTAAATTGACAGTGACCAGTTAAAATCAGTTCAGTTCGTGTATTACTTTGTTGCAATACGTGAAGAATCATCAACGTGGTCGGCAAATATACGAGTATTACATTCAAATGCAAATGCAAGACATGTGATTTTAAAACTAAAAATAGTGTTTCGTACTTTTTATGTGTTTATTAACCGATATCGGTGTTTGTGAAGTAACCAGCTGTTAATTATAGAAAGAGGATTATGCTTCTTCTCTTTCAAAAGTTCATTCCTTTTGTCTCTTTCTCACATTGTGCTTTCACAAAGATGTGTTCGTGAACTCTGAATACCGGAAGTGAAACTGCTGAGGACTGACATTGTATATAAGTTTGACCTTTTATGAATCAATGGAATTAATAAATTCGATAATTTTACACTAACAATAATCCTTTTAGATAACCTTTCGTAGAGTAACTTTTTAATTAAATTTCAGGTTATAGATAAATGGAGTCTCCATTAGTAGCTAGCTAAGAGTAGGGTAATACCTATATACAAGTCTCTAGCTTAGCATCTAGGCAAATTTTTAGATAGATATTCGGCAATTTATTATTTTTCTATTTTATAATCTGTCGACTTCATCATAATTTTTAAAAAGAAGTAATGTAGTACGTTTCATGCTTGCAAAGCGGCGTGACTTGTCGCACAGAGCGATGCGGCGCGACGCGTCGAGGACGCGTTGTCCTACATGGGAATCGTGGACGCTCGATTGCCGCCAGCACTTATCAAATTTAAATATGACAATACATCAAATTTGTCGCTTATTATTGAGTGAAAACATTTACTTAAAGTATTTATATTTAGAAAGGGAAGGTGCAAAATAATTCGCAAATGGAAGCGCATTGGAACCCGCGAACGCGTTTCCAACGAGTGTAGCGGTGAACGCGCCGCAACGCCATTCACGCATTCACGCAGAACAATCATGTTTGGGCAGCGAATGTTTGACACTTTCTCGACGCAACGTGCCAGCCACTTCGCGCCGCCTAGCAGGCCATGGGGTAATACCTACATTGACAAACATATTGTGGCGATCTAAATGGATAGTGCCACGGGACAAAGGAATACTAGTGCCAACCATTGAGTGTGGTATTCATTTACAAATGAACCAGACATAAGAAAGAACACGAAAGAAGTTGATATCTTACAATAAATTCTAGCTACTCTAAAAAAGACAATATTTTTATAGCACACTTGGCCTTCGGCGAACTTTTTTCATTTGCAAAAAACCCGTTTTATTATTCAAACGAAGGCCAGGGACCCTTCGTAATGAAATGAGTATTCAAGTAAAAGGGTCCAGTTTATTGGAATACCGGTTTCCTCGGCAGATTCTAAGAGCACTGGCAAAATGATTCTAAGGCAAATAGAGTGGAAAGATTACCGGTTTAGTATCACGCCATTTCATTTTAGCTGTTTCATCCGCTAGGACGACATTTATTGCCTTCGGAACGGTTTTAAAGTTTGCAAGTTTGTATGGTTTGCAAATCCAATAGAATTTATTGGATAGAATATTCAGCGATAGGAAGAAGACTATGTAAGACTATATAGTTAGGCTACATAGTTTTCTTACGTTCATTCGTAAAAAAAAGAAACTAAATTTCGTATATAGTCATTCTGAAAGATTAAACAAATGACAGCAATAACTAAGAAAGAAAAATAAAAGATATTTGTGTAGTCTCTTTGTTTTTTTTTTTAACTCAGTTTTTGTTGTCATTTGTTTAATCATTTTATCTTTTTGAATGACTATATATGTAATTCGGTTTCTTTTTTTTTATTAATTCATGAATTGGGTAAACAGACATCACATATTTATTTTTAGATTTTACTATATAAGACTTAGTCCAATAACAATGCCACATAAAGGTTTCCACACTTATACACCTATATATCTATCACAAATTATCCTAATTTATGTTTTCAGAAATCTTAAAATTTAAATATGTCGTTAATCTCAAATTAGAACATGCAAACTCACCATTAACATAACAAAAGGAACATACGAGGCGTATTCGAAAAGTAAGGGCCGTTCGCTTATATTTCAAAATCGACAAGTCGTAACACGTTTAAACTTTTGAAATCACGACACCATTGTCTAACCTTTCCTTCATTCATTACAGTAGGTCCATAAACTAGGCATAACTCTCGATGAATTTCAGCAGCTGAAGATCCTTTTGCACACAAAAATCTTATTACAGCGTGAAATTTACAGCTGGCGGGAGCAACGATTATCGCGGTCATTGTTTACTGTACGCACAGATAGGCAAATGACTACTGAATCAAAACAACACCTGAAATAGCTGCACGAGTAGTGCACGTACAGATATGCACAAGTTTAAACGTATTACGACTTGTCGATTTTGAAATATAAGCGAACGGCCCTTACATTTCGAATACGCCTCGTATTAATTTATTATACTCATTAATTATTATTTAACTTAATGTAATTACATTATGATATTTTAATAAAAGTCTTACCTAATTAGTAACTTTACAATATATTAATAGGTAGATCGCCGATACATAGTTGGCGTACTTGTTGCTTGTGGGACATAGGTAACTTTTTTTTAATCTTAATTCTACGCAGACGAAATGCAATGTGGTCCACAGATAGTGGATACGATATCAGTTTATAATGTCCCACTGTAAGACATCGGCCTCCCCTAGAAATCATGAGGGTCATAAACCACAACGCTGCGAGTGCGGATCGGTGGATTCACATGATCTATTTTTTTAAATTTTCCTAATGATGTTTTCCTTCACTGACAAGCTCGTGATATTTAAAAAAAACTATCGTAATTGAGTAGAAAGTCAGTGGGATCGGTAATGTAGACTCACGACGTGAAAAAGAGAAATGAGATTATTGTTACGGTTATTACAGCTAATACATAATAAATTAATTTTATCACTTTTATGCTGACTGTCCAGGTGCGCTGAGTTAAAAATTTGTTGAGCAGAACCATCGCCGTGTTATAAATTTGACTGTCGGACGTTTTTCACGTCCAGACTCCAGATACCTCTAGCGTTAAGTGCCAATTTGTTTCACTGAAAATTCGTTTTGTGAAAATATTTTAGGTTTTTCTGCAATGAAATTCCCGTAGCATTTTAAAAATGGGCTCTTAATTAATTTTTATTTTATTTTATTTATTGCATTTTAATAAATCTACAGCACTTTAATATTTCTAAGACTTATTATATAAATATATTAAAAATTACTGAATTTTAAGGAGTCTCACTATTCGGGCCAAACAGTGTATTAAAATTTAGCATCGATAGCAAGGGAACTTATGTTGAACATCAATTCATATAGCATTTATTACATAATAGTAGGTGCCATTGGAGGAACGTGAAGGAATAAAGTTTGTGTGTGTGTGCGTGCGTGGTTGATTGTGTGTATGCCACAAATGTTTAAAAGTCACGAAATTAGTAGATATAGGTCATAGACATATTAATAGATATAGACTACGTTAGTGAAATTGTATGGAAACAAAGCGTGTGATGTCACGAGTATTGATAGGGAAATATTGACCTATGAAACGAAACATCTCACTTGACTCCCTTTTGTCGAATTTTTACAATTGATTATAGCCCAATTAGGCATTTTGGTGTTTTGTAACAACGACTTGCGAGCGACACGAGTCGGAACAGACTGAACAAACAGCGCGAGAAGTAGGAGATTAAATTTGAGTACACAGCGACCGGCAGCTTGCATTACGAGTATCTATCCCCCTATATCTGTAACTACGACATCATATTCAGTCACTACCGGCGACTTTCCATCACCTAACCGGAGGTTACATATTTTACGATAAGCAGTCTCCATGTAACCTATTGTCACTTTAACTTATTTATTGTTTGAGAACTTTTAGTAATTCCCCGTATTTCTTGTCACTTGTAGTTTTACAACACATCAATATTCATAGATGTGTACACGAGGCTAGGAATTCCGTCTTTCTCACTGATATCATATATTTGCGAAAAATTGAGCCTTAGGGAAGTGCCTTAGGGAATTGAGCCTTTGAGCCTTGTATGTGATGATATTTATGTTACTGTGAATGTTCGAAATGTAGACCTCCACCTGCAAAAATTGACAATCACTAATACCGATGATATTGGTGATTGGATATATTAGTGAAATATGTCTCTTATTTATTTAGTAAAATTATTTATCTTCGGAGATATAACCCATTAAAGAATTTTGGTAAACGTCAACAGGCGTTCGCCATTTACCATCGTTCTTAGGTATAACTAATGGCCGTCACATACGATCAGTTAAAACTGTCGGTTTTGTCTGAACAGTTTAAACTGACAGTAAAACTGATATTCCTAACACAGTCCTAATATGAAAAACGGTCAGTTGTCATACTAGAAAAGGCGCCACGAAAGAAATTCCGTAGGCGCGGTGTTGTGATCGGCCGACTTAATCTTGCCAAATTATTAGTTTCAATTTACTTCAACAAATTAGGTATTTTTATTAACACCTACCAATAAAGCTGTGTCAAAATTAGGAAGTAAATTTTAAACGGACATAACAATATTTATTTTGCAGAATGGCCTACCTGTTGTTATATTTAGTTCCCTTACATTCCGCACACGGTCAGTTTCAACTGTCAGATTTTAGTTCCAAAACGGTCTAAAATTGCTCTTTGATAATCTGATTACGATGCACCTTTTTCTATCACCATAAGAAAGAAAAAGATGTAGTGTAAATTAGAATGATAATGAGCGATTTTCGAACATTTGTAATTCAATCTTAATTCACCGGTGAATGTGCTCAATCACAGCATATCAGACATTCACAGTAACATATACGCTATTATACACTGCGTGTTCTATCTGCTAGGATCGCATGATAGTTTACATTCGCAGAGTAACGTATGAATGAAAATACAGTGTTGTGTGTTCAATAATCTCTACTCGGGGTGTTGTAAGTTGTATGACTGAATGGGGTCCTGTGTAGGTTTTTCCGAATCGAGATTCGATCTTCATAAATTTTCAGTTCTAATATAGTTGGTGTCACTGCTAATACGTTCATTTCGAGCTTATAATGTACCGCGATAGGAACATACTCTTGGAAATATTTTTTAATTAATTAAATTCAAATTCTCCATTTTCAGGAAAACAACAATATAAGGTCAAGTATAAGGTCAATGTGTTACATGCATTGACCGACTTACATGCAGATGTGCAAATATGTATTACGTACCTTGTCATAATTGTTACATAAAGATAATTACTAAAAGTTGCTCAGCTTAATTTACGAAATATACAATACATATCTTGATTTTTATAATTCACTCATACTATGAAAACAATTTTCCATAAGCCATCTGGCAGTTTACAGTTTAAAAAAATTTACTATCTACCGATTTTATATCATAAAGTAGATTCTTATAAACTAGAAGAACTAGAAGAAATGTTAATTTCATATCTCTATATTACAGATATTTCTACCATTTTATACGCAAAATACTTTAACAGAATACTTTTCATTTGTTTATTAAAAATATACTATCATTTTAATTTCAGTTGTCTATAAATATTAAATGGAAATTTATCTGTTTATTATCATATATATATTTATCTATATACCCGTGACATTTCGCATCAATAATCGGCAACAGACACAAATCGCCTTGTTATATGACAATATTATAAACCGCCTTATCAGTATCAAAGTTTACCGACCTGAATGATATCTTCGTACTCGTAAATTGGTTTCACAATCATCTGAAGTGTTCTTCCACGTGGTCAGTTATTAAATTGACAAGTGATATCGACAGTACATGTGCAATATTCGATTGTGTGTGACGCTTGTATACAATTAGATCTATGCGTATTAAATGGCGTAATAACTGAAAAAGACAGTAATAAAATCAGAGTAATTAAATCGGAGTGATAAAAAAGACAATGCATTTACATTATAAATTAAGTTTTTACAAAATTCAGCGTTTCTTTTAGTGATCGTCAAAACTATTTAGTTTACAAGTGTCATTTAATCCGCACACCAAGTTGCTCACTGTAAAATTTACTCAGGTGTAATTAGTGATTAAAATTATTATTAGTGATTAATTATACTGTTTAAGATGAATTAACTAGATTTGTCTATATTAACTTTGACTAATTAAAAGATTACAACATCGTATGATTGCTTTTAATCAGCGAATATAAATAATCAGATTATACATATACCATCAGCCTGTCTCATCGCTGCTGGATTAAGGCCTCTCAAAGGACCCCCACCACACACGGTCTTCAGATCTTCTCATCCAGCCACTACCGGTGACTTTCTTCAAGTCGTCATTCCATATGGGAAAAGGGGGTCCCACGCAACTTGTAATATGTATAAAAGGTCTGATTACGTATCTCATAATAGATAGTAGGTATAACATATTTGTTTGAATCTGATTTCAATGTCTACGAACGAGACACATTAAATTAATAACAATATAATTTATCTAATCTGTGGGGTATAAATGGCTTAATTAGATATTTTAACTGTATAGATTATTTCTGTAAATCTTATTTCAATATCTACCAGTGAGACGCAGTTAAAATATCAGTACAGTTAATTATATCACTTGTAGTATCCCAGAATTGCCAATAATCTGATTTTTTATTATTAAATTTATTAAAAGTCGTATTAACTGTTTTTAAAATGTTATAAAATATAGCCTAACATTTATCTTTTGTAGATTCTAGTCGGCATGCAAAGGAATCGATAAAATCTAATCTAACGTAGGATTAGCTTATAAAGAACGAGACGACGGGGATCAAATACTGTGATAAATATATCAGCATTGTGTTTTATGATAATTTTATCTACAAAATATTGTATTTAAGTGAAAAAAAATTAGAAAATAAAAGAGACTCAGACTTTAGAAAAATACACAGAAAAAGGCAATATGCAAGAGGAACGGAGTAAAGTTCAATTGAACCTGTCAAACCCTGCAGAACCGAATAATCCAAAAATTCCCAGTGAAGATTCAGTTAAAAAGAATATTAATGTTAACGATGCCATGGATGGTGGTGCAGTGAATACAAGCAGACCTTCGTATGCAGTCACTAAATATAGATGGCTAATACTAATCTTTTTCGTTTTGTATTCCGCGTCAAATTCGTGTCAGTGGACGCAGTATACGATAATTCAAGACATAGTGGTGAAATACTATGATGTACCGAGTACTGTTGTGTCGTGGACCTCTATGGTGTATATGATCACGTACGTGCCTCTCATATTCCCTGCGATGTGGATCTTGGACAAAGTGGTGAGTGTTTTTACCTACTTTCATTTGTTTCTCTATTTAAGTATCATACGAAACAGGAACCATTCAGTAAGTGAGTTCCATTTTTAAGTTCTCGCTGTTGTTTTTTATGTTTGTATGTTGTTTTGTTCTTTTTGAAATATGCCTTTCACTTGCCTATAGAACTATTTAAAAAAATGGACAAGAAGTTTTAGGAGTTAAACCGTAATTTTAAGACAAAAAGATTAAAGCGAGGGGCTAAAATGTCGCTTGGAAATACTCGTAGTACGAATATTAAAGCAAACAGACTGATTATGAGAAACCTGATGTGGTAAATCGTAACATTCAACGTGATATTTTTCTAAGAAAGCAGCTGTCTTTATATTACAATAGTTTTGAAAGTTTTACAATAACAGAGTTGTGGATATCGAAACTATCAATAAATTTCAATTTAAATGCATTTGTTTAAATTATACATTGTATGTTACTGTTTAATGATATTTATAGCATGAAAGCTATGAAAAGAAACAAAATGGATGCGCAAATGAAAAATCTAGGTTGATACATTTTAGATATTACTAAAGTAAGATAGGCGCATCGTAATCACACGGCATGTCTTTAATTTACACAACCAAAAATTCCAAAAGTTTGACCGAACAGTTATCGTTAGCCCACATTTCTCCCTTTGTTGACTAAAACCATTTCGAGCCTTCATTCATCTTTCCATATTCTCGCCCAGCGTAATCTGAACTATAGCTTTTGTCTATCTTAAGTTCTTTCGAAACAGAATTCAAAGAAAATCGGGAGGCGTAGAAGATCTTTCTATTGTGGATGCATTACATTAAAGATCCGTACATCGTTATGTGCAATTAAGGTTGAAAGGGCTTGATTCGATTCCTGAATTCTTCCTCGGGATACGCAAATTTGAAGTTTTTTTTTGGCAATTCACAAGATGTTCTTACTCTTAACATGGGTGTTTTTTCCAAAAAACTATGCGTGTTATACGAAGTGTTAAACTCATTTTAACTACCTGATTATTTATTTATTAATACTTTATTGCACACAAACACTGTACAAAAGGCGAACTTAATGCCATATGGCATTCCGTAGCAATCAACTTTTAGGTAAACGGAGATTCACAATTGTATTTTATATTTTATTCAATTAATTAAAATACTACCTATTACTTTGATGATTGAGTTTCTCTTCCATATCTTTTGCAAAAACTGACTAAAAGCCGTCTGAGAGATACAAAATAGCTTTGCACTTGAAAATGTTTCATCTAATGTATTTATTTGATGTCTGTAAGTAACTTTATTTGCTTTAACTCTTTGGAATAAATAATTTTTAATTATAATAATTCTAGTCGTGTTGTGTCAGTCGGCTCTAGTATAACACCACCACCCGATCTATTCCTGTGGGTTTCGTTAAAGGTTTGGGATAAAGCCGCTGTATTGTCTGTGGTTCTGTCAAACGAGTGCTTACCACCCTATGGCCATAGACTAGACGCTCTTTTGTCAGGTGACCTCGGTAAGACGCACATTCACGTCTAATATTAATAAATTACTTAGTAACTGTTATTAGTCTTTTAATGTACATAACATACTAACTAATACCACAAGATCTGTGGAATTACACCATCTCAAAAAGGGATGTTTAGCTGTCTTGGGTATTAGCTGTTATGTTTCTTCAAGAGAGCTGTGAATAGGATTTTGCAAGGTCGGCGGCGCGCCCGCATACCCCCTGGTGTTGCAGGTGTCCATGGGCGGCGGTAACACTTACCATCACGTGGGACCGCTTGCTCGTCCGCCCACTAATCTATAAAAATAAAATCATTTTTATACATAACTAATGACTAGCTTACGTTTGAGTGGCTTGAAATATAAATGACATAACAGCGTGAGCAGACGCAATTATAGATGTGGATTATGTGTACAGTAACTGTAAATGTTCGAAGTGACGCGATTGTTGACATTCACCGGTGGTACAAAAAAAGTTTAACTGTTTACACCATCAAAATTTTGGTGATAATGAACTTTCAGCCTATCTATCTACGAACTTTACCGAGCTATGGATATAAATATAGACTCAATTTATTTTTCAACCATTCATTTCGATCTGTTAATAAATGTTCCCTCTAGTTTTTCAGATATCCGAATATATCTATGCACAGAATGTAACCGAGTCTTTTCCGAAACTTTAAACCACAGATTTTGGTCCTGGTTCCAAAGTAATTGACATATTATTATAATGTTACATATTTTTTGTAAAGACATCTTTATTTCATACAAATTTGTATGAAAAATTTGGTTGAAATAAAAAAGAAGTACCCACTTAAAATATATTTTCTTTGCGAATAAAGATTCGTAAAATTTTCCTGGCAATAAACTCAAAATCATGACCAGAAATCATTGTTTCTGATTTTAGGAAATGTTCGGACATATCCTCTGTAAGTATAGATATGTAAACTTTTTGAACGAATGAATTAATTATTGATTACGAGGTTTAAAAACGGCACACACACCTTTTAAACATTTGACGTAACATACAGAAAAAAATAATACGCCGAGGCGCTACAATGCGTTGCAATACAACGAGCCCTCTCAGTATACACTGCTGGACTCGGGCCTTATAAAACACCACGTTGGCCTAGCGGGTTGGCGAGTCCACTCTTTAATTAATTAATTATTAATAAATTAATTAATGTACTACAATAAATTATTAATAATATACTAATAATATATTATATTAATACAATATGTTAATAATTTTATAAACATTTACACTGAGGGTGGTTGTGATGTCCTGTCTGATGTCTTTTTTTAAATATGTTTTTATAAATAATATTTTTTAATTCTAAAGTTGTGTTTTCTGCGATAGTTACTCGTAGTATTTTTTCATAGAAAACATATTAACTATAAAACCTATCTTATTACTTTGATAATCAAAACAAGATTACATGACGACGAAAATATTTCAAACTTATCTAATTATCGTAAATAACACTTCTATTAAGAACGATTTGTTAAAAATTATACCCTTACCAGCTATAAGTAAAAAATAATATGTCAAATATTAATATGACGTCTGTCACATTATTATTTGGCTCGTTCAGACCAATAGCTATTGTAGCAAACAATGTTTAAACCATGTTTATACACAAATCTCGTAAACATAATCAATCTCCTATTATTGGGAAAAAGCTATTAACTCTCGATCTTAGGAAATGCTGAATCAGTCTTTGTTCATTATGTATTGAAGGCGTTTCAAATAAATGCGACTAGATGCGTCTTGTGTTTGAAATATAGCGCTCTAAAAAAGTAATGCAATTGAACTAAAACTGGGATTTTCATAATATTTCACGTTTTCATATAACAATAGAAAACAAAATTAAATACGTACAAAAATATTCTTATTTTTCGACGTAATCCCCTCCCCATCTAGCTCTCTATGCACTTCTTTCATCTGCTTTCCAAAACTTCCATGCCGATTTAAAAAAAAAATACATCAAGGCCTTCAACATAGAGGTTCACTGCGGCTTCGACCTCTTCATTTGATGAACATTTCTGGCCATCGAGGCGTTTTTGTTTGGAAATAGATGAAAGTCCGACGGCCCGGCGCCAATTCTGGAGAACAAGCCGGGTCGGGCAGCAATTTGAATCCACAGTAACGAATTTGAGCCATGGACTCAATAGACGTGCGAAGGCGAGCGGTGTCCTGATGTAACAACGCTTTCTTTCTCACTAATTCTGTTCGTTTTTCTTTAATTTCCTGACGCAATAGGGACGAAATAGGGTGCAGTAGTATACCGAGTTTATTGTTTCGCCCTTCGAAAGGTAGTCCACCATGATGAGACCTTTAGCATCTCAAAAAACAGACGCCATCACTTCGCCAGCCGACAGAATTGCCTTGGTTTTCGTTGGCGTCGGTTCACCAGATTTTTTCCACTGCTTGGATTGTTGTTTTGACTCTGGAGTATAGTGGTGAACAAATGTTTCATCCATTATCACAGACCTGTTGAGAAAATCTTACTGACCAGCCTCTAACATCTCCAAATAGTAGCGAGAAATTGTGAGTCGCTTTTTATTCCGGTGATGGCCTAGGGAATCTATACTCGACTCACATTCGTGTGATCGTCGCGTCGGCCCGTGCCACTGAGTCTCTATTTGAGTACGGATTTTTAAATATTGTCACTTGCTCGGCGTTAAGATCTTGTTTCAACTAACCAATATTTAATGATTTAAGTAATACAAATGAGTATATTAATTTAATGTGATTGTACGTACTAATACGATGAATTGTGATTGCAATATTTTTGTTTTATTAGCAATTTCCTTCAGGTGCGAGGGAAGAAATCGCTGTAATTACTTTTGGCTTCTGTATGTTATTATTATTTTTTTTTATAGAGAAGAGGGCGGACGAGCAAGCGGTCCCACGTGATGGTAAGTGTTACCGCCGCCCATGGACACCTGCAACACCAGGGGGGTATGCGGGCGCGCCGCCGACCTTGCAAAATCCTATTCACAGCTTTCTTGAAGAACCCCATATGGAGATGTTATATGTATTAATATTTCAATTTACTGATTATAGAACGAAATACTATAAAGAATATTCTTTTTATTTCAATTTCATTGGATATTAAATCGATTAATTTGTTGTCTAGTATGTACAGTCAGCAACAAGGTAATCTGTACCCATCTTAACAAACAGACATAACTGCCTATATACTATTTGGGTGGATTGAAAAGTTCGTGTCCTCATATAAAAAATATTTAAATATTTGTTTAAAAGCTCATTAAGTTCATACTTTCTTTGCTTGATACAATGTAATATTTTATTACTGTAGAGTTTGCGGTTTTAAAATTGAGCGAGTTAAATGAGACCAAGTGCAATTGGAAATGGGCAAATTTGGAAAATGGGCGTTTTTGAGGTGGAGAGTGCACGCTGCAATCCAACAGCCGCTGGGCGCGCTCGACTGGCCACGTTACCCCTCTCTCAGAGAAACTACCTCACAGTTACCTTGAAATGTACTGCATTTCCCACTTTATCTTATTTCCGTAATTCACGTACGTCGTACGTGTTTCGGTAGTGAGTGAGATGTGCCAGAGCCCATTCCCATCCTATCCCTCCCCATTTTCCCAACCCTTTTTCCAAATCCATTCCTATCCATTCAGCACTAATAAAATGTTGAACCTGCTAAAAGAAGCTTGTGAGAAGGTCACAAGAGATGACTGGGCGAAAGTGGTTGAAAAAACAAGAAAAATAATGAATCATTATTCAAGTAGCTGATAGTGACGACGATAGCAGTGGTTCACGTGATTCTGATTCAGAACAGTGTTAAATACCCAATAGAACATATTTTAACCATAAGACATTTTTTTTATCTGTTAATAAGGATTATCTGTTAATAAAAGTATTTAATGCTACTGCTATGATTGTCTAGTCACATCACTAGTTAGATTAATATGTCATAAATATGTCAAATCGGTAATCTTTCGACGGCGTACCTATAAAGGATACCTACAAGCGCTGAGGTACTACATCACCTCTAGAACAGTGGACTCGCCAACTGGTTTGGCATTTCAAGGTCATACATCCCTCATGTACAAGACAAGAAGCATGAGGAGGGCTATATCCAGGACTATAAAAAAGCTGAATACGGTTTTATAATAACTTATTAATAAAATTAAAAGAGAAGGTCAGTATCATAGTAAGACTATACGTCTTCGTCTTGTAGGTCATGGTTGGCCTCATTCATACACTTTATATCCGCGACCCACACAGTGACCCGATTTCCCATTCAAAGTGTTTTCGAACGACTAATGAGAATCGTGACTTTGTGAAGATTTGGCCTTTAAGGATGCCTTTATCCGTATGCATTGTGGTTTGGTGTATTACAAAACTCACATATTTGTCTTTAATTTAATTATTTAATTAGATGAAATAAGATTTAAAATTTTTGTTGTAGTGGTTGAACATATAAATGTCGTTACTCACGACATGTAAGTACAACAAAAAAAAAATTTTATTGACAAGTTTAAGGTAGTTCATGTATAAGCCCATTGTCCATATTACTTGTATTTATTTTGTCTATTTAAACGGGTCTTAACGAGAATGTTTACCTTATTTATTTTACTCGACGTTTCAGTTGGGTTGCACCGACCACGGTCACGAGCTGACTAAAGAGGCGGGTAGTCCACGTCGAGTGTTGCGAGCAGTTTCATCAACTACCCGCATTTGGCCTTCCGGAAAGTTGCGGCACATAACACTCACAATATCAGAAGTTTTTTTTTTTTATAGAAAAATGCGGCATACGAGCATACAGTCCACCTGATGGTAAGTGGATACTGTCGTCCATCCGCAATACATGCCAACATCCGTCCAGAATGACAAATGTTGGCACGCCCTCGGATGCGCTGCCCACCTTTGCAGATTAAGGAATGGATTGGGAGAAGGGGTTGGGAAAATGGGGAGCACGTAATGGTGTACCGAAACACGTACGTACATTAGAGAAATACGATAAAGTAGGAAATGCAGTACATTTCAAGGTAGTCTCATGTGAGAGAGGGGTAACGTGGCTAGTCGAGTGCGCCCAGCGGCTGTGGGCGTCAGTAGTCCCTTACGTCAGTAGCGTCAGACGAAAAATCGCAAGGTTTAATTTTAATAAATTTTAATTCCATATCGAGGGCAATTTATATCCATCTTCTCGATTGAAATTTTTGTGGTTTTTTTTATCAGGGGGTGGGTAAACGCCCCAACCTGCCCCACCGTTGGCGCTTATTTTTGCAACAATATTAATAGAATAATAATTATGTTTTCATAGAAATAATATTTTACTTTGATTTTTTTTTTTTTTTTTTTTTTTTTTATAGACTAGGGGGCGGACGAGCAAGCGGTCCCACGTGATGGTAAGTGTTACCGCCGCCCATGGGCACCTGCAACACCAGGGGGTATGCGGGCGCGCCGCCGACCTTGCAAAATCCTATTCACAGCTCTCTTGAAGAACCCCATATCGTAGTTCAATGGAAAGACCTCTTGAGGCAGTTCGTTCCACAGCCTACGGGTTCGCGGTATAAAATAGTTTTTGGACCGCATAGTGCGCGACACCTCCGTATCGAGGAAATGCGGATGGACCGCACTTCTGTGACGGGAGGTGCGGTTGTAGAAACCCGAGGTAGGAATTATATTAAACAATTCTTCAGAGCATTCCCCATTGTACAGGCGGTAGAACACACAGAGAGACGCAACGTCTCTCCGAACGCTGAGGGATTCTAAACCGCCCGTGAGAGTGGGATCGTCGACAATACGAACAGCACGTCGTTGGATAGAGTCAAATGGGTCCAATTGGTATTTCGGTGCGCCGGCCCAGAGATGAGAGCAGTACTCCATATGGGGCCTCACCTGAGCTTTGTAAAGCATAAGGAGTTGCCCAGGTTTGAAGTACCGCTTCGCTCTGTTCAGCACACCGAGCTTTTTGGAGGCCATTTTGGCCTTATTGTCCAGATGACCCCTAAATTCGACTTTGCTGGAGATGTCGATACCAAGGATCCCGATACTCTCCAAGATCTTAAGAGGTATGCTCTGAAAGCGAGGTGCTACAATAAAAGGGGTTTTCTTAGCGGTGAATGCACAGACTTGCGTCTTACTGGGGTTGAAATCCACTAGGTTCATAGAACCCCAAATCGAAACTAGATCTAAAGAGTCTTCGATTTCAGACACAAGCCTGGCGCGACTCTCTTCCACTTCGACCCGAGGGATGTTGGCGCGGCCCCTGTACAAGGTGTCTCCAGTACTGTCATCCGCATAGCAACGTATGTCACCAATTTGTAACAGGTCGTTGATATGCAGAAGGAACAGAGTTGGGGACAACACGGAGCCTTGCGGGACGCCAGCGTCAATAGACATGGTGTCGGAGCAGCTACCATCGATAACGACTCTGATGCTCCGTCCAGTCAGGAAACTGGCAACCCATTCGCATAATCCCTCGGGTATCCCGAAAGATGGTAGCTTGGAAAGCAGCGATTTGTGCCATACCCGGTCAAAAGCTTTCGCAATGTCTAGGCCTACAGCCAGAGCCTCGCCTCTACTCTCAATGGCGTCAGCCCAGCGGTGTGTTAAATACGCTAAAAGATCACCAGCCGAGCGATTATGGCGAAATCCATATTGACGGTCGCTAATCAGCTGGTGATCCTCTAGGTACCCAAGGAGCTGTGTGTTTATAACACGCTCCATCACTTTGGAGAGGAGGGAGGTGATCGCTATTGGCCTGTAGTTGGCCGGGTCGGTGCGGTCACCCTTTTTAGGCAAAGGGTGAACATGAGCTACCTTCCATGCTGACGGGAAGCTTTTTGTGGAATATGAGAGCCTAAAGAGTCGCGTAAGCACCGGAGACAACTCGGGAGCGCAAAATTTGAGCACCACCGCAGGAATACCATCTGGCCCACTCGACTTTCGGATATCAAGAGATGCTAGAGCTCGCCGGACTTCACGCTGGGTGAAGCAGATTTCCGGCATGGAGCTTGTGCACCTCGAGGTGGACGGTGGTGAGGCACCTCTATCGTCCAGGGTCGAGTTTGAGGCGAAGAGACTGCCCAGGAGATCGGCTTTCTCTTTCGCCCCATGGGCCAGTGAGCCATCGAGTTTCCGCAGTGGTGGAAGTGACGACTGACAGAAGTTACCCTCGGCAGCCTTAGCGAGCGACCAGAAAGCCCGACTTCCAGAAGGATAGCTTGCTAGTCGATCGCCAATTCTGCGGATGTGCTCATTCCTTGCTCTGACAGTGATCCTCTTACTGCACCTCGAGGCAGCGTTAAATTTCTTCCTCAAGTCGGTGGTATTCGGATCTTCAGACACCTGCGCTTTGGCCCAGGCCCTGTATGCAGCCCGCTTATTACGGCGGGCCTCTCTACAGGACTGATTAAACCAAGGTTGGCTCCGTCCGCCTACGGGTATCACGGAACAAGGAATATAACATTCCATGCCCTGCAACACCACGTCGGCAACGGAGTCTGCACAGGTATCCGGATCACCCGACGAGAAACAGAGCTGCCCCCAGGGATAAGAAGCGTAAAATTCGCGCAACCCATCCCAATCTGCAGACTTGTAGTGCCAGACGTTGCGCGTTCCCTGAGAATAGGTCGGCGCGGATTGTTTAGCTGGCACAGCAGTTCGAATGATACAATGGTCTGATGATCCTAACGGAGCATCAACAACAACATTGTAGTCATTCGGCCGCGTAGTCAGCAGGAGGTCCAATAAGGAGGGAGTATGGCTCTCGATATCAGGTATCCTCGTGGGTGAGGATACCAACTGCGAGAAACCATAGGTCAGGGCAAAGATGTGGGCTGCTCTCCCTGCGCGGTCGGTTATTCGGGATCCCAACCACTCTTCGTGGTGAGCGTTGAAATCACCGAGGACCACCACTTCCGCGCAAGGGAACTGCTCGAGCACGCTGTCAGTCGTCTCTTGTAGCCGCTCAAAAAAACGAGTCGTCTCCGTATCACCGCTGTGGGACCTGTAAAGGCAAGCGTAGACTTTAGTGGAACATCCATAGTCAATACGCGCCCAGAGGATCGACAGGTCCCCGTCTGAGGCTGAGGCGGCGGCAACAGACATCCTCCCGGACGTACATGCATACCCCGGCACGTCGCACAAAACAGTGCTCCAGTTTGTTACCGGGGTAATGAAGATATGATGTATCGGCCGGGCAGGAAATTTGTGTCTCCGTCAAGAAAAGTAAGGCCGGCTTTGCCGTCTCAAGGTGGTAGTGGACGGCGTCGATGTTACTATGCATCCCTCTGATGTTGCAAAAGTCCACTTGAAACGTGGAACTTGAGGGGTGGGCCGCTGAGTGCACATTATACCTTCTCTTTTTCTTGGCCATTGTGTGAATAGGAAAAAACTAAAATAGAAAAAAAAAAAAGGGGGGACGGAGAGAGAGATGGCTGCATGTGGATCAAAGGACAAAGCACGGGGCGGAGAAAAAATCAGGTCACAAAGGTTGTGTGACTTGCCGGCGCGGGGTACAGAAGGGCCCCCGGTCCCCCCCCGGGGGCAGCAGTCGGGTTCCACTCCGGTCTCCTCCGGCACAACTGCTACCCCAAGGGATTTTTCACGTGCGGCGGGGCAGCCTCCTGGGGTGGAGATTAAAGTAAGATCCCCGGGCTCGGGCCCCCAACAACACGCGGGCGGTCAGCGGACAACCGTTTCACCGGGTCTCCCTGATCCCCGCGCCACCATGTCACGCCCATGCGCGTCTGTAATTCCCCGCAACCGCCGGTCCTCATTTCCACACGCAGCAATCTCTCTCTCGGGACGGCTTCTTCCGCTCACCGCCGGAACACGATGCGGGCCTCGCGGCTTATAAGGCACCATTATGGCGGCGGACTCCGACGGGAGGGTGGTAGCATTGCCGACGGAGTAACCCTCCCACCGCAAAAAGGGAACGCCATTGCCTCGTCAGTTGACAGCAGGGTGCACCACTAGCAGGTGAGGTTGGCTTAGGCTCCAAAGATGTTAGGTGAGCCTCTTACACCCCAAAGATTAATATACTTATATTTATTTGAAGTAGTACTTAAATGTAGGATGTATTTATTGTTATTTATCTTTGTGATTTCGTAGCTTAAATACATACTGTTATATTAATGGATTGCAAATAGCTTTTTAAATAGACCTTAAGCTCGTCTGCCGTCTTCTTACTTTAAAAAGAATTTAATTAAAAGTCCATTAGGAAATAATTCCCTATTATTGGCTAACAGGATAATTCCCATTTCATAATTTATATACTACATATATAATTCTTTTCTAAAAATTAAAACTGTAGATAACGACAACATAACAAATAATATATGTGACATAAAACAGGTCCCGCTTAGCTCCGAAACTATTTAAGTAAAGTATCCCCCATATTCCTTAATTAATTTATTTCCTTGTACTATTTCCTTATTCGGAATCTTTCCTTGTTTCCGAATTACTGTTGTTTGTTACTGTTTTTTTCTTTAGGTACTGTATTCTATTACTTTTTTTTTGTTGTAATAGCCCTGTGAAAAACAAGGGAAATATTAAAAAAAAAGATAAATGAAAAGGTTGTGGTGTGTCGTATATAAAATACTTACCTTACAAGGTAGAATCGCTGGGCGCTCATGGTTAAACCGTTAGCATGCGCAGGAGTTCTGCGCATGCTAACGTTTACACAAAACTTACGCTCTGGACATTATATACTTCAATACGAGTTCCGTCGTCCTTACATATTAAATATATGGATACATATTGTGGTGTATATATATGGATATATATTAATGTGTTAATGTATAAAGTGACAATAACAAACATTAAATATAAACTAGACAAAGTGATTCATTATCCAAACACCTCACCTTACCTTATTATTATTTTTTTATTATTATTTTTTTTCTTTCTTACTTTTTTCATTATGACTAGGCAAGTAAAAACTACGACCATCTACCTAAATTATAACTCTCCCTACAGATTATATGGTGTAAAATCAATGATAAAAATAAATAAATCAGTAAAGTTATTCGTTTGTTGACAAGTTATTATTTACACCGTACCGTGTTCCAATAATAATTAACGTGGGTGTCATAAAACGGATAACAAAGCTGCTACCACAAGCCCTTGGCAATTACACTACTTCTGAAAGAGTCTACTCGCCAACCTGCTTGGCCAGCGTGGAGTTTTAAGGTCATACATCCATCATGCACAAAACAATGTGCATGGGTAGGCCTGCGTCCAATAGTGGATCGATATTAAAAGGGCTGGCTGCATTGCATATAATTTACTCGATATGTGAAGCTCTTGAAATTTCTCATATATTCAAAGATCAAAAAAGTACCATCATCTATACTCGCATATTTGCTAGTTTGATATTAATTATAAAGTTTAAAATTAAACTAAGTTGGAAAACTACAAAAGTGATAATTTAATTATTTGACATTTCCTTTAAATTTAAATTTTTTAGATACGTACTACATTTTTCACCAAAATGTCTTCCTTTTTGTTAGTAAACATGTACTTGTTTTATGCTATCTATTATCAGTTTATAAGTTCTATCAAAACGGTTTTGACAAATCAACAGTAGTATATTTTTATGTGCCAGATAAAACCGGTGGGAATCATCAATCGTACGAGGTACATTTTTTCTCTCCAACTTTATTGTAAGAAAAGCGTTTTCACTTAACAATTTATCTTGCGCTTTTCACTGGAGGAATTAGAAAAGGAAAACATTAGCTCCATCAGTGTAAAGTAAGGTTAAAGTATTGAAATCGAGCAAGAGTTCATGTATTGTATTGTTGAAACATCGCACACACATACCGTAACCGTAGCTCTAACCAGACCTTTTAAAGTCCATTGGTGGACACGGGACTCCTTATACATGAGGCATGCATACATCTCGTGTATGAGGGATGTATGGCCTCAGAAAAGATGGGGTGGCGCTATTCTAAAGCCGGCCGACATCACAGCAGTAGAAGTTAAAAGGGCATAGATTAAGTTAACACATCGATTTGAGAATAATACTAAATAGATAATTTATACAATCACTCTAGGGCAGGCACGTAAGAGTTTAATAATGCTCTATTTTCAGTAGCTCTCGAATTATATAATTCATATGTATGTTGAAAATGGAACATTCTTATTTCATAGTACTTAAGTTTCTTGACTTTTTAATGAACCCATCTGCTAACCCCCCCCCCCCCCCGCGCCCCGCAGAAGTTGCCAACCGGGTTTCTTTGATAAGAACATACGATGTGTCGTCATCTAGTCCTTTTCCATATCGATGGGTTAACATTAATATATCTAAATGTGCGGGCGTATGAAAAAATAATAAAAAAAATCTATTGTAATTGAAAAGAATTAATATGACGGACTGTTTTCAACTGAAAATGATACGAAACAACAAACTTTTGTAATTAATCTCCAAGCGCCGTTCAGCAAAAAGACAAGGGATCCGCGAAATTTTATGAAAATAAACACATTTTGCTGTGTGCACAATAGCCTTTTGTGAGTGATATAAACAGTACCTAAATAAATTGATTTTAACAGGTTAGTTTCTAAGGCGGTCTCTAACTATTCAACCTTAGATCAGCAGTCCGTGGGGCCCGCGGAATAAGACTTATTCGGTGGGCCCTACGGACTAAGATTGAAGATCTAGACGTTGTTAATGATATAAACCGTAAACAAATTGATTTCAACAGGTTAGCGTCTCTAACTATCCAATCCGAGATCAGCAGTCCGTAGCCGTAGGAGCAGCCTGTCTTATTCCGCCGGCCCCGCGGGACTGCTGATCTAAGATTGAATAGTTACAGACGAGCCGCCGCCGTCGCGTCTACTTAATCTGTTAAAATTCTCGATGGCACATGTGAAAGAAATCAATGGTAAGAGGGTGCAGATATTTTTTATTTAACTCTACCTAAGTTCATCTGTTGCCGACTGTACTATTCTCATAAAGGATATATCATGATGTTAAAACATTTGCCATAACATACTGTTACCAAAGATTGTCACCAAAAAGCCTCTGTGGCCGGTCGGTACCCTTTTAAATGACATACAATTTATTACAGGATCCGGGCCGTAAATTGCCCATGCGGCTTGTTACGTCTGCGGAATTGTTATAGGAATACTAATATTCCTATTACAAATTACAGTTGCCATTTTGATTTTGTTGTTGGGCTGGTTTTCGATTGAAATATGATTTTGTTTTTGAAATCCTTCTTTTCTTTGTACAACAATCAGTCTGAGACTTTTTTCAATCTTCTGTTTCATTTTGTAGTTTGAGAGTTAGGGCTCACTCAAACTTTGAGAGTAAAAATGAGATAAATAAAGACATATTTCAAGATATATTTCATGTTCTGATAAGTCATGTTAAGAACAAAAAAGGAGGAATGTCATAAAGCACTCGGTGGCTTGCTATTGCATTTCATGTGCTGAAAAAAAAAATCGTTAACTAGAGTCCGCTCCCCTGGACTAACGATTTTTCTAGTCGTTTCGTCTAACGGTAGTTAAAAAAAATCTTTTCTAACAATAAATAGTTATTCACGAGGCATCTATATTTTACTCCAAGTGCCTAAAAGAAGAATGATTGTAGATTTTGAATATCCTTTTTTGATACACAAAAAACTTATAGGTACACTAATTTCAATAGCATTTTCATATAGAAGACTTATATAGTTCTGAAAGCTGACTGTTGAATTCCATTGTAGGGCGTTGAGTTTATTATTTGTATGGTGTTTAACAGGATAGCTAGACCAGAAGGGTTTATCTATACATTGGGTGCATAATCTTACAAAGTATACGAAAACAATTGATGTACCATAGATACAAAACTAGAATTAATGTGCAAAAACCATCGGTAATCTACAGCAATTAGCGATTATTTAAAATGTTTATGGTCAACAAATTGGTCTCTAATTTCCTTGTTACATACGACAATTTTCCGAAAGATTTTTTTTCCATTTAGTAATTTAAAACGTGATCTTGCAAAGTATTATTCATAGATATATAATTTTTTGCTAGCCATTATTATTCGTATGTTTATTTTTTAATATTACCTTTTTAGCAAAATTTGCCTTTTTTGTGATATTGTCCATTTGTTTTTTTCCATGAAAATTGTCTCCATTATTCCTTACATACAATAATAATAATAATTTATGTTAGTACCTATAAAAAAAGCAATTTAAAATTATTTTGGTGTGTGCAATATTTTTATGTTCTTTACTAGCATTCATAGTTCAAGGACATTTTATGAGTACGTTATCATTTTTTATCAAAATGACCATTGTCATTTATTGTGCCATTTTAAAGAAAAGTTACATAAGCCGAGTAACATACAGATCTATAGGTTGTACAGATATGACAACCACATTCCTTAAGGCTTATTTACACAAGGTCTCGAACGGTTCGGGCGAGATTATTGTATACGATTCATACTACATAGAGTTCTCACCTACAATTATTCACATGTTGATGAAGACTCGATGACAACAGTGATCAGATGATGATAACAGTTGTTTATACTGGCTTTTGACCGAATGTTCGAGGAAATCTCTTTGTGTAAATGAGTCATTATGATATTAATAGTAAAAATCGTTCGTATCAAAAAATAAACGCGGCAATTACTGAGATCGAATTTACATCATGTTTCTTAGTGTTTTACTAATCGTACAAACTTCTTTGCAGCTCATAATCAACTTATTCAATAAGCGGCTAGGTAGCGCTGACCGCAAATATAACGTTGTAGAATAAATTTATTCATTCTGTTAGCTTGTAATGTTAGATCAAATCGAAACCCCTTTTGGTTTCATCTAAGCTTGTAATATGTGAACACCCGATTGACCCATAGTTTTATTATCTTACCCTTATCTGAGAAAAGGACCTTATTGTCGTTTCCAGTTTCCCAGATGTTGAAACTAGACTTGTTTAAGAAATAACATCATGTTCTTACCGCTTAATCTTAAAAATCAGATGTTAGAGCATGTTTTTATATAAACATAATTTTGAAACAATGTTAAAGATAGAAAATATGTATTAACTATTTAATAATGTATTCTATTCTATTCTATTTAATAATGTAATATTTTAATTCTATTTTTTAACTATTAATATGTATTAAATCAATAAATAAGTATATACCTATACTTATTTATTGTTATTTTATTTATTACCTATACCTACAACATAGTCCCATTTGTTTAGATGTCACAAATATTCTTCTAAACATAATGACTTATGACGTTCGTCTTTTAATGACGATTTTATTATTATAGTTAATTATTATAATCTTAATTTCTAATGAAATTCGACACTTTATCTTATACAGGAAAAGGCGGCAGACTAGCATACAGTCCACCTGATGGTAAGTGGATACATGCCAACATAAGTCCAGAATGACAATCGTTGGCACAGGTAATCTGCACAGGTGCACATTAAGGTATGGATTGGTAGAAAGTATTGGGAAAATGGGGACAGATACGATGGCATATCTCACTCATTACCTAAACACGTATGTACATTGAGGAAATACGATTAATTAAGAAAAGCAGTGCAATTCAAGGTAGTCTTCTGTGAGAGAGGTATAACGTGGCCAGTCGAGTGCGCCCATCGACTGTGGGAATGCAGCATGCACTCTTCCCCTACCAAACTTATCTCTACGTTGTACCAAAACCTGGTGTATTTGTATTACATGCGAATACATGACTAAAGGTGAAGTTGGGTGATTCTCCAGAACTATAGATGAATAATACAAGGCCGTGTGGTGTCATGTCGGACCGCAGACCAGCCCATCTCTTCACCGCCACTGAAAGAGTGGACTCACCAACCCGTTTGGCCAGTACCCACCTCCACCCATGGTCCTACCAACCTTTTGGTTATACGGACCAAATCGTCGGGAGGTACGCGCCGTTCGCCTGCTAGGGCTATGTTGCGGCGCGTACTTTAAACGCGTGCTTTAAACGCCAAGCGTGGCGTTTAAAGCCAATACATCCTTTATGCATAAGAGAATGTGCACGAGGAAGCCCATGTTCCACGATTGAGCATTGAAAGGGCTGATTGCATTGTAATTGTTATAGACAGAATATTTGTTCAAGTTAGTAGTTTGTTTCCTTCTTTCTGTGTATCTCTACACCCACAAAATAAGCAGTCATTAAATGTGGGTCATTATTTTATTTGTTTATTTATGCGACTGATCTAAAACCTTTTTTTGTTGACCATCTGTTTTTCACAGAGCGGAGTCCTTATGATTATGACTTAAAATGTCACCGTAAACTCATTTAATGGTTAATTAGATAATTACCACGTCACCCTGGTATTAGAGAATTATTACGTCACCCCTCATGACTAAAGGCTCCCTCACATGAATAATATAATTATTAGAGATGCGCCAAATATTCGTTAATTTTTCAGTTAAATTAAAATCGTATTCATTCGAATTATCCAACTGAAGTGATGAATAGAATAGAGTATTCATAGATTTTTTTTAGGTGAGACATTATTTTCAAACAACTTTACGTCAAACTACATGATTAAAATAAAAAAAAAAAAGAATAATGAAGAGAATTTAATTAAAATAATGGAGCAGACATTTGTTGACTCCGGGATTTTCTTTTTATTTTCGATACGTCGTTATATTTGTAAGATGAAATGAGAATAACCTCTCAGAATTGAATAAATCGGCCGAAAAAAGAACAAAAACTGAATAAAAGAAGAAAGCGAAACCGTAGGGTGTGGAAGGAACTTCAAGAGAGCTGTGAATAGGATTTTGCAAGGTCGGCGGCGCGCTCGCATACCCCCTGGTGTTGCAGGTGTCCATGGGCGGCGGTAACACTTACCATCACGTGGGACCGCTTGCTCGTCCGCTCACTAGTCTATAAAAAAAAAAAGAAACCCGAATAAAGTTTGTTATCCTGTGAGACCTATATTCCATCATCTCTAATAATAGTAATTGGCTTTTAATCCGCTAACGATCATGGCAATTTGCCGACGTAATCGACTACAAACTTTAATTACCCATCGCTTCTTCACTTTGCATACTCGTATACGCGTTTGTGTTACAGGAAATTTGCAAATTTACTCCGTAATGATACCGAGTTTGGTTTGCCTAAAGCCGGGTTTGAATACAAACATAGATGTTGAAATAAACTTTCTACAAATATCGCAAAGATCAGTGTCTCCCAAAGTGGCCTAACAGAGGATAGTAAAAATATCTAAAATAAAAATTATATGGCTTTGAGGCTGTTAAATTTAAATATATTTTCTAAAACTCAATATTTATAGATATATCTTTTGTGCAACATAAACCTGTATATTATAAACACAGGAAGTTTGTTCCAGTTTTTAGAAATATAAAAGATAAATTGATCTAGAATTCATGAAAATAATACACCTACATTTTTTTTACATGTACGAATGCGGCAGATGAGCATACAGTCCACCTGATGGTGAGTGGATACTGTAGCCCATAGACATCCACGATACATGCCAACATTAGTTCAAAATGACAAACGTTGGCAAGCCCCCAGATGCGCTGCCGTTCCAATTGCCGTTCCTTGACAATATTGACTTACAATATCTGTTCGTTTGTTCAAAAATACTTTCACGAAACAATGAATTAACGAATCGAGATTAAATTTGCATGAACTATCTTGGGGTCCACTAGAAGGACAAATGCTCCAAAACTAGGGTTCCGGTGGGACGGTTGCTTGTCCATAAATACTAGTAGTAGAATAGTATTATATTTATAGTAGAATACAGTCGTTCGCTAGTAATAATAAAATTGAATTTTGAATTTAAATTTATACTTTACTAGCTGTGTCCGGCCACGCGTTGCTGTGGCTGCCCAACAGATGGCGCTTACCCAGTTTTTGGGAAAAAAGTATTTATGTTTAAATTTCGATTCGAGTATTTTCTATTTATTTCAATATATTTCTAGATTAATTTTCTTTTTTTTTTTTTCGTGAATTTTTCAGATATTTTAATAGTTATTCTGCTATTCGGGGCGGAGACGAATTCAACAAATCAGAGATCATTAAAATCTGTCCAGCCGTTCTTGAGTTATAAATGGTGTAACTAACCAGACTTTGTTTTATATATATAGATATGTTAGACGTTACTTTGCAAAAATCAAATTTATTATACAATGCTAAAAATTAAATGAAACTATTTTACTCCATATTTCGTTATACGGACCTATGCATGACGTTAACTGAGTAACTGAATAAAGTTCCTTTTAAAAGAGAAAACTCCAAAACATCTAAAAATTCTTGTTTCGTGTACAGTGAGGAGTTGGTACCCTTTGATGTTTAGATTACATTGAATAGGTATGGTGTTGACGAAACATGGTTTCATTGAAACCGTGGGAAATGCATTTTCCACCGAGCGCGGAAGTGTCGAGTCATATTTCAGTTCTCTGTGAATGGGCACGTCACGATGTTAGAGTACTATGATGATAACTCCGAATCATTAGCCGAATCCAAAGTTTTAAGCTTCGGGAATTGATTTGATACACCCTATATATATCGACCGCGTGGCTTTATAATAGCACCATCCCATCTCTTACCGTGGGTGTGGTATAGGCGACTAAGGGATGAGAAAGCCGCTACCACCAGCGCTGAGGAACTACACCACCTGTACAAGAGTGGAGTCGTCCACCCGTTTGGCCATCGTGACGTTTTCAGGTCACACATTGTCTTGTACATGAGGGAGCCCATGTCCAGCAGTGCACGAGAAAAGGGCTGGTTACGATCACGGCATAAGAATGAATAATAACTACATACCGTTCCCGGCCGAAAGTAATACACATCGGCCTTTAGAAAGAGACTATATTTTGTAACGGCACACGACAGAGACGATGCTCTACAAAACCGAAGCTAGCCGACTATAGTCGATGTGTATTACTTTCGGCCGGGATGTGTACGTAATATATGTTTATTCTCATGGTTACGGCTATTCTGTATATATAGGTATGTACGTACATGTTGTTATATGTATATGCCTATACTAGTAGAGGTAAACAGAAGCAACAGACCTCCATGTTGGAACCTTGGCAAGTGCCATGAACTTAATTTCATGCAAAACGATTCGATTTATTTATTATCGCCAAAATATTAAAATATGTCAACAAACTAATAAAAATTGTGTGGTTAATTTTTCTAATCATATACAAATTTAATTAAGAGTCTATGGTACTTAATAAAATGAAAACGAGTTACCAATTAGTCTTGGTCACCCCTGCCCACTATTCTGAGCATCCTGTGACGACTCTCTTCATGATAGTTTATTATGGTACCTATCGACGGTAGCCAAGTAGAAACGGACAGGTGCAATATAGATGCAAGACTGCACTAAACACTGAAATGCATTAATAGTTAGGTGTTCTGTAGGTTGAGTATATAATGAGTATACATTCATTTGTTAAAATATAATAACGCATAAAGAATAATTCTACACGTATTTTAAATCTTAACGGCGTATGTACCTACCTATGGCTGGTCTCGCTTTGAAACGTATAACAAGAAAAGAGATTGAAAACTTAGTAATTAAAATGAATGCGCAGCGTAAAAAAATACTACTAAATTTAGATGAAAACAGGAAAATATTCGATAAAGAGAAATTGTCAATTATCTTATAATTTACATGTAATAGTAGATATACTAATCATAGCATAGTAAATATAGTAGCTATATTTAGTAGTAATTAAAAAATAAATCTGAACATTTTTCGTTAGGTTACTTTCTTGCAAAACGACATTTTTGTATATTTCCGTTTTCACTTTGATGCCGTCGATATTTACATCGATCCGCGATAACGATCTAAGAGATAAGTGGTTGGATATATGTCGATATACTACGACAACTTACCTACTAATTGCTATTTTATTTAATACCAGCTGTGCCCGGCATGAATGCACATAACATAATTTTTTGCACATAATATATAAGCTTATGTCCATCTGGAATAATGTACCTTTCAAATGGTGAAAGAATTTTTAAAATCGGATTTGTATTTTCGGAGATTACCTCCTACATCCAAACTTACAAACTTTACCTCTTTATAATATTACTATAGATTTTCGATATGACGCAATTTTTGTAGGTAATGATAAACTTAGTATTGTTATGATTTCTAGTCATCGTATTTTAGATTACTTCAATTCAAATCAATCCAAAAAATTTGTTTATTTATTCGTCTTCTTGTGTGTTATACCTAATCAAGTAATAAAAAATGTATTACTTATTTTCTTACTAAATCACAAGTAAACCGCCTTTCGCGGAAATCCGCAGAAAACCGCACTTTTCTCGGTTAAAACAATTTACAATTCAGGAATGACAAAGAAAATAAAACAACAATTTTCATTCGTCTAACAAAAGCCATCCATATTACTAATGTGGTTATCTATATACATTTTACGTAAAAAATTCTGATCCATTCACGCATAATGTAGTTAACAAGCCTGTCGAATTGATGCTTACAGCGACAATACGAATTGAATAGGACGTACCAGGAAATGATTTTCCACTCGTAAGCAACGAGCTACAAACAGTAATAAAACAAATCCGACCGTTTAGTTGCGGTAAGTTCGCAATGACATGATTACTCGATCAGACACCGGCCAGCCGCTTATCATTTGTTTATCGTCATGGTGCGGCGGACGAAGGGTGCTAAGGAAATACTCTATTCAGCATCCGATGAAGGAAAACAGTCGACGGCAGGCAGCCGCGCGAATTACACGTATCTAGGTCTGCCGCTTTAAAAAAAGCGCGAGCGCGCGGGAAATTTGACAATAATAGTTTTAAAGCATAGATTAAAAATTGCTTCTTAAGCGTTTTAGACAATAAATAACGGTAATAATTACCGACAAAATCCTGAAAAAATATTTTAATGACATAATAATAAAAAAAATATATATTTATATCTAAATTGAATAATAATGTGCCATAATATTCCTTAGCTGAAAGCGTATAGCCATTAAAGTAAATACGACAATAATAACAAGAATATATTTACAACAATATTTTAATATATATGATATTAATTAATAATGAGTGAAACAAAAAATATGGAGTTAAGTGGGAGCGTGATGGACGGTGTTGCGGAAAAAGGTGGCGTATTGGAATCGCCTACGAAAAAAGCCCCAACGGAATATATTGTATTTCCCGTTCGATGGATGGTTTTGTTTATATTTGTATTTTACTCGGCGTCAAATTCGTTTCAATGGATACAATACAGCATAATTCAGGACGCAGTCGTGAAATACTATGGGGTAACAAGCATCACCGTCTACTGGACCTCGATGATTTACATGATCACCTACATCCCGCTCATTTTTCCCGCCAGTTGGCTCCTGGATAAGACGGTAAGTTACTAGCTAACATAGATTAACTAAAATACGAGTTGCATTCCGGTTCTAAAATTTAAGGCGTTTGCGCTTGTTTGAGGCTGTCAATTTGATCTCGTGTCAATTTAGTTTGTCATTTGAGTACCAAAAACCTAATTTGTAATAGTTTCCGTTTTTGTATGACAATTGTAATATTTTTGAGATAATGACGATGTCAAAATAAAAAAAATGTTATAGAAATAAAAAAAAATAAAACATTTTCCATTTAAAAATAAATAACATTATTTAATAGGTATTTCACCTTATATGTTTGTGCAAGTAATTTTGAATAGGTAAATAAATAAATGCCTTAAATAACTTAGAGTAATTGCTAATTATATTACTTATCTTCGTAACTTTGTCACAAGGAATTATCCATCTATGTATTTTGCTTGATTTGAATAAAAAGTAAATAGAATTTCTATAAAATCCAATATGAAGAATTTTATTCCGCTTTATTTTGAGCGCTTGAAGAAATATTTTCTTAAAAAAAAAGGAAAAGTAATAATCATCAGTCCCTGACTCAATTGTGCAGTAAATACAAGGAAACCTTGTTTATTATGATAATCGTTTTCGTATAATAAATTGGTGCATCACTTAGATTTTTTACTGCGTCAATAAAATATTTATACCAGTTTGGCGGGAACAACAATATTATACGTCAATTATTAATTTGCTAGACTAAATCAATGCTATTAACAAAAAACTGTTCTTGCTATGTAACGACATTCCTTGATGATACATTAGAAAGGAACTTGAATAATTCATAAATGTTTTAATTATAAGTACTACAAAAATAATTATTTATATAAACAATATAGTTACATAAATGCAAACAAAAATATTTGGTTTGCTGTTAACTTAGATATTGAATGGGAAGCCTGCCCCCATTGAAATCAGTATATATTAAATGGGAAGCCTGCCCCTATTGAAATCAGCATATATTGAATGGAAAGTCTGCCCCCACTGAAATCAGCATATATTGAATGGGAAGCCTGGCCCCACAGAAATCAGCATATATTGAATGGGAAGCCTGCCCCCACTGAAATCAGCATAGCTATATTGAATGGGAAGCCTGACCCCATTGAAATCAGCATATATTCGAAATAAAGCCGTTTTATTTATCGGAATAATAAAACGTAGTTTCTAGTTATTTAATTTTAAGGAATCAACATAGTCATTATCATTCAGTTACATAATAATATTTGATGAAATATATTAGATTTTGGTACCGGTATTGGTGATAGGTACCAAAATTACTAAAACTTCGATTTATATAAAGCGAGTGTATCCATTCACTACTGTACAATCCCAGTTTTCTAATTAATATTATAAAAGCAAAAATTGATCTGTTAGTTTGTTTCCTAATAAATAACTCTGCAACAATTCAACAAACCGCTACCATATTTGCCACACAATATGTAGTTCCTGAATCTATGAAGGAATGGACTTCGGCTTAGGGCGTTGCTTTGGGAGGGTACCACGCGATCGCGAGTCAGTGAGAAGCGGCCAGGCACATGGCGATACCTGGTAAGTGTTGGCTTAAGGCCGGTGTGTTCACGGTGTAGCGAGAGTGACAGACGAGGACGTCTTCGCTGACGGGGACGATGTATATGTACACTCACAGGCTACACATTAACCTGTGAGTGTAGTGAAAGAACCGATGTAGTGATACATGACCGATGTAGTGTAGTGAAAGATACATGTGCGGCAAATATGGATGGATTAACACGTAATTATGACAGATTTTATTTCAGTTAATGCAGTCGAACAGCTAGTATAAATATAATCAGTCAAAGCATACGTATTATTTACAAGCAGCGTTAGTTACTATATACGAGTACATAATAAATGTTATTGAATTACTTTGTACGCTAATTGAACTATAGTCGGATTTTCGGAACGAAGTTCCTTTACGCGGCTTGCGGTAGGTGTGATTCGAGAGACAATGTAACGTCACGTAAGATTTTTACCCCCTCCATACGTCTTTCTCTTTCTGTGTGTGTGTGTGTGTGTGCGAGTATCGAGAGCGAGACTCAAGCAGAATAACAGACGTGCAAACTAGTGCGTGGCCGGTTGTATAACCTAAAATTTTGATTTTTGATTTGATTCCTTATTTTAAATTATTTGCATTGAAAATATGATACAAAATAAAAAAAAAAAATACATGAACTATAGAGATTTTATTTCGAATTACAATCGGAGTTTAAAAAAAATGCGTGAGGATCTTCGTTCCTGACGGTCCCCTGACCGCACAATTAATTTTTTATTCAAGTCAGGGATGTGACATATAGAACTGTCCAACAGCGTGAAATTTGTACGGAGTTGACATTTTATTGACAGTTTTAAATGTCATATCGCTGACTCGAATAAGAAATCCGACTATATTCTCAAAAATATATTCACAATTGCAAATTTTGAAAAAAAAATACATCATATCTCCCTGGAACTGTGTTACCTATTTATAAATCCTCAAGGGGAGCGATATCACCTACTTCGGAGTACACTCAACTAAATATCAAGATTACTTTCTAAGCAGTGTTATAAATACGAGTATCTATGACAATATCGGACTGGGTTATCTGAACGGGATAAGAAACATGGGAAATATAGAATTACTAGTCAGGTACTAGTTGAGTGAACTAGTAACTTGATAGTTTGATTTGCTAGTAGCTATTGCAAAAGTGAAAAAAGCCAGTAACATTTAGTTTCCACTTAAGTATGGATTTTAAAAAATATCACCAGTTGGACGGTGAAGGAAAACATCGTGTGAGAAAACGCGCGTTTTAGAATTAAAAAAAAAAACATCTGGAGCATTTGTATCCACCAATCCGAACTGGGACCACGTGGTGGATTACGTCCCAATGGGACAGGAGGGGTTGGAAAATGGAATAAAGACTTGGAATTAAAGATTTATCTTATATACGTACTTTTTTTTTCATTTTATTTATTGTTATAAACTCATATACAACATTAATTTTAATTAATTGGCATCCAAAAATCAACACTGGTTTGTACGGACTCTGTACATTGCTATTATGGTTCCAAAAATCTTCTTCCGTTTTTCAAAGGGAATCATTTACTTTTAATAATAAAGTTCACGCGCGCGAAGCCGTGGCTAAAGCCATGTAAATAATATATTTAAATAATAACCTTAACGAATTATAAGTGTACCTGGCTATAAATAATATAAAAAGTTTAAACAATTTATTTTGTTTAAACCGCAAATTAGTGACAGGTACTCTCAAAAGTAAACAAAGATAACATTGTTAAAAACCTGTAATCAATGTTTACTCCAGTGTACTCCAAATGTTTAAGAACGATAATTCATTCATTTAAAAAATAAAACAATTACTAATAAGATAGCCCCTATCTGTTGTTCATTCTGAATAAAAACATATTATTGGCCTAAATTAAATAAAAATATTTGTAATTGATAAGTATCTACATAGATGACTCAAGTTTCAGTGATAGATTATGATTGGCGATAAAAAAAATGGGCCACTATTAAAAATAATACACATATACCTACATAATGCACCTGTAGTATCCGTATTAATAAGTCGCGGTTTTGTTTTGCTTATACTCACTATAAGTATTTAAAATTGGTTTAAATATACAAGTTTAAAATTGGTACTCATATTCAAATGATCACCGAATCAACCTTTAAATACTACCTTGAAATGTACCTACTGCATTTTCCATTTTATCGTATTTCCCCAAATACACGTACGTGTTTCAGCCGTACGTGTTTAGTGAGATATGCCAGAGCCCATTCCCATCCCATTCTATCCTATCGCTCCCCATATTCCCAACCCTTTCTCCCAATCCATTCCTTAATCTGCAAAGGTAGGCAGCGCATCCGGTGGCGTGCCAACGTTTCTCATTCTGGACTGATGTTGGCATGTATCGCGGATGTATATGGACGACAGTATCCACTTATCATCAGGTGGACTGTATGCTCGTCAGCCGCCTTTTTTATATAAAAAAAAAAATTTCATTATGCCTTTCATATACGAATGTAAAACTAGTTTACAACAAGCAGGGTTCTTCAAGAAAGCTGTGAATAGGATTTTGCAAGGTCGGCGGCGCGCCCGCATACCCCTGGTGTTTCTTCTCTATAAAAAAAAAAAGATAGGATCCGACACGAAGAGATTCGCCGAACAACTAAAAAGTCACCGACATAGCTCGTAAAACCAGCATGCTAAAGTGACAATGGGCAGGTGATATAATCTGCAGGACCGATAACCGATGGAGTAGACGAGTTCTCGAATGGAGACAAGAAGCCTAAGTGTAAAGGGAAGAAGGTATACCTACAATATGGAAAAACGAAATTTGTTAATATCCTTTGCGAGCAAAACTGCGGGATAACGCTTGAGTTGTTAACAACACGTTTCGTCTTTGGTTTTTATGTGTTGTAATAAAATCACAGGAAGACATTTTTCTTGACAAAGATAAACGCGAAAAGGGTCTGAATCAGCACAGAAAGGATTAAGTTATAAAAAATCTCAGCTTACTACGTCTTCATAAAAGTGATCGTCTGTAGCGGTTCCTTTGCTATTTTCTTTTGTTTTTTTTTATTTCCGTTCTAACTGAACTGAAACTGAACAATAGTCAAGCAATATATAAACTGAACAATCTATAAACAGAAAAAATATTCAAGCAATATGTAAAGTGAACAATCTATAACCTGAAACAATATTCAAGCAATATATAAACTGAACAATCTATAAACAGAAAAAATATTCAAGCAATATATAAACTGAACAATCTATAAACAGAAAAAATATTCAAGCAATATATAAAGTGAACAATCTATAAACTGAAACAATATTCAAGCAATATATAAAGTGAACAATCTATAACCTGAAACAATATTCAAGCAATATATAAACTGAACAATCTATAAACAGAAAAAATATTCAAGCAATATATAAAGTGAACAATCTATAAACTGAAACAATATTCAAGCAATATATAAAGTGAACAATCTATAACCTGAAACAATATTCAAGCAATATATAAAGTGAACAATCTATAAATTGAAACAATATTCAGTCAATATATAAAGTGAACGATCTATAAACTGAAACAATATTCAAGCAATATATAAAGTGAACAATCTATAAACTGACACAATGTTCAAACAATCTATAAACTGAAACAATATTCAAACAATATATAAACTGACACAATAATCAAACGATATAAATGATAATAAAATACGGTTTCAAAATTCAAGGTTCAAGATTTTCTGTACGTAGACACCGAAAAGGTTAGGAATACGCAAACTTCACTTGAATGAAGTTTGAATGAGATGTCATTTTATATAAACTGAACAATCGATGAATTAAAACAATATTTCTATTTCTTTTACTTTCTGATTTTTATGCATATATCCCGTTGTTGGTAAGTTCTATCTAATTGAGCATGGCATGATTAAAGTACGAGTATGTAGATTTCAATCGGTAAAACAAATATCAATTTTATCTAACTACCCTCAAGCGAATGCGCAGTGTTGCGATAAACTCGCACAACTTTACGGCATCGATAAATTATCTTTATGTACCCTTCATTCGTAAATGTTAAATAAATAAAACTATACACCTTTTACCATTATGGGAATATAATTTATTATGCTAAAATGTTTACACCCGAAACATTAAAGAGACAAGGTTCTAATTCTGTATAAATAGAAACATAGAAACATTATATTTTTAAGATAAAACAATAAAAAATATGTTAGTTTTAAGATTTAGCTAAAGTTCAATATCTGACAATCTTAGAATCGACAATAAGGTCGTTTTCCAGCTAATGTCAGATATATTAAGTATAGGTACATGGATGACACTGAAAGTTTTTAGAATCTCAAAAATGAAATCAGATATAAAGATGAATGTTGTTCTATGGCTTTTCGAAGAATTCTTCGCGACAATCGATACACTTTCTCATGCGATGAAACCATTGCGTGAAGCATATAGCCCTCCTTTCTTTAGGTACCGCTGGCCGCTAGCCGTTAGGAAGACCGTTACTGACTCTTCTGCATTCATTAAACATATTCCTCTGAGTGTATCCTTAATTTTAGGGAATAAGTACAAATAGGGGCGCAAGGTCGGGACTGTATGGCGGATGATCCGTTAACTCTTCATTTACAGAAATTTTCTCTCAAAAGTTGCCGCGTTTGTTTGGCGAATATCAGTAGATCCGGATTCCATCGACTGTTCCTGTATCAAAAACAGCATCAGATTGACCGTCGTCAAGCATTTTTCAACCGTGCGGAGACACCATTCCATGCGGCAGTGTTCTTGAGTTTCGCTCAAATTGTGAGCAATCCATCTAGCACAAAGCTTTCTTAGCCATAGGTGATCGTGTAAGATAGTTTGAACTTGACTCATACCAATAACAGACGATTCCCGTAACTGCTGATATGTCGTTCGTTTGTCTGCTGCAATCATGACCTGCACAGTTTTGATGTTTTCCTCCGTCACCGCTGTCGCTGGACGCCCTTCTTTAACATAGTCACTGAGGTGGGTACAGCACGTTTAAATTCACTGAACCAGTTATAAACAGTGGCACTGGATAGGGCTTCATCACTAAATGCTAACTAAGTGTTTCATAGCTTTGTTTCTGGTTTAGACCGCAAAGAAATTAATAAAAAATCATTGAAGGAAAATGTTCTCTTGATAAATTAATTTTTCCGCACACTTAGTTTTCAAATTACAGCCAGAAATAAAAAAAACAAATGACAGCTTTAACAATTTAATGGCGTTTTTGACAAGCAAAGAGTTCCATTTTCAAATATCGAATTTGTTTTTTTTCTATCGTATTGTACAGTTGCCAGCTCTAAGTACTTTTAACCTGTCGTATCTAAGTTTTGATATCATCTTTCATATTAAATAATGGAACGTCGTGATGGCTTGGGTACAAAATCATGTAAATTATGCTTTCATCCTTTTTGAGACTATAGCTCACATGTTCGACGTTCACATTCATTCTTATTTTCACGGTACTCTGTGTCACTTGTACTCAAGATGACCTAGAATCTGTCTACGGAAAGCTAGCTTAAAGCAAGATTGGGTTTTAAACTAGGTTTGTTGTTGTTATAAACCCGTCTACCCAGTTCTCAACATAGAAATGACTACGCGATCGCTGAACTTAAATTTTATTGCAAAATGCAAGATTTTGCCCAATCCAAAGTATCGCTTATGGAGATGGAGCTAATTTAGAAATATAATATTAGGATTTATTTTAATGATATTTCTTTTCAACTCGGTGGCTTTGTCATGACATTTACACGTTTTCTGACCAAAAATATCGTATGTGCAAGTAGGCATGAGAATAATATATTATCGACACTTGTATGATAAAGGCGCAGGCAAACGCACACTGCTTTAAAACATACTCGTACAGATATATACGCGTTAGCTATATATGATGAAAACATTTTCTATTAGATCAGCCGTTCTAAAATAATCAAAATAATGACACAGCAGCCCTCTTTCAGTTCATTAATACAATATTTTTTATAACCTTATAATAAAGCGGCAATAAAATGACCTGTTTGTCGGATAAAACTACAAACGTATAAGTAGGTATTGTCATTAAATTGTATTTTGACTTTACGTAGCCGTTTAGAATTTTTTTGTATGAATTTATTTAACTTTTCATTTAGTCAATGATTATGTAGATTCAATGATTATTTATGTAGATAATAATGATACATAAATCCGCCACATAGTGGAGTATGTGGCGGATTTATGTCATCGGACATTTGATCAAACCTAACGAAGAATTACATTTTAACCGTTACATTTACACCGGTTAATTAAGATTAAGTAAAAATTTTGAGGAAAGTAAAACCAGAATATCGGATGCTATAGATAAATTCCGAGTCTATTAGATGTGGAAGCTGAATTGATGCGTAATAAAATGTAATTGCGTAATAAAATGTAATCTTCTACAATGAAAAAACAAAAATACACCTCTTGTCACCTTTCTTTTTCTCTTTCTGCTTTTGGTTTTAGTGTTGCCCGTTAATTAACCATCCATCCCCCCCACACACACTCACACACTCATATACAGTTATTGTATATCATTATTATTATTATTTTGGTATTATTTTTTTGCACAGCCTATCTTTCCTCTAAGTCATTTCACTGCTCGTTCGTTGCCACGAAGCGATCGTTTTAGCGATAAGGCCGCCATTCGCTTCTCTTTAATATGTCATTATATTCAATGTAATTAATTAGTTGCAACAGGAATGCAATAAAGAATTCTCTTCCATTTATTCATTTAATATTTGTATAAACTACCTGTTAATATTCGTCAGCATCATTGGTGTGTAAAATTATTTATTATATTTATTTTTTTAACATGTTGTAATACAACTATGAAATAAAATAAAAATATGTACCTACTTAGATTCATAACATTTATGCCGTCACTTGTTCTACAATTTAATAACACGTCAAACAAGTTAGCTAATTAAAATTACACTGACTACGTACTCGAGAAGATATAATTCTAGCTATTTTCCCTATGCAACTGTGTCGTATTGTGTTCGTCAAGGTTGCTAGCGAACAGGTGAGCAGTTGTAGCGAAATTCTGTTTTCCACTGCTCAGATAACTCTTCAACCGGAAACTGTCAGCTCGTCTGGGAACACGTTTAGGTCTTTTGCTGTTCGTTGGTAACATGCTTGCTATTATTCTATTTATAGTTTTGTTCTTGTTCTTATTTATTAATTTTAAGATATTTTTCTCGGTCTATTTTGATTTACGCGTTACGTTGTTCATTAGTCTAATATTTATTGGTTCTCCTAGTCTCTATTACAGGTCAAGATTTTTCGGTTACTGGTTTGGTTGGGGCTTTGCGCCGGAGCGAATTGTTTTACCAGATTTCGAAATTATTGATAAATCGGGGGATATAGCAGAAAGGTATATAACACAAAGAAGCATCTGATAGAAACCGGTTAAAACAGGTTAACTAACACCGACTGATGAAAAAGGGCACGCCGGCTTTGTCGTCTTTTTAAACATATACCTACCTAAAATGCGAAATGAGCTAAATCTGACTTTGCCGTTTATACCATAAAAGTAATTCAGATATGAGTGTAAAACACCTATAAGACAAGTATTAGCGCTCCAATCGACTTCAGATGTCACGTACAAACCGGTACTTAAGTTTCATAAATTGCTAACAAGATGTCGACGATTTATCTTTCGCATGATCTAACTTTTGCCATATATCGTTTAACTTTAACAGTTGAAATGTGGCTTGTATTCAAATAAATTAGTTATTATTTTTAATTATGAAGTTCAGCTTAAGTATCATATTACTTACTGTTTGCAAGTTAAATACGCTGATATACATAACGTATCTTGATATAACGCATATGTAAACCGTTTATAAAACTCTTTACAAAAATATATTGTAGCACTACAAATTGTATCTCCCGAGGGAGAAGGACGTATGATCAGCCGCCAAAGGTGTTCGCTTAGCTGAGTGTACACCTCTCTCATAGAAGGCTACCGTGATATATACTAATTACGTATTACAGGAATGAGTGAGATATACCGGAGCATATTATTATCCCAATCCATTGAGTGGCAAGTATGGTGGGACGAGAGAAGTCTGTCATGTCTGTCATTCAAGGGATTAAAGGAAACTCCTATCACACTCTTCATTATTATAATCTTAACTCCCTATTCCATCTCATCCTCGCCCCATAGGAGGAATGGATTGTATAATGGAAGGAGGGAAACTCTCAGCGTTTTCTACTCCCTAATATCCCAAGTGAAATATCAAGGGGCTCGATTGGCTCGATAGTTCTCGATTGGTGTTGGTACGAATTGCATATGTTCCTGAGCAACAGCAGATATCCATTTACCAACAGAGTAATAGTTTACTCTTTTGCTATATTTCCATGATAAAGTAAAAAAAAAAACAATTTATATTCATTGCAAACTTAATTTATTACAAAATACAATGGTTGACAAATAAAAACACACATTCACTTATGAGGAAAGATTTGAACTAGTCAAGTTTTCAAGGCGCCTGTTGTCACAGGCCTCTTGAATCCTGTTTGTGTGTGTTTATCCTGTTTATGTGTGTCCATGACAGATGTCCTGTGTATGTGTGGCCATTAGAAATGGAAACGAGTTTTAAACCAAGAGCAGGATAACATTAGGTAACTATTCGGTAGGTTTTTAGTATGAGCTTACTAAAATTATAGTACAAGATAACTTTTATCTTATGGAAGACGTTAATGGTCGGTGGTGGTTCTAAAAATTCTATTTTTTATTTAATAAAGTAGATAATGTTTTTTTTAAGTGAGCACAGATATTAAAGTATAAGGCATAAAAGGGCTCTTTCACTTACCTTATTTTTGTGAAAAATTTGCTAGTTCGTAGAGAACCCATACACATAACCCATGCCTATTAGTTTTGCTTCTTAAAAGTAAAAAAAATGTTTAAAATCTGTCCGGTACTTTTTGAGTACTTCTTACATAATAAACAAACAAAAAAACAAACTCAATCTCTGTTTACATGATCTATTAGTACAGATAACACATGGACAAAAACTCGCTTAAATAAAAAAAACATGAAATGAACTTCAACGATAATCCAATATTAAATCAAATTGCATCAGTCAGTCATTTCCTACACTAGATAGGCTTATTATTGAAGGTAAACAACAGTTACTTCCGAGTATGAGTTATTTAATTTTAGCCAGTTGCAAATATGTGTATGAGAAATGGTAGGTGTTAGTTAACAAAGAATTATGATAACTAGAGTTTTAAATTTGGACACGTAAAGATAACATTTTATTCATAAAAAAATATTGCTTGGTTTTATGTTGCCACAGATATAAAATATTTGCGACGCTATCATAAAGATTGTATTCACGTATCTGTAATTAGAGTCATCTAAAAGAAAGGAAGCCACCTTTGGCGACCTGGGCTACCTGTTCCTAGCAATATGTTCTGTGTCTATACACGACTATGTCGTTCCTTCTTATCCTCGCTCCTTCCTTCTCTGTCTAGCAGTAATCTCATCTATCGCTTTACCGCCATACGAACGATGTCATCTGACCATCTAAATTCCAGACGGTTGTCTGCCAACGTCTAGATGTAGAAGGTCTAGTTACCATATTGTTCTAGATTTGAACTGAGTCATTCTCGCCGTTTATCTTTTTGGTATTCTGCTCAGGCGTCCGGCCCGTCACTAATTCAAAGTTACAATCCGTTCTCCAATGTCAACGGCTTTGCGCCTTTTTCGGATAGTGTCATTGACAACCTTTTCTCTGAGGGAGATACCCGAAGAGATCACTCCCTCCATTGCTTTAGAATGACTTGTTATTTTTTCCATTATTTCTTTTATTAAGGTCCAGGAATTAGGTGCACAAATTATAGTGGATAACGTCCACTGTTTTAAAAGCCTGGTTTATATAGCCTAGCAAATGTCATTTTTTTGGTTTCTTCGCCAAACAACTGTTTTGCTCCAAGCGTAAACTGAGAGACATTTGTCTCGCTCCTGTAACAAGATCGACTTGTTGAGTGGTTTTACGTTTAAATTAAACGTATGTACTCGTACTTACACATTACTACAAATAAATGCAATTTTAATGCAACTTAATACAAAACAACTTGTAGTTTTAATTCTTGTATCTGGCAACCAGATTCTGGTTACCAAATACAAGAATTTTGGTTAGGATTTCTCTTTGTGTAATTTTCCCTTGCTATACCCTTGTCTGATGACGTGGTCATATAATTCTCGATATTTATGATGGACAAAATCTCTCTGGTTATCTGTTTTATATCATACCATTTATATTATATGGTGGATATCAGCCTTTTTAACGCCCCACAGGAGGACTCACCGCGAATTGTTACGTGGTTTCGGGCCCTCCATCACACGGGCCAAGTACGGTTTGGTACATGCTCCAGACTTTTTTAATTCTAGAACATTCTTGCGATGTGTTCCTTCACAACCGAGTTGGTGATAGATTTTAAAAAATCTGTACTTAAATTGAAACTCAGTGGTAGAGGCTCAGGATTTGAACTCACTACCTACTTCACGAATGAGAGTGTAGAATAGATACGAATAGGAAAATTCTGTTTAATATTAATTAAGATTTTAATTCAATTATGCACCTATCTAAAATATCCATTAAAATATAATTAAATTAATCACTATAGCTGTCAAAATTGTCACAGTGGAATCAACTATTCCTCACTATATAAGGAATCCTAGTGAGAGTTTGCCTTGTTTCTGTGTAATTGTGTAAGTCACAGTTTAATAAATATATATTTATCAATCTACCTACCTAGAGACACTGAGAGAGGACATCAATATTTCTCGATACAAGTCTGGCATCATTTTTTTTTCAGCAATTATTTAATTATTTTAGGTAAAATAAGAGTTGTTATAATGACTTTTTTATTTAAATTAAAATAAGAGGTACGTTGATTAAAAACCAACTACTAGTTTTAGTTTTGTTATTTTTTATTAGTTTAAAGTAGTTACATAACAGTTATACATTTTTTATGGTAGACGCATGAATAGTATACAAGATAAAGAATAAAATAGGTATTATCTTTACGATGATAATGTTCTGACTTTTTGCAATAAAATAAAGAGATACTACCAACTGCCGCTACCAACTTGTAACTCGTAATTAGCTCCCAATAAATTTCATAGAAGGCTACACTTGTAACTCGTAATTTCATAGAAGGCTACACTTGTAACTCGTAATTTCATAGAAGGCTACGGAACCCTATTAATGCGTCTCCGACACACTCTTGGGTCCGTTATCTAATTATTCCAAAATCATAGTCCAATCTACAGTCCTTTACTTGTTTATAAGAATCGATATAACTCTTGTGTTATCTAAACAACGAAGTCATATACGTATCCTAAAGAAATTGATGTAACTCATATGTTGTCTAAAATAAAAAATCATTTGTATGCCATTAGAATAGGTTTTACATAGTCTTTCGATCGTCCAAATATCACTGCTGGCCGCATAAAACAAAAATGATGCTAGATATAATGATGTCCTTTATTAAGATATCGGGTTCTAAACAGGCGAAGCTACAGGCAAATGCTAGTGACTAAAATAAGAGTAATGAAATAATTGGAGAAGACCAGTTTCACACTTTTCTGGTTATTTTCTTAAATGCGACATTTGTACCAGTTAGAGCCGGAGTTCGATGCTAATTTAACAGTTGATAAGTCCTTATTAGTCACCACGACATGACTAAATAACTAAGTAAATAATACTTGAACTAAGTGATTGAGTAACGGTTAAAATTTTAAATTACCAAAATATTCAACAGTTAGAATTAGGCAACAGCAATTAATTCTAGATGCTAATTTTTCCTAAAATATTTGTAAGCCATTCACCTACTAGTGACGTGCATTTGTTTTGAAACTTGACAAACTGTAGTAGCCGTATATAAAAAAATGTTTTTAATCGACTGGAAAGCGTAAGTAACACAACAACACTAGTGATCGCCCGCGACATTGCCTGCGCTAGTGTAGGTTTAGTATAGATAAGCATTAGTTAAATGGTAAGCTATGCTTGTTCGAATAGTCAACTAGCTTTTTGCCCGCGGCTTCACCCGTGTGCATATCCTTTTCCAGATATCAGGCTATCCCTTTGACAAAATTTCATTGTAATCGCTGCAGTAATTAGTCATGATGACATGACAAACAAACACACCCTCGGATTCATAATATAATACACCCCGTTTCGCCCGTTGGAGTTGAATTTCGAGATAAATGAGAAGGCTATATTTCAAGTCCCCAACTTAAATAGTTTTTGAGATACCTATAGATTTTGTGTTGAAAATCCCTTTTAGTTAAAGGGTCTAAAAAAATAATTAGTAATATAATTTTTTTCTGTACTGCTCAGCTTCCCAGTGTCGCAGCTAGATGCCACATACTCCAACGATGAATGAATGTAATGATTATTAAATTATAATAAATTCTCTGTAATGAAATTATACTTGCTAATTACTTTCGTTTTTCTGTTATTGCTAGTTGAATTCAATAGACAGCTGTCTAACAAACAATAATTAAAGTGTTTGTCAATGAAATAATAGAATCGTTTCATTAAATGATCCTTGTCTTTGTGGATAGCTTAGTTTCAATAAATGACACATAACATAGTATGTTTATTATATTTTTTTTCATTTTAACGGAAATGCCAACAGATCATACAATTTGCAATTAACAATAAACATATTGACCAATTATTGTATTGACTGACAAAATATTGATTTAAACATGTTTGTACATTTAAACATGTTTTTTGTATTTATATAAGTCGTTATAAAGTACAAGATTCATAAATTTTGCACATTATTATTTTTATAGTGATATTACGAATCCCATCCTATCTCATCGAATGGAGAGTATAATAGAATAAAAGTAACTCCTTATTCCATTGTATTCTTGATTTCCCATTCCGTCTCATCTCCTCTCCCCTAGAAGAATTGGGGGGTGTAATGGGATGAGGAAAGCTGAGGTCCCGTTATACTTCTCTTTTTCTCTTTTTCGTAACGATCTCTTCAAATTCATTCTTAGAAATAGATCTCCGAAGGTAGGCGGCGCCTTCGTGGGCCTACCAACGTTTGTCATTCTGGTCTGATGTTACCGTGTATGACGGATGTCCGTGGACGATAGTAAATGTATACTGGATGGTCGGTCTGCTCGTCTGCCACTTACATTCTATAAAAAAAACTTACGCTCAAAGTAAATTCCGAAGTTATTCATTATTTCAGTTTTTTACTGCGTCGTATTTACACCTGCCCTACTCTTATTTACCATCCTATATCAAAGGTTATTTATATATCTTTGTATATTCTTTCATCTAAAGTTATACATCCAATAAATCGTTTCAAAGTGCATATACTCGTACAAACATGCAGGTTTAGCTTAGGGCTGCCCCATATCAAGGTGGATTTAACATGCTATTATGGAGCTAGATTTCGGCGTCTTTATTATCAAATTAGTTGGATTTTCCTTTAAAAACAGGCAGCAAACGATTAGGAGGGACCCTACAGGCCCTTGAATGGGCGTGCTTCAAGGGTCCCCAGTGTCCTAAACCCATCCTAAACTATCCGACCCTTGAAGTATTTATGGTTTCGTTTGACACTTCCCATCTTGTCACAATCGCTGTACTTTGATATTTTACCTAAATTTTCAGGAAAGAGTTATTTATTTATTTAAACTTTACCGCACAATAATTGTACAGAGAGTGGCATTCTCTGCCAGTTAACCTTTGGTTAAACAGATATAAGTACAGAGGAGGAACTAATATTTTAAGACTTTTTTCTGAAAATGTCTTCTTTTGTCTTCGACTGCAGGGAACACACCCCCCCTTACAATCAACCACGCGGACCCAGTACTGATTAAGGCATTTTTATAATATTGCATTTATATTGGGGTTAAAGTATGAAATTGCCGATTTGTACTGAAAAATTAAAACTAGTTTTTTTCTAAAATGTAACATATTTATTTAATCAAAATATTTACTCTCATTATCTATACATTGTTGCCATCTAATCGGAAGTTCATTTATGCCTTTGCGATAGAACTCTGGGGATGTAGATTCGATAAACTGTGTGAAAGCATTTTGTACTGCCTTTTGGGAAGAAAATTTTTTACCACGTAGAAAATTGTCCAAATCACGAAAAAAATGGTAGTCCGTTGGAGCAAGGTCTGGCGAGTACGGAGGATGACGTATGGTTTCTAACTGCAGCTCCTGTAGAGTTACAACGGTTTCTCGTGCAGTGTGAGGTCTTGCGTTATCATGGAGCAATAATGGTGAAGATCGATTCACAAGTCTGGGCTGTTTCACTGCTAGTTTCGCCATCATTGTTCGAAGTTCGGCACAGTAAACATCTGCTGTTATTGCTTGACCAGACCTGAGAAAGCTATAGTGCATAACACCATGAATAGACCACCAAACAGTTACCATTACCTTTTTATTGGTAAGCTTTGCCTTAGGGCACTGTTGCGGCGTTTGACCTGGGGTCAGCCATTGCATTTTTCGCTTTCGGTTATCGTAAAGAATCCACTTTTCGTCACATGTCACAATTCGATCCAATATTCCTTCATTTCTGTACCGATTCAATATTGTTGTTATTGTTACGAGCCAGAGTTCAATGTCACGAAACTCCCATTCTATCACGGGTCAAAACGTATTCTGTATCAATGTAAAATTTCTTTTTTCTGTATTCTATCCGTAATAGTCGGGTCAGCGACGATATGGCAACCCTAATCTCCCCTCAATCCAGCGCTCGCAATATAAGCCGGGATCGGCCTTTAGCAACCGGGAATATTCCCGGAAATATTCCCCTTCCGAAACATTGTGCTGAAATATTGTTACAGACGGTTGATGGCATGGAATGGTATGAGAAGATATACATCTTACGATAATGACGAACATAATGAGTGTTCACGGAAAATAACACAAAATTACTTGAGTATCTTACACGTGGAGAAAACATATAACAACATAGGTTCTGACATAGTATAGTAGTAGTACACTTCATACTATGAAGTGTAGGCGTGTTTATTATATATTGCAAATAAGAGGTCTTTAAAATTTCGGAAAAAAAATCACTAGGTACATCTCGACGAACGGTATCCAGCCAAACCCATACTGTCAGTTCCAAACTATATATTTATATGCTAGTAATGTGAACCACCACCTTAACTTTAGACCCCTGGTGGCCAACGAAGCCGGTACCGCCCCCGTGAAGGCTTTGATATGATCCAAGGGGGCGAAGGAAATTTTGGACGCACATTTCTCCCTGCTCCTTTCCCTTCATTCAGAGAAATAATGGCATTGAGTATACATATTGTCTTCTGATAGTGGATGGTAAGCCAAATAAGTTTGGAATCTAGACTATGTCTCTCCACTAGGTACTAGTAGTGGAGAGACATAGATATATTGAGACATAGATTGATTTACAAAGTGTAAAATTATTATTTCTAGAAAAATTTAAAGGTTAGTTCTTTTTGTTTTTAATTATTCAGGAAATAAATGTAACGAATCTCGATAGAAATGGGTCATGTTTTGCCCAGTTTTGTTTTGGGCTCTGTATTATTTATCACGTTATGTACATTACCTTATTTAAAAAAAAAATTTACGCACGCCATTGTTACAATTTCACTTCATTTTAATAAAACATCTGAAGTATTACAAAAAGCGACATACCTTTCCAGAGCATTAGACATTACTCACTTGTGGAATGCGTTTGAAGGAATATTCCGCGAAAGCCACCCACGAAGTTAGTGACGTTGAAAGCTAAATTAATTTTGACAATATTCCACAGATGTAGGAATTTCTCATTGCAAAGTGTCATTATTTGGGAAGGATTTTGGAGAATTTAATTACTTAATAAGACAATACTCTAGCTGTAATTATGTCCTGGATTCGACTTCAGCTCAGCAAATATTTTAAGGGCAAATAATATTTGCTTTGGATCTGGATAGTTGAAACAAAACATGTCCATAAAAACATGCATAAAGGGTAGCCGTAGGGCGTTCAACTTAACTGGCTTAAGATATAGTTTAGGATATCTTTTGTCACCGGTCCAGAGAGAAACATGAAGACAAATTTAAATTACCCAGATGTCATACAATACCATTGACATGGGGATAGACTAGATGACATATCATACGTTCTTATCGAAGAATACGTTTTGGACTGTAAAATTGTTTATTGACACTGGCAGAATGTGTTAATTGTACACTTGCCATATATAAAAAGAAAAAAATGGTTTATAAACGGTCGAACGTTAAAAACTTGAATTCTAAAGCTGATTAGTATTTATCGCTCGAAGTCTTAAAGGTTCATTAGTGTTCACTCGGTGCTCGAGCCTCGAGAGCTCAGCGCTTTTCACAACACTATCTTTGGGCATGTGGAAAACGTATCGAGCCCAGTTCCATTTCACCTCAGTGCCTTTTTGAAAGGCATTAGTAGTTTGTGTTTGGACCTTAGTATTTTTTAATGTGGTCTGTAAGTCTGACTTCCCCGCTGACAAACCCCCACTTGGAATTTATGTGCGTTTGTATTTCGCATCACTAAATCTGCCAAATTCATTGCTTTACCAAAATATCTTTAGCCTTGGAAAATACGTGGTATATTTGCGTTTCCTGATGTGTAAGTTACATTGTATAGCATATAAGGAAAACTGTTATTACGTATTACATTATTATCATGCACTAAAGTATATGATTTAATTTAGCACCTGCTAAATAAAACTAGTTACCTAATACGAGTACTTATGTCAAATGTAAACGAACCCTATACGTGGATATTTGTGTCAATATTGACTTAAATCTGTTAGGTATCATAATCGATGCAAATAAATCATCCTTCACCCAATAAAAATATCGGATTTATAAAAAGATAACTTTTCACGAAAGTCGTTTGAAGTCTGTTTCAAATGAACCCCTTAGGTGAAACCTTTCTTTTTTAAATAGGAAAAGGTAGCAGACGAGCATACAGTCGAAGCACCTGATAGTAAGTGGAAACTGTCGCCCATGGAAATACGCGTACATGCCAACTTCAGTCCAGATTGACAAACGTTGGCACGACCCCACATACGCTGCCTTCCTTTGAAGATGTAGGAATGGATTTGAAGAAAGGGTTGGGGAATGGGCTCTGGTATATTTCACTCACTACCGAATCGTTGTATATTGAGAAATGTGGTACATTTCAAGGCAGTCTTCTGTGTCCGGTGACTGTTGGATTGCAACGCGCATCCTCCCCCTCCTACATTATTAACAATAAGAGGTCACGAAAGTAACAACATTCTGACATGTTTATGGTTTATTGAAATTTGATATTTCAAGTTCAGTCAATTGCCGTAATCTATTTCTCTCTATTTATTTCAATTCTGACGGAGGCGCGAGCTGTCATTGATCATTAAATTCACTAATTTACCCGTGGATTGAGCAATTCACTCAATCAATCACATTCAACCTCAAATAGTTACCACTGAATGATTAAAAATTAATAAGGCATGAGAAGTGCGATTAGCGCCTTGATTACTTTTATTTTATGGAACTGTGAGTTATACTACTCCACAAAATAAATATTTTAATGAACCAAAGAAAAGTTAATTAATGAGTAACGTATAATTAACAACGTATAACTGTACATATGTTGAAATAAATATTTTTAGTTTGAGTTTTAAAATAGTAATTACATTTTATTAAATTACCTAGTATTAATGTGAACACAAATCCGCCTTGTATTGTAAGGTGATATTATTCAGACATTTACCTACGTGGTTTATCTTCAAACAAATACGAACATTACTTACAAATAGAATTATCACCTTTTCAACACGTGAACATGTTTATTAATACTGTTTTGTTATGAAGATTAGTTTAACCTTCTATAAACCTAGGTAAATTTAAAACCCACTCTCACTGCTCTCATAGGTGATTTAGAATCGCTAAAAGTTCACAGAGATGTTGCTTCTCTGTGTCTTTACCGCTTGTATATGTAATGTTATGAAGAGCTGTTCAATTTAATACCAACTTCGGGGTTTTTACCACCACACACCTCGTCATCGTAATGCCGGTCATCCGTCCTTAGGTGCTGCTGATAAGGTGCTGCAAAATGTATTTTTTGTTAAATAAAACTTTAAAAATGTTCACGTCAATGAACTCAGAATCATCAACAGTTACCATGGTTTCAAGCTTCAGAAATGGTTTGGACAACACTATCTTTGTATTTAAAAGGAATATTTTCAAATTCATTAGAAAGTTATGTAGATATTTAAACGTTGTGTCACTGTCACTATATTCTTTGGTGTGCAATAACTTAATTACTTACTTGAGAATATTTATTACTGTATTAGAAACTTCATCAATATAGTAGCTCGGTCCTTTTCTAATTTGTGATCTCTGAGCTCTGTTATTTTGATTTCGCGGATAGATTTTTTGTATGTTGGGTTATTTAAATGTATTCCTATTTTTTATTTATTATTATTATTTATCTGAAAAATACTCTTTTTAATATTGGGTAGAAATTCACAAGCGGTTTTAAAATTGACAATGTTGTAAGCCGTATGACTAAGTACTCGTGTTACGAAGTCAAGGAAAACGAAATTATGCGAAATCCCATGTCGTGACAACCAACCTGTCTGACAGGTAAAAATTTAATGAATCATTGGATTGAATGAACAATGAACAAATTATTTATTTATACCATACCATCTGACTATTTTCCTCCACTGCTGAATATGGGCCTCTCCCAAGCCTCGACACCACACATGGTCTTTCGCTCTTGTCATACAACCACTACCGGCGAACTTCTTCAAATCGTCGGTCCACATGGCCCGAGGACGTCCCACAGTGTGCTTTTCGGCACGTGGCCTCCATTCGACGACTCATCTCCCTCATCGGTTATCGGTTCTGCAACAGATATGGCCTGCCCACTGCTGATATTTGAGCTATGTCGGCAACTTTAGTTTTTAGTCTAACTTTTTAGTCTAACGGATTTTGTACAACAAAGAGACTCCGACTGTAGTTCAGAGTATGTATAAAATGTATACACATACTTACATACTTAATTGAGAATGGTAATAATAAAAAGATAATAATTCAATTCGGGTTCGGAGCAAACCACAGCTGTGCGCAGAACCCACTTGTCCCAATGTAATATTTCCCAACTCAAATGAATTTCAACCGCTTTCAGCAATAAAAAAGCCATTCGATTAATGAAATGCTGGAAGATATTTTTTTAAAATCCACGGCGATGGAATGAGTAGAGGGAAGTTAAAAAGGGAATATAAAAATAAAACGTGTCATGTTCCCTAAAACAGAAGCCACGTGTGTCGGCAATGAGCGATAGTCATTAGTGCTTCTTATTCATCTATCTATACAGATGGGATTTTCGTACATTCCATCCGTGTTCATTTCTTCACACCACGATCATTCACAATATTTTTTCAAATACTGATTTTTGAATTTTGTATTTGATTTTTAGTACGTACTTATTCACGAATCTACAAGGGTGACCATATTCATTTACCACTATACTCTGTTCGCGTTAAGAATGCAGTGAATCTGATTATTTTACCTCGACTACTATCTGTTCGCGTTAAGACAGATAGTTTAATTATTTATCGTTTAATAAAACATATAAAAGGGAACCAAATGAACGGTAAATGAACATGCGTTCTTAACGCGAACAGATAGTAGTCGAGGTAAAATAATCAGATTCACTGCATTCTTAACGCGAACAGAGTATAGGCGTCTCCTGGTCTTCCTATAAAAAGTCTTCCCGTGTCATTTGTTTTATAAAAGCTATTAATTACAGCAACAAATATTTACTTTCTCCAAGCCATAAAAAGTCAGACAGAGATAAAAATCTATCCCAGTTACAAGTAGAACACTACTCATATGCTTTTTATTTCATCACGTTCGCGCTATTCTCAATTGCGTCATGCCTCGCGGAGATACATCATATTCCTTAACCTAAAGGAAATAGAATGGATTAGAACCCTTCCATTTAACCCCAGCTCCTATCGGATTACAGTAAAGCACATCTATTCTGATCTCGGACGCTAACAGAATTAACGAAAGCACAGTCTACGGAGAAAGCAGTATGAAGTCTTTTAAAATTAACAATCAATCGCACGCTCTACGTAGCTTAGCGTTTACGTACCTATGGCTGCAAAATATTGTTTATACGTACATTCGACACTGATTTTTGCGTAGACTGTGACATAGGGTACTTCATTCTACATAGGGTTTTCATTGACAAAGGGCACTTGTTACATCCCTACATCCCTTTAATCGAACAAGAAAACCAACAAATTAGTTACGTAATCACATGACTTTAGATATTATGTAATCGACGTAGATGCATAGGATAACGTCCAACATTAAAAACGGATTATATCTCTGATTTTTAATATATGTATATTGTGTATATATAAAGGGGGGTATACATACAGCCCATATAACGATAAGCAGCTTCCCTCGCCCACGGATACCTGTAAAATCAGAGGATCTGTGGGTGCGCGCCGACTTTCCGTATCCGACATTCCTGAAGATCCCTGTTACGTAGCACAGAGTGACCTCAGGCGTTACTTCATTTCATAATCTGCGGGTTCACGCTATGAAGCGGTTTGTGGTCCACACAGTGAGAGATGCTTTTCAGAGTACTGTATAGGTAGAACGCAGAGGTACGCAACGTCTCTCTGGACGCTGAGATTTATAATTGATTATTTTAGATTGACTTCGAGATCTTTTTTGTATTTATATAACCAAAGTTGACAAATAGGAAGTAAGTAAGTGGCAAATGAAAAGAAAAACTGCATATTGTGACTGTACTTATATAATTTAGCGGAAGATTTTGCTCTAAATGTGAATTTTGTTGGGGCCTATTGAATATGGTATTAAAATGCGGCATATCAGTTCGCTTGTCGAGATTCCATGTAATCAAAATCCTTTATTTAATCACTCTTATAAATAAAAGAAAACTGAATAAGTCATGATTGATTTTTTTCTGATCGTAATAAGTCTTTGTCTCGCTTCTGCTGGATATAGGCCTCTCCCAAAAAGTATAGTGGAGGGACTTTTAGAACATAAAACGAGATTAATTGAATCTTCCGGGCTACTTGGCCGAGGTCTGCTGGAATTTCTTCTCTTTCTTCCAAACGTTTCGTCAACAACTGCGGTTGACATCTTCAGTGGCGACTGCGTTCACTTTCGGAGAGATGTTATCTCTTCGGCTTCTCGAGCGCAACTGACTCGACGACTGTGGCGCACCGGTATTTATAGTGGGCGAGGGTAGTTGTGATTGTGTGTGTACCGACGCATCGATATTTATAGTGGGCGAGGGTAGTTGTGATTGTGTGTGTACCGAGTCCGTTTTTGTCCCCCCCTCTCGTCTCTCTTCCCCGTGAGCTTGATGTCTTCGGAGTGCTGGATACCAGATATTACGGAGTCTTAGATTCTCTTCTTTTTTGTTAAAATTGTTGGGATGCTTGTAGATTTCAATAGCTTCCCTATTGAGACGGGAATAATAATGATTCCCAGTTGACAAGATCTTTGTGTCCCCGAAGCAGATTTCGTGGTCCCCATCCGACAAGGCATGTTTAGCTACGGCCGACTTCTCAGTCTCTCCTCTTCGACAATTGCCTTTATGTTCTTTAATGCGGGTATCTTTTGCAGCACGTAACGTACATAAACTAAGAATGAGTGTGATATTTGTAACAAAACCCGTTTTAAATATTAGGGTTTACTAAACAAAAACCTGACATTGCTTTCAAATAGATCGGTACTGTGAAGGTCTTATATATCACATTCTTCCACACTTCTTTTTAAATATAGTCCTTTAAATACGTTGGAAGACGGCGAACTCTTTACAGACGACACGGCCTTTGAGTTCCTCAATGTTCCGGAATTGAATCAGAGTCTTTGTCTGGATCACTATTTATTGGCCTTCTCTCTAATGATAGTTCTCCACTGACTTTGTCTCCAGTTTCTGAGGTTTGAGTATTTCTAACACCCGCTGGTGCTAGATGTGTAGTGGAGACCACTGCTTCTCTGCCGTTTCCAAATCGTACCAGAGTATGGTGCGGGTTGGCCTCTAGCATTTCTGCTTCTTCTACTAACGGATCGTATGTACTGTGTCTGAGAAGACTGAGAAAATAATATATATCGCGACACAAGCATCTCACTTGAGTGTGTTTACATTCAACGTTTAACTAATATTGAAAACATAAGTCACTACGTAAGATATATAATATCTACTTGTGTATATATGGGAGGCTTTCTGCTCGCTGAAAACGTATAGCATATTGCAATTGGTTCTGACTCTTTCTCGCTTATGATGAACGTGTTAAAGTTTCAATTCTCGTTCATACATTTTGAAATATTTCGTTTTAGCGAAAAAATTCAACATCTACGGTAATAACTATTTATGCATGTGTAACGTTGTTCGGTCTTTGGACAAGCTTCCATTATGTATATTCTTTTGACGTAGGATAAATAGCACCATCTCTTATAAAAACGTCTTCTTTTATCCATTTTTCACGAGGATAAACAACACAATGGAAAAATAATGACTAGGATTCTCCATAGCATTTCAGTCGTCGTTCATTTTGGTAAAAAACTTTAATGTTCTGAATCAATATTGTTCAGAATTTACAAACATGGAAACTATTTTTCTTTTTGAGTTTAACAATCTCGTTTTATAGTGAAGTGTAGGCTTTCTCGGCCGGTGTCCATATTAATTGAATCTTCCGGGCTACTTGGCCCAGGTCTTCTGGAAGCTCTTCTCTTTCTTCCAAACGTTTCGTCAACAACGCAATGCAAAAATAAATGCAATGCAAAGCTTTAATGCAAAAGTTAAATCAAGTAAATTTTTTGTATGTAGAGATAATTAATTTAGACATTTCAATACATATCTGCCAAATGCACGCTAAACGAAGTAAGCGTTTCTGAAAACAGCTTCACCTTCTATAGTTATCCAAGGGTTCCTAAATAATACTTATATAATACTTATACTTATATACTGCCATTTATCAGGCTTATCGGGAACTAGATTTTCAATGCTATTTATAGCTTCAAGAAATTGATTTCATCTTCGGAGATTAATAACTCCAATAATGGTGTGTCATTAGAGAACTCCCGGGTAATGGAGGTCGGGGTGAATCACGATCTACCGATATCTCATTTATCTCCGACCCATCTAATGCGCACAAAGGAAAATTATAGTTTTATGTAAATGGGTAAATCCTATTGCGTAATGAATGAATCATCGACTACTTAACTGGTATGTTTTAACAACTGTATTTTGTGCTATGCGAAACACAGAATGGAGCTCAATGACCTAAAGTACCGTGAATACTTTTAGCATCGGCCATCGGCGACTTAGCGACTGCATCGAGGCTGTATCGCGGTTAAGCGACACTCGGCGTTCCATCGCGGCATTATAATCGCCCGTTTTTGCGATTGCATCGATACTGCACAACGATCAACTTGCCAGCGCTAGGCGAACAGGCGAATGGGGGGGGGGGGGGGGGGGGGGGAGGTGGGAATCATTTGATAGCAGTTAGAAATCGTGCGATCGTACTTATAAATACGCGGAGTTTGGCGTTCGACCGCTTCATCTAGTTACTCGAAAGCGACTAAATCACTGATCGGTGATGCTAAAAGTATTGAATGTCTGTGTGGTGTATACGGAAAGGACGAAGCTGTCGGAGCGGTAATAGTTTAGTTTAGAGCAAAACTCCAGATGTTTTTTATACTTTTAGACAAAATATCACTCAGATTGTACCCTGAAAAATGCAAAAGAGATCGCACACAATCTATCGCGTGCTTAACTTTTAAAATAATAATTAAATTATCATCGAAATCCGTAAGCGTTATTATTAAAATAGTTTTATTGATTTGGATTTGAACACTGTTAATTTATTATTAGCAGACGAAAATAGTTGCTTTTTTAATTTTTTATTAACATTGTCATTGAATAAATCGAATTAAATGGCTATGAATCGCTTCAGGGATTTTAGTACAATAGCTGTTAGTCACTATAAAAAATTACAGCTTCTTTTTATCCATTAGCAGTGAGGTAGATAAACTTGATGGCAATCAGCTACACAGTAAAAGAAACTATTATTGGTTATTAGTTTTTATTTACATTTTTTTTTATTAACATAACATTTCCGTTTACAATAAAACGTTCAAACATAGAAATTGAAGTAAACTTGAAAAGTATTTTGTTACATATTTTATTTATTTATTCCCAGACAATCTTTGGGATATGCATTATATGAAATGGTGGTGGGGTTGGGTAAATAAATGTAACAAAAATATAAGAATATAAAAAGAGCAACTGTAAGTAAATATTAAAATATAAACAATCTATATTTATGACTTATTATGCTCAATGTAGGTACTTTACATTGTACTCCATGTACTTTGGGGGAGCGTGCACGCTGCATTCCCACAGCCGCTGGGCACACTCGACTGGCCACATTACCTATCATTACAATGAAATTTTAATTCAACATCTGCTGGGAACCATTCATTGTGGTGCCCTTCATAACTCTGTGCTGTTCATTTGTGGCCGTCTCCACTCTCCTGTAATTTATCGAGCTTGTTAACTTAGTTTAACTTAGTTTCGTTCACGTCCGATATATCGACACGAACGATATACCTGTATGTCTCGAAAACTATATTGATATCACGAAAAAATTATCGAATAATAAGATTTTGATGACAGATACTTCTAGATCAAAAGTAAAATTTTACGATTTTAGATACTCGGAGGTACCCAATGTATAGAGCTTCGACCGAAGGAAAGTCAGAGTCAGGGTTATTACAGCACTTCGTTCGTTCTAACTTCGGTCCGGCCCGAAATTTCGGATATGTAAAATTTCCGATGTGTAAAATTTCGGATGTGTAATTTAAGTTCCATAACACTTTTATGCGCATTTTGAGCCTAATAGAAATTACTTAATTTGTTCGGGCTAAAAGATCGATTATAAATACAATAGTGAAAAGAACATTTTCATTGTCTACAGGGCCTTCGCGTGACAACAATTATCGGTTCATTTGGAACATGCTTGGGTGCCTGGCTGAAGGTGTTCTCGGTGCCACAGAACATGTTCTGGCTGGGATTCACGGGACAGACTGTGGTGGCCATCTCCCAGGTGTTCATCCTCAACGTGCCTCCACGACTAGCGGCTGTTTGGTTCGGAGCTGACCAGGTCTCTTTTGCGTGCAGTGTGGGCGTGTTTGGAAATCAGGTATGTATCTTTGATAGGGCTAAAGTTAAATGACATGACTTGAATCGCCATCAGATCTCCGATGGCTAGGCCCGCTGGTAGGGAGACTTTCTATTTTCTAGTACTATTCCATTAGTACTTCCCGTGGGCGCCGTAAAAGGGACTAAGTAATAATAATAACAAAGGGACTTCCATAAGGTCTGAGGAACTACATCACTTCTAAATGAGTGGCCTCGCCAGCGCGACGTTTTAAGGCCATACATTCCTCGTCCACGAGACAATGTGCATTAGAACTTATTAGAAGGCCCATGTACAGTTGTGGGTACTAGAAGGGCTGGTTGTGAAACCGATTTATCTCATCATTAATCTTAACCGACATATAGCCTGACACATTTTTTATGTCGAATTTTATTTTAATCGGTTAAAAAATGCGCCCCGTTTTAAGTTCAGCCGGTCTTAGTCGAGATGTAGTGAAATGTTGCCAAAATTCGCAAGTCGCGATCTCCGCAGAGGGTGTATTTCAACGAAATTTCCCTTATAGATTTGTAATATTTACTGTCACTAGATCTGCGTGGTAAATTTCCTTATAATTCCCTTATATGCACTGGCCTCCGCCCGTTGTCTGCAATTGGACATTAAAGGCCATATGTATACCGATTAATACTAACTCAAACATTAAAACGACACTTATAGTAATTGTAACCTGATGCTTTCTGCATAATTGCGTTACAACTGCCCATCAATCTTGCAGCACAACACTAATAGGTCACGTAGTACTGTAATGAAATGCCTTACAGATGTTAGAGCTAAATTGGCTCTCTCCTGGAAATAAGCCTGAAGTGCTCGTTTAAACGAGTAAACAATCAATTGTGTTGTAATCGAGCCGAGACATTATGGTAATCCTCAAAGCGGTCTAAGCAATTTTGTAATTGTATGACACGCTTCGTTTCTTAGATACAGTAATAACCTTATTTAGGTTCGGATTAGTTTATTTGGAATATAATTATTAAGATTTTCGTATTTTGTACACATATTTATATATTTAAACTTTATTGCACACTGATAAAACTTTATTGCACAATCATATGTGCAAATAACGGACTTAATGCCACAAGGCATTCTGTATCAGTCAGCCACCAGATTATACAGAAAAATGTTCGTAGATACAGTTTTAAATTACAAAATAAAAACACACAAATGGACTAAAACGTAATTTATATATTAAATGAGATTTAAAAATTGTGTTCATTAGTAATACTTAATATTGTGATGGGTCTTATCCTATAAGACCAGAACTTTGCACATCCTATTGCGATTACGAGTATTATATTTTATCGGAAAATCAAAAAACGATGCTTGTAAGATTAGTGTTACACTATTCACAAAAAGAATTAATGAAAAATCTTTTAGTGCAACAATTCTGCGAAATTAGATAAAAAATCACCTTTAAATTTAGCTTATACTAATATCTACTCCAATATTAATCGAAAATGGATCCCAAGAGATAATGGGGCTTTTAATGAAGCGGTTAGTTGGAACAGCGAGGTGAAAACTTTGCGGATCCCTCGTTAAGCATGCAAATGAGACTGGTTTGAACACGTTTTAGCAGGCTTTGTGTGTCCGTTTTGCATCACAAAGGTCTGATTTCCATTTTCTTCTTAAGGAAGAGCAGAGTCAGGTGACACACCTGGTGATAAGAAGATGATACCTTACGCCTGGTTGCATAATTTAGCGTCTATGCTGTTATCCGTACTGTTGATCTTCAAATGTCCAAATACAAGCAGAAGTCCTACTCTCATTGACATATAAGAAAATTCGGATAACAATGATGCGGATATTGTATCTATAAATTACTGCGAATTATTAAATTTTAATATTCCAATAGAATCACAAGCTATTATTTCTTCCTTAAAATCAGATTATTATTTAAAGTGTATGTGGTCAACAGAGCACCACAGAACTGTAAGTGCTTCCTACTACAGAGATATCCGATCCTTTCCCTGAATACACAATCTCACCATCAAAATGTTTGGTGGTAAGTCAGGTTCTAAGCTTTGATTTTTATTCTCGTGTGGGGTATATTCGCCTATCTGTCACAAAGTGTTTTATGCGTATACAGGGATGCGTCATGTAGGAGTAGAACGTAGGATGTTTAATATTGCTACGACGTCCACCCACTCCTCTTTATACTAACCGCCGGATCATACGACGTATATATTTTCATTAGGTTATTTCTATATAAGAGTAATTTATAGAGAACCTTTGATTTTAAAATCATATTATAGACTTTGCTTGATCTTTTACTGACAAAAAGAACTTATCGCTTTCAAGCAAAAAATCGACTGACACTTGCTGATCAAAGCAAATAATTTTTGATTCAATTTTACACAGAATGCTTAATTGTAGATTTAAGAATCTGGATTCTTATAACTTTTAAAACTTTCGCTATTCTCACATAACTGTAACCAGCCCTTTTATTAATTACTAAATTAATTAATTGAGGATGTGGGCTTCCTCATGCACATTGTCTCGTGCATGAGGTCTTAAAAAAAACTGCACATTGCACATTGGCGAGTCCACTCTTTTAGAGATGGTGTAGTTCCGCAGATATGCAGCATCACGTACATGTTTCACTAGTGTTTACGCGATAACGTGTTTTATTTAAACATAATTCACCAATTGACCGCATAAATACAGATGTACTTAGACCTACAGTGACCTTTTGCATTCTGAGTTACAACTGTTCTCTGTGTTCTTTTCAATAAGCACATTTCAATTTGAACATAACATTTCAAAACGATTATTAACATTTGCAATACAGTTAAATGCTGGGGATCATCCATAAATTATGTCACACGTTAAGGAGAGGGGGGGGGGGGGTCAACAAAGTGTGACATCGTGTGACAAGGGGGAACGGACGAGTCATAAGCTTCGTGACGTCACATGTATAAATCTATAGTATTAAAACTAAACTTCAACTTTAACAAAAAACTTTAAAATATTACCAACTCTATCATTATTATTATAAGGTTGTTTATTATTATAAAATATGTGACGTCACACCAGGGGTGGGGAGGTCACACAAATGTGATACCTGTGACAAGGACGGGGGAGGGGGGGGGGGGGGACTCCAGAAATCATGAAATTCGTGTGACGTAATTTATGGATGGCCCCCTGTATCACGTAACATACCAACTTTTTTTTAAAAAAGTGTCTGTTCTTCTGCCATTTTGTAAATATATAATTTCAAATTCAATTTTTAGTTTGCCATTATCATTTCATTTATTTTATTTACACTTCATTGCACAATACCGTACAAAAGGCGAGCTTAATGTCTTAAAGCATTCTTTACCAGCCAACCTTTGGGTTGATCAGAGAGGTTCAATTGGGACATATACGTCATTATTACATATACTTTATTACATATACGTACGTACAAATTTACACACATACATATATACATAAGAATAAATATAATACTTACTACGTATATCTACATAATCAATGAATACATTATGTTAGGTACATAAGTTATATTAAGAGAAACAAAAAAAAAAACATGTTTTTGAAAAGCTTTCAATGAAACGCATAAAGGACGCGTCCAAAAATGGCCAACTGAAGCGAAAAGACAAAAATCAATTACATTTTTGCCTGGCTTTTAATTGATAATATTGTGATAATACAGGTTAAAACAATGAAAAATTAGCCTTTTTAAGGTGTACCTATGTCATTTAAAGCTTTCATCGGGTCCAATCGGGCCATTGTTCTTTTAGCAGTGAATGCTAGACTTGTGTTTTAATGGGACTGAATTTGACCAAGTTTAGATAACCCCAAATCAAACATTATTCATTATTAAACATTATTCAAAACACCTACTTTTATGTATGAACACCAAAAATAATAAAACCTTCGAACGTATCCAGGTAAAAGTACCTACCCATCGTAAAAGAGCGGCCATAAGCGGACATATTTATGCATTCCAGCCAAGAGCTGGTCGCTGCCGATAAGGGTCTCCATGAATTATAGCCTCCTGCACCGTAATAGGTCTCGAGCAAATTTTCCTTCATCGCAAATTTTCGCCTTCCTAGTACCTTAGTTTCGTCGATAACAGGAGACCTCATTCTCGTCTTATAGAATATTATTATAGCTATTGTTGACGATTTCCTTCGTGTGGTTTTAATTGCGTTTAATTATCGCGCGGTAAGAACAACACTTATAATAGAATATTGATATCAGAAAACATTTAAAATATCTTTATTTTAGCCCCCCCTTGAAACAATTTTGAAAAAACCGGTACAAGTTAAACACATGTTTAATTACATATTTCTGTTGTAGAATATTTATAAAAACTTTCAAGTTAATAAATAGGTTCATCAAATATTTTATCCGTGCAAACTTTGACTACTCGTTTCACTCATTGAGGGTTGAATTTTGAGAAATTAGTAAGCTTAGTAAGTTTTTACGTCATAAAATAAATTGCTGTTCAAATTTCATCTTCGTATGTTCAGCGGTTTCGACTTGACGTTGATGAGTCAGACAGTCAGGACATTTTGATCTATGTGTACTCGGATGTACAGATTGAGAATATACAATACGTATATTTGAAAAAAAAATCAGTGTTGTATGGTATATCAATGTTATATTGAAAGAATTGTATGATTATTTACAAAAATATTAATGAAGCATGAAAATGGAAAAGTCTGAAATGTCTCAGAGCTTTTGAGATGTGAAGCTACTGATTGCTCCGTATCAATTGAACTGGGGAGAATTTTAATGAGAAACGTCTAGATAACGATCGGGAACTTTTTGCAAACACAGACTGCGTTCCCAATCAAAGTTAAGGTCCATCTATGTATAATCTATAAACGGAGAAGGTTTAAAGCCAAATTATTTTTGTGTTAAAATTATTTTCAATAGCTTTAGAAATGCATTCATTTCTGTAACGAAATTTATAAGATTCTACGATATTTATTAAAAATTTTCCTAAACTCAATACTAAATGCCGACTTCCAATCATATTTATACGCTACTTACGGAACAATATTGTTTTCTTACGACAAATTTGTAGGTAAAAGCTCATAGTACCTATTACCTACTTGAGTTATTCATTTGGACTTTACAACTGATAACTGTACATAATTAAAAGTATTTATAGATACATTACGAAAACATTGGCCATCGGCTAATCCGGAAACACACGAACGCATCATCCACGTCTATGCAATACAGTAATAAAGTGTTAGAGTAAAGTATTGTAATTAGAGGAACGGTAATTTATAGACGTGGATGACGCATTCGGGTGTTTCCGGATTAGCCGATGGCCAATGTTTTTGTAATGTATCAGTACATGTGGTGTGAATTAGTCCCACAGTGTGATAGTGTCACTCGGAAACGTTTATCCAATTTGAACCGAGGTCTGGGGGTCCGGTGCGGACGATGCATTTTATACCGCTCCAATCTGATTCATTATAATATGCATTCACTTTAATATGGAAGGGGAGAGTGCACGCTGTATTCCCGCAGCCTCTGGGCGCGCTCGACTGGCCACTTTATTACTCTCTTACAGAAGACTACTTTGAAATGTACTGCATTTCCCACTTTACACTATTACCGCAATGTATATACGTGATTGGGCACTGAGTGAGATATGCTAGAGCCCATTCCCATCCCACCCTATCTTACCCCTCACCATTTTCCCAACCGATTTCCAAATCCATTACTACACCTGTAAAGGTAGATAGTGCATCCGGGGGCATGCCAAAGTTTGTTATTCTGGACTGATATAGGCACGTATCGCGGATGTCTATGGGCGACAGTATCCACTTACCATCAGGTGGACTGTATGCTAGACTGCCGCCTTTTTCCCGTACAAAGATGAGCACAGATAAAGATCTCTTTAGTTAATTTTAATGATTGTTTATTCGATAACACACAAGTTTCTTTCGGTAATGTAGGAGGCGATATTTTTGTAATTTTCGGTAATGTAGGAGGCGATATTTTTATCTCATTTATTCATTGTTCAATCGATTCTCGTGTGAATCACTATGAAACAAACAAATAGGATAAAGCTAAACTGGATTACTTAGTTTATATTTGAATGTTCGGGTCAATCCACAATTAACTCCCAAAATTGAAAATCCCTAGAAAATATACCTACTCAGATTTCCTTTTTTTTTAAATTCCTAAACGGTCTTTTGTTTATATTGCTTTTAGGCCAAATTCAACCCCCAATGTACAGTACTTAAATTACCCCACATCCTTAAATTCTTTGCATTAGCTTTGAATTGAATAAATATTTAATTCAAAACATATCTCCCTCTGCAGCAAACTCTTCTGAAACCAATTCGGTGTTCTGAATACATTTTGCAATATAAATGTAGAATTTCAACTAGGAAGTGCAGCCAAAATGGGAGTGCGATGAAATATCTCCGTTCAAATAAATCAACTCCTGTTCACCGGACTCCGTTCGCTGAACAAAAAAGACACTGGAAAACTAAACGGAAATTCATTGCTGGCAACTTTTATCTAGCAAAAAGCGTGAAACTAAACGTTCCAGCGTTCGTTTCGTTTGACTACGGAATATGTTTATGTATGAGTCGCATAATATACTAAATATTTATTGTATCTGCTATATTCTCTCTGTACTAGTGTGTCCATTTTGTAGTAAATTAAATCAATATCGCTTCCATGAAAACGTTAATCTCGTAAATTTCTACCTGTTAAAGCCAAATGAATATTTGTTCTGTAAAACATACATAGTTAGGTATATTAATCTCAATAAATCAGTCTCAATCAATAATCTCATGTTTTTTATAGAAATAAGGTGGCTGAAGAGCAAATCATTCACCTGGTGGCAAGTGGAGATTGTCGCCCATAGACATCCGCGATATATGCCATCATAACGAGTAGTCCAGAATGACAAATGTTGACAAAGAATGCGCCACGGATTTTATACGATTTCCTATGAGGTAGGTAGGTGAGTAGTCTGACCATGTGGCGCCGGATAGCTTTAGTACCCACTAAACGGCGACTAAAGGATAACAAAGCCGCTACCACAAGTCCTGTACAACTACCGTATTTAAAACCCGAGACCCAAAACTGAGTCTTTATTTATTTATTAAAGTAATCTACAGCCGTTTTTGTAACTTATTTAACAAATATGTTGCTAGTATTGATGGCCAAATACAGATTACACTGACATTATACTGAGTCTTGGGTCAACCATTGTGAGACTTTGGAAAAAGTATATTGATGACATCTTCAGCATCACCAATGGCAGGAAGTGGAGCAATATATCAGACACCTTAATTTCATTCATTCAAAAATGCCGTTCACATATGAAATGGAAAAAAAAAAACAGAACTTTGGCTTTCTTAGGTGTCAATTTAACGGTTGGAGAAGACGGTTCCTTAACCCACACTGTTTATAGAAAGTCAACACACACCGACAGATACCTGCATGCCTCCTTAAATCATCATCCTTGACACCTGCAATCTATCGTTGCCACATTAACCAATAGAGTAGTACTCAGTTCAGTAGTACCACATATTCAGTAGGTACTCAAACGAAATGGGTACAAAGCTAGTGGAAGGCAACCAAGGCGTAATCGGAGGGAGAAACATCCTGAGGTTAACAGACAGCCAGCATTTATGCCATACATGAAGGGAGTGACGGACAAAGTTGGAACAGTATTGAGAAAATACTCAAATAAGACTGTATATACTCCGTCCTCCAAACAAAGGGAAAATCTACGCACACCCAAGGATGTTTTACGTTACCAGACGCCAGGTGTCTATAAGATAAACTGTAGCTATGGTAGTTCCTATAGGTTATAGGCCAAACTAAGTGTACAGTTGCAAAAAGGGTCAAGGAATATATGGCAGCTGTAAGAAACCGCCAAACTAGTAAATCAGCAATAGCCGAGAACACATTCTCAACGCTGGAATTAATCACTGGATAGAACTCTGCACTCCCAAATTCCTCTCCACTGAACGTCACTGTTATCCCAGGATTGTACTACTCGAAGCGATTGAAATTAAGAAAAATAAAAACTTCAATTGGGGAGGTGGATATAAACTGTCGTCGACGTAGAATCCAGTGATTAGTAAATTTAACCATGCGATTTACCATGGAATACCTCCGCAGACATTGTTAGTGTAGTGCGTTACAGCCTCTCCAAATGTGAAGATCAAATGTGGGTAGTTGATAAAACTGCTCACAGCTCCCATCCTGGACTACCCGCCTCTTCAGTCAACTTGTGACCACGGCTTGTACACCAGCCGTGGTCATAAGTGCCGAAATGTGCCGAAAGGTCGAATAGGAATAAAAGGTAAACAAATACCTTTATTATACGCGTTCAGATCCGATTTAGAATATAAAATGTATACAAAACGCGAAATTTCAAAATGTTATATGATTTTTTTAATCTACAAAAAAGGACAGTACTTCGAGCGTAGAAAAATTGGGACACAACACGTAACCCAGATTCACAACGCTCTGTTCGAAATCATACTTTAAATTAATATACGATATCTCACCTATGCTCGTGACACAGAGCCACATAAATCTCGTATAACGACCCTTTGTCGCTTAGACATTAAAACATTGAATACAATGATTAATGGTTTAACGCTTACGTGACGACTGAAAACATCTGCTGTATGGAAAAATCACGTATCAAACACTTTTCACTCCATTAAAGATTTTACGGAGCACGGGAGTTTTTGACTTGTGAGTTCTGCTTCACGTCGAAGTTTGTGTGGTACACGATGCGAGAAATCTGTACTTCATTATAAATGTTTTAATAATGGCTACCAGTTAAGACTATTAATTTCAAAATACAAAATGAATAATCAGCAACACGCTAATATACCTACATTTATAATTGTATTTATTTATACATTTGTTGACTGTAATACGAGTACATACAAAAATATGGTCAAAGGCAGCGTAACAGGACCGATAATCTCACTTATTCCTATATCAATATTAAAAAAGTTCGAGGATTGAGACACAGCAAATGACAGATATAAATGAGAAGATAAGATAAATGATGTTAATGATGTCAAATACATAATTTAAGATGGAAACAGACTGAATTGACGTGACGTTCGAACGTGTGTGACGGCGCGCCGGCAACTTGAACACATCAATTTCCATATTGATCAATTCCAATTTCCATAGCCCATTCTAAGACCGCGCTTAGCTTATTCTTAGACCATGTTGTTCTAAACTAACCTCTGTGTAGACTGCATAAGGTGCTATGAAACACGAGTGTGACTACTTCTTTTTATTCGGACTGTACTTATTTCGAACACACTTGGCTCAAAATACACGCCATTCGACGTAAATCAAGTACATTTGAGATCTTATTTTCACACAGTCCTTCACTACTTAAACGGGTTTTATCTACTAAACAGGGTATGTTTACCTTTTTTATTTTACTCGACTGTTCGGGTGAGTTGCACCAACCATGGTCATAACCTGTTCAGTGTATTTCCATAAAATTACAATGGAACTGAAGCGTTCTGATCGTCGTCGTGTAATATACGTAGCGTCATTTAGGTAAGGTCCTGTGTTTCCAGCTTAAACTTCATTATGTGTTAGCTTAATCCCAAGTTATTCAAACATACAGCGAATAAACGGCACAGACTTAAAAATGTCACTTCTAAAATTAACAAGGGATTTTAAATCAAGAAAATAAATACGCAATTGTTTTAAGAAATAAACATCTCGCGTCTTCGGAAAAGCGGGAAATAGGATCTGGCTAATAAATTACAAACCCAGTGCGCTACAACAACGCGAAGACAATTTCCTTGTTCGAGGAAACTGAAACCGCATTTCAGAGAGTTAGACGCTTGAGAAGCGATATTTAAAATTATACTTTATACTTTAATTTCTATAAATATAGGGCGAAGTTTGTCTGTTAGCACTAATTCTAAATTTCTTATACCACTGGTCAAATTTCTTATGACTTGTATTTACTATTACTAAAAAAATTCAGTGAATTTACTAAGGGCATTTAATAAAAAAAAATTCGGATGAAATCTGTATTCCATGATATTTGCAAGGACAGTTGATATTGTTGGCGATTTTTCAGATAAAATCTGGTTAATGAGGCAAAACCGGGAACAAATGGAAATAAATAAAATTGCGGTAACTAAAATAGAATTTTAACACTGTCTTTTTTAAACCCGCTTTAAGACAATTGGCAAACATACATTTTATTATTTAAATTGTCATGAAAAATTGTTTCAGACAATAAAAATGATAAATTAAGATAACAGTGGGTGCGTAGGTAAGTCGTTTTACTACGCCTAAACTATTTAATTATTTAGACATACTCATATATTGCATATTAAAGTTATTGTTATGGGATCCGTAAATCACGTTTTGGAAGGTTTTTGTTATTTTTTTTATATAGTGAAAAGTAAATCCGCGATACATGCCAATATCAGTCCAGAAAAACAAATGCCGGCACGCCCCCGGATGCGCTGCCTACCTTTGCAGATTAAGTAACGGATTGGGAGAAAGGGTTGAGAAAATAGGGAGGGATAGGATGGGAAGGGAATGGGCTCTAGCACATCTCACTCACTACCGAAACACGTACATTGGGGAAATACGATAAAGTAGGAAATGCGGTGGATTACAAGGTAGTCTTCTATGAGAGGGTCAACGTGGCCAGTCGAATGCGCCCAGCGGCCGTGGGAATGCATCGTGCACTCTCCCCCTACAATGTAAAATCATTATCCGTAGGATATGTACGAGTATTACGGAGATAGATAGATCTTTGACTATCCTTTCTTGTTCCGTGCGCTATCCGTGGCTCAAGCGTGAGTACACATGCTGTTCGACACCGTCAAACTATACTCGAATACTACTATACTATACTATGTTAAGCTATACTATATTTTGTAGAACTATACTCGTATTTGCCACAAACAACAACTCCCTCTCTCTCTCTACACTTTTGTAGTTTACATACGGTACTTGCCGCTTCGGCGCGGGCCGTGACGAAATACAATCGGAGTAAACATGAGGGGGCTCAACGTTCCTGACATGGAACTTCAATTAATGGCTCGATCTAAAATTAACTTACGCCAAAATCACCCACCCAGCTTGCCTCCAGGTGGACTGTCAGCTCGTCGGCTATCTCTTTCCTGTAAAAAGTATAAATTAAAGTATTCTTTTGTGTAAGTAACAGCCTTGCTTGAATAACTCATCCCCATACTGTCACACTGATACATTACTGCTTAGCTAGTTTGTGGAAGTTTTATTCGCGACAGTATAAACGTGCCAAGCTAATCGGATATGGCTATTTTCTGATCAGAATGTTCAGACAAAAGTTAGAGCTTTACGGACACTATGTACCCAACAACATAATAATATCTTTATACACATTAAAATTTATTCTCATTGTGATTTTTTTCAAGATTTAAAAAAAAAAATCCGTAATTTTGGTACTACTTGGAACTAATTTTGGTACTATTTTAGAACCGATTTAGTTTAACCATGAACTTAACCCGAGATATAATACACCCAATCTATGTTATACTCGTACAATGTGCACTGCAGTTTGTCTCCCTTCCTTATATAACATAGTATAATGTACTGATGACAGTTTTGGGGTCTGATGGTGACTTACTTGAGATGTTGTAGTTTTTCCGAAATTCTAAAATCCTCGCAAAGATTTTTGAAATCCTTAAGTTATGTATAAAAGAAAATGTATATTGTTTGTTACAGTTGGGCGTAGCTCTAGGCTTCCTGCTGCCACCGATTTTGGTGCGAGCGCAGGGAACGACGGAGGAGATCGCTGGTGATTTCCAACTCATGTTCTACCTAGTCGCCGGTTTCACCAGTGTCCTGTTCGTGCTCATTCTGCTGTGTGAGTTATCACTATTGACGGTTACCATATCTTGAAAGCATACTTTATGTGACTTGGAGTTTCACAGATCATTTTTATTTCGGTATTCATTTCCTTACAACGTTACCTATCTCACAACTTTTGTTTTTATATAACTTTAGTCTGTCACTTAAACCATAATTATTTTTCTTGAGTCTTAGTGGAAAATATCTTAGGAAATAGTTTTATATTCATCTTTATTATATAAAACTATTAGTCGATTTGTCTGAACTCTGTATCCGCTATTTTTTCAATAAATAAATAAATGATACCGTCTTATTCTCTATTGCTCGATAGGTATAGGTAGTCTTTCCCGTGGTCCGGCAACCACACGCGATCTTCTATTCTTCTGATATAGCAACTACCAGCAGCATTCTTTATTATTCTTCTGATCTAGCCATTACCGGCAACATTCTTTATTATTCTTCTGATCTAGCCACTACCGGAAACATTCTTTATTATTTTTCTGATCTAGCCATTACCGGCAATATTCTTTATTATTCTTATGATCTAGCCACTACCGGCAACATTCTTTATTATTCTTCTGATCTAGCCATTACCGGCAACATTCTTCATTATTCTTCTGATCTAACCACCATCGTCAACATTCTTTAGAGCGTTATAGGCCTTATAAACATATAATATATAGAACGTTATAAATCGACTATAAATCCATTAATTGGGAATAAAAGAAACACTAAACCTTTCCAAGTAAATACACAATATTAAAAATCGCAACACAATTAGTTTTGTGACCGCGAGATTAGCTTTAACAAACAGATACCGTCATTAGCACTTTTACGGTACATTGCTGGACACAGACCACCTTATGCACGCAGGCTTACCGGGTGGGAGAGTCCATTCTTCTAGAGTTTATGTGCCTCTGGGCCTCAAGGCCTCAGGGCTTGTGGTAGCGGCTTTCTTATCCACGGCTTTGCTACGGGACGTGATGGGCTGGTGCTATTCCACTCTTAAACTTCGCGGCCAAAACAAACAGACACATGTTGACATTTGTTTAAGTGAGATAAAGATTCAATAATATTTGTTTACATTATAATTCATTATTATTTTACAGTCTTTAAGGCAGCGCCACCCTCACCTCCATCTGCCGCTGCGGACTTCGGAGCGAGCATCGACTCCAACTTCCTGAATTCCCTCAAGAAGCTACTCACCAACCGCAACTACGTGCTGTTACTCATCTCCTACGGACTCAACGTGGGTGTGTTCTATGCCATCTCGACGCTGCTCAATCAAGTTATATTGACTTATTACCCGGTAAGAATTTAATTCAGTTTTTATCGAGGCAGAAAGGTCTTTTGTGTTATAACCGTTATAACTAAGTGCTTTAAATAAGTTGTAACCATTATATGTATATCTATTTACATACTCGCTAAAACTTGACAGCATATTTTATTATTAATAAAATAATCATTTGTACACCCATCAAGTAGTAGAGTCAATATGATGATGATATGATGATACAAGATAACAGAGGCAAATTGAAAAAAAACCTGGGCCATTTGTCCGTTTGGTGTTGACCGGTTTTAGACTAGCATTGTCCCTAGTTTTGAAAAGCTGCACCACCTCTTAAACAGCGGATTCGTCAACTCGCTTGACCATACAACCCTCATGCACAAATGATGTGCACCCTTGTCCAGTAGAGGACGAAAAAGGGGGTTGGTTACTTTTTAACCATTATTAAGATGAACTTCTTCTTCAATAGCACTTACTTATTCATTGCTAGAGATAATTATGTCTCTTCGTTTTGGTTTCTCTCTGTTCTACTTGTGATAGGTCTATACGCATATGGGGCGGCACCTATGTTTTCCAACCATTCGATCTGGGTATCCCTTTCCATTTCTTCATGTCCGGGGTTTTTATAGCTGCTCCATCTTCATCTTTTTGCAGTGTTATATTACTTAAATATTTCCTTTTATAGCTCTAAATAACTGGACGAAGGCCTCGTTTTAGAGAGGAAAATTCTCGTAAAATTCATTTGCACTGACATGCCAATTGCAAATTAGACAGTGATAATATATGTATTTATGATAATTTAATAATCGCGTTTACATTTTCACAGTTTGCTTCTAATAACCAATGCTTTTGGAACTACTAATGAAATTTAATGTTTTATAGGTGCATTCCTTATACGAGTATTTTTGCTGTATCTCTGGAGATTGGATTTCTAGGGTGGTCTACTGAATTTTGTATTATTATTATTTTTTTAGATAGTTGTTGTATTTCTACATATAATTTTATACGATATCGCGATTCGTCGACTTCGTTTCGGCGCATAGTCCATCACGTGAGCCCAGTGCGATTTCATGGGTACACCAGTCCACTATAGTCTAGAGTATCACAGTGGAAGTCAATTCTAGGGGTATCTTTTCTCATTCGTGAAGTTGTGAATTCAAATTCCGGCCCTTAAATACAACTGAATTTCTATTTAACTTACGTATAATTTGCTCGGCGGTGAACGGAAACATCGTGAAGAAACCCATTTGGCCGGGAATAAAAAATACTTACCATTGTAGATTGTAAATTCTAGTACAAAGTGGACCAGAAAAATGTATCATTGATCAAAATGGAAATATTTGGAAGAGGCCTATATCCAAAAATGGTGCATCCATTGCTGGATGTAGGCTGTTAACCTGTCAAGTTATCTGACGTTTGACTTTCAATTACCTATTCTTTTTGATACTGGTGGCACTATTAGGCCAACCGCGCTTACCATAACATACCACCAGACCCTGTGTCTCTACCACTGGAAATAGGCCTCTTCCGCGGCTCGCCACCGCATACGACCTTCGACTCGTCATCGAACCACCACCGGCGAACTTCTTCAAATCTTCGGTCCATCTGACCGGCAAGCTGCGCTTTCCATTACGTGGGCCCAATTCCCAATTCATCTATCGCAACGGTTATCGGTCCTGCGGCAAAAATGATGATGATCATGATTTTTAAATTCCAGGGAGCCAACGAAGACGCGGGTCGCATAGGTTTAATGATAGTGGTAGCTGGCATGGCTGGCTCAGTACTATGCGGGTTGGTGCTAGATAAGACCCACCGATTCAAGGAGACCACGCTTGCGGTGTACGCCGCCTCTGCCGTCGGCATGCTCATCTTCACATTCACGCTTGATTGCGGCATCATCGGTGTTGTTTATCTCAGCGCTGTTATCTTGGGGTGAGTAGGAGATTATATAAACATCTAGCGAGGTTATTTTTATAGTTACTCTCCCATACCCACAGGAGTCCTGGACAGGGGCAGGAGACTTTGGGAGGGTTGGGAAAACGGAGAAGGATAAGATGGGATGGGAATGTGCTCTGGCATATCTCACTCACTACCGAAACACGTACGAACATTGGAGAATAGGATAAAATGGGAAATCAGTACATTTCAAGGTAAAGCGGGCGCCACGACCAGGAAGAATTTCGGTCATTGATATGAGATCAGCCAAAATCGACCATTTCATACAAAATCTTTCTCCGTCCAGTTTTGGCTGACCTCATGTCAGCTCATGCTGAGCTCGCTTTAGACTTCTGTGAGAGAGGGTAACGAGTTGAGTCTAGGGCGCCCAGCGGCTGTTGCAGCGTGCACGCTTCCCTTCCCAAATCCTTCCGATTAGCGTCTTCTATCAGTCACTTTTACGTTCGTAAACGAATTATAATGAACAAGTTTCTTCTATAACGTTACTTTTCCTATTTTGAGTACGTTAAAAATGATCTGCAAATGTTAAGATGTTTATAATTATTTCAGCTTCTTCATGACAGGCTACTTGCCCGTTGGATTCGAGTTTGCCTCTGAAGTGACATACCCGGAACCGGAAGGGACCACATCTGGAATACTCAACGCTGTTGTGCAGGTACGAAAACTATTTTACAGGATGGATTGAAAAAAAACTGAGAGATTTTAAGTGAAAAGAAAAAGAAATGTTACCGCGACTGCCCTGCGTTCAGCTCAGCTTTAGCTGTATGTCTGTGATGACTACCGATGGCACACAGCGCTGATTTTCAGCTGGAACCCGTGACTGGATGTTCTATATATCTGTGAGGATATACCATAGTATCAGCTTATGTCTCTCCTGTCCTGGATATAGAGTCCTTTTTGAAAAGATCACCATCACACACGGTATCTTCTCATCTCATCTCATGCAGCCACTACCGGCGACTTTCTTCAAGTCGTCAGTCGACCTGGCCGGAGTGCATCCCACGCTACGTTTCCCTTTACGCGGTCTCTATTCGAGGCTAGTAACTGCCATTATACATTTAACACCACCCGGGGGATACATGAATGATACCATAACCAGCCCTTTTAAACTCTATTGCGCATGTGCAAGCCTCCCCATGCACATTCTCTTGTGTATGGGAGACATTTGGCTCGAAAACGGCACGGCATCTCGGGGTTGTGGTAGCCGCTTTGTTATCATTTAGTCGCCTTTTATGACACCCACGGGAGGAGATAGGATTGTGCTGTTCTAAAGCTACACGGTCAGTGGTACACCACACTTGTATGGTGCTGGGCGATAACTCCTCCTTGGGTAGCGCACCCCTAAAGCTGGCGCTGGCGTTATTTGCCCCTCTAAATTTATGCGATTTTATCAATTGTTTAAATTTTCATCGTTAATGTACAATTGTTTAGGTGTTCGGCATCGTGCTGACGCTCTTATACGAGTGGATGCTGGGCGCGGTGGGTGACCGCTGGTCGAACCTGACTCTGTGCGCGCTGCTGGCGCTCGGCACCGCCATCACGGCCGCCATACGCGCAGACCTGCGGCGACAAGCCGCACAGAATAAGGCTTAAATGGGAGATATCTACATGGGCTGCGGTTATACTGTCAATAAGAGACCCCTTAGAGCATCATTTCTGAACCTTTCTAGTGTCGCGAACCTCCGAAAAGACCAAAAATAATGTGTGAATAACTTCACAACCTCCTTACTAATATTTAAGTTCTAATATTATGTTATTTACCGTTTTATAAATCACTAATTCATTTTTATAAGGGTTTTTCGTACAATAAATGCTTAATTATTCTTGATCAACTGCTATTGAAGGGGTTTGAATTATTGAACCTAGAGGTTGGAAACCCGATATTCTAGACTCTAGACGATCAATTATATTTATGCAATTTTACGGATTTCGCAATGTTTTTGAGCGTTTAGGGACTGTATTGAAACTAGTTCAAGGCACGATTCAATAGTATTGAACAATTAAAAATATAGGTACAATAATGTCATTGCACAATATTATTGAAAATTTATTGTACAATACAATAGGTACAATAAATTAAGACGCTTAAGTAACATTAAGGGCCTTTCTCACCACCTCCTGATACTTTGTCAGAAAGTATGAGAAAGTCAATTATACTTTATCAAAAACATTTGCGGCGGCGAATTGGCGGATAATTTATCTATCAGATAGTAAACAGTTACTTTATCAATTTGAATAATAAAAGTGCCAAAATCAAAGTCAGCATACTTCACATACTTACTACAAATTAAATACCACAGAAATCTAAAAGCAATCTTTGTGAATAATACCGATCGGCCATCTTTGTTTTTCACGACCGGAGCCGAACGTTGAGAGATTGTGTTATTATAACGCACAGTTTGTTACACCAGCGTGATGGACTCTGGAAGTGTTTGGATTTTTTACCCCTTTTTACTCAGATCGCCAAAATAATAACGGAATACGAAGATGGCCGACCGACGCTATAATTTAATCAGTAGTAGGTAGTGTAACATGAAAATCTTCTACGTTGCTTGCTTAGACTACAGACGCGTTATCTATGAATATGAGGCGTCAGCGTGAGCGAATAACATGGCGGCTCAAGGTTATGCAAAGGTCTCTTTATATTTTCTCTAAGTTATTATTTTTCTGTGGTTCTGGTTGAAAAGTAGTACGTGTAACCAAAGGTTAAACTGTAGTTTGTGTAGATTTCTGCTTGATTACTAATAGATTTTTAAAATAATGAAGTATTTGGCAGGGTCTCGTGCAGGCAGACGCTTTTTGTGTGTTTTTTGTGAAATAAAGATAATAAATGTTTAATATTGTATAGTTTTCGATATTTACATTTGTTTTATAAAATTCCACTACCATTATTTTTATATGTTATTTATTTATAATTATTTTTATGGTATAGTATAGATATATATGTATATATGGTACCAATACGACGCAATGACGACAATAATTGTATGACTGTATTGTAATCGGTGTATTTCGCCAAATTTGTATTAGGATTTTGATGATAAATATTTTAATCTCAAATTTTATTGATATCTGTAATTGTATTTATTATATAGATGTTTTGTCGGATATACATAGTTTTGATGACAGTGAAAACTTCAATTACATCATATATAGAAAAGTAAAAATATGCAATGTAACATATACTCGTATGTAATAATAAAATACATATAATATATGTAATTTGTAGAATTATCTTTTAAGTGGTTGAAAATTGTATGTCGCAAGACTTTTGACTATTAAAGTCGCTGTGGAAATTGATATTAGGTGATCGGCACAACGCGTGCAGGTGTTCGAGTTTAGTTAGTTTTTGATTTATGTTTTAGATATACTTAGTTAAGTTAAACACTTAAGTTACTCCCGATTGTCTCGGAAAATTAGGACGTAAAATTTACTGACACCAATCGCGTCCCCGGCGACAGTATTTTTTATTTCTATAAATTATTTGGCCTAAACATTGTCGTGTTTAAGTATTGACAAACTGTAATGTTATAACTATGAGCTAACTGAATAAGGTGGTATACAACTCTAACTGGAAAGGAAAGAGGTTTGTTCTAAATTTGTTCCAATAGCTTGTATAATTAGTAACTAAAAACCTAATACAAAATTTGGATAAATGTCCATAAAATATAGTCTGTAAAGTGTCCGTAAAGTAAGGCGCACGCTCCAAGCGATGAAGAACGGGCACAATCGCCAGCCGGAAGCAACGGCAGTCAGACGGGGGGGGGGCGGGGGGGGGGGGGGGCGGGCAGTTGAGGCCCGGAACAAGAGGCAACACCCAGCAGGAGCACCCGCGCCCAAAGAGCGACGAACCAGAACTGCGGTGACCGGCGAGAATAGTAGGCCAATTCAACGTCGGAGTTTTGCTAGTCTGCTTGCGTTTATATTTTTTAAATCGCACTGGAGGCCGAGATGACAGGCGTCCAACTTTGTTCCAACCCTCCAATCTCATCTCCCCTCTCCCCTTCTCCCCGCGGCCCTCTAAATTCTTTTGTTTTTCTTGGCCGCCTAGATTTCTTCTTTCCACAGCGTGGCCACCTAGATTTAACACGACGGCATGGCCGACTAGATCCCTCGTCGCCGGCGTGGCCGCCTAGATTCCTTTTTCGTTGACGTAGCCTACTAGATTTCTCCTGGCGACCTCTCAGAATTTTTTTTTAACATGGACTTTTTCCAGCCAGTACTATATATTAATGAGAAGAGTAATGTTTGAGATACATAGACAAATATAATGAAATACAGATATAAAAATACAGAGGTTATAAAGAATGAGCTATTGGAACAAATGTTACAAGATATATAAAATATTAAAACATATATACATATAGCTTTAATGTGCGTATTTCATTTTTACAATCAACACATATAACTATGAAGTAAATAAAAAATATTATGAAAATCTTTATCTATACTAATATAATAAAGATGTAAAATTGTGTGATTGTAAGTATGTTGGGGGTAATCTCTGAAACTACTGAACCGATTTCAAAAATTCTGTCACAAATAGGAAGTTACATTATCCGTGTATATTATATACATTATCTAATATAGGCTATATTTTATTTTGAAATTTTGAAGAAAAAAAAAACTTCTAAACCGTAGCGAAGCGAGGGCGGGTCGCTAGTCTGATATAAGAGGCGTTCGAAAAGAAAAATGCGTCAAAATATATTTATATAATATACAGCGTGCTACCAAACCTTTCCCGAAGCCTGATACTATGTTGACTATAATTCTGTTCATGTTTTTTCAGTTAGTTGACATAAAACAACATAATTGATTTACACGAGTACGTTTTCTTTTATAGAAATATATATTTTTTGGACTTTGTATTTCACAAAGTTAATGATTTTCATTAATTCTTAATTTTTTTGTCTATGAAATTAGGATCATGAAGGGAATTTATGGTTTCAGACTTTGAGAAAGGTTTGGACACGTCCTATATATTTATAGTATACAAAAACTATAGCATTTATTTATATCTATTTTGTGTATTTGATTGTAAAATATTATGATATCTCATAGTAAGGCTTGTGATTAATATGTAGAAAAAAATAACCATATTTTTGTTAATTACGATTTCATGTAGATGTAGGAATATTTTTTACTCTGTGTACAAAAACAATGCAACGGCCCATCGATTTGAGAGAATCCATATGTATGCAATGTCTTAAATGGTCTATACCTACGTATATTACGTTTTAATTTAACGAGCAGTTACGAGATGAGGAGGAATTCATTCTAAAGTCAAATTTCAAACTTAATACTACGTAATAAGAATAAAACTCATATGAATTAAAGAATTCGAGAGCTACTGAACATAGAACAGTATTGCCTGCCCTAGAGAGATTGTGAAACTTGTTTGTGAAGTGAAGATTGTGAAGTATGTATTTCTCTCAATCACTTTCTCCCAATCCATTCCTTAATCTGCAAAGGTGGGGCGTGCACCCGGGGGAGCGCCAACTTATGTCACTCTGGACTGATGTTGGCATGTATCGCGGATGTCTATGGACGACAGTATCCACTTACCATCAAGTGGACTGTATGCTTGTTTGACGCCTTTTCTTCTATAAAAATATATATCAAATCAACGGTTAACAATCTTGTATTTACGGTTGGCGTCACAAAGCCACATATTGACCACATTCATTAGGAGCTGCAAATGAGTATGTATTTGTATTTTTGATAAACTATTTGATTATTATAATCAAATAAATAATACTCATGTTTGATCAATATGAAAGGACCATTTACAATGTACAAGAACTGAACTCTTGTGTTAGACACAAGAAGTTTTATCTTGGAATCTATTGTACTATTTTTTCCCGGATTGTTCATTAATTAAATCAACTTCCGAGCGCAAAAACAGTTCCGCAACTAAAGCAATGAGTAAACAATTCACAGGCGTGGAAAATCTTGACCTATTTAACTCATTTTTTTGTTTAAATGTTTGTTCCGTGTGGTTACGCTCTACTAGATTTTATAGAGTTTTAAGGGGACGATTCCCAGTACATATTAATTACAAGTTCAATAGATACCTACACTTGAAATGTCAAAAGTAACACACACAGGTGGATTGGCTACTCATTTGATACTTTCTGTAAAAAAAATATTGCTATTTTTATTTAATAAAATAAGTGGCAGACGAGCGAGCGGGCCACATGATGGTAAGTGGTCACCGCCGCCCACAGATACCGGGGGGCTTGCGGGTGCGCTGCCGACCTTGCAGGATCCTGTTCACAGCTTTCTTGAAGAGCCCTATATCGTAGCGTAATGGAAAAACCTCGGCTGGCAGTTCATTGCATTTCCGATTCGCGGTATAAAGTGTCTTTTTGACCGCGATACTTATACTATTTTCCAACTCTTTTATAATCCAATTTCTCTAATTGACTTTCAATAGTTAGCTAAATGAAATATATGGGTACTGAATCTTACCATATTTGTATGTGCTTGAAGTGTAAGAATAATGCAGATTAGCCTATGATATCGTTAGCATTATTTATTGAAAATTTTAAGTAATTAACGTACCTGTGCAAATTATTAACGATTCAGACAGTGTCTTGTTGTAATTGTCGACAATAATGGATGCCTATCAAACCTTTTTAAGATGCGAGTTATTACACAGGTGTTCATCACTGTTTTAAAAGTGAGAATGCCTACTTATTTGGTGTACGTAACGTGTGCTAGAAATTTTAATAGTAGGTATACCGAATGTGTGTGAAGTTACACCTTTTAAATCTTTTTAAAACCTACTATAATTAAAATGCGATGTGATTGAAATATAATCACACCACATGTTGGAATTAGATTTTAGATAAATGTGAAATAAATATAAAGCCAAAAGAAAATTAATTGGTATCACACAATATAACAGTCACAAACTACGCTAATTACTAATGTTGTAGGTATTCACAGACTACTCTAATTAATAATGTAGTAGTCACGGACTAGTTAATTAATAATGTAGTAGTCACGGACTAGCTAAATAATAATGTAGTAGTCACGGACTAGCTAATTAATAATGTAGTAGTCACGGACTAGCTAATTAATAATGTAGTAGTCACGGACTAGCTAATTAATAATGTAGTAGTCATGACTACGCTAATTAATTAAGTTGTAATCGGGGATTATGATAATGAATGGTGTAGAATTCACGGAATGCGTTAATTTATAAAGTAATATTCTTGGACTACACTATTAGTGATGTAGTATTCACGAACTACATTATTTAGTCTTTACTGGTATTGCGTTTATCTACAAATCGTAGTATTGCTTAGTCATAATTACCATTACTTACTTTAATTTACAGTATTTGCTCGATTATTTCGGTCAAAACGAATGATTTTCAACCAGTGATATCGACTTTTGGTCATCCTCTAGTTTATTACAGTAGCCACCCACTGAGCCTTGTGTTGCCTAATGTCTTCTATAGTTCAGTATGTTCAAGACAGGACCGGATATATTGCTGGGTAAATTGGGCAATCGCCCAGTAGCGTCAGGTAATCGAGGGACGCTGCGTCGCAAGGAGTAGAACTATTTTTCATCTGATTTTATAAAGCTAATTTATCTGAGTTCATCTGGTTTTTCATTTGCGAAAACGCGAAAATCATTGCCTAGAGGAGCACTTTAGATTTTCTGCCCAGGGCGCTACAGTCCAGACACGCTTGATCCAGCCCTGTTCAAAGAACCCCAAAAATAAGTAACAATAACTTAGGTTTCGAGATAATATAGTAGACATTAGTAGTATATATGTAATTTTAAAGCATTCCAATAAGTATTGATTTGTGTAATGTGTTTGAGAATCGCAAATTTCAGTTCAATATTTTCGCATTTTTTATAAGTATTAGGTAGGAACTAGTTTAATTTTCAATTTTTAAATAATGTATTATGTATTGAATAAGTAGGCACCTATTTGTCGTATGTAGTGTAAAAGGGTGTTAATGTTTCTTGTTAAATAAAATTTTGATGTAATTTATTTTCTTTCAATCTAATAGAGTACCAACCTTTATGAATACCTACTACATTTTATATCCTGATCTGAAAATAGTGTGCAAGATACTTAACGAAAACCAGTTCAATGTGGGCAGGTGAATCAAAAATGAACACGACTGAGGGCAGACAGATTTGTTTGTCAATAGATAGCAACAACACCTTCACCCGCCTCACCGCGACCACGGTTCATGTCTGTACCTAAGTATCGGCTATAATAAATAAATAAATCGTGAGTAATCTGTTTATATAACGATAATTATGTTCAACCACGATAACAAAATATTTTAAATCTTGTCCCTCTTTGACTTTTATAGACTGAGATCCAAAACGTACGAAACTTTCCCCGGCGCTTTTTTTATTGCACATATTATTTTACAAGTAGAAGAGATGGCAAACAATTAGTAAGTAAACATGATGATAAGTGGTTACCGCTATCCACGAACATCTGCGAAATTAAGTAAAATAATCACTCGTCATAATATAAAATGCCTTAGCACTAAAGAGCTTGTAGTATTCTTAAAGAGCGGTTTTCTCACGTTTTGGAACTCAGCCTTTATGTTGATAGCTGGTTGCTATGGCGCCAATTTAATTTTGTTTTGACATAATTTTTCCTCTGAATTTTTCTGTATTCACATTCAGACCTTTCAGGGCTTATAAAATACATTAAATAGATTGTTTTACAATTTCGTTATATTAATTAACTTTATTTAAGTATAAGTTTATTTTAGCATACAAAGAAAGTCTTTAATTATTATTTATTTCACCATGATTTCTTACAATGACAAGGAACTGCAAATCGAGAATGATATTTGCAAGAATCATTCCGACAGGATGGAACGAGGTAAGATATGAATGAAAGTATGGTACGATACTTATATGGTACCTATTTAAAATATTCTGATTAAAAAAGTCGTATGCAATATCCCGCATACGACTGCAATATCCTGCAATGGAATGCCACAAAAGGTTTTTCCTTTACGTTACGATATGGAGTTCTTCAAAAAGGCCGTGATTAGAATTTTGCATTGTCGGCGGCGTACCCGCAAAGCTCCTGGTGTTGCAGGTGTCCCATGGGCGGCGGTACGTTGTGTCCCTCGCTCGTGCATCTCCTGTCATATAAAAAAACAAATCCGCAGTGTTGTAGGAGTTTTTGGTACGTATGTACCGAGTATGTCTATGGAAATAAACAACCTTAGGGCTGTAGTAAACTATTTTATAACTATATGATACTTACTGTGACAGTAACAGCCCGAGCTATTAGTGACTATTTTATTTCACTGTACCCTATTTTTATTCTAATAATTACACTCTTAGTATACACAACGCATAGTGTTTTATTCTGTTTACAGTTACACACGGGTTGTCGCAAAGACTCTCGCAGACAACAGTAGTGGCCAAATGCGAAGATCAGAAGATTGTGTGTGAAGATGAGCTTCAGGAGAGGCATATATCCAGCGGTAGAAAGCCACATACTGATGGCATACCATGCAGATTGTATACTCTAGTTCAGTGGTTCTCAAACTTTTTAAATGACGGAACCCTTTTGGGAAGCAAAATACTTGATGGAACCCTACAATAAAACAATTATTTTTATAAGTGTATTCTATATTAATCAGCATAATAAAAGTACAATGTATCAGTTACTAATTATTATTTACTTCACCACTTGGTAAGGACAATAATAGAAAACATTAAAAAAGAAAAAATCTAACTAGTGGGAGGTATGAAACTGTTTTTTATTTTTCATCAATTGCTTGATATCAGGTTTGATGGAAGAAAGTTGGAGTCTCATATCAGCTTCGGCGTCCAGTCTATTGCGATATTTTGTTTTCGTGGCTGCGTAGGTAGAGAATCCTGTTTCGCACAAATATGTAGTTGGGAACGGGAGAAGAATATCCAGAGCCATTTGGCCAAGCATTGCATATTCATCTTGGATTCTGCACCAAAAATCATTAAGAGGCGTCGTTTTGAACAATGACTCCATACTTGTGTCTGATGACATTTCTAAAAGAGATTCATATATCTCATTTGACATGTTTTCAGGCTTTTCCAAGTTGGGTAAAAAAGGATTATGAATCCAGGAGTTCACTTTAATTTTTGTATTGTGTTCTTCGGGAAAATACTTTTCAAAAGATGCGCGCATCGAACTGAGATATTGGACCAATTCTTCAAACACATTATCTTCAAACATTTCTGAGTCGTTTTCGCTAACAAACTCACTGAGTAACGTAAAACTTTCTATTTCTTTCTTACCAATGCAAATGATCCAAAAATCTAATTTTCTTTTAAAAGCAGTTATTTTATTATAGGCCTGAAACACTGTTGTCTGTTTACCTTGCAACGATAAATTTAATTCGTTAAGTTTTTGAAAGATATCCGCCATAAAAGACAATCGGAACAACCAAGTTTTATCATACAAACGGTCCTTCAAATTAAAAGAAGTATCTGCTGAAAGAAACATTTGTAACTCGGCTCTAAGTTCAAATAGCCTTGTTAAAGTTTTTCCCCGAGACAGCCATCGCACTTCTGTATGGAGCAGCAGTGTTTTATGTTTGCTGCCATAATCTTCACACAATAATGAGAACAATCGGGATTGTAGTGGTCGTGATTTGATAAAATTAATTATTTTTACCGCTTCATCCATAACTAATTTTAGATTAGACGGCATTTGCTTCATCGCAAGTGCTTGTCTATGCAGAATACAATGACTGGAACTACAATTAGGCGCTTTATTTTTCATTCGTGACACTGCTCCTGCTGTTTTACCTGTCATCGCCTTGGCCCCATCTGTACAAATGTCAATGCAATTGTTCCAACTGAGATTATGTTCTTCAAAAAATATATTTATTTTATTAAAAATTTCTTCCCCGGTAGTGTTTGTAAGCAGCGATGAACACATAAGCATGTCTTCTTCAAAAGAACTTTTATATGGATATCTCACAATAACCAGCAGGATAGCCAAACCAGCGACATCAGTCGACTCGTCCATTTGCAAAGCGAATCGTGTATTTTGTAGACGTGTAACTAGTTCTTGTTTGACGTAGCTTGCCAGATCATGGATTCGTCGTGAAACAGTATCGTTTGATAGCGGAACAGTAGAAAGATGCTTTGCAGATTTTTCATCAAGCATACATTTTGTTATGTCTAATACACATGGTTTTATTAATTTCTCAGCGATAGTGTGCGCTTCACCTGCTTGTGCAATGCGATAGCTAACTAAGTATGATGCCTCCGTGGCCTTTTCGTTGGTAGTTTGTGTTACATGCATCATATTTTTTTGACTTTCTAATAACTGATCTTTTTTGCGAACAAAAAATTCTTTATTCTTGTCTTTAGTCTCGGGGTGTACGGTTTCTAAATGTCGACGCAATTTGGCAGGTGCCATGGAACTATTAGGAAGCAGTTTACTACAGAGCATGCAGAGAGGTGAGCCGTTGGAATCAACAAATCCGAAACTGATATAAGATTCATCATACTTCCTTTTTTTCGTCTTTGAAACCGTCGAGCTTGACGTCGTGGCACTCGTGGCATCATCTTCTGGATCGGTGATTGCTAAATTCTCCGCGCGCATTGCTTTTGAACATTCAGCGTCATTAGAAGATGTTGTTGGAACACGTTTAACACCTTTAAGCCAACGTTCCATTCTTCTTTATTTATAATGTTACAAGTCAGGATAGTGGGGTTTAAATAATGCACAATCGTTACTGCGTATAAGAGACTAAATTTAGAACCTACAGGGAAGAAATGTATAAAACTGAGACAACAGAATACAGCAGGCAGTAAAACAATGAACACTAGTTTCTCGCTAGCGAGCTTGTAAGTAGGTAGTAACTTATCGCTCCGAACGCTAATCATCAACTGACGACGCCAACGCGCGATCGCCGCTTTTATACTTAGTCCTAGACTCGATCTCAAATATTCTCGAAAATACTCGAGTCGGCACCTTTGATAAACAAAAAGCAAAAATAAAAACAGAAATTTAAAAATAGCGTTGTAAACAATATCGACTTTATCCTTTGAAGTTAGAGACGAAAGTCGCTAGTTGACAACTATAGCGTCTAATTCAGAGGCGGCTTTTATCAAAGAGACTGAGCGCTTACAAGTATACTACCCGCTCGTTTTAAGTTTGCCGCTGGCGATAGGTATGAGTGTATGACGTTCGAAATTTTTTATTTAATTGTAACAATAAAAATTGTGTACGTTAGATATTTGGGTAAAACTATGACACATTATAAGTTTTGTTGTCACGTGGGGGAGGGTACGCGCATTCCACAGACCGGCAAACTTAGAGCGAACGCGTTGTACAAGTATAAAATTGTTGAGACCAAACTTATGAGATATTGTACCAGCTAATGTAACACAAGCTTATACAAATACAAATAAATAAATAAATAACATTCATAGCGTTTTGTCTCCGCGCGGCCGCGGAGTCCGCACAGCCGCGGAGCGACCAGAGAGAGGTGTTTTGATTTTTTTATTTCTAAATTCTTGCGGAACCCCGACAGAGGTATCACGGAACCCTAGGGTTCCGCGGAACACACTTAGAGTATAGCTGCTCTAGTTGATGATAGCCATAAGTATTATGGCTCTAATAGTCTAGGCAGTTTATGCTGATGCACTCAATTTTCTTTTTGTCACTTATGCGTCTGTTGTCGAAAGTGCATGCTGTATTCCCACAGCCACTCGGCGCACTCGACAGGCCACGTTACCCCTCTGTCACAGAAGACTACCTTGAAATGTACTGCATTTCCTACTTTATTGTATCGTAAAAAAAAGTATCTTTCAAGCCCATTCTTGAATTGGAGCATCTATAATATATAAAATAATATAGTCCAAATGACAGTAAACTATTCATCTCTTCATTTCGATTTTACTCTATCTCTTCTCACTAGATTCTCACTTCACAATTCTTCTTTTGAATTAACATAATATTATGTTTCATCATTACTCTCTTTACAGAATTCCGCTTAAGCGCTTCCAAGTTAAGCAGACAGAAATTAGAAGATCTCTATTTTGAATTACTGCAGAACAATCGAGAGTTGAAACGTACATTAAACATTCAACATGACAAGATCAAGGTGCTATCAACGAAAGTGCTAAGGATGACGTCAGCTCAGGTCTCCGCTGGGAAAGAGCAAAAGGAGTGCTGCGCTTCTGCGAGAGCTGCTGTTATTGAACAGAAGAATATGTAAGTTTTATTGCTGAGGCAAAGGTCGCAATACGGCGACCTCCTACATTAATCTGGCCACTGAATTTTTTAACTTACATCCAATTTAATGGGAAATAATTCAGGAATAATGAAAGTTTAATATAGTTAATTCAGTTTAGTTGAAAGTTTAGTTTTGCTGCATATTTAATTTTTTTTTTGCTGCTCGTTTAAATACAAGTATATTTTAATGGGTGCATTTTCGAATTGAAAGATACTTTTATTTTCACGGGAAACTACTGTACATATGTGATTCTGTAGTGAGTGAGATATGTCAGAGGCCATTCCCATTCTTCGATTCTATGTCTCTCCCAACCCTTTCTCCAAATCCATTTCCAAATGTCGGCAATGCATCTGGGGGCGTCACAACCGTTGTCCTTCTGCACTGATAGATATTAACATGGAGCGCGGATGTCACTTACTACTGGACTGTAAGAAATTATCTCTTTCTATAAAAGAAAAAAAAAGGAATAAGAATGAATTATTGCAATTCCTATATTTTTATTTCAAAATGTATACTTGATTTTAAATCATGAATATTCAAATTATTTTCAGTATAGCGGACCTAAAGCAAGCCAATGCAAGAATGTCTGAAAAGGTGCGTATGATCAACATGAGATTGTGTTCCGCTAAGCAGTTTCTAAAGACAACCCCGCAATCTGCATACAGGTGTACAAGATGTCGTACTGCTCTTCCACTTTCTATTAAGTAAGTTACATATCATTCATTTAGTTTTAATTGAAGCATGTGAGCATTAATTTTACCAAAAACTGATTGGGGGCGAATACAAACAGACGATTTTGAAAATGTTTGTCTGTCCGAACACGCTAATCTCCAAAACTACTGAACGGATTTCCATGCGGTTAATTAGGCTTAGCTTGGCGCTTCGAATGGGCTTTGTTTCATCGAAATCGGCTGACGGGAAGAAAAGATATCCCAATTTAGAGTTTAAAAACTAAAATTCCACGCGTATGAAGTCGCGGGCACAGCTAGTCTGAAATATAATTGAATTACAGTGTTGGATTTTTACCATCGCACTGTTCGTCATCGTCGTACGGTTCATCCGCACTTCCTCGAGCGTCGCTGCGTACAGTGCGTTGTTAAAAAGACACTTTATACCGCGAATCCGAAAGTTGTGGAACGATCTGCCAGCCGAGGTTTTTTCATTACGCTACGATATGGGGCTCTTCAAGGAAGCTGTGAACAGGATTCTGTAAGGTCGGCAGCGCATCCGCAAGCCTCCCGGTGTTGCAGATGGGCGGCGGTGACCACTTGCCACATGAGACCCATCCACTCGTCTGCCATCTAATCTATAAATAAAAAACCTCCTAGGTCTGCTGGAAGAACTCTTTTCTTTTTTCTTCCTTTTTTTATTTATTTTATGTTAAGTGGGTACAATAAATTATAAAATAATTAAAATACATGTTTTTTTTTAAATATACAATAAATAGCGAAAGGCTTTTTTAAAATTAATTTAAGTGCTTTTTCTTCCTCAGAATATCATCAAGCAGTGCTCTAAATTCAAAGAGAAGTGAGGAAAATGACAGACTAAATGAGATAAAGAAAAGACAAAATGTTGATTCAGAAGAATACAGTAATAGGTAGGTATGAAATTACCGTTTGTTCATAGTGGCCAGGAGTTCCATAGCAGAGGCATCAATCAACTTCCATTAAAACGCCGAAATTGCATTGATAATAATGGACAATACTTCGATTAATTAAATACATAATTTTCATACAAAAAAAAAATATTTTTTCCATAAAAAGTGGCAATTTCATAGGTAAAGGACTTAATAATTGATTTTAATAAATAGTAATGTCTCTTTCAGACTTTATTATAAAGTTATTGATTATTTAATTTAAGTAAAATTTGTGGCATTTTACTCACAAAAAACAATTATAAGTTACAAAATTACTTTTCTGTGTATTGAAAGAAATTAAATTGATTAGCTATAATAGCTGTGCCCGCGACATCGTTCGCTTTAACTTATGATTGTTGCAAATTGATGTAAATAAATAGTACCTTAAACATTAATTCAGAACATAAACTATATCTATGCAAAGTTTCATTAAAATCTGTCAAGTATTTTTGCGTGATACATGTTTAGAGAGACGAAACAGACGAAAATGAAAAGTAATGTTGTTTCTGCCTCCACATAGTTCGTAGTCCCGGACCAATTATCCTATAGACACCGCATGTTAGATCCGATCTATAAGAAACACATATGACCAAATAGGTCCACGGGGAACTCGGTGCAAACTCTTAGTTTCAATTAAGTGACACAGTTATGGATAGGTTGTATTTTACGTGAGAAAAGCAACTACAAAAAGACGGCATTCGATTTCACCGATAAATAAAAAACAACCCGAGCATCGCTACATTGCCTGAATATTCTAACAATTTATTGCAGTCTTTACGCTAATTGGTCTGTGTACGTAGTAAACAATGGAACGAACATTTTAAAAAAAAAATTTCATGCAGACATCGGTTTTATGAAGATTTTATAAGATTTCTATGAAAAACTCTTTACAGAAATGTAATATCAACAAGGACAGTTGAAACTGAAACTAGTGAGAAGTGAGTATATTAACATATGTGTCATTCATACTTAAGGGTGTAGATTGTTAGCCTGAGATCTCGATTTCGAGCGACCGCAGCGCCAAAGTTTAATGTAACATCCGACGGGGCGGATGAATGACCTAGACAGCGCGATTTTCAAAATGTTTTGCAACAAACGTTCCACGTTGAGAAATTGTTATTGAACTTGAATATTTACAGCATAACAATAACGTTGAATTTTTGGAAACTAGCTGTTGATTCTTTTTAATAGATTAATAAGAGTAGTTGAGACACAATTTTTATGTTTTTCTATCATTTGACATCTGACATTTTTGTATTCTACTTACCTAAAATTCCAACTATTTATTTATTTGTAATTTCACTACCAAAATTTATTCTAATTCGTAAAATATTCATTCAATAAAATAATTGCAAATTCAGTAGGAAGTGTGTTTATCTCTACGCAAGGAAATGTGCCTATTGCGTAAACTCAAATACTTACTTTTTGTTTACGATCACCTCGTCGATATCTAAAAAAAATCCTAGGGTTTTAAAAAAAATGTCAATAAATGAAACACAAGTATAAAAATGATTTATTTACTACACAATAACAAATATGAGTCGCCATTACTCGCTATCTCAAAAGCGTGCTAGGGTTGTACAAAAATTAGTAAATAATTCATTTATTTACTAATTTTAACAGAAGTTTGTAAATTATTAATATACTAATTAAAAGTATGTAATTAAACAATAACGAAATATGAGTTCAAAATTCTAATGGTTTTTCATTCGATTACGGATCAAGTTCTGATTTCTGCTAATTTGATGATAAAATCAATGGCTATCACAAAACCTATCAGAATGAAAACGTTACCAGCTGCCCGATTCACGTAAGTAATAAAAACCGTAGCGCAGTGACGTCACTTCGTTTTTTGCAAATTTAGCCCTTTTAACCGACTTAAAAAAAGGAGAATTCTCAATTCGCTGTATTTTTGAACCAATTTTTATGATTCTTTACACCAGGTAACTCAGAAATTGTATAGTAATTGAGCTATTGGAAGATTTATGACAATCCAAGACTAGATAAGTAAGTGCGTTTAAAACAGAAAACCAAAAGGCGATTTCTAAGTTCCTAAGTTAAAACGACTTTTGGACTGGCGTGTTTACGTGAATCGACTGGCTGGGTAGTTAAGTTACCTGTATCTTTCAAAATCATTAGGCGTTCTTCTCTTTCATAACACGTAAAGCTCTTTCTTTCCTCTCTTTCATAGCCTCTATGATACTGGGCGCGTCACGAATGGGCATGCTTCGTGACTGCCGAGGATCAACTAATTCTGGAAGTAGGCAATCGTAATAAAACCTAACTAATTTCATCTCCATTTTCTCCTCCCAAAATTTGTCGTCCTTTTCTATAATATAAACTTTCATAGGTACAGTAGCACCAAACCAGATGCCAAGCATGCAAACGTTTCTTTTAGTAATATGTACCTGTCCCTGAATTTGGAAATACCAGTTATGATTTTTATTTATGACATAACCCTTGGAAGCCTTGTCCTTAACCCAAAAGGTATGTTTGGCCATTGCTTCATCAAGAGTCATGCCAGCTAAAGAATGTGGGCACTTAATTTCAATTAAACCGTTTGCATAAATGCCATCTGGTGTAGTACCAAGAAATTCATATTGATCGTCGACGAACAAACCGCAACCTTGTATACTAATATTCTCTTGAATTTCTAACTGTTTAATTGCGGTTTCTTCGTTTTCGATACCGTACCGTACAGCAGGCAAACTGGAGATATTACTACCATAAACGATTTTACGAACAAGAACAGCACAACTTGTGCTCTCTCGTTTTTTACAAACTTCCCCGAACGATGATGAGGTTAGTAATTTTCTCCTTGTACTCATCCACTCAGAACTACTTCTTTGCAAATGGGTCGACCTTTCAAGCTCCTCTCTTTCAGCACAAGACAACTTTAAATCGGCTAAAAAAGATGACTTGGCTTTCTCATATAATTCTGGACTCAGATCAGGTTTTTCGCAGTTTGGTCCATAGTGAGCGTCTTTCGATACAGCGCTGTGGCTCTTTTTCAATCTTAATTTAGGTTTAGCAATTAAACGGATTCTACGATTACAATTTTCCACTTTCGCGATCAAAGGATTAGGACTAGATTTAAATATTACTTCATGAGTTTTACTATGAATCGATCCTGTATTAAAAGACACAACAGCAGCTGCGCATCGGCCCGCATAAGAACCACGGGAAGAATAATTTACACGCTTACCCCCTACTAATTTGGCAATCACTGCGTTAAAACTTTCAACTATATTACTTGTACAATTATGAATTAAACTTCTAGAATGATATGACAGTCTTTTACTTAAAATGTGTACCGCGTCCATTAATCCGCATCCAACAATTGCTGGAAGCAACCCAACAGGTTCTATTCGACGAGTATCAGGTCTACAGAAATACTCCTTGCAATATTGGTGATTACCAAATACGTGTTGTGGACCATTTAGGATATCTTCACTAAGATTTTTTATTTTTTCTTCGAGTGACTGATTTTGATCGCCCCAATATTTAATAGCGCATTTTACACCCGTTCTTAAACGCAAATACCTTTCTTTTAGGAATTTCCGCAATTCGCAAGGATACTTAGTGTCTTTCGACAGTTTCTCCAAGCTATTGCAGTAGTTTCGTAAAAGATGATTTTTGCATTCAATTTTCTCTACTGTTAAATTACCGTACGGTCGCGAATCTAATATTTTTTTATAAGTACTGGAATCGCCGTCTGCTACAAATTTATTATAAATTACACCGTGATCAACAATGGAACGTTTAAACCCCTCAACTATTATGGTCGATTCCATACCGGTAGATGATCCCGAATAATTCTTGAAACAACGGTGTTCCGAGGGCTGACTGTCGTTCTTTGCGGCTCGTGCACAAACTACGCAGTATTTATTTTTAACTCCAAAAAACAATACTTTATTAGTTTTAATGCCAATTATCGCAGCTGCGCCGGACAAGGCGGAAAAATTCTTACCATAAGATCTCTTGCTCCAACAACCGTCAACAGCAACAGATATTAATGGTGTACCATTTTTATCAACACTACCTATAGACACTGCGTACTCCGCTTCTTCCTTGACAGCTTCTGCCATGGAATGTGCTGCTGTCTTTTCCCACCAATCGCAAACCGTATTATTAATTTCATTGTATAATGAAGGTGACATGATTGGTAGGGCTACTGCGGCAGTTAATGTTTTTAACTGATAGTAGCTCCCACCAGATGATATGATACCAGATACAATTTGATGATTCACTTCCATTCTATCTTCTTTCTTTTCAATCAAACACACAGTAAATTTCATACTACACATACTACATTTCATGATGAGTTTTGAGTCCAGACCAACTTTTACTTCACCTATTATACTGAGGTAACTTAACTTACAATCCATTGGACCGTGGTCCCCTATGGCCTGAAGAGCTTTAAAAAAAAAAGAAACGTCTACAACTCTACGCCCAACTTCCATTTCATCCACCTTTCCCTCTTGGTCGTTTTCAATAACTAGTTCCTGTAAAGAAAGATAATGGCTTGATTTTTTTTATAAAAAATAATTAAAAATTTAAAAAAATGCAAAAGAATTAATACAATATTAGGTTCCTGATGAATAGAAATTATAATTTCTTTACGCATTAGGTATTGTTTTTTTATGACGTCACCTATTTGAACGTAAATTTTCTTTTGAGAAAGTAATTGAGAAGTATTTCGGTACTAAGGTGTTTGTCTCTCGATGAAAATAATAAATATTGCAAGAAAAATCTATAGGTAGGTATTGAGATTTTGTCTTCGCCCATCACTAACTAAGTAGTTTGTTTATTTATGTAACAAGTCTACAAGAATTACGTATAACAACTTACCTCTATACAGCGCGTAGCATTGTTGCTCAGAGTCTCGGCCCCAAGGTTTTCTTTATTTTCAATACTGGAAATATTATTCATCAATATTATCCACTTTTTATTTATTTTGTACAACCCTAAGCCAGACGCTAGGCGCCTCGCGTCTGTTTGGCGATATAGGTATGTCGACAAAGTTGCGCTGTCGCCTACCTACTTCCACAATTTGATATTTAGACAATACTAGCCGACCCGGCGAACTCCGTATCGCCTTTTTTTTTTTTAAAAATCCTATTATTTTTTTATATTACATACAGATACTTCAATTTTATTTATCAGTATAGATATAGATAATACAAACCAATATTTACATGTTATTGTAGGTATATGTCTGAATCGGGCGATCTAAATCATATGACATATTGTAATGTATCATATGATATGTATTAGCTTTGTAATGTACCCTGTTCAAATGCGATAATAAATAAGTAGGGAGGAACTTACATTTTATTCCGAGATCTTTTGGCTTTCATATTTTTATAATGCGTACAAAACTTTCTTTTCCCTGGCATGCCACTCAAATTCAATCAGTCCTGCGAAAAAAATAGCCTATGTTACTCAGTGATAATGTAGCTTTCGAATGATAAAAGAATTATTAAAATCAGTCCAGTACTTTTTGAGTTTATTCGTTACATACAAAAATCCAAATCTTTCCTCTTTATAATACCTATTAGTGTAGATATTGTATTTTTTACGATTTATATCTAGTTCCATCATGGTTTTCTTTCAGACATTCATTATATCGATACTTTCTACTAACTGAAAATAAATTAATTATAAAAATGTTATACTTACAGTTTTTTACAAAAAACACAAATTCACAATACGTAATTCTGCTGTCTGCAGCCGACAAGCGTGGTGTCGCGTTCACTTACAGAAAGGAACTGCCGCTGCAGACCACCGAGATTGCACGAATGAAACGAACGTTTTATCCCATACATTTGTGTATGAAAAATTTACCTTAAAATATATCTAGATTTTAGGGCTTTAAAAGAGGAAGTCTTTGTTTGTAAAGGTATAAAAAGAAGTATACAGCTATACTTATTGGTTTCTTCAGTGTTCAAAAAGTGTTTCTTTTTATCAATTTGTGTTGATTTATGGGGTTAAATCTGAAAAATACGAAGTCATGTTTTTGCATTTTTACTCAATTTTGTGCGTTTGTTGACGTTTATTATATAACAACTATTAGGTTTAAGAGTTTAATATAAGCATGAACATACTTATTGGTCTTTGATTGTAATATATACAAATTATCATTGATATCAATCATATGTAAATAGGTTAAATATGAAAAATCGTAACACTCTTTTCGGTGATTTTCACGATCTACACCCTTAATTTATGCTGATGAAAAATATACCAAATTACAACCAAGAGGTAGGAATTATTTTAATTATAGTCCGGTTATGGTAGGAACTTTATGTTAACATAAATTATTAACATGTAGTTAGCGACAATCATTTTACAACTAGAATGTCCTCAAGAACATTTTTTTTCTATTTTTTTTGTGTTATATTATGAATGACATAAGAAAGAAACAGTATTTACATAAAATGAATTATATACAGAACTGTTACCGCTCTTTCTATGATAACCGAACTAACTATTTGAATTAAATCAATAATTCTTAAGGAATGTCAATAGATGGCACTGTCTGTATTTATATATCGCCGGTCAAGTGCGTTAAGAGTGCCTTGAGTTGTCACTAGTAAAAGCATGTTTACATTGATTTCCAACGTGGCGTTTTAAAGTCATTAATCCCTCATGCACAAGACAATGCGGGTGATAAGGCCCGTGTCAACGACAAAAAGGCTGATATCAAATAGAAAGAAGTCAACTTGTCATTGAAATAATCGCAAAAGCTAAAAGTATGTTATTCAGTTTCGTAAGTAGAATCGATTCTACCAGTTTTTAAAATTAGATTTTTTTAAAACTTATTGTTAATTTCTAGTATTGTATTTTTTTCTACGCGCAGAAGCATTCTACGCGTGTTTTGGGCGTGGCGCCCGGTCACTGCCCTATACCTACTTAGTAATGAACGCCACGAATATACAAAATATACATTTTGTATATTTTAAATTAATTTACGTGTTTCATTCATTTTTGGCGTTTAGTGGCACGCTGTGTTCAGATATATTATTTTAATTAATAAAACAGTAACTAGATAGTTAAAATTGTAGCGCACATTGTTTTATTGGTATTAATTTTAAATATTTATTTCATTTATGAACAAAAAATCCTTGGCAAAACAGTATGAATATGAACTTATAATACATAAGTATATATAAAGCTTATTGCCAAAACGGATTTAACTATGTATACAATGCAAAATAGATAATATGGGCGTTGGGTTTATACATGAAGTATGGCGTAAGACCACGGAGGACTTACTAGTAAGACTCAGTGTATAGGTACATATACGTGTGGGTGAGGGTGGGTGCGTTTGTGGGTGAAAAGAATGAAATTGGTATAAAGTGAGCAGGTATTGTGTATGCAATACGCCTATATGTACGTGTATGTGTGTGTGAATATTCGTTGTCGCGGCGGGTTTTCATGGCAACGCATTTATTTATCAATATGCCAGTACGATTTCATTATTTGAACCGTGTAATTGAAATCTTGCTTTATTATTTCATTCAGTGATATCTGTCAACTGTTGTGCGAAGAGAACAAATGTAAACTTCTAAGAGAGGAACTGGAACAGAAGATTGTTGAATTGCAAAAGGTAAACAATAAAATAGTAATACTTATATATCTTATTGCCCATTACCCATCCCATCCTATCCAATCGCATAGAGAATATAATAGCATAAAGACATATCTCATTACCTAACACGTACCTATGTATCTATTCATGGTAGTCTTTTGTGGTGGTAACTGGATTGGCGTTTGATTGCTCAAAAAACATTTATTATAATGGGTTGGTGTATAAGTTCATTCCGGTTTTGTTTTCAATTTTTTTTTAATATTCAGCAAAGGATTGCATATGTTGAGCTACCGTTGAATGGTCATATTCTATGTCCTCAATCAATTCTCTGGTCGATTGACATCGCTTTCGTGAATAAGATGATTCAATCGGCTCTCATAAAATTCAACTGGGCGTCCTAAGTGTTGCACATCCTTAAGTTCAAAATTACCGTCCTTGAAGCGCTTGTACCACCATTGAGCTGCCCTTTCAGTCACTGCTTTCTCTCCTTCCACAATACAAATGTCATTAGCAGCTTTGGTGATCTTAGCACCTTGATTAAACACGAATAGAAAAACGTGTCGATATTGTTCATTTCTGTCATTTTGACGTCAAGTTCAAAATTAAAAAAAAATATTTGTAAATACCAATGATGCTGTCTTATAGAGCAAATTGATTTGATGAGAATTTTGAAATTTTTGAAAAATAAACGGTTTCACTTATGCACCCGTTTAATATAAATATCCGTCATTCGAATTCTCATTATCGTTCCCTTTCCCCAGGAAATAGATAAAATGCAATCGGAACACAGTAATCGTGTGTCAAGTCTGAAACAAGAGTTGTCGGAAGTCCGCAGCGTGCGTGCGGATGCCGAACGCCGCCTGCGGACGCGCGAACACGATGCGGACTTGTTCGCCAACAGAATAAGAGAGGCGGAAGCTCAGAGCGGTAATTTTTTTTCATTGCCCATATAGTTTTCTTGTAACCTATATAGTTTTATCTCAGTTTTCTTATAACCTGTATAGTTTTCTTGTAACCTACATAGTTTTCTTGTAACCTATATAGTTTTATCTCAGTTTTCTTATAACCTGTATAGTTTTCTTGTAACCTACATAGTTTTCTTGTAACCTATATAGTTTTATTTCAGTTTTCTTATAACCTGTATAGTTTTCTTGTGGTTTTACGTAGACTATATACGGTTTTGTATATACCCTATGTAGCGTTTCAGCCATGGGGATAACCGACTTGAAGAAAGTCGCCAGTAGTGTAGGGAGGAGAAGAGATGAAGACAGTGTGCGGTGGCGGTCCTTGAGAGAGGTCCAGTAGTACAGTTGAGTCCAGTAGTGCAGAGACTCAGGCTGATGGTATGGTATAGTTTTCTTGTAACCTATATAGGTGTTTTCCCAGCTTATATAGTTTGGCAGTCAGTATCAATACGAAATATTGGTAATCGTAAATAATAGGGGTTAAAGTATGAAATTGCCGTTTTATAGTAATAGATACTTTGAATTGACATAAAACCTTCATGGTGTGAGATTTTCGAGTGAAACTTTTTTCACATGATACCTATGAGGTTCTTGTTTTAAAAAATGTGCAACATTCGATTTTCGACTTTCAATTGTTTTTTTTATTCAGCTTAGACGGGAAAGATGGATACTTCGAAAATCCGAGTAATCTTTGAATACGAGTTCCGACGCGGAACTAACGCGGCAGAAACGGCTCGCAATATCAATGCTGCGTTTGGAGAGGAGACTGCTAATGAACGAACCGTGCGTTTTTGGTTTAAAGGCTTTCATAATGGAAACTTCTACTTGAAGAACGAACCACGTGGAAGACCGCCCACACAGGTGAATAACGCTGAATTGAAGGAGATGATGGAAGCCGATCCGAGTCAAACTACCCAGGAATTAGCGGCATGGTTTAACGTTACCTTACCTACAATATTGACTCATTTGCATCAAATCAATAAGATAAAAAAATATGAAAAATGGGTGCCTCATGATTTGACTGTTCTGCAGAAAGAAACGCGTGTTGAAACTTGCGTTGCCTTGTTGAATCGGTACAGAAATGAAGGAATATTGGATCGAATTGTGACATGTGACGAAAAGTGGATTCTTTACGATAACCGAAAGCGAAAAATGCAATGGCTGACCCCCGGTCAAACGCCGCAACAGTGCCCTAACGTAAAGCTTACCAATAAAAAGGTGATGGTAACTGTTTGGTGGTCTATTCATGGTGTTATTCACTATAGCTTTCTCAGGTCTGGTCAAGCAATAACAACAGATGTTTACTGTGCCGAACTTCGAACAATGATGGCGAAACTAGCAGTGAAACAGCCCCGACTCGTGAATCGATCTTCACCATTATTGCTCCATGATAACGCAAGACCTCACACTGCACGAGAAACCGTTGTAACTCTACAGGAGCTGCAGTTAGAAACCATACGTCATCCTCCGTACTCGCCAGACCTTGCTCCAACGGACTACCATTTTTTTCGTAATTTGGACAATTTTCTACGTGGTAAAAAATTTTTTTCCCAAGAGGCAGTACAAAATGCTTTCACACAGTTTGTCGAATCTACATCCCCAGAGTTCTATCGCAAAGGCATAAATGAACTTCCGATTATATGGCAACAATGTATAGATAATGAGGGTAAATATTTTGATTAAATAAATATGTTACATTTTAGAAAAAAAAACTAGTTTTAATTTTTCAGTACAAATCGGCAATTTCATACTTTAACCCCTAATATCCGTTTGTTATTCTTGACTGATGTTGTCATGTATCGCAGATGTCTATTATTAGTCAATTAGCACCAGGAAGACAGTCTGCTCTTCTGATTTGTATACGGAAAAAAATAATTATGAAATACAAGGTAATATTTCTTCCAGTATGTATGTGGTACGTTTGAATATTGCAGGTGAACTCACAATACAGTTGTGCATAGAGAGGAAGAGAGTGGTGGAGTTAGAGACTAGGTTGAAGATCGCCGAGATGTCGACTCATATGGCGAGGACTGTACAATATCTCAGCATTGACAATGTTAGTTAATGGTATTATTTTTATATTTAATTTGTTATTTTAAGCTATAAATAAAGGATTATGTTGCTCTCTTAAGAAGAAAGGGGGATGGGGAGAGTGCACGCTGCGTTCCCACAGCCGCTGGACGTACTCGATTGGGCCACGTTGCCCCTCTATCACAGAGGACTACCGTGAAATGTATCGTATTTCCCCAATGTACATACGTGTTTCGGTAGTGAGTGAGATATTCCGCAGCCCATTCCCATCCTATCCCTCCTCATTTCATCAACCCTTTCTCCCAATATATTCTTTAATCTGCAAAAGTAGACAGCGCATCAGTACTGATGTACGGATATACCATACTGATGTAGCGCATCATTCTGTACCGATGTTGGCATGTATCGCGGATGTCTATGGACGACAGTATCCCCTTACTATCAGGTGGACTGTATGCTCGTCTGCCGCCTTTGTTCTATAAAAGAGAGAGAAAAGAAAATCAGTGTTTAAATGTGAATTAATAGTCTTTGAGCCATGTTGACAACTTTATTTTTTCATCGAATTACGGATATTTTTTTTATCTATCATAATAATGGTATACCTGTACACATAACACATTGAATAAAAACATAGTTTGGGTGCATGTCCCGGTTCAGCAAAATCGGTTCAGTACTTCCATGACGTGTGAACTTATCAAAAAATCGCCAAAAATCTCAGGTCTGCAAAAAAAAATACTTTTCTTTTCTAAATCGCACGAAAAATAGAGTAATTTTCATTTCTTATTTTTTATTACATTTCAGATCAAAACACCGAAGTCTAAACTCGTATGTGATTTGAGTGACGTCACACCCTCTAAATATTCCGACGATTCAGGGTATGCTGAACAAAACAGTCCAGAGTCTAAGGTGGGTAAATTTTTATTCATCACTCCGTGATGCTATATATAATCGTAACACAACACAAGAACAGAGTAAATAAAAGAGAAAAAATCTTGCGCTGCGGACGCGACACGCGCAGTCGGAACAAATGATTTTGATATCTTGCACTGTTACACGTAGAGTCGGAAGAAATGATTTTGATATTTTTTTTCGTCTCTAATATTAGCAACTTTTTTAATTCAGTTTCTTGTGAAATATTATTCCACAGTATATTATTCCATATTTATTTATATTATTCCACAGTTAATGTTGAGTCGTAAACTTTTTAAATAATTTCCGATTTATTAGTAATCTGTGCATTTATAAACCGTTAGATACTCGACAACCTATACAAAATTTTGTATAACCTATACAAAATAAACAATACTAAAACGAAACAATCAAAATGTTTTATAGTAGGTACTATTACAAACTTAAGTGACATTTTCAAAAGGAGACTTTTTGGCCGGAACTCGAGAAGTGAAGTTGAGATTTTGTTTGATTTATTAAAAAAATTGTTTAATTGTGCGTTTCGTGGTTTAACAGCGATAGTTTATTAAACTTCAACTGGTGCGTAATGTTTGTGATGATGAAATAAAAGCATAGCATTGCGTCTTTCTCGTGTTTCCAAGGCCTCTTCCCTCCTCAGTAAACCAACTATCACTTTAGTGAGCGACTCCCGACTTACTTCGATGCGAGTGGACATTGACAGGATACGTTTTAGACTTTGAAATTGTTTATTACGAAAAATACTTGACACTGGCATAATGCGCTAACTGCACCGTTGCCATACATGAAAAAAGAAAAAAAGTAACCAGCCTTTCTTTCGTCCACTGTTAGACATGGGCCTTCTCATGCACATTGGTCTTGTACATACACGAGGGATGTATGACCTGAAAACTCCACTCTGGCCAAGCTGGCTAGCGAGTCCAATCTTTCAGAGCTGGTGTAAGTACCTCAGTGCTTGTGGTGATGGAGCGCACGACCAAAGTAAAAATAAAAAAAATGCCGTATAAAAAAATTCCAATATTTCTTTGTCAATACTTTTTGCAAAATGAGATATACCTAATTTTGTATAAATTGAATGTCATGTTATACAACAAAATATGTGTACTATTTAAAAAATATATAACTACAAACTTTATTTAAAAAAATAAAATAAAATGGAAATTTTTGTGTAAAATGGTTCTGCAGTGAATGTGTCCCAAAGTTGCCTCTGCCAGACGACCTTTAGTTAGTCAACTTACTTTTACAGGAGTTAACAAGCAAAGACAATGAGTTGATGGCAAAGATGGCGGAATTGCAAGCTCAGCTAGATAGTTTAAAAAATTGCGTCGTAAGTAATAGAAAACGATATAAATGTTTTGGCTCGCATTAATAAAATAATTCCTAAGTATTTAGCGCTTCTATTTCTTCCTTATTCTTTTCTACCACTTAATGAATATTCATAATTTTACGATCAGCAAATTAGAATTTTTGTTATTTCTATTATTTTCTGCAACCGCAATGCAAATCGACGGCAGCTAAGTTATACAAAAACGCATATACAAAAAGACATTTTACAAGAAAAGCAGTGTGAACGAAAATCTTTGTCATTCTTTTATTTACCACTGAATGAGACAAAGGTAGCTAAATGCAAAATGCCAAATGCAATGCAAGGTAGGCTTAAATGCGTTGCCTCCAAAGGTAAGCAACGCATTCGGAGATGTACTAACGTTTGTCATTTATTTGGCATGTATCACGGATGTCTATGGACGACTGAATCCACTCACCACTCAGTGCTGTTTCGAGTATTGTCCTTTACCGAACTTCTTGCTGCTGAATCCCTAAGAACTGGCCGGTAATGAAAGCCTAAATTCAAATTCGCTCCCAACGTCAAATGGTATCTATTCATTCTGCTATCTATGTTTCGAATCGTAAGGACGTGCCCATTACACTGCAGTAAATACTTCTGTATCAGTACTGCTTATGTTTGAATATTTAAGCACATTAAAGGCCTACCAGAAAAAACATAAGAAAATTGGTTATTAAAGGTTATTATTGTGTGCAGATGTAGATGTGTATGTATGTATTTATATATTATTAAGTTATTTATTATTATAAGTATTTATTATATTATGTTTATTATCGATATAGTCGGTAGGTACGAGTATATATTGAACATGATTCATTCTGTAGATTTCGGTCAGTTTGCACTACCTAAATGCCGTTTAGTTTTGTCTATCCTAAGGTTGCCTGGAAGAGATCGCCTTAGCGATAAGGTCGCCTATTGTATTCTGTCATTTTTTATATTTTTTTTATGGACGAAGGCGGCAGACGAGCATACAGTCCACCTGATGGTAAGCGGATACTGTAGCCCATAGACATCCGCGACACATGCCAACATTAGTCCAAAATGACAAACGTTGGCACGCCCCCGGAGGCGCTGCCTACCTTTGGAGATATAGTAATGGATTTGGAGAAAGGGTTGGGAAATGGGGAGGGATAGGATGAGAATGGGCTCTGGCATATCTCACTCATTACCGAAACACGTACGTACATTAGGGAAATAAGATAAAGTGGGAAATGCAGTACATTTCAAGGTAGGATTCTGTGAGAGAGGGGTAACGTGGCAAGTCGAGCGCGCCCAGCAGCTGTTGGACTGCAGCGTGCACTCTCCCCCTCAAATGATGTGCACATGTAACTATTTGTATGCAATAAAGAATGTTTATTATTATTATTATTATTGTAGAAACGATTTCATACTATCAATGATATATTTAATCATATTATGAATTCATCATGACATTTTAATCTGTAACTATCTTGATATATTAATTATTTGTAATTATAATTAATATCTGATATTCCTATAATGCATAAGTTTGATGAATAATTTTTGCATGTCTCTTAAGGCAGAACATATTGGGCAATGGACTTACTCGTATCTTTAACATTTTGTTTTGCCTGTGTTCTGGTAAATAAATAATTTGTATTTGAATTTATTATTTCATAGATCGCTTGTTTGCGCATGTTAATCAAATTATTCTGTATAACTATTAATAAATAAAAAAACGCGTAATTAGGGTGAGTAGCTTTTTAATAGACAGGTTTTACATACATAGAATTTATCCGTTTAACAATTATTTTCATAAGTGCTATTCACTGGCTTTTATTATGTTCTTTTATAAATAAATTGCTGAAGTCAGGTCTGACTGATATTCATTGAAGAACTCCCTACTGATTGAGCTAAAGTTAGCTAAAGGTCTGCACTTCTGCCATTTTCTTTCTATAAAAGAAAAGGTTAAGTCGAGGACATTTCGAGGATATCATTAAAATAATAAGGGTGTCAGAATGTTCTTTGATATTATACCTTGTTTGTATTTAGGATAACGAGATGTCTTACGATCAGAGCAGTGTAAGAACGTTAGACTTCATTTCCTATAACGTTACACAAGCAGATAATGACGCATTGAGAGATGCTAAGGGATCCAATACGACAGTTAATGGACAGGTAATTTCTGTTGTTATTTTTCCTTAAAAATCTCTATTTGAAGACAATAACCACCGGTAGTGTAAACCAACCTTCAAAGATTGTTTTCCAAATCATTTGAAAAATTATTTTCATTTTAAAAGTTATTTCTTTTCCTCCACTCGTGTTTGTGGCTAAAGATGGGGTGAAACGGTTCTTTTTTCGACTTGTGATTAAACTCTTTTCATAATTTTTGACATCAATTTGTTTTTGATGATTTCTAATGTCTTTGGTTACTTAATTGTGTACAACGATATAACTGTAACTGATGTATTACTAAATATTGAAATTTTATGAATTCCGCTTTCAGGGTTCTGATACTGACATCAAAATTTTAGTCACTTTAAAAAAAATATTTTTACTAAATATTTGGTACATATTTGCTACAAAGCACAAAAACAAGATTTATTACAGAGAAATACTAAATATGTCATGTCAGTGAACTCAGTAGTATTATGAACAGAATTCATGAAATTAGGTTTCTGGAATCTGATTCAGTTGACATTTTGAAAGTAGTCAGATACTTTATTCTTAAATACAATACACCTTTTTTAGACTGACCATATCAACAGCAACTATGTTGAACCTCCCGAAAGAGATAAACCAGTCAAATATACATCATATGAAATGGAAGAAGAAACGGTCAAATATCATGAAGAAACATTTAAAAATCAAGACGCCGTTCTCATACCGAATGAACAAATAGAGTATATTCTAGAAGACAATATTACACGAAATTCTGAAATAGAATATATTACCAAAGGAAATGTTATATCTAATACTAAAATATCTGCTGAAATTATAACAGAAGAAGAAAATGTTTCTATTAAAGAAGAAATAGAATCTGCTAGATCTATTATAGCTAATAATAATAATAATACAATACCTATTGATAAACCTACGAATGCTAATACAACAATCTTAAATGATCACAAGAAACATAACCGCGTTCCTTACAAAATATATAATAAGGAATCTACAAGAATGTTTAAAAAACTAACCAAAAGTAAAAGTGCAGATGAGAAGGTATCCAAAATCACTGAACTAACTGGAAATAGACGAATTGAAAGTGTGGATATTCCTACATCGACTGTGATAACTCATATTAAGCCTTCGTCAATGGCAATGGAGATAAGATTCGAAGAAAAGATGGCTTCTACAGATCAAATGGAAGTGAATCAGTTAGGTAAGATACGGCTAAGACATAAATAAAATTTTTGATGTTATCTATTTGCTGAATCCCCATTGGTAAGATAGGCATTTTTGAATCGGACATCTGCTACATACCTTAAAGCCCGTGGAAACTTAATTTTCGTTGTAAAGGAAAGCTTCTTTTCAGTGGAGTACAAGCTGTTGCGGCCCGGGATGGACTATTTCATAGAGCTTTTTGAATTCAGAATTATCAAAACCTTACTTAGGTGAGCGTGACTTATTACAGCGACTTTCACAGAACGCGCGCCCCCATCCGCCTAGTTGAAAACGTGTCCCATTTGATAGTTGGTTCCATATCTTATGGTAAACGTACTATTGTTTGAATTGTAACTTATACGTTATGTCCATTGCGCTTAGTAAAAAAATCCTACATCTACATATATACTACTGGATAATCCAACATTCAAACATAACCGTCCAAATTAGGTCGCATCAACCGCAAATACAGCGTTGTAGAACAAACCTGTACTTTCAGTTACAATCACAAATATGGATTATAATTATTAAAATAAACGCAATAAAAGTTTGTAATCGTGTAAACATTCGATTGGGCAACTATTTAGTTGTCCATTGGCCTAATGTTTTGAAACCTCAATCTTTATGTAATTTTTTATAAATAACGTATTTATTTTAGGTACTCAAATTGAACGATCGATTGAAGAATACTTAAAAAATTCACCGCGGACATACACAGTTGAATCCCGAGCTAGTTCGCCAGAGAACACTGACCACGAGATCTCTTCACTTACCGATTTGCCCACAGAGAGAGATGGTATGTATTTCGTAATCAATCGATATATTTTTATTGATAAATTGTCAGCTGTAAAAATATATAGACGATTAATTTTTTGTCTCCAATTTCTAAAACTATTGCAGGAATATGTTAGATTATTGATTTTGAATCACTCCTTAAAATGTGTCGGTTAATTTATATTGTTTTTTAATTTGGGAGGTCTGTTACATTATCAGATCTCTATTTACATATACATTTATATGTTTTTAACACATAAATGTATTTATTAAGGTATGTGCATTATCTTTTAAATAATGCATTCAATGAATGCACAATGTATGTATCTCGTATATATGTAATTTAATTAAGTTAAGGGCAACAAGTGTCATTATGTTCTGCCTCAATAAGTGTTCCAAAACACTTTTAGAATTTCTTAAATAATACTAATTTTTAATTATTATACTATAGTCGATGTTAATCTAAATGAATTCACTATAAAATATTTTTTGTAAAAAATCTTGCAATATCAATTTAACCTTTAATGTACCTAATACCTTTAAATCAATTTAATGTCGTTTACATCTATAAATACAATATAATAAAATTGTAACAGAGTCGTATCTGTACATGAAATATTTAAAAAAAAAGTCATTGCAGTGTCAAATACAAGTGATACAGAGCTCAAAACAAATTTTTGTTTGTTTGTGTGTCTGTCCGTCTGTGTGGCTGAAAGCGCATCACGCAAAAACCCCAGGACCGATTTTAATTAAACTTGGCACAGTTATAAGTTATAACTGATATGCTGGGTTAACATTTGGTGTACTTTTTATCCAGATAATATTATAAAAAACTAGCGACCCGCCCTCGCTTCGGTTTATAAGATTTTTTTTTCAATTTTTTTTATTTCAAAATAAAATATGGCCTATATTAGACACGAATAATGTAGCTTCCTATTTGTGAAACAATTTTTGAAATCGGTTCAGTAGTTCCAGAGATTACCCCCAACATACCCACAAACACACAATTTTACCTCTTTATATATATTAGTATAGATAAACGTAATATTTTTTTAGAGAAGACTCCTCGAATATTATCTCCCGGTGAGGAGAGATTCACTACAACGTATAGCGCATCGGACTCATCTACCACTTTTGAAAACGTCTCTCTTAGCGAGGGAGAGCTTCCTGGAGGTAAGTAGACTGATTGTTTTGTTTTTTAATAACGCCACACTCAACATGGTACACTAGATTTCCCTGTGTCATGAGATCATGAGTCCATAGATGACATATAAAGACGAACACACCAACCAGACCCCAGCTAACAATTTGTCTTTAAACAAATGGATGTCCGACTGGATATCGACCGAGGTTTTTTCCACGAGCCAAAGGTTGTCTGGCAGAGGTCGCTGTTAGCGATAAGACCGCCTTTTGTGTATTTCATGAGTTACAATCTCTGTTACTGTTTTGTTTTAATGTGCAATAAAGAGTTTTATCTATCTATCATAGTTAATTCCCGTGACACGTGGCACATTGTGGAAATAAGGTATGGTGGAAAATGCAGTACATTTTACGATAATCCTTTGTGAGTAACTTGGCCAGTCGGCCGTGCCCAGTGGCTGTGGGACATTAGCGACCCTTTAGGGTAATCAATACCATGGGTGAATCGCCTTCCTATGATTTTTCTCAGTACTAATGTGTTCCAGTGTAGGGCACTAGGAAAAAATACGTTGAAATATTCTACACTTTCCATATTAATACTAAATTTTTTTTTATTGAAAGGCATTTTTTCTTACTTTTAAAAAAAGAAACACTTGGAGGGAAGGGGTTTCCTGCTAGTTAATGTAGTATTAATTACATATATATTTATATTTCTATATTTTATATTTCTTTATAGCAAGATGGTAGACGAGTAATGCCTGATGGTAATGACGAATTAACAATAACGACGATTTGGATAAAGGATTGGGAAGGTTAGAAAAGCGTGGGGAGTGTAATGGACTGACAGAAGTCCATTCCATTATACTCCTTCATTATACTGGTTGGAACCAATCTTATTCCCTATCAATAGGATGGGATGATGTGGGATGAGAAGAAAGCTTGTTCTGGTAACTGACCAGAAGTATTTCACACAAGTCTTCTGTAAGATTGGATTATTTGAGCCAATTGGAGGCACGCGCCCAGTCGGTTGTGGGATTACAGTATCGCCTCACCCGTTTTACATCAAGTCGTGTTTCGTGGACCTTTTTGCTGTATGCGTAGAGGTTAATTTAGAAATCAAACACATAGAACGGTCTAAAAAAAATTTATAAAAGATCGTCATTTTTTACAGCTAGAAGATTATCAGCCGGGGAGAGAGAAATAACGGCTCTAAAGGCAACAAATAAAAGGTAATTAATTAATTATTAAAATTAATCTTTATATAGTAATTGATTAAATCGTTGAGTTAAAAAACGCCTAACTCGAAAATATAGAAATCTATAAACTATTATACTGAATATAAAAATGTAATACTAATTAAATGATTGTACTTCTAAAACACATCACCCTAAAGTTGCAGCGCTATATTTTATTATATTAAATCGTTTATTTTTAAAGAAGATTTACAGATATTTGAAATATGGGTTACATTTATGTATAAATACTATGTTAATACTATGTAAGAAATGGTGTTATAAATGTTAATACTATGTAACAAATGGTGTTATACACAAGAATATTCCTCTAAAAATACCAAATAATTCCTTGGTAAAGAAATACAAAGCCACAGAAAAACTGACAAACATACTTGTCAAACTTAGAATTACCTCTTTTTTTTTGTGTCGCTGGTTAATTTTTTTTTTTTTTATAAAGAAAAGGGCGGACGAGCAAGCGGTCTAACGTGATGGTAAGTGTTACCGCCGCCCATGGACACCTGCAACACCAGGGGGTATGCGGGCGCGCCGCCGACCTTGCAAAATCCTATTCACAGCTTTCTTGAAGAACCCCATGTCGTAGTTTAATGGGAAGACCTCTTGAGGCAGTTCGTTCCACAGCCCGAGGTGGGAATTATATTGAACAATTCTTCAGAGCATTCCCCATTGTACAGGCGGTAGAACACACAGAGAGATGCAACGTCTCTCCGAACGCTGAGGGGTTCTAAACTGCCCGTGAGAGTGGGATCGTTGACAATACGAACAGCACGTCGTTGGATGGAGTCAAATGGGTCCAATTGATATTTCGGTGCGCCGGCCCAGAGATGTGAGCAATACTCCATATGGGGCCTCACCCGAGCTTTGTATGAATAACGAAAAGAATATGCATAGAGAGGGATATTTCAAATCTGATAATTAACAATCAGTTATTAATAGTGTCCCTTCTCACTTTGACGGAGATACTGGTCGGATTATATATACAATATAGGTATACTTGAAATTTAATTTTCTCAGGACAATCCAAGAATCATCATCACACAAGATACAGTCAACCCTTCGCGCGGTCTCTGAAGAGTTGTCGCGCTGCAAACACCTTTTACTGAACGAACGGCCCAAGAAGGTGACACATTCTGAATCCGCTACGTAGAACGTATACCTAGAATGGAGATGGTGCAAATTTTTTAATGAATCTATTAATTTTTCGAAAGATGTGGACATGTAACAACGTCTCGTACGAGTTTTCTACGTAGCGGAAAGTACTAGGAAATTATAAGCGATAAATGTGAAATATAGGCGATGACGTCACAGTTACGACACTACTTTTGTCATAATGTATAAAAGAAGTAATGTCATCACAAATCGAAATAAACTTCCCTGTCACCGGTCATCGAGCTTAACAAACAAAAACATAACCTCTATTTGTGGCAATAATCTCTTTGTTGTGAACTGACTGCGGTTTGTTTTTTTCTTTCTTAGCTTGAATTTCTTTTTATTTACGACTATTTTGCAGTCGAAACCGCACAATGAATGTTGCTGCTCCATTTGTACGGGCACATTCCACTAATTTATCTAGTATTGATACAATTCTTCTTATTGTTAATTTTGTAGTTTTTGTGTAATTTTAGTGCGTATTTGTGTAACGCACCCACAAATACGCACACTCATGCATGTCCTTTCACACACAAATGGCAAGAGAGAGAGAGAGAGAGCGTGAGAGGTACATACAATTATTATTATTGAAATAATAATAATTGTAAGATATTTAATAAGTTAGGTACTTAACAATGTAGGCACATCTAGGAGATCTGTATTAGTTGCTTGTGTTTTAACAAATTAAAAAATTATGGATAAATCGCTAGAATTATTTGGAGGTGGAGGGTACACGCTGCAATGCAACAGTCGCTGGGCGCACTCAACTGGCCTCGTGACCCCTCTCTCACAGAAGACCTTGCAGTACCTTGAAATGTACTGCATTTCCTACCATTTCCCCAATGTACGTACGTTCCACTTTATCATATTCTCAGTGTACCTACGTGGTTCGCTAGTGAGTGAGTGAGTACGGGTATGCCATAGTCCATTCCCATGCTATCCTATCCCTTCCTATTTCTCCAACGCTTTCTCTAAATCCATTCTTACATCGACAAAGGTAGGCAGCGCATCCGGGGACGTGCCAATGTTTGTCGTTCTGAACTAATGTCGGCGCATATACTGCGAGTGTTCACGGGCGACAGTATCCACTAACCACCAGGTGGACTGTATGCTCGTTTGCCACCTTCATTCAATATAAATACAAAAGATTACTAAATCATAGATTTAGCAAAAACAAAAAGTAGGTAGTATATTATTTCCATTTTGCGTATTGACTTGATAGAAGATTGTGTAAACAAAATTATTAAAAACCACATTTAATTTAATAATTAAAACAGAACTAGACAAAAAAGTTTAAGACAACTGGAATGTCATAAAATGACATATGTCAAAATTCGAAGCCATTAAAAATTAGTGATCGGCCATTTGGACGTTAGGACAGCTAGTCATCTATTCATTTTGTATGAAACATGTTACATTATTCAAATTTTGTTAAACCAACATTTGCTACCTATCGCCATCCCCTGGCTTAAATGGATTAAAAGAATATTAATTATTATTGTGTCAATCGTAACATGACTTTTGGACCCTCCATGAAATAAAATTTTTGAATACAGGCCTGTTTATTATGAATTTATTGAAGAAATTTAGTCATTGCTAACAATTCATAGAAATATCTTTATAAATATAAGTTATTTATAATATACTTATATAATAGTTATTTAAATATAACTTATATTATTTATAAAGTATTTTAGTTATTTTCTTTAAATATTCATTGACTTTAATTAAAGTTGAATATATTATTACTTTAGTGTTTCATTTCAAAATGTAAATCCAAGCCATTCCAAGCTGTATTAAGTAGCAGTATCGTCAGTAAACCCCGATTGTTTGGCATGTCACAGTTAGAAAAAGATTAAAAACTAGTTTTCCTAAACGAAATTAGTTGGATAATGCTCACTTCATAATTACGAGTACTGTTTATGTTGTTGTGAAGCGTTTATCTGTATGTGCGTACAAAATATTCAAGCTGCCTTTAACGTCTATTTGTAAGTTAAGTACCATAATATACCATCAGCCCGTGTCTCTTCACTACTGGATATATGCCTCCCCCGCAGCTTGCAGCCACAAAAATCATCTCATCCAGCCACTGTCTGCGAACTTCTTTAAGTTGTCGTTCCTTCTGGCCCGGTGACTTTGCTTCCCGGTACGTGGTCTTCATTCAAGGAGATGAGCCCTTGAATGGACTCCCCATTAGTTGTCGGGCCCGCGACAGATACGGCTTACTCATTGCCACCTCAACATATTAATTATACGAGCTATGGCAATGATTTTTTGGCGGAGCTTTTCGTATCAGATCTTATCGCGCAAACAAATACCAAGCATAGCTCATCTGCCACATATAGTTTACTCGTTAATAAATGTAATAATAATAAAATTTAACAACATTGAACGCAACGATTGATTTATGATTACGATCGACTATATAATCTCGTAAATCGCACGCGTCGTGAAGATCGAACGGATCAAAATATATCGGTGTAACGCGGCAGTTGTAGTGTTGTAGCGGCGAGCGGCGCACGCGCGGCCGCATACGCCCGCGACCGAAATACATCACTATCCTCGATCGAAACCGTTTCGTAATACTCTCATATAAAGAACGTTCCGCAACCGCACCCTTTCTACCCCCCAATCACGTGTAATTAACTAAATCTAACCCGCGCACCACACAAAACACGCACGTGTGAACAGTGATCATTGTTTACGCACAGTGATAGTGCCGGGATACCAGTGGATGCATAGGATGTGATCTTAGTAGTGAGCGAATGAGAGTAAGAGAAAATGTTCGTTGATATACATGCTACACAGAAGGATGAAGACACAAAGAAATTAGATAGCAATTTGAAAACAATGTCACACAAAAACAAAAATACCAACGTTCTTGAGGAAGTTTCACTCAAAACAAATGATTGACATGAACACAATTTTTGCACCATTCATAAGCCTGTCTCGTGTATTTGTCAACAATTTCAAATACACACTCCTATCTCAAATGAAATCTAGTAAGATCACAAAGTTGCTTTTCTAAATATGTATTTCAAATTGTCAAATAGTCTTTCAAATTTTTCTTTAGAACTGACAAAACTTTGTCGCAATCTTTCGTATTTCTTATCAATCATTAGAATCATTATTCTAAGATAGTATGTTTTTTGACTTTAAATTCTGTTCTGAAGGGTTAAATGACATCAAATCACCACAGTTCTTGATAGTGAGAACAATCTTCTTAGCTAAGATTAATCGGTCAATCAATCTGCCGACTGCATAGGCGCTAAGCGTCCTTGCCCCAGTGCTGTGCCAGAGACTGAGACGCATTTAGATCGACCCGGCCTGAAAAGCAAACTTTCTTTTGATATACTTAGTGAAATATAAACCTTAAGGCTGGGTTATAGAGATTGATTTAACGGCACAGGTTAATTTGCTGCCTGTAACTTTGGCTAACTTCCCTCTTACAGAGTGCAAGAAATTCTATTCTTTATTGCTCGGTATTAAGATGTTATAAGGTAGCATGTAAAAGTTTGTCGTATTGTAAACACAGCGGAACGCGGACCTGATTGGAACGCCTTCGAGTACTGACATTTGAGTGCCGAGCACTTCTTTTAATTGTTACGTTTAAATTTATTAGTTGACTGTATCGACCCTAGACTGTTGATGATCTAAGCCTGTCGATTATTTAAATGTCACTAATGAAAGAAGACAATATGAAATACTACCTTCACAACATTTTTGGTCTTGTCTCAACTTCGCTAGAGGTGATCCTCTTTTCGCATCTCTAATTAGTTTGATCCAATGTAGTGTAATTATATTTTATTAGCAGCAATGCTTTCGGTTTCTACTTTAGTAGAATCTTCAATTGTCGGACTTTAATTATTATCTGACCCCTTTCCACCTGTCAAAACTGCGTAAATTCTATAAGTGAATCTATTCACAAAATAATTTCAACAATATTTTTGTATCGAATGTGTCATTTGGACTTAGTCATTTCGTCGAACATTTCGTCGTTCGTATTTTCACTGCAAATCTGATTTGTTAAACGTGTCTTTCTCATCAATCGAAAAAACAAAGCTTGACAGTTAATTTTATCATTTTCAGTTTTATTATGTTGAAATTAATTAATTCAATTTTTTTTATGAATGGACAAAGAACACAATTTCTTTTGTACGCACGCTCCTGCTTTCAGAAGGTTTCTGACTCTAAAGTTTCTATTTTTAAATTCCATTGAAAATTTTAGAACTCTTGAGACTAAACCGTTTCACAAACTCACATCTGTTTATTTACAAATGTATTAGCTTTTAATGATGTTCTTTAGATTGCGTCAATACAGAGAACATTTACACATTATGTTGCATTCGCTCTAAAGTTTGTGTAGCTGTGTTTTAATTTATTAAATTGCAATTGTAGTATTTAAAAAAATGAAATTAACCTTTAATTAGTTCTATTTCGTTGCAATATTATAATGATTTAAAATCTCAATACACGTTCTTAATAAAGCATACAAAGACAAATATTATATTAATACCGCAACAGAAGAAATGCAAGTTTTCTGTCGGAATTGTAGATAGCAACAAAGTACCTACATGATTTACGAAGTAGTAATTGCAAATAATTCAGACTCTGACAAATAAATTACTAGCTTTAATTATTATTAATAAATTATCTACTATAATGGTTTTATAACTCAAGTCCTTCATAACCCGACATGTCTAGAATGAGCTTATGATTCATCCCCTTGAATTACTCTTTCGTAGTCATTGGCTGACATTTGCAACTGCTACACTAGTTAGAGATTGATTATCATTTGTTATTTTAATTGAAATACATAGGTTGCATGTACGAGTGCTGCAGGAGTATTGGTAATTAATATACTTCTAACGTTCAATAGATTTCCGATATTTATGCTATTTTTTGTATCTGATATATTTTTGTATCAACGGGAAAGCTCTATGGCGAAAATACCTTTAACTTGTTTGATTTATTTGTTATTAAGTAGTTTCTCAAGGAGAAAGCTGGTAGGTGTTTTATTTGAAGCAATTCATTTAACTGTTACTTTGAGATTTTTATCAATACACTGATAAATTGTATTACATATTAACAAGGCGATTACACGATACATGGAATCGTTTCTAGTACATATATTCATATATATTTTCGTACTTGACTGTCTTCGTCATTCAAATTATAATAACTTTAATTTCCAAATCTTTGTCGATCAAATGTTAAAAATACTTCGAGAAAATTAGGTTCCAGTGTGATCTTCCAATGAAGGTTGACAAGTTTTATGGCTATTTGTCATTTGATAACTGCAGCACAAAGACAAATACTCTTGATATACTACTAGCGTAAGGTCAGGATATCCTTTGTCTTGCAGACCTCCTCTTGCTCTGAATTTTTGGCCGTCTATAATGACTTGGAGAAGCTCATATTTGTTGTAAAGTGCTATCGATAAAGTAGAGTATAAAGTGTTGTTCTATGACCGAGTAATGGTGAGTTTTAGGAGTTTCCTAATGCTAATGCATCTCAAGATTATTTGTTATTAATTGTTCTAATTTTTGAATTTTTAAGTCGTACCTGCAATTCTACGCTGTAGGTTGTAGTTGTAGGTAATTAATGCGCTATTAGCCCAAAGTTATTTAGTCTAAAGTTCATCTAATTAGTTTTGGGTTCCGTACTTTGGTTTAAAAGTTTGTATAATGCGAGTGAGTAGACATGTGTATTTACAGAAACACGTTGGCGGTTTTATTTATAGTTTAAACTATTTCAAGTTCATACATTCATCGTCTTGAATAGATCAATATTACTCTTAAAAGCCGTAAATTTGAATTGATTGATTGAAAATTGTGAATTTGAAAAGCAGAATTTTAAATTGGACAATTTATTACCACCGTTTAATAGTTGCGGGTTCGGTGATTTTCGTCAATAGTGTTTGTTAACTTAATTTTTTATTTCACTTACATCAACTATAAGATCTATTACTGAACTGATTAAAGTATCTAATTAGACTAATTAAAGTATTCGATTTATTAAACAAAAAATGGATTAGTCTAAATTTATCAAATGTATTATTCTTATCTCCTTTACCCGATTTAGCGCATCCTGCGTATAAAGATTTTGGCATATGCATCGGCTCCAAAGATCGACGTCAATTCAGACTTCCTTGAATTTGTCAACGCTGTAGAAATATTACAAATGTGCGACGGCTATGATACGGGCCTACATTCCATTAACTGTGTCATTGCCTGAATTCAGATCTAAATATTTGAACATATTTTATGTTGAACTGTTATCAACTGCACGTGCATCTACTAGATTAGTTACTATTGATAATTTTACCACCTGATAATTTTTTGTAATCTTTCCTTTTGCAAATTCTAGTTTATCTCGGTGATTTTTAAGTATAAGTTTTATGTCAAAGGTAGATAGCTTGTTTGCGAGACTCTTATATGTCAGCCGAATAATTTGCAGCATCTCAATTAATTGTTTTTATTAAATTTTCGTATAAAGACTCTTTGAAGAAGTAGCAATGTTATCAAATGCTCGTACATGTTGTGTTATCAATGCCTGTAGACGTTCTATGTAGGTTGATTAATTAATTTCGACAACTTGTATCTTACACACTCTCCTGCTCGGAAAACATTTTGTTTTCCCATTATTTTCTGTATTACTTTTTTCTATTTCTATAAAAGTTAATTATTAATTTAAAATACTCAAATTAATATATTTTATTATTGGAATTTTGCCAAATTCTTTATTATTAAACCTCTTTGTTTTATTTAGTAGTATTATTTTATTGCATTTTCTATATTTTTATTTAATACTAGCTGACCCGACAGACGATGTCCTGTCCAAATTTCAATAAATTTAAATAAAAAAATTTCATAATTTCAAATTTCAATAAATATGTTTTATTTTCCTAAAAACTTTTCCAGGACCATAATGAACAAAACTAAAAAGGAATTACGCATATCCATCGTTCGAATCGTGAGTTATAGTCTTGAGTGCATACAAAAATCCCATAGAAAAAAGCACTTTCAGTTTTTTCCCGAAATTTCCTCAATTTTCCGGGCAGCTTTTCCATTTTTTCTTTCCCTAAAAACCTTATTCAGACTATTACGAACATTTAAAAAAAAAATAGCCAAATCGGTCCAGCCGTTCTCAAGTGATGCGCTTACCAATGAACAGCATTTAATTTTTATTTATATAGATTTATAACTTGTATTCGTAATTTCCTATAGTCCTCTCAGTAAGTTCAGTTTTTTTTACGATTCGTACGACGCAATAGATGAACAATCTCGTACGGTAGAACGTGTTAATTTTGCAACATTTATATATCAACCACGAAAGTTCGCCAATAAACAGGATGTCACTTTATCATTTGATCTTGTCATTGAGATATTCTAGCGGCCGTCATTTGCAATAAATTCAGTGGTCCGATTAAAAAACCTTGAATAATCATTGAAGGCATATTATTTAGGTCGTACAAAAAATTTGGCATATTCGCCAAATATTTGGATCAAGGCTTACAAACCCATGGATATTGAAAATATTAAATACTTAGACAGTATTAAACTGATATGAAACATAGTCTATCTATTTTCGGAACACAGTACAATGTACTAAAAATAGTCTTTAAAACATAACATTAATTCAAAAGTTTAGACTAATAGGTGAACATGAATTTAATAAATGCATTTTGTGGAATAATATTTGAAAACTGCAAAGATTTTAAAACCGCTAAAAGATTTTTAGTGTCCTGCAAAATTAAACGTGCAGACTCCGTTTCCTCCATCATTCGGAAATACAAGTTCAAGTATAGTCAGTTATTTGGCATGAGCTAGTTGGCACGCGTTGACTGACGGCCAGGTTGCGCCATGCATTCTCACGCCGATGCGACTAACAGCCCGCGCTAAATACAAATAATTCTCGATGAAATTAACTACATGCAGGTGTATGCAAGATGCAATTATATCCGTTGCTCATCTTGGACGTTAGAGGACAGATAAACAAAAACTTTGCAAGTAAAAATAACTTGTTGATTTATAATTTGGATATCATTTAACTACCTTGGTATTAAATGACTAATATCTATATATATATAAAAAAGAATGTTTCTTTGTTTGTCCCGTATGCGTTCCTATATCATTCATCCGATTGCGATGAAATTTTGGTGAGTTGTTGTGCGCACGCGCGCGAATGTTTCTTAAATTAGTACCTACTTGAAGACCACTCGAACGAAGTCGCGAGCAACAGCTAGTAGCTAATAAAAGTCTCTAGCTAAGTTAATGGTGCACATTTCTACTCTGGGATCGGTCAGGAATTCTTGAACTACAATTTTAATTCTTCCACAAGTATTGGTGATAACTGATAAGGTTTAGCCGACGAATAAATGTTCATTACAAGTCGAGATAATCTCGACTTGTAATGAACATTTATTCGTCGGCTAAACCTTGTATTGTAATACTCTTTGATTTTTCTTTTATAAATTATACATATAAGTACGTGTATAGCGATGGTGACAAGATCACGAGAATAATAAGCATGTACTCAAAATTACAGATTGCATTTAAACGAGACTAAATATTACGACAATGAAATAAGAAAAACGAACATAACTGTGATAGTGGGTGTTAATATTTTAAGTGTGGTGGATGAAACACACATTGGTGATAAGTTGTCACGTACATTTTTGTTTAATAGTGATACAATAACACACAAAATGGACACGGAACACGATACAGACATCATGACCAAAGAAGCGATAGGTCAGTGTTTATATTTAGATGAAATTAAAGATGAACAAGAACTTAAAACTATGTATCCATTTGTATATAATTGTCAAATTGCGAACATCTTCATTAGTTGTAGCCACTCCTACTGATGTTTTGTAGGTCCATGTTGTAAATAGATTATTCCTTACATATACGATTTTCATATAAGTTATTGTTCATCTTAAGATACAATTGGATTGTTCCTAGATTGCTTGTTATATGTACGCATAAAGGCATTTAAAAAAAAAAATTTAGTGCTCTTTAAAAAATATTTCAATAACGCTGACCGTCAGTTTACAACGGCACATACCCTTTATACTCTACATCACTTTCTATACTTTTGAGTCTAAGGGAGTTTTTATGATTGTGCCAAGCGACCAATTACAGACCTGATTTGATCATAAATCATTCACACGGTCATATTTTCACACGACTAAATGCTTTCCCATTCCCATTGGAAGACCTAATAACAAGTGCATTCCCTTTTGTTCATTAGATGCTCAAGAAAGATCTTGTTGATTTTTTGGGTTTGACATGATATCGTCTACACATATGTTTGTGTGCGTGTAGTATCTCTTTCTTGAGTATCTTATCTCTTACTTCTAACTTTGTTGTATACCCAATATACGTCTCTGCTTTACTTCTGTGATGTGCTGTATTTCCTATCACATGAGTGTCACTAATCATGCCTTTTGTATGTTATTCTGTATCCTAACTTATATCTTGTTCGGCTAGTTCTATGTTTTACCTACTTATAATACGCCGTTTTATACGCCCCAAAAATGTCGAATTTATACAAATTTATCTAAGATCATTTGTCGATGTTGTTCGTTGATTTGGTGGTGAAATATTTAATACGACTAGGTACAGACTTTCCCATGATCTGTGTCAAGTTTATGACGACAAATTGGTGATTACAAAATCACATGTTTGTAACGGCTTGCAATTGGTATATACACAATAAAATGTCTTAAAAATATAATAGCTGTTCCTTCCCTACATTTTCCTATCCCTTTCTTCCTACTCGTCATCACCCTTCCCAACCATTATCCTCTCCACCTTTTCTAAATCTTTCATCTAAAGGTAGGTACCTACTGGTTATTCCTTTTATATGGATTATATGGATATTCCAGAATATAGTGAACATCAATTAATCTTCTCGTGAGTTGGAGTATGATGCGAATGTCTGTATCTGACAGAAACCTCTTACCATTAGGCAGACAGTCTGCTCTTCTGACACTTTCTTTCAAAAAATGTTTTTTTTTAAGTATAATTACATTTGATCTTGGATACCAAGGTACTTTGATGTGTTACCCACCATTTCAACGGCTCATCGTCACCGTACATTTTTGGTCGCGTGTTTAATAGTCCCCGCTTCCCAATAATAACAGTGATAGTGTAACTCGGTGGTGACCGTCCGGTGTTGGCACAGAGTTTGGTGAGTGGGTGAGCCGGGTTGAGGTTCCGGCACTCGTGCGCCGGCGCAGGCGTCTCAGCGAACGACGGGCGAGGGCGGCGACGCTGCGTCTCAACATGGAAGTGAGTGTCATCGTTTATACAACGACCATTTTCTTGTAATATACAGTAATCCCCCTATAACACGGTAGATTGGTTCCGCGTTATAGGAAAACGTGTTGTAGGAGTATTCGCGTATAACGCGTTTTTACGACCCCGGATAACGCGTTACGTATAAATTATTCACGTAAATTAAAATCAAACTAAACTAAGAACATTTTAAATAAAAAACTTATGCATAAGAACTGTACAAATCATTATAAATTTCACAGTACAGAAATATAATGTGGGAAATCCCCGCGTTATATGGGGGAACGCCCGTGTTATATGGGGGATTGAAATCGCGTAATATGAAAATGCGTTATAAGAGTACTGTGTTATAGGGGGGATTACTGTATTATGTTTATATTTATTTAATATCGGTAGCTAGTAGCTACTTCTTTTTCTTCTTCCGATGACGTTTCTTATCCGAGATTGGCTATAATTTTTACAACCTTTATAAGGTTAAGGTTGACTGTTGCTCGCTACAGGAATCTGGTACCCGTCTCATTATACTTAAAGAAAGTATTCATGTGGCGTTGAAAGGATGCTGCCCGTCTGAAACAAACGGATAGATTAACAGCAGTGGCCAACCATAAAAAAAAAATACTTTCGGACGTGTGACGGGAATATAGTAGCGATAAAATGAAGTTTATAGTTCATTAACATGAATCTGTATTGTTTCACATTGAATTCTCTTTGTTGTGGTTCTATATTATATCTGAGTAAACGTTATGAGTCTGTTTCGTGTTTATCGGTAATTTTTTTTTTTTTTTTAATTCTATATACTTAATTTGGGACTTTGGCCAACACTGGCATGTCAGTCCCATCGTAACCTAAACAAAATTTCACTTACTAAACTAAACACTCAAAAAACAACGACGGCTTGGACATATCCGCCAGTGCCACCGCCCAAAAGCGGCTCCGCCGTGCGGCCGGTTTACGACTCAAATTCAAGACAGCCCCACTCCAGGATAGACCTAAGATGGAGCTGATCCAAATCCAAACATCTCATACACCTGAATAGCAGCCTCAGATGCAGGAACCGCTAGGATATGAGTGAACACACCCATATCATAGGGGTTCAAATCCCAGCGCTGCATCAATGAGGCCCTTTGCCTTTGGTTTCGGGCACATTCCATCAACAAGTGGTACGTATCTTCTACGGCTCCACAAATTTCACAATCTGGTGATTCATCTATTTTCATTCGGAAGCTAAAACTTTTTGATGGAAAGTGTCCAGATCTTAACCTATGCGCTAGGACAACCATTCGTCTTCCCATCTTGGTCATACCAAACCATGGTATTGGAGGAGGCTGACACTGGATTATTTTGTACCAAATGCCCTTTTCCTTACTTCTCTCGTCAGTTTATCGGTAATAAGGTGAGAGAAACAATTTAAAGTCATTACACAAATTCTACATTACAAAATCATTAATTTTATTAAACGTTAATCGTACCGTACATAGGTTTTGGTACAATATTTGTATACAGTAAATATATACTTTGATAGTTCCGCAGTAAATTTGGGTATTAAATTGATTAAATTGATCTGGGCCTCCCCCGTGACTCGAGCACAACAATTTATGGCATGTTTTGTTTCAACGCGAAACACTACAAATATCGGCATCCTTACGACGACGCCGCTCTTCGCCTTTAAGGGTCAAAATCCAAAGTATCAGGGTTACTGGTAAATAGAACCGTTCCTTTCAGGGAGTGCTAGTATGGAGTGCAACGATTATTTTTCACTATAGCATAATACCCTGGCCAAAAGTTGATTGTTTCCGAGATATTTAAGATTTTGAATTTTTCTCAAATATAGATTAGAATAAATATAGAATTATTTCATGATCGATAAAACCTGCCATCGATAAAACTCAATTATTTTGTTAATAGTTTGTTTTTTGCTTTAAAGCTTAGTTGAGATTGAAGATCTTTTTTTTTTAAATTAAAATACTCGACATAAAAAAACCGTAAAAAATAAAATAAAACAAAAAAAATAAAATTAGTATCGAATTTCGTCTTCATTACAAAGTGTTAAATACAACCAAAAAAAATACACACAAAGTGTTCGGAGTATCATCGTCTCTAGTTTACCTAATCACGTCACCAAACAGTTTTTTATTTAAAGATGTCAAATGAGAAAGTCTACCTGGTGAACTGGATTTTTGCACCCCGGAAAATCGGCGATACATGCCTTCATCAGTCAAAAATGATAAACCCAAAGATACGCGCCGCCTACTTTTGGAGATACCTATATGAGTGGATTAGCAAAAGGGATTGGTAAGGATGGGGAAATACAAAAGGATGAGGAATATTCCTCATCACAACGCTATCCATTCTTCTTTGGGAAGGAAGGGTTTCATGTGATTTCCTGTAGGTACCTACTACTAATTGAATAATGCTGTCAGTCATATTCCTATTTTGAACAAACACGAAAAGATGACGAGTAACAAATAAAACAAACATTCAAACACACTTTTATAGTTTATTACGTGAGATTGTAACAACTCTATGTAACATACATACATGTTATATACTCAGCGTTCGATCTCGGTCCGAATTACTTTGGAAAAAGAACAAGAAAGTGCCGGGTGTCCCGAATTTTGAATGAATTTCCAAATGAGTCAAGATTCCCACACTGCTATACGCAATGTTATAAAAGATAAATATTAAAAAATACATTTTTAATAGGCTAGACAGGCTATACCTACGTTGCTGTGGGCCTTCCCACCAGATATACTGGTGTGGAGAGTCCCAGCTATCAAAACACAGTATATAGGTATATTAGTTATAGTTATAATCGTATTTAATGTATATAACATAGTATGTTTACTGTCGACAAATTGGACTAAAGTTTGGCAGTTATAATTTGTAATGGTTCGGTGTATGTTGTTTTTTGGATTGAAGTAGTAAAAAAAAAAATACAGAGATGGCCGATCGGTGTTCTTTAATTAATAGGTAACATCCTTGAAAATACACCCTTTCAAAGTCATACCTGAAGATTCGTGGTTTGACATGGTCTGGTACCTATTTAACCCATGTACTTACCTAACTGACAGTCTAGCTACCTAACCTGATACCTGTTACCTATCCTATGAATGAAATCAAACATAATGTAACTGCAGTTTACAAATTGTAGAGATGCTTATCTCATGTAGGTACTATAAATTGCTGACAGTTATTTTTGTATTAATTAATTAACCATTGATTACTACAAGAAAGTAATGGTTATTGACAATACTACTTAATACTAGTTACTAGTTAATTAGAAGCAAACAAAGTTAAGTGTGTATTTACTTGGATAGAAATAGTTTTCTCGTCAAAGATGTGAATATTCCTGATTGAGCGCCATCTCTCGCGTTCATTGTGAATTTATTCGTCTTCTACTAGCGTATTTTTCGAACACAAACCCGCTTTACGTTTCTTTTAGTTACTCGAAAAATTGGTAGATGGCGCTACTTAGTTAATGGAAAAAATAAGAGATGGCGTTAATTTGCATTGCTTTGGAGTTTTTTTTTTTATATGAACATAGTTACTATAATTGAGATATTTTGTTTGATGGTATATTCTTCTTCGGTCTTATTTTATTCTGACATAGTATATTTTATTTGTTTATGTATGATCGATCACAGAACCTGGATTCTTGATAGTACTACGTTTATTACATTAGTGAGACCTAAGTGTTCTACTCTTGGTACTCAAGCATCAAGGGTGTCGTTTTTCCAGAACTCGTTCTTTTAGACTTTTGTAAAATACTTATATACGGCTACATAAAATACAAATATCACTTGTAAATAATATATTAAACCAAATGATAAAGTGTAATGAAAATCTTCGCGTCAATCACTACACACTTCGGTTACGAAAATACGATTTTCTGACACTAGGGGATCTATTTCGACTTCTCGAGTCTATTTCTGAGTACACTGTACACTCTGTCGCAAATAAATCTTATACCTCTTCAAAACTCATTCGAGCGAATGTAAACTTTAATACATGACGTTGGTGTTCAAATTCTTACGTAAGAGTAGCGAAACGGTGCTTAATTTTGACATAGTCGACTGGAAATTTGTCGTGACGACCAACGACGCGACCGCTTGACGAATGGCTACGTAATTATCGTTGCAGTGGGGGTAAATTATCTGTTTTTACCCCAAGAAAAAAAATGGAAAATGGGTATCAAGTGTCTATTTTATTTTCAATTCTGTTTTTCACTTTCTTATTATAAGAGGTTTTCTATTGAAGTAGCTTAAAGATTTGAAGGATGTTGTTGTTAATCGATCAGGGCTCGAAATTAATTATAATCGTTCTTGTAATATCGACTGATTTATGTTCAGTTAGTTTTAGAAGATGCTTATATCTAAGCTGTTGAAATACTTAAACAGTGAGAAATAGAAACGTGAAATAAAGACGATGATGTTTTGAGAATGTTCTGATGAAGATGCACTTTGATAAAAGACCAGTTACAGACTGAGAATACCTCATCTACGAGTAGGTATAAGCTATACAAATACCCAAGCTGGTCACGATGATTATAATTATAACTCATCTCGTGTTGTGCCTAGCCGAGAAAATGTTAAACCGGCTACAGAATCATATTTTTTACTTGCGTTTAATCATGCCTGTAATTTAGCAGCTATTAATGCAGATATTACAAAACATTTTGATCCCATAATCTCAAAACAAAGGGTAATACCCTCGTAAAAAGAAAATTGGGTCATTGTTAGTCACATTTTAGAAACGTTATTAGAAGCGTTTATAAAAACAAAAGCTAAAAGGAGGACAGAAATATTCCTTCTATTATTTTCTAGTTTGTCGGTATATAAAGCCCTGGAGAAGTCCAATACTTTTACATGACGCAATAAGTATTCAATATTGAGTGATGAGAGGGAAAACATCGCGTAGAAACCCGTATATCTAAAAAGAAAAAAAAATGGGGCGTGTCCATGTATATATTCATCAATCCACACTGGGCTCTCATGGTGGGTTAATCAGGAGATTACTTATATGCTTGTGCACTGTAGTCGGACATGATAGATTGGTATCGATTCGATTCGACGGAGTTATTGCTATAGCTGTTTTTTTTTTTGTTTGTTATGGACGAAGGTGGCAGACGAGCATACAGTCCACCTGATGGTAATTGGATACTGTAGCCCATAGACATCCGTGATACATGCCAACATTAGTCCAAAATGACAACGTTGGCACGCCTCCGGATGCGCTTTGGATACCTACCTTTGGATATAGGAATGGGTTTGGAGAAAGGGTTGGGGAAATGGGGAGGGATAGGATGGGAATGGGCTCTGGCACATCTCACTCACTACTGAAACACGTACGTACATTAGGGAAATAAGATAAAGTGGGAAATGTAGTACATTTCAAGGTAGTCTTCTGTGAGAGAAGGGTAACGTGGCCAGTCGAGTGCGTCCAGCGGCTGTTGGATTGCAGCGTGCACTCTCCCCCTCATAATTTCAAGAAATAGAAAGAAAGCATTATTTCAAGAAATAGAAATATTTCCTTACCTATACGAGCAGAGAACCTTATTGTTGGCATTTACTTAGTAAGTTCGGTTATATAAAGCTTTAAAATATAAAATTTCGTTATTCATGTTTAAATAGGAACAAGTTCTAACATCTGATTTTAAAATAAAGCAAGAAGAAAATAAGTATGTTTTTTAAGATTTTACATATCTAAATATCTAGGAAATTAGTACCGATAAGTAGGTACCTTCTCTAAGTCAGTGTCACATTTGATAATATCTTTTTATTATTGATCAACAGATCAATATCGGGAACTCGTTGTGTCTCGTTGTGTGGACGTTAGTCCCGAGTAATTGCACACAACTTAAAATGACCTCAACAGTTGAGATGTTTTCTTATCTATCGTTTGTTTGACTTGCCATCTTATCGTCTGAAATAAACATTCGTCATCAAATTTCTGCTTCACAGTCTCCGTTATATCTAAAAGCTGAAGTATCAAGCTAATAATCAACATGAAAGAAGGCAAATTTTTTCCTTCACTCTCTTTTACTCATCTTCAATGTTAGTAACATTGAATTAAATTTTCACCTTTCTAGATTATTGTAACATTGTGAGATAGACTCATAGATTAATGCCGAAATGCCAAGGTAAATAATAGAACTCCACCTTGGTATGTGGTCTCGATACGTAGGCGGAATTAAACTATTTACGATTCCAGAGCCGTTTTATTTTGAGAAGTACACATTCCAGAGCGGTTATTTGAATGTCTTATTAAGATTTTAGAATATTTCACGTTTGTTTCAGTTTATTATCGATATTTACTTTATCTTTGTCATTACAGGCGTTACCTTTGCGTAAACAGTCGGTATATTTTCAAAAAGATAACGAAAAGGAAAAATTTCTTTGTGTACAGTTGCCACATTGCAGATCAAAATAAAATTGGTGGGCTTCCCTTTCTTGGGCTTGTATTTAAATTAGCAATAAAAAATACTAATCCGACAACAAAACCAACTATTTTTGAATAGCTGAAATAAACAACTTTTAATTATTAAGCATGTCAACACAAAGTCTACGTTCGTAGGATTAAACCTAATTCACTTTTAAATTTGCCACTTTTTCTTATGGCGATTGCTCCTTACAATTTCTATCGATCAATTTCTGTCGATCAATTTCTAGCGGATTTCTATCGTTTTGGATAAACCTATTATTTATCTACTCTCAATTACTTTTCAGTTTACTTCATCATCATGCTTGAAATTAACTTTGAGATAGAAACGCCTATTTCCATCATCGATGACTAACTGATTATATAACGATGGTACGAATGCAAAAATATAGCAATCACATAATGAAAATGTGTGCTACCTACGCAAACTGACAGAACTATGAACTCTCTTGGCGTTTGCACGGATAAACATCTCATTTGGTGACCACCTACATTCAATCCCTATCCTAAAACACTATTGTATGTATGGTGATCACCTACGTAAAGCCACACGACTCATTCATTTGTTTATTATCTTTTACATACATTAAAATCTTATAACTTCATTTGCATTTGACTGTACTCTCTATGGTTTCATCAATTTGTTATACTCAGCTTCTAACATTACGTTTCTATAACCTTTTAAATTTTTGCGTTTATTTCAACTGACATCAGCTCGAGATTAAATAACATAATGGACAACATAGTTCGTGTGCACTTGGCGTTTTGTGAGTGCGGGACAGATGCGAATTGGTGCGATTATGCACATGATGAGGTTCATCACAGATCACAGGCGGTAGACCTGAGTACAGAAGTAGGGCACAGGTCTTCGTAGTCACGCGATAGTTAACCAAGCGGAACTAATTAGAATTGGTAGATCTGTGTTATTACATATTATTTTAGTGACTACACATTCATTGCTCTAACTAATGGAATAAGGTTTGTCCTACAACGTTGTATCTGCGATCGATTGGCGCTACTTAGTCGCCAATTTAATATATTGATAATGAACCACAAGGGAGTTTGTATTTGTTCGTACATTCCATTGGTCAATATTTTACCTAATACACTGGCTACGGTTCCTCTTGGCGAACACAAGAGCTGCGGGGTGTCCAAGAGGAATATTTTATTACCACATTCCTGTAGTCCTCCTAACTTGGGGTGAACAAGGGGAATAATGCCGTTCGAACTTTTCCCGAAGCCTAATCTGATGAATCTTTTTTTTGCTTAATATTTATAAGGATTTATCCTAAAAAAATCCCAATTTATAAAAATCCTCAAAAATTATACAATATTTTTACAAATAAAACGTAAAAACGTGTCAATTAATTTAGAATCATGAGCAGAATCAGTGTAGCGGTGTAGAGAGCGGTGACAGTTTCACAAGTCACCTTCATATTCGTCTAAGAGTCGGCTGAGATTCCAATTTGAGTACGTATTCTTCAATTATCGCTAACTCGATTCTGAAGGAAATCATGGCCTGGAAAACTAATGTCAACTTCCGATGAAATGGCATTAAGACAAATCTAATAAGGTTTTTTAATGTCATCGTAACTATTATGTGAAATGTAGAATATGTAGATTTTAAATAAAAAACAAATTAATTAAATAAACTTGCAACTAATCCGCTTCACTGATCCGCTGTGATACACGCGCTGGATTCTGTTTCGTAAGCTAGTTCGTAAGATTCTTGATTACAAGGGACGACGTGTGCTCTGTTGTGGAATGTTATAGGCTGATCGGTATCGGTATAGATATAGACGATGCTACCTAATGAAACTTACCATTAGTTACCTGTTCAATGGCAATACCCGTGAATCGTGTTCTTCATGTGTTTACGATATCCTGAACATATTATTATAATAATTTGGGAATACCAAACTTTCAGATTGGAAATTTTCCACTTTCCGCAGTCTAAACACAGATGTGTACATTACAACTGCAACGGACGGCGACTTGTCAACGACACAGTACAGTCGGCCGTGTGTCGAGCGTAGTTTTTGTTATCATACCATTTACCATAGCCATGTCTCTCCAGTGTTGGATATAGTTACATCCCAAGACTCATCAACAACACAAATTAAAGAATAATAAAAAATAAGGCTAATTTGACATTTTATATGTGTGTTATATGTGTGTTATATGTGTTAATGTGTTCTTTTTGTAACCATTTACGTATTTTTTATGTTAGATATATGTAATTTTGCACGCCATTATTGGCGAATGTGTCGATCGGACTATGTATTTACCACCTTTTGTAACGCACATTACAAATAAACAAATTGAAATGAACACGATTTTCGGCTGTTCTCGTCTTCCGCTAGCTTTTGTTATTGCGCCTTTATGTCAACTTAATATTTGCTACTATTTTACGCCTTTATGAGGATGTTGAAGATACCTATTAGGGAGAGGAGGATGCACGCGGCAATTCCACAGCCGCTGGACCCACTCGACTGGCCCCACATCACTCCTCTCTCACAGAAGACTGCCGTAAAATGTACCGCATTTCTCGCTGTATCATATTCCCCTAATGTGCGTGCGTGTTTCGGTAGTGAGTGGGGTATATCAGAGCCCCTTCCATTTCATTCTATTCGATCCCTCCCCATTGTTCCAACCCTTTCTTCAAATCAATTCCTAAATGTCGTGAGGTAGACAGCACATCCGTCGGCGTGCTAACATTTGTTATTCCATACTGATGTTGGCATGTGGCGCGGATAGCGGCGATAGTATACACTCACCACCAAGTGAGTAGACAGTACACCTAATGGCAAATGGACGATACGTGTCGATATGGACTTTCAACATCAGTCAAAAATGATAAATGTTAGGACGCCGACGGATGCGCCGCGAGCCGCCTACTTTTGGAGATTTAGCTTAGCGTAGTGGAATTGGGAAAAGGTTTGAGAATAACTGGATGAGAGCTTTTTCCCATGCCCTAAATTTATACGGGCCACAATAAATATTTCAGATCGCAGTGACTTTACTTATCGAGCATTTTTGATCAAGTAAGCCTCACTTAAATAATAAATACAATTTTATACGAGTATGGAAAATGCGGCAGGCCTAAACAATAACCAGCCATTTTAACGTCCGCTGCGTACACTGCTGGCTGAGCCGCCACAAGCACATGTGTTTCGTGCACGAGGGATGTACTTATTGCTTTAAAGCGCTTTCATAGCTGCATATATGTACGTAAGTATCGTCGCTCCCAGTCAATGTACAGCTGATTGTACAAAGTGGACACACCGCCATTTAGTAGGATTTCCGAGAACAGCGTGTATTATTACATGTTTCCACTGTACGGCCCTGAACCAGTTAGCTAATAATAAGTGGCGGCTGGAGGTCTGTTACGTCACGAAATATAATTATATACAAAATATATTAATTAGTTTGTCAGCCAGTCGTGTCTGTTAGTTTCGATTATTTTTGTTTCACTGATATGTGTTCAGGGGCTCTGGAGAAAAATAATGAATGAAAAGTTAATGAATTTTAAATTTTCTCTTCAGTTCAGTATTTTTTTACTTTAGCCGCGACGTTACATGCTTAGAACACTATTGGAAAGAACTGTTTGACATTTTACTTATCGGTTAATATACATAAATGATTTTATTGCTAAATCTAAATCAGAATTTCCCAACTTCAGAGCCCTTTGCCTCCTAAATGTTATATTTTTCTGTAGCCCACTATAATTGTTTAAGTCATGATATTTTTTTAATTAATAAAATAATTGTAATTGTTGAATGTTGGATGGTGAGTGCGGCCAGGTGCGGACTTGATAGCTTCGGAGGTGAACTTCGCGTATTCGCGCACTCCTGACATCGAAAGAGACGGCCATTAGAACTATCCGACGACGAACCTGTGTCGTATGTCGTACACGTCCCAGAAAACGTAGAAGTGTTAAATGGAGAGAGATTAATGAAATTTGTAGGGAGTCAAGAAAGTGCGTGCTGGAAAGAGCCCACGCAAGGACGGCGCGCATCTCTCACGAGTCGATCCTTATAACCGTAAGGTAGACAGGGCCATGAGCGGTGGAGGATATAGAAAGCCTGTAATTTCTGTCTGAGATGTTTTCCAAAATAAAGGATATTTAATGAAACATAATTCGAAAACATTTGTAAAGATTAAAATATAAACGTAAACCATATTTAGTCTCGTTGATTGAAGATTTGCAACTGTCGTTCGTGTGCAACGAATGATCAGGCATCCTGTTTTTTACATCCAGTAAACTTTCATTCGTTGGGAAATATTTCTTCGGAATTTCCTCGATTAAAACCGAGATAACTCAATCCCTCTCTCATAACAGACTGCCGTGAAATGTACGTACTTGTACGAGCTATCGTTCTAATGTGTTTAGGGAGTAAGTGACCATATATCGTAGCTCATTTCCTATCCAATTTCATCTAGTGATGAATAAAATAGGGTTAGAGAAGCCTCGTATTCTATTGTGTCGACATTGATGATTCCTTTTTCTTTAAGTACTGCCGAGCTAGTGATAATTGATAAATCTATACTTTAGTGTAAGCTTAGTAATATGGGCCATTCCGAATCCACGTCCTCGGGAATATGAGTCGAGAATAGATACTCCTAAGTCATCACCGGTCTACCGGGCTCACACAGTTTACCCGTTTCACAACAATTGCCTTGAGCCGGGGACCCTCACCCGTGCCAAAACGCCGCGGATCACTATTAATCACGGCAAACACAACGACGTCGTTGCGCGTCTACGGATTGCGCAAATGTCATTGTTAACACGATTCCCTTTGATCGTTACACTCAGGGCCGTCTTAAGTCTATTCTGCGCCGGGGTGCGGGAGTGTATCCTAAGACAGTCAAACATCCTATTGTGTATCCTATGACAGTCAAATATCCTATTGTGTATCCTATGACAGTCAAATATCCTATTGTGTATCCTATGACAGTCAAATATCCTATTGTGTAATTGTTTACTATAGCGTTATATTTTTTCATTACCTTTAAAAGGTGAGCGCCCGGGGTGCACCGCACCCCTTGCACCCCCTGGTAAAGACGGCCCTGGCGATTGAAATGCAAAATATGTAGGTACCTACTACACGTCAGGCTTAGCAATTATCTTTTTTAGTCTTGACCTGTAGTCCACAGTACTAATAATAATAATAATAATAAATACTCTTTATTGCATACAATAGTTATTACATGTGCACAAATAATAAATGACAGAATACAATAGGCGACCTTATCGCTAAGGCGATCTCTTCCAGGCGACCTTAGGATAGAGAAAAATAAAAGGGATATAGGTAGTGCAAAAGAACCGAAATCCACAGATGGATCATGTTCAATATACGTGTATACTCATCGACAATAAATATAGTATAATAAATACATATAATAATAAATAACTTAATAATATATAAATACATACATACATATCTACATGTACACTGCACACAATGTCAGTTCGTAAATAAGATTAAAGAAAAATAGGAGGGAATTGAAAGTACTATTCCTAAATCTATAGATACCTTATGGGTCCTTTCGAAAACCGGGCTGCGCGCGGCGCTGTCAACTTTGACGCTTTGCACACAGCAATCGAGTGCTCACGCACAAATGTAAAGTTAAATATATTTACCACGACAGTATTTCAAAGCCGTTTCAAATTTTATCGATAAAAAAATAACAACGGTCAAATGTGAGCTGTGTACTCTTAAATGTTCCTTCTAAACTATCAATAACGTGTTTAACTTTTATAGTAGGGATAGTCAAATAATTATATGTGTTGGTTCCTATTAGAGAATGCAACGGAAACCTAATAATGTGTACAGACAAGTTTTTTTTTTTTTTATGGACGAAGGTGGCAGACGAGCATACAGTCCACCTGATGGTAAGTGGATACTGTAACCCATAGACATCCGTGATACATGCCAAATGGTAAATGGTAAATAATACTTTATGGTAAATAAGATAAAGTGGGAAATGCAGTACATTTCAAGGTAGTCTTCTGTGAGAGAGGGGTAACGTGGCCAGTCGAGTGCGCCCAGCGGCTGTTGGATTGCAGCGTGCACTCTCCCCCTCATTACTAAAGTGACACTACTAAAGCAACCATTCCGATAGAGGAACACAAGTGACTGGCTGAATAATCCCTTTGCACCGACAACAAAGTCACATAAGTATTATAATGCTATAATAAGTATTATGCTATATACATACATAAATAAGTTTAGTATTAAACTTAATGTACCTATATATTTATAGTAACTTCTCGATTACACAGATTTATGGTGAAATAAAACATAATCACACTAGATCCCATACATTATTATAATATACCTACATAAACGTATGAAAGCAAAATTTTCATAGGTCACCCAAACATATCTAATTATTAATATTAAAAAAAACTGCGTCAAGTTCAATATCACATCTCATGTATTAGATCATACATTACAATGTATATTTTTTAACATAATATCGTACCATATTCCTTCGAAACTTAGTAGTTACTACTAGTTTATTAGTTTCCTGCTTTATCGATACCTTTGTATGGATAAAGCAGGAACCGTGTCAACGTCACTATTTAACATGAAGTATGTAATAATTGTTTATACGTCACATTGACATGGGAATAGACTAGATGACACATCTGACGTTCTTATCAAAGAAACCTGATTGGCTACTTCTAGGGGGGTGAAGCAGATGAGGAGGGGTTCATTAAAAAGTCAAATTTGAAACTTAAGTAAGTACTACGTAATAAGAATGTTCTATTTTCAAAAACACATATGAATTAAGGATATCATGAACTACTGAACATAGAACACTATTAGACTATAACGTGCCCGCTCTAAATTGTTTGTATAACATATCTAGTATGTATTCTCAAATCGATAACACATCACTACCGATATTTGCGACATTTGATAGGCGTGTAAACGTCAAAAACCGCGAGTGTAGAGTCCGGGTTATCATAGGAAGAGCGCTGATACAGTTCTACATTTAATTCATTTTATGTAAATACCGTTCCTTTCTTAAGTCATAACAAAACACAATAAAGTAGAAAAAATATATTCTTAAAGGACTATCGAGTTGTAAAATGATTTTTACTACATGTTAAAGATTTATGTTAAGATTGGTGTCAGCTGTCAGAGCTCTTATATATTCTCAATGATCCGAAACATAGTCAGATTGGACAAATGATATTCTATCGCACATGCTCACTATACGATATAATAGGTCGGGGAGAAAGTCTTTTCGTATTTTGTATGTATGAAGTTGTGATTCAATATCTTTGATTGAATTGTTTGTACCTGGCTGGTTATGATACCATTAAAAGGGTAACATTTATAAAAAAGAAATAAAAAAATAAAAAACTGTTTCCTGCAATTTTTCAATTGTTCTTCTGTCCAAGAAAATGAATGAATCTAACGAAGAAATTCGATACATTTTAAAGTTTTATTACAAAAAAGGGAAAAATGCGACACAAGCCGCGAAAACAATTTGTGCCGTTTATGGACCTAATGCAGTGACAGTAAGAGTAGCACAAAGTTGGTTTAAGCGTTTTCAGTCAGGAAATTTTAATGTTAAAGATCCAGTTCGCACCGGTCGCCCTGTTCCCGACAAAGTTGATGCCATTTGCGAAAAAGTGTAGCAAGATCAGCATATAAGTAGTTACGACATTGCTGATGAACTGGGCATTGACTACAAAACAGTTTTGACTCATTTGAAAAAGTCTCGATTCACAAAAAAGCTCGATATTTGGGTATCACACGAGCTCACTGAAAGAAACCTAATGAACCGTATACTCGTTTGCGATTCTCTATTAAAACGCAATGAAACCGAATCATTTTTGAATAGATTGATCACTGGTGATGAGAAGTGGATCACTTACGACAAGAACGTGCGGTAAAGATCATGGTCAAGTGCGGCCAAGCTCCACAGACTGTGGCGAAATCCGGATTAACGCGCAATAAGGTGCGCCAATTGTGTGTATGGTGGGATTGGAAGAGCATCGTTCATTATGAGCTTTTACCGCCGGGCAAAACCATCGATTCGGATCTCTACTGCCAATAACTTTGATGCTTTTGTCAAATCCGGAAGTTGCAACATGTAGTTCAACTCTTTAACTAATTAATCATACAATTTTTATTTCTTCGAAATATTACGATTTAAAATATTTAATTAGAGGAACGCGAGATCATGTTTCACGTAAGGGCCCATTAATATTATGAAGAATAAATAACGCCAAACTATGGTCTCTATAACTACACCTCTCGTCTGCAAAGCAGACAATGTTTCTGACAATGTGTCGCGCGCTGTACTGTGTACAGGCCATTTCATACAGCGAACATGTAGGTATATTGATTGTGGAACGAGGTCTTTCTGTAAAGCTACGACATGAATTTATTCATAAATGCTGTGAATAGGATCCCACTACATGGCTGGCAATGCATTCGTGATGTTGCCATTGGTGCTATAAGGTAGACAATTATTTTTTGCCTAAAAGACTGCCTTTTTGCAGACTTCAAAAAAATAATGTAATTCAATTAGGACTAACGTAAACGTTAATTTGATTTAGAACACATCCGTTTACACAACCTACGCTAGAGCCGGCGAAGTTGTGCGCCGAAATATTTTTTTAATTAATTAGAATGATTAAGCACCATATGATTTTTTCACTCGCGAGAAATTCATGAACACAAATTAGGAAAAATGCGAACACCGCTTTTTTGGAGCAACACATTCATTTTATCCCCTGTCACATAAATATATTCACGTTGAAATTGAAATATGTACTGGTAGAAAGACGCGAGGAAACCAAACTGGGATTGTTTATTTGGGTTACTTTCAATTGAGGCACGAATCTTACACTGCCTCATAACATAATATATCCATTCTAGTTCCAGAACACGTCAAAGCAATACTAATCGATATGATTGAAGATCCATGTGAACGGAGGCTAACGTACCATTTAACACAGCAAGGCCTTCTCTTTTATCTCTTTTAGAGGTCTTAAGCTACGATTTCCATTAAGGATTTCCATTCGATTTCCAGGTCTTTCCATTAAGCTACGATATGGGGTTCGTCAAGAGAGCTGTGACTAGGATTTTGCAAGGTCGGCGGCGCGCCCGCATACCCCCTGGTGTTGCAGGTGTCCATGGGCGGCGGTAACATTTACCATCACGTGGGACCGTTTTGCTCGTCCTCCCACTAGTCTATAAAAAAAAAAAACTTTTAATCTACCAAGCAGGTACTGTTTACATTTCACGATTTTATCCTCAACCGCCCAGATAAAGATAATTGAGAAAACAGATCAGTTTTAACAGTTAAGAATATAATATTAGATTTTAATATTTCTATTTGTTCTAATACATCGTCCACGTACTTAACCGTTTCCGGTATACAAATTTAATCTTACAAAAACACTTAAAAGACAATTCTAGAACATTCTAGCGTGGACTGGAAAAATCTAACGCTGTCTTTAATGATTTATTATTACTTATTAAAAAGGTTTTTTTTTATAGAAAAAAGGCGGCAGATGAGCATACAGTCTACCCGATGGTAAGTGGATACCGTCGTTCATAGACATCCGCGATACATGCCAACATCAGTCCAGAATGACAAACTTTGGCACGCCCCCGGATGCATATCACATTGTACATATCAATCATCTGTTGGAGTTAAATAACACGATCAGTCGGACGCACCCAGTCGACTGTGGGTTACAGTGTCGTTCTCATCTATGTATTAAAACTGTTCGTTGAACCAAACAACTCCAAAAAATTGTTCAAACACCATATTTTACCGCCCAAAGAGTTTTCTTACCCACCTTCGGCTTCAGCATCAGATGCTGAAGTTTGTGTGTATAATATACCTACATCTCTTAACTATTCACTTCAGAAAGACGCATTTGAATAAGTACGAGTATATTTGTTTAGAAATTACAAAGCATTACAACTTCTAACTTCGTACAGCAGCGCCCCCCGGTGAGCTAAAACCACAACACCCATCCTCAAACTTACGATTCGAAAGGATTAGACTTTAAATAAAAACGCTTTAAAATCGCTCCACCCGTTTCAGAGAAAAGTGATACAAAGCGGTACACATACATGCATACATTTTGTTACTTCAAATGTTTAAACCATCTACGTAAAACGTTAAAACATGTGCTGAAAGACACCTTTAAGCCCTGTCACCGAAACCGTATAAAGAGCGAAGCATTTTCTGTTCCATTTATTCCATAATCTTTTTGGTGCGGCAATCAGTCGCATTTGTCACCCAGCTTCCGTGCAACGTCCAAAAACAAATTAATGTCTTCGCGATGGACTGCTCATGATGTACGGTCACACATAGGGATTTACGAGCTTATAATTATCTTGGATCAGACCCAATTCTGTACACCGTTTTTCGGAAAATGCATCATAAACTTTACACATTTGAATTTTACCAAATTCTTTTTTTATTTACGACTTCATTGATTTATTTAATCCTTTTGTCTTTAATGAAACACCTTTGAAATTGAGTGTTTTCTTTGATGATCTTTGATAGTAATAGTGGTAAACAAGACTCATTTGATATCATCGCATTGTAAATCACAACATTAGACGCCTCATTATACATTTTGTTTGACGCCAGCGGAAATGATATAGTGTTAGAAATACATTTGATCTTCTTTTAACATGTCTGTATTAATATTTTTCTCAATATAGGTCTATAGATTCTATAGGACTTTTCTATAGGTTATGTGTTGTACTCAAATTCTTTTCCCTTACTCTATTGGTAGATTTATTTTTGTGATTAATTCATGTTTACTTTTATTTGCGCTTATTTTTACTATGTTACTATTTTGACCTTAATTTACTTACAGGTAATTCCCATATCTTTCGAACGAATATTTTTCCTATTTCATCTAATGTTTTGAATATAATACTAGAATAACCTTTTTTCTTGTAGTAACGTTATTCTTAACTTTAGCTTCATGAGCGGGTTGGGATAGTGGCCCACTAACCCATCTCCCAGTGGTCGCGTAAAAAATATACGGTTACCATCGTTTGAACCTGAACTCGATAAATTTTAAGGTTAAGTTAATGCATGGACCTTTATTTGTCTTTCCGTTATAATATTTAATATAACTAAACATATTCAATATTAGATATATTTTTTTATTGTTACAAAGATGATTTTTAAATAACATTAATTACCTATTTTTAAATAGGAATGCGTAATAAAATTATTTTGTCATTTTCGCCTTTAGCAAATGCGGTATAAATTGTCAATTTTTAATGAAAGAGGTTTGTAATAATTTTTAAATGTTTCTTTATGTAGTTTGACACATATTATCTGCCAGTTAATAATAATATTTTTTATTTACTCACCAAAATCTAATTCCGTTGCGTTATTAAATAATTAGTTTTATAATTTTAAACAATAATAAAAAGCGACGTTAGGCAGAGGGGCTGACTCATCTAAATTAAGTCCCATCGTACCCAGTCCTTGACCATGGAGAAGTCATACTCGTATATCCCTATAATCATCTTCATAATGTCGCCTATGTTCGTCTACACTAGTTTAGCTTCATAAAACTGAAGGAATATTCAAAATGGGTTCAGTACTTTGTATAAGTAAACAAAATCGATTTTTCTTTCAAATATAGGTACTGGTAACGTGTAACGTCCTAACCATTGACATGGGAACAGACTAGATGATAGATCATACAATCAATATAACCTAGTTGGCAACTTGTATGGGGGGGGGGGGGGGGTGAAAGAGATGAAGAGGGGTTTATTAAAAAGGCCAATTTGTAACTGAAGTACTACGTAATGTGCCCTTTTCAAAACACATTTGAATTAAATAATTTGAGAGTTACTGAACTTAGAACCTTATTGACCTCTAACATGGCTATCCTAGAGTGCTTGTATAACATATATAGTATGTATTCTCAAATCGATGGTCGTGACTAACAGTTTTTTAAACTGTCTATAATAACTAACTTTTATAAACTAAATAAAATAAAACAAATCCTATTTTAACAATGAGACAGAGAATTTATTAAAAAATTATAAATTGAATTAATTATCTAAGTTTCACATCCATACTTATGTAACATATTCATCTCATTAATCACATATCCATGATCTTAAGTTCAATGCACACTACACATAAATACAACACAACATCACACTATTAGATGGCCCTAACTATAAAGTATATAGACTTAACTGTTGTGGTGTTGGCCGGGTGACGCAATCACGCGACACAAGGACCATAAGGTACCCCATGTGTGATAGTAGCTTTCTGACCGGCACCCGTTGTAACTATTAATGCAACCTATATTGCAATGTAGTTGTTAAATAAATAAATGAGTACGGCTGTCAGATTACGACTTTTTTCCGCAAAACATATTCACATACAATAAAACTATCACGTGGCTTCTTTTCACCTGTAATTTGTTACGAATATTTTTCAAACTCTGCAACGCACATGCAAAAGAATATACTCTAAAACAACAGCACTAGCTGGTGTCAATCGTCACGTTATAAATACGATGAGTTTAGACGCCATTTGTACGTTTGTGCGGCGCTATCTTGAACCGGTAGCCGCAGTAGAAATACACGGTCAGTGAAGGATGTCAATACATCAAAGGATATTGAAAATAGTCAATATCAGTTATAATTTTCCAATAGATGATTGTAAAAACCCGTTAAGACCACTAGACATCCGCGGTAATAATAATGAGTACCCCCGGTGGACATGACCCTCTTAAGCACAATGTCTCGTCCGCTAAGAATGTAAGGTCTTAAAACGACACGCTGACCAGGCGGGTTGGTGAGTTTTTTTTTATTTTTTTTTTATTTTTATGGACGAAGGTGGCAGACGAGCATACAGTCCACCTGATGGTAAGTGGGTACTGTAACCCATAGACATCCGGGATACATGCCAACATTAATCCAAAATGACAAACGTTGGCACGTCCCCGGATGCGCTGCCTACCTTTGGATATAGGACTGGATTTGGAGAAAGGATTGGGGAAATGGAGAGGGATAGGATGGGAATGGGCTCTGGCACATCTCACTCACTACCGAAACACGTACGTACATTAGGGAAATAAGATTAAGTGGGAAATGCAGTACATTTCAAGGTAGTCTTCTGTGAGCGAGGGGTAACGTGGCCAGTCGAGTGCGCCCAGCGGCTGTTGGATTGCAGCGTGCACTCTCCCCCTCATCCATTCAGCGTCCACTCTTTTAGAGGTGGTGTAGTTCTTCGGGACTTGTGCTAGCCGCTTTGTTATCCCTTAGACGCATTTAGTGACGAGGCTTTTAGATAACAGGAAAATAATGTTGTATTTGAACAGTCAGTCAACACTATAACTGAATGTCCAAAAGTGACAGGCTGTAATAAAAAAAAAAATACATTATTTTAAAACGGACCTTATTGTTGATTCTACATTCCCAGATATCTTATAAGTGAAATCTTAAAATAAATATTTTTATTGCTTTATCTTTTAAACCAATTGTTCATGAGAAAATCTAAACCGAATTATTATTTTATGCTATGACGCGATACCAGTCCAGACAATTAAGCTGCAGGGCACGGGTATCACCTTGATTTGAAAATGGGCTTTTTAATAATAATCTAGCAACATTATTTTTTTAATAGAAAAAAGGCGGCCTATTGGTTTGGTAGGGGGAGAGTGCATGCTGCATTCCCACAGCCGCTGGGGGCACTCGACTGGCCACGTTAGAGAAGTCTCTCACAGAAGACTTCCTTGAAATGTACCGCATTTCCTACTTTATCGTATTTCCCCAATGTCCATACGTGTTTCGGTAGTCAGTGAGATATGCCAGAGCCCATTCCCATCCCATCCTCTCCCGCACGATTTTCCCAATCCTTTCCTTAATCGGCAAATGTAGGCAGCGCATCCGGGGGCGTGCCAACGTTTGTCATTCTGGCCTGATGTTGGAATGTATCGCAGATGTCTATGGACGACAGTATCCACTTACCATCAGGCAGACTGTATGCTCGTCTGCTGCCTTTGTTCTATAAAGTAAAAGATTGAACGATAAGTCGCGACGAATAAATAAACTGGTGAAATAACACAAATGAGGTACGTACTCTACTAAAATAGAAAACCTCAGTAATTCCTACAGACTATCTCACTGTTTAGTCATGCCTTTTCTTTCATCAAACCTATAGACTTTAGACTAAATGGAATGTCTAAAATTCAGCCAAGAATACTTTTGCCAAAATGATTGTACTCAGCCATACATACACTTGTGGGCGAGTACGCCACTCCCGTATAGGTTTACATGGCCATAAGGGGAGTTTCACACTAGCGTCACTGGAATCTGCTGCGGCAGATGCAAAGGCCTCTATACAAATGTAGATACTATACTTATGAGAAGTCATTGCCTCAAGGAAGCTGAAATGTTTAAAATTAACAAAGTGCGAAGACCAAGGATCAATGATCTTTGCCAACTTTGGAAAATGGAACGCATCGACAGACGCATTGGCGTCCCCTACCCACGTGATGCTGGAGATACGTGACCGAGTCGTCGTACATGAAAATGTACAGTCGCCCCTTGTGTATGAAAAATATGTTTTATCTGTCGAAGCAGGACCGAAATTTGAGAAGGTATTGTTTGTAGTGAATTGATTAATAATACGAATTAGTTAGTATTTGGGATGTGGCAACGAAACATCTTGTCAACCTACGTACAACGATTTAGGTCAAAAACACGTCGCTTTGTAGATACGACTCAAAGTGATCTAGTTCAATGAAACAGTTTCCGCCGAGCGCAATAAGTTGTATGCAATTAATCCAAACATTTTTCCATGACAAGTTTGCAAACAAAAATTCTACAAATACTCACACCTACATACTGTAGCGGCGGTGGCAGAACTATTTCTTTCTTAGAAACCTTTAAATAGGTGCACTAGATTTGTGTCCGTCTGAATTTGTCCCCGTAACTAGGTCTGCTCTTTGAATCGCATCCAATATGATAAGTTTACACAAAGACTGTCTTTAGAACAATGTATTGACTGTAACAAAAGAACCAATTGCGTCGGGTTTTTTTTAAATTATTTTCTCTTTCTTTTGGCAAAGGTGGTCTAGAGAAATTGAATTAAAAAAAATGAAAATGGCGGTATTTTTAGATTGACAGCTGTCAAAACTTCCCGGGTAATTTTAAACGAAATCGCAGGAACCACTGTTGGAAAGCCGTTTATTTTGATATTTTACTACTATTTGCCACATTCGTAATTTGACGGCGAAAAGAGCAAACAATGTCTTCCTGAAATTGTAAAATGTTTCACAGTAAATTGTTATGAAGCTGTTTCCCTGGAAAAATAGCTATAAGGAAAAATTTTGAAGTGAAAAAGAGAAAGGAAAATAAAAACATAAGTTTCCTTGTCACATAATGTTGACGAAATCCTCAACATGACTTTGTTCTTAGGACTTAGATACTTTAAGTTATAATTTAATAGGGTTTCATTTTAAACAATTCATTTCATCGAAATGTCAAATCGATATACTCTATTTTTTAACACAGCTTCTGGTGCTTTGTATAAACCAAACGGTGTTTTTTTCTATCAGATTCTATTAGTCAATTCTAGTACTTCAGGTACATTACAGCAACTTCTAAACTTTTATACTAAACATCAAAATCGGTAAACGCCGTGGAGATAATATTTTCATAATTTGTTCTTCGTCTATGTTTTACTCTTTATTAAAAATATTTGTATCTGAGTAAAGAGTAATATCGAAAAGGTACCAAATACGTCTGTAAATGATACCGCTTAATGCTAACTCCTTATTTTATAACTAATATCTATTTAAATGATCGCTTTTTCGAATTGAATAATGTTGCAACATTGAAAGATGTTGCTTTTTTTTTTTTCTGGACGAAGGCGGCAGACGTACATACAGTCCACCTGATGTTAAGTGGATACTGTCGCCCATAGACATACGCGATACATTAGTCCAGAATAACAAACGTTAGCATGACCCCTGATGCGCTCCGGGGTCGTGCCTACCTTTGGAGTTATAGGAATGGATTTAGAGAAAGGGTTGGGAAAATTAATGGGTTCTGGCACATCTCACTCACTACCGAAACACGTACGTACCTTAGGGAAATATGATAAAGATTAAAGTGATAAATGCAGTACATTTTAAGGTAGTCTTCTGTGGGAGAGGGGTGACGTGGCCAGTCGAGCGCGCCCAGCGCCTGTTAGATTGCAGCGTGCACTCTCCCCCTCCGGAATTTACTCTGTTTATTTAAGAATCTATATGCATCTCTTCTAATCGAAAAAGCGGCCACTTAAATATAAGATGTCAGTTAAAAAACTCTGCGGTCGGATTGAAGATGAGGTGGGTATTACGTAGCTTTGCGTTATCCATAGGTAATAACTTTTTTATGACTGTTAGAACATACAAGTTTTATCCCTCGGAACTTTATTTTAAATGCGATTTACTTAAATAATCATTTTTGCCATTACTTCTATCTAGGTCAGGTGTTTCATAAACAATCAGTTACTCAGTGCTGTACAAGATTTTCCCTTTATACTTTTAAATATTTTCTGTGAACTCTTGACAATTTCTGTTGTTGATTATTTTGTCGATGGTCACTAATAACTAATAATACTAATTATTTTATATCGCGAACCCGTAGGCTGTGGAACGAACTGCCTCAAGAGGTCTTTTCATTAAGCTACGATATGGAGTTCTTCAAGAGAGCTGTGAATAGGATTTTGTAAGGTCGGCGGCGCGCCCGCATACCCCCTGGTGTTGCAGGTGTCCATGGGCGGCGGTAACACTTACCATCACGTGGGACCGCTTGCTCGTCCGCCCACTCGTCTAAAAAAAAAAAACAATCTACTGTTCTGTGGTCAACGATAGCTACCACTATTTTAATATCTTCTTATTTTTTGCTTGTGCAGTCCAAAAATCTCCACTATCCATATTTCACCAAATCGCAACAGACATTTATCAACAATTTGCTACTTCCACCGATTTTCCTTCTAGTTTACACATTTCCAACAAAGAAGACATTTCATGAACTTGGTCCCAGCAGCAATGTCACTGGTTCTATATATAGAGGCATCACCTCTACGGCGCCGGAAGCAGCGTTGGACAGCCGCGCAGGTGTTAGATCTGTTTTCGTAGAGATTTTCTCGACGTTTCCGTTTCGTGATTCTGAATGAATCACTGATGTCTAGATTTTGAAACTGCTTTCCACTGTCACTGTATGCTTCATTCCTGTTGCCGCGTGTCCTTAACCTGAAAAATCTAGAACTTTCATTACAAGATTATAATGTTATGAGGACTCGGGTTCTTTTATTGTTGGGTTAACATTACGGACATAAACAAAGTTAAGCCAATGAACAAATAACTGGTGGTACCAGCGAGTTCGTTCGCGTGAACATTAGAGTGATTCCCGTGGGAACTATATAACGGATCGGGATAAAATGTACCCTAAATGTTAACCCAAGTCATAAGCTATAACTGTGCCAAGTTTCATTAAATTCTGTCCTGTGGCTTTTGCGCGATGCGCGTTCAGGTAGACATATAGACAAAAATACAAAAAAATATTGTTTTGGACTCTGTATCGTTCGTTCTCTATACTGAAATGACCTTTTTCAAAAAGTATTTCATGCACAAACTCGAGCAGAGTTTGAATTTGCATGAAATACTTTTTACTTTATACTTTTTATACTAAATACTTTGAAATACTGTTCCGGTTTTATTTGTACGAGTATAGATAACATACACGAAACTACAATGCCGACAAGATGGCAAATGTTTCTAAGCGTGAATGGGAGAAAGAAGAAAACACGCACAGAACCGCATAGGATTTACATTATTCAATATTAAGAAATAGATCTATTTTTATTTTATTGATAAACATTTTCGTTTAACATTGTTTATTGTCTCTTTCTTATTTCTATACCCACTTAGTTCACGCTTACAATTTATAGAATGGAAAGATTAGTTTTTTTTTATAGTGAAGGTGCCAGACGGGCACAAGAACCATGTGATGGCAAGGGGCTATCGCCGCCCGTAGATACCTGCAACACCAGAGGGTATGTGGGTGCACTGCCGGCCTTGTAAAACCCTATTCACAGCTTTCTTGAACAACTCCATGTCGTAGTGTAGAGGGAAAACCTCAGCACGCAGTTAATTCCATAACTTTCGGGTTCGCGGTATACTCGTAAAGTGTCTTGACGACCGCTCTGTGCGCAGCGACTCTCAACTCAAGGAAGTGGGTATTAACCACAAGACGATGATGGGAGGGGTGTTGGTAAAAACCCGAAGTTGGCATCAAATCAAATAATTCCTCAGAACATTCCCCGTTATTTATATTAATTGAATTTTCCGGGCTACTTGGCCGAGGTCTTCTGGAATCTCTTCTCTTTCTTCCAACTGATAGTTGCGCAGTTGCGCTCGAGAAGCCGAAGAGGTAACATCTCTCCGAAAGTGAACGCAGTCGCCACTGAAGATGTCAACCAGTTGAGTCAGAAGATGTCAAGTCAGTTGTTGACGAAACGTTTGGAAGAAAGAGAAAAGATTCCAGAAGACCTCGGCCAAGTAGCCCGGAAAATTCAATTAATATGGACACCGGCCGAGATAGCCTACACTCCACTATTCCCCGTTATGCAGGCGGTAGAACACGCACAAGGACGCAACGTCTCTCCGGACTCCGATTGATTTTAGACCGATTCTGAGATAATTAACTTGTATAATATTAACATAACATAGAATTTGTAGGATATATTATAATGATAAATTAATTCCTAAACTTTGTATTTTAAAATAAATCAATAATCAGAACTAGATTATAGCTTTCAGTATTTTTAGAAAATCCAGTATCCAAAAATATCAGATCCGTGAATGTCTATTTCGACATTTGATTGGTTCTAGAGTCAAGGCTGTTTTTTTAAAACTTTTTCAATTGCGCAGCGACTTCACATTCAAAAAGATCTTTGATCAGTTTGTTTGGCTATTGCTCTAATGTCAATTGTAGGCAGGAAATATTGAGAATGAAATGTGTAGTGTAGCATTCGCTAGACGATTAAATGAAGGTTATACAAAAAAATATATTTATAAATATTCTTTAATGTGTACTATAAACTGATCCAGTGTATGATTCCTATTCCTTTATCTAACCAATGTTATTGTGATTTTTCGAAATCTCTTCAAATATTTATTTGCCAGAAGGTGAAACAAGATGTTAAAGTCAAATACATTGCCAAATATGTTTTGCCTTAATAGGCGTGCCAAAAATTTTTTCGTCAATTTTAATCAAACTGATTAAAATTAAAATAATTTAATTTATTATTTAAAACTTTTATTAATTAAAATTGGAATACATTTTGGTGCTTGTGGTTATATATGCTTTCCATCACATACGAGTATTATCCATACCATACAATAGCCCCTTGTCCCTCCATTGTTGGATATAGATTTCATCTCCATCTCTCCCTCTCAAGGTTTCCTACCATACATGAATATCCGCTTTTCTTCTTGATTTGAACTCCATACCTAATTTTTTTTTTTATGGACGAAAGCGGCAGACGAGCATACAGTCCACCTGAGGGTAAGTAGATGCTGTAGCCCATAGACATCCACGATACATGCCAACATTAGTCCAAAGTGACGATTCCTTAAATAGAGATTATTATAAGTACCGGTACGCATTCTGGCTAGGTAGACCGGCGACTTGATATTGGTCATAAAAACAAAAATTATAACACTCAGATGTATATAAAATGTGTATGTATTTTGTATTCAGTCTTACTATGCACTTTACAAGAACTTTACCAAGCACTACCATATTGCATTTATGTTTAACCAGAAGTTAACTGGCAGAGATACCTAACCTTAGATACTAAATACCTTAACTAGGCCTTAAGTACGTCTTCTGTTCAGCGCAGTAAGGCTTAAATCAAGAGAGATGCTCGTTTTCAATTAGGTTTAATTAAGAGCCTAATGCAGGACACATCCTTGTCGCCTTACAATAAGAACAGCATTACGAACCAATGTGTATGTATTCCCTTTAGTTTGAAATTGACCCAAGCAGTGACTCAATGAAATCAACAGCGTTGTCATCAGTGACCGACTTTTCCATAGAAATGTTTACAAGTATACTTTTGGCATTGACTTTTTCCTGTGTCTAAACTGGATGACATATGTTAATCTTCGCATTCATTTTTCGCTATCTACAAAATTTGAGGTATAATTTTCGTCACGAAAAGCGCGGTGAAGGTCCACGGATTTAAATTAAGATATTAAATATAACCGCTGTTGTGACGGCGAGGTTATATGTTAACGAAACTGACGGATGTCAGGCGAAAGAGAAATTAAACACAGTTGATGTTGATTTAGTGCGTAATATATGTATTTTCAGATGACAAAGTGAATTAAAATCTAAATTAGATGCAATGTCGTTTTTCCGGCCTTGGTGGGTATAAGTTGATAAGTCAAAATCAACTGTCTGTCAAGGGCACCGTTTGAAAGTTTAATGTTTGAGTTTTCGCTTTCAATGTCACGATATCACTTTAATGCTGAAATCAATTTTCATGACGCTATAGAGTTTTCAAAGATTTTATGTCTTTATTGTAAATTCATAGTGACACAACGTGCTAGGATCTTCTCATTTAAAATTTTATATTTATTTAAACTCCATTGCACAAATAATTGTACAAATGGCAGGCTTAATGCCATTTAGCATTTTCTACCAGTCAACCACCTTATATATCACAAATTATTAATTGATACCTGCCATGAACGGATTTAACCATGGTTAATTTTCGGAAATCTTTCCAAACATTTAGTAAACATGTATTGTATGTAATATGTACTTTTAGGAAAATACATATTTTTAGGATGTATTTAGGATGTTGGAAAAGATATCTATTGTCATTCATTAAATGATTCACACAAGGATTCCCCTTGTCGCGGCTATAGGGACCAATACCAACTACAGATACAAACGTACATTTGACTTTAAACAATTATTTGTTTTTCCGACCCAGAATCGATTTAAGACTTTTGCACAACAAACAAAGACAACCATGCTCAATTTTAATATTCAAATAACTATTTACTATTATAATTATACAAGAACATTAACCTTAAGCTAAACGTCTTTATTATAACACAGCCTGCAAACTTTTTTAAGTGGTTGGTTAATCTGACTGGAGGGAGTTATACACTCTGCTTCCTCGTACATGGGCCATATTTACGGACTTCTAACACATGGGTTTTTATTCCTGCCGCGGATATTGCCAGATTTCTAATTTTCTGAGCTATCTATGTTGTTATCTGTTGTTGTTGGTGATTTTCGACAGTTTCAAAGAACAATCTTAATATATTCTACTTCTTTTATTTACTATTAGTTCATTATGTGTTTAATTGGAAAAGAAAACAGTTATGATTCATGAATTTTAAATACAAACAAAGACGAAAACTGTACAAAAAATACCTTTGTTTTTTTTAATTGTAAAAAGCGTAATACATTTTTTTGGTTATTTATTATTCTTATATTTTCTGAGAGATGTTTTTTCAATTAACATTGTATAACAATAGTTTCTCTAAAATATCAATGTATGCGAAATATTCTGGCAGTTTTGTCACTATTTAAACAACAATATTTTGTATTATGTTTGGCAGTTACGTGCGTGGTTTACGTAGGCAGAACTTTCATGTGATATAGTTAAATAACGCGTCAAAAATAAGTTGTTTTACTGCAATAACAAGTAACAACACATAGGTTTAAATCTTGTCGTTTTGTTTTTCCAACACAAAACTGTGTCATATATTTTCGTGTAAAGAATAAATTCATATTTTTCTTGTATTTATAAATAACCTGTAACCGGAACAAGCATACGGCACACCGTCTGCCTTCACGAAGGTGCGAATTCATGCGCTCGCGCACTGTAAAGCTTCAGCGCGAAGCGACGCTTCTTCAGTCGCTCTGCAATCTCGGCACTGAGCACACGCACCCAACCGTGCACGCGTACCAGTCGTCAAGTTCGCTTGTGATTACCAAACAATAAATCGCTAACTTCAGACGAGGGTGTAAACAAATATGACGGATTGAAACAAGTTATAATGTCGTTCTGCAGAATCACAGGTCGCAGCAGGGGGCTGCCTAAGCCCAACTACTTTCCGCTCCTCGCTCCCATCTCACCGGCAGATGCAAAGCGTTGTTGCAGGATCACAGGAAAGTCATATGGACTTCCCTCTCATCACTACATTCCAGTGTTACTCACCAGTCGCTCAGCAAAAGCAAAATGTAAAATTACTAATGTATCCGGTGAACTTGGTCCGCATCACTATTCCCCGGAAATAAATTACGGCAACAGAAAACATGAATTATTACCAGATTACAGATACATATTCCCCGTGCTAGATGGGTCTACGGAAGCTCAAAAGGCTTTAATGGATGTGTTATTGGGTAAACAAGTCACTGAAGATAAACGTTATGTGTATACAGTTCAAGAACGGAGATGCAGTTTAGTTTTCTCGGCTCAAATGGAAGCAGCCGTGCGAGATGGTGACGTCAGAGATGTCATGTTAGCCAAAGATTCGGATACAGTGTTGATCAAAACAAAACAAGGCCGATTATGTTCTATGGACTTTAAAGATTTTACTGAAGATGTTGAAATGTTTGAAGGTGAAGGACCAAACGCCGAGGTATTGAAACAGAAGGAAATAGAAGAAATGGAGGAGAAAAAAAAGAAAAGAAAGAGGACAGCTGGATTGTCTTCGATGAAGAAAATATTTGAAAATAAAGAAAAGTTGGCAGAAGTAGAAGAGTTAGAAGAAGAGAAGTTGCGTATAGAAAGATTGTCCAAGAAAGCAAAATTAGAAGAGTTCAAACACGAGAAACATGAGCTTAAAACTTTTTCTTGTGATAATTTTGATGTGAATCACATGCGAACAAAGGAAAGTATTGTGATGTGTAGCGGCGAATGGAAGGATCACATGCATCCATTAACAGAATCTTGGGATTGGGAAGCATTTGAAAAAGAAGTACACGATGAAAACGTCGTTCCAATAGTAACAAAATTGCCTACACCAGTAAAAATTACTCCGTTCCATAGTGAAGCTGAAATATACGAATTGGATCGCAATATCAGTGAAGCTTCTGTGTCATTAGAAAGCGTGCCTTGTGTAAATCCATTGAAACCGATTAAAGCACGACCATCTGAAGCCGTTTTAAGTGTTATTAAGGAACTCCCAGAAGAACGTTTAACTAAAACGATGGACGTTACTGAAAAATTAATGGAAGAAAATAAAATTGATATGCTCCCTTCTATACCAGACTTACCAGATGTTATTAAAAATATTAAGAAAGGCAAAACCGACAAGATAGCCAAAATATCGGGGTTAACATTAGATATAACCAAGGCTAAAAGATTTATTCCTGGCCAACATGTCAATACTCCTGACGGACCTGTTTTCGTTCCTGGACAAACAGTCGCGACCCCTGGGGGCCCAATATTTGTACCTGGTTTAAGTGTAAACACACCCGCTGGTCCAGGGCTAATACCAGGTCATATTGTTACAAATGAACATACAAATGAGCCATTTTTCCTTGCTGGACAAGTTCTAAATACTACAAATGGCGAAGAATTTGTTTGTGGACAAACAATTAAAAACAAAGATGACTCATATCGTTTCACGGAAGGCCAAACGGTATTAACTGAGGAAGGAATAAAATTTGTACCTGGTAAAGTTATACACAGTGATCATCATGGACATCATCATTATGGACAGGAAGAAATTTTCGTGCCAGGTCAAACAATAATGACACCAGAAGGAGTACAGTTTATTCCGGGTCAGACGATGACAGAAAATGAAGGATTTATTTTTACGCCTGGTCAGAACGCTAAGATAAACAATGAGTGGCAGTTTGTACCGGGGCAAGTTTTACATCAAGACGATGAATTGCAGTTTGTTCCTGGCGCCACACTTGCAACACCAAATGGCCTTAAATTTGTCCCTGGTCAAACAATAGCTATAAATGGAGAGACATGTTTTGTTCCTGGAATATCCAAATCTGCAAGCAGTGGTAGCCTCGAATTTGTTCCTGGTACAACGGTTGACACAATCGATGGGCCTAAGTTTATTGGAGGACAAATTGTCCACACCGATTATGGAGAGAAATTCATGGCTGGTAAAACTATAGTCCAGGCAAATGGATACGTTGAATTTTCTGTTGCTAAGAGTGTTGAAGATATTACATTTACAGAAAGCACTCCTATGGGTCTACCGATTGATATAAAAACATGTTCGCTATCCGAAGATTCTTTATACGTCTTTGGACATATGGTGCAAACAGTTAAAGGCATTGAATTTTATCCTGGCTCTAGAGTGCCTAAAATAGAAGGCAAAGTTGTCCCCGGGCGACTTATCAAAAATGAAGCAAATGAATCTCGTTTTGTTCCTGGAATGATGGTCGAGGGTGTTTTCGTACCAGGACAAATAGTATTTACTGAAAATGGAGAACAATTTGTCCCCGGCCAAGTTGTTGATACAGCAGATGGTCCTAAATTTGTTCCTGGACAAGTAGTAAATACAAAGACTGGACCAAAATTTGTTCCCGGTCAAACAATACATACCATCGATGGCCCTCGGTTCGTGCCTGGTCAAATTATTGAAACGAAGGCTGGTCCTACATTCATACCTGGTCAAGTCATATCTACAGAGGATGAAGGCTCAAGATTTGTACCTGGACAAGTCGTTGATACCGAAGAAGGTCCCCGGTTCGTTCCTGGAAGAGTTATTGAAACAGACGACAATGGTGTTACATTTGTGCCGGGACAAATAGTGCAAACTCCAGAAGGATTGAAGTTCGTTGCCCCTGACCTGACAGAAGGCGAAGAAGGACTTGAATTTTCGGTTCAGAGCTTTGTTGTTACTCCCGAAGAGTTAAAGTTGTTAAAAGTCAAAACTCATCCAAATGATACAACTTCTACTAAAGGAGAATTAAGTATTGACACGAATATGCTCAGACAGTTATCCGAAGCTGGTATGTCTATCGGTAGACAAGTACCAGCTGATTTGCCTGAAATCAATATTATCCTACACCATACCAGAAATGCAGAGGCTTTGAAAGCTTTTGTTACGGATTATGGACTGAAAGATGACGTCGCAAATCAATTAATGGATGTCATTACCTCCATAATAGAAATGAGTGCTCATTTGAAATCCGAAATACATGAAAATCAAAAGAACGGTACTATACACGATGTAAAAAAGTCAAGAACTAATAAAAAACGAAAAGAAACACAAGAACATCCAGGTTTCACTGGAAGTAATGACCATAAAGCTCACGAGGAACATGTTAAAAATTGCATTGCTGCTGCTGTATTAGCTGCTTTGGTTTCAGCCGAACAATTTGACGAAATTAATAATAATAACGGCAAAGAAAAATACCAACTTATACTCAAATCTATTGATACGATTTTGGGTAAGGCTATAGATGAAGATTTTGTATCAGAAATGTATAAAATGTTGCGAACAGAAGAGGATAAGGAAATTCTTTGCGAAGAAATTCTTGAAAATTCCTCTCAACCGAAAGTTGAATTAATCAAAATTGCTATTAACAGCTCATTGAACAAACATTCCTTTACTGAAGAAGACATTATTGAGAAATTTGGTGACTTTTTAAGCAGCGAACACGAAGTCTTAGGACCAGCTTTTAAAAATATTACTAAAAATGACACTAGTTTGCTACATCATGTCTTGAACCACATTTCCGACTCAATTTCATTTGTCAAAACAGACACTGAAGCAGCTGAAACATTACAGAAGGCTATAGTTTCTGCTGTACAAGAAACTAGCTTTAAAGAACTCGAATTTATGCTGCGAGAGGAAAATAAGGACGATTTAATTAAATTAATCTTCCAATCCGTTGGTCTTGCTAAAATTCTTGGAATGAGAGATGCCGCTACAAATTTACTGTCCGCTGTCAACGATGAGCAATGTCTCTCGAAAATATCAAATGACACTACAAGTCTAAACATTTTAAGAAGGTTGACTGTTATGCGGAAACTCGCCGACAAAGCGCCAAACTTGCATTCCGCTCTTCGTAAACTAGAAACTGATCCGGAACTAGCACGTACAGATCCTAAACTTAGAGATCTGATGCGGGAGAGCGCAGCACTTATGATTGTTCCCGAAGAACCACCTTTAATGACATCGGACGACGTCCCATTAAATTTACTTCACCCAGAAAACAGTTTAGCGATGGAGGACTTTCTATTTCAACGCAAGAAGCATCCCGGTGCTTTATTAATAATGAAGAAAGGCTTACAGGCGGTAGTCCCCCGAGAAGCCAGTCGTGCTGTGCTAACAGGCCAAGTTGCATACACAGTTCTTGACGAAAACGGAATAAGACACTTTGAGCCGTTGCACGTGTTTTCCGCTCTGAATTTAAGTCAACCGACCGCACACCGCTTTTCAATGTACAGCTGTCCTGTTGTAGACGACCACGATGAAGACCTGCAAAGCTTTACCGGATACTGTAATATTAGTAACAATCAAAGAATCACGCGATTTGGCGGTTGGAGTCGAAGATACAGCGGTGTACTACTGGATAGAGAGAATACAAGAAGCAGAATGAGTAGCTTGGAAACCACGCCGAGTTACAGACGTTACTCATCTCGATCGTTGTCGAGGTCTAGATCTAGTTGTAGCAGAAGCCCTCCGAAGGTAATCACGAGCTAACTCAAAAAAATGACGATATTTTTGCTCACAAACAAATTCCTCATGTTAATTAATGTTCAGTGCTAAATGTTTATTGTTTTGTTTCAGGTTGACGATGTGGTGGTTGCAAATACGGACTACACAGCTGTGACCGACGATGAGGTGTCCCTCAAAGTCGGCGATATCATTGAGGTTCTCGACACCAAATCCGCCTTAGGATCCAAGTAAGTACCAGCACTCATTTATTATTATTGGCATGAGCTTTGCACAACCGTGCCCCCATTCATGTAGTTCGTAAATTAATGTATAAATAACCGAACGGACATACGCGTCTTGCGAAACTGGAGTCATAACTTGAGCTAACTCGGTTAATATCAAAAGTAAATCACGTAGAATAAATAGACTTTACATCACACTAATACACTTGACACAATTAATACATTCAAACGAAATTCATAAAAAATGCCTACATTCCAAACTCACATAAATATCCCAAGAGATTAACGCTGCATATCAGAGTAGAAGTATCAAATTTAATTTTGGTGCGGAAACTGGGTAACGTGGAACAGGAGTAGTGTCAAGAATGCGTTTTAATAGTTAGATGCGCTGAACATTCCGCATGGCACTCCGATACTGGATAAAATTAGCCCGGGGTCGATGCACCGCCGCTTACGTAACACCGCGATCAACTTTTGTCTATAATTTTTCATTCACTTGTTTGTTTCTTCATTCCTTAAGGTTTCACCGTCAATTAATACCCATTACCATCCATTAATCTTCATCATCATCATCAGTGATCATCTGATGACGTAATGAGAAACAATATTTGATGCAGGTACAGAGGGCGTGTCTATAGTTACGAGAACCATTTCTTCCAGCCGAGGGGTCTTTCTTTAGACTACGTCTTTAGCGTTCCCACTTACAGAATGTACTATTATTAATAATGTTAACAAACAAAAAGGATGAGCTTTGAAGATTAAGAAGAATCTCACGTCATCATGGCAGTGTATCATTGTAAATATCTCGCTTGAGGCAATGGAACATTAGAGTATAATTATACTTAAGTCGATCTATCGAGACTCCCGTAGCTAACAATGGACGGAGTGGTGTGCAGATAGTAATGTTTGTAATATTAAATAGGTTTGAATTATTTTCTGCTACCTTTTTATCACATCTCCAAAACTTGGAGTGGCTTAACTTTTCCAACGTGCTTATGATGTTATAATAACCGATGTAGCGTTATAGAAATCAATAAAAGAGCCATAGAAACGCTCTTAAAAGATTGTTAGTTAGTTTTAGTAGATTTAAATCAAGTTTACGAGTGTACAACTCATCAGAACTACTTAGTGTTTTGTCAAGTATTCTGTGAAAAAGCGTGATTACTTTAAACGGTTTATCTTCTTAATCTTAAGTATAATTATTCTCAAACTACATATGTATCATTTATTTACGTGTTATGATCTACATTAGTATAAGTATTGTGATAACTGTTCAACATTCATATATTTTAATTAAATGTATACGCCTGGCTCTTCGTTGGCGCTTGTCTTTGCCTTCGTCATATTGTGTTAATTATTGTATTTGTGTACGACAATCTAAAGGTTGTATCACCTAGGTATATAATAAAGATAATAAAAGTTTGGGAGTTTCTTTTTAACATTACGACATGGTAATATAATTTTGTATTAGGATTTATACTAAATCTTTAATCTAATTTGAAATTTGTAATGAAAACAAAGGTTTTCATACCAGTACAATGGTTACAGCTTTCATTTTTAAATTCCTATACACGAATTAAAGTATTTTTTCGTAGATTTGCAAATTGTGACGCAAGATTAGTGAAGGAAAGAAACCTTTCTTAGATTGCTTTTTAAAATATCTTGAATATATATATTTTTTGCATCTCGCACACAATTTATCATTTTATTTACTAAATAAAGCAGTATCATTACTACACACTTCAGTGTGTGGTCTTCGAATTAATTAAAATTATATGTATGGTCATTGTTACTTTCTTACACTATTTAGGGTATAATAAAAGCTTGAAGTGAATGTCCAATTTGTAGGAAAACTACATACAAATACACTCTATTTACTTTTTATCTGTAGAAAACCAGTTTGAATATGTTGCAATATTCTTAATACCATTTAAGTAGGTATACCATTTAAAATGGCTAGGTGACAAAGCTGTAAAAACATGGCTTTTACTAAACATTTTTCATCCTGAACTAGTGCATATTATGTACCTGCACATACATTTATTTTATTTATACTATAACTGCGTTTAATGATGATTAATAATGAGTTTAATAATGAGGCAGCTGAATGATTAAGTGGCATTAATAAACCCAGTGACTTAGTAGCGGTAATCTTCTATAAAGATTATATTTTAATGTCACTGCCTATAATGTCCTCACTTATACTTAAATACATCACTCCGTAGATTGGAGTGAATTGAGAGCAACTATTTCGTAATCATTAACTAAGTAAGATGTTTGTTTATTTATTTAAAAAAAAATCTTGCACATACTTGTACAAAAAGCGAACTTATAGCCCAGTGAAACTTTAGATTGAGCAGAGAGGTACCTGATATAGGTAAGTGTATCTAATTGTAAGAATAATTGAATTGAATTTTGTGACAATTGAACGAATTGAATTGGTTGTGTGAACTCAAGCTTCTAGTTAAGGATTCGTACAAAAATAAAGATGACTTGCAAATTTTTGATTAATTTCAGTGTGTAGAATTTTAAGATGAATGTCAAGAGATTATTTTGTTAAAAGTAGAAATTTACAGAACTATAATAGAAGAGATAGTAGTTTTAGAAATATACTTTTTTTTTTGCATTTGCATTAAGAATCTTAAGATATCATAAATTAGGAATGTATAATCTATATATGACAGGTGTTGCAGACGTAATGAAATGTGACGAACTAAAATACGAAAAACTACAACAAAATAGAAAAAGATATATAAAAATATACGGAATGACTCACGACATTTGAGTCAATAATATCAGTTTAGAAGACGTTAAAGCTCTTAATATATATATCTATAGCTATGTTGAACCCAACAATAAATTAAATGGATATGTGTGAGCGTTTATTTACAAATATTTGTAGATATGATCAAAACATATGACGATCTACGATTATAATCCAACATTTTTCTTTTAACTGTTACTAAGAACAAGGAAAATATTTTATCAAAGCAATCTCAAGAGACCAGATTTTAAATAATTTAGAGGTTAAAGTTATTTTGAATGATATTCTGGCATTGCTCGTAACATTATTTTCCTATTCTATCATTTTAATCCACCAATATAAGCCATTTATTTTTTTAGCTATAGCATGAGTATATGAGAGTTTTATTAATTTATAGCAGCATTGTAATGTTCAGGAATTGTAAATATTTTTTTATAATAATACCTAATAATAATTCATTTGTAATCATAGGTACCTATACATATAGAAAAATCTTAAGTAATAATAAGTTTATTGTTTTGATAAGTGACACGAGATACAAAAGTAGTAAAGTTACAATGCAGATTCCTTATCGCTAATTGTATAAGTAAGTAAATATTATACAACTAGGAAGTTTCATATTTACTAAATTAAAACAAACTAAAAAAAAACAAACAAATGAATGGGCAAAGGGTTCAGTGATTACAAATTAAAAATAATAATAATCCCGACTATAATAAATTGAATACTGAGTGAATAGGTTCAAGTATATTCATCAGAAGTAGAAAATTTAAAAACACAGAACTGCGATCTAACACTGGTCCACTCACGTCTACAACAATAAATATAACATTTGCATTTGCCGCCAAGGAACATAAATGTATATCTTTATAATTATCTTATTACTGGTAGGGAAAAGCTGAAAAATCTTCCCTTTTTCCCTGCCAGTTGGGATAAGTCGATAGGATTAGATGGAATAGCCCACTAACGTTGACAATCACTAGTGTTAATAGAATCCTATACCTGTAAGATTTCAAATTCAACAGAAATTATAAATGATCTCACTTCATTTGTCGTCCGTACGGGCGAAGCCGTAGACAACGTATAAACTTCAAGTAGTAGTTGGCAGTTGGTCCTGGCTAGTGTCCAAACGCCACTGATCCAGATAAAGCATATCTCTCACGATTTAATTTAGTGGTACTTGCTTTTGTCCTGTTGGTACTCAACTGTTTGCAAAGGTGTGAGAGTTTAATGTGCCATTTTTAGGGACATTAGACATTGAAGCAAATGTTTTTTGGGACAAAACGCATTTGGGAGTGCGTTACTAATGCTTCACAAATACATTTGTAATTTTGTATTTAACAAATATGCATCTTTGGTATGTAGCGCAGTTTAGAAACGCCGTGCTCATCCAATGTCTGTGAACTCAAAGCTAGTGACGATAGAGCTAAAATTTTCTAGTTATAAATCCCATACACCATCAGCTTCTATCTCTTCACAAGACTCTCCACCCGAGGACTTGTCTACCGCATGGGTTGTAAAAATCTGTGCCCGAGCACAGATTTTTAGAGCCCATGTAACAAAGGAGTTCCGAAGATTTGAAACGGTTTGAAAGAATCAGTTCGTAATTCCAGTGTCATCGATTTAAATCAAAGAATCAGTCAGCTGAAGTGGCAATGGAATGGTCAAGTCTGTCGTGGGACAGAATGTTAAGGTTTTATTTGATTTATTGTTTTTATTAAAAACTCACAATTATAAATCGATAACATTGCGATAAAAACAATTTTCTTTTTGTAAAATACTATTCTTATTTTGGAAAAAAGGAGGGCTGTGTTAATAAGGTTAGAATTAATAGCCAAAACACCTTTATTAGACACTCCTGTTTGACAAAAAAATTATAATACACCAAGTCGAAATCTTGCGAAAATTCTAAAATTGTGCGGACTGAATTCTCGTAATTTGTAATATTGACTCTTCACTGCTCTTTGTTTTTGGAAATCCATTATACCTCTCTTTTATATATTTTATTACATACTTAATCATTCCGCAATTGTAGGCCAGCCATAAGGAAGAAGAGGTGTAGTGTCTCATAGGACATTACTGAGCCATAAAATATGAACGAAACGTACAGTACTAAAATAGAAGCACGCTGGGTAACGACCTGCTTTATAAATATGGCAGTTGTTTGGATGAAAAAATGGAAGAGATCCAGTTATGTCAATCTTGGCATTAGACAGGCAATTTCAACTACAAATAAGCCATATAAATGGAACTGAAGAAAAAGGTTTTTATTGTTTTTCATCGTTATTTTTTTCAAGAAAACGAAAACCTCGTCTGTTTCATTCAAAGACATACGCGCTACAATACTCACAATGTCGACGTGATACCAAAAAAATACCTTGTTTGAATGTGCGTGAAACGTCTACCATCATTGGCTCCATTATAATGAATTACTATGGTTTGATTTATTATTCGCACACTGCTTTGTTCTTTGCGGTTAATGAAGAAATTGTTAGTGACAATCATTGCTTCCTTAGTAAACTCTTTATAAGCAAAGCGTTTACTAGGCGAAGCAATATCATTGATCACTATTTTAATTGAAATTACATAACTAGATTCTTAAGAATCTGAAATATTTCCTAAGATTGTCGATCTTGGCTCAGAATTCTCAGGGTATGATTCGGGAGGAGCACCGAGTCTTTCTTCCGGGCAGCAGTCATTAGTGTGAAGGTAGCAGTAATGATTGCTAACCTCTCTTAAGAGATGATATCGGATAAAGAAGAATTATTCTTACTCAGATAATGAAGGATCCTGATTGGGTGCACTATCTTTCCTCATTCTTTTATCATGTATTACGTTACACTTATAAATATCATACTTTCAGGAGAAAACACTCGTAACAAATTTTAACAGGATTTAACTCGTCAGGATAATTTTAACAAGTTCAGAATCATCACATTCATTGCTTTACAATAAGCACTGTTCCTGATATTGAAAAAGGAAAAAAACATCAAAGATTCTTTTGACATAAATGGTTTAGCAAACGGTTGATGGGTTCAAATGTTATTACCTTCTGATTTTTTCTGCGTGTTTAGGAAAACTTAAAATCATCAAAGTAGGCTGCTTCTTAATATAATTTAAAAAGCCTGTGATATTGCACAAAACAAAAAGAATGACATCTATACCAATATCTTCATACAATACTACCGAAGCTTCAGCAGTATGATATTGGGTACTCATTTGACTTTAGAGACGGTTTTGGCTTCTATTTGCTCTCCATTGATAGGAATAAACAATTCTTGTCAATGAAGCAAAGTGAGGGGCAGTCGAGGAGAGCGGGGTACCTGGAGACGCTGGAGTTAACCCCGTTGGGAACTGTGCCGTGATTGACGTCACATCGTTTCTGGGCCAGTCAGAAATAGCGGCGGCCGTTCAACGGATACATGAAGTGTGCCTTAAATTATTTTAATTACCTGAATAAATAATAAGTAACATTGTAGGTCTGTTTTCAAAGTTTCTGATGAATATTGAGAACAAACTAGACCACAAAAGGTTTATTTGGCGGATAAATCGCCTATATTTAAGTAATAGTTTCAAGATATATCAACAAAGCAGTTTGCTGTAGTGTGTTCACATATATGTTATATATATTGTGGTGCCTCGTGATAACTTTACATACGATACTATACCATATGGTAATGAATCAATGTCTCTTCATTACTGAATATAGGCCTCTATCAAGACTCGCCACCACACACGATCTTCAGCTTTTTTCATCCTGACGTCGATTCACCCAGTCAGAGGACGTCTCATATTGCACCTCAAAGCTACGTGGCCTCCATTCAAAACCTCGTCTACCTCATCAGTTATCGGTTCTGCAGCGGATACGATCAGCCCACGGCTACTTTTGTACACTGATACGGATTTTGTATGTTGATATTGATGACTTTCTTTTTTGGCGAATCTTTTCATTTCAGAACTGATTCCGCAAAGAAACTTGAAGCATAGCCCTCCATTACTCGCTGGGCGGCTTCAAAGACTTAGAACTTAGAAGACAAAATTTAACTTTAAATCAAGACAGATATATTTCCAAAAACATTTTATAAAATCATGATAGGAAATGTCCTTCAAATATTCTTAATATAATGAATCTGAATGATTACAATACACGTTTTGTGAAGAACCGCACAGTCTATTCTACCAATAGAATACCAATATACTTCTAAATTTTGATTTTGGTATTCCAATATTAGAGTTAAAGCAAGCAAAGCAAGCTTTAGCTTACATCTGATAAAGCTTTATCAGAAGCTTCATCATAAGTAGGAATTGATACTAGTAAAATAAGTTTGGAAAATGTACCAATCTTATTTTATTTTTACACAAAAACCGTAGATTACATGACCTTTATTTTGAACCTACACCACTCAAGAATATTAACGATAAATCATTCGGTAGATATCTCCACGGTCAGACGATATATCATGTGTGTGATGTTCCATTTTTTATTTTAGAAACTTATTAACTAAATTTTGAGCTCGAAATGTCAAATGTAAGAAACTTTAAATTTTTAAAGTATTTTAATGCTCTGAATCCAAAAATCATACTCATTTTAAATCATACTCATTTTAAATCATACTCATTAGGATTTGTAAACTGCCAAACAACATATTTTTCATATTTTGACGTTTTAATAGCATCCATTCAAAGAATGGTTAGGTTTGACACTTGAAAAGCCAGCCATGTTTCTTTCTTCTTGCAAATATTTACAATTACAATTATTTACAATTTAATTGCATTCATGTCTTGTCTTCAGTACATTTTCACATTGAAATAATTACGGGATGGTTGGTGTTCAGCATACCTGAAAATAAAGAAATGTAGCCTTTTATGTGTCGAACCTCATTGTAGGATGAGTACTAAATATGTCTGCGATGCGGGGTGTGAAAATAAATAGAAATGACTACTAAATAAGGGCGCGGTGCTAGGGAGCATAAATTATTTGGGGGAAAATATGAAAGTGATTAAAAAAAATGTCAAACTTAGCCGGGAGATTTCAGGCGTAACACATTTAGCAGCCGGCGGAGACGTGGTCACTCGCTTCTTGCACGGCTTGCACTTTATTTTGATGGTGCACGGAACACGGCGCTGCGGCGCAAACAGAGGTTATTGATATAGGAATTTTCTCCCGGTGACAGCATCAGTCGTCATATGTCATGTGTTTTTTAATATTATTTATTTGGACACTGGCATAGCCATTGGTCCGCACACAACAAATTATAAAGTAACAGAATTATTTTTATCACGTCACTGTCCAGTCCCGTCGAACTCAAAGTCCGGAGTCACTCAGTAAAGTACTGTGATTGTAGGTTTACTGAGGACAGAAGAGGACTCCTTTGAAGCACACCAAAAACATAGTTCTACACTTTTATTTGGTTATCACAAACATTACACACAAAAAGCACGTTGATAAATTATCACTATTAAACCATAAAACGCCCAAATACATATTTTTTTAAATCAAACAATAACCTATCTTCACTTCTCGAGTTCCCGCCAAAAAGTCCTGTCATAGGCTAAAAGGCCGCGTTCAAAAACGTGGCCAATCAATAAAGCGGCTCGAACATTCACCTTTCTTAGAAGAAGTAATTATTTACATGTTAGTAAAATGTAAAAATTTGAAAAATAATTTGTTCGGTAGCTTAAAATCCTAACGTCTAGGGCGAAAATGAGTATGATTTTTGGATTCAGCTCACAAAATACTTCAAAAAATCATTTTGCTTTAATGAGACATTTTGAGCTCAACATTTTGTTAATCAGTTTAGTTAGTCATAGTTAGTCATATTTAGTTAGTTAGTTCAGTTAATCATTATTTGTTAGCTTGAATATGATTCTCTTTTTCTACGCCAAAAGATCGGACTTGATATGACTTGCTTGAACGATATTGATGTCAAATAAACATATTTACATGGTGATATGTATGCACTACTCCTTATCAAAACCTGCACAGAATCAATTCTGCTGTACCTCTGAGAAATTGCTTTTTGTGCTGCAGAGCTGACCGAACAGAAGATCAGTTGCGTTCTTGGAATACCATTTACTTTATAGACATGAAAGTATGGATTAATGATTTATTCGCGGCGACACCTATTACTCTCACTACTACCGATTACTACTTTATTTATTTTTATAATAGATTTTATTTTTTACAAGACATACAAGAGTAGAAAGAAGAAGGTGTACAAGATTAAGAAGAAGTTTAATGTTAGATGCTCACAAAATATTTTGTAGTCTGTCATGTAATGTAGCGTCTCATGGTAACTTTAGACAAGATACTTTATCACACCATGTGATCAGTCTATATCTTTCCACTACTAGATACCTATAGACCAAAAGACACAACATTTAAGAGCCATTTCACAAAAATGACTAAAGCAAGTTTAGGTAATTACAACCCAAGGTGACTGGCGATAGTTTATGCCTCCATCTCTGTAGCGTAACTATGGAAAAAAGTTTTGATACTTTGAATAAAAACCATTTTATAAAATAATGAAGTATAGGTATGTAATATTTATAGGTTTAAAATAAAACAATTTGTTCTAAATGCAAGATACAACTGCTTTATTAGCTGATACCCACAAATAACTAATTAAAGTATTGTTTATTACTCTGTTATAAAAATAAAATCTGTAGTAGTGTGCATAACACTACACTGACATAATAATTTACTGGATCAAAATGTTTATTCCAGTATCAGAGTATAATAAATAACAACTTCGGACTGACAAAACAATCACTGTAACTACTCGAATTAACCGAAACTTGTAGCGCGTAATTAAATTTCTCTCCATTGCTAAAAATAATCATTTTTTTAAATACTTAACAAATTTCTAAATATTAAAAAAATAATCAAACATGTGCAATAGGCTTCAAAAACCAAGTAATATTACCAAATAATACCAACCATAATAATATTTTAATATATCAACTAAACAAAAAAATAAAAAATTCAATTGATCAAGACGTTGCAATCCTTGTATAATGTTTCGTAAACGCGTGCGATCGGAGCGCAGTGAAACTGACATAGGTCTTACCTCGATAAGCGCTCGCGCCATACTAGTCCATCCATCCATCTCAGCCTTTAGACGTCCACTGCTGGACATAGGCCTCCCCCATTGTCCGCCATTTAGACCTATCGGCAGCGACCTGCATCCAGCGGGTGCCCGCCACCTTTATGAGGTCGTCTGTCCATCTAGCAGATGGACGTCCTCGGCTTCGTCCGCCGGTACGTGGTCTCCATTCGAGAACCCTTCTGCCCCATCGGCCATCGGTTCTTCGAGCTATGTGCCCTGCCCACTGCCACTTCAGCTTGCTAACCCGAGAGGCTATGTCGGTGACTTTAGTTCGTCTACGGATCTCCTCATTCCTGATTCGATCACGTAGGGAAACCCCGAGCATAGCCCTCTCCATAGCTCGCTGTGCGACAGTGAGCTTATTTATGAGGCCCATAGTCAGAGACCACGTCTCGGTGCCGTAGGTCATCACTGGCAACACACACTGGTCGAAGACCTTCGTCTTCAAGCACTGAGGTATTTTGGACGAGAAGACGCTGCGTAGCTTCCCGAACGCTGCCCAGCCGAGTTGGATTCGTCGATTGACCTCTTTCTCGAAGTTGGACCTACCTAGTTGGACCGTTTGGCCTAGGTAGACGTACTCGTCAACAACTTCGAGAATCGAGCTCCCAACTGAAACTGGGGTGGGCACGACATGGACATTCGACATGATTTTCGTCTTGTCCATGTTCATTTTAAGGCCCACCTGTTGGGAAACTCGATTGAGGTCTCCGAGCATTGTGCTAAGATCCTCCAGCGATTCTGCCATGACCACGATATCGTCGGCAAATCGAAGGTGAGTGATGCATTCGCCATCAACGTTGATGCCGAGTCCTTTCCATTCCAGGAGCTTGAAAGCGTCTTCCATCGCATTGGTGAAGAGCTTCGGAGAGATAACATCTCCTTGTCTCACACCCCTCTGCAATGGAATCGGCTCCGTGCTCCCTTCCTGTACTCGGACTGACATGGTGGCGTTGTTATACAAACACTTCAACACTTCGATATACCGATAGTCAATATGGCACCGCTGGGGGGACTGTAGCACTGCCCAAGTCTCGATCGAATCAAAGGCTTTCTCATAGTCCACAAACGCTAAGCATAATGGCAAGTTATACTCCTCGGGCCATACTAGTGGCCATACTAGTGGCCGACACGAAAATCCCCGAATATAGTGGAGCAATTAGAGCAGTTTTGTGATATTAAAAAATACATATAATAAATCACAATTTATAAAAATACTTATGTTTTCGTTTTAATTAGGTACAAAATTGATTTTATTCTAGTTTAAATTTTAAAAAATCTTTAATAAATGATAAAGAATTGCAGTTAAATGCCAGGTATTTTACGTCGATTTGTGTTAATTTACGGAAATATTGGTTTATTATGTGTCAATAGAATTATATACTAAGTATAATTGTACCTTATCTTGTTGAATTAATGAATTTTAGTGGAAGAAGCACGGCTCTGAAGTTCTTACTAGGCGCGTTTTTACTAAAACATGGTTGAGTACTACAGGATAAATAAAGAAATATTTCGAAATGTATTCTACTAAATGTCAATACAAAGACATGAGCTATTTAAAATATTTACTCAGAAATGTAAAGCAACTTTCATTTCACCTATAGGAGAGCTCAAAAACTTGTATTTTTCGCTTAAAACGTGAAATGGCTCTTAAACAACAATCGTATTATCCAACTTGTACTGATTTTTACTATTGTCGTCTTGTGCATATATGTATATAGAACACTGTATATTCAGAATTATATTAAACACGTATATTGTATACTTTTATTGTATGTTACTCAATGTTTTGGCCGGGTTACACCAACAATAATCACGAGCTGACGTCCACTTGACCACGATTTGTATAACCCGGCCAAAACGTGGAATAAAATGAAATAGTGCGTTTTTATCTATGTACATATAAACGCGTATGTTTATCTGCATATTCTCCAGTACTTTCTCTTTTATGCAATTTAATTGCAATAAACTTTATAAATCAAATAAAGTTGACCACATTTGATTCGGAGACAATTTTTCAGGTCATCTCTCCTTATATAACCATCAAAGCGAACTAAAATAATTTCGAGATCTTTCAAAATAAATACTGCGATCATATGGAGTAACTTGATAGAGTGACAACGAACCCTTGACATTGAGTCAGCGGGACACCTGCCAGACCACATGAGACGTGATTGATGGAAACAAAACAACTCTAAAAGTGGATACATTTGGATTTTTTTGGGTTACGCGAATAGAGCGTGACATGGTGAAATTACTCTTGACCCTGTCGCCACTAATATGCTTGTATACCTGAACAAAATGGTTTGGATAGACTTAGCTTTTCTATGATATCTGTTTGTGAACTTAGCATATGAATGTTTTGGTTTTGTCTGATGTTTTCGTGTAGCTCCAGTAGGGATAGATGACGAATAATCGTGATAATAGAGTTCATTGAAGAAACTCTTACAAACTATGTATTAGGTACACTTTATTTCCTAGAATAAATAAATAATTTAAATAATTGGAATAATAAAAAATAATAATGGAAAATAAATTATAATTTACAACACGACACTTTAAATGTACGAAGCGTTATGTAATAGAAATTGCAAAATTCTACAGAACTACATACATATATTATGATGGATTAAGCTTATAAATGTTGCCTGAGAACCTGAAGTATTAAGAAATGTCAAAAACATTTATACCTATTTACAATGACTGTACAAAGATTTTTTAGCTTATTTGACGTTCCAATTTTAACTTATTAAAGGTTCTAACAAATTCACCTTAATATAACTTACATTTACATTGATTTAATTAAGCATCTGCAAATATCTGTAAGTATAAATGAAAAGCGATCGTGAAAAGCGACAAGTCATAAAGGAACAAAATCCTAGTTTCGACACATCCGCGTTTAAAGTTTTGAACTAATTAAAAATTATAACCTGTTTCAATTGCATTTTTTTTTTAATTTATAAAGTGATTTCTAAATAATAATAGTACAAATGTTTCTAAAAAAGCTTTATTTATGAAGAAAAATGGGAAAATATCACTTTGTTACATTTCGATGTTACATAATATCAATGCATTTATTACTATCTTTTCCATAGAGTTAGAGTGTATTTAGTGTTTCAATTTTGCAATTCAATTGTAGAGAAATAATACTCAAAATATTTTGATTGATTTTGATAATTTTACAAGCAGAGCAGGTATTTGGGTTTGTAATATGTATTTTTAAAAGTAATCAAAATGTCTTAGTTAATTTTCACTTTCATGTTAGTGCGCGTAGATACTTAAAGTCAATTCGCGATTTTTCGCATGAAACATTTATTTTGAAGGTGTCAACGAGGCGCTAGTTTACAAATAATTAAAGTATTTTACATATTTACCTACAAGGACGAAGAAAATAAAAAGTAACTAAAATATTGTAACTACATACTTTTTTTTACTTATAATACAATTGCTATGTAGGTATGCGTCTTGATTAGTTTTATTTTTTTATAATTCTGAAACTATAAGCATGTATAAAATTAAAGTAAGACCAAAAAATAGATAAAAAAGCTGATTAACGGATGCTCAAAAACTCGTATTCGGCCAGTGTCACTTAATGACCTTTCGCTCCACCACCGTGTCGATATATCGAGTTAAAAACGATTTTTATAGGAATCTGTAATTTTAACGGTGTTAGACTTTAATCCAATATTAAAACGCTAATCCTGATAAAGTTACAAAAAATATTCGATAAAAATGGATTTTAACTCACCTTCAAAAGTAGTGATTTCTCCTTTAAATCAACTGGAACCATTATCGATATGTCGTGTACAAATATACAGAGAGAGTCATGAAATAGGTACATAATTGCAAGTTCATATTTGCATACTATTTTTGTACTCTCTGTGCTTGTAGTTTTAGTGAAAGCAATATAAAATTATCTTCGGGTTTGATTAAAAACAATGATATTTGATCCAACCCACACACTCAACAAAATAATCTTTATCATTCTTTACCCCCTGTTTTGTGTATTCATAAGTCCTATCATTCCCTAACGTTCTAACCCCTACCCCTCTCCCAGGAGACCCCCGCTGGATCCTGAGCTGGACGTGGTCGAAGCTGAGCTCCTCGACATATCAGCAGCCAAACACAAGTTAGCTGTTCGACCGAAGAAAAATCATCCGAAGGCAAAACCGAACGCCGCGAGACGTGACAACGGAGAGAGGTAAAGTGCAAACATGATTCATGTTTTCCTCAGTGCATAGACCCCGGTCATGTTGCCAATTTGACGATGTACATATTACTCTTTATTATTTTTTACAACTTCGTAAATGTAGAATTTGAATGAAGGTGTTTGAAGGTGATTGGTTCCGCATTCTTACATTTGTCAGACCATTTGAATTCTACAATAAACTATCTTACTATGCCTGTGAGAGAAGAGCAATATCCACCTATATATTTATGGTATATTATTAATTAAAATGACTTGTACTGTTTTATGTTTTTCTTTATATAAGTATTGGCAGATGGGTGGGCGGGCCACATGGCGGTAAGTGGTCACCGCCACCCATGGCCACTTGCAATACCAGGGGCATTGTAAGTTGCAATTGAAATGAAATCTGACACAAAATAACTTTGAGAAGAAGTCATTTTGTATTGCATGAAGATTGTATTGCAATATTTGAATAGGGGACAATTGCTTTAAAATTTTTTAGTCGAAGCCGCTAGATATTATAAAAGTATGTTTGTACGTAGGTACGTCCGTAACTAGTGACTAGTGACGTTGTAATTAGTCGAATTTTGTATGGTAGGGGAAGGCCGGGCAAGACGGGGTGGTGGGCAAGACAGGGTACTAGGCTATTCAGGTGATTCGAATCTACCAATCACGTTCGTTCTAGCGCCGAACTACTCGCCGCCATGACAGCTCTCAGTCGTACGAGTACCAACAGGACCGCTAGTTAATTGTTGTTGTTATTGCAAAAAAGTGAATTAGCTCGTTTGCACTAAAATTTCTTCATTATAAGTTTGGTACTGCGAAAGTATTAGAACTTGTGAGTTTTCTGTGGCCTTTACGCGAATCTTATCAACAGGAGACTGTAGTAACAGGTAGAAACTTGTTTTTCTATAAAATATTCGTTGTAAATTTTATATTTAATTTTAAATTTCTAAACTGATTAACGGGCAAGACGGGGTACGGGGTACCCCATCTTGCCCATCACAGTGATTTTAATTTTGTATCTGTTTTGTTGTTGTTTAAGGATGGTATATAATTATAAAAGAAAATCGGAGAGAGGGAAATGGTCTGAAGAGGCAATGAAAAAGGCAGTAGAAGCGGTTCTAGAGGGAAAAGTGGGATACATGTTGGCTGCTAAGTCCTTTTTAGTCCCACAAACCACATTGGAGAGAAAAGTAAAACAGGCTCGTGAAAACAGTAATGAAATAGAGAACCTGAAGATACCATTGGGGCCCAGATCAACCAGTATTATTACTATTGGATGGACACAGCACACATACTCAGAATATAGACTTAATTAATGAAGCTAGAGCAAATGGAGTCATAATTTTATGTTTCCCACCGCACACCACTCATCGTCTTCAACCCGCTGATATGGTTTTGATGAGGCCATTGAGCATATACTATGACCAAGCTGTATCGACATGGCTCCGCACCAATCCAGGAATGGTAGTTACCATGCGTCAAGTTGCTGAACTGTTTGGCAAAGCTTTTGTTCAAGCTGCTACAATGCCAACAGCTATCAATGGCTTTAAAACTACTGGTATTTGGCCACATGACCCCAACGTTTTTACAGACAGCGATTTCATGGCCTCTTTAACAACCGAGATTCCTTTTAATGAGGAACGTCCTTCCACTACAAATCAGGAGTCTGGAGAAGTGAGGCTATCAACAACTCTAGCCACTGCCACAACAACATATACCCTGGCAGCAACTATTGGCACAACAACAGTAACGACTGCTGCAGCTATTAGTACATCTCCTGCTACAACAACAACAATGACAACTACAGCTATTCCATCCGCAGGGTGCTCTCACTGGCCTGACCCAGTCTCAGATCAAAGTATCTTTACTTTGGTCAGTCCAAAGCAATTGATGCCCCTTCCAGTGACCAAAAAAATATCAAGAGTTACAAGAAGACGTGGTAAGACAGCCATCATAATCTCGTCACATTTTAAACGGGAGTTAGAAGAAATGATAAAAAAGAAAAGTGACGTAGAAGAGTTAAAAAAGAAAAAGAAGGGAATTAAACAGAGAAAGAAGGAGGAAAAACAACTCAAGACAAAAGGTACAAAATCTAAAGCAAAGAAACGTACTAGAAAGTCATTTTCTAAAGAGATGGATAGTGATGAAACGGAAAACACTCCATATTTTTATTGCTCAGGACGATACTTGGACTCTAATGAAGGTTGGATAGCTTGTTCGTTGTGTTTTAAGTGGGCACATTGTAGCTGTGCCGGTGTTGATGACGAAGATGCTGAAGCAACACCTATTTGTGAGTTATGTCGTCCTTAGATCAAAAGAATAAGTGTACCCCATCTTGCCCTATAGCATCACCCCATCTTGCCCGATAGTTCGGGTAAGATGGGGTGATATCTAGTGTTCTATATATTGTAATTTAATTACCAGTGCAGTGGTTAGATGTTCCTGATTTCATGTAATTATTCAAGACTGATAACAAAATGATTGAATAAGAATAAATACGATTCTAAAACTACTAAACCCTGTGAATAATTGAGATTTGATCCTTAACTACCCCATCTTGCCCGGCCTTCCCCTACTCGATTTTTCATAAGGTATATATTTACTGGAAACGTTCTTAGTGTATCGCAGACTTTGTTTACGTGACTTTTCCAGTTGAATCTGCAGTCAATTATAAGACCAAGGTGAGTTAACGACTTCAATCTTGGGATACAAGCGATCAGTTCTTGTATTGTGTAAGCAGGCGTGTTCGTGAGCAGTTATATCACAGGATTGTCTCAGGGCCGATCGAATATCAATATTATGTTTTGCTAAATTTCATTTCGATCGGTTAAGACTTAAGAGTTAATTCATAAGACATACGAAAACTTAAAATTATACGATAGCTTTTAAGTCTCTCTAATGTCGATATGGCAATGTAGCTATCTAAGACCATTTAAATATTTATCAAATCTGTTTTCAGAATTTAATAAAACAGAAAGCTTGAATGTTTCTTTGACATTTATTAAATTTCATTAAAAAAGATGAAATAGGTACGATAATTCAAAGAAATAATAAACCTCCTTTTCAATTCGACAATAAATGTGATTGGGGTCGATGTACCGGTGTTCTCAGAAAAAATGATCGTACACACTATTATTCATTTTGATGCTGCGTGGACACTTCTTGACCAAAACAACATGACACTTCATTAAAGAAACAAATTAATTTTGTTTTATCCATTTCTTGAAGACATGAAGAAAGGAGAAGGATCTACGTAATTTGGTTTACACAATTGGCTTGGACACAGTTCTGAAAATAATTTACGTACAATATTATCGTTATAAACATAGGTTTACTCCCACTTACTTCACAAGCAAATGGTGATATACAATTTCAAACTGTCTCTTAGTGAACTGTCCCCCTTTTTAACTATAAGCTAATTCAGGATGGTGGAACAAACTATTTTTTTGGTTGTATTTTAGCATGCGCTATCTTGAATGTAACGTCCCACGCCTGTTAAAGCAACTACTGAAACTTTTTGATTTCGTTTAACTGTTTTAACACAAATAATAAGTCGATTTGTAAATAGTATCTGCAATTTAAAACATTTTTACTTCTATAAAAAATAGTTTGAACGAAACACTAGAGATAATCTGTTTTATTTGGACGTTTTTTGGGCCTGATTGATAACTTGTTTGTGCTATGTAGACAGGGAACATTACTTTCGGATACCCTAGTCTATGGATATCCGCGATACATACCAACATAGTACAGAATAACAAACGTTGACACGCCCCCAGATGTGCTGTCTACCTTTGGAGATTTAGTAATGGGTTCAGAGAAAGGATTGGGAATACGAGGAATAGGACGAGGGGTTTTCCTTATCCCACATCCTCCTCGAGAAAATAGGGTGAGATAAAGTCAAGAGTGTAATGAAATAAGAAATAATGTTTATTATACACGAAATTTATAATTAGATTCGAAGTAATTTGACTGAGTATACATGTATAGGTTAAGCGTTGATCAACCAAATGTATCTTGGTTCATCAATCAGCTTAAGTTACTTTTGCAGCATCTGTCAGAAAGGATCGTAATAAGCCTAACTCTGAAATAGATTTCTATTGAATAATCTAAGAAGTTACATAAGAATTGTTGTACCTTTCAGATTAATTATAAAGAATCCAGAAAAAAACTAACGTAAACATTCCTCTGTTTACCTAATAATAGTTCATTAATGTGTTTTTAATCCGCCTTGGAGATTATTGCCACTAAATCGCCCATAAGTTTTTATGGCCGTTTCATAGGAGTGTGTTAAAATAACGACTTCGTTATCTTTTATTGCACACTTGTTCGTCGTTTTGTTTAATTTTATCGATTGATGTAAATTTCATAGAAACTATTCGATACGACATTCGAAAATTACTAATATGTAGATGTTACCCATGTAAACTGCCAGTACGTGGGTGACACTGAAAGTTTTTAATCTCAAAAATGAAATCAGATATTAAGACGGAAGTTGTATTAATGCTTTACGAAGTATTCTCCGCGAAAATCGATACACATTTTCATGCGATGAAACCATTGTGTGAAACATTCAGCTCACCCTTCTTTAGGCACCTTTTCAACAGCCATTTGGAAGGCCGTTACTGCCTCTTCTGCATTCATAAAACACATTCGTCTGAGTTTATACTTAAATGTAAGGAATGAATAAAAATCACAGGGCACAAGGCGGATGACCCCTTAACTCTACATTTACAGTATTAAAAAATTGCTTCTTTTGTCTGGCGGTTAGAGGTGGGGCATTGTCGTGACGAAGGATCATTCTGCTTTGTGGGCGTCGTTCTTTGACTTTTTTCCAAAACAAAAGGCCACGGTTACTGTTCTTTTATTTTCTGAACAAAGCTTCCTTACCCATAGGTGATCGTGTAAAATAGTTTGAACTTGACTCATACCAATAGCTAATGATGCCCGTATCTGCTGATATGTTGTTCGTTTGTCTGCTTCAATCGTGAGTTTTGATGTTTTCTTTCGTCACCGCCGTCGCAGGACGCCTTTCTCTAACATCGTCAATGAGGTGGGTACGACCACGCTTAAATTCACTGAACCAGTTATAAACGGTGGCACTGGATGGGCCTTCATCACTAAGTGCCAACTTAAGTCTTTCATAACTTTGTTTCTGGTTTAGACCGCAACGAAAGTCATAAAAATCATTTAACAAAAATGTTCTTTTGAAATGTAAATTCATTTTTCCGCAAACACTTAATTCTCAAATTGCAGTTGGAAATAGAAAACAAATGAGATCTTTAAAAAATTAACGGCGTTTGACAAGCAAAGGGGAATCCCTTTCAAAATTCGAATTTGTTTTTTTCTTCTATCGTATTGTAGTACAGTAGCCAGTTTTAAGAACTTTCAATTTGACCTATCGTCTACCTGTTCAAATAATGGAGGGAACATTTCATAAGAGAAGCAATTAAATGGGCAACAGAAAATACTAAAAGTGGCAGCAAATCGATGGCAGCAACTTTTGGCAGGTGGGTTAGATTTAGGTTCTCTGGTGATAACAAAGGTATAGGAGTCCCAACTATGGCGACCCGATGATGATTATTTACTTCAGTTAGTCATAATTAAGTTGTATTGTTAATAAGTATTGTCATTATTTCAATGAGTGAGTGCGGCGACAGCAGATTTCCATATAACTATAGCAACATGCAACTTCCATCTAGTACACATTAATATATTTCATGATCCAGATCACTCCGATATCTCCTTCGAAGTCCACCTCTGGGTCGATGCCTTTCTAATTTTTATTTTTTGTTTACTATCAATGTCTCTCCTTAAATATAAAAAAAAAACTGCACAATACATTAAACACAGGTGTTAACCTAATCCAAAAACAGTTTAATACATTTTTATTCTCCTTTAATTACGCTTTACAAAATTTATAGTGGGTTTGTTCCTTTTGATGCTGTTTATATTGAGCCTCTGTTTGATCGGAGTTTTATTAACCCTGCTCCATGAACTTTAATTGGTGTGTCGGATCTGGGGCGCGTCGAGTCGCATTACTGACCAAAGCCAAATTTAAATCCACTGGCTTATATATGCGACATAATAACGGTATTAAATTAGGCTGATGGAGATTATGGTAATAATAAAATAGGCCATTGAAAATGGTCATATTATTATTGTTAAAGTAGATATTTTAATATGGTAGACATAACATGTGGACGTCCAAGTAAAAAGGGGTCCACATCTCGGCTCCTAGTTTCCGAGCTATTCACATTTTTATAAAGTTGGGTGAAAAAATTACATTTCTTCATTTGATTTGTACATTATTCTACATTTCATGATACAAATACATATCGAAAAATATTATTTTCTCGAAACGTACTTTTTATTGTTTATTATTAATTTATTTTAACAACTTATTGCACAAAGTACAATGGGCGAGCTCAATGCTACATGGCATTGTCTTCCAATCAACTTTCAGGAGAGGAATGATAATAATGACGGCGATGCAATCAACGAAGGAGAAAAAGAATGACGGAAGTAGGTATGTATTATTAAAATAAATGTGTAAATTAATAAAATATATAGATACTTAGTAATTATTATAAACATACACACACACATATATATATATATATATATATATATATATATATATATATATATATATATATATATATATATATATACAGGGTGTCCAGGAAAGAATGGATAAGCCTGAAACACCTCACAATAGAGCTATTGGGCGCTCAAAATAAAATACAAAAAAAAATCTATCCCAAGTAGTATCTAAAATATTTTTTTTTTTTTAAAAAAGTTTTTTTCACATTATTTTACGTATCTCTACACCACGGCTACAAATAAATGAAATCCGTCGGTTTTTTCATGTTATAATATTCTTCATGGACTATACCAATAGATATGCAATAAATAGTATGAGTAGCTGTTGCACTTTTTTGAAAAAAAAAACTGAAGTTCAATTTTCAGCATGAAATGTGGTAAATATTTTTTTTTTGTAAAAGTTTAAGCGTCTTGGGTGTAAAAAAATTTTATGAGGACCTAAGTGGCCAACTATTTTAAAAAAATGCGTGATTAATACAGATTTGAAAATGGTATAAACACATCCTTTTATTTAATATAAATACAAGGTTATTGCTATTAATGTGCCGAAGGAGTAAATTCGACTAAATACAAAATTTAAAAAATTGGATCTTTTCTTGTCTTAAATTGTACCTTATCATAAGGGCTTCATAAAAAACAACGTTACACATTGAAAATACTTTATTTATCCTACTTTCACAGTTAATTCAAGTTGATTATTATTTTGATAATGTTTAAAATAGTTAGTTTCGTGAAGGTCGTGTAACTTAGCAGCGGTGTTGGTGGTACTAGCACTGGAAGAGTCGCTAATGTTGACATTGAAGACACAGTGCTTGAGGAAATTGAGCGAGATCCGTCTACCTCTACAAGAGCAATAGCACGACGCACTCGAATCGCAAAATCGACCGTGCACTGTGTATTGAAAATAAATAAGTTCCACTCTTACCATATTAAACGCTTGCAAACTCTGCAACCGAGAGACTACCACGGAAGATTGCGGTTTTTGTTGACAGATGCTTGCGAAAATGGAACAGGATCCGCAATTTTTTAATAATATTCTGTGGAGCAATGAATCAACACTGAGGAGAAATGGATACTTTAACATGCACAATCTCCACAGCTGGCAACTTTCGAATCCACATCTAATGCGAGAAGATAGATCCCAGTACCAGTTGAACGAAAAGATAATTGGCCCATTTGAACTGTCCGGGAACTTATCTGGCTAAAGGTATTTGGACTTTCTTCAAAATAATCTGCCAAATTTAATGTAAAAAGGTACTCGAGGAGGTGAGAGAATCCCATTGGTTCCAAAATGATGGATGTCCTGCGCACTATGCAGTAAACGTTCGTGCGTATTTGAATTCCACATACCCAGATAGATGGATTGGCCGTCTGGGGCCCATTTTGTGGCCTCCACGTTCCCCGGACCTAAATCCGCTGGATTTTTTTTACTGGGGCTGCCTAAAAGAAGAGGTCTACTTCAAGCCGATTAGAAATTTAGAAGAGTTACGCAACCGTGTCCGGGAAGCCGCTTCAAAAATTACTCAACAGCGTTATACGCGACTGCTCAAAAGAGCTTTTGTTCGGAGATATCGGGCGTGTATCAGAGTTAGTGGCAGACAGTTTGAGCATTTACTGTAAATGTACAGTTCAAATAAAGTTTTATTAATGTTTAACATTATTTTTTATTAAACTCTTATGATCAGGTACAGTTTAAGACTTTACTCCTTCTGCACATTAATAGCAATAACCTCGTATTTACATTAGATAAAAGGATATATTATACCATTTTGAAATCTGTATTAAACACGTATTTTTTTGAAATAGTTGGCCACTTAGGTCCTCATACATTTTTTTTACACCCAAGACGCTTAAACTTTTACAAAAAAAAAATATTTACCACATTTCATGCTGAAAATTGAACTTCAGTTTTTATTTTCCAAAAAGGTGCAACAGCTACTCATACTATTTACTGCGTATCTATTGGTATAGTCCATGAAGAATATTATAACATGAAAAAACCGACGGATTTCATTTATTTGTAGCCGTGGTGTAGAGATACGTAAAATAATGTGAAAAAACGACTTTTTTTAAAAAAAAATGATATATTTTAGATACTACTTGGGATAGATTTTTTTTTGTATTTTATTTTGAGCGCCCAATAGCTCTACTGTGAGGTGTTTCAGGCTTATCCATTCTTTCCTGGACATCCTGTATATATAAAATTACGAACTCTTCGTTTGAAGATATTACGATTTGGAGCAGCGCTTATTTCGTATGGGAGGCAATCCCAGAGCTTGACAGCTTGAACAGACAAACAAAATTACCGTGGTGGGGAACGTATCGCTAAGATTCCATTATGGCGAGAACGTACTCGTAAGTCACGTCCATGCAACGAACAAAGGATCCTGAATCTACTTTTAAGCTATTCAGGAGTTTGAAATTCGAACGAAACAGAAAAAAACCGGTTAGCATTCGGAGATTTCTACGTTGACAAATAGGCAACCACCCAAGTTGCGATCGATGTACGGATCGTAGGCCAAAGATGAAGCGGAGACAGTTATTCTGGAGTCTATCAAGTCTGTTTACTTTGAACATTACATTTTTGGAACGAAGTTCCCTTACGCGGCTTGCGGTAGGTGTGATTCGAGTGAAAATGTAACGTCACGTAAGATTTTTACCCCGTCCATACGCCTTTCTCTTTCTCTGTGTGTGTGTGCGTGCGAGTATCGAGAGCGAGACTCAAACAGAATAACAGACGTGCAGACTAGTGCGTGGCCAGTTGCATAACCTAAATTTTTTATTTGATTCCTTATTTTAAACTATTTGCATTGAAAATATAGTACAATATAAAAAAAATACATGAACTAGACAAGTTTAAAAAAAATGCGTGAGGATCTTCGTTGCTGAGGGGGGTCCCCTGACCGCACACGTTTTTTTTTCTCCGAATAGTCCTTATCTAACCGGTCATTTTCTTTACATTATGTCTTTTTCTTTTTGTACTGACATCCAGTTCCTAAATTTGGTCATAATTCCAACACCGCCTATCTCGACCCTTTTTACTTGGACACCTACGGACGTATTAAGTTCCTAATTCTTAATGATTCTTTTATTTAGTTCCTATGACAACGAGTAATTTTATCCCCCCCCCCCCTCCCCCTTTGCATCGCATTCCTCCAAGGAATAATTGGGAGTATAATGAAATGAGAAAAACTTCTCTTTCCTTTATAAAAACTTCCATTTTCCATTCCTTCTTTCATATCTACTCCAAAATTTCTGAAGGTGGATGTCACATTCGAGGACGTAAATATAGATAGATAAACTATTTATTGTACACCAATACATGTTGCAAAGAAACAGTTTAAGTAAGTAACACGAAAAGTACAACAAACGGCCTTATCGCCAAAGCGATCTCTTCCGGGCAACCTTTGAATGATAAGGAGAAAACAGATAACAATACCAAAAATGGGAACACGGTGCAATACATAATATCAAATTAATTTAATATAACTTAATAATATAAATAGTATTTAATATGAATACAATACATACGTACATAATATGGTATATGCTAGGAAAAAAATATATTTAAAAGTGAGGACAGAACAAAGCAAAAAAACTAATTCGATTAACAAGTACTGAAAGATAGGTAGGGTATGTGGAAATTAGTGAGTCAGATAATGCTCCTTCGCTTGGCTCTTAAAACTATGTATTTAATGTTTGAGCACGTATTATAGTTAGAGATAGCGCATTCCATAACCGATCTTTCACAGTGAAAGATCGTGAATAAAAAGTAGACGAGTGAGTAGTGAACCTATGTATCACGGATGTCCACAGGCAACAATATCCACTTACCACTATAGATCAGACTGTCTGCTCGTGTGCCATTTTATTTCTATAATAAAAATGCCGATACAGGTAATTATAATTCGTCAAAAATCAAGCCAAAACTTTACACGTATCCACATGTCCACGTCACACATGACAGCTACATCTGGTAACGACCACTAAACTGACAAGTCTGACACTTCCTACATCTCACCATATCACCTAGCTACAAATCTCTGCTATAAATGTAGAACGTTATAGCAGAGATTTATTTTTGTACAAATTTTTCTCATCATCGGCATGTATTATGTATGTAGGTATTTTATGTATATATACAGATATTTATACATATTTATTGTATATATGTATTTAACATATGTATTATTTTGTACTTGACCTATTATTTATTATACATAGACTATACCTGACACCACCATATTGTATTTCTTTCCAAAGGTTGACTGGCATAGAATGCCACCAGGCATTAAGACCGCCTTCTGTACAAATTTATAATTTTACCTCCTTCGTGTGCTTGTGGAGCTCATTCAATCGTTTTTGTTCCCAAGTACCGATTAGCTTTCTTATTGCTTAGATACCGAGTAGGAATTTATTGATTTTAACAAAGTAATATAAACGTTATCAATCATTATTTTTTAGGTTAGGTTTGAAAATCTTAATAACGATTTCTAAAAATTCAATCGAGTTTGTAGCTTCTGAAACAGCATCTATGAGAATACTTTTGCATTGTAGAAATTTTGACTAGATACATTTATGTATGATTGATTACTTTTCTTACATGTATTGCTTAAATTATGTATTGTTTAAATTCTACTAGGTACGTGTGCTCTATAAGTAAATTAGGTATATAAAAAAAATATATTTAAAAGTTACTTTTATGTAAGTACTGTCCGCTAAAGATATCTACGTCAAACAAATTTTGAATATCCAAGTTCAAAGTGGCAGCTACAGCTGGTAATGGCCAGTACGACTAGATGTCAGCCATGACACTTCCTGAATCTTGCCAATTTTCCTATAAATGTAGAACATGCGAATTAGGCGGATTCACACTACTAATTCTTGTTTTCGTTTTTTGACCTGGTTCTTTGGACTCTTCATTTCCGTCAAGATTAGCGGGTAATTTTATGTTCCATTTTTTAATACTTATTTAATAATATTAAAGTTTTGCCGTGTTCATTAGAATATAAATAAATTGCTTTTTGTATTTTTTTAAATTTAGAAAGTGGAGTAGAATATTTAGCTTAGAGGGCAACTCATCTCATCCGTGTATAAATACACCGTCTATTTAAGTTGGTAGTGGTATATTCATCCATATCCGATTCTGTTAGTTTTACTCATTCCAAAATACGTAGTTATCTGGTCAATCTTTACGCAAATGAATGAAGAATTTTGCTTTGTGTGGGACAGTTAATACAAACTAAAAGAGGTATAAGTAACAAATTATAATCATTAATATCTGTCGTATCCGTAACCCTTTTATTACGAGGGATGCATAGCCTTAAATCGCCAATCAAATTGGCAAGTCCTCTTTTTTAGAAGTGATGTAATTACCCAAGTCTAGTGATGGCGACTTTGTTATACCTTAGTCGCCTATTAGGACACCCACGGGAAAATATGGAATGGTACAAGTCTAAAGCTAGCCAACACCACGCGGTGAATATATAAGTTTAATCCAGAATCCAAATTGTTTTGTAACACTTAATTTAAAATCAAGAAGTAAACATTTAAATTCATCTGTATCGTACTCTGTTTCCAATTAACCTGCATATGTTTGGACAGCGCCAACAATAAAAGTAACGTGTTTACAATTTATTCAATTCGCTCTTAATTAATGTACACTTTTTCAGCGTCAAAACTCGTGCTCCGACGCGTTCTGAGAAAAAGAAAAATAATTTTCGTTTTCTTTGTCGAAATTTTTACAATTTCTAAAAGGAAATGCAGCTGTATCAGATGTTTCTCAGTATTTTTTTTTTATATGAATTGCGGACATCGTTTACAAGTTTTTTGGTCGACAAAATTTATATTTATTTAAAGAATTATGGAATTGCCATTTCAAATTACTAAATTAAGGTGGCAAGCGAGCAGACAGGTACTGTCACGCATTGGCATTTTCCATACATGTCAACCACAGTCAAAATGACGAGTGTTGACACGTCCACAGATGCCCTGACTTACCTTTAGAAATTTAGGTCTGAGTAGGATGGGATATATGCGTATAACAAGATGATAAGTTCACAGAACACTTCGTACACTGACATCTGACGTCATTGCCCGGATGCCTAACGCCATATTAAAGACAAAAAAATCACTTGTATACGTCTCACATCGCATACACATCATGTAAAACCAATTTCTTTTACAAGCCTGTAAGAAATATATTTTACAACACCATATCTTCGCTTTTTTTGAAAAATTATGGGTAAGTATTTAATTATTATTATCTAAAATATTTTTTGTGACGTTACCTTTGCAAATGGACCTTGTTGTCGGTATGAACTCTTAGACTTCGGTTAAGATTTTGTAACTTAAAATTTCGTTCTTTCAAGTTCTGTTCTGTTAAAATCGAAACATGCTCTAACGTCTAATTTTAAATTAAAGCATTTTTTTTACCTTTTTCAGATTTCACTGAAGTCTCAATATCTAAGAAATTAGAAAGGACAACAAGGTCCCGTTTCTTAGATATTGTCACATTTAATGCAATCTTTTGCACTACAAGTGGATACAATACTTAGCGCATTGCACAATCGTTTGGTACACTGAACTTAATTGAAAAAACGAGTAGATATACATATTGTCAACGTCATTATGCCTTTTATTCAATTAAATAAAATCGCGTTGATTTCTAAACATCATTGGTCCATAAATTTCAGCTTTCAATGTTCTCAGATCAATGAACACAGAGTTCGCATAAAACAGAACAGTTTGAGAAAATGGCGAACAAATAAACAAAATTACTTTTTATATCGTTATAGTAAGTAGCGTTCTAAAAAGATTTATTTCTTTTATTTGGAACGGGAAATTTAAGAATTCTCTCCGATACATTATGAGTCACGATGAGACACGGTTTCACAAGGGAAGTATGATCGAACGACACTTTTATTCACAGAATCATTTTGTTGAATACGGTCACCTGGTTTTTGGCGAAAATAAAAAAAATATTCGTATTCTTTCAACATGATCTACATAATACAGATAACAATATTCTCAGCGAACATTATGATTAACTGTCCACTTTTAATTTGGGAACGTAGGAAACACAAAAAATTTCGTCGAAATTGGCCATTTCTTTATTGAGATGGGTCAGTCGTAACAATTTGACCTAAATAAAATAATCTTTATCCTTATTAATATTAAACTAATCTTGATCTTATTAATAATTTCACGCGTTAACATTGTTATATTATTTTTATTTTACTTAAGACTTTGTTAGAATGCTATTTGAACCCATCATAAAATTTTATACACTTAGTGGGGGTCCCCTTTTCAATAAAAAACAGCTGTGTCTGTCCCACTCTTGCATAACAAGTTATGTCGTTATATATGATTATGACATGACTTTTTAGCTAAAAATACAAAAAAATACATTTAAGCAATAGTGGCGAGGTGTGATGTGTGCGTGTATGTGTGATATATGTGTATGAAGGTGTGTATGTATGTATAAGTGTATAAGCATAAATACCTATATATGTACACATACATTACGAAAACATAGGCTATCGGCTAATTCGAAAACAGCCGAACGCGTCATCCATATCTATGCAATAAAGTATCTCGTAATAAAGTATACAATTAGAGATACGGTAATAAATGGTCGTGGATGACGCGTTCGGGTGTTTCCGGATTAGCCGATGGCCAATGTGTTCGTAATGTATCTGTACTAAATATAGCATATTAGAATATGACCATTACATTCTGTATTTAATATATTATTATTATTATTTTCACTTATTAATGATTATGGTGACTTTGTATATATCTTGTTTAGCCTCACGTGGGTAATATGCTGACATGTTTAGATGAGTGTTATTTTGTAACCCTAGAATGTTATTCTGTAGCTAAGATGTTGGTTTTTGCTTTTTTTTTTTTGTTAACTGTATGTTATTTGAATTTTGTTATATTAATTCTGTACGCCCACAGGGCCGGACATGCCGAACAGAACTATTTGTATTAATTGCACCTTCTGTAGCTATGATCCAAGAGTAAATGAATCAGAATCTGAAAATATGTAACGAATCAATGTGGGATACGCTTCGACCGAATGGACTGACAACTCGAAGAAGTTCGCCAGTAATAGCCTGGTGAGAAGAACGGAAGATCGCGCATGGTGGAGAGCCTTCAGAGAGACTTATATGCAGCAGTAGAGATGGGCTGCTTGACATTTTACAACCCCTCAAAAAGTGTCCCATCTTTTAAGAAAACAGTTATAATAACTCAAATTAGAAGAAATTGCGACTAATAACTATGAATATTAGTAGATAATTTATAAATTTAGGTCACTTTAAGATTAGTGACGTTTAGCATATTTTTATCATTGTCTAAGATCTTCGCTTTATTTCCCTCTGACTTTCATAGTAATAAAAACTAGACTGAAGCCAAAAGCTAGACTTTTATTTAGGTCATTAAACTCCGGTTAATGACCCGGCTTACGCCGTCGGTATTCATTTTCGATAAATTTGACATTAGCTAAAAGCTTCCGCGATGCGATGGGCGAGTACCTCGATTTTCCGATAGGTTGCCAATGGAGTGACATCATTTTATTAGTGTTTGATGTGAATGAACTGCCAGGACTACATTATTATTTTTTTTATAAAAGTAGGTCATAGTCTCAGATAGTCATAGTCTCTATATAGTCTCAGAATATTCAGGTTCATCATCTATTGAATGGCTCAGTTGGTAGTGTTTGCTGTGTAAATGGTCCCGGGTTCGATTCCCGATCGGACATTCGTTTGTTTAAAGACAAATTTTGTGTTCGGGTCTGGGTTGTGTGTGGTTTGTACTCACGGCACATAGCATCCTAGTCCGCGCTATTAAATGTGGCCTTATTACTTTATTATTGGGTACTGCATTCCACAACCGAACATTTCAAACGATTATGCAACACTTATCCTTGGCGTGAATCTTTCATACACTCATTGTATTGTCTCAAGCACCAAGCACTTTAATGTCTTTATAAAATTGTTTCTTTTTTATTTTCATATATCGCAATGGTGCAAATAGCACATTCTGCCAGTGTCAAATTTTCTTCGTAAGAAACAATTTCAAAGTCTAAAACGTATCCTGTCATAATCCAGTCCCGTAGAAGTAAGTCAGGAGTACCTCAGTAAAGCGATAGTAGGTTTATTGAGGACAGAAGAAGAAGGGCTCCTTGGAAGCACACGAAAACGCAGACCTATGCTTTAATTTGATTATCACAAACTTTATGCACAAAAAATACTTTGAAATTTAATGAACTATCACTATTAAACCACAAAACGCAATACACAATTTTTATATTAATCAAACAATAACTTAGCTTCGCTTCTCGAGCTCCCGCCAAAAAGTAAATAAAAATGTTTATTGAAGTTTTTGTATTTGCAGATGGCTGGTCCGCGTGTTGGAAGACGTGGAGGGAGGCGAGGTGCGGACGAGACAAGGCTACGTACCATCCAAGGTGTTGCAGGTCGAAAAGGACGCCGAAGGAGGACAGATCGCATTGGCCGCTAGAAGACAGTGAGTGTTAATATTAAATTATAGGAGAGAAGCAGAATTATAGGATCATCGGTGCCTTGTGTTGTAACAACGAGAGCTGAGCGCTAAGTCAACGCTAGATCTGCCCCACTGGAATACACTTAATGGAACAAACGAATAAACTTTAAGAACCTTGACTTCAACCATCTTGGACTAGAGATTTTAAACTCGAAGGTCTTTCCCAACTAACATTTTAGCGCTAAGGAAAGCATCATAAGAGCTGATTAAGAGTTCTTTTGTGAAACTGAAGTTGTATAAAGGCCCCAACAATTGGCGATATAGCGCGCTATAACTCGCTTGGACCCCCGAAAGATGTCCATACTTATAGAGCTTGAGGTTCTTTAATAAATATACAATGGCAATTGTGTAAACCTGTAAACCATGTTGTTCTTTATAGCCATTACTCCTCTTTATTGTCACTTGAAGTGACAATTAATTGTATTTTTTCTATTGTACAGTCAAAAGCTTCTATATGCCCTTTTTACCACTGTAAATGCTAAAACAGGTTGCCGTTGGCGCCAATTAGTTTGTTGGGTTTAACCTCAAGACTACTAAAGCTTGGACTATAACCCTCACGAACATTTAACATTCGAGTCTTGAACCACTGAGCGCTCGCTGAAGCGTCGAGCGCTCAGTGCTCATTTTTACACTATCTGTGCCGCGATGTATAACACCTTTCAAATATTAATCACTTTTTACTGTATGGGAAGAGAAATACGACGACATTTTTTACTAAAGATAAAAAATGAACTGTTTTCGAGGAAATATATGGCTTTAAAAGCGGTAGCAACTGCGCTAAACTCAAAATGCTACCAATAAATTTGTCTAGATACATCTGAAATCACTCTCGTGATAGATTTTATAACGGCAGTCGACATTTAAGTCAAAATAAATTAAGATTTTATAATACAAGGAATAAATGTCAAAACATTGTCATGATCTACGTCGTGACCTATCGTCATGACGTCATCGTCATGACGTAGATTAGCTACGTACCAAAATTAGTCAATTGGCGTTCGAAAATATTACATCTCAAGAAATTCTCAACACTTATTTATTCCTCAATGTTTTTAGTCAGATTTTTGTCGATTGGTGCACGCATATCAAATTGCGTCAGTTTTTATTTAGGATGTCACTTGCGTCAGAGCGAAATCGGAACAGTCATGCTTTGCAGTATTTCCTCGTTAAAAGTCATAACCACAAATTTAATGAGTTCTGCTTTTAATAAACAAACAAAAAACATTAAATTGAATGGGCAGACGGCAAAATCGTTTTGATTCTTGGTACATCATACATTTCTACTAAGTACAACTTGATCATGGGTGATCTTACTAGCAAAAGAGACTCAATATTAAAATTAAACTTCTTAAGACGCAGTAAATTTGTAGGTACAATGAATAACTATTAAACAGAAACTCAAACTATTCTTTGAGTTAATCCACTGAGTCACAATGATACTTATTGAATCACCATTAAACACCTAATTTGCAATTCTTTGGACTGGAAAATAAGGTCAGCAAATCCGAAAATTCGCTAAATTTCTGATAGGATACATCATACTATCAGACTATGTCTTTCCAGTGCTGGATGTAGGCCTCCTCCAACTCTCACTACCACACACGATCTTCCACTCCTCTCATCCAATCACTACTGGCAAACTTCTTCAAGTCGTCAATCCACCAAGCCGGAGGGTGTCTCACACTGCGCTTCCCGATAAGTAGTCATCACTAAAGAACCTGCCAACCTCACCCGTTACCGGGCTACAGATAGACTACAGACTACCAGATTAACCTGACAGACAGACTACCTTGAAATGTACTGCATTTCCTACTTCATCTTATTTCCCTAATGTACGTACGTGTTTCGGTAATGAGTGAGATGTGCCAGAGCCCATTCCCATCCTATCCCTCCCCATTTCCCCAGCCCTTTCTCCAAATCCATTCCTATATCCAAAGGTAGGCAGCGCATCCGGGGGCGTGCCAACGTTTGTCATTTTGGACTAATGTTGGCATGTATCACGGATGTCTATAGGCTACAGTATCTGCTTACCATCAGGTGGACTGTATGCTCGTCTGGAACCTACGTCCATAAAAAAAAAGATAGATTTGACAACTCAGCTTGCTAATTCTGTCGAGCTATATTGGCAACGTTAATTATTTGTTCAATTCTTCTTTTTGAACAGGATATGAAGCGTTAACCTATTTGTACATCTATTTTCACGTTCTTTGACCTAAGTGCCTATTTGCAGTTATATGCGACAGGCGTTATTAAATGATTTTATAATTTTCATTAAATGTTGGCTAATAAATGTCTGACAACTCGCAAATTTTAGGTCAGATTTGTTTTGTAATCAGTCAAGCGTAATGATACTCGCACATTGGACGGAAATTGTAATTCACCGTGACCAGATGTAGCAGATTTCGGATTTAAATTTTACATTAATTATTAAAAGCCGAACATTGGCATCGGTGTTTTAGGAGTTGCTCACCTGCGTGACACCCTCTTGTTTTGATTGTTTTGATATCTACAAAATAATACTAAATTATTCTTCGCTCCAATCAAACTAAGTAAATGTAGAAATATTCTGGTCACACTGACGACACTGACAACACTGACAACACAGACAACACTGACAACACTGACAACACTGACAACACTGACAACACTGAAATCACTGACAACACTGACAACACTGACAACACTGACAACACTGACAACACCTGACAACACCTGACAACACCTGACAACACCTGACAACACCTGACAACACCTGACAACACCTGACAACACCTGACAACACCTGACAACACCTGACAACACCTGACAACACCTGACAACACCTGACAACACCTGACAACACCGGACAACACCTGACAACACCTGACAACACCTGACAACACCTGACAACACCTGACAACACCTGACAACACCTGACAACACCTGACAACACCTGACAACACCTGACAACACCTGACAACACCTGACAACACCTGACAACACCTGACAACACCTGACAACACCTGACAACACCTGACAACACCTGACAACACCTGACAACACCTGACAACACCTGACAACACCTGACAACACCTGACAACACCTGACAACACCTGACAACACCTGACAACACCTGACAACACCTGACAACACCTGACAACACCTGACAACACCTGACAACACCTGACAACACCTGACAACACCTGACAACACCTGACAACACCTGACAACACCTGACAACACCTGACAACACCTGACAACACCTGACAACACCTGACAACACCTGACAACACCTGACAACACCTGACAACACCTGACAACACCTGACAACACCTGACAACACCTGACAACACCTGACAACACCTGACAACACCTGACAACACCTGACAACACCTGACAACACCTGACAACACCTGACAACACCTGACAACACCTGACAACACCTGACAACACCTGACAACACCTGACAACACCTGACAACACCTGACAACACCTGACAACACCTGACAACACCTGACAACACCTGACAACACCTGACAACACCTGACAACACCTGACAACACCTGACAACACCTGACAACACCTGACAACACCTGACAACACCTGACAACACCTGACAACACCTGACAACACCTGACAACACCTGACAACACCTGACAACACCTGACAACACCTGACAACACCTGACAACACCTGACAACACCTGACAACACCTGACAACACCTGACAACACCTGACAACACCTGACAACACCTGACAACACCTGACAACACCTGACAACACCTGACAACACCTGACAACACCTGACAACACCTGACAACACCTGACAACACCTGACAACACCTGACAACACCTGACAACACCTGACAACACCTGACAACACCTGACAACACCTGACAACACCTGACAACACCTGACAACACCTGACAACACCTGACAACACCTGACAACACCTGACAACACCTGACAACACCTGACAACACCTGACAACACCTGACAACACCTGACAACACCTGACAACACCTGACAACACCTGACAACACCTGACAACACCTGACAACACCTGACAACACCTGACAACACCTGACAACACCTGACAACACCTGACAACACCTGACAACACCTGACAACACCTGACAACACCTGACAACACCTGACAACACCTGACAACACCTGACAACACCTGACAACACCTGACAACACCTGACAACACCTGACAACACCTGACAACACCTGACAACACCTGACAACACCTGACAACACCTGACAACACCTGACAACACCTGACAACACCTGACAACACCTGACAACACCTGACAACACCTGACAACACCTGACAACACCTGACAACACCTGACAACACCTGACAACACCTGACAACACCTGACAACACCTGACAACACCTGACAACACCTGACAACACCTGACAACACCTGACAACACCTGACAACACCTGACAACACCTGACAACACCTGACAACACCTGACAACACCGACAACATAATAATTATTCGCAATAATTACAAAATTATTGTGATTTTGTAATTATTATTTTTATTTCCCGGATTATATGTACGAGTATTTTCCAAAAATATTTAATACATTTAAGGCTTAGCTCAAAACACATTTAGCTCTAGTTTCAGCTCAGCGGTGAAGGATCACATTATAATAATGACAAATTATGATAATGCGTCCATTATCATAACTCTAAGAGTCATCACATCTACCATATTATCCGTAAAATAAAGGCCACAATAACAAATCCAGGAAGGCCATAAAAGCCTGTATTTATCTATTTATAAGCGAAGGTTATATTGTTTTTCCATGGCTTCTCTATAGCCATATGAAGAATGTTATATTAAATCACTTCAGCGGTCTAAACATCTCAGCAAATAGTTATCGTTTTTTTGATGTTGTTTTCAACTAAAGATATTGTAAACACTTCCATCCGCAGAACTGTTTTAAGACAACATTTGAAAGTTTCGGTGCCCACAATTAGCAGAACAAAATCCCCTTAATTCCTTAGTAATCCAGGGCGGTCATGTTAAACAGTCAACGGAGGAGGTCATTTGGCAAATGTGCTACTCTCAAGCTTGTCAAAACAAATTGCGTGTGGATACACGTGTCCCCAAATCAAGTGCTTTACATGCATCCTGTCCAAAAGATGATCTCAATGAGAATATTTTGTTGTGGCGCGTTCGTTTTAATAAGGTGTTACCATTGACTTATTAATATTAGGTCAATGGTTGTTTGTTTACCATATGAAAAAGGTAGAGCTAATTTTCAATTCGTAAGATCTTTTTTTTACTTTAATGCTCAAAGTGCACGTATGGTATGGAAATGTGGCCTCTGACGGAAAACCTGATTCACAAGTTCAAAGTCGCTCAGCGAGCGAGGGAAAGAGCTAGGCTAGGAGTCTCTTTACTGAACAAAGTCTGAAAACGAAGAAATTTAACAAAGAATTGCCGACATAGTTCAGAGAATCAGCAAGCTGGAGTAGCCGTGGGCAGGGCATATATGCCGCAGAACCTCTAGCTGATGGGAGAGACGAGTCCTCGAATGACAGTCTTACTGCCACTTAGACCTACTCAGACTTAGATTACTTCAGCTACTACTGTATGTGTGATATCTGTATGTATCTATGTATTTATATATTGCTTTATACCAGGCATTATTTCTTTATTTCACCATCTACTTCTATTCAGTCTACGGACTCCTCCTTACCACCCAAAGGTTGCCTGGAAGTAATCGCTTTAGCGATAAGGCAGCCGGTTGTACTTCTAATTACTTGTACTTTGTATTTATCTGCATGTTATTGGTGTACAATAAAGTGTATCTATCTATCTATAGAATCACGATTATATTAGATCTTAAAATTATTATTAGATCGTTTTTGCAATCGCAGTGCGGACAATTAGAATGAGTGCATACTGACGTCATTTGTTACACTAATGCGACGGACAGAACACACCTGATTTGTGTACGCGATAAATAAACAAATATTTATTCCAAGCACCAAGAGAACGCAATATATATACGTTTATTTGACAAAAGAATGCATTTGTAATCTCTTGATACTACATCGTCGCGTCTTCGAATGTCTGATAATCTGAAAATAAAACTCATGAAGAATTTTCGAATATAATTTTAGTTCTTATAGAAACAAATCATTAAAACAAATTTCGCTGCTGTGGATCGAGCTCAGAGATAGATATGTATTCTCGACTCATAGTCGTATAATTGTGAGCTCAAAGAGGTCACTAGCACCGGTACGATTTTTCTAATTATCATTAGCTCGGGACGTTGAAGGAAAACGTCGCGAGACAACCCGTGAGGACAAAAACTGAGATATGTAAAGACCAACCCGTACTGGCTGACGTGGTATACGAGTAAAGTTTTTCCACTTAACTATGACACGAAGACCTTCAAGAAGGATCTGAATAAAATTCTGGACGGTCGTCAGCGCACCCGCAATCCCCCTGGTGTTGCAGTTGTTCATGGGCGGCCGTGACCACTTGCTATCTCGTGGGTTGCCTGCCCGTCTGCCACCTGTCCTATAAAAACTTTCTTGTGATTGAAAAGGTTGTCCTACAATGGAACTTTATGAGCAGATATCAATTAGATAAAAATATAATTAATAAAACATTAAAGGTGCGACCCCAAGTCCCACTGATTAACAATTTTGGCTCCCGAACAAAAGTTCTAACAGTACGTTGCAATAAATTAAAACGAAACGACACTCCGGGACCACATTCGGATGCAATAAATCAAATTCATACCCAATTAGTCGCACACTTGTCTCGTTAAAATAATTACTGTCGTAAACGTTGTGCCAACGCCATGTGGATGCAATACGGAACTGCAGCATTGAGTAACAGTAATGGCGTTCACGGATTCACGCCTATATTGCTGACGATTGACTAGCATATAAAATACATTCGTATAGTATTTCAAATCAAACGTAACAAACTCTTTTGCGAATCATTATCACAATTATTCAATAGGCGCCACCTGGCTAGGTGAATGCAACGCTGTAAAACAAACTGTTCATTCCACACAACACTACCAAGTAGTACCTTGGGGATTTTTTTCCCATCTTCACTATTGACCAGTACCTACTGGTACCTACCAGTACCAGTACCACCTGACCAGTAGTTTCACTAGACTACTGGTCGATCCAATAATTGATTCGATGCACTGCATACACTGGTCGAAACAAATAAAAACAGGATAAAAAGACACAAATTACGTATCCTCAAGGACGATATAATTACACGTGTAAAGTTGCAATGAATAAACAAGGAGATAAGTTTCAGTCATGCACCGAATAAATTATGATAAATCTTTTATTTATGTTTGAACGTGTTTGTTGGGGAAGTGGTCAATTTAATTAATTATTTTTTTAATCCTTCTAAAATGTTATTTGTTCTAATGATTATAAACAATCAGATTTAAAAAAAAATTATGTAATACTTAAGTTTGAATAATTTTAAATTTGAGTGAGGGAAGGTCTAAGTATTTTATTTATTTTAAGCATAATCATTAAATAACATTTATTTTAGTAGAAAAATGTGCTTCTATGTCGAGGGGAATGAACGATCACATAATTTTCAAACTATTCATGAGACTACTGTTCAGTAGTGCAGAAGGGAAAAGAAATCCCCACGACACTACCGGTAGTGCGGCTTGGTAGTGTCGTGGGTCAGGAGGGAAACAAACCTGTACTATCAATTGGATAACGCATGTGAATATTGAAGTCACTGCAATAACTCGTTTACGAACCCAAAAAAAGTTTGTAATCATCCGAATACTCGGTTGGTTAATGTTGTATGTGCCTTGTAAATACTGCTACCATCAGGGTCTTTCTACTGCTGCATATGAGCCTCTCCCAACACCGACCATCATATTCTTCCACTCTTTTTATTCAGCCACTGCCGGTAACGTTCTGGTTCATCTGGTCGCAGGATGACATATGCTAAGTCTTCCGGTACTCAATCTCTATTCGATAGAGACCCAATGCTTGCTAGTCCTGCGACAGATATGACCTGACACATCTGTACCAGCCATACTTAGATTATTTGAGTTACTGACTCCATGATTTTGATTCTTAAACATCGCAGCTAATTAAAAAAAAAATTGTAACAATTCTTTTAGTCGAGCAAAGACCAAGTTCTTTGTGGTTAAAGTTTAATTTGTTTTATGTTAAATTAATTTACAGTATACAAGAAGTAGTCACGACCATTTAAGAAATATTATCAAAGACAAGAAACTTGAACCAAAACATTCCAATTCTCACATAACGCAAAGATTACATTTTTGGGATATTTTCACACGTCAACGCTTCTACCATTGGTGCTACCATTCATTCACCATTACGTGCGCCAACCCACGCACCTGCCTCTTGGCACCTCCTCTGCATACGCCACCGCTGAGTCAAGGGCCAGGAAAGCATTGTATAATGTTTATCACGTCTATTATTGTTGTACCGTACTGATGGAGACGTTTCAACGACAATGATGTACGGATCCCGGACGCGGATGGACGGGTTTGCCGGCGTGTCATTTGATAAAACTCTATTGGATTACAAGTCATTTGTTAGCTTTAAATGAACCTGTACAATGGACAGGTGTAAGTGATGACCAGTAAATATGAATTACATGGGGATAATCATAAATAATTATAGAGACATTCTGAACATTAGCTAAGTCTGTTCCATTAATTTGAGAATACATACTGGATATGTTATACAAGCATTCTAAGGCAGGCACGTTAGACTCTAAGAGTGTTCTACGGTCAGTAGCTCTCGAATTCTTTAATTCATATGTGTTCTTAAAATGGAACATACTGGAACATACATGTAATATTACGTAGTACTTAAGTTTCAAATTTAACTTTTTAATGAACCCCTCCTCATGTGCTTAAATTCGCTTAAAGGATCGCTTGTCCACACTTACCCAAAACCTAAGTCTCCAAAGATAGGCAGTGCACCTTCGGACGTGCCACCGTACATCATCGCAGGTGGCATGTATTGCAGATGCCTATAGGCATCAGTGTTCATTTATCATCTTCTGACTGTCTGCTTCTCTGCCACTTTCTTTCTATAATAAATAATATGACATTAATCTTTGTCCAACAGGGCCGTGGTTCGAGAGTTGATAGAGACCGAAGAGGAGTTCGGGCGGGACATGCAGCAGGTAGTGTCCCGGTATATGCGGCCCATGGACAAAGCCAACACGCCCAAACCAGTGTTCGACAATCGAGAGCTACTGTTCTCTAACTTCAGACAGATTTGCGAGTTTCACAACACGTAAGTTGATTTGTTACATAAAGGATAATGGTCCGCCTGATGGTAAATTTTAATGCATACTGTAGATACTGTGGCCAATAGCCATCCGCGGCACGTACGAACGACATTTAAGAATGATATCATTTTTATTGAGTTTTAAGGGTACCGAATTTTTTTTCTTTTTCTTGGTAATAAAAAAAAACAATTAATAGAAAAGTTTATACTTCATAGAGTATCTAGTTTCGTCATGATTTGTGACACTGCCGTCTACCAGGAAAAGTAAGTATATCGGTTTTATAATATTCCTAGCTTTTTGAAGAAAACAATTGTTCAATGTTGCCCTAATATGTACCCTATCAATATCTTTCAAACGTTTTATGCGTTGCTTACCTTTGTATCTCTCTTTATTTTCTGCCAAGTATATGGTTCTGATGATAACTTCCGGTTTTCCGGATGTCGATGGGAAACAGTGTCTTCATGCCAGGTACACTGTCTACTTGTGTCCCACCTCTTTAAAAAATCTTGTATTTAAAAGAGCAGCAAATCCAATCAACAAAACAACCTATTTTTAGTAAATAAAGTAAATAAATTTTAAAGGATAGATTTTCATCACCAGGTTGACCGAGTCTCACTTCGCGGCTCTCCTATTTCATTACTGTCATCAGGGAACCTAAACCTAATGTACCTTAAAATTTGTTACCCTCGATTTGCTACCCATTTAGTATTTTTTGATGCTCATTTAATTGCAATGCAATACCCTTTCAAACCCTTTCAGTATCAGTGGATAATGAAAGTGGCAGTGGCTGGACATGGGCTTCCTCATGCACATTGTCCCGTGTACGAGGGGTGAAAGTCCTTAAAATGCCACGCTGGCCAAGCAGATTGGCGAGTCTACTCTTTTAGAGGTGGTGTAACTACACAAAGCGGCTACCAAATGCCCTAAGGAACTCCTCAAGGATTTCGGTAGCCGTTTTATTATCCTTTAGTCGCCTTTTACAATACCCACTGTAAGACATGGGGTGGTATTATTCTATAGACGGCCGACACCACACGGCGAGACAGTCCACATTAGTGAAATAATAATAAAACTATACACAGGTGTACAAGTATGAAATGCGGATTTGAGACAACAGAGGGCGCACCAATGCAATGTGAAGTATAACGATTTGACGTATATGCCAATTTGTTGTGTCATCAACAAGTGTCAAACGCGCATAAGTGATAAATTGAAAAAGTGTTCGCATAGTATTGTTTTGCTGTGTTCAATATGTCGAAATTTGTGCCAAATAAAGAGCATTCGCGGTCAGCATTAGTTTTTGGTATATCACAGTTATTTAATTACTTCTCATTAAAAAGAGCATTTAAGTTTAACACAAATATTTTTCTCAGGGTGCTACTGGAAGGCATAAAGTACTACTCAGGGGAGCCGCGCATGCTCGGTAGAGCTCTACTGCGAATGGAGCGTGAGTTCGATAAACACGTAGCGTACTGTCGCGATGAGTCGAGAGCGCAACATCTACTAGACACGGACGCCGTTGTCAACAAGTACTTCCAGGTTAGTCTGTTCTGTTAATATTTCTGTAACTTAGAGCCTTTCTCACCATCTCTCGATAACGTAACTGTTAACTATCCGATAGATAAATTATCTGTCAAATAAATCTAGCTGATACTGATTTTATGATAGAGTATTACTGACTTTTTGATACCTTCTAATAATCGTACTTTAGGATGTGGTGAGAAAGACCCTTAACGTATAATCAAATACAAAAGTCTAATAAAGTAAGAGAATAATAGATCTGACATGATCAATTATTTCTCTTATTTTAATTACTTCATTGAACAATTTCCTGTAACTATTTTGCAATTCATGAATTGCAGTTTCGCGGGTAATTTTCTTTGACCATTCACTACCATAATAATTATAATGTGGAGTTTCATAAGAAGCTTCTTACAATGAATCTAGGATTGTGGAATAATTGCAAGCCCTTCAGTTGTAACATTGCACAGACAAAATTTAATGAAAACACATCTAACTTATCGATCCAACAGTTTTCAAACAGTGCCATCTAGCGATGAAATCATGAAAATAGTTCTTTGTGTCTACAGCGATATTCCCTAACCATGAAATAGTATATTTTCAAACTACCTAGTTGTAATACTATAAAAAGAAGCATCTAAAAATCTAAAACTAATTAATATTAAGATCCCGAACTGATGAACCACTACTATCTAGCGAAGAAGTCATGAAAATAGTTTTGCAGGACAATATTGAACATATGTGGATTGCACGATACGCCATCTATAGTATAGATCTAATATTAATCAAGCAACTCCATCTAACGAATAAATTGTGGAAACGGTGTTTTCTGCGTAGCGACATCTATCCACTATATCAGGATATTCGTAAACTTATAGTTGCGAAGATAGAGTCGAAACATGATTGGAACGTACGTTTCACCATCTGGCGTATAGATCCAAAACTAATAAAGCAGCAGCCTCTAACTAATAAATCATTAAAAAAATCATGTCTATATCATGTAGTGACAGTAGGGGGAGCATATGTTACGCCATCTAACGTATATAGCTAATACTAAAACGGCGCTATCTAGTCAAGGTAGTATGAGAATAGTTCTTCTTTTGCTTCGTCTGTCTTTCACAAATACCACATAGCTTAGATTCTGTACATTTAGTTTAGTTTACACTACAATAGAGAGCATTGAAAGTACGATTTTTATTTCTTTCTGAAATAAATCTTTCGTTCATACATTTTCACGTTACACGAAATCTCATTTGAACCTACGCGTTCTGAATACATTTAGCGAAGACAATGCCAATGGATACGATTTATTTTCATCTTGTTTGTCTTTATGTTTTCAATGCAAGGCTTTGCAAATATTCACCATAATATAGGTCGTTCTGTAGGTAGAACATTCTTCGTGTAATTTGAAGTGTAATTGAAAATCCGTTTTTGGCAAAAACCTTAATTTTAGTACACGTATAATAAGTTCACATTTCTGTTTGCTGTTTGTTCATTAATCAAATAAATAATGAGTAAAGCTAAGCTAAGGATCATAGGGGTATAAAACAAATTCCCTATCTTTTGTGAAAATAAATGAGTTAATTGTGACAAATAGGTACGTCTCATTATTAAGGTCTTACGATTATTGAGAACAATTACGATGTTACACTGTTTCATGTAACATCATTATCGTCATCAGTTACCAGTCCGTCACCAATTACCATTATCAGTGATGTTACCCACATTACGCGAGACGGTTTCGCCAAATGTTAGAGGAGATGACGTTCTACTTGAGTGAACCGAGGCAACGTCTCACTAGAAATGTGGTCTACGGCATGTCCACGGCATCAGCGGCAGATTTTTAAGAAGTTCCTATTCTAACCCTAAAAATGTACAATCTAACACATTACATTACACATTTTTAGGGTTAGGGGAGTCTTGATTAAAATGTGTAATGGGCTACAATTGAAAATCGATGGAAAATCAGACCCTCAAGCATCTTACTCTTTCTTTAATCTCTGCTCCTTGGAATTTTTTTGGGGGTTTGATACAATATTAAGAATTTATTTCGGAAGTATTGCGAGGGGTTTGACCATGTATATCGTTCGAGTATGTATGTATATGCATATCGTTAGGGCTTTCTGATTTTACCAATCAGAAAGAAAATAATACAGCTAGAAGAGTAAACAGCCAGGCGGTCTTGTCGCTTTATTTATAGCTATCTCTTCCAGACAACCTTGAATTTAATACCTAAGGCATACGAAAAAAGATATCAAGTCCTGATCTTGTATCTAATTGAATCTGATCTGCTCACTATTGCACATTGACGATCAGTTCGGCCCTATCTTATGACGTGTGGATACGCGCGAAATATCCGGCGACCGATTTGTAGGCAAGCCGCCAACAACTAGAATAGTTCGAGCGCCGCCGATATGATCGCTGTCAATTCCAACATCATGTTAAAGATGTACGCCGATTTGGCGATCGGGTGTTGGCTCAGCAATCTGGCTCTGAGAACCAGACGTTAGAGTTGCACGTCGATCGCGGTCGAAGGCCAATGTTGCAGGCCACACGCCTTAGCTTTAACGGGGGGGTGTAGGGATTCAGGCTTGCCGGTCTTGATGTTACAGGGATCTCGGCAGATCAGGTGTTGGGGTGAATACGGAAATAAAACGCCGCTTTGGTTTACATAAACACAGGGGTGCGGAGGGAGCGGCGACGGGCAGCAAGCTCACTTTTCTTCTATATGTTAATTACTACTCAAGTGCTGAGGACGAACTGGCTTGCTGGCTGTTAGGCCTTTGTCTTTTTATAGGGGTTTGCTGCCCTAGCGATCCCCCCGTTCCCTGAGGAAATTTTAATGCTATTAGCTCTCCACTTTTGTACATAATATCTAGGTTACAAGTCTTATTTATCTGGGCTGGTCCTCTTATTGCACGGAGGATAAAGACTATTTTCGGTGGCGAAGTTTAGGTATTTTCCTTTTAATTTCCCTTTTTCCTTATTGTCCCTCCCCCCCTCTGTGAGTAGCAAGAGGTGTGGAAGGACCGGGGGTGCACGGCTTTTCAGTGGCGCCGATACCGGAACTACGCCACCTAGCCCGCAACTTTTTGTTCTAGAACTTATCCTAAGTGAAACACACTGCGGGCGGTAGTCTTTATTTTAAACCTTATTCTAGCACCCTGACTTATAACCTAGGTATCCTAGCACATTGGAGAGCGAGAATAAGACGTATAAAAACACAAGCAAATCGTACATAAAATATTATAAAATGTAAAGGTAAAGGAACAATAATATAACACATATTTAACCTTAACTAAACATTTTACATCTTACATATCAATGTTATTCATTTTATACATAGTATCGACATCTTATGATAACGTGTTATGTATGTGTTAACATTTTATTATTCCGGAGGAAGGGCACGTGAATTTCATTCTTGACCAAAATCGTGCCGCTTAAATTTTACTACTTGCGGAACTCTGTTTAGACGGCCCTCTTTTCCTCCGAAATGTGTGATGTTAGCACATGCATATTTCGCGCACTGATTCTATATTGTACACATAGGTATATAGGCACCGCACTTTCACTATTCACTTATTCTGTCGTGCACACATCATATCGCGGGCAATCGCTGCAAAACGGATTTATTAGAGCTCTTGGATTTGATTGCGATATTTGCAATAAAATTTTGCAATTACTTAATAATTATATTGATAACTAGTGATAGTGTCGGATTATGATTATTGGGGGTCCGTCTTAGGTGAACAATTTTATAAATTTTAGATATAAGAGATTTTAAATGGTCGCGATTGGAGCTCTCGGGAAGTGGAGTCCGGGACCCGCCCTAGCTCCCCCCATTATTCCGGCACTGACTAGCGACCTGGCCTGGCTGCTCTCAAGTGACATAACAAACATAGCATATGTATCTAATTCATTATTTTAGCTTCCTGAAAGTAAAATAATGTTCGAAATCGATCCAGTTGTTCTTTTACATATGAACAGTCTCTTTTCATCGATTTCGCTCTGTTTGTTCAGTGACTCTTTCTTCTTCAATTCAATGTTGCCTTAGAGACATTGTACTAACAGACACAGCTCTCTTACTAGAATAACCTTTCCTTTTATTTTCAATGATTTTGTTTTCCTGTCTATGGATTACATCTTTTACTGATGATATATTCTCAATTAGCTCAAATACCTACTTCACAGGCATATAACTTTCACATTTTTCACTTTTACATAGGAAAGTTTTTTTAGCGGGAAATTTTAGCAAAATAACTACAATTGATTCATTTGTTCCTATCTTCTTATTGAACGAAAGAAGAAATAAGCGAATTGATGAAACTTCCCAACAATGTCCAAAACGCAAAATAACTAACAAAAAGCTACTGGTATCAGTTTGGTGGTCCTGTGCCGGCTATTGTCCACTACAGTTTCTTGCCGGCTGGTCAAACTATTTATGCACATGTGTATTGTAAGCAGCTACAGACGATGATGGAAAAGCTGACAACAAAGCAACCAAGTATGGTCAATCACTCATCTCCACTTCTTCTTCATGACAATGCCCGCCCTCACAATTGACATACGACAGTTTTAAAATTTCAAGAGCTGGACCTGGAAACTCTCTCTCACCACCATACTCACCAGTCCTTGCCCCGACAGATTTCCATTTCTTTCAAAATTTGGACAACATTTTGCAAGAAAAAAAATTGATTCTGAAGTAACTGTGATTAAGGCTTTTCAAGAACTCATTGCTAACCGTCCACGAGACTTGCAGGAGTGGCATCACTCAACTGCCCATAAGGTGGCGAGAGTTTGTAGATAATATGGGTCAATATTTCGACTAACATAATAAATATTTTGATAACAAAAACAATTTTTCAGTTTCTCATACAAGTTGATCTTTTCATAGATAAGCACTTAATATCTAGTATGTATTCTCAAATCGATGACACAGACAAGAGGTCCGCTTGGGTCGTATTGATGGTGAATTCGAGTAGAACACCAGCCTTGATAACATGTTAATCACAAGTAACATCATCTGTTAGTTTGCTACAAATTGCCATTTCTCCTTTCTTCTGCCTATTTAATCATTCGCGAGAAGTTTTCACGAAGTATACAAGAATGCACTGCCTTAAATTCAATAGGGAAAATAACTTTCACCTTCTAATAAAGACTAAATTGGCAATGAATTCTTTTCTATTATTGTGTTCATTACTAAATGTCTTAGCCTCTAATTAGTCTATTTTTAATCACAATCATCCTGTTTGTTAAATGTTTTTGTGAAATAGATCTTAGAGAGAATTGCGTTCTTACTATAGATAAGTCTATTTAATAACTAAGTATTCCTTTCGTCTTCGCACAAAATATAAAACGAGAAGGACGAACAAAATTTTAAATTAATGATTCTTGTTTGTCTGGGCATGTGCCTATTTTCCGAGTTTTTTCTGTCTTTTCTCTGCCAGTGCAACTGTAGGAGATACTTTTCAATTTTTCCAACTTTACAATTTTACCATCCGCCGGCACACTATTAACTTCGCCACGGCAATGCAACATTCGTCATCACCACGAGACGGCATCGCGTGAATGATTCACGACGACACATATTGCCCTGCCAAATGTGAAAAATCTCCTACAATACGTTCTACCACCACCATTACCTAATGACATTACAATCTGCATCGGGATCGCAGATATCAGTGTGCCAATAATGTTAATAGGCCCAATAATGTCATTATTTGTGCCTTTACTTATCTCGCTATTTGGTAACCATTCAGATCTACTTAAAACATCGACAATTATCAACGAAAAGTGAATGACTATTAAACGAACAATGTTAGCTACCAAACGAAAGAAAGAAAATAAATCCTACGCATCCGAAATCCTCGTCACATATGAGTCAAATCCAGAAATATGAAGATACGTCAACGTTGTCTTTAAATTTCCTATTTGCATTGTTGTGAAAATCTATACTGTCAATTAAATTCACAGTAGATTTGGTGGAATAACTGGCTCTAACAGGGAATATGCCAACGTTCGTATAGCATATGTCTATAGGTGTCAGTAAACGTTTACCATCAAACGAAATTCCTGCCCGTCTACCATCTTATTATATTCGAAAAATAACGGTTATCTTAAACGCTCATAGTTATAACTACATAGGCACATTACTTCTTTTATAATAAATAACATCTGTTCACCATTGCTACAGCAAACTTTCCATCAGCATATCTCCACTCGGGAAACATAGGTTTCTCCAAGGCCCGCTACTGCACACGATATTCCTTTTCAAGTCGTGTATCCTCTTCCTGGAATATACGCACAAAGTGTCTTTTATATTGTATTTAGTATTCGGGTGCCTCCATCAACTAGGTGACTGGATGCACAAAAAGCTACAACTATCTTTCAGCGAACATAAGGAGCTCTAAAGCAAATACTTTTAAGAAAAGAACTTATAGAGGGTCGTATCCGTGGAACGTGGATGAATACTTTTACAGCAGTTCTGTCAACGACTCGACAAGGATATCCCAAGGTTTGTTTAGCGACCTTGCGAGCCCATTTCCCGAGCGATAACACTAAACGTCACCAGTGAAATGATGTTATCCTAAAACCCGTGTGCGAGTGTGCTATGTTTAGCCGTTGTCCGAGCACGGCCAGCGGAGGACCAGTCGCTTGGATGCCGCGACCGCGACCACCTCGCACGCTCCAGCGATCTTCGACCACTCGACCGAGTGACGTGTGTGACTGTGCTAGTGTTCTCGTGTACTAAGCACCCTGGACTAACTGCCCCGAGCCCAGGTAAAGGGTGAACAGCGATAACATGTAACTAACGTCTTATAATAGATGGGCAGTTGGTTGTGGCGAAAATATCGTGATTTTTTCCTCCGTTTCAATGTTACGCGCGGGTGTAGTGTTACAAGAAACGTCTGGTTTATTTTCAGTGCGGCGTGGGTGTATGAGTTTCACATTAATATTATATTTTTCTAATGCTCCGGACGTTTGTATAGATTTCTGTGTATAGAGAGATTTTGTAAAACGATTCTTTTGAATTTTTTTGGGTGACCTTGACCTACTTTCCACGTGTAGAATTAGGGATTAGATATCTAATTTAGTCATTCTTACTTGCTCTAGCGTGTAATCTTTCTTGTATTGTAATATACAAGCAATTCCAATTGCATTATGTTTGACGCATCATTGCATCAATTACAAAATTTTATCAAAATTTTTATGAAATGATATATTACAGAAACGTGATTCATAATTATTATTGTTTTTGTTAATCAGTCAAAGCAATTAAAATTAACTTTTACTTATGGTGAATAAATCAATTTTTTTTTAATACACTTATGAATTATGTTTAATATGGTCTATACTTATACAAATAAGATTAGATTCTCTTTCTTTTATCCAATTGATTTTTTACCAATTAAACAAGGCACCAAATTTCTCTGATCCAAAATATTTGCACTTGTACCCAATTCACCCGAAATGAAACTTCGTGCTTTTTAACATGTCATTTTTGTTTAGAATTGAAACATCCAGACATTTAGAATTCAAACAATTGAATTTTAAGAAAGATATCAAATCAGCTTTTATCAAGGAAAAGGATTAAAATTATTGCATGTCTTCTCCAGTCATCGCTAAGCGAAATCTTCCAAAAGCACAATCTCAATGTGCCAAGGTGGTCTAAATTTGTTCGCGACTAGAGTTTTACTGTGGCGAATGGGCACCGACGCTTATTTTATATTTTACAGCTGGTTCCCACGAAAATTAGTAGATTTGGGTAATGAGAGCGTGTTTGTTTCACATGTGTTTGACGAGAGAAAGAAAAAGTTTCTCGAAAAATATACCCTCACCATTCTTTAAAATAAATAGTCTAAAGAAAGGTTATCAGCCAGTCTTCCACTGCTCGATACAGGTCTGCCCAGGACACGCCACCACACTCTGACTTGCAGTTTTCTCATCCAGGCACTGCCGGCGACTTTCTTGCCAACAGTCCAACTGACCAGGGGGCGTCGCACGCTACGTTTTATGGCATGTGGTATCCACTCGATACCTCAGTCATCTACTTCATTAGTTGTCAGTCCTGAGACAAATGTAACCATGTAGACCATTCAGCTTACCAATTGGTTGAGTTATGTCGGTAGTTCTTCTATCGGTCGGTAGTCGGTTTCGGATCCTACTCATAAGAAAAAAAAACAAAAACAACTCTTTCGATTTTGAACGGGAATCACGTTTTGAATCCTCGTTTCGACCAAAGACAATGAAATAATGAAAACGAATATCTGTGGTTTAATAAGTTTGTACTCATACATAATAACAAGAAACCTTTGTTTACGTTCAATTAAATATTATGTATGGTGTGGATAGACAATTAAGAATATTATATTTGCTCGTTTTTATTTTCTAAATTCGTGACGGTAAATTCTGAAGTTCGGAAGTTTATTTGTTTAGTAATACCTTAACATACCATCAGGCTATGTCCCTCCACTGGATATAGGCCTCTCCCAAGGCTCTCCACCACACACGATCCTCGGCTGTTCTCATCCAACTACCACCGGTGAACTTCTTCAAGTTGTCGGTCTTCTTGGCTGGATGGCGTTTAGGATCATCGTTTAGGACTTCGTCTTCATAAGACAAAAGTGTCTTCTACTTTGCCTTTTGCCAATAGCTTCTGTAAATTATATCCAGATATCCTTAAGCATTGTGCATTGAGAAAGTAGAAATGTAACTTTTAAGTCTAAAATGCTCGTAAAATGTACTAGATTTTTCAATTTGTGATTTCTCTCCACTCCACACTCGATTTTTCCTATTTGATTTTATTTCACGTTATTGACCTCCGCGATTAGCTCATATTGTAATGCTTCTGCTTGCTGTATGGTCTAAATCGCAACAATCATCTGTAAACAAATGCATTCAGGTCGCTATTTATAGCCCATTTTTTAAAAAACTTTTGTTATTATTCTGTACACATACCAGTCCCATCGTGACCTATGCAAACTATACTCAAACGAACATTATTCTGTGACTAATAGTGTTTGATCGCCTTTATCTCCGGTCATACGGCACAGATCCTAGTGTGAGCCGTTGAGTGAAGCGTTACTTACTATTTATATCTGATTTGCCTAATAATACAGTATATTGTCTATATTCTTGTGAATTACCTGTTATGAAATAATTTCTTCATTATAATTATATTCATGTTTTTGTTTGTTTGTTAATCTTGAACAACTCTTGTTTGGTCTCCGTAATGAAGTGTCTAGTATACCGCGGTGACTATAGTCATTTTTTATATCATACAAATATGTGGTTAATTTAATCAATTTGATTTGATTGTTTTCATCGTGTGCTGATATTATTACATTAATCGTTACATTAACAACACTGAGAGTGTTACAACATAACACCACGTCAATAGTCGAGCCGATCGATCTTGGTCCGTTGCCAAACAATTAGAGTGACACGAGACGAATGTTGTTACACATTCTCTCTATAATTTCAATATGTTTATAGATTTTGATTAAATTTTTTGTTTCCTATAAATTACTAGTCTTTTTTCACGGCTTTACACCGAGCTAAGCTGTAACCGTAAACCAGCTCTTTTTATTCATCCACCTCTGTTTGTATGGCCTTAAAACGCCACGTTAACCAAACGGATTGGCAAATCCACTCTTATGGAGATAGTGCAGTTCCTCAGGGTTTATGGTAGCGGGTTTGTTATCCCTTAGTCGCCGCGACACGACACCCACGACAAGAGATGGGGTGGTGGTATTCCAAAGCTGGCCGACATCATACAGCCGAGCTAAGCTTTACTGCAAGTTCACCAATGTCTTAAAGTTTCATGAAAAACCTAACATTCAAATGTCACGAAATCTTTACAAAGACTTTTGTTAATGGACCATAGAAAAATGACAGACGTGGTCATTTAAAAAACAATGGATGCCTAATAGGATACTTTAAAAAAGGTGGTTCTTAAACATTTGGCATTTTATTTTATGCAACCATATATTTGGCTACTTCATTTTAAAGCAACGTTTCGTTTGAGTTTCACCGATACGAGACTGAAAAGAAATTATACTTCTACATAAAAGTTCCACATCTTAGAATTAGATTTCTTTTATTATAATAAAAAGATGGCAGACGAACCTACAGTGCACTTGATGGTAAGTGGATACTGTCGCCCACAGACATCCGCGATACAACATCCGTCCAGAATGACAAACGTTGGCACGCCCCCGGATGCGCTGCCTACGTTTGCAGATTAAGGAACGGATTGGGAGAAAGGACTGGAAAAATGGGATGGAATGGAAATGGGCTCTGGCATATCTCACTCACTACCGAAATACGTACGCACATTGGGAAAATAGGATAAAGTAGAAAATACAGTACATTTCAAGGTAGTCTTCTGTGAGAGAGGGGTAAGGTGGTCAGTCGAATACGCCCAGCGGCTGTGGGAATGCACAGTGCACTCTCTCCCAACAACGAACGAAACGATAGATCTTATGGCTCTAAACTAATTTTCATGCAGGCTACATGAGATTCTATAAAATACGACTCACACTAATCCTAAGATCGAGAAACTTAAATTTATCTAGCCCTTAGAATTTTAAAAACTTTAAGTTACGATAATTGTTCACATTCTCTAGCACGTATGCACTCTCTCTGTCCATCCTAGTAAAAAAAATTTGGAAATTTTGTTATTTCAGGTAAAATGATAATACGGCATGAAAATACACACCTGTTACATCCGAATATGATATTTTCCTCTACCACAATATATTATACAATAATAAATGAAAAATAGCTATGAAATAGTAAATAAAATAATTATTAATTGCATGTAAAATCAAATTGTTAAACTACTAATAAAGGATTTTTTATTTTTATTTACATCCGACTAGTCGAGAGCCCGGGATATAGCAGATTTATATTTTCCTCCTGTAGCATATGTGTTGGGGTAGGATATAGCAGGTGTGTAACAGGCTACACCATACGGAGTAGCCTCAGTGTTCTGTATCCATGAACACAGGTTCATGGACTGAAGGAATGAAAATGAAATGAAACCTATTAATGAAAATGATAGCAAGGCATTTAAAACTTGCACTATTACAGATAGATTTATTTTCAATAACTAGACGTATGTCACAATCCATGTTGTATTATATAAATACAAAATTTGTTTTTTACTCTTCTTGTTACATTTGAGATTTTGATCACTTATTGTGTTTTGATTTGGGACAATCGATCGCGCGCGGAAAAAATGTAGTAAGATTTTTTTTACCGCGTTCAGTCTTGATTTTAACAGTCTTGTTTATGCACGCACACAAGTGGTCTTTATTAATTTTCTGTTCTTATCATTTAATCAGTTTATAAATTACGAATATTTCATATTTGAACATTGCGTTACGAAAGGTTTAAACGACATAAGTGACTTAAAATAAACATTTTATTAATGTCATCTGGCTAACGTTCTCTGTCAAGGTTACATAAATTTTTGTATAGAAATGTTTTCATTTCAAACAAAGTTTATAAATGAGCCGCAGATCATCTCCCGACATTGGATTTTATTTTTACAGAATTGATCAATGTTTTGTACCTACTATTCAGTTTAGATGAGTATACTATTTAGTTTAGTGTAGAGCAAAATAAAAATCGGTGTAGGACTGGAATTAGTTGATAAGTAGAAATGTTAAGAGAGAGCGATGTCGGCCGGCGTTAAGATATCGCCACCCCATCACATCCCGTGGATGTCGTAAAAGGCGACTTAAGGCCGCTTAAAGTTGCTGCCACAAACCCTGAGGAATAAGGGTACCACTGCCATAAGAGTAGACTGATTGATCCGCTTGGCCAGCGTGGCGTTTTAAAGCCATCCCTCATCCGCAAATACAATGGGCATGAGAAGGTCCATGTCCTGGACGATGATAAGGTAGACGACGGTGGCGGATGTCATTTGAACGAAGTAAAAATATAAATCACTAATCTCCATTTGCAAGGATCTTTATTATAACTTTTTCAATAACTACGAAGCGTTGAGAGCAAAAATTCAAACTGTACCTAACACTATTACCATTTTTGTTCGTTATAACATTGTTTCGGAAACTTCACAGCATGAAAAAATATACACAAGTATGACAAAATACAACGTATGTAATAGTTTTTAAGCCATTTACAAAGTAACATCATTTTAAATGGTTCAATAGGTAGGTATATATATCAAATAATCGAATTTGAACATCATTAGCGGGAGGATGTGTGTGCGTGTGTATGTGTGTCTCCATGCGTGACATGTGTGTATGCTTGCGTGTATAAGTCATAAGAAAATATCGAGACAAATGTGTGTAAAATGTGATTGTATGTGCGTTAAACAAATAATTTGCATATAATCCAGTCTCTATTTATAACGATTATTATTGCAACTTGCAACTGTCGAAAAAAGTCGTACGCGCCAATCATTTATTTATTAATTTTTATTTATTTAAAAAACTTCATTGCATGCACAAATGAGCATGACAGTCGTACAAAAGGCGAACTTAATGCCCGGAGGCCATCAGGTGCCACTTACCATCCACTTACCATCAGGTGGACTGTATGCTCGTCTGCCGCCTTTGTCCATAAAAAAAAGAGAATTTGCAGCATATAATGAATGGCCATTACTTATGTAACAAACTATTTCTGTGCCAAACATCGCGCGTATTTATGTCGACTCTCATCTCGTAGGCATCGGTATTTTATAATAGATACGCATATTTTACATTATACACTCACGATGAACTATCTAAAAAAAAGTTAATGACAGATTTACCAAAATGCGTTTTAAAATTAAGTTTGATTGAGTACAAAATTAGAGAAATTCTGATGCAACAGGATTAATCTTTCCGCGGTCAGCAAACAACTTACTTAAAATTCCACCGTACTGGGTACTGGATATTTTATACCAGAAATTGGTCCATGGGGACCAATTGCAATGTACAACTAGTTGTGTTATCGGTACACACTACTGAAGAGTTATCCCCGTGACACAACTATGTTATTGCGGCTAAGGTTTTGTTATTCGGTGCTCTCAACTGAAGAAATATAATTATACTGCAACGTTGTTTTTGCGGTAGACGTGACGTAGCCTGCTACCGAATAAGTCGATAAAGCGATTTGTAATTCTGACGCATAGTTGGCCAATGCTTTTTAATATTACTTTAGCAATACTAAAGTAACGCCACACTTAATTGGTTTCTCTGTGTCATGACTCCAGAGATACGTACGAAGACGAACACACCACTGAGACCGGAATAAACATTTATCTAAACAAATGAATATCGAACCGGGAATCGAACCCCATATCTTTTACGCAGCAGGCAGGAACTACCAACTGAGCTAATCCCTCTGAATGGTTTCAGAACTAATTCACTGCAACTCTGCAAATTTCTTTGCAACTTGTAAATTCTTAGAAAATAATTTTACCTTCAGGTACCTACGTAATTTCAGATTTTGAAAAAGTTTTAACAATCTACATCCACATCTACTATGTTTGAATGTTTGTTTGTTCGTTTTCTATGCGTTCCTAAATCATTCATCCGATTTCGATGAAACTTTGGTAAGTTGTTGTGCGCGCGCCCGCGAAGGTTTCTGACGAAAAAAAAATCTAACGCATTGCACCGCGCGCCAGGCACAGCTAGTTTTTAATAAAATTACAGGAAGATGACCTGAAATCCAGAGAAGGACATAATATACTTTTATACCAGAATATTAATTAGTTTTAGCCGATTACATTTTAGCCGTTTTAGCCGCGGTAGCCAAAACGAAAACGAAATAGATGCGGGCTAAGCCACGGGCAAATTCTAGTGTTATGACATTGTAGTCACCCCATTTAGTTTTAAAGGAAATCATAGCTTTAATTTTAACATTATCAAATGTTTCTCTTGAACAGGACCTAGCAGACGATCTCGGTGACGACAAAGGCATCGCTGAGCATCTCAAGTTACCAATACAGAGAATCAACGACTACCAGCTGCTCCTCAAAGTAAGATATTGTTATTATCTATACTAATATTATAAATGCGAAAAAGTAACTCTGTTACCTTTACACGGCTAAACCACTGAACCGATTTTGATGAAATTTGGTAAGGAGATAAATTGAAACCTAGGGACGGACGGACATAGGGTATTTTCCAGGGACGGACTTAGGGTATTTACCGCGATAACCGAATTCCACGCGGGCGAAGTCACGGGCACAGCTAGTAAATAATAAATATTTAATTCACTGATAGTAATGTTAATGTTACAGTTACATCTATGAGTTTATTACACATCGGCAACCTTGTCAGGCTGTCCGAAGACATATGCTTCCTCCATTGCCTATCGTTTATAAGGCATATAGTGAATTATTATCAGATATGTCAGAAATCTGACAAATTAAAGTATATTTTAAATGATTAAAATGCCCACTTGAACTAAATTTTAACATCAAGATATAACATATTTTTTTGGAGAATCTAACGAATAATGACTAAAATGACTAGCTGATCTAACTTTAAACAACAAATGATCAGTTTCCATGTCATAAGAGTTACATGGTGAACCTGTGAGATGCAACTTTTGCCTTTGATTTTTTAACACTCTGAATCGATTTCGTCAGTTTTTTTAAAGATATCTCCTTATTCATAGACTCAATTTAATCATTGCATAAAAGTCATTGTCAGTTTCTCATGAAATTTTAAGCAATTTTTATATTGAAATAAATTTTATACGAAAAGTCCTTTCCTTTTACATCACATTCCATAACAGTAAAAAATATTCAATTTACAGGAATTACAATAGCGGGATAGCATATGTAGAATTTTTCGAAATAGATATTGAATCTATTATTATTTTTTCAATCTAATCAGGAGATAGTTTCGTCCCTGAACCTGATGATCTTAAACATAATTTTAAAAATATAAATCACTGCGATATTGCTGAAATTAAAACAGCATTACGAACTGAAACTGTGTTCATTAAACAAATGACGCTAGCACAAGATGAAAGTATAAAGATAGCCAATGAGTGTGCGTACTGACACTCCGACGTCACAGCTATATTCCCGACTAATACCGCTGTAGCTGCTAATTCAGTTATTACCGATCATTCACTGCCGGAGATATAAACTGAGGATGTTAAGATGAACCTGAAGATGAAAACTGTGTTCGGTGATCTACATTTAACTTTCTGAACGCATTTTGAAATTAAAGTAGAACAGTCTCACTGTGTAATAGAACAGAACAAATACTTTGCTGCTACAGTTGATGGTGACAAGTACTCGTATCTAGCAATTAAAACATATTATATTGTGAGGCGCGGATACAGGATTCCGCGCCTCACAATATAATATGTTTTCATTATTTTACCTTATCTCTTAGAAAATTTGTTCAAAACGAAATCAAACTTGATTCTCTAAAAAAAATTCTCTTTCCATATAATTTTTACATTGGATTACTCAGCTATTTATCTATGTTGTAAAAAATTATGAAATAAAAAAAAAATAAACATGTATAGGGAATAAAAAATCATTTATATATTAGCTATGTATTAATTAGTTATTATTAGTTATTATCAACTAGTTATTACTAGCTATTTAACTAGTTATGTTACTAGCTATTAACTAGTTACTTTTAACTATTAGTTATTATTTTAGCTATTACTTATAGCTATATTAGCTATATATATATATATATATATATATTACATATAGCTATTACTTAGCTATTACTTTTAGCTATTACTATTTAACTAGTTACTAGCTATTTAACTAGCTTAGTTCAAATTAAATGATTAAATGGTTTAAGTATTAAAATTAATTATTTTTACCCGTACTGATTACTTTTTAATTTATTTGTTAAAATTTATAATAATGCTACACTCATTGCAATTACACCCATTGCCTCCTCCCTAAATCCGCGCCTGTATATTGTAAAGTAAAACATTTACATTTGTACAATGAATTATAATCTAGGCGAAACAAAAATAAAAGCTGATCCCTACCACTCAATAAAGAAGTGTGGAATATTTTAATTTTGCCTTGCGACCTTGTGACTGAAAACAAAAAAAAGTGAAGCAAAAGAATGGCTAGACGAGAAATCATTTTTAGCGATGAGTCTTAGTAAAAACGTAAAAGTAATGAGGTAGGGCGACGGTTCATGTTAGATTAGAAAGTGAATTATACGCTTTCCAGTGAAGTAAGAAATATTTTAAGATACATTACAAGAAAGGAATTATTGCAGAGATCACAATTTACGGTTTTTGAACCAGAAACCAGAAACCACCAGAAAAGTAGTTCAGGTCTAGTAGTCTTATAAGTATATCGGTTATGTTTCTAAATGGACCAAATGAGTGTGATAATTTAACGTTTATAAATTTCCAAAAAAAATGTATGTACGAACGACATAATAATTATAAGTATAAGTTTTATTGTATAGGACTTACGAAGTTCTACAATTGTAAAAATAGCGACAATTACAATTCGGACTTGCACGTGGTGTCATCTTATTTTAATGTTACAAAAAATTATCGATCCATTTAAAAATACTAGTTTAATTATTATTAATTCCATTCTCTATACCAGCATTCCGTTTCTCCACCAGGAACTAGTCAAATACTCGAAGCGCCTCGGCGAAGACTGCACCGACCTACAGAAGGCACTAGAACTCTTCATCGGAGTTCCCAACCGTGCTACAGACAACAAATTCATCGCGAGCATCGAAGGTTATCGAGGGAATATCCACAAACTCGGTCGGTTGCTCACCCACGATTGGTTCACTGTCACCGATCAAGACGGGAAAACAAAGGAACGGTATCTGTTCCTGTTTAAAGCTAGGATCCTCATTTGCAAAGTCAAGAGGGTCTCCGACGATCGATCTGTCTTCGTTCTTAAGGATATCATCAAGGTTTGTCCAATGTTTGATTTATTTTTATCATTGTCTACCTTTATCATACGGAAAAAAATTGTTACAAAAAACATCTATCCACCAATCCGCACTGGGCCCGCTTAATGGATTATGGCTCGAAAACCCCCAAGTGATTTAGTAAGGGAGGCAGTGGGACGCTATAGGCTGATACAAGTAAGTTTACACAAATAAAATTGTTTTAATTTTAAATAATCACACTTTTAAACGACATCAACATTGGCTCTACAGCTCGGGATGGATCTTGACCTGATTCAACATGTTCCTCTAGAATACTCTAGATCATTCTGTTCATGGCTATCGTTTTGTTTATTTTAAACATAGCGAAAACATTTACGTTTAAAGATCGAAACTGGAAACGTTTTCGTTTACGTTTTTAAACATAACATGTAAATAATGCAAAATACGTCATTTAGTGACGATGTAAAAAAAACAAACCCTATTTAGTCGTATGCGCCCCTCTTTTCATAGGCGCCAAACATCTTTGCGAAAACATAAACAACGCCAAATTTTGCCTTGTATCTGTTTCCAAAAATATCTCCATTTAGCAAAGCACTCTCTTTTGGATTTGATCCAAATATGCCGAGTGAAAGAAATTCCTGTAGCTCTTCAAGTCATGATCGACCTACTGCCAACTGCAAAGTCAACATTGTAGTACCACATTATTTTTTCAGTTTAGAACATTGAATATAACCTTTAGTCGCTTTAGTCATTTTTGTACATTTGAACAGCAAAAAGCATTGTACATAAGTAATTAATCGAACGTTTGTTTGATTCACTGGTTATTTCAGTGTACAGTAAAGAAATGTGAACTCTTGAGAACATTTATCTATCGCTACACAACTTTACCAGCTAGCGTTCCGCACGATACTACTAACGGAGAGGAAATTATGTCACACACTAAACTCGTGAGAAGTAAACTTGCGTGCTTGATCAAATACGCTCGACTATGAAATCACACTTACGAAACAAAATATTCAAAAAATGTTTATCATATCTGCAGCTTCCCGAGGCGGAACTAAAGGACCACTTAGACGACCCGTTGAAGTTCGAGCTCCACCACAAGTCGGGTTCCGTGACTCTCGCGGCTCACAAAGAGCACGTCAAGTCCACCTGGTTGGCCGAGATCAGGCAACACGCCAGTGACGTGGGTAAGTGATATTTATTTAGCAAAAAGATATTTATTTTGCAAAAAATACTTACAGAAGCGTGCCTAGCTCCAAACTAGAATGACCAACTGTATTATGTGCAGGTCTTCCGTTAGAATTATATACACTAATTAATACTTAAACACCTATATTAATATTAAAATCATGTGTTTACAATTTATACGGTATGGTAATTGACGGAACTTTACTAGTTGATTTGAAGTTTTCTAATAAATTTCGAGACTTAATTGACAACTAAAGAAAAAAATAAGCACACGTTAATTAAAAACGGAATTGGTAAATATTTAATTGTTGATATAACCGGCGATCCTGACGCTTCACTTCAGTTATTAATTTTATTTGAGTTTAAACCAAAGTGAGTCAATGAAAGCGGTGATTGCCTAAGTTTATCTTTAGACTCACATTCGTGATGTCTCAAATAGAACGCTGACCTTAAGTATGGATTTTTCTATTATTATTAGCTTAGTCATGAAAAATAAGATAGTGAGGAAACCCGCATACCCAAGTATAAAATACCATTAAGTCATAAAATATCTACCAACCAATACGCATTGGACCCGCGTCGTGTGATTACAAGGCAAGGTCTGTCGATTGCAGTAGGATGTAATAGACTGATAGCGAGCCTGTTAAAATTTGTATTAAGACCTACGTTTCAATAACATAAATTTAGTGGCTAAATACTCACGTTTCTCCGTAAAAGTGTCTATGCATGTAATTTTGTGTTAATGGAGATAAATCAAATTTATGTTTAAAGTCATAAAGTTGTCGTATTTGATGTGTGACCTTCCCAACATTTTGATGTCTGGACAAACGTATGCAATACCGCTCTAAATAACTCACAATCTGGAACTTTATTGATATGCACCTACGTTTAGTATGGTATGCTTTAATAGCGACATTCGTGTCTATACTATGATGTTTCTTGCTAATTTGACAAATGTTACTCAAAAACTCCAACATACTTGTTGAGGACACTTTTGTCTACTGCGATCTCTTCAACAGATCGAGGACAGTATTGTCCTACAACCTTATAGGTCGCCGGGGGATGTGGACTGTATATATAGGGATGTTGTACAATAATAACGCCTTATTTCCTTTTCTTCGATAATATCAGCAGAGCCGGGGGCAGGGGGCAGAGGTACTTGTTGTTCTACTACTTGTCCTAGTCACTTGGTTGACCGTTTGTAGTGTTCGGAGTGGTGCCGCTGATCGGAATGCCGGAAGCCCAAAATGGTTCGTCTTTTATTCCATTTTGGCTTCCCCTTCTACTTTTCTACATGTGTACCCCTCCCGCTACCCCGCGGGGGATCATTTATTCATACAAGACACTGTTATACATTTTTATACATTTACAAGATTCTTATTAGATAAAACTTAGATGTAAACTAACCTAAGGGGGATCTAATAAGATCATGACGCTATAACGTTCGGTTTTGAGTGGACGGGGTGCGCGGTTTGTGCGACATATTTACGTAACCCCGTCCCCCGCTTCAGGACTATAAATATTATATTCGTCCGCCAGGTGGCGGAGCGCTCAGTTGTTTCCCGAACGCCATAGCGCCCACAACTTATCCCTAGCATGCCCTACTTACCCTATTCACCAATAATTATCCTAATAGGGTAATAAAAGACACACTAGGGATCATTTTAATATCAATTACACAATACATAGTTATAAAATGGACATTATACAAATAGTGTAAACCTAATGATATTAAGAGATATTCATACATTTTCATACATTTATAAGACACTAAAGAGAAACAACTATACAAGCGAAATTAATATCTATACACATATACAAGTACCCTAGCTTTTTACATTTTTATTCATTCCGTCGTTAACATACTCCCGCCGTCGCCGTCTCGCGACCTAACCGGTAGAACGACGATCTTCTTTGTGGGTCGCCGCAGAACGTGTCCGTTGCTCGTTTGTAGGTCGACGACGCGCACTTCGCCGTCTTGCCCGGGGTACGTAGCGATGACTCTTCCTCGCGGCCATGTGTTCCTCGGTAGATTTGCGTCGCACACGATGATTAAATCTCCGACGCGTGGTGCCTCGCCGATCGTGCGGGGCTCCCGCCGGTATTGAAGCAGGGGGAGATACTCTCGTACCCAGCGGCTCCAGAAGGTGTCGGCTAGCCGCTGGGCGCGCCGCCAATGCGCGCGTGCATCTATGTCTTCTTCGGTGAAGGCGCCCGGTGCTGGGACATGGGAATTGGGTCCCAGCAGCAGGTGATTGGGTGTGAGCGCCTCCGGTTCCCCTGGTGTTACTGCCACGTGTGTGAGTGGACGGGAGTTGACCGTGTTTTCTACTTCGACGAGCAGTGTGTGGAGTGTCTCGTCGCTCGGGTACTTTTCGTGTAGCGTTGCTCGCAGGCCTTCTTTTACCGTGCGGACCATGCGTTCCCATGCCCCGGCCATGAAGGGGGCGGAGGGGGGAACGTGACGCCACGCGATGTGCTTCGTTGTTGTCTCTTCTCGGACCGCAGTGAGTGCGGCCTCGTTGAGTTGTCTTTCCGCGGCTTTGAAGTTGGTGGCGTTGTCGCACCACAACTCCTTTGGGCAGCCGCGTCGCCCCATGAATCTTCGCAGCGCAGATATAGCAGAGTCTGCGCTGAGTGATGCCGCTACTTCCAAGTGGACGGCCCTTGTCGTCATGCAGGTGAATAGGGCGACATACCTTTTTTCTCGGTGTCGGCCCACGGTTACTTCGAGTGGACCGAAGTAGTCGAGCCCGGTGAAGGTGAACGGGCGCGCGTGATGTGCTACACGCGCGTGCGGCAGATCCCCGGTGGCTGGACTCGTTGGTTTCGCCTTCTTCAATTTGCATGTTATACATACCTTTAAAACGCCCCGTACTGTAGGGCGAATTTTCATAACGCAGAATCGCTGTCGTATTTCATTCACCACTAGCTCGACGCCCCCATGATGCATCTTCCTATGTACATGATCTATGTACATCTTTGTGTAGTCATGTGCGCCGTCTAGTATAGCTGGATTTGCCGTTTCCTCGCTAATCCCTTCTGTGGCAGCGATTCTTCCTTTTAGTCTTAGTAGTCCGTCCGTTCCCATGATAATACTTAGACCGGCGAGTTTGTCGTCTCCCGCCGGTGTGGTGCTACGCTCGATGCGTTTGCGTTCGCATGCGTAGCTGTCTTCTTGCGCTGCCTTCGTCCAGAGATGTTCGGCTTGGATGAGATGATGCGCCTCTAATGGCACGAACTTGCGCTGGTCGCATGCGGATTCTCTTGCCGTTGCCGCCTTTGCGTCGCTCCTTTTTGTCCTTGACCATGCCGGGTCCGATGTCGGGTTGGCGATGGTCCTTTTGCGACGCGCTGCTGCCACGGTGTGTCTCCTTTTCCGACATAAGTCGATGAATTGTAGTACGCGTGCGGTGGCCCGGATCAGGCGCTCCCATTTTGAAAAGCGCGTGATATCGGGCAAGTGTGCGTGCCCCTTTATGTCGTTCGTTGTTGCGCAGCATCTCTCCCTTTCTTCCCCGGTGCGTTCCTTTGTCGTGCTTGTCTCGACCGGCCATTGTTCTTCAGGTGATAGTAGAAAAGTCGGGCCGGTGAACCATCGGTGATTCTCGTTGAAATCCGCGGGTGTCGCTCGTGTCGCGTCGTCGGCTACGTTGAGTTGTGACGGCAGCCATCTCCAGTCCTTTTTCTTTGTAGTATCTTCAATCTCGGCGACGCGATGTGCGACGAACGTTTTGAACGTCCGTGGTTCGGCTCGGATCCACGCGAGAGCGGTGCGTGAATCACTCCAATACACCTGTTTTGCGGCCATGAAGTCGTGCTCTTTCGCGACGTTTTTCGCTAGTCGTGCTCCGAGTACCGCCGCCTGTAGCTCAAGTCGTGGTATAGAGACGGGCTTGAGCGGTGCGACGCGGCTCTTTGCAGCGGCTAGTGATATTCTTACGGTGCCGTCGGCTCGTTGTAATCTCCAGTACACGGCGGCTGCGTAGGCTTCTTCACTTGCGTCTACGAAAGTGTGCAGTTCTCTTCTTACGGCCGGTTCTACATCATAGCAGCGGGGAATGCGAAGTTCTTCTAGAGCGCGTAGTGTATAAAGCCACGCGCTCCATCTTGGTTGCAGCTCTTCGGGAAGCGGTTCGTCCCAGCTCGTTCCATGACTCCATGTATCTTGCATAAGTCGTTTCGCCGGAGTAGTTATCGGTGATACGAGTCCGAGCGGGTCGAACAGCGACATTATCACGCTGAGTGCTTCCCTCTTGGTGGGTGGACGTCTACCTTCTATTACGTCGGGTGGTGTCTTCATAGCATTTATGTGGAAGCCGATGCAGTCTTCATTTACCTGCCAAAGGAGGCCGAGTGTCTTCTCTATCTCGCTCCCGCCTATGGTGACTGTCGTGGTTCCGGGATCCGACGAAAATTGTTTGACGACGGACTTCTTGTTGGACACCCATCCCCGTAACTGGAAGCCGGCTCGACGGTGTATCTCGTCGACCGATTTTACGACTCTCGCAGCCTCCTCCTTGTCTGGGAAGCTGGTTATGAAGTCGTCCATGTAGTGGTTTGTTTGGATTTCTCTGGCGGCGCGTTCGTTTACATGTGCGAATTCGGTGGCGTTGCGATTCTTGATGTACAGCGCTGTGCATGGTGATGACGTTGCCCCAAATATGACTGACGTCATCTTGTACTCACGTGGTGGTGTGTTGCCTCTTTCGTCTCCCCTCCATAGGAAGCGTAGTGCGTCTTGCTCTTCCGGTCGTATCTTGACTTGCATAAACATCTCCTTGATGTCCGCTGACACTGCAATGGGATGTTGACGGAATCTCATGATGACTCCGGGCAGTGATTGAAGTAGATCAGGCCCTGACAGCAGCATATCATTCAGGCTGCGGCCGAAGGATCTCGCAGCGGCATCGTGGACGACTCGGATCTTCTCCTTTGCCGGGTTGATGACGGCGAAATGTGGCAAGTACCACGTTTTGTCTGCAGGTGGCGCTGTAGTCGCAGGCTCGGCGTATCCGGATACTAACAGGTTCGTCATACGTTCCTTGTATTTCTCCCTAAGCTCCGGGTCGCGGTCGAGTTTTCTTTCTAGGTTGTGCAGCCGTTTGAGAGCATCCCCATAATTGTTAGGGATCTTTACATTATCCTCTTTCCATAGGAGTCCGGTTTCGAACCGCCCGTCAGGTAACCGTCGACTTTGCTTACTCAAAATGTCGATAGCTCGCTGCTCCGGGTCATCCTTTGTTTGCCTCGGCTCGATGCCCAGTGACTCCAATTTGAAGAAGTTCTTTATTAACTCTTCCATTTCGTCGCGCTTCTCGCTGATGTGGCCGCAGAAGGTGACGGGTTCACATACTGAAGTGCGGCATCCATGCAGTACCCATCCCAGTAGCGTTAGCGATGCTACTGGTTTGTTCCTTTTTCCCGCTCGGATCTGACGGGAGACGATCAACTCCCAGTTGTCCTGTCCGATGAGAATCTTAGGGCATGCATTTTTATAGATGAGCTCGTCCTTGACGTCATCTAAGTGTGTGCAGTCTTCTAGGTCCGTTTCTCCGACAGTCTGCGATGTGAAGTTTAGACGTTTGATGGTACGTGCGCCTTTCAATGTGTGCACGCTGTCCGAATGCAGCCCTTGTATTTTTACGTCGATAGTGCGGCTTTTCTCGTGTTTTGTTTCTCCGCCGTTGATGCCCTGTATGGACATCGTGTCAACTGGCCCGTTGATGCCAAGGGAGTCTACTATAGCATCCTCAATGATGGTGACGGTGCTGCCTTCGTCGAACAACGCGTACGTATGTACCTTCGCGTGTGGTCCGGCAAGCACTACGGGTGCTATCTTTAGATACGCTCGGCGTCGATGTGGTATTGAATTTGCGGAGGTGGCCTTGTTGACAACTTCCGTTGTAGACGTAATTATTTCTTCTTTGGGCTCGTCTGTCTTCACTATTGGCGATGGAGTCCGACGCGTATGATGTAACAGCCGATGATGTGCCATCCCACAACCGCTGTGCCCACATGGCTTAACTCGGCAGTTGCCCCGGCGATGGTTGCTAGACAGGCAACGGAAGCAGATGTTATTTCTTTTTGCTATTTCCCAGCGGGTGTCGATATCGCTGTCTGCAAATTGTTTGCACGAAGGCAAGCTGTGATCTTCCTTGCATAGTGGGCAAAGCTTCATTTTTCCGTCGGTTGTGGCGCTGTAATCATGTTTCCCCTTTCCGTTGGCAGAGGCGCTGTATTCAAACTTGCCTTTTCCGTCGGTAGAGGCGCTGTGTTCATAGTTCCATCTTCCGTTGGTAAGGGCGCTGTATTGGGGCTTCCCCTTTCCGTCGGTAGAGGCGCTGTGTTCATACTTCCATCTTCCGTTGGTAGGGGCGCTGTATTCGGGCTTCCCCTTTCCGTCGGTAGTGGCGCTGTATGTACGTTCGGTTTTCCTCCTTATTGCTTTTTCTCTTATATTCGCAGGTACGGACCTTTCTCTTGTAGGTACGGCGATGGGATTAATGACTTCGGGTGGTGCGTAGGCACTGCACTTATCGGCTTCTATGTTCAGGAACGTCGATAGTAGGTTTAGTGTAGGCACCTCGTGTTCCCATGCGCTCGCAAAGTCGTACCATTTGCTCTTCAGTATTGGGGTGAATTTGTCCATTATAGCCCGGACTAACTCGGGGCTATAGAGGTAGTTCTCCCTTTTCATTTCCTGTATGGTGGCCACGGCGTTGGCCACCTTACTGGCGAATACGCAGAGGTCGCGGGGCTCGTCGGTCAGCTTGCGCAAATATCGCAAGTTTTCTGCCTCATACGCGACGAGTGCATCCGGCCTCCCGAATCTTCTTCCGAGAGCCTCCATAATTTCGTCCGGCTCTCGGTGGGCGGTGAATAGGCTTGCTACCGCCTCCATAGCGGTACCCTTTAGGCTCTTTCTTAGCCGTGCCAGGTTGTCGCTCTTCATGAAGGCGCGCCTTGAATCCTCATACGCGCCCTTGAACCCCAACCATGCGCTGCCATGTCCGTCGAACATAGGCAGCTCGGTTATATACCTTGGTGTCTCCCTCGCCGATATCTTTACCGCCTTGGAGATCGCAGAGGCCATTTGCTCCACGATGTCTGCGGTAGGGCGTGCGGGCCGAGACGTACTATGCTCTCGGTGCTTATTTCCGTCATCTTCATCATTGGCGGTGTAAGCTCCCCGTCCTCGTCCTCCTTCATACTTTATCGGCGAGATCTTGCGAGACTTAGGCTCCGCCTCCTGCGGGGGTACAGGGGGGGGTGCGTCGTTCCGGTTCAACCATTTTTCTAACCGGAACGATTGGTCTTTGTCTTCCTTTTCTTCATCATCTGCCTCGGAGCCCGATTCTAATTCCGCTAGCCTGAGTTCCTGCTCCTTGGCTTGCAGGCGCAGCTGTAGTAAGGTACGTTCGACCTCCAGACGTTCCTTCTTCTTGGCGGATGCGGTAGAGCGGTGTGACCTCGCCGTGACGCTTGCGGCTCGTGGAACGATCGTGACGTCCGCTGCCGCCGAAGTCGTCTTCATAGTGGCCTCGGTGCTAGTAGTACCGCCGCTGGTGGTCGTCGTCCCTGTCGCTGTGGTGCCTGTGCCCGTGGTAGCGGAAGTCGTGGCTGTGGACTCCGTGGTGGCAGATGTTGATTCCGTAGTGGTTTGTGCTCCGCTCTGCGATCCCGTCCGGCTCTGTGATCTCGTTGTTGACGGCATTGTGAAAACAACGGTTTGTAGTTTTTGACGTGGAAATTGAGACGTTTATGACGTGGAAATTGAGACGTTTATGACGTGGAAATTGAGATGTTTATGACGTGGAAATGGAGATGTTTATGACGTGGAAATCAGGACGTGGAAATCAAGACGTAAATCAAGACTTGTATGCACGGACGAGTACGACGCGTCGTCTCTTCCCGCTGTTTCTTCCTTAAACAACGCCGTGCAATTCTTGACTTGGCGACTTGATGAACCGTGGACGCTGATTCTTCTTATCCGGCTGCTCGAAGGACCATCGATGTTGAGGACACTTTTGTCTACTGCGATCTCTTCAACAGATCGAGGACAGTATTGTCCTACAACCTTATAGGTCGCCGGGGGATGTGGACTGTATATATAGGGGTGTTGTACAATAATAACGCCTTATTTCCTTTTCTTCGATAATATCAGCAGAGCCGGGGGCAGGGGGCAGAGGTACTTGTTGTTCTACTACTTGTCCTAGTCACTTGGTTGACCGTTTGTAGTGTTCGGAGTGGTGCCGCTGATCGGAATGCCGGAAGCCCAAAATGGTTCGTCTTTTATTCCATTTTGGCTTCCCCTTCTACTTTTCTACATGTGTACCCCTCCCGCTACCCCGCGGGGGATCATTTATTCATACAAGACACTGTTATACATTTTTATACATTTACAAGATTCTTATTAGATAAAACTTAGATGTAAACTAACCTAAGGGGGATCTAATAAGATCATGACGCTATAACGTTCGGTTTTGAGTGGACGGGGTGCGCGGTTTGTGCGACATATTTACGTAACCCCGTCCCCCGCTTCAGGACTATAAATATTATATTCGTCCGCCAGGTGGCGGAGCGCTCAGTTGTTTCCCGAACGCCATAGCGCCCACAACTTATCCCTAGCATGCCCTACTTACCCTATTCACCAATAATTATCCTAATAGGGTAATAAAAGACACACTAGGGATCATTTTAATATCAATTACACAATACATAGTTATAAAATGGACATTATACAAATAGTGTAAACCTAATGATATTAAGAGATATTCATACATTTTCATACATTTATAAGACACTAAAGAGAAACAACTATACAAGCGAAATTAATATCTATACACATATACAAGTACCCTAGCTTTTTACATTTTTATTCATTCCGTCGTTAACAATACTATTTAAATAAAATAAACAGTCTCCCAAGTCTATTGAAATAAGGGAGTTAGTCAGTGAGCCCCTTACCTCAAAAGACAAACGCTTTTGAAATTATTCATTATTGAAATATTTAGTCATTCTTTATTCACACCTGGCCTCTCTAGTCTTCGACCAATCAGATTCGTTAGACGCTTCATATAACATTGTTTTACAGAGTGTCTTTATTGTAATGGAATCATAATATATTCTAGTCATATTCTATTATCACATGTGTCATCTTTGTGTTGCAGATAGAGTTTAAATATATTTTTGTCCATTTCCAGTCGCTTTAGCTGAGCACGCGGCCGACGATCTCCAAGTCCTATCTCAATCACCACCACAAGTCGTCTCCCCAGAACCAGAGGAAAATAAGAAGAAAAGAGAACGCACAGAGGAGCAAGTCGAAGCGGGACAAGAGATACAGGAGAAAAAACGCTCTAAAGTCGAACAAACCGAAGTCGCTGAAGTCCTAACTAGAGAGGAATCGCTACAACAACTAAAGGCGAAAAGAAAGGCGTCCACAGAGAGCGAAGTAGCCAAAAAGATCTCAAAGTCTGAAGTAACTGAGGTTTCCAGCGAAGTACAAGAGTCAACTGTAGTGAAAAGCGAAGTCACATCTGATTTAGTCACTAAATCGTCTGTGACTCAAAGTTCTACAGTCAGCGAGACCCAGTCATCGGAGAAGTCAAGTCAGAAGTTAGAGGCTTCTGAGAAGAAAAGCAAAACCGAAGCGAAGTCTGAAGCTAAATCCGAATCTTCGCAATCATCAAAAACTGTTGAGCAATCGTCTCAGTCAAAACAAGCGTCATCAGTCGAGAAAAAATCATCAGAGAAAACTCAAATATCACAAGAAACAGTACAGAAGTCATCAACAGTACAAGAATCGTCATCAGTACAATCTACGGTACAAGTTTCATCTGTCCAAGAAACTGCGGTACAACAGTCTTCTATTCAAGAAACTGCGGTACAACAGTCTTCTGTACAAGAAACTTCGGTACAACAATCATCTGTTAAGGAAACATCAGTCCAATCTGCTGTGCAAGAGTCATCAGTTCAGTCTGTTGAGCAAAAGTCAACAGTAGAGAGTTCAGAAGAGTCCCAGCAGACTGTGATAGAGTCGGGTGTAGTAGAAGAGAAGGTCGCCAGTAGAACTGGCGTAGAGTCAGAAGGAGTAGAACTTAACAGTCAAACTGTAGAAGGAACAGAAGAAATGTCGAGATATAGCCGCAGTTCGCGGCATTCTGGAGGTAAGAAATTTGAACTTGAAATTTAATGAATGATGGGCATTTTGACCGGTATATCCAATACATATGCAGGCTTTTAACATAAGTACCAGGGAAATGACATATCTGCCTTACAACTATCTCAAAAATATAGGGAGAGACAAAAGGGAAAGGTACAAAAGGGACAAAAGGTCTCTCCTCAAAAGGGAGAGACGGTGTAAAAATCGGCGGCGGCAACAGATTCGACCGAGGCCCTAGGCGGTGTATCCTGTGGAGAGACATAGTTGAGCGGACTTTTCTGTCCAGGGTGTCTCATTTGATCTGAGACCGTCTGAGCAAGCCAAAGGTACATGTGAGCGAGCATGACCCAGCCGTTATAGACTCGGGTCTTATTAGGGCCCGATTTTTACTACTAAGTTTTTTTATATACCAAGAACCACATTTATCGGTACCCCATTAAATTGGGTAACAATATATTTATTTATGGTAACTGTAGGTTATAGTCAATAAGTTGACATACATTACAATTGTATGGAAGGCCAGGTTTCATACAAAAGTGCCCATCATTCTTTGAAGCTGCGAATTACACTCCCATACACATCGACTAAATCCCTTTTAATTACGTTTAAAAATTAGAATACTCACCTGATTATTAATAATTAATTCTCTTTTGTAGAATAATTGATCAAACTTTCATGTTAGGTCTTTTAGCACTTCCATATCATGCAAATGCTTCTGGCGTGAGGTCGCAAGACATTGAAATTTATTATTTTATATTATATTTATTGAGAATTTAATCTGCTAAGATTTATTGTAATAAATCTTAGCAGATTAAATTCTCAAAGTTATTAATTCAAATTAATTAAACTTCTCAATAATTAATTGAATCAATCGATAATAATTTAAAATCTTTAGTAAAACAAGGATTATAAACACCCGCTTACTCTTCTCATATTTTTCTTGTTACTCTATTGTCTACTGACTTTAAATATTCTTGTGTTAAGCGTGTATTGTATTTATTGTATCCTCTTTGAAATATTTTACGTATAGTAAGTATATAGTATACATACTATATATACTTAATAAATATTTAATTTTAGAAATAGTAATTTTTGCCACATATGCATATTGTTTTATTGTACTAGCGTATATTTCCCGCTTTAGCAGTAAAACCCCCGTTTTCATATTAACTTATTCAAACAGTTGTATCACCTTTAATGTATTTTTTTTTGGTTTATAATAAAGTTTAAGTACACTTTATTATATATCAAAAAGTACAGTACCAAAAGATACAGTATTTACTTTTTTCCTTATTTATCTTTTGTATTCCTCCATCACTATTTGTAATCTTATTATATATATTAATGAACTAGCGGCGCCTGTGACTTCGTTCGCGTGAACTTGTGATTCCCGCGGGAACTCTATAACACGATCTGGATAAAAAGTACTCTAAATATTAACCCGGCACATAAGCTGTAATTATATTAAATTTCATTAAAATCCCTCCCGTAGATTTTACGCGGTGCGAGTTCAGACAGACACAAAAATTCCAAAAAATCTTGTTTTATTCATTCGTACCTTAAATTCCGATAACTTTTTCGAAAAATATTTCATCTACAGACACGGCTCTGTAACGATTTTCTCATATTATATGTGTATAGATGTAACTGTATTATATTTTTAACAAAACATTCTGTGTACTACAGAATACTCCAGTAGTAGCCGACAACTATCTGGTACTGGTCGCCACGAATCCTCCTCTTATGATGCCACCGGCGGATCTTACACTTCACGCCGTGAAAGCGGTTCCCGTATTGAAAGCAGCAAATATGATATCGGAGGAGCCCTAGAAGGAGGACTTTCCTCTCGATACGAGTCTAAGTACTCCAGCTCGGCACTAGAAGGGGGATCTAAGTACTCTTCAGCACTTGAAGGAGGATCTAAGTACTCTAGTTCGGCACTGGAAGGTTCTAAATACTCTAGTTCGCCACTTGAAGGATCTAAGTATACTAGTTCGGCACTTGACGGATCTAAGTATACTAGTTCGGCACTTGAAGGATCTAAGTACTCTAGTTCGGCACTGGAAGGAGGATCTAAGTATTCTAGCTCTGTACTCGACGGTGGATCCAAGTACTCCAGCACGACAACAGAAGGAGGATCTAAGTACTCCAGCACAACACTAGAAGGGGGTTCTAAGTACTCCACGACGCTAGAAGGAGGATCTAAGTACTCTACAGCACTAGAAGGAGGATCGAAATACGGAATCGAATCCAGCTACGATAACAAAACAGAATCATCGAAATACGCTATCGAAGCGAACTCTGATACCATCAGCAAGATTGACAGTATAGCTTCTAAATATGGAAGGAAAACTTCCGATTATGGTGTCGAATCTAACAAGAAAATCGAAGACGCCTCATCAAAATTCGAGTCCCGATACGAATCTAAGGACGGAGAATCAACTTACGAGGGCAAGTACTCGAGTAAAACCATCGCCAACGGATCGATAGCGACTGCCAATTTTTCCACCAGATCGATTTCTAAATCGGAATCGTACGACGGGAAGCCAAATTTCACGAGGACTGTAGAAGGGCAAGACATCGAGCGTAAGTATTGTAGAAGCTAGTTGGTAGAATTATACACGAGAACACAATTTAGTGCTTATACATACGCTTGTAGAACTATCACCCACACAACTCAATAACACGCTTAATCCTTACCACTCTTCTAGATTTGCGGCTCGTATGGAAAAATAATGTCTGAAACTTATCATTTCTCGAGGTTACAGCGACAGTATCAAAGTATATTCTACTTCTTCCCATTTCCTATCATATCGTCTACTTCCATCTTATCCCACCTCCTCGCTAGGAACAGTGTCGAGTGTAATGGAACGATGGAAGCTCATTCCGTAATATTCCTCGTATTTCCTCGTAATGGGGTATGACAAATCCTTTACCGCAGTATACACTCTACTTCCCGTTCCATTTCATCCCTTTAGAATATAATAAAATGAGGAAATCTTATTCCGTTATACACTCTCGACCTTCAAAATCCTTTTTTCAAATTGATCCAAATGTTTCCTCATTCCTCTTCCACCCAATAGAGAGTGTAATAAGATAATCAAAATCTTTCATTATTCCAATCACTAGATCTTTTAATATTAGATATTGTAATGGGGTATGTACGGAGTAGGGGAAACCTCAGGACACAGGAACATAGCCTCCAGTACAAGAAGGAAATGATAAATAGTAATGAAATGACGAAAACTCCTCATTAAATACAGAAGGAGTCATTTACTCCCACTTTATACTTCCTAAGGCGATAACCTCGTCCTTCTCAATCGTTTTTCCAAAAATCCAGTTTTAAAACTAGGCAGATTACCTTCAAGCGTGCCTATGTTCGACATTCTAATTTTTCCATACGAGCCCATTACGGTACTTATAAATCCTCAGCCGGCGATAATGCCACCTTCGAATGCGCGCTACGCGAATCCACGGAGTCGGTAAAAGTGACTTGGCTAAAGGACAATAAGCCACTTACCGACCGCCTTATGGACCGGGTCACCATCTCGTCGAGGAGGGATGGAACCCACAGATTGGAATTGAAACACTGCAGGGAGGATGACACTGGGTTGTACACGGCGAGAGCTGAAAATACTAAAGGCAACAGCCATTGCACCGCTCAGTTAGTCGTTCATGAGCGTGAGTAGCCACCTTAACCTTATTTTGGTCCGGGCAAACTGGTAGAAATAGCAGTTTTAGTAATGTTTATGGCGTTGAAAACTAAATATCGACCAAAATTTAGCTATAATTGTCAGTTTTTAAAATTGTTATTTAACCCGCGTAAACTCTCGCCTTAAAAAGCTATCAGTTTTTGGTCATTTTGCTGACACTTATTGAAACAAAGTTTATATAATAAAATATTCATTTTTTCTATCTGATTAATGCACATGAATAAATATGTTTTACTATTAATAATAAATATAAAACTTATCTTAAACATTTACGAGTAAAAAAAGAAGATTGCTAGTCTTCAAAAGCATATTTATAAAAAAATTAAAGTAACATAACAAAATTATGTACCACATTTCCCACTTCATCCTATTCGCTAATATACGTAAGTGTTTCGGTAGTGAGTGAGATATGCCAGAATGCATTCCCATCCCATCCTGTAGCTTCCCATTTTCCCAACCCTGTCTCCAAATCCATTCCTACAACTGGGGGACGTGCCAACGTTTGTGATTTTGGATTGATGTTGGCATGTACCGCGGGTGTGTACATTGGCAACGTGTCCACTTACCATCAGGTGGACTGTATGCTCGTCTGACGACTTCTTTCTATAAGAAAAAAATAATAATAAAAAAAACATTTAATAAAAGTTTAATAATTTAATAAAAGGAAAAAATCATTGTGCTCATCGCTATCAACAGTATCTATCACACACAAAATATGTGTTTTCTATTTTGTTGTTTTTGAACAATATTTAAACAAAAGAAAATATTATAATCAATTAACAACACCAAAGACTTGTATTTTGACATTTAATTATGTAATTAATAGTCTTTAACTCATTTAAAATAAAAACGAAAGATACCTAAAATACAAATAAATATTCTTATCGGATGAGCAAATCTTATCGAGTACACTCAAGTGGACAAATCAGTTCTTGCGATAACGAGACTAGGCACTAGTGTACAGCCAGTGCAAAATTTCACTAACTATTAGTAACATGGGACGAGGGGACGAAGGACGTATAAAACTCAATTTTCAAGTATTTTCGACTCAATTTTCAACGTAAAAAATCAGTTTTCGTCGGCATAGTAGACGCGTTTTTAAGGATTCTGCAGACAATTTAAATCTAACTTGATCAAAATGCTAATAGCGCGAGTTCTCACTGGTTAAAATCGTATTTTGTTATAATTCGACTATTTCAATAGTTTTCGAAAATTAAAAAAAAAAAAAAAACATTTTTATGGTCATATCTCCACAGATATTCTGTTTAATTTCACCAGTTTGCTCGTAACCCTGACTTAATTTTGCACTTTAAGTCACATTTTCTATACTGTAGTCTCTAAATGTGCATGCTGGGCCTTCGCGATTCATGATTAAGACATTGTAAAGCAGATAACTTAGTTCCACCAGTCGTTTCTCCTTTAATTTTCCTGTATTTGCCATTAAATTATCAAGTAGCTGTTGTGTATTTAGATAGCATGCACTTTTGTGACTGTTTGTATTCAGTGAATACCTATATGGTTAAAATTAAATGAAAAATATGTTTCTGTTACTTTTCGTGTTCTATTGTGTATTTATCAAAAATTATACTATATACTGCTAAAGTTTGGCAAATGCAACGAGACACAGTATATTCAGAGTATCGGCCAATCGAACCTTCGTGCAAATACAAACGCATTTGCAGTTCGTTATCAATATATTCAATATGGGGTTAGGTAGCGCCAAGAGCAAATATAACATTGTAGAATGAATCTATTCATTTATTTATTTATTTAAACTTCATTGCACAAGTATTTAGATGTGTATAAATGGCGAACTTAATGCTCTACGGCATTCTCCACCAGTCAACCACCAGATCAAACAGAAAATTATAAATAAAACGAATATGAACTATAAAATTACCGTGAAGTTCATATTCCTTGCTAAATGAGTAGGTTTTTTCTACATCGTTATATTTGCGGTTGGTGTTATCTACTAGTACCCGCTTATGGAATAATCGATCTTCAAAGGAGTTTTTATTTGTCATTATGTACTGATGTTGGCATGTAACGCGGATGTCGCAGGGCGACAGTATCCAGTTACCACCAGGCGGATTTTCTTTCAATGAAAAATATCAAATTAAATTTGTCCTTGTTATTATTAAGGTTAATAGCCCAAGATTTATTTAAATTTGTTGTTCTTTTTTGTGTTACGTTTCGTTTGTTAGACTCTAAATAAGTACATATTCAAGAATAACCGTTTCCCTTACGAAACAATTTAAAAAAAAAATCCTTTTAATAAAAAAAAAGGATGCCCCAGAATATAAAGTATATTGTAGATTGGGTCTTTAACGCATACACTTAAAGACACATAATTACCGGTTTACAGTATAGAATACACACACATTATAAAAGTTATAATATTGACAGTAATTTAATTATTTTTGTCGTTATAAAATTTATAGTGACAGTAGAGGAGAGAAGGCAAAGGAACGCCCTAAAAGCGCCATACTTTGTAGTGGCTTTAAAGGACACTGAAATATTAGAGAACACGTACTTACGTTTTATGGTCAAAGTCGTGGGTGACCCGAACCCTGAAGTTAAATTGTAAGTATAATTTATTTTTGAAATACGTTAAACTGTTAAACAAAATGTATATCGTTTCCCGAAGATACCTATACCGTATACGAGTGTCGCCAAGGTTTGATTCTGTATGCACTTTTTTCCCTTAAATCATTTTTAAATCGGCTATTATCATAGTTTCGGTTTAACTTTATAATCGAAAAGCTGAATGACAGTGCCGAGACATATCTCGGCACTGTCATGGTCACTAAGGTTTAGCCTGATTCAAAAGTTCAAAATTGCTCAACTAGCTATAGAGTTATGTTTGGAGTTTCTTTGCGAAACAAGAGATTCGCCAAAGAACTAGTCACCTTCATAGCTCACATAATCTGCAAGTTGGAGTAGCAGTGGACAAGTCATATCAATCGGAGAATCGATAACCAATGAGATAGGCAAGTCCGTGAGTGGAGACTGCGTGCTTGGAAATGTAGCGTGAGATGCCCGCCCGGCCAAGTTGACAATTAACATAAAAATGTCACCGGTAGTCACTAAATAACTAGAAGAACAGAAGATCATATGCAATATGGAAACTTCAGAGAGACCTGTAAATAGAATGGTGGATAGGCTATAGTACTAATACTTCATCATCGTGTCTCTTCCAGCTACCGCGCCGGCAAGGAGATAACCACCACATCGGACAACGACCGCGTCTCGATCGTGCGAACATTCGCCGAAAAAGGGTGCTACGAACTCGTCATTGCCGACGTGGTGCCCTCTGACGCCGGGAAATATGTTTGTAAAGCGATGAACATCTATGGAGACGTCGAGTCTGAAGCCAGAGTTACTGTTGTTGGTAAGTTTTGTACTAGTCGTATGAAATTATTGAGTTCGTAACATTATGGAGTGTTATACATACAACTTAATGCAAAATCTAAAACATGTGAACCAATTTTATATACAATATACATATATTACTGTTCTAGAGAAAAATAAAAATATTTAAAGGAATAAGTCAGAAGTTACATACATATTAGGTTTTATTATCGCATCTAAACGATTCCTAGTGCTCATTATTTAGACCGAGCGCCACTCGCGACTAGAACGTCGCGCCATTGATGCTAGATCAAAAGACTTATTCAGCGCTAACAGCGGTGAAAAAGCGGTGCGGTCATAAAAGCCTTCAACTCTCGAACTCAACTCAACTCTCAACTCTCATTTAACTCTAAATTTCAACTTAAGTCTATAAAATTGTAAAAAGTCAAAGACATATAAAAATGAAAATATACGTTTAATTGTACATACTCGTATACAGTCATGAAATCAACATAAAATAACAATAAATTATATGGCGATGGTGCAATTAGCACTTTGTCATGCCAGTGTCAAGTGTAAACAACAAAACGCCCATCCACATTTTTTACATACAAAACAGTCTGCCAAAAAGTCACCTGAACTGTGTTGCCTTATTAAAAAGTTGAAAATCGCCAAATTTTCCGCTAGGCGTTAAAATTCTCAGATGCGCGCCAGACATTCAAACAAGTGCTAGATTTAGCGCCGAAAGCGCTAACATGGCAGCACTGCGACCCTGGTAGAATAAATAATATACTAAAATTATACTACCTATATAATAAATCATGGGAAAAAACTATTATGAAAACTGGTAGAATCAATTCTACTCTCGGAACGAACAACCTATTTTCAACTTTTGCGTTGCATACAGTTTACCATATATATGTATAGTAGAGATATTCGGTTCTTAAAGATACCGAAAGAGAATAAAATACAGTATATATATTTTTTTAAATTCTAAAACAAAAATAATCATTTTCTTATTCTATAAATAGGATTGATTACCTTCTATATTCTAGTATCTAGTAGATAGGCGTTCCGTTGCCTTCTGAAAAAATGAATACGGATGTTACTGCTGAAGTCCGATTTCGGTTTAATGAAACGTTGTAAATTAAGACTGCTCTTATAAATTACTCCCGGTATAGTTTATTCTAGTGATATAGTTTGTTTTAAATATGGGACTTTGATACTTGAATGTTTGACTCGAGAAGTGAAGTTGAGTTTTTGTTTGATTATTGTAAAAATTGTATAATAGGCGTTTTGTTGGTTAATGGCGATAGTTTATTAAACTTCAGTTTCATCGTGTGTATTAATTGTGATAATCAAATAAAATCGTGGGACTGCGTCTTCCGTGTGCTGCCAAGGAGTCCTCTTCTGTCCTCAGTAAACGTATTATCGCTTTACTTAGCGACTCCTGACCTACTTCGGCGGGACTACATATTGACAGGATACGTTTTAGATTTTTAAATTGTTTAATTTATACAAAGCAAACTTGACACTAACAGAATGTGCTAATTGCACCATTGCCACATATAAAAAAGAAAACTGATACTTCAAAAGTAAATTAACAAGAATGAATTTAAACGTTGTTTCATTTCTTAAAGGTATCTTGCGAAAATATGACACCAAAGTTATTTAACCTATCAGGGAATAATAATATGATCTTTGACCTTCAATTGTTCATTTTTTATTAGTAGCCCTGTTGGGTCAAACCACGCTTGATTGGTCGAAGGATATGTATGAACAATGGTCCGGTTATGTATATGTATATGTATATGTATAGGAGGAGCAATGACAGCTGACATAAATAACTTAACATAGATTTTTAACATGTAGTAAAAATCATTTTTCAACTCTATAGTACTTCAAGAATGTTTATTTTTTATGTTTTGTTATGAGGACTTAAGAAAGAAACGGTATTTACATAAGATTAATTAAATACCCAACTGTCAGCGCTCTTCCTATGATAACCGGACTATACGACTACAGCGCTACAAACATTGACTATACCTACGTAAGGACTGGATAGATAACTCGTCAAAATGTCGCCTCGTAAACGGTCCTACTTATTGAAGTTAGGACCAACGTGAACTTAGTCTTGTTTGTACTGTCATCGGACGCGGTTATAACTTTTGTTCTCAAAAATGCCAGGTTGCACGAACTACGATAGAAAATGTAGTAAAAAAAAGGTGATGGTTACAAATCAGCTTTTAACTTCGATACCTATTTTCACCTGACAATCATCATTAAATTTAGTCGTTTATTATTAGTTTCAAATAAATCAAACATCAAGTTCAGCTATTTACAATTACATAATATTACAGCTATAAAATGAATGACACACAAAAATAGCTAAATCTATGTGTGAAACCACACTTTTATGACGTTTGGACCGTGTCCAAAGTTTGTTTGAGTCGCCGCGCCAGCCTAAAAATAGACCGGCAGACGGAATTAGGCGATAACTTGTTGATTTTGTTTACTTTATCTATTGTAGCTATGATTTAGTATGCCAATTATTTTACTGCTGTCGTTTAGAGTATTTATAATAACTATGCGTAGGTAACATCTACCGACAGACATCTATTGTTTGTTTTACTTATTCCTTTTATCCTATATAAATATAAAACGCACTTTTTCAATTACCACTAATTCGGCAATGAAGGAAATAATTGCGAACAAAATCCGCGTGCGTCAGAATAATGAAGAAATTTGGGAGATGTGTAACCACTAATCCACACTATAGGACCCTGTTATAGATAACGGCCTGATACCTCGTCATGATTATTAGGGGAACCTGGTGCCCTGCAGATAGACATTTTAATAATACGGTAGTATCGTATCGTTATTAGTGTGCATATAATTCTTTTTATATGTTTAGATGCGGATGTATTACTATATTCGTATCTCTTTAAACTAAAACTTTACCCGCGTTTTAGTTTTTATTTTCTGTTTGATTCGGTGGTTGACTGGTAAAAAATTCCGTAGAGCATTAAGTACGCCATTTTTTCACCTCGTTCATTTAAAATGATGTTTAAATAAAGAAATAAATATCGTATGGGTACAGCAATAAGAAAATCCTAAATCCAGGAAAAAAAAAAAAAAATTTAAACACGTCTTTAACAGATGACAAGAACATCTTTGGAGAACTACCTCCTGGCGGCGAAGGTCTTTTGGCCAAGGGCGAGAAGCCGACCTTCACGTGGAAGCGGGACGGAGAACCCTTCAACCCTGAGGAAAGGTTCAAGGTATGTTTCACATATATTTTCAGACAATGATGGCTACTATTTTACTAGAGGGGACTGTCAGAAAGTGATATCGCCGTCATTAGCTCTCTCTCTCTCTCTCTCTCTCTGTAGGCCTTTTCTTGTCCCATGGTCTACAATTTAGCACTCTTCTGCTTTACGAATTACGCTTCCCAGCTGCATCTACGAGTCACTTCGGAAGCTGTATTTATTATAGTTCATAAAATCGTTTTATTTATATTATTCAGGAGGTTAATTAAAAAACTATTATATTATATATATACGAGTGCATATATGTATTCTATATGAGTAATCAATGTAGTCAATAACTTCAACAAAGCGGCCACATTTAATAACTAAAATCAATAACTTAAACAAAGAAAAGAAATAACAATTTACGAGATCACGATTGAGTATAATCTGTGCTAATCGCATATTTAACAGTTAGAGTACGCTTAATTGTATTTATTTCTTCTTTCTGTTTAAGTAATAGCTTATGAAGAAAAGTACAGTAATACACACCTCACGTGCATAGCAATTTTCAAGGATTGTCATTTGTTCTAGGTACTTCTTGGAGATGACGAAGACTCCCTGGCATTGGTGTTCCAACATGTGAGACCAGAAGACGCTGGCCTTTACACCTGTGTCGCTAAAACCAGCACGGGAAATATTTCCTGCTCTGCTGAACTTACTGTACAAGGTACTGTAGCTCATTTTTTTTGTATTCTAATTATTTCTTTCTAGTGAAGAATATAAGTATTTCATGTGTATTATATAAACTTAAATATCTATATTACCCACATATTACGTATTGCGAAAACATTTATATCTCTTTTTACCCAAAAGCTGTCTGACATAGATCGCTTTTGACTTTTTGATGAAAATACGATAAGTGAAGTTCGAGTTTTCGTTTGATTACTATAAAAAGTGATAGCTTAATCAACTTCAAAGTGAGATATCTGTACGAAATGTTAGTGATAATCAAATAAAAACATAGACTACTTTTCGTGTACTTCTAAGGAGTCCAACCCTTCTTTCCTTAGTAAACCCGTAGTGGGTTTTATTGGATTTTTTCAATTATTTTTGTGTTTTGTAACAAAGACTCGCTAGCGATACGGATCCGAAAAAAACTGAACACACTGAACGGAAGCAGCACAAGAAGTAGAAGCTTAGCGCCAACTTCAGGCACGCAGCGACGGACAGCTTGCGTAATCTATACCTCTATATCTGTGGTTTTATTTGTTTATTTTAGTGTTGTAAAATCGAGTATTAGGCGCTCGACGTTCGAGCGGTGAGTGAACTCTAATGAACTTTTAAGGCTCTAGAGCCTTAAAAGTTCATTAGCGTTTGATGGTCTAAACCCTTGTAGTTAAAAGCTCAAATCTAGAGCGGTTAAAGTTCAATAACTCTAACATAGTGCTGCAGCGCTCCGTTGGCCTGCCAACGAGGGCCTTTCTCAATACCTTCTGATAGTTTATCAGAAGGTATCAGAAAGTCAGTATCATCTAAATTTAATTGGCAGATAATTGACAGATAATTTGTCTATAAGATTGTTAACAGTTACTTTATCAGGAGATAAAGTATCAGGAGTAACAAAAATGAAATCCTTCTGATAAAATATCAGGAGGAGATGAGAAAGACCCTTATTTATTTTGTTTAACACCAGGTGCTGTCCACGAGCTTCACCGCGAACCAGAGAAGCCGAAGCTAATAATCGAGCACCGCGAAGCAATAGTGTCCGCGGGCGCTTCCGCCATGTTGGAGCTTCAGTGCAAGGGCTTCCCCAAGCCCGAGATCGTGTTCAAGCACGAGGGCAAGGTGGTTGAAGCTGATGCCAGGCACAAGTGAGTAGCGATTTTTTTTTTCGTATATTCCTCTTTCTTTCATTTTTTTATGATTTTTAGGTAAAATTGTCCAAAAATGTATTATTTAGAATGCTTCGGAAGTGCGTAAGATTTGTCAGAGCTCATTTCCCATTTCATCACATCCCGTCAAGTGGACAGTATAATGCAATGAAGCAAGTCGCTTTATTGCATATACGAGGGCCACACTGAAAGTTTCCGGCATAAATAAAAAAAAAATACAACGAATGGCCAAAAATCAATTTATTGTTTATCAAAATATTCTCCGTGAGCGTCAATACACTTTTTCATACGAATAAATTTCCATAACATTTATTCCACTCCTTCGTGGTGACCCCGGAAACATGTTTTTCATACTCTTCGACAACCTCTTCTGGCGATGAAAATCGTTGACCGCCTAATTGGTTCTTAAGTTTTGGAAACAAGAAGAAGTCACAAGATGCCAAGTCGAGACTGTATGGAGGATGGCTCATGAGTTCTATGTTTTTCGCCTTCTAAAAGTCGTTTGTCTCTTCGGCCGTGTGAGAGCTGGCATTGTCATGGTGCAAAATTATAGGGCGTTTACAGTTGTTTTTACGGAGTTTATCAATAAATTCCAGCAAGCAAATAGTCGTGTATCAATCAGCATTTACAGTACGACGATTCTCCAAAGCAACAGTAGCCCCATGTCCAGTTTTTCTAAAAAAAAGAAGCGATCATCTGCTTCGCGGCACTTTGCACACGCGCCACTTTGGTCCTCACCAAAGTGGAGCGTGTGCAAAGTGCCAGTGCAAGTGCAAGTTCTTTCAAATGAATCTTTTTTTCTAGGTTCCTGTATGAGGACTCCGAAAGCATGTCGCTAGTGATCAAGAACGTGAGCAGTAGTGACGCGGGCGTGTACCAGGTGACGGCCACCAACGAGCTCGGCATCGACTCCTCCACTGTGCACCTCATCGTCAAGGCCACGCCCAAGATCAAGAGGAAGATTGAGAACCAGTCTTGCATGGTAAGTGAACGTTATCCCTTTTTTATGGGTTCCTATCATCAATCAACCAAAATACAGAGATACGGAGAGATAACGTGAGAAATAAAACATTGAGAGATAGAGAGATTACGGCCCTAAAAATGTGGCATTTGGAAGGCGGTCAAATTTATCTACTGTCAGTTTAAGTCTGTCATTTTGCGGCAAAAAAACTACCGTGAACGTATTATTGATAGTTTACCTTTTTCACAATTACTGCAATATTTTTGACGTAACGGTGTTGTCAATGTAATAAAAATTTAAATACATAATTGAAAACAAAACTTTTTCTATATAATCCCAAATAATATTTATGCTGCAATATTTTTCCGTATATGTGTTTGCGTAATTAATTTTAAGCATAAACTGTTAAAAACGTAATTATTACTACTCGGTTATCGTGACAGTAACATTTTAATTATGTACACAATTCTGTTACAAGGAATTTTCCATTTACTTATTTTGGTTGATGTAATAGATTACATCCTGTAAATCCTGTAAAATTATAATCACATATAAATAAAATAATAATAAATAAAAACATCTAAATATGTGGGTATCTATAACATTGAGATTTTAGCTTTTTTTACATACATTTAGCAATTTAAGCGGGTCTTAGCGAGAATATTTATCTTATTTATTTCACTCGACGTTTCGGTTGGGTTGCACCAACCGTGGTCACCAAGCTGACCGACTCAGTCAGCTCATGACAATAGTTCGTGCAAATAAATAAGGCAAACATTGCATTACATTGCGTTATAAATATATGTGGGTATCTATCCTAAAATCATGGTCATCAGCATCATGAGATCGCTGCAGGCCACTGCTGAACTAGGGCCTCTTCCTGTGCAATCTTTGTCTGTTGGTCACTTGATGCATCCACCTCGTTCCCAGCACAACATCATCGCGTTGATGGTCTACTACTATACAGTACTACAGTACAAATAAATTAATACGTGTTTTAGTTTTTCAAAATTGTGACAGGGCTAAAATACTTACTCCGTTGGCTCAGCAACCCTAAGTGGATCATCGTCTCCGACATCAAGAAGCGCCATCTTTTTCAGTCTTCCGCAGCTTCGTGCCAACAGGCCATTTGAAGCTCCCGCAGGTCCCTCTCCGATTCGTCCCTCCAGCGGCGATACTCGGGACCTCCAACCGGTCGTCAACCAATTGGTTGTCCCGCATAAACTTTCTTTACGGCCCCAACGGAGTCTAGGCGCTTTAATTTGGCCGAGCCGAATGTCATCAGCGGATGTCATTCGGCTCGGACACCAGCTCACCTTGTTGCTCCTTACCTTCCATGTACCATTTTCTCTTCTTATCGGTACCAAAATTCTTCTCCAGATTTTTCTTTCCGTTACTAGAAGTTTCCTTTCTACTTTCTGCGTCAAAGTCCAAGTCTCGCATCCATACATCAAGATTAGTCTAATGACAGTTTTATATAGCCTACGCTAAATAGAGGATGTCAAATTTTGTATGAAATCATAATCAAACGTAATTAAATCCATGCGAGCGAAGTTGCGGGAAACAATTATACTAATTAATTTTTACTATTTTAATTAATGATTTTCCATTAGGCGGGCGCCACTCACACCGTCACGATCGAGATCGAAGGCACACCGGCGCCCGAAGTGCAATTCTACAAAGATGGCGTCGAAATCAAGAGCTCCGAGCGTATACAGATCGTCAAGGAATCGGACGAAGTGTACAAGATCATCATCAAAGACGCCAAACTTACCGATACTGGATCTTATTCTGTCGTTGTAAAGTAAGTCGTTGACTGATTTTTTTTAACAAATGTTTTAAAAAGTATTTATTGTTTATTGGTTTCATAGGATCGTAGAACTTTTCAGATGAATGCAAATGATAGCAGAAGGATAAGTGTTACTGAAAAAATAGTTTCAAGGATTATTTATACGTAAAATCTTTCTTCTCTGTTTAACTGTGCTCGTAAATTAATTCTAGTGATTTTTCTTCTCACACGAAGACGACGTTGAAGACATTGTTAACTGGGGTTCCAAATTGTCAATTTAAACTTGTTTTTAATAAAATTAATGAATAATGGCGAATAACACTATATAAAGCGATAAGACTTCATTTATTACTCATATTTTCTTTCCTTATCTGTAATATATTATATCATATCTAATATTGTAATATCTACTGTTTATATTGAAAGCATTATTTATTAGCGATGTTTATATGTGTTATATTTAAAAATAACACAACTATCAATTGCTACAATACCAACTTTTGATTTGCTGTATTCCCGGAAGTTAACTAGTAGAGAATGTCATAAAGTCCATCTTTTGCCTGTGCAATAAGTAAAATGTTTTAATGTTTTTACAATGTCTTTTAAATTTTATCTATGTTTAAATAAGTTAAAATAAATAGATGTTCTATCTACTATTTTGGAGACTATGTGTAATCAAATTTCCAGGAACGAAGTGAACCAGTGCTCGGACTTCTGGCAGTGGCAAGTGACCTCCCCGCCGAGGATCACGAAGAAACTGGGCGAGGACAAGGTCTGTAACCGGAAGGAAACCGTCACGTTCGAGGTCAAGACCGAAGCTGAGCCAACAGCGACTGTAAAATGGTGAGTATTTTATGACATTTGCATATGCTGACGATATAAACTTGGCGAAGACAATGTGTCCAACCGGAAGGACACCGTGTCCTTAGAGGTCAAGACCGAAGCGGAACCTGCCGTGACTGTGAAATGGTGAGAATTTCATTGCAATTGCCTGTGTTAAAGTCTATACAATGCAGGGCGATAAGGATCTAATACCATAGGTTGTGGAACGAACTGCCCCATGAAGACTTTCCGTTATGCTCTGACATGGAGTTCTTCGGGAAAACTATGAATATAAACCTTATAGGATCCTATAAGGTCGCTGCGCAATTATTGTTGCTGGAATCCGTGGGCGACAGTAGCTACTTACCATAATACAGGCGGCATACCGTTTACCTCTTCTTCTATAAAAAGGGTGGACTGGTGGATGAGTTTGTGATCTTTTTGGTACCAATTTTGTATGAGATCAGAGGCGCAAATGTAGGTTTTGTTCATTTTCAAACGTCACTATCGCGTACGTTTCAAACAATAACTTCTTAAGTTTCTCAATGATTATTTTTTATCGAAAGAAGGCGGCTGTCGAGCAAAGATCGACAAACGTTGCCACGCGCCTGGACGCGCTGCTTACCGCCGGAAATTTTGGATTGAGTTTGGAAAAATGACCGAGAAGATGGGAAATTATAAACATTAAGGGGCTAGGGATATTACTTATCCAATTACATATCTTATTCGTACTTGGAGAGATGGAATGAGATGAAGAGTAAAGAGTAAGAAGTATAATAGAATGAGGAACTTCTCCATTATACTCTCCATTCTAACAACCGATGGGCACAGTTGGTAGCGACCCTGCCGTCTGTGGAAAAGGTCCCGGGTTCGATTCCCGGTCGGACGTTCATTTGTTTACAGACAAATGTTTGTACGGGTCTGGGTGTGTATTTGTCTTTGTCTGTGTCTCTGGATCCACGACACAGGGAATTTTAGTATCTGACAGAAGGACATGGCGACGGGGTACAAAATAGACAGAATTGTATCAGTTTCGTATGATATCAGTTGTCAATTTTCTGTCAATTCTCTTTCTCACTTCAATTAGAGTGTAATAAAGGTTATTTTATCGAATAGGTTCAAAAACAAAGTGGAATTAACGGAGTCGTCGTCAGTGAAAATCTCATCGTCTGGACAATCACACACGCTTGTGATCTCTTCCGCTGAGCAGTCTGATACTGGAGAATATTCCTGTGAGGTATGATTTATGTTTTTTTTTTTAAAGAAGATTTTTTTAATTTATTTTTATTTGAAAAACTTTGTTTCACTTAATCGTATAAAAGAAGTCTTAATGCCTGTAAGATGGCGAACGAGAACACAGTACACCCAAAGGTTGCCCGGAAGGAATTGTTTTTGCGATAAGATCGCTGGTTGTACTTCTAATTACTTGTATTTTGTGTTTCTTTGTATGTATTGGTGTCAATAAAGTATATCTATCAATCTACACATAATGGTATTTGTATATTATACATTCGCGGTATACTATCAATAGGTATCTCTAAAAAATTGCTTGTAAAATTTATTTCACAAAACTTGTCGCTAAATTTGTTTCTAAAAAGACTGAAATTAAACATAAACTAAATCTCTTTTATTTTTCTAGTGCGGACTTTTATCCTTTTTTTGTTATAATTATTGCCTTTGTAATCTAATTATCTTTGTAATTAGTGAATCTCTGTAGTTAGTAATAATCTGCTTTACATTACTTTACACATTGTCCATAGAGTTTAAATTTTGATAAATCTTTTTCATGAAATTACGCAGATGACACGCGCCTTTCCATAAGACTGCGTTATTTCTTATTTTCTGAAGCGTTAAACTAAACGTGTTTTCAGTTTAATTTACCTTTTGCGGTCGGTTATTTTTTTTTGACTCTTTTAAAGTTAAAAATCTTCACGAGCTCCACAACACTTAGACATTTGTTTATTTGTTTTTCTGTTGGAATATTTGTCTATTTTAATTTTTTTGAAACCCTGAACTCCTAATCTAACCAGTCTTTTCAAGTATGTAATCTTCAACATTTATTATTCAGATTCGCAATATTCACGGTAGCGCAAGCGATTCGTGTCTACTCAACGTACGCAGTGGACCTATCTTCACAAAGAAATTAAAAGATCTCACAGCGAGCGAGGGCGAGGCCAATGTGGAGTTTACTGTCGCTGTTGAAGCCTTTCCTGAACCCACTGTTAAATGGTAAGTGGTACTTGAAATTAGTCTATGTTAGTAAAGATAGATACGATTTTTGGACTTAGGTAAAAAACACGAATTCACACAGATATTGAATGACTTCATATTGAGTGACGGCGAAGCAAATGTGGAGTTTACAGGCGCTGTTGAGGCCTATCCTGAACTGTTAAATGGTATTTGAAACTAGACTTTAAGTTCATAACGATAGGTCTATACCTATCGTTATGAACTTAAAGCCTAGTTTAACTAGTTAACTAGTTAACTAGCCTCTAGTTAACTTAAACGTACCTATGTACGTTCTTTGGGTTTAGGTAGAAGATATAAGTTCATAAGAAAAGCTCAGAAATCTTACTGCAAACGAGAGTGACATCAAGTCATACACTATACCTAGTGTATGACTTTCACTATCGAGATGTATTTTAACCTACTGTGAAATGATAAATGATACTTAGTAATTTTACAGTGGGTATTACTTATATTAGAACCGTATCTAGTTTTGATGTAAGTAATAATATTATGTGCTTTCCTATCAAATGATCGATTTTATTACTGGCCACTTTGAGTTCCGATATCTTCTGTTCTAATTCAAATTTAAAAATAAAACAAATTTGCATCTAATAGCTACGATGTTTTTATTTCAAAATCCGTATTTCATTTGTTTTTCTATACCCAAATTTTGTACATGTGATTGTATTGAAAATAAAATGGATAAATTGAAAATTCGTGCTATTTTTAAATATGAGTTTCGTCGCGGCACTAACGCATGTCAAACAGCACACAATATCAATAGTGATTATGGGCCAAACATTACAAACAAAGGCACCGTGTTTCGATGGTTTGAACGCTTTCGTTCTGGAAATTTCGATGTTTACGATGAGCCCCACGGACGACTTACGGCCATGATAGATAGATATTAATAACGATGAATTAAAGACTATAGTGGAAGCAGATCCATCTCAAAGTACATGATATGATAACTGTTAATTTTAATGTTTAACACAACTTAAGATTATTGTGAATTGTACATATTAAAGTTTATGAAGCGAGATCGTATTTACGTCAAAATGAGAGTTTTGACATTATAGTTCTGATATAACAAGATAGAATTCACAAAAGGCTGACAACGCATCGCCGATAAACTCGCGCATTTTATGATGCGATAATGCGTCGTATAAATTTTATTATCTATGAATGCATTGCGGATTTTCCACAGCCAATTATATGGTCAGCAACATTCTAATATACTCACAATCATTCGATCCTGGTCCTTATTGCTAACGTACTGAGGTACACATATTTGTTTCCAATAATTATAATATGTGCGCTATCTACCTAACACTCTTGTGTTCGCATACATCTCCCGCCCAAAGATTGTCTGGAAGAGATCGCTTTAGCATAAAGCGCATGTAGAGAGAAAATAAATATTTTAATCACAGGTAAATGGCGTACAGTATACATAATAAATAACATATAATACGATATTTCTCATTTCCTCGATACGGAGGTGTCGCGCACTGTTCGGTCCAAAAATTATTTTATACCTCGAACCCGTAGGCTGTGGAACGAACTGCCTCAAGAGTCCATTGAGCTACGATATGGGGTTCTTCAAGAGAGCTGTGAATAGGATTGATTTTGCAAGGTCGGCGGCGCGCCCGCATACCCCCTGGTGTTGCAGGTGTCCATGGGCGGCGGTAACACTTACCATCACGTGGGACCGCTTGCTCGTCCGCCCACTAGTCTATAAAAAAAAAAAAAAAAAAAATACACATATCAATACACATACACATAACATATATGTATATTGGTGTGCTTACTTTCTTCGTAATCTACATTTATAGGTATTTTGGCGACGTGGAAATAACAGAAAAGAAGTCTGTGTTCACTCGCTTAAATGATGGCAACACTCATAAGCTGATCCTGAAGGAAGTGTCTGCGGAAATGTCGGGCCAATACACCTGTAAGGTGGCCAATGATCTCGGAGCCGATGCCTGCTCTGCCACCTTCACTGTCAAAAGTAAGATTATTTGTTTTTGAGAAATAACTAAATTTTCAGCAAAACAATAATGCTCTTCGTATTGCTATTTAATCAAATGTTGACTAGCAGATAATGCCACTAGGCATTCGGTCCGCCTTTTGTACGTTTCTTTGTGCATAAAGGTTTGAAAAAAAAGTACTCAATGAGTAGCAAATCGACGGTAACAAATTTAAAGGTGGATCAGATTTAGATTGGGTTTTAGGTGACGATAGAGAAATAGCGGCACTTTGTCGACTTGCTGATGATATTGTTAGTGATCTAATTTTATTCACGTCATACAAATAAATAGATTATTTGGTGGATCATAATTTGCTATTCGTTTAGTATTCATTTGCTGCTCGTTGCGAAACAATGCTATACTTTTTTTTTAAATTGTTTTCTAATCAAGTACCTATAGGTATGTTATTAAGTGTCCAAAAAAGTACCTACTAAAAAATCTATTATTTTACTAAAATTAAAATTTCGATATTAATTTTTTATCATCTTTAAATTAATCAACAATATCCGCCATTATAGATATATTTTGTTACAACTCTTTATTCAGGAGATTACTTCGGGGCAAAGGTTTTTGCGTAGGTACTTCTACAGGCTTGTTTTTGAATGTTAATAAAATTTACGTTTCAATTTGAAATCTCTTCTCTTCTTCTAATAAATATAAATTTAAACTAATTAGAAAAACGACAAAAAAAAATATGAACTGTTTTAGTCTTAAACAATTTATAATACAGTATAATAATATTATATAAAATGAAATCGATAATAACAGTCTATAATAACAACCTTTAGATGTGACATTCAATCCAATCGATCAGTCGATGTCATTCCACTGCTGGATATGCCATTTTAAAAAACCTCATATTTTTGAAACAATCAAAATTGCGATTAAAATTATTAATCTTAGAATATATTATTAACGAATGACGTTTGATCATACAGCTAAACCCCGTATCACCAAGAGCCTGGTGGATATGACAGTGGACGAAGGTCAAACCCTCAAATTAGAAGTGGAGGTCGAAGGGTACCCTGAGCCAAAGGTACAATGGTACAAGGACGGGAAACAACTCAATGTTGACGCTAGAATCAAAATAGAAAGAGATACCCACAGGTGAGTAATTTTTTTTTACACTTAGACACTCCCATCGTCCTTTATTTTGGGAGGGTTTGAAATGCGTGAGTATTTCCACCATCGTGGGCGGTAACGAGTACCTCTCCGAATACGAATTCCAATGAATATGACTTTTAAAAGCCTCACACCAAAAATATTGTTACAAATTCATAAACATACTGTTTTTTTCTTAGGTTTTCGCGATTACTATACATTGCAATTAAACAACTTTTAACGGTTTAAATCGCGTATATTTGACATGATTTATATCCCGACGTTTCGAACACTTTGCAGTGGACGTGGTCACGGGGTGACTGACGGTGTCACCCCGTGACCACGTCCACTGCAAAGTGTTCGAAACGTCGGGATATAAATCATGTCAAATATACGCGATTTAAACCGTTAAAAGTTGTTTAATTGCAACATACTGTTTTTTTTTTATTAAGGGTTTTAGCCTTGATCCTGGGTCCTTTGGCCATGTCCTATTTAGTTTCACTATTGTTGAACACTAAACACCTTTTCTTAATTTTTAAAGTTTTCCAACGGTATTGCGAACGAATCTGTATATAAATAAACACAAATAAATATTTATTTGATAATATGTCTTCAGTGGACGGGAACATAACGTGTGCTTATTCAAAGTAGCCAATTGACAAACAATATATTTTTCTGTCTGCAGACTGGAGAATTACCATCTAACAGTTACTCTGGTGAAGGAAGAAGACGGTGGTGAATATGAAGTAAGAGCAGAGAACGAAATGGGCAGCGTTTCGTGCAAGAGCACTGTCACTGTGCACAGTGAGTATTGCTCTCAATATACGCCACACTGGCAACACAGATCTATCTATAAAAATGGTGGGATTAAAGGATTTTTTTTATTCTTTAGTACATATACTGAAAATGGTATCTAATTCTAATATCGGGTTAAAAAAATAAAATTATATAATGCCCATCAAATTAAAACTAGGACAAAGATATTGTAAACAATATATAAACGAAATCGATATTAGTTTTACCAGATATTTTTGGATAGGAAAGAAAATAAATCTATTTGTTACGGCGATAAAATGTGCAGTAGGTATACATAATATGTAATAAAATATATTACGGACAAAAATATATATTGTTAAAAATTCTTTCATCAAGGAATTCTTGGTTCAATAGAGCCATGAAAAACAAAAATAGACAAAGGTCAAAGGTTAGCAAGGGTTTAATTTGACGGGCTATAAATGTAAGAAGCACTAGATACTAGAAACTTTATTTGTATAGTGAAATTTAGCAAATACCTAGTTCTACCTCTAGATTTACCACACATGAACAGAAACACATCAATTACCTCATCATCACACACAAGCACAACTCTACACACAGATGGTAAGCTATTTGGAACTAACGAAAAAACAGTCTAAAAATTCCCCACATGAATTGGCACTTCGTTGGAAATTACCTACAATAGGTACCGTAGTTTGAATTAATCGTATGGTTTTAGATGATTGATGCATCTGTAGCACGTGTTAGTTTGGCACGTTGTTATCAATTTAAGCATTCAAGATACCAGAATGCGAGTAGAACCTATGTATTTGCACTTTCGAGCATCAATGCACTTTATCCTAAACCACGACCTCACCTTGTGACGTCCTTAATTTGCCTTCCATTTTAATACATCATGTTTTACCCTAACCTTTTTTTAATTGTCTCCATTAGCGAAAGAAGTACTTTCGAGGTTCATAAAAGAAACGATTATCGAAAATGAACTCGAAGACGAAAGCAAGACGAAAAAGCCAATTCTTGAAGATGAAGTGGACATTGGTGAGAAGCAAAAAGCTAAGAAAGGCAAAACGGAACCTGAAATTGCAGAGGAAAAGTCTTTCTGGGACGACGTTGAGGAGGATGGAAAGGCTAAAAAAGCGTCAGTTGATGATGTGGAAAAGCCAGCCCCTGGTACAATAAAGAAGTCCGTAACAGAGCCTGATATAGCCGAAGAAAAGTCCTTCTGGGACGACGATGACGAGACAGGAAAGGCCAAAAAACCAGCTGTTGATGACGTAAATAAAGCGACTCCCGATAAAGCCAAAAAGTCCGTAACAGAACCTGAAGTAGTGGAAGAAAAGTCTTTCTGGGACGATGACAACGAAGACGAAAAATACAAGAAACCTGCTGTTGATGATATAGAAAAACCGGTCCCCGGTAAAGGCAGGAAGTCTGTAACGGAGCCTGAAATAGCTGAAGAAAAATCATTCTGGGACGAAAACCATAATGAGCAGTACAAGAGGCCACAAATAGAGGAATTGGAGACCAAACAAGACAAGGCCAAGAAGGGATTCACTGAACCTGAAATCGCTGAAGAAGTACCATTAGACGAAGACCTGAAGTCATCCAAACGTAAATCAGTTAAAAAAGAATCCGTTAAAGAAGAACCCTTGAGTGCTGAAAGTGAAGGTATAAAAATATTCCAGCTTCAAGCTTCTCTTCAATTTTGCGAACAGCTTTCCACTTCGTGAGATTTTTTTTCAACAATGTTGCATGCTCTTAATCTGTGTTCCTTAACAAGCCAAGTGTGATTTGTTGTTTAGGACGAGTTTTCGAAACAGTAACCACGTTCAAGTCAGCCGATGACGGGTCGATTATAATATCTAAAGTCAGCAGCACTCGGTCCCACGGCGCGATCATCACAGGTCAGTATACAGCTTAGCCTCTTCCATAAATAAAATCCATCTTTCATTCATCAACTAATCTCGTTAAACCAAATTGCTAAACAAAACTTCTTGAGAAACAAAAGTAAAACTTAACGCATCAACCCTCACCGCATGTCTAACTCAATCTTTAAACTTTTATTACCAAAAATCAATATAATACTATTTTAACTGGTAGGTCCGGCGGAAACGCGCACTTTACACAAAATGACATCCTCCGCCGTATATTATGATGACGATGGCGATGATGATTATCTAAGCAGAAAGATCATACATCCGAATAAACCTCATAAAACTTCCTTAGAAGTAGAGGAGATAGCCAGTCACAGCTATTTCTTATCTGAATTGGGGCAGTATGCAATACCTGATCACGTAAGGAGAGGAACGTATGGGATAATAGAAGAGCCTACTACAGACTCGGAAGCGGAAAACAGTTCAAGGTGCGGTAGAAGACAAACAAGTACAAGCAGGAATGTCTCCATTATGTCAATGTCGGAGGATGAGACCAGCTGGCAAAATGACTCGCTGTCCCGGGAAATCTCCATCGAAGACCTTTCAAAATCAATTTTTGATATAGACGACACCAGAAAAGTCTTCAGCAAGGACTCGTACGTGCGCCAATCTTCCTTCCACGAAGAATATCACAAAGACGACGGTGATGACACTTACATTGTGAGGGAAAAGTCTGAAAAGGTGTTCGAGAACGATATCACTGAGAAACTCATTCACATCTCGAAAGAATTTGACGAAAACGAAATTAAAGCTGAAAAAAAGATAGACAACGTCAAGAACCGCATCATAGAAGAGTTTGTTCTTGGACCGATGAAGAACTTCGAGAATATTACGAAGAATGTAATAGAAACTACAGTTGAAAGGAAAAAGAAACACTTTTCTAAATTATATAGCCTAGAGGAAGAGGTTGATGAAGATATAGAAGCATTGTTGAAACGAAGCCAGAGACAAAGAAGCATTCTAGATGATATACTTAATCAGGAAGACGAGAAAGGTAATTGTCAAGTAAATAGAATTATATCCCAAGGGAAAAATTATTATTGATGACAAAGGCCTGAGATTTGATAACGTAACGCTACGCAATGTCAAGGAATTGTAACAAATATGATATTTTGCTTTATCAGTTATTGCTGTTGTCAATGCCTAACTGTGACCTGCCGCTTTCTATTTTTGCTGTATCAAAACAACATTTCCTTATATTCTTTCATATTTTCATATCTTTAACTTGAAAGAAAACGGCAGCTCATTACCACGTATCCTCTCAGCGTCTCGCCATTGTACTTGACTAATTCTCTGTCGTATGTTTGTTTTAGCACGCATGCGTAATAACATTCCCTTCTGGCATACTAATAATTGGGGCTCGGTGCGGCAGATATATTAAAGTAATCCAGACCAATTATCACATCATCAAGGTAAATCAATTATTTCAATGCATGATACCGCTAGCATGAAACTAACGCCTCTATATGTGTAGAAATAAACTCCTCGATGGTGATTGATATGTCTTCTAAACTAGGTAAGTATGATTTACCGACACAACACAAGATGACACTGATATAAGACACGTCTCTGTTTCTCTCTCTCTCATACAAACACAAACTTGGTAAGTTATCTAGTTTGGGACATTAAAATTTGTAAATAACTGCTGTACATATCGCACATTTTGTCTACTGTAAATAAAATTGTGTTTTCTAGGTGCTTCAACTATTTGCTTTTATGGGAGGACTATGTCGTCGAATGTTTTTCTTATTGTTTCAAATTGTATATAGATATAAACTATTCTATTTCTATTTGTTAATAATTCGTCTCTACATTTCCCAATGTTCCTACTTAAAAATTTAAATCGTTTCTTTATTTATCAACTTGATGTTTAATTAAACCAAAAGATATTTTCAGTAATTATTTTTTGCAAAATATTCCTAATGTGACATCAAGAAATTGTATGTATTTACACTTGAACTTTGTTTCGACCCAACCTTCTCTGATACATCTGACCTTTTCAACATTGCACCTTCCAGCACCACCCTCCATAAAAGAAAGCAACATGAAAGACGGACATGTTTACGAGTCCCTTCCTCTTGTCTACACTGTGAACGCTATCGGAGCGCCCCAACCCATCGTACGCTGGCTCCACGACGGCAAGGAAGTCAAGGCCAGCTCTCGAGTACATATCACCAATGATGGCGAGTTGTATAAGCTGGAGATTGAAAGTGTGGAGATGGGAGACGCCGGGAAATGGCAGTGCGAGATTACGAACGATGTTGGAAAGAAAGTGCAGAATGCTAAACTCGATGTTTCTTGTAAGTATGATGTTTTGAATCTTTATGAACTGTCTTTCCACTATTATTGAGCAATTTAATGAGTTGAAAGTCTTTAATTATAATAAGCTGCTTTAACTGCGTCGTTGCTTAGGTATCACTTCAATTTTGCTTGTTTTTATAGTCCAAGCTCTAAGAACCGAAAACATATTTGGTCCTCCGAGCCGGATTTAAAGCAGCGGCACTCATCGCTAATTAAATGGTTAATTTCGTTGTTGTACATTTGGAATGATTATTATCTGAGAAGATAACTGACAGACATTAACAAAAGTGGCAGGAAGTGTCAGGAAGTATCAGTGTCAGGAAAAATATCGCCACATTCAAATTAAGTTTTAGTACTCCGACTCTGTTCCAGAAAACACCGTTTTCCATGGGGTTCAGCAACCTTCATAAAGAACTCTTCATTAAACAAACAATATTCTTTTAGCTGTAAACGAATTCCGCAAGCCCATCTTCACCTCCCCCTTGGAAGCCCAACGCGTTATGCAAAAAGAACCTGTGACCCTGCGTGCAGTTTGTACCGCTGATCCACTACCACACGTTTCATGGCTATTAAACGGCGTGGAGTTGACGCCTGACGCGACTGTTAAAACTTCGACAGATTTTAAGGAGATCGAACACGGATTGAAGGAGTGCACTTTCACATTACATATTCCTACAGGTTAGTTTAAATTATATAGTTTTTTTTAATACAGAAAACATCCAGTATTAGTATCCAGTGTACTAGTCGGGAAGACTAGGTTACAGTACGATAGGGTTTGGCATGTCTTTTAAAGAGACGAGTCCCAAATAAATAAATAGAAAAAAGACTGTTTGATGTGTCACTCGGACGAGAAGTCTTGTATTTTTCGTAATTTTTAGTAAAGGTAAATGTTTAAACATAAAATGTAGTTTTAATGAGCTCTATCCGACAATTTGTTTGTATAGGCCGCTGGGGGCACTCGACTAGCCACGTTTTTAGATACAGTTGGTTATCCTTATAATGATTTTTTCCGAAATTCGAAAGTCATGATCTGCGATATAGGTAGGTAGATTTTTTCAAAATCCCCCTAAAATTAACGAAATCACTGATATTCATCTGGAATTAAATTCTAGCAAGGTTCTGCTAAGTGTTAAAATGAACTTCCTATGTTCTATATGCGGTTGATAAGTCATATAAACATAATAAAAACTACACCGTTTTTACAAACATTTTCTTCTCAGGTCGCCACTCAGACACAGGCATATACACAATCCAAGCCAAGAATCAATACGGCTTTGGCGAAAGTTCGGCCCGACTGGACATACTGTTACGGCCCGAAATCGAAGGGCTGAAGGATGTGACTGCAGTGCCTTATGAAGAGACTACATTCATTGCTCAGATACACGCCAATCCCATAGCTGAGGTGCAATGGTGAGTACATTTAAAATCACTGTTAAAACAATAAGGGCCTTTCTCACCACCTGATAAAGTAATTGTTAACAATCTGATAGATAAGTTATATGAAAATTAAATCTATTTGATACTGATAGGTCAGTAGACGCTTTATCTGCCAGATACAGTTATCTGACACTTGTGAAACATAGGCTATCAGATTTTTTGTTAATAGCTAAAGGTGAGGAAGGCTCTCACCTTTAGTAAACTAATAAATAAATTATATAATATAATAAATATTAATTATGATAATAAATAAATAAAACTCACTAATAAATAGTAACCAGCCCTTTCATTGCTCACCGCTGGACATGGGCCATACACATATACTGTATACATTAAAATAAATACGACAATACATTTCTTAATATGCTAATTGTTGTTATTTGTTATAATTAAAACTTTAACATAGGGACAGCGGTGTCAGATTTAGATTAGATAAATTTAGATTTTTTAATTTTGAAATATTTTAAAGTTATTAAAAATATGTATTTAACATTTTGATTGATACCGTGCAAAGTATAATTGTAAAATTGAGAGCTTGTCCGCCATCAAATTTGTAATGCCATCACTGTTTGGCGAAACATGTGTAATACAATGATTGAATAAATGAAAAATAAAAAATGTTGTTTGAATAAAAAATATTATCTGCACTATTGACAAAAAATTGAAATGGTTCCAAAAATGAGGTTTTTTATAGGAGCAAAGACGGTTACGTAATCCAACCGTCAGCTAACAACGAGATCATCGAGGACCGCTCGTCGGACACGTTCCAGCTAAAGGTGAAGAAAGTAGGCGTGGACGACCGCGGGGTTTACACCCTTACAGCTAAGAACGAGATTGGGGAAACAGCTCAGCAGGCCAAGCTTACTATACACCGTGAGTTTTGACTTTGGATTATTACCATACCATCGGCCTATGTCTTTCCACGGCTAGATATAGGCCTCTCCCAAGTCTGCCATTACACACGATCCTCGACTCTTCTCATCTAGCCACCACCTGCGATTTATTTGGCCCAAATGGCCATTGGTTCTGCGGTAAATATCACCTGCCCATTGCCACTTCAACATGCCAATTCTACGACTTGGATTATTTATTATTGATCAATTATTTATTTTTAGAAAGGAAACCAACAGGTTGAAAAAAAAATATATGGGATTGCTTGAAAATATTCACATCTGTCAAAATTACATTTACATTTCATAACAGAAAAAAAAATGACATTACACATTCTTCTAGCAAATCCGTTGTAACATATTTTTGTCACGTTTTTTGTCACAGTGATACAATTTTGTAGTTAACGTTACCTACCCATCTATTGCATAACTTTATAATTAACTGAAAAGGGGTTTGCAATCATCCGAACTGCTGAAAGGAAAGGAAAATGAAATAAAAGGAAATGGTGACAATTTCCTTACAGTGGGCGAGCCAATCTTCACAAAGCTCCTTCAAAAACAAACCGTGAAAGATTACGACGACTGTTCATTCAAAGTCCGCTGCGATGGCGTTCCTAAGCCTGAAGTCCACTGGTACAAGGATGGTGAGGAAATCACCAATGATGAACGACATACCGTCACTACTGAGGTCGGGGGACAAGTGGACAGTGAGCTGGAGATTAAGCACTTCAACGCTGGTGATGCTGGAAAGGTATGTTATGCTAATAAAAACAGTGTTTTGTTTTTGTAGAAATAATTAATAAATGTAAATAAATAAATACCTAAATCCTTTATTTGTCACACTGATAATTGTATCACTGATAATTTATATTAATAAAAACACAAAAATGAAGTGGTATATAAAGTTTAAGTATGTATATGAAATTTAAACAATTCAGTGCGCAAAAGGAAGAGCACGCTCAGCGTATGCTGTGAATTGCTATGAGTACTCGCCTACACTGCGCTCCCTTTCAGCTGGCACCTATCTCATTATTATAATATTTCCAAAATGCTACAAGAAGATATGATAGAATGATATAAATAAAACAAAAACTCGACTTCACCTCTCTACTTCTTGCCAAAAGAATAGATAGATAAAACACTTTACTGCACACCAAAACAAAACAAGAGAGTAACAGGCGTTGTAACACACAAAAGGCGGTCTTATCGCTAGCAGCGATTTCTGCCAGACAACCTTTGGCTAGAGAGGCAATAAATATTTTAGTCACAACTTAAAAGCCTTCCTGACTTTTCAGTACAAAGTGCGAGCAGTGAACATAGCAGGAGAAGATGTATGCGAAGCAGCTATTTCTCTAGCACAAACGTCGCCAGGGTTCGCGCACCGGCTCGACCGGCAGAAGGACGTGGACGAGGGCGAGCCCTTGGAGCTGAAGGCCAAAGTGGATGGCAGCCCTATTCCTACTGCTGCCTGGTGAGTCTTACCATCATATTATACCATACCATACTGTGAGCATAGCAGGAGAATTGTGTGTAGAGGATTAGGCAGAAAGACGTGGACGAGGGAGAGTCCCTGGAGTTGAAGGCCAAAGTTGATGGCAACCCTATTCCCACTGCTAATTCAACTGTCATCGTCACCAGCCCTTTTATTATCCACTGCTGTACATGAACTATTTGTTGAACATTGTACATGTACATGAACTGTACACGAACTCCTCGTGCATGAGGGATATATGGCCTTATAACGACACGCTGTCGGCGGTCGGCGCTTGTAGAGTTGGCCTAGTTCCTCCGAACTTGAGGTAGGCGCTTTGTTATCCATTATTAGCCACGATATGACACTCACGGAAAGAAATGGGGTGGTACTGTTTTAGAGCCACATGACACCACACGGCCATTATAATAATAAATCAATAGCTATCTTTGTAAGAAATAGGTAGTAGTTTTTTATAAACCGCTAAAACTCTTTGAGACTTGTTTATCTTGAAATGTGTTTCCTACTAGTTCTACCCTTTTCCCTTATGGCGGCAGACTTGCCGTCCGTCGATAAGTACCTATAACGTTCTATTGCGATTAATTATGGTAGGGGGAGAGTGCATGCTGAATTTCCACAGCCGCTGGACGCACTCGACTGGCCACGTTACCTCTCTCACAGAAGACTACCTTGAAATGTACTGCATTTCCTACTTTATCGTATTTCCCTAATGTACGTACTCGTACGTGTTTCGGTAGTGAGTGAGATGTGCCAGAGCCCATTCCCATCCCATCTTCTCCCTCCCCATTTTCCTTATCCATTCCTTAATCTGCTAAGGTAGGCAGCGCACCCGCGGGCGTGCCGTTTGTCATTCTGGACTGATGTTGGCATGTATCGCGGATGTCTATGGACGACAGTATCCACTTACCATCAGGTGGACTGTATGTGCGTCTGTAGCCTTTTTTCTATAAAAAAAAATTACTATCATTCACCATCACTTCTTGCGATGGCATCGTATTGCTATTTTATTTGCATTTTGTTTTGCACTGACACTGCAGCAATTTCCATGTCCTATACGTCCTCCACGTTGCTTCCCGAAGCAAGCATGGAGCGGCAATGTAAACACGCACTCGCGTCGACGCTGCCACAGAAGTATTTTGGGAAGTAAAGAGAACAGCGTGAGACGAGGGAAGTGGGCTGAATGTAAACGAGGGGTTAGAGTTGACATATCATGAAAAAAATATTATTTTGATATTAAAAATTTACAAAAAAGTAGGTATCTCAACCATTACAAAACGATTGGACATCTCTAATATATTATGATACTATTTTCTTAGGTTTTCGCGATTACTATACATAGCAATTAAACAACTTTGAACTGTTTAAATCGCGTATATTTAACATTATTTATATCCCGACGTTTCGAACACTTTGCAGTGGACATGGTCACGGGGTGACTAATTGATTTTATTTGTCACTTGAGTTATTAAGAAATTATTTGAACTTCCGTCTGAAATTTTTTTTAATCATAACATTCCCTATGCACGCAGTAGTCGCTCACGGTGTCCAGAGGTCTTGCAGTATTGCGTTGGCCTTGGGATTTAATTAATTTAATGACTGCATCCCAAGCCGGTGGTACTTGCCAACCATCTTCTCTATTGAAATTTGGGTGTTTCTTAATTTCAATAGCCTCGCGTAACATTCTTGGCATGAACCGGGTCTCTCTAGCGAGGACTTGTGGATTATCAAATCGAATGTAATGGTTAGGTTTGTCCAGAACATGTTCACAAACTGCAGACTTGGTCGAGCGTCTGTTCTTCATGTCAGCTATGTGTTCTTTTATCCGGATACCGATGCTCCTCTTTGTTTTCCCAATGTATGATAACCCGAATTAACAATCAAGCTTGTAAACATCTGCATCTTGTAGGGGGATATTGCTCTTGACCGGTCTTAAAAATTGGCTAATTTTCTTGTGTGGCTTGAAGTAAGTTTTAATTGAAGCTCGTCTTAAGATATTGCCAATTTTGTCAGTGATGCCCTTGATGTATGGTAAGATGGCAGGTTGTCGCTCAACTGTAGGAGGCTTGGGGCGGCTTTTGTGACGCATTCGTGGGAGTTTGTGGTTGTTGCTTCGCAGTACTTGTTTCACATGCAGAAGCTCTTCGTCGAGGTGGTCAGTGTCACAGATGCCGTGTGCTCTCTGTAACAAAGATTTGCTTACGGTAGCCAACTGACATGGGTGGTGATGGGAGTTACCATTGAGATATTTATCTATATGGGTGGGTTTCCTATACACAGTATGACCAAGATAGTTGTCAAGATTTCTGATGACTAGAATGTCAATCGTCAGTCGTCCTGTCCCAGCCGATACAAAACTTAACATCGGTATTAATCTCCACTTTTCTTATAGGTACAAAGACGGTGTACCGCTCTCCGCAGATGATGATCACGTCAAACAGACCGCCTTGCCCGATGGTACAGTCAAGTTGAGCATCGAACGTGTGACCCCGGCGGACTGCGGCGCTTACAAACTGATCATCACCAACCCTAATGGCGAGAATTCAGCCTTGTGCGCCGTTGCTGTTAATCGTGAGTTGTTTACTAATATACATTTGTTTACACTTTATTGCTGTAATAAAAGCTTAATGATATAAAGTATTTTAACTTTGATTTTCAACCTTGGGGCTAATCAGTAATGGTGTCCTATATACAAGTTGAATAATAATTCTTAAAGACTAAAATAAGTGACTTAATAATAAACGTAATCATATGTAACATACTTACATATGAAATAAAATTAAATATTACGTATTTTAAATATGACGTAACATCAGCCTTTAATGTTCCACTGTAGGCACAGACCTCCCCTAGTAACTCACTACTAACTGTAATCCACCACACGGGCCCAGTACGGATTGGTGTATACATACTCCACATTTTTTTTTACTTTTGGAGCTTGCGCTGAAAGAGAAGCGTCCGCGCGAGGAGAATTCTAGCATAAGTAATGTTTTCCTGTCCTCTTTATTGCGTTGTAAAAATATGCATGCATATTTTTACATTCAAACTTTGTTATAATCTACTAATACTTAAAGCGAACAGAAAAGTTTTAATCGGTGGCACAATTTATAAAAAATATTTTTACTAAGGATATTTGGCGTATTCTCCAAATTCATTCCTAATTCTCCAAAGTTAGGCAGAGCACCCAAGGGGCGTGCCAACGTTTGTCATTTTGACTGATGTGGGCATGTATCGCGGATGTCTATAGACGACAGTATCTACTTACCATCAGGTGGACTGTATGCCGGTCTACCGCCTTTTTTTACATTAAAAAATATATATTTGGCGTATTTTATATAAGAACAATGTTATTTCCACAGCAACTCCCCGCAGACCATCGTTCAGCAAGGAGCTAGGAGACGTAAAGGCTGTAGTTGGACAACCACTTCTTCTTGAAGCTCGCGTCATGGCCTTCCCCGCGCCGGAGATCAAATGGTTCAAAGATGGTAAGTCTTTATGCTCCTGACCCAGCCGGCCGACATCACACAACTTAATTATCAGACACACGATTCTTCAACGAAAATCTTACTGTCATTAACCAGGTCTGCCCGTCCGTCCATCCCAAGCAATCAACTTCATCAACCAGCCCGGCGGACTAATCGGGCTCAGTATTGAGAGCTGCAAGCCTGAGGACGCGGGCGTCTACTCGCTCGTGGTCACCAACAAGCTTGGCGAGGTCACCTCGAAAGCCAATGTTGAGGTGCAGCAAAAGGTATGAGACACTTTTTACAACGTTTTATACCGAAAACCTGTAGGTTATGGAAGGAAAATACATCTCTTTAAAAGATATGTGAACGGGAGAGTTTCTTCAAGTGACATAGGGGTCTTTAAGAGAACTGTGAATCAAAAGGCTTCTTGTGCCTGGTGTCGGCCGACTATAGAATACCGCTATAGCTTGTTCGGAAGCGCCAGAACCCGCCTGCGGTACGCAAGACAAAGAGGGGGAAAGGAGACCGGCGCCACAGCTCTACACATAACGAATTTCTGTAAGATCGATCTTGAGATATCAATTCTTTATTTTCAAGAATAAATTATGAATTTTATATATACTTACGTTGAATTGTATGTACTCTGTATATTGTTTACTTAGTACCAGCTATATTAATTCGTTAAAGAGAGAGTTGCGTGCGTCAGGAAAAAGGTTGAAGTATAATTAAATATATAAATATAATAGATAAATGGAATGAACACAACGTCACATATAGCATTGACAAACAAGTTATATATATAAGACATGAAACAATACCTATTGCTAATAACTATTTAGTTGTTCGTATAAAAAAAATTAAATCCAGTGGCTTCTAACTTAAATTGATATCACAGATAAATTCTGTGCTGTCTTTATCCGCTTTCCTTTCTCGGAAATATTCGTAAAACTTATACACAACACTTTTAACTTCTCGTCTTATCGCTCGACCCATCCTGAGATATTTCGTCTCGGTGTGTGTTTCTAATCTAGTGTGTGCGGTAGAAGTAATACGTGTTAGCGCGTCGGTGTTTGATGGCCGACTGTCAGCATGTTATTCCTATAGCCCCCCCCCCCCCCGCCTCGCTGCGCAGCTACCTCAGGCGGGTTCTAGCGCTTCCGAACAAGCTATAACAGGCGAATAAGGGATAACAAAAGCCGTGAGGAACTACACCACCTCTAAAAGAATTGACTCACCAGCCCGACTGACCAGCAGCGTGGCGTTTTAAGGCCTTACATCCCACGTGCACAGGACAATGTCCAGCAGTGGGATATGGGCAATTGTATGGGAGGAAAGGGCTGGTTGCATTGCATTGCAATCTACACCCTTCAAAACGAATTTTAAACTATTTTTAAGTTAAATTTAATCTATTTTTAACGCTAAAACTAATAATGTCCTTTAAAATAGGTATCATGTTTACGTCTTTGTGTTACTGAGCAGGTGGGTATGCGTTAAATGAATGTTTTCTATTTTTCTCGCAGGAAAGGAAACCGGCCTTCATCGCTGAGCTACAGCCCACGAAGGTTATTGAAGGGTTCCCGGTGAAAATGGAAGTTAAAGTTCTTGGCCATCCGCAGCCGACGATCAAGTGGTGAGTATCTTAATGCTAATTAATTATATAAATTCTAGTTTCTTTGTTTCTTTATTATTCGGTCATGTGCCAACAATCGAATCGATCGTAGTATATGTGTATCGTAATCGTATAATTCATCAGAAGCATTTGCCCATTTTTATCAAGCCCATGGGAATGAAGTCCCATTGACAACTAGTTCATCAAAACTTTATTAGCTAAGCTAATAAGCTTTAAAGATTATGTTTGTTCATCCGCTATCCGTTCATCCCTCTTATGTAATACGTATTTAATAAAATGTATTCAAGGCGTTATTTTATGCATTTTGTTTTGATATTCGCTAATATCAATAAGACGCCCAAGGAATCTTTTGTAAGCAGCGGAATGATTACAAGACCTACCAGAATTACATCAAAACATTTAAAAAAATGAAATTGAATTGGTTATTAAAGAAACCGTTTTAGATAGATAGATAAATCTTTATTGTAGGTACACCAACATATGTTGCAAACAGACAAATTTAAGTAACACGAATAGTACAACAGGCGGCCTTATCGCCAAAGCGATCTCTTCCTTTGGTGGTTTACACAATTAATGATACGAGTATATTTAATCATAATAATATGAATACATCATGACATTATAATCTGTAATATCTTTATATATGACGTATGCTGTAATATCTGATTGTTATAATATTTGTAATTATAATTAATATCTGACATTCCTAGTCTGTTTGAGGAGAAAAAAAATTTCACGCCTATTAAAGCAGAACATATCGGCCAATGTATTTGACTTTACATCTTGTTTTACCTGTGTACTGAAAAATAAAAAGTTTGAATTTAACATATTCCCAGGATGCACAATGGTGTAGAAATCGTTCCGGACGGTACCCGTATCCGAATCGTGTCGCAGCCGGACGGTACCCACGCGCTGCTCATAGATAAGGCGAGGCCCGAAGATGCTGGCACATACTCAGTAATTGCTGTTAATGACAAAGGGGAGACTCGCTGCGCTGCCGACCTTACTGTTGCCAGTACGTATACTATTGAGAGGACTGTTTTTTTTTTATGAACTTTGTGTTTATCAATGCTGTTTGTTCTTTTAGGGTTTATACAACGTGTCTAGTAACGCCAGTAATAAACATGTCAAAACAGCATAAAACATGTCAACCAGTTGAAAAATCTATATAACCGTTGCAGCGAAAAATATAACTATTTTAAGGTTTTTTTTTATTTTTAATACAAACAAAGTCACACAACACTTATAAATATTTAGACAAAATTATATAGTATGTCTTCAATCAAAAGTTAGTTCAATCAATACGAATAAATCAAATGTTATATATTGTAATATTGTGTTGTCCTGTCTATAATATTCGTAGCGCGCATTACTCAGATCGGGCGCCTAAGGGGCGCGTGCGACTAGGCTTGGACGGTGGGCGTACAATAAATGATATACATACTAGAATTACTGTAAAAAAAACGTATTGTAAAAACTGGTAGTCTTGATACAAGAACTCGATATTTTCAAATTTTGATTTATTTCAATGACACGTTCACATAATTATAATAAAATTTTATAAAAATTAGTAAATTTAGTTATCAACTCTTTTGCATAGAAATGTAATGATTATCTATAAATATAAGAAATAATAAACGGCCGCTTAAAGTTTCTGGGAATAGTAAATGTTAAAATAGCTATAAAATATCCCATTAAACCTGTTCCCGAACTGCCTATAACACTTTAAATTACTTTATTCAGGTCGCGAAGACGAATCCTCGCCACAAGAGCGGCCTCGGTTCATCCACAGTCTGCGTGACATCACAGCGGAAGAGGGTCAACCCTTGTCAGTCTCCGCGCCCTTCGTTGGTAACCCTGTGCCGGATGTCACGTGGATGAAGGATGGACAACCTCTACGTCCTAGCGAGAAGTTACTGCTCACTTGTGATGGGAAGCGGGTCAGTTGAATTTATACTTAGTACTGACGCAATAAGCGCGGCGGGTTTTCTTGTTTTTTTTTATTAATTTATATCACCGAACACTGTCTATTCGACGCGAACATGAATCGTAGGTACATTAGGGTTTTTTTTTTGTAACTGCCGGGTACATTTTAGATGGTGTGGATACCGAGGCATTTAATCAGCCGATGCCGCGGCCTAGGTCTTGCTTTTTATCGAGCCCAAAATCCAACACTTAATTAAAGTAACATCATACGGTGTTGGAGGAACATTAGTAGATTCGCGTCGTTCCTTGACAACCCCTTGGCTGAATGTGACAACACCTTATAGCTTTGTCAACACCACATAAGTTTAGCCTCTAAGTATAGGCGGTGATTGTTGATCGAGAAAATCCAGTCCGCAAAATTGTGTCGGTAGACGTTGATATCATTTGTTGATTGACAAAAATCGAGCAAATCTAGTATTTTTATTGAAAGAACATTACTTTTTGATCGTTAAAGTGCAGTAAAGATAATCGTATTATTATTAATAACAAGCCATTTTCAATATCACAATTCACTATTGCAACATTGGCTTGTTGATCTACAAAATTGAGCAAATCTGGTCGTTTTGTCGATTAATCAAATCACGTTGACTTGGTTCGACAGGATTGTCTAGCTAGTTGCATTACGCACAGTTTATTTTTCAACTGATCCAACTGATTTGATCAGGAGGAATTTACGATCATTTTGTATTGATTCGTATTGATTAGACTACGAAAACAAAACATATAGTCGTTGATAATAATGTTTTAATAAATGAAAAAACTACGCGTAGACCATATATAGTCGCACAATCCTGTCGAACCAAGAGGAATGACTCGACATCATCCGGTAATCGAAAAAATGGAGCAATTGTAATCATTTTGTTTAATGAGATTAACGGCGCTTATTGGTCGACAGAATCGAGCAAATCTGATCATTTAGTCTACTGTCATTGCTTATTGGTCTACAAAATCGAGCAAATCTGGTCATTTGGTCCACTGTCATTGCTTATTGATTGACAGAATCGAGCAAATATGATCATTTAGTCGACTGTCATTGCTTATTGGTCGACAAATTGGGCAAATCTGGTCATTTGGTTCACTGTCATTGCTTATTGATTGACAGAATCGAGCAAATCTGATCATTTAGTCTACTGTCATTGCTTATTGGTCGACAAATTGGGCAAATCTGGTCATTCGGTTCACTGTCATTGCTTATTGATTGACAGAATCGAGCAAATCTGATCATTTAGTCTACTGTCATTACTTATTGGTCGACAAAATCGAACAAATTTGGTCATTTGGTCCACTGTCATTGCTTATTGATTGACAGAATCGAGCAAATATGATGTATGATCGAGATCGTACAAATATGATCGAGCAAGTCATTGCTTATCCAACGAAATCGAGTAAATACGATAGTTTTATCGTCATTGCTTATAGATCGCCAAATTCAAACAAATTTATAAGCACACTCACATATTGTATCCAGGTGGGCCTAGAAATTAGTGAGGCTGAGATTCCAGACGCGGGCGTGTACAGCGTGAAGTTAGTGAACCCACTGGGTGAAGACGACACTGAGGGCAAGATCACCGTTCGCAAGGTCTACCAGCCGCCGACATTCTCGCAGAAGTTCACCGATCTGCAGCAGGTAACTTCAATTTGAACTTCAACCAGCTGTTCTAGGTCATATGGACAGGGTCGTAGATAGGATGAATATATGGGGATGTTAAGCTATGTTTTATATATGGCGGGTGGCAGACATGACTGAGTTTCACTTCTTCAGCACTTTATTGATTTAATTTGTAGACTATATTTTTTTCATACATAAACCATCTACCTGACAATGTTTAAATCACCTACATCGCTCGATGATGACACATAACGTCATTATTGATAAAGACATCGTGTGGAATCTATACGAAATAAGTAAGAGATTTTTATGTAAGATACAACACCAGAAACAGAAACAGAATTACAGATTTACAGATTTACAGAAAGAACTGAACCGATTTTAAAATATCTTTCAATTTAAAATTAACACATATGGACAAAGAGCACAGGTATAGAGGGATCGATAACGCAAGCTGTCCGTCGTTGCATGGCCGAAGTTGGCGCTAAGCTCTTCTCGCGCTGTTCATCCATTTATTACAAAACGCAAATATGCCTAATTGTATTATAATCAATTATTCTCAAAAATTCGTCAAAACTGGTGAACAGATTCATGAGAGATGCTTCGTTAAGTCGGTTCCAAATTCCACCAAAATCAGAGCGCAGTCACCGGTAGTTTGTAATGTTATATTATCAATTAAACCACCACCTTGATATACGAGTACCATCTTTTTCCGCAGCTACCCACATTCGACGCGAAATTCCCTGCTCGTGTCTACGGTGTACCAGCACCGGAAATCACGTGGTACAAAGACGGTGTTCCACTGCGACCATCTGACAAGTATAATATCAAGAGGGACGGTGACACTTGCTGTCTGTACATCAGGGACTGTGTGCCGGGAGACAGTGGGACTTATAAGTGTGTGGCGACCAATAGGGAGGGAGAAGCCGCGTGCGAAGCGAAGTTAGATGTTGTTGATAAGATGTGAGTAAATTATGTGCTATTTCCTGTAATATTCCCTTTTGATTCCATGTGACGTCTCTTTGTTGTGATATCCATTTCACAGAATTCATTTGACTTCATCTATGTGTTCGTGTGCTTATTTTTATGCTATAAACCCTCCAGTCGAACGATACAGAATAGGGCTTCGCCTGCCATAGCAATGATCCATGTGGGTGACCCCGTTTTAGGGATAGTCCCTTTTATCTGTTCTTTTTTGCTTTAACTTTAAGCTGTAATATTCCCATTCCATTCCTATTGTACCCTTTATTCCCCACCACGTCCCCTGCAAGGAATAATGGAGAGTCCAAATGAATACAATATGAGATGGCGACGCTTGCTATCTCTACGTCTACGACTGTGCACCGGGAAATAGTGGGACTTATCTCCCGTGCACCGTGCACCGTGTCCGTGTGACCAGGAATAGAGAGGGCGAAGCCGCGTGCGAAGCGAAGTGTTATAAGTTGTTGATTAGATGTGAGTACATATTTACTACAACAATTACCGTTCAATCCTTCAATCCGGTGGTAGGAAAATTGATTTTCTACCTCCAATAATTTTGTGTATCCAACATTGGTTCAGATGTTAGGAGCGTGTGTGTGGAGGCTGCAATCCCACAGCCGCTGGTCACACTCGACTGGCCACATGACCCCGCATTCACAGAACACTACCCTCACATATATTGAATTTCCCACAACATCATATTCTCTCAATGTGTATACGTGTTTCGGTAGTGAGTAAGATATGCCAAAGACCATCCCATCCTATTCCTCTCCATTTCTCCAACACTTTCTCCAAATCCGTTCCTAAATATCAAAAGATAGGTGTGCATCTGGGCGCCTGCTAACATATGTCATTCTGGACTGATGTTGACATATATCGAGAATGTCCATGAGCGACAGTATCCACTTACTACCAGGTGAACGGTGGTCACTTTATAACCAAAAGTCTGCTTTTTCCGTAAAAAAAAGGTAATCTACGGCAACCATACTGTAACCAACTATCCGTATAGAATTATGTATTAAGTGGTGATATCAACTACCCGCATTTGATCCTCAAATGTAAACTAGACATATTGTTCCAGTGCTCGTCAACAAAGGATGGAACCACCGTCGTTCTTGAAGAAAATCGGCGACATCGAGGTGTTCCGCGGCATGAGCGCCAAGTTCACCGCCTGCGCCACCGGAGAACCAGAACCTGATGTCGAATGGTAAGCAAACAGAATAAAACAATTCCGTCCTTACTAGCGTCCTTAAGTACCCACCCTTGGGTACCCGTCTCTTCCAGTTTTATATCCGGGTTTGACGACTTATGTCCAATGTGATGATTGTTAAATTTGTAATTACGTCCAAAACATCAATAGATTTTTGTTCAAACTTAATAGTGTACAAACTGAATGGTGTCCAAACTGAATATTGTACAAACTGAATACTTTCTAAACTGAATATTGTCCGAACTGAATACTGTCCAAAATAAATATTGTCCAAGGTTAATATTGATTTTCAGAAATATGTCGAATTGGGTCATAGGTCAAATTAATATAAATCTAATGAGTTAAATTTATTTATTTTAAACACAAACAAAATGTATTCTTAACATATAGAATTAAATATATTAAAAGCTTATTAATTAATTATTTACATGCCAGTCGTATTTTAATTTTTAATTAATCGTATTTTTAATCCACATGTGCTCTCAGACCCTAATAATAAGTAGGTAATCCAGAGTTTTGAAACATCATGACACATTGGACGAATTTCTTTTTGGACATATTTCGTGTTGGTCATTTTAATTTTGGACCTTAATAAGAGTACGTTAATAATAAGAGAATATTTCCTTAATAAGAGAGAGAGAGAGAGTACGGATATTAAGAATACAGCATCGATTTTTCGAAATATTTAGCTATGTTGTCTCTGGGCAGGTTCCGCAACGACGAGAAAATATTCCCTTCCGAACGCATCCGTATGGATAAGGAGAGCACTGGTCTTCTGAGACTGACCATCGGTGGGGTAGACCCTAGTGACGTGGGGACATACCGCTGCAGGATCTATAACCCGCACGGGGAGGCCTCTTGCACCGCGCAGCTCACATACGACAGTAAGTACACGTAGATGATGGAAAATCCATTTACCTACACTTACACAGGTTTAATAATAATAAATTAATTAACGAATCACACATCCAAAGTACAAAAGTTCACACGAACGTAGTGATTAAATATACCTATTAATTACATAAAATCTTTTCTTTAATAACCAATATTTCACATTTTTTTAAAAATATTTTTCTGGGATGTCTTTTATTTCCTTCCGTAGCGCGTTATATACTTTTATTTACACATAGCATAGTACAGAGTAAAGAGAACTGATCTGCGGCTGACTATCAATGGGATATACCCGAGGGATGTAGGAACATACCGCTACCTGATTTACAACCCGCATCGGAAGCAATTACCCAATTGCTGAATATACTCGTATCTACTAGTTTCACAAAAATATTGAACACGGTTAGCGTTTTCGCCAACTTACTGCACTCAATCAGATCAGGAATAAAAAGAGACAATGTGCACGGTGCACGTGATATTTTCACGAAGATATTTAATATTTAATTCTCTCACTCGATTTCTTCTCACTGAGATATTTAATCTAGCAGCAAAAAATACTAATTGTGCAAAAATTAAATTATGATAAACTAAACAACTCATTTTTGAATAACGAAAGTATAATTTTAAAATACTAAGTATGAAGACCGCGAGGGTCACCGGAGTACCGTATCCTTACTTCAGGTGGTAGAAGTACCTACTGGCGCCGCTCGCACCTAGTGCAGACAAATCGACGGAGTCTCAAGGGACTCCAATTTTTTATTATCACCAGAGAAACTAAACCTAATCCCACTTTTAAATGTGCTACCGTGGATTTTTTGCCCATTCAGTATTATCTTTCGCTCATTTAACTATTTCTCTTATTGTTAGTAAGTGTGATAATGTACATGTTATTTTTTTTAACAGCTCTAGAACCACGCAAGGACAAGAAACCTATCGCCGATCAGTACTCGGACTTCGATAAGATGAAGAAGACTGGCATCCCGATGCCGCTGGCCGACCGACCCATCATCTCGCGGATGGCGGATAGACACCTCACTCTCTCCTGGAAACCCTCCATCCCGCACGGACCGCGATTCCCGGTCACCTACCAGGTATGTACCAACGAATACGTGGGAATATAGAACATGTACGAATATGTAGGAACATGTGACGCATGTTGTGGTGCTGGTTCTTTTTTCTAATAATGTAACACCTACTTAAATGTTTTAGTGGGCTGTGTTTTCTAATTTTAATAAGGCGATGGTAATGCTCATTGCGGCTAGTCATAGATAAGAAGTGAAAATTAAAATGTTGGCCAACATTAAATTGAGGCAAAGGCAAAAATTTATAAACTTTATAAACGAGATGCAATCTTGTACTAATATAAAACGGATTATGTTACACTGCTAGACCCATGTCCGAGCAACCGCACGTATAACATATTTTGTATGTCGATGTAAGTATGTATAATCAGCGGAAGCGCGTGACAACGAACGTCTCCATCTTATTACAAATAATAACGCTCTTATTAAAAACAACTAACCATAGTTTATTAGTGAAGTTAGTATAATTTTTTTTATGTTGTTATGTCAATTGAATGTCACAGCATTTGAGTATAAATACTATAAATTGTATTAATTCATATACCTATATATAGTATATATAAATTTGGTATATGTGTGTGTGTATGAGTATAGATATTTATAGATTATCATTATTAGATCTTTATATAGATACCAGTGACACGCCCTTGCTTTGCTTCGGTTTATAAGTTTTTTTTTTTTCAAAGTTTCAATATAAAATATAGCCTATACCTATTAGACATGGATAATGTAGCTCCCTATTTGTGAAAGAATTTTTGAAATCGATTCAGTAGTTCCAGAGATTACCTCCAACATACAAACACACAATTTTACCTCTTTATTATATTAGTATAGATTTGTATGGAGTATAAATTTATAAATTAGGTACACCTAAGTATTATATACCTTGTTTGATTTTTAGTTACGAGTATATCTATTCGCGTAACATTTTATGGTGTCTTTATTGCTTTATTTTAATGGTAGCTATTACACGAGTTCCATGTGTCACTTCCGTCCAAACGTCACTCTGGTCTTCCGTTGAAAATCAGCGTCGGAAATCATTAAGTGGTTTCCGTCATAGTGCTGAGCTGAACACCCTTTCGGTGTGACGCTGCAACACGTGGAATTGTCAAACTAGTTTTGTTATTCTCTCTCCATGTTCTGTGTACTAAATCCTGTGTGTACTGTGCCGTGCTGAAATAAATGTTCCTTCTTTCTTTATTTAATAATACCTAAAGAAAACTGTGAACTTCGTTAGAGTGCGGTTAGCGCAGGGGGGCGGAGGAACAGGTAACATAACATATTGCTTGAACTATGAACAATAATGCTTTATACAAGATATATCTTTTAGACATTTAGGAATCAGTATTATACTATACAGTACTTATACCTGTTCATGTGTGGTTAATTGTACAACCGCACCTCCCGTCACAGGAGTACGGCACTTCCGTAATTCCTCGACAAAGAAGGTCTCGAATTGTTCGGTCCACATACTATTTTGTACTGCGAACCCAAAGGTTCACGGCTGTGGAACGAACCGTTCCATGAGATCTTTCCGCTACGCTATAACTTGAGGTTTTGCAAGACAGCTGTGAAATAAATCTTTATAGGTGCATCCGGATCCCCCCTGGTATTACAGATGACGATGATCGATGGTGACCGCTTACCATCATATTTGTTTAATTAAGCTTTGATGCACTAAAATTGTACAGGAGGCAGACTTAATGCCCAGTGGAATTACCTACCAGTCAAACTTTGGTTATACAGAAATACAATAAGGTGATGTAAGGTAACGTCTTTGTAAAATGTATATATACCTAGTAAGACTGAACATCATTAGGCCTCAAGTCCATCTACCCAAAAAAATCAATGTTTTAATCAAATATCTTATGTTCCCTATAGGTGGAGATGTGCGAACTCCCCGACGGCGATTGGTTCACCGCCCGCACCGGACTCCGCTCTTGCGTCTGCGACATCCGCAACCTCGAACCCTTCCGCGATTACAAGTTCCGCATTCGCGTCGAAAACAAATACGGCATCAGCGACCCTTCACCCTTCGCCATCACCCACAGATCCAAACTAGAACCCGACCCGCCCAAATTCATCCCCTACTTAGAACCTGGGATCGATTTCCGTCCAGAAACTTCCCCCTACTTTCCTAAAGACTTCGACATTGAACGTCCTCCCCATGACGGGTACGCTCAAGCACCTAAATTCTTGCGTCAGGAATACGATTGTCAATACGGTGTGAAAGGGCATAACGTGAATCTGTTCTGGTTCGTGTATGGCTACCCTAAGCCGAAGATGACGTACTTCTTCAATGATGAGCCGATTGAGATTGGAGGTAGATTCGATTGGAGTTATACGAGGAATGGTCAAGCGACGCTCTTTATTAACAAGTAAGTAGATATAAATAAACTTATTTTGTTGATCAGCTCATTAAGTATGAGTATATTTATTTTGTTAATCATGATCTGCTCATTTAATATATCAGTATATTCAGTAGGTATATCATTTAGTATTTTTTGCTGTTTGTTTAAATACAAGCCGAGAATTATAAGCTCTATTAATTCAAGAATAACATGATTATGATAACAAAACTATCCTTTTATACAGTGATGATTTTTGACACCTTCACTGTTACAGCCTATTTGAATGAATTTACAGTTTACAGTCTAAGCACACAAAAAAAAGTCAGTAATATTGAGACCATGAACACAATTGGACTTTTATATAAACCATACTTTTAGTGATGAAACTCTGAATCCAAACATATTCTAGTGTTTCAATTCTATGTTTCATATTCTAGGTCAATATTTTTCTTTTAATTAAATCTGTATGCTCTGCATCCAAAAAATAATCCAATGATAGCTGACAAGAATTTTAATAAGCGCAAGAGACGACGTAACAATATTTTTAATTACAGAGTCTAATGGTCTGTCTGCTCTACTGGCACCTATACAAAGAAGCAGTTCTTTTGCCACGTAAATTGCCTATCTTTTTTAACTTCTTATCGTTATTTTTCCTGCAGAATGCTAGACCGTGACGTGGGCTGGTATGAAGCCGTAGCGACAAACGAGCACGGGCAAGCTCGCCAGAGGGTTCGTTTAGAAATCGCAGAGTACCCCACATTTATCCAGAGACCTGAAGAAACTGTGGTACTTCAGAGGAAGACCGCTAAGATCGTAGCGAGGGTCACTGGAGTGCCGTATCCTGAAATCAAGTGGTATAAAGACTGGAAGCCGCTTGCATCCAGTGCTAGGATCAAGGTATGTTTGAATATATCAGCCATAGAACCAGCAGTAGCCATAGTAGCAAAATACCCCAGCTTTATCAAGCGGTCTGAAAATACCATCGTACTTCAGAGGAAGACCGCAAGTGTCACGGGAGTACCGTATCCTGACTTCAATTGTTATAAGTACTGGAGCCGATGCACCTAGTGCAGGATCAAGGTATGTTTAAATATATCAGCCTTAGAAGCAGTACCCATAGTAGCTGTAGCAGAAGCCATAGTAGCAGAATACCCCATCTTCATCAAGCGGTCCGAAGCGACCGTCGAACTTCAGAAGACTGTGAGGGTCGAAGCAAGGGTCACCGGAGTTGCACCCAGTGCTAGGATCAAGGTACCTATGTTACATGGCCATACATACCTCATGCACAAGATAATGCGCACGAACATGCCCGTGTGCAGCGGTGGACGACGATAGATATACCTAAGTACACTAATTCCAAACGGTAATTGTATTGCCCTATTTTAACATTACACTAAAACTACAATTACCTACTGTTCTATTGTCGCTTTATTTGATATCAACCACTTCCAAGACATTCCACTGCAGGGCACAGACTGCTCCTAATAAATAATCATCACGAGATTTCGGACCATAATCCGCCACACAGTATTTGTTCTACAATATGCGGGTTTTCTTACGGTGTTTTCCTTCACGGCCGAACTAATGACCATTTTAACTTAAATAGAAAGTCAGTACGGACCGAGGATTTGAGCTCACGAGAATAAAAGTCGGATATAGATTCCTATTGTAGGTGAAAAATTATAAAACCTTTTTTTTTTATGGACGAAGGCGGCAAACGAGCACCGTCTACCTGGTGGTAAGTGGATACTGTCGCCCATAGACATCCGCGATACATGCCAACATTTTGGACAACATTCTCCAACCTTTGGAGATATAGGAATGGATTTGGAGAAAGGATTGGGAAAATGGGGAGGGATAGAATGGGAATGGGCTCTGGCACATCTCACTCACTACCGAAACACGTACATACATTAGGGAAATAAGATAAAAGTGGGAAATGCAGTACATTTCAAGGTAGTCTTCTGTGAGAGAGGGGTAACGTGGCCAGTCGAGCGCGCCCAGCGGCTGTTGGATTGCAGCGTGCACTCTCCCCCTCAATGAACATCTTCCATTAATATGACATGTTAATTAAATACATAGAATATTTCAAGAATATTCAAATGTATTCTAACCCAAAAGAATGTATGTTAGTTATATCCATGGTTAACCTAACGCTGACACATCGGCAAATCCCTTGCCAAGTTGTCATTTGCCATTTTAATTGACACTGAATGGGTGGCAAGGTGCCAGGTTATTGAACATGATATCATCCACTATCAGTTTATAGTACCAATTAAAGTCTAGACAGATAGTCTATCAATATGGGTAAAACCGGCGGGTTTCTATCAAAAATCGGACTCAAAAAGAATTCTCATACTCAAGAAACATGTACTAATTCTGAAAATCAAGCCTCAACGTCCAGCCGTTACGAAAATACTTATTCAACTTCACATCTGGAGACTTCTGGGAGTGCTAAAAGTAGTGATAATTCGCAGATCCAGTTCATCGAGCCCGATACGACGGTGCTGACGATCAATGACACCATATTGAAAGATGAAGGCCTCTACTCGGTGTCAGCGAGGAATGTGGCTGGTTCCGTTAGTTCTTCAGCCATGCTGCATATTGAGGAGAACGAGCATGAGTATTCTGATAGGTGAGTTGGAATTACCTTAATTTTATTCTGCAATAACACACTTCCTTCGCATATTCCATTTTGTTTTAACTTATTATTTAATTTGTTAGATTTTTAACATATACATTGACGTTTAAAGACAAGTGATTAAAAAGGTTTTAAGACAGAACAAGTGATTGAAAATTAGTCTTAGTACAAACTGTATAAGGTGAGGATAAGTACTATTTGGATAATCACTATTTCCAGGTCTTAGTTCCTTTTTACTCAACTGCAGGGAAGTCAAAAGCTGTATATATGTGTAAATGTTTTGCATATATTATTGCATATATGTTGATTTATTATGACTCTGAAAATGTTTTTCTCTGACCGTTAACGAACGGTCTTCAAGGGTATAACTGGTTAGTTATACTAACCAGTAAAATTAACAGTAAGTGTAATTAACGTAAAAAAAAAAACAATGTTAGAAAATCACATAGATATGTGGTTACATATCTATGTGATTTTCTAACATTGTTTTTTTTTTATTAAGATGTTAATTATAATTATAGTTAGAAAGCTTTACAACTCAAAATTTGACATTCATCCTTGTAGTTACGTTTCTCATAAACGTAATAATATCAAAACTAAAAATATATTTTTCTATTTTTAATTAGATACAAGTCCGTCTGATATCAGAATAAATTAGTTGTCATTGTGTAAAAAATATGGATATTGACACTGCAAGGCGATCTTAAAAATACGCACAAGACACGCCCAAATAATTTACGGAGCTAATTTAAGATGACATATTATTGGCATATGATCTCTAATTGCAATTGTTCCGATCCTAAAGTAACGCTTGTGGTCGCAAGCTAAATTTCCGTAGTAAGCTAGTTCAGTAGATGTCCGTCAATCATTTTCGGGGCCATACATAATATTAACAAGGTAAACGTGAACTTTCGTGACCACTTTTTTTTATTTTTCATATTCTTTTCTTAATTCAAAACATCACGTCAATATCCAGTCCTATCGAAGTAATTTCACGGAGTCGCGCAGTGAAGGGGACAGAAGATAGCTTTGAGAATATATACGAGTACTAGATATGTTAAACAGGCACTCTAGGTCAGGCACGTTCCAGTCTAAAAGTGTTCTATGTTCACTAGCTCTCAAATTCTTTAATTCATATGTGTTTTGAAAATGGAACATTCTTATTACGTAGTACTTAAGTTTCGAATATATTATTACACTTTATTAATGTAATTTAATAAACTATCACTATTAAACCCACAAAACTCACAATACACAATTTTTATAATAATCAAATAAAAACTCGACCTTCACTTCTCGAGTTTCCGCCAAAATGTCCTTTATAGAAAATTGTAAAGTCGTTATTCTTCTGTGTGCCAATTGACCCCATGATCAATATTTGCCAAATACAAAACACAACAAAAAAAAATCTTCTACAAAAAATACGGAAATTTAGGAAAGACGTATGTTAATTAATTGTGAATACATCTGATGCATCCTATATACTTACAGAAACATACCAGTTACCGTTACCTGGGATCGCCCGTTCGTATAAAAAAAAAGATTAAATAGTAAATGTTCCTTGTTTGCAGTTCACGGTGCGACGTGTGCTCAGTTGGTGCCGATTGGCACGACATAGTTTTTTAATTGCTATTAAATTTCGTATGCTGTTGTTGTCAATAAAATAATTTTCTTTTTTTTTCCGCTTGATTCGTGTAGGATCCGTGAGCACCCGCCCCGTATAAAGCCAAGCACGAAACCATTCGGCGACTTCTACGACTTGGGCGACGAGCTCGGCCGAGGCGTGCAAGGAGTCGTCTACCATGCAGCGGAGAGGCAAACAGGTAACACTTCAAAAAATAGGACTAACGTGTCAAAAAATTGTCCTTATAATAAATAACATCAATTGCGTCGTTCGACTTTCGTCGGGTCGAACGTATGTGACTTAACGCCATGTCAGATAAAAAATATTTCTTTAAAATAAAATAAACTGATATTTTTACTTTATGATTCGACCATGGTTGGCACGTGCTGGAGGAGGGGGGGGGGGGATAGTCTACGTCTAAATTTACGTTTGTTTATAATCCGTTACATATAAGACACACAGCATTTAAAACGTCCGGAGAAGCGTCAGTTTTGCAAATTCGCCCAGATTTAACTTTATTAAATTTATTAATCATCCAATTATATGTGAAGGACAATTTATAATTTTCGATTGATTTTTTTATGTTTCTTTACTTCATTTGCTTCACGCATAAATCTACAATGATACGGGCTACACACAGAGAGGATTTAGAATTCTATAGAGATTAGCCAGGAATAGGTTTACAATGCAGACTTTATTGAGGATCAGTGATCTACCTGTTAGCGATGGGTAAGTCCGGATTCAATGAATCAAAAGATTCGAAACCGCGAGCGAAGCCGAAACACTCCGGCTCCAATGATTCCGGCCAACTGTTATCGACTCCAAGGAGTTATTTATTCCTTTATTTATCATTTTTGGATCGCTGAGTTACATTAACGAACATGATGCAAAGCGAATGAGTCGCTCTCAGGCTCTTATAAATTATAAGTAGGTGAATCAAAGGAGCCAAGGAATCGTTAAGAGCAGTTAAGAGCAGCGGAGCCGAAACGAACTGCCTCAAGAGGTCTTTCCATTAAGCTACGATATGGGGTTCTTCAAGAGAGCTGTGAATAGGATTTTGCAAGGTCGGCGGCGCGCCCGCATACCCCCTGGTGTTGCAGGTGTCTATGGGCGACGGTAACACTTACCATCACGTGGGACCGCTTGCTCGTCCGCCCACTAGTCTATAAAAAAAAAGTGAGCCGGAACACTCGGAGGAGTCGTGAATACCCACGACTACTACCAATGATTAATTACAGCGTTGAATATTAATTACAGATTAATTACATTTATAACGCTGTAATTAGTGATTAATTACAGCGTTGAACAGTTCGCTACGACATGTTCGTCTACCGATTCTTTATAGGTGCGATGCTCTACAGCTGTTATTTGACTGTGTACGTTATATAAAATGTAACGCGATCAAAATTTCTTTTTCCCAGGACGCAACTACGCCGCAAAGATCATGCACGGTCACTCCGAACTAAAACCGTTTATGAAAAACGAGCTTGAAATCATGAACATGCTGAATGACCGCCATCTTGTTCGTCTCCACGACGCTTACGAACACGACCACACGGTCGCGCTAGTGACGGAATTAGCCGGCGGTGGTGAATTAGTCAGGGATCGATTGTTGAGGAGCAGCGGTTATAGCGAGCGAGAGGTCGCCGGATATATCCGTCAGCTGCTGCGGGGACTGAAGTACATGCATGATAATAACGTTGCGCATCTTGGACTGACGGTAAGTGTTTGTAACATATGTTTCTGTCAGTACTTTATTTAATTAGAAAAATATATAAAAAAACATTTTATGACTTAGGCACTTTGCGTATTCAATCATAATGCTATCTAAACAGCCTGAGATCAATCCAAAATTTCGTCTGAGACGGTTTTGTTGATGGGTCGTTTACCTGTTACGGAGTGACTACCATAAACGTAGAAGAACAACGATGATAGCGAGAAGATTATAAATCATTGATTTATGGATCACCTGGAAAATCATCTGCAACTAGCCTAACCGGCAGTGAATGATACTTTATAGTAATTTAACTTCCAGGACTCCTGTTCTTACTAAATTAGCTGCAATCCGGGGGATATCCTTGAGTAGTTTTGAGGTTTCACTATAGTATTTATAGAGGAAGAACCCGATATAATCTCGAAACTATGGATTCTGTTCATGATTCGAAGTTCTTACGTACCTATCTTTTTTTTTTTTTTTTTGTAAACAACTTTTTTAATTTTGTTATTTTTTTAATATTTCCTACATCAATAAAAAATATGATCACTGCCACGGCCAATGATCCGACACTGAAGATTATAATTATAAAATTTAGTTGAATGTTGATTAAGTAGATTTATTATTAATATCTGACTAATTTTTTGTTACTCTAATTTTACTCTTATTTTTTGTTTTGCTTTATAATAAATACATAAGTCTATTAATCAAACTCAATGTTTCATTAAATAATTTTGACACATTAAAACCACTTGCAGAATGATATTCGCGTCTTTTTTATATACATGATATATATATATATATATATATATATATATATATATATATATGACATGATCTATATATATCATGTATATATATATCGGATATTTTGATAGTTATTATAAATATGGGATTTTTACGAACCCTGATTAATACACGATCACGAGACGAATGTCTTCGGATTCAGTCTATATGTATGGTATGATTTTTTGGTATTTGTTTATTCAGATCGGCGAACTCCTCCTCTCTCACTCGGGCAGCGACGAGCTCAGGCTATGCGACTTTGGACTCTCGCGCCGCATACAATTCAACAAACACGCGGCGTTAGACTATGGCATGCCAGAGTTCGTAGCACCGGAAATAGCTAATGGCGAGGGAGTTTCTTTTCCCGCGGATCTTTGGAGCACTGGCATTATTACCTACATTCTACTCAGTGGATTTTCGCCATTTAGAAGCAAAAATGACAGAGAAACTTTGACCAAAATCAAGGAAGGGAAATGGGATTGGCATGATGAGGAATGGTGGAGTAGACTCAGTAGGGAATCGAGGGATTTCATATCGAAGTTGTTGGTGTACAATTGGCATGATCGTATGGATGTCGACGCGGCGCTCGCGCATCCCTGGTTGAATTTGGCGGATAAGATCTATCAGGACGAGTACTTGATCACAACGGATCGGCTGAGGAATTATTATAATTTGTACAGGTAACTTTATTTTTGCTTAAAAATATTTCAATGTAATAAAACAGAATTAAGTCTTATTAGATTTTCAGATTTAGTTTGTGTTCTTTGCATTTATGAAGCCATAACTTATGGGGAACACTCGTATGTGCATAACACTATCCATACTCGCTCGCTTAGGTCATTGAACTTTAAACGCGTCCGTTTCCGTTAGTAAGTACAGTAAGTACGTGTTATGCAAGTCGCGTAAATTAATAATCAACTATATTTATTTTTAATATAATAATAAATATATATAATAATTTTAAAATAGTGAATGATATATTAAAATATTTTACACTATTTTTGTAGGACCTTATAAAATAAAACAGATTTTTATTAAGTCTAATTAGATTTTAACATTTAATTTGTTCTTCTTTGCATTTTTTTTATCGACGAAAGAGGCAGACGAGCATACAGTCCACTTGGTGGTAAATGGATACTGTCGTCCATGTACACCAGTGGTATAAGGCACGCCTCCGGATGCGCTGCCTCTGCTTAAGGAATGGATTTGATTGTTAACATATTTTGACACGCTGATAATTTTGGCACATTTCGACACACATTGTCAAAAAATGACATATCTTGGCCGATTTTGACGCATTTTTTGGTGTCGTGCAGGGATTGGACGAGCAACGCGCAATGCCGCAACTGGTTCAGACGGCGACCACTCAGTGGTGCTTTCGAGCATCCATCCAAGATGGTCTATCCGCCAGGAGAAATTTATACACCAGAAGGTAAGACACGTTTTCTTTTATTTGTTTAACCAATTTAGGTTTAGGTTACATTGGATGAGACACTATTTTCTCATATGAATAAGTGATGCGTCTCAGAATTCCTGGTTATTTTTTTTAAACAACGCGCTCGGTGTGTTTTTCTTATATAATACTTGTACTCGTATAACGTCTTACTGCAGAGCACAGGGCTCCCCTAGTAAATCACTGGGGTGTTATGTAGTGCGATTCGCCAAACCATACAGCCGGTCTTGAAGTATTTCTCCAGCATAGACAGTGGAGAAATATGTAATTTAAGTGTCTTGCTCCTACCCAGTTTTAAATTGGTGTCACACCTTATAAGTGCGCTCTAGTGGTCACTCTGCTTGTGTGTAGTCCTAATGTCTATCTACAACCCAACAGCAGTGAGGGTTATGTATAGTAACCTAGATATGTCGACACAGACCCCGCCCGGTACAGACTCTTGAGTAGATTTGGGCAAAGTGACGAGAATCAACGCGGTCTGTTACAATCTCGCTTATTCGAACAAAATATCTTTATACAACACTACACACACAAATTAAATTAATATGAATACTGACATTTACATGTGAGACAGTACGAACTTTAAAAATTCAATGTGTCCCCTAATGATAGAACGGGGACAGACGGAATGTTCGGTTTGCCTCCATTCTGTCCGACACGGCTGTCGCGTCGTGGACACGCGTGTAGGGTCAGACTGGAATCCGAAATTAAATTAATGAATGCAATGACATATGGTTAATGTTTTCGGTAGGAACCCCGGACCGTTCGTCCCACGAGCGGCACCCGGGCGCGTGGGACATCAAGTTCAAACAGTGGGATCACCCCGACTGGGAGGTCTCCGCCAAGTCAGAGAGCCAGTGAGTATTCAACTAAATTGATTTTTAAAACAGTTTGTCAATACGTATATTGAAAGATACATATACCTACACAAATTCAAAGTCGCTCAGCAAGCGATGGAAAGAGAGGTACAAGAGAGCTCGGAGTCTTCTTGAGGTACAAAAATTTGACGAAAAACTAAAGTTGCCGACATAGCTCAAAAATCAGCTAGCTGCAGTGGCAGCGATCAGGCCATCTATGCCGCAGGACGGATAACCGTTGGTGGAGATGACTCCTCGAATGGAGACTACGTACCGGGAAACGTAGCGTGGATCGCGCATGTGGACACGTGGACTGACGATTTGAAGATAGTTGCCGGTGGTGGGGGGGGGGGGGGGGGGATGAGCTGAAGAACGTGTGTGGTGACGGGCCGCGGGAGAGGTCTGTATCCAGCAGTGCAGAGACACAGTCTGATGATATGGTAATGATATATACAGAAAGAAGGATTACTCTCATTATAATATAGAAATCTTAATCTATACATGTTATAAAATCGTAACGAAGCCGTGTCTGTAGATTTAAAAAAGTCATTACTGTGTAAAGTATAAATGATACTATTAAACCCGAAACGTCAGTTTTTGGAGTTTTTGCCTGTCTGTCTGCCTGTTTAAACGTGCGTCAGGCAAAAACTACTGGACGGTAATGAAACGTGGCATAGTTCTAGCTTATGTAGCGGCTTAACATTTAGGGTGCTTTTATCCATATCAATTACGAGTATAGAGTTGCCGCAGGAATCATAAATATAGGTACACGAAATAAGTCGCGGGCACTGTTTTTGTTTCTTGAACGCTTATGTTTAAAATTCTGATTTTTTCTTTTAGTATAAGTTACGTTATGATAAGAGGCCAGTATTTATTCAACAAATAAAATTATTTTAATATTATTTTAGGAATGAAGCATCGAATAATAATTACGGGTAGTGCTTTTCAACAAAATCCCGGTGTAATTTAATAATGACATTGAGAAAATAGAAATTGATGTTTTATAACTAAGTTTAGCTTTGTTATATATCTTTTTTATTTAATACAATTTATATTTGTAATAATACTATATTTTTTTATCTTCACCTAACCAGTTGATAAAATTGAACGTAGTTTTATACGGTTGGATAAGCATGCGTGCGCGTCGCAGGAATAAAAAGAATACATTTAAAAATTGTCATTAAACGCAGGTGGTCATTTAAAAATAGTGTACGTGGCATTACGCATCACACAGCAAAGATCAGCAAGGACACATTTCAAAATAGATAATAGAAGAATAATTTAAAAAAAACATATCCCTCCTCGCGTGCCACAGTCGGGTAAAAATATAAGTTGGTTCGTGTAAATAGGTGTAAACAGCAGTCCCGCCTGCCGCGTTGTTTGTGAACTTGACCTGGTGCAGTTTAATTTAAGGATTTGTGCTAAAATTAGTGTCGTATAATAAAATAAAATAAAATTTTGATGTACGAGCAAGTGCGGAACACGTGAAACTCTACCTACACCTTAAGTTTTAAACATTTTTTTCTAAAACCTACGTCCCTTCAACATTTTTAATAATGGAGTGAGTCTTTTGCACATTAGTATTATTATTCAGTGATAATAATCTATAAACAAACTTCCCTCTAACAATCAATCTGAATGTCTTCTTCAGTCTTCTATATTGCCCTCCTTATAAAAAAAACACAATGTCAACAAAACGAAATCCGAGAAAAATACAAACAAATATGTGGTATTTTTTTTTTTATTAATACTTAAAGTCAAGCTAGACACTTGGGAGTTTTCGATAAACAATGAGAATATATTTATTCGTTTTATCTATTTTAATTTTCGAACACAATGTGCATCGTAAAGGGCGAATAAGAGATAACAAAGCTCTCTCATACGTGACGTTTTAAGGTCACACATCTCTCATACACAAGACAATGTGCATGAGGATACCCATGTCCAGCGGTGGACGACAAAAGGGCTGGTTGTGGTTAGTCTATTTTGTAACAAACAATCTTTGCCTTAGCTACCAGAACGGTCCCGATACATACCTGCTTCAGCTACGCGACGTGGACTTCCCGGTGCGTCTCCGCGAGTACATGAAGGTGGCGTGCAACCGCTCGCCCACTTACACCCTCGGCATAAACGACACATACGATCCCAGGGTGAGTGTGAATGAAACATGAACTATACATAACTTGCTTTATACATATTTAGACCAAAAAACTATTAATTAAAACCATTTCGGCGCCTTCTGGATGGTGGCAAAAAATCAAACAATAGATAACAATAAAAGATCGGACTCTTGATTGGGTAAGACTTTCTCTCTAGGAAAATAGGTTGGTAGCGCGCCTTATTAGTAGGTTAAAAAAGGAAGGACGTTATGCATCTTCTCTCACAGAAGATTATGAAATTTACCAAGGTGTATCATGAGTGAGAGTTGCCAAAGCCCAACCGTAAATATTGTACCTTCGGGGATTTAGAACAGTTTTGGAAAATGATTATGAAGGACGAGGGATAGGGAAAAATTAAATTAAAGTATTCCTCAAATATTCTACCCTCATAGAAATGCTTCTTCATTGATAGATAGATACATCTAACTCTTCATTGCACACCAAAACAAAATAAGACAGTAACAGACATTGTTACACGTGAAATTCACAACACGCTGTTTGTTGAATTATGTAAATCCTTCTTTAACCAACAGACTCCCATAATCCGCGAGCGTCGTCGTTTCACCGACATTATGGACGAAGAAATAGACGACGAACGTCGCGAACGCATCAACAACTACGGCACCGAGAGCTACACCATACGTCGCCTGCGACACGAGCTTGGCACAAGACTTGACAGCTATGCAGAAGTACAAGCCCTAATGGAAGCTAAAAAGGAAGGACAACTGCCTTTCTTCAGAGAGAAACCACAGGTTCTGCCAATTAGAGAGGGAGACCAGACACAGTTATCCTGCTACGCTGTTGGAGACCCGAAACCCTCCATCCAATGGTTCAAAAACGACATGGTCATTGCTGAAGGCCAGCGCATCAAAATCATAGAAGACGATGAAGGAAGATCCACGCTTAAATTTGACCCGGCCATGCATCACGATATAGGCTTCTACAAAGTCGTCGCCAGGAATAAAGTCGGTCAGACCGTAGCGAGGACTCGAATCGTCGAAGCCACCACCCCAGACGCCCCAGATAGTCCAACAGCTACCGAAATTGCCGATACAGAAGTGCTTTTAAGATGGAAACAGCCGAAATACGACGGAAACTCCCCAGTAGTCTGCTACAGCCTCCAATACAAAGCTGGTGACAGCATCGAATGGAAGGACGTGGCTGATAACATTGATCACGAATTCTTCGTAGTCAGAGGCCTCCAACCAGACACCAGCTATCAGTTCAGGTTATCGTCTCGTAACAGAATCGGATGGAGTGATAAAGGCATACCCACGCAGTTGGTTAAGACGAAGGAAGCTGGCACGCCGAAGATCGAAGTCACCAAAGCCATGAAGCATTTGCAACAATTGACCGAATCTGGTCAAGAAGTGCCTTTAGAAGAAGAAAAGCCGAATCTAAACTACAATACCGAGCAGAGTCCGATTGATTGGGACTCGTCTGATAATTTCACGGAAAGATATAGCTTCATTTCGGAATTATGGCGCGGGAAATTTTCTATCGTAGTCAAAGGAGTTGATAAGACAGATGACAGCGTTGTGGTGGCGAAGATTCTAGAAAACCGTCCAGAAACGGAGGTTCAGATTAATAGGGAATTCGAATGTTTAAGAAGGCTTAGGCATGAGAGGATATCTAATTTAATAGGGGCATATCAGGCTCCAGGATCTCCTGTGGCTGCCTTTATTTTGGAAAAGCTTCAGGGCGCTGATATTTTGACATATTTGTCAAGTCGCCACGATTATACCGAGCAAATGGTAGCTACAATAGTGACACAAATTTTAGATGCGTTACAGTATCTGCATTGGCGAGGGTATTGCCATCTGGATCTGCAGCCGGATAACGTAGTGATGGCATCGGTTAGATCAATTCAAGTCAAATTGGTCGACTTTGGGTCAGCACACAAGGTCACCAAGTTAGGAACTAGTGTACCGCAAGTTGGCGAATTGGAATACAAAGGTAAACATGCTAATGTCTGTTCTCTTTTTCAGTCTATATCCTTTTTATACAAAGGTGTCAGACCAGCAAACAATTCCCTGGTGGTAAGCGGACACTGTCGCCCTGTGACATCCGCGACACATGTCAACAGCGGCCAAAAATGACTAAGACAGACACGACCTCAGAGACGCCGTTTAACCGGAGGATTTAGGAATAAGGATTTGGAAAAATAAACTGAGTAGGGTGGGGAATAGTAGTGGGATAGTATTATGAAATTAAGTCGGCACACACTTACACTGTCACACCCATGCACATTGCAACACTAAATCTTACGTTAGAGATAGCGTACACCTTCCTTAAATTTTAAAATTAATATGTGTAATTTAAAATTAATATACACATAGTAGGATCTGTTATTGGCACTAAGTTTTGATGTATACATAATTCTTCGGTTACTTATTTCTCTGTTTTGCTGTAGATTCATGTTCACAAATAAATTAAATGGAAACATCCTAAATCCCATACCACCGTATTTCGACTATTCCTTATGCCATCGGTAAGGGTCAGTAAAGTCGAAGGTTGTGGCACTCGAAGTTGTTGACATTTATGTCTATCTTGGCAAATTCAACCTCGGCAAGGACAGCAACTGACTTTGTAAGAGCTACATTTAGGAAATGGCGTCAAGTCTTCTCATCGCCTATACCATAATGCTTGAAGTCCAGTCTTCAATCAGTGCACCCTGTCAGTTTTGATGTATGGTGCCGAAACGTGGTCTTTGACGGTAGGCCTAATCCATAGGTCATACGCTATATGACCTATGGATTAGCCATGGTCATATTTGCCGCAACACCGATAACCGATGGGGTAGACGAGCCCTCTAATGGCGACCACATACCGGAAAGTGCAGCGTGGGGCCCTATTTCCCATCCAATATAATGTACTTCGGCATATCCCGGGATATGACGACACAGGACGACAGCACAAAGCATAATGCACATATTTTGTTTTGTACGTATATTCTAAGGGTCTTATTGCCTGAGGTAAATAAATAAATTACAACAGGTGGAATGTGTACTTTCCTGCCTTCTTCCTTAAAGAAAAATTACCCTTTCTGAGAAATTAAATCTGAATTTCTGAAAAACAGGAGAAATTACCAAATCGGACTATTTTTATTTTATTTTGTCTTTCAGCGCCAGAGATAATAAACGACGAGCCAGCGTACCCACAGACGGACATCTGGTCACTAGGCGTGCTCACGTACATCATGCTGTCGGGTGTATCGCCCTTCCGCGGCGTCGACGACCAGGAAACCAAGCAGAACATCTCCTTCGTGCGGTATAGGTTCGAGCACCTCTACAAGGAGATCACGCAGGTGAGAACATCGACAAACGTTCATGCAGATTGTTGTCGACTCGTCCAATAGGTGCAAAGACAACGTTGTAGCATAATACAATTAGCTCAGTCTTTACTTTCCGCGGCGTCGACGGCCAGGAGACTAAGCAGAACATCTCCTCCATGGGATACAGGTTCGAGTACCCTCTACGAGGAGATCACGCAGTTGAGACGATCGACAAATGTCTTTGCAGATCGCTCCAAGCAGAACACTGGGCAGGCAGTAATAAGCGTCGAGCTCAACACTTGGGGTACTTCGATATGGGGTTACGATCGCAAACACTACGACCCGGTTTTCCCTCGGGAACCGGATAAAACGCAGCGGTCATAGCTAGTTTCGATCCTAGCGATTATATGCTTAATTTGCGAGAAGGAATGAGAAAAAGTAATGTGCGGTAGAAAGTGACAATGTACGACTTGGCGCGAACTAGGTGATGTCAGGAGTAAAAACAACATTGTGTGCCACTTCAGTTTCTTTCTTTCGTGGCACCGTCGCCGCTAAGACCAAAAAATACCGCTCCTTCATCAGGTACAAGTTCGAGCACCTCTACAAGGCGATTAAATAGTTGAGACGAAAGGCAAAATAAATATCTATCCAGATCACTATTGACTTATTCAATAGGCGGTTAGGTGATGCCAAGTACATAAACGTTACGTGGCTAGGTTCAATCTTTAAACCACGTGTATTAAACAGAGAATACTGTTAAATGCACTGAATCGTAATAAACATCTTAACTACTAATATAAAAACATTGTTGTTTCCAGGAGGCGACCCGATTCCTAATGTTCCTATTCAAGAAGGTGCCATTGAAGCGGCCTACGGCTGAAGAGTGCTACGAGCATCGCTGGCTTACGCATAGCGACTTCATGAACAAGAGGCGGGAGAGGGCCGTGTTTTTGGGCAACAGACTGAAGGTAACGATGACAATAATATACGTCTGGCCATAAATACCGTTACAATAAAGAAAAATAATTCCATTTTAATTTGGAATCTATCATTCTCACGTGAAAAATAAATGCTTTTTTCTCATTTTAGCGCCAATCGTTATTAAATATTGTACTAATATTAAAATGGAGTGGGGTTATAACGAAAACCGTATTGCTGTAATTGCATTATATAAAGTAGGCATGGAGCCAAATGCGATTTTTAAAACTCTCAATTCGCTTGGGATTAGCTGAATGTTTGTGTACCGGGTTATTGGTGGGTACATTGAAACTTCCTCTGTTTCTGACAGAAAAAGGTCTGGCCATTGACGCACTTTTCGTACTAAACAGACGATTAAAGCTGTGAAGGAGAGAATCCGAAGAAATCCCATCCACTAGAAAAAGATCTTATCCAGTGAGACAAATATAGCACCAAAAACCATGTCACGTCTTTTAAAAGATTACTTAGGACGTGTTGTTTACAAAAGACGTACTGGCCATTGCTTAACTAATAATTTAAAGAAAAATACGGTTGACAAATTAAAACAACTTAGGCGGTACGCAAAGGGACCTCACAGACAAATCTTATTTACGGACGAGAAAATGTTCACCATTGAAGAACATTTTAACAAACAGAATGATCGAGTTAACAATCGAGTAGCTCGAGACATTATGCTCATAACTCTAGAGAAGCTGCTCAATTAGTCAGTAGGATGCAACGTGGCCATTATCCGGCTTCAGTGATGGTTTGGTGGGGTGTTAGGTATCAAGGAGTGACTGAACCATATTTTTGTGAATAAGATATTAAAACGTCGGCTCAAGTGTATCAAGATACTATTTTTGAGAAGGTCGTAAAGCCTCTTAACAATCCCCTGTTCCATAACCAAGAATGGTCCTTTCAGCAAGACTCAGTACCAGGTCATAAGACTCACTCAACACAGGCGTGGCTAGAAAGGAATATTCCAGACTTCATTACAGCTCAAAACAGGCCGTCATCTAGTCCCGATCTTAATCCGCTCGATTATGATTTATGGTCTGTTTTAGAGAGCATGGCATGCTCTAAACATCATGATAATATTGAATCCCTAAAACATTCCATAAGGGTGGCAGTTGCCAATTTTCTCATGGTAAAGGTGCGTGTTTCAATCGAAAATTGGCCACAACGTTTGAAAGATGGTATAAAAGCTGTATACCGTAAAAACGGTACACAGCGCTGATTTTCAGACGGAACCAAAACGGCGACCAGATGTTATACGAGGCTGCAGGCCGAGCTCCGCGTAAGGGGAAGCCCGAAGCGTCCCAATTTAGGTTGAGACGGCGCGCGGTAACCTATACTGTGCATAAATACTCGTTGCAGACGAAGCAGTAAAACGGTGAATATTTCGCGCTCTCGTAAATGAGACCTTAGGGATCTTATAGGCAGGCGTAGTGCAGCGCATTACTAAATAAAATACGTAAATAAAACTAAAACAAAATTAATTAATTAAAATTCTATATCGGATTTGTCGTCATCGGCATAAATTATGAATTGTTCACTTAAATGTGATTTCCTCAAATCTTCGTCTTGTAATTGTTCTGCGTGCTTAACACATGTTTGCCAGTTTTCTCTTATCTCTTATTAGCGTTACTCAAATAGAAGGTACCTAATCTCATTTGTTAAGCATTTCAATGACCTACCCACAAAATAAAAAAAAAACGAGTCACCATACCAAGCGTGTTATTTATCGATAACGGGATTGCGCGCGTGACACAAACGCACAACACTGGCATCACTATGATTTATGGCCTCACTCGCAGCGAGTGATTATGTCCTAGTATAGTCCTTATTCTAAACCTGTTCTCCTCTAGGAATTCTCGGAGGAATACCACGAGAGGAAGTCTCGCGAGGCGTCTCAGGCGGACACGCTCTCGTCGGCGTTCGGCGGCTCACCGCGCTATCTCACGCGCTCCAACAGCATTCAGGACGAGCTGCTCACCACCACCACCTTCCACGCGCACTGAACACACACACACACACACACACACTCAGCTAGTGCACACTTGGAATGTACATAATAAAGTATACTGAACTATATCAGCTTGCAACGTCACACAAAACGACATAGACACATTCCTTTGCAATCGCAAGGAGGTTTCGGATCATCATCCGCACTCAATACACATTGGCATATTTTTTTTTTATATTTATATATGACAAAGTATTGAACTTTAAAGTAACTATAATTTTAAGTCTATCGACTTGAGTGAATATTTATTTATTAACAAAATATTTAAATATAATTAAACGTAATTTAAACCAATAATGGTTTGTTAATTTTGTTTATACATTTTTTTTTTTAAATAGACCGTATATTTCGAACAACAGAAATGACTTGCCACCAGGTGGGTCGTATACTCTAGAGTCTAGACACTAGATAGATGAGTATCTATCACAGTTAAGTGTATATAGAGTTAATTAAAGAATTAAACTAAATATTAAAATGAATAAAAAAATAAGTCTATTCTAGTTTCTTTAACCTAGTCGAATTTAAAATAGATTATAAATTAGGTATTAAAATTTAAAGGAAATAGGTAATTTAAAAAGTAGAAATTTATGTAGAAATTAAAACGATTGAGAGAAACATGTAAATCCCATTTTAAAGATCTAACAGTATGGAATTTAACAAAGTAATAATTATGTTCCAAGTGTGTACTAAACTGAATCATAAAACGCATTGTTTCATAAAAATACAAACCATGTACATTTTATATAATATCATCACACGAAATTCTAGTCATAAAGGAAAAATTTTGTTACGGAAAATCTCGTTATTGTTAAGCTATTTATTGTATACAATTTTTACCATTTATTTATTATTTATACTGATTGGTACATTTGATGCTCCAGTATTAATTAATTTAATAAAGAGCATTGAGTTGCTACACTTGTCTCGTTATTTCCCTTCCCATAACGAAAAAAAATAGTCTTAGGAAGATTTCCAAGTAGAAATCTACAAATTTCAGGGATAACTACATTCTATTTCTGGAAAATTTCAATCATTTACTTTAAAAAAAAAACAATATTCGTCATGTTCCACGATCGACATTTATACGCGCGGCAGCGCCATAACCTTTCGGCGATGTAGGTCACTTTCTTAGAAGACCACTTTCTGTGAACGTCACATGCTGTACCGCACCGGCTTCCTATTAGCGGACTGTATGTAACGATGTGGTCGCCGGTACGGTTCTTGCTTGCTCTGTATGCTGGTTTTTCTTCAGGATGTCAATATTTCTTCTATTTTCTGTATTCTTCTATTCTGGTTTTCTTGTATCGCTGTACGGCTCGGAATGAATGTATGGACATTCGCCCCCATATTTACATTATCTCGGAAAATCTTAATAGCGACTTTTAAATAAGTTATAGCGCCATCTATCGCTAATTTTGCGAAACTAAATCGGTTGTTCCGAACACATGCTGACAAGTCACGTGTCTTTACAGCAGGCGGAGCATAATTCATTGTCGCATATTGCAATGACAGAGGCTGCACGGTACTCACGCGCTTCGTGCGTTATACTCTGCGGCGTCTAGGTAGGTACGGAAGCGCGGCGCCCGTGTGCCACGCACCGTGCGGTTTCATACAAACCGATGCGACGCCAAAACCATCGCGCCGCACTCCGCTACGGTGTGCGGCGCCGTGTGATATCTATCGGGCTTTAAGACTTATTACGTGCAAGCAACAACAAATATCCAATACTAAATCCAAAGCGAAATACGTCAAATAGGAAAAATGTCCAAAATTCAAAATGACAAATAGGAAATTTGTCCAAAAGGAAATTCGTCCAAAGTGAGGTCATATGATTTTTCAAAAAATTTGATTATATTTTATTAGGGTCTGAGAGCAACTGTAGATTAAAAATACGATTACGCGTGCGCCAGCTGTTTTATATTTTAGCGACGCAATGCGCGACACGACGCTTCGCGCCATCCAACAGGACAGGGTTAATGTCATCCTTAAAGTGGTGGCAGATAAGAGACGAGAGACAAGTCTTCAGATACGCGGCGCTAGAAAATCGACAACGAAAACCTCGCCTAAACAAAAACTTTTCAACTGACAACCAACCACAGTTGATAGAGCCCCTGTCTTCTCTGCAAAAGGTTCCGAGTTCGAGTTGTTTAAATACAAATATTTGAGTCTGGATGGTTTGTGTTTCACTTTATGTCACACACAATCGGAATTCCACTGATCACCTGTAGCGATTTCTTGCACAGAAACCGGACCACACTCCATGTCACAATATAAATGTATTATGTGCTCCAAATAAAAATACATAAATTTAAGAAATTTACTTTAATATTAGGTTAATGATTTTTTTACAATGTATAATCACAACTCAATGAATAAAACATCAACTTTATATAAAACGATATTCATATGATAAAACTCAATGATAACGTCAGTACAGCATTCAGTTTTTGTGACAGCTTTAATTTGTTTGAATGTAGGTAGGTACTGTATAAAATGTATTGGTGTATTATTTTGTATTAGTATATTTTTACTTAAACAACTTAATAAAAACGGGTTAATGCATATTTAACACAGTGAAAATTTGCCACCGAATAAAATCATACCATATGTCAATCAAATCATTTGCAAGAAAATAGGTAACAACATAACATGTAACAATACGAATACTTTCCATTATGTCCTGCCTTAACAGGCATGCAAAACTTAATTTATGGTTAATACAATTATTATTATTATTATTCAATTTTATGTCAATACCAGTTTAATATTCATGAAGCTAATATTCAATTATTTTTAATTAATAACGTCAGTGAATGTGTCCAACTTATTCCCCGCCACGCACGGATATATGGTATTCGTCACTGGTCCTTTTTAATGTGTATTAAACTCGCCACAGATATTCTTTCATATCGCTAAGCTCAAAAAGTAGGTAGTGTTGGCAAGTAGACCGATACTCCAAATAATTATATTTTTGACAATAACTAATGTCGAATTACTTGTTCAGACCTCTGGTTTTAATTTTTTGCTGTCAACTGTACAGAAGGAGCAGTTTTTTTAAAATATTGTTACACGTGGCACATACATTTTAGACTAGTGGCGAAAATTCACGTATACTCCGTCCACTATGTTATTTTTTAATTTGACGTTTGCACGCCTATCAAGATTCGTATTTCTTGATAGTCAAGTAAGTGTACTCAAAACAATGTCACACTTTATTGTCGAGGGCAAATATATAGTGACGTTCTCTGAATCATACCCAAGACTATAAGCTATTACACGTAAAAAAAAAAAAATAGTTTTGAAATAAAAGTATATTTAGAAGAAAAATTATTAGGTAGGTACTTATTTGCAAATAAAACAACTAAAGTTGTGTTATATTTATTATGCGGCATAGCCAATGTTGCTAGAATAAAAAAATCTGCATTTTATAACGATTTTATTGTTTACTTATGATTTATTGATTTCGTATTAAATAAATACATTTGGGCGATTAATAAATCAATTATTTAATACAAATATTTTTAATAACTCCAATGTATAAAAGCGAATGCAAATTGTAATAACAGTGGATGGAGAATAATAGCAATAGTGCCACTTTAACTATATGAATGTGGCGAATTTTCATCGTATAGAATATGCAATAACCTATAAAAAGAATTGGCATATATTAATCTAATATGTTTATACTAATATTTGCTATAAGTCTTCATATCGTCAGTGGAACGGTAAAGATACTAAAGCGCCATATCACATTTAAACTTTTACTGGTCTAATTCTCACGTAACAGATACCCCCCGAAAAGCCCGATAAATTAACTCAAGTAACAAATAAAATCAATTAGTCACCCCGTGACCACGTCCACTGCAAAGTGTTCGAAACGTCAGGATATAAATAATGTTAAATATACGCGATTTAAACCGTTCCAAGTTGTTTAATTGCTATGTATAGTAATCGCGAAAACCTAAGAAAATATTATTTTAACGTTTTATTATGTATTGCAGAGCACCAAGTTAAAGGCGGGAATGCATGCCTGTAGCTTGCACAATGGCATTAAAGGAGTTTACAGATTCCAGCTACTGGCACGTGTATTTACAAAAAGGCATGACTGTAGAAGGCATACAAAAAAATTGCATGCAATGTGACGTTGGGGTGGGGGGGGGGGGATGAAAGTGACGTACTAAATGACACGTCTGAACGCGCCCACCGGTTACGGGCATGCCAGCTGCGCCGACTACATATCTGCGATCGTTTTGAATTGTACTGAGTTTTCAATTTTTAGGTAAAAGTGTCTCTATGGGGAGATGAAAAGACTATGATTTATTCATTTGCACCGATTTATTCATCTGCTAATCTAATCTTTCACCAATTATTTTCTTTTTGTCTGATAATTAATAGATCTAGTTACGCATTGCATTGCAACTAATAGAATGAAATTGTTTAATTGATTTCTAACGCTTCCATGGTTCACTCAAACTGACAAAATCTGCTGCAGAGATAGTCGGTAGCGCGGTACTGGCATGTGTATTACCATTTGCTAGTTACAGGCATGCCACAAGCAGCATGTCAGAAAGGCATGCTATTAAACATGCAAATGTATCACAGGTGTGCCATCTATTGGCATTTGCCAGTTTCTAGCATGCACGCTACATACCTATTTACTGGCATTTGCGACGTAAACTTCATAGTATTGAAAATTCGGTCGCTTTAGCTGCAACTAATAGGAATGGGTCCTGATTTTTGGAATGCTAAAGTACCAAAAAAGCACTCGGATCGTCATGACATGCGACAACTAGACAGATCGATGCCAAAAAGAAAAACCCAGTGATCACCGTCACTAGCACTTTTCAGAGGTGGTGTATTTCCTCAGGGCTTGTGGTGGTGGCCTTTTATGATACCTACGTGAAGGAGCGGTGGTATTCTACAGCCGGTCGACACCACATGGAAAACCCAGTGATATTTGTCGATAGTGACGCTTTAGTACTTTACGATGATATAAATGATAGACACAGAAACCTAAACAATTAAATTATGATGACGGCAAGATTAAATGAGGAAAAATGACTAACAGACATTCAGATCATACATTATTATAAAAGTCCTATGAGATAACTGTGAGTGTACAGAAGAATATTTTAAAATATCGAGTAAGAAATGAGATAGTTTTGCAGAAAATTAATAACGGATTGGAAGTCAAAACAAAAATTAAGAAAATTGTTATAATTTAGTCACGTCATGCACAATGACAATGACAATCAATGACAGATACATTACTTGAAATTTATAATGCAGGGCCAGTGTATGGTTTATACATCGTGTCACTAAGGTAGCGTAAAAGCTGGGAACAGATTATTCACCATCGGGAGTATTATAGAACCGATTCTAGCAGTTTTAACAATTTCTTTATCATAACCTACCTATTGTTCTTTTCTATATTTTATTCTACGCGCAGTTATGCAATCAATGCAGCGCGCTGCCGTCGCCTGCGGCGCCGCGCCGTCGACGCACGGCCATTATCCTGCACTGAGTACTGAGACCTACCAATGTTTTAGACAGAACAATAAAACCATACATACAAACTTTGACACGCCGTTTCAACTCTTTAGGGTTTGAATTTCGAGAAATCTCTTACTTTATGTTTTTAGATCACAAAAGGACGCTACTGTCCAAATATCATGTTTCATGGTTTCCGCTGGAATGAGTCAGTCAATCAGTCAGGACATTTCTCTTTATATGTATAGAAGATATGTATGGCTATATTATACGGTATTATACACACTACTTTTTTTTTCTGGTTTTAGAGGTGTGGCGTATTTTTTTTTTATCGACTTAAGGCGGCAGACGGGCTTACAGTCACCTAATGGTAAGTGGATACTGTCGTCCATAGGCATCCGCGATACATGCACATATCAGTCGAGAACGTCAAACGGGGAGGGATAGGATGAGATGGGAATGGGCTCTGGCATATCTCACTCACTACCGAAACATGTAACATTGGGAAAATAGGAAATGCAGTACATTTCAAGGTAATAATTACAAGGTAACAATACAAGGTTAATACGTAAGCTTAAGAAAGATTTTTTTGTAGAAAAAAGGCGGCAGAGATAGGATGGAATGGGAATGGGCTATGGCATATAAAAGATAAAAAATAAAGTTAAATAAAAAATATTTTTTACGGAATTAGAACACTTAGTCGGTCACGAGCAGGAGATCATCACTCGTTTACATCTACAAATTACTCATTTGTACACTAATGGCTCATTTACACAAGGAGAGTTTCGCAAAGGCGAGTTTCTCGCACATCGGACAAAAGCTAGTATAAACGACTTTTATCATCATCTGATCACTGTTATCATCACGCGAGCAGTTGTAGGCGAGAATTGCAGGTAGATTGGTCGCATACGAGAATTGTTTACAATATTCTCGCCCGAACCGTTCGAGAATCTTTCTTTGTGTAAATGAACTTTAAGTGAATGCGCGGGCGAGCGGGACGTGTCACAGAAGGAGCTATTTACGTGTGCGTTTCTATAAGTTCTCACTACTACACTCGTATTGTTCTTTTTAATTTTAGTAGTTTTCTTATGCTCAGATTTTAATGCCTAATAATAAAGAGGTCGCGCCTCTCAAATCAATAAAATTTCAGCATACTTATATATTCGCTGTCGGCAAACCTGACAGAAAATGGAGATCTCTAATCTCAGGAATCTTAAAATACCTCATTCCAGACAGTAATTTGTGTTAAGATGGTAATTGCCAACCTCGGTCAGAAGATATGACATGTCTTCCTTATTTCATCATATGTGACATGAATAATATTTCTATTCATGGAAGTACTTATTACAAAATATACACCAAATACATTAATATAATTACTTATAACACGGAGTATTAATTTTTTATTTATGTACAAAATTATGTGGTTTTCACATTACTTAAAATTAATAAAATTAAAAACTATTTGTAAACTAACTGACTTGGTTGTATATCACATGTTTCAACTCTTACCATTGGCAATGTATTCTTGTACCTTCGTCTGAAATTCAGCCTTGTTCTTTTTGTACATCTCAGCTGCTTCGATATTGAGTGGGTCTTCAAAATTTAGGAGATCCTGAAAATAAAACCGGTTATCATATTTAGTTTAAAGTGTAAAACTTGCTATAATGTAATCTTTCTTTGTTAATACGGCGCATCCTTTTTTAACTTAATATTTAAAGAGACAGCATGATTTCCATACATCATGTTTTTTACCTTCATACTTAAAGAGACGTAGCATGATTTCCATACATAATGTTTTTTTTGGAACGGAGCCTTAATTTAATTACTCAATTTACAGTACTACTAAGTAAATTTTTTTTATAGAAAAAAGGCGGCAGACGAGTATGCAGTTCACCTGATGGTAAGTGGATACTGTAGCCTATGGACAATCGCGATACATGTCCAACTTCAGTCCAGAACAGTGGCGTAATTCGGGGGTGGCAAGGGGTGGCACTTTCCATTCCAGAATTGTCCAACCCAGTATTTTGCCTAGTATAGCTCCCCGATCCCCGGTACGCCTAGCCACCCCAGTTAAAAAAAAAAATTTAGCCCATGGTCCAGAATGACAAATGTTGGCACGCCTCCGGATTTGCAGATTAAGGAACAGATTGGGAGAAAGGATTGGGAAAATGGGATGGGATGGAAATGGGCTCTGGCATATCTCACTCACTACCGAAACACGTACGTACATTGGGGAAATACGATAAAGTAGGAAATGGAGTACATTTCAAGGTAATATTCTGTGAGAGAGGGATAATGTGGTCAATCAAGTGCGCCCAGCGGCTATGGGAATGCAAATGTGCACTCACCCCCTACAATAATGTTAGTATTTAATAATGTGGTGATATGTCCATAAATCTATTTAGTAATGTCCCTAAAAATTATCGCTAGCTGACGTGAGAGGAAAACATCCTGAGGAAACGCACATACTCTAGAAAAAAAAAACTGGAGTATGTGTACCCATCCACCAATCAGCACTGGGCCTGCGTGGTTTTTTTTCTCATACTTACTGTGAAAAGTGAATTAAGTCCCCACACGACGTCCTTCAGTTTCCGAGTGGGTGCCCAACCATGCTCATCTATAGAAGTTTGCCGAAGCAATGATAAACAAATGTCACCGTCTTCATTGATGTTTGGATGCCACAATCCTGTTAGGCATTTTACTTTTGGTGGCTGGAAATTTAAAAAATGGTGATGATATAATTGAATAGAATAGAATGTGTCCCGAGACCATAAATTTTGCTAATTATGAGTTAATCAACATATAATATTAAGTATTTTTTGGAAAAATATTCATTTTTTGGGCGCTGTATATAACATTTTTTATTTATTTACCTTATTTTTGAGGCTTCAGGTGGTTTGTCCCACTGAAGCCACAAAATATATACAATATTTTTTATTTTATAAAATATATAATGAACTTAGATCATAGAATCATGAACAGAATTCATAGTTTGAGGCTTGGAGAAATGTAATTACATGAATCGAGAAAAGGAAATTAACAAAAACTACAGTAAATATATATGTACAGTACAGTAGACGCATACAGTAATGCAAATTATATCAACATTAAGTAATCAGTTGGACGTCTGACCCTCAAACTAAGTATAAACCTATATCTTGAGTTGGAAATATAATAGGTCAAACTGAAAATTCTTAGAACTGGCTACTGTACAATACAATAGAAAATAAAAAAAAATTGAATTATGAAAATGGAACACTGCTTGTCAAACGCCATTAAAATTGTTTTTTTTATTTCTGGTGGCAATTTGGAAATTAAGTGTTTGTAGAAAAATGAATTTAACAAGAGAACATTTTCCTTTAATGATTTTTATGACTTTCATTGCAGTCTAAACCAGAAACAAAATTATCAAAGACTTAAGTTAGCATTTAGTGATGAAGTGCATGCAGTGTCCCTGTTAGAACTGGTTCAGTTCAGTAGTTCAGTGACAATCTTAAAGAAGGGCATTCTGCAACGGCGATGACGAAGGAAGACATCAAAACTGTGCAGCTCATGACAAATGGAGACAAACGAATGACATGTCAGCAGATACGGGAGTTGGGTTTGAGATATTGGGTTTGAGTCAAGTTCGAACTATTATTGATTTCATAATTTTCATAAATTGTTTAAAATATTATAAAACATTTATGGTGATACTTCTGGACCCCATGCGTGACTGCTGTACGTTACCCAAAAAGAAATGTACTTAAACGTTAAATTGTACTTACCCCATATGGATCAAATTTCAAAATTACTTTCTCCCAAAATGACTGAGTTTCTAAATGGCTATGCTCATAATAGTCATAATGTCTGACATACAGAAAGATATTTTTTTACCAAGTTACTAGTAAAACGGTGACAAATGTGTAAGTATCAACCTCTGTGCATATGTACTCCTTCGGAAGCATGGAGGAAGCCTTTGCTCAGAGGTAACTGACCAGAACAGCAACACTGATGTGTGATAGAATGGTATTATTTATAGTTCGTGAAAACAGTAAAAAAGGTTTTTTTTTAAAGAAAAAAGGCAGCAGACAAGCATAACAAATGTTGGCATGCCCCCGGATGCACTGTCCCTGGTGTTACAGGTGTCATCTCATGAGCCACTAGTTTCCTTATCAAAAAAAATTTGCAATACAACACATTTAAATTAAGTAAGTCTACCAAAACAGAAACTGAATGTCTAAAATTGACGATTAAATCTCTCATCAAAAAAAATTTGCAAAACATTTAAATTAAGTAGATTTAACACAGATGATTAAAACAATCTCTAAACGGAATCCTTACCGCCATATTATAATCTTCGGTAACAAAAACACTGAATTTGAACTTGCCCCCTTGCCAGTAACCTTCGTCAGGAGCGACAGTCAATTCGAACTCGTTTAACATATTCGGATCTCCAAAGTTCACGGAACACGTCCCTGGAAGGTTTTCGGTCATTTCCTGCACCTCTTTCACAAGTAATTTGTCCCTTACTGATATTCGTCTGACCACTGGTTCAGTACTGATTCCATTGCTAGGTTCCGTATGCTCCTTTTTCAACTTTCTATTAAGGGTAATCATTTTAATAACTTATATGACTTATGAATAGATAAATGCGATAAAAACTATAACATATCCACAATGAATATTATTGAAACATTGTATTTATTTCCCGAATAAATAGGAATAAAACAGTGGACATAATGTTTTGTGGAAGTGTCAATGTCAAAAATTGTAACAATTGACAGTTTAGGCTGCATTTCAAAACATGCGATATTTGCTACTAATTGGAAATCTAATTATTGGCAAAGTACACATTTGCCAAAGGTCCCAATACAATTTATGTATTAACCTAAATAATATAATATAAACATTACTTTCATTATCGCATTATCATTTATTATATTATATATTATTACCATAGCTAATTCTCTCATAATCATATTAAGTAGGGGAACCCGGGGTAGAACGGGGTACCGGGGCGGAACGGGAAAGAGGCGTTGTGCTCGCTACAGGCGACAGAGATGCGTGACCATCGTGCACAACGTTCGGTCCGCTGTGCTGCGCTATACGGAGTGGCCGCTGTCAGTGTGAGAGTGCGCTTAGTTTGGATTTTATCGAAGGTCGACGAAAAAGCTTGCAAATTTTAATTTTGCTATGCAATACCAAGGTAATTACACTATACACTATTCTTTGTTCGGATATTAACATTACATGTTTGTTTAAACATACTTTTGACTAACTAAACGTCTAGTGATAACTCAAGTCCAATAAATATAACCGGTCATAACACTCGTGTTTACGTGAACGGTGCGTCGGGGCACAATGGGTGGGGCACAATGGGGTATACCCCGTTCCGCCCCTTAAATATTTGTACTTCTCATATAAATAGGCATTTTTATTTCATCTGCAGATGGTGCGTTCATATTATAAGAAAAACCAGCCGACAGTCCTGTCCTGGTCTACATTGCTAATCCCGTTGCCAAAAGTGAAAGCTGGAATGAAAAGAGTTACAAGAAAGGGTGGAAAAACGGCAATCCTGACCGCTTCACCTTCCAAGACTGAATTAGAAGAATCTATTAAAAAGACACAAAATATCAATAAAGCGAAAGTAGAAAAAAATAAACAAGACTGACGTTAAAAGGTAAAGAAGACATACCTGAAGGAATGAAAGCTAAGCCAAAGAAATAAAAAAGAATCGAACTAAACCTGAAGAACACTCAGAAGACGTAGAAAATTTTAAACAAAAACAAAGAAGAAACAAAAAAGAATCGGAACTGAATCTGAAGAAAGCTCGGAAGATGAAGACGCGATCTGCTTATATTGCCATGATTTATACTCCAAGTCCAATGAAGGCTAGTGGTCTTGTAGCATTTGTAAAAAATGGGCACATTTGGCGTGTGCTGGTCTAGATAGTGACGACGATGACAGTGTTCTCATCTGTGAACTATGCCAATAATTAGTACCCCATCGTGCCCCGGGTTCATTTCCCATTGTACCCCGGGGGGGTGGGGCAGAATGCAAAATTTCCCTTTATTTTTCAAACAATATTTTTTCAAAGTGATCATTAATTTAGATAAGTTTAGCTTTAATTTCCTTGTAGAGAAAGAAGTAAATAAACCTACAAATTGCCAAATAATGGTGTTGTTTCATTCAAACTCTCACAAATTGTGACCAAAGCTTAGCTACCCCGTTCCACCCCGGGTTCCCCTACTTACTTATGAAATGACCGATTTTATTACTGCCCACTGAGTTTCGAAATTCAGACAACTTTTTGCAAGGAAAAAATTTGATTCTGAAGTAGGTGTGATTAGGACTTGCGAAGAATTCACTAAAGGCGTTTCAAGTTAGCCAGAGAGTATTTACTATGGGTTAAGAAAATAAAATAATTATCTACATAACTAAATACACGGCCAACTGTCTTTCGGTCAACATCTTTCGGTCGCTCCCCTACATATTTTTATAATTCAGAATGAGACTCAACATGGTTTATATTTCAAGGAGTAATAATCGCATGTTTTGGAAAGCAGTTATGAAGTCATGAGTCATGTCAGCTGTGTCTGTCACCAACAATAATCAACTCCGACATAACTTTAACTCTAATCAGCTGGATGTTTACTTACTATAATAATCTATTAAAATATCAGTTCATTTGTTCAAGTATAGTGCATTAGCATGGCAGAGATATCGTGGCCTTGGCAATACAATTTCCCTCCATTTTTTACGTAAGTAAATCTATATCCTACTTACTGTTTCGCATCGTTAGGTGGTTTGTCTAGAAAATGGATTTATTGGGCAAACAGTGGAGATATATTAACGAGGGTAATGTTCACATCGTAATTCAGATAGTAGACAGCAATTATGTTCTTCGCCTCATTAAAGAAGAAGCCATACCGATAGATTTAACCAGCGTGCGCCACTCTGTTAGTTTCGTCAATTTGGTGATGCTTCCGATGATGTATCGTGATAATCATGACCACGAAGAAATAATAGACATACCTCAAAAAGAGCTTGAGCAATTAACTATGCATTTGTCAAAAGTTCGACCAAAATATAGACAATGTAAATCTGTAATAAGCTCTCATGCAATTAAAGCTCCAAATCTTGCCATGCTTAGTCCAAAATGTAATACGAATTATTGTATAGAAATAAAGCCTAAGGAAGGTTTTATGTCAGCTGTATTTCGTGAGTATGGGAAATGTTATTATTGTTTGAAACAATTTTTAAAAATACAAGAAAAACAGATTGAAACTGTGAACAATTATTGTCCGTTAGATTTGTTTTCCGGTGATAAGAAAAGAATGAAATATGCATTGTGGAGTTTGGTTAAAAATCCACAGAATAATTTTAGATTATTCATGAATGGCAATCTTATTTATCATGAGAGAAACAGAAATCACCTTGATGATATAGTAAATGACATTGGTGTTTTCCATGATTCAAATTCATTTTTGGATTTCATTTTATGTATATTGTTACATGACAATAAATCCGATATTAAATTGAGCCCTTTGGAAGGTGTACAATTAAAAAGAAAATCTGCAAAATGTTTTGAAGACAATAATTTGGACAAAAAATCATTTCTGCACAGAGTGTTAAGTTTACAGAAAATGTCTGAAAACATCAATATTGACACTAGAAATTTAGATAATTCTGATTTTGAGTATGTTCCTAAGATGCTAGATCAAATAAAATCATTGAACCTTGATTTAAAACTTGAGGAAGGCAGACAAATGTTTTTTGAAAATGTTGATCCAAAACATTTGGCGTTGATATCGGCAATAGCTAAAGATTGCTCTGTAATGATAAGTTTTTCTGTTAATTACATTGATGGCTTTCCAACTGTACAAGTTGATGGTATTAGAATACCCTACAGAATATCTGTCACTGACTTAGAACCAAAGCTGGCCAGAACTTTAATAAAAAGGAGGAATATGGAGGCAAAACTTATAGATATCTACAGAAAACATGTTGAAAGTACAGAGAAAAAGTATGTTGTAAGTATCAACATTGTTAACATTATATTTAAAATGGATAAGCAAAATAATAATACTGAACTTCTGTATTCATATTGGTTCTCACAAATGAAAAGTAAATAAATGAACTTAATTTAAACTTATATTTTTGTTGTGCAAGAAATATTTATGGCAATAAGAAGAAATTAGAAACACTGTCATAATTACAAGGGGTTCATTAGGTACATTATAGTCATTTATTTGATCCATTGATATTAGCCTATAACATTCCAAGGCACAAGCCTCCTATAGTATATTACTATGAGATTTCGGGTCATAGTCCACCATGCAGGCCCAGTGCAGTTTAATGGATACATATGCTCCAAAAAAAATTTTCAATTCAATTCATTCATTCATTCATTCCGTATGTTTCTTGTAGTCAGTTATTTATAGAGAAAATATGTACTTACTGAGAGCAACGTAAATTCGACATTAAATTAAATTACGACATTAATTAACCATTTTTTTATACTTTTTAAATTACATTTTGTTACAGAATACAACCACACACAGAAACAAGAGCGAAACAGCTAGAGGCATGGCAACACTTAATAGCTGACTACTTGAAAGCAACAAAACAGTCCACCATAGATATAAGAGAATCTCAGAACAGTCCACTATTTAGTAATGCCTCAATAAAAAGGAAATTATCGCAGGAGGCGATATTAACTATACTTGAAGATATGGCAAAAACTGGTAGAGCCATGCCAATAGATAAGAGTAAAAAAGTATGGGAGGTATACTGGCATTCTTTGGATGAATGGGGTAACATGGTGTATAACTGGGCATGCAATAATGGTATGAATAATTCTGTGTGTACATTATTTGAGCTACGGGAAGGAGAAAACACTGTTGATGAAGGTAAGAATTTTTAATATGTTTTTCCATATGTTTTCATTTAGAGTTTTTTTATAGAAAGAAGGTGCCGATGAGCAAACTGTCCACCTGGTTGTATGTGGAGACTGTCGCCCATAAACATCTGTGATACATGTAAACATCAGTCCACAATGACAAATATTGGCCTGCAGTGGCGTATTTACCCTAGGGCCATGGGGGCCATGGCCCGGGGCGGCAGGTCAGCTTTGGGCACCTTTCATAATCGTTACCTATCTTTTATTTTATTGCTTTTTGACTTGACTTGCCTGAAGAAATTTAAAAAGCCTACCTAATTCCCATATAAGCGAAGAACGTTTGAACAGTTTAGCCATCTTTAATATAGAAGCTAACTTAACAATATCCATTAATTATGACAGTGTCATTGACGAATTTGTTAACCAATTTGTGCATCGTAAAAAAATGTAAATGTTTAATAAATGGTGTTTATTCTTTTGTATGGCCTGTTTCATTATTAAAAGATTTTTCTTTTTTTTTCATTAATTTATGGGGCGGCAAACCTTATAGGCCCAGGGCGCCAAATCTTAAAATACGCCACTGTTGGCCTGCCCTCATCTTTGGAGATTTAGGAGTTAATTTGGAAAAGGACTTGGAAATATGGGAAACAGGAATTATAACAGTATGAGAAGTTTTCCCCATTCCATTACACTTCCCATTTCTCCTTGGAGGGTTAGGGTGGAATGGGGAGTAAAGTTGGAATGTTTCATTTATTTCATTATACTCTCCATTTGATGGAATAGGATAGGATGGGATGGGTGGGCACGGTCTGCCATGTCTCACTCATTATTGAAACATTTATATAGTTAATATATAATACATGTAAGTATTACCTACATGTAATGACTATGACTGCATCTTCCCACTCCAATTTGATTAAGATTGTCTCCTTGACACTGTTATGAAAAACAGCATTCATAGGTTTTCAAAAAAGTCATACATAATTGAGATTTTATGATTTTACTCATATTGAGATATATGAACCTGTTAATTTAATTTATGGTGCTAATTGATAGTGTAAGTTGTAAGGAATAAATCTACCTAAGGAACCTTGTGTCTAGAATAAAAAAAAATCTAGATTTTACGCTTTCCTACAATTCCGGAAGTTTAGTGCCTGTTGCTCAATGGACTACCTACTGTTATCTATCCGACGAGGCCACTGCCAATAATTTTATTCATTTGAAAAAAGAACAATATCCTTGTGTTTGTCAGTTTATTGAATGTTTTAAAAATGGAATACTCTCTGTTTTGCCAGGCGGAATTGCAATTTTATTGTTACTTACCTTTTTTATAGGTACCTATTAATACCACTTTGACATTTGTTAAAATAAATACATAAAATTCATTATTTGAAATGCATTTTTTTAAATTTTAGACAAGCTTCCTTAGCAAAATTTATTCCTTACAACCTACACTATCAATTTTGCAGAAGAAAATTCTGGCCACTGGATACCAATCTGCACTTGGCCCGCGTCATAAATGGCCTTAAACCCTTTACTAATTTACTAGAGGAGGCCCGTGCCCTACAGTGGGACGTTATTGACTGATGTTAAACTCGGACACATTCTGTAAATTCTATCATATTTTATATAATAAATTTTCTTGTATATAGCAGAAAGTACCTATATATAACTAATTCTTGATTCTTTTCTCTGTTTTAGAATTCCATGGTTTAGACATGAATGTTCTCCTAAAGGCATTAAGAAATTTAGAAGCGAAAGGCAAATGTGAACTGATGGAGTTTGACGATAACCAAGGCATAAAATTTTTCTGATACATTCTAGTTATTTACCTTACCTTAGTTAATCATCTGTAAGTAAATATTTTCAATTAAAATGTTGAATACATTTTGTTAAGTTATACGTATTTTTAATGTTGAAATATATTGCTGACTATTTTATTTATGTACTTTTATTTATACATAGCTTGGATCAACCGGATCGGAACCAAACTTTTTTACAGCTCATTATCATACGAGAGTAAGCTTACTAAAATAAACACCTTTATTTTAGTTTTAGGCTACTAAAACACCTTTTTAAACAGTGAGTCGATTAATTCTACTTTTTGCGACAAATTTTTACTAATTATAATAGGTTGGGGAGAAAGTCTTTTCGTATTTTGTATGTATGAAGTTGTGATCCAATATTTTTGATTGAACTGTTTGTACCTGGTTGGTTATGATATCATTAAAAAGGTAACATTTAAAAAAAAAAAAAAACTGTTTCCCGACATTTTTCAATTGTTTTTCTGTCCAAGAAAATAAGTGAACCTAACGAAGAAATTCATACATTTTGAAGTATAAGTGCGGCCAAGCTCCACAGACTGTGGCCAAACCCGGATTGACGTGCAACTTTTCCCCGACCTTATATTATTTATAGACTTTTTACCCGTTTAGTCAGGATTCAAATCAATCAGTATGCTCCACCCAGAATAAGGGACACAGAGTAAACTAATTATCCAATTATGTATTTTATTATTTTTATTGTTTTATGTATTTTCCACCCCATTTCCAAAAGACAAACAGGTAGTGGTGTGGCATGACCGTTTGTCATTTTTGACTAATGTTGGATGTCCATGATCCATATACCAAGGTGGACTGTTGGTTTGTCTACCATTTTTCTATAAAAAAAATGATGTAGATAAGAAAAAGTATTTTTATGGTACAGACGCAAATAAAAGTACTAAATGTCTTGATAATTAAATTTATTCAGACCGATTTTATTCAATCAATATGTGTAAAATTGTACAATTTCAAAATCGAATATCTTATCACTACAATATGATACAAATTGTATTAGAAAAGTGTAAAAACTTTAAAAATTGTCGTATCCCATATTATCAAATTGTATTTGAATTGGAACGTAAAATTATTCTACAGATTTCAAACTATTCCCATGAAAATTTTATTGGATTGATACAACAAAGTGATAGTATTCTTGAATTCAACAATAAAATTAGTCTAGCATTAAATTCCAAGTATAAAAACTATTTTTCTTAAGCAATACATGTACGTTTGCAAAACATTGACGTTTGAGGTCAAAATTACATATTGAGAAGTGTCATCACTTTCTAAAATGTTTACCTTGTTACGCTTCAAACCTGTCGCAACATAGATATTGATTCCATATGAACATCAGGGTGATTTAGAATAATTGTTACTTTTTACATTTATATTCACGTATTATTTAACAATAGGCACCTAAAAGAGTAATGGAATAGCCTTTGAAACAAACTGTTGGAAAAATTACTTGTTTTAACAGTTCAATTATTGCTAATAAACAATCAGTCTTCAACCAAAATACACTTACGGAGCCTTAAAGTTGCAATAATCAACAAATAATTTAAAACATTTATATACGCAAATATACACCGCACCATAAAGTCAATAAGGTCAAAAATTGTCATATAAACATTTTAAAATTGTGCCGTTACAAATTGTACTCTCTATTAATTATTATTACAATAATTATTGACTACTATAAAAGTTACTAACATTTAACTTTAATTATTTTTTTTAAAAGTCGCAACACTTTTTTATAATTAAGTAAAGCCGAGTATTCTGCTCGTGTTATTCTCTATACAAAAACACCATACATCCGTTTGCATACACATGCTTTTGCTTGATGTATTAAAACACTGAAGCCACTAAAAGAATTTGTATCAGGAAAATGACCTGTTAGTTTTAGCGATCGTAAATAGATAGGATTTTGCAAGGTCGGCGGCGCACCCGCATACCCCCTGGTGTTGCAGGTGTCCCTGGTCGGCGGTAACACTTACCATCACGTGGGACCGCTTGCTCGTCCGCCCACTAATCTATAAAAAAAAAAGAGATGACAAACAAGCTTCGCAACCAGTTTGCCGTGAGACTACTAATTGTCTCGCAGTGTAACCTGAATCACCTAGCAAGAGGTGTAAGTAAGGACACGAGCGTGACAAATTTTACACACTTTTTCACCGATCCAGTGATTTTATAATTAGTTTATTAGCCGAATGCACGTATTCTTTTTATTATTTTTAATCCATATACCTACTTTTAATTAAAGTCGGATTTTTTATTAGAGTCAGGGATATCACATGTAGAACTATCAAACAGAGTGAAATTCGTACGGAGGTGACACTTTATTGACAGTTCTACATGTCATGGCCGCCGCAGCTCTGGTCTGTCGCTCTCTGGGCATTGGTGCTCCTGCTGATCGCCACCTTTTGCGCCTGGCTCCGTCTGACCGCCGCTGCTTCCGGCTGGCGGTAATGTCGCTCTGAGCGTACGCCCTGCTGGGCGCCGCCTCTCCATCCGGGAGTTACGTGATTCCAATCTTGTGCTACGGACACTTTTCCGCCACTTACCCCCAATCACAAACTCTATAATATATTGTAGTTAAATTTTGTAATAGACTATTTTTTTAATTAATATAAGCTATTGGAACAATAACTGACCTCTTTCCTTCCTAGTAGTTTCCCTTTATAATTGCGCCGTTCTAATAGGTCGGATTTGACGTATGACGAGCCATATAATCCACTGATGTGAAATATTAATTGTCATAGACGCAATGCTTCCAAGAAAACGACGCTTAAAATTGATCGAGTTATATCAATAATATTATATCGTCATATGTCAAATCCGACCTGTTTGAAATTGGCGCGAGCGTCTTTGCATACCCGCATACATTAAATATTTCGAAGCAACATTTTTTGTCCCCGCCATATTGAAGGCGGTTGGATATTTTGAGTAGTAACACGCGCTCGGCGGCGAGCAGAGTTAAATTGAGTAAAAATCACACCGCGGCCTCGGACAGTTGTTATTTGTTATTCGCGCCTAGTAATAGGTCTTGTTCGCGGATATCCTGTGCCACGCGAGTGTTTTGGGAGTTAAGTTCACATCGCGGCCTCGGACAGTTGATTTTGTGATTCGCGCCTATTAACTGGACTTGCTCGCGGATATCCTGAGCCACGCGAGAGTGTTGGTTGGACTTGGTTATTGTGATTGTGCTTGTGGTATTTGGAGTGATTTCTCGAGGTGATTTTGCTGCCGTGTGTGAGTTGCGGAGCTATAGCGGCCACCGGCTCACCACGGAACGAGACTTGGATTACTACACAAGTATCTATTGGGAATGTATGTATTTATTCAATCACACTAAGATAGGTCACGTCTAGTAGGGACTAGCGCAGGTACACTTTCCAGATTTGTGCGTGGGCAAAACCACCTGGGGTAAGTGAGACCTTTAAATTGTGTAAATTGTTCTTTATTGTGCTTACCCGCCATTGTGGTGGATATATTGAGTAAATTTACATTTGGGCCCGAGTGCACATTCCTCGGGCTGCTTTCGCGTAACGCGAGGCAGGTGCGCCTAGTGTGCGCATCGTAAACACGACCTATTAGAACTGCCCAATTATAGTCAGTAGTTCGTGTGTGTAACACGACAAGTATTAGCTATATTTAATTGGCAGATACTTTATCTATCAGATTATTAACAGTTACTTTATCAGAGGTGATGATAAAGGCCCTAAATGTAATAAATGGCTATTCGCTTTTAAATTACTCGTAGACAAACAAAAGTGGATTTTATAATACCAATTCTTTAAGTCTAATTATCTAATTATAATATTATACAATTTTAAATGGCAACATTAGTACAGTTAACAACAAAAGTGACTCAACAGATTATTTATGAATTGTTTTTATTAGCTACAACAAATGAATTAATCCTGACTACTTATTCGTTAATACATTTTTTGCAGTTTTAGTTGATTTTTTTTTCTGTAAAAACTACAGAGGATGACGTACAGTTGCCACACATACGAGTACGTTACCTACCCTACCTTAATCTAAAACAATATTTTACAATAAATTATTGTAATTATAAATACCTATTGTAAACACTACAACATCACAGATATTTTACAACATAACTTATTTATTGTTTTGGAATGATTTTTATTCTCACTAAACTGCTGAGAACTGAGGTGATAAGAAATATTTCTTATCATTGAGAACATAATTACAAAGGAACAATCATAAGACTTGAATAACTTCGCAGGTAATTCCCAGAACATTTTAATAAATAGTTTTAATCTACCGTTGTGATAATTAATTATTCAACAGTAAAAGATTATTTGAGCCTTACATATATTATAATGTACATGATCATCTTATATTATGTATCCCGATCATTTTTGGTACCTACTGCTGTTTTGATACATCTAAAAGTACCTAAGCACTCCTATGTAGCACTATTCTCGTAATAAGATAGGCGTTACAAAAGTACCATTTACTCAAAATTATTATTAAATTCTTGTCATTTAATTTCTCTCATCAATGAAGTGTCCCTCAGCCTCACCCGGTGCGAAGGACCAAAATGCCCGAACTCACACCATCGACTCAAACTGTACTTGAGTCTTACATATTATTATGTGCATGATCATATATTAGATTATGTACTCCGATCATTTTTTGGTACAAAGATCCGTTTTGATACATCTAAAAGTGCCAAGATCTATGTAGCAATATTCTCGTAATAACATCCACATTACAGAAGTTCCATTTATTAAAAAATATTGCACATATGGTTGTATTAGTCGTGTTATTTATTGTACATAGTAATACGATTGTATTAATCATGTTATTTAAATTATCTGATCAATGAAGCGTCGCTCAACCTCATCCCGCTCGAAGGACCAAAATGTTCGAAACACCATAAACTCAAACCCATCATGATCTCATCTCATCTATGATTTACTAATATTATACAGTTTATATAAGAAACCTCGCAAAATACATCTAACAAGAATGCTATTGTTCCATCACCTACAAATGATCACTACACTCTAAAGCAGCGTTACAATATCCATTAGTGACGCGTTCTGTGCCGCCATTGGCTATATTTCCGACATTCCCATTGGTCTTCTCGCTGCAGACGACTAGGTCCACTGAAGGGACGACCGCGTTGGGACTCTTACCGCCTGGTGGTCGGTAGAACCACCACGCGAGGAAGAAGAATAGTAAGGAACACAGCTTGCCGACTAGAGCTAGAGCCAACATGTACCTGTAACAAAACGAACACGTAACGGTACCTGACTTTGTCTAATTTTATGTAATAACTGCATCTGATAATGAGTATAGACGATGATGCTACTTTTAATGTATTGTTTAACATCTTTATTTTCTTGAAAAAAAAATCTGTTGACAATAAAATATATTATCATTATTATGTAAGCCCTCAGCCGCTAGATATACCAGAAGGAAGATTACAAACGAGCATACAGTTCCCCTGGTGTTAAGTGGACACAGTCGCCCGACATCCGCGATACAAGAATGAAAAACATTGGCGCATCACCTACTAAAAAATTCAGTCAACTCGTGACCATGGTCTACTAATCCGGCCGAATTGTCGTGTAAAATAAATAAGGTAAGACACACGCGGTAAGATGTGTTTACTAAATAAATACCTAGTCAAAAATACCGTTACAATAAAGCCGTTACTTTTCTTTGAGAAGGTCGTAAAGCCTCTTAACAACCCCCTGTTCCATAACCAAGAATGGTACTTTCAGCAAGACTCAGCACCAGGTCATAACGCTCACTCACCACAGGCGTAGCTAGAAAGGAATATTCCCGGCTACATTAGAGCGGGAAACTGGCCGTCATCTAGTCCCGTTCTTAATCCGCTCGATTATGATTTATGGTTTATCTTAGAGAGAACGGCATGCTCTAAACGCCATGATAACATTGAATCCCTAAAACGTTCCATAACGGTGGAAGTTGACAATTTTCTCATGAAAAGAGTGCGTGTTTTAATCGAAAACTGGTCACAACGTTTAAAACGTATAAAAGCAAATGGTAACACAAATTCTTCTAATAAAATGATAATGCAAAAAAATGTCAACGTTTACTTTGTAAAAACTTTTATGGCGAGACTAGGGTATATGTTAGAATGGCGACAACTCAGATTAGGAAAAAATCATCTTGTATTGTCTTTACAAGATCCAAATTAAAAATCTTACTAAAATCAGTAAGTAGCTCTTATTGTTATAACTGTTTCAAGTAAATATATAAAGTATTATTGCAACATTCTACTAAAGAGTAGCAATAGTACTCTGAAATATGGACAGTTCTTCACTTTATATTTTAAAAGATTAGTGCCAGTCAATGTCTGTCGATTATGACGTTAAAACTTTAAGTAGTCTTCGTATAAATAGGAGTTTACAAGTAATGATTAAAGTACTTAATTACTAGTGATGTGCGAATTACGCGATCCTTTAGGAAGATCGATGACGCACCAGATGCGTCATGAAATAAATACATAATAATTAACGCCACATTCAATGGGATTCCCTGTAACGTGGGGATCTCTATATTCCAGAGACACATACAAAGACGAACACAACACCCAGACCCGATCAAACATTTATCTTTAAACAAAATGTAGGACTAGGAATCGAACACAGCAAGGAATCTAGGGCACTAGCCAACTGGAACTAGCCGGTCTTCAAAAAGTGAATAAAACTGAATTTGGTAGCCTTGAAATATATGAAAATAATAAGGGCGGCAATGAAATCGTTAGTTATTTAATTGTTATTAACCAGTCGGACCGGGAACCGAACCCGGGACCCTTTGCATAGCAGGCAGGGGTACCACCAACTGGGCCAGTCGATCTTAACAAAAATACTCAAAAAATGAATAAAAGTAACTTTGATGGCCTTGAAATATGTATTAGTATTAATTATTATTGTTTTATTTTTACAAGTAAAATCTGATCCTAAGTGATACTTACATCTACGAGTACATTTTAACTTGACTGCTAGAGACGTGTAGTCCACATCAGTGAAGCATAAAAGGATAGTCTAAGCTGTCCCCTATCATAATCAAGATGCTGTTGGGGCTGGACCGCACCTACCACACCGGGGACGCGCATCTCTTGCGCATGCTTACGGACTGATCTCTTCGCTCTAACCGACGGAGCCCTCCGTTCCCTATCCCACGATAGGGATAGGGCCGATCGATAGTCTTCGAGGCCGGCTGTAACTATACGACCCAGATATTTAAAGTTAATTAAACCGCTTTAGAATGGGTAGATCCTTTCTAAAGTGGTGCCGTTTAGTTCAAAAGAAGGCACTTCTATTTTATTTTATTCCATCCGACATAGGCTCAAACGCTTTCTCAGTCCGCATACCGACGCATATTAAGGACGGCAATGAAACTTATTAAAAACCAGGTTATTACCTGCTCATATTAACGTTGTCATAAAGCAGACAGGCGCCAGTGGTGCCGCACGCGGAGTCCCACAGCGAGCACGAGAGGTCGATGAGGAAGCCGAATAGCAGCGGCGCGGGGATCGTGCCCAGCAGACGCACCTTGATCCACTGGATGCCCAGCGCGAACGAGCGCTGGTCCTCGCGGACGCATCTGGGAAACGTTTACAACCACAATGACATCTTGTAAGGATCTCTTTTATTTTATTCTGTATTTCATCCACTTTTTACTTTTAATGGGTATCACTAATTAAATAATCTTTTAGTACTCATGTTATTATATATTTTATCGTATAAGTAAATTATCAATGTATTATTATTTTAATCTTTATACAAATTAATTAAGCTTTACTATTTAATTTCTTCTGCACCCGCATAAATTTTTCACATTTCACCAACGGTTGACTAGCAGAGAATGCCTTAAGGCATTAGGTCCGCCTTTGTACAATATAGTGTAAAAAAGAGCAAACTAGATGGGTATATTTTTATTTTGTACCGTGTGGTATCGACCGGCTATAGAATAGCACCATCCCATCTCATCTCGTAGGTTAAAAAACGGATAAAAAAGCGGCTACCATAGGTACTAGACTACCAGAATGACTGATATTGGTCAAAAGATCGCTACGCTTAAATGGAAATGGGTAGGTCACGTATTTATTTAAACTTCATTGCACAAGTATTTAACATGTACAGAAGGCGGACTTTAACGGCGAACAGCGAATGAATTGGACATGATGCCGATACGGTGAATTGGACATGACGTATATCGTAGAGAAGCCGGACATTGGAGCTGGAAGCTGCTGGAAGGGCGACCGTGGATTAGGCAGAGAAGTGTAGATACTTGTTTTAGTGGACTGCAACGAGCTGACTATGATGATGATGGTCAATGGCCTGCGTCCCACAGTCGATGTAGGCTGATATCGAATGATACTGTGATGAAATTCTCACCTGAGCGTGGCGGAGAGCGCGGGCATCGTGGCGAGAAAAGTGAACAGCATGACACAGAAGGATAGGAACACGAACACCCAAAGGTACGGGCACTCCGAGCTGCACGTGCTGTTGATGGCCTCGTATGTCACCGATGAGTTTGCACCTGGAAAAAGGCAGGCCAGAAAATTATCACTCAATAATCCCTTTTTATTAAGGTCGTGTGGCTTTAGAATAGCACCACCACATATCTTCCCGTAGATGTCGCAAGAGGCGATTGAGGGATAATAAAGCCGCTTCTACAAGCCCTGAGAAACTATACCACCTTTAAAACGCTTTTCAGCCCGCCGCCCGTCACCAGCGTGACGTTTTATGGCCATTCACAAGACAATGCGTATAAGGAGGTCCGTGACCAGCAATGAACGCAGTGGTATTAATCCCTATTCATCATAGAAACAAGGTAACAGGATAGCATACAATTCCTCTGATGTTAAACAGTTATTGCTACCTACGAACATTTATGATACCTACAATCACATATTACCTTTGGCTTTGACATATCACCTTTGGAAAAAGCTTGTGAAGAACGAGTAATAAGGAGGATTAAGACAAGAGGAAAGGACAAAATATTAGACAAAAGGATTTTTTTAAAAGCAGATCAAAAACGAAGACTAGTTTTTTTTTTATAGAATAGACGACAGACGAGCGGACGGGCCACATCGTGGTAAGTGATCACCGCCGCCCATGGACACCTGCAACAGCAGGGGGCTTGCGGATGCGCTGCCGACCTTGCAGAATACTTTTCACAGCTTTCTTGAAGAGCCTCATATCGTAGCGTAACGGAAATACTTCAGCTGGCAGTTCATTCCACAATCTCCGAATTCGTGGTATAAAGTGTCTTTATGACCGCACTGTCCGCAGTGACTATAGAGTCGCATCCGCACTTCCTTGACAAAGGAAGTGCGGATGTACAAAACGACGATGACGAACAGTGCGATGGTAAAAACGCGAAGTTGGCATCAAATTGAACAGCTCTTTAAAACATTCCCCATTATTAAGGCGATAGAAATAACAGAGAGACGCAACATCTCCACGGATGCTGAGCGACTCTAAACCACCTGTGAGAGTGGAATCGTCGACAATTCGGATAGCACGTCGTTGGACGGAGTCAAAAGGTTCCAGCTAGTACTTCGGTGCACCGGCCCAGAGGTGTGAGCAGTACTCCATATGGGATCTAACTTGAGCGTTAAGCGTTGCCCCGGAGTGATGTACTGATTTGCTCTATTCAGTACAGCGAGCTTTTTACTAGCTAATTTTGTATTGCTCTCCAGATAACTCTAAAACTCGACTTTGCTCGAAATATCGACGCCAAGGATGCCAAAACCCTTGGAGATCTTGAAAGGAATGTTCTGAAATTGAGCTGCCAACACAAATGGAACTTTTTTTCTTGGAAGCGGTGAATGCACAGACTTGTGTCTTGCTAGGGTTAAATTGAACCAAATTAAGTTTACTCCAAGTTGAGACTCCGTCTAAGGAGTTTTCTATTTCTGACACAAGCCTTACGCGACTCTTCCACCCCGCCCCGAGGGATATTCGCACGGCCCTTATACAGAGTTTCCCCAGTACTGTCGTCTGCATAACAACGCCTTGTTACATGTCGTTGATATGCAGAATAAACAGTGTAGGCGAAAGCACAGACCCCTGTGGGACACAAACATTAGTTGACACGGTGTCTGCGCAGCTACCGTCAGCAATGACTTTGATGCTCCGTCCAGCCAAAAAACTGGAAATCCATTCGCACAATCCCTCGGGTAACCCGAATGACGGTAACTTGGAAAGCAGTGCTTTGTGCCAGACTCGGTCAAAAGCCTTTGCGATGTCTAAACTAATGGCTATACTCTCATCTCTACTATGGCGTCAGCCCATCGGTGTATAAAGTACACTAAATGATCGCCAGCTAAGCGATTATGGCGGAATCCGTACTAGCGATCGCTTATCAGCTGGCGATCCTCTAGGTTGGACATATTCCTACACCTTGGAGAGGGAGGTTATCGCTATTGGCCTGTAATTGGCCGGGTCGTTACGATCGCTTTTTTTAGGCAACGGGTGGACGTGGGTACTTTTGAGAAGCGTTTCGTGGACTCTCTGCTTTCGTAGGAAGAGTTGCGTAGGCACCGGAGACATTTCCGGATCACAACTGCAGGAATACCATCTGGCCCGCTCGACTTCCGGACACCAAAAGATGCAAGAACGCGTCGGACTTCACGTTGAGTGAAGCAGATGTCCGGCATGGAGCTTACACACTGCGAGATCGTGGGCGATGTGGCACCCCCATCGTTTAAAGTCGAGTTAGAGGCAAAGTGGCGGGCCAGTAGTTGTCCTGTACACTGTGGGCCAGTGTATCATTGGGTTTCCGCAGTGGTGGCAGGGACAATCGACAGAAGTTATTCTCGGCCGCAGAAGGGTACAGAAGAAGGGTACAGGGTACAGAATACTTACAGAAGGGTAGTTCGCTAAACAATCACCAATTTTGCTGATGTGCTCAAACTTAGCCATGGCTGTCGTCTTCTTGTTGGACCTCGAGACAGTATTGAAATCTTTGCTCAAATAGGAGACATTCGGATCGCCAGAGGCCCGCACTTCGGCCCAGGCCCTGTATGCGGTCCGTTTCTTATGGCGAGCCTCTTTACAGGACCGGTTAAACCAGAGCTGACTCCGCCCATCAACGGGTGCCACAGAACTAGGTATGATATTCTATCACGCCGTCCACGCATGCACACCCCGCGTTACAAGAAACTTCATTGTCTTCGAAACCATGTGAATCAAACTCTGAACATCTGTCCACATACGTCTCACTCGTATTGTAACTTACCTCCGTCAATAGCAAACATGGGCAATGTAACATTATCCTTCAATATGCACCCGCACTGGTGGAATAGCTGCGCGCTACCAGCTAAGGTCTTGCCGGTGCAGCCCGCGTGGCACGGCGAGAAGTACACCACGCCGTCCGCGCCGCATACAGGCGCATATGCGGCGTCCGTACACGCACAACCCGCGTTACATTGGGATGATAGACGGTCAGCCCTGAGAGTAATAAACAGTAGACAAAACTTTATTCCGGACAACACAACACACAATACTTTGTAGTATCAAAAAAAAGAGAGAAAATTACAGAGAAACAATACAGAAGTGATACGGTACCTATTAAGAAGTACAATAGTACTGAATAATAGTATTGCACAATAGTACTAACAATAGTATGTAAGTATAATAGTAGTATGATGCCAGAAATGAACTTCAACTCAGCATAAGCTGCAGTGAACGACAGCGCTGGTTTTCAGTAGAGCAATCACAGTCGCCACGTTTAAATAAAAAACACACTTATTAAAAGGTTAAATATAAATTGAAATAAGCAATTATGTTGGAATATATCAAAACACTGAGAAGCGAAGAATTCTGAAAGGTTTCCTAAACATCATAACTCAGAAATCTTTTCAAATCCTAAATCTTTTCGATACACGTTGATATTTTGTTGGCAAGCATCCCAAGTTGGAATTATTGTAAAACACCTTTGTATTTTTGGTACCTACGAGTATGTGTTAACTTAGAGAGATAGAGATTAGTAGAGACTTAGTAGAGATCGGATATTCGGGTGCATATGTACCTACAAGGTGTAGAGTATGGAAGCGGCTTCTTAAAATAATTTATTTGAAAACGGAAATCCCGGATTTCACAACTAATAGGATCCTTATTTATGAAACTCCTCAGCAGTTTTGAAGGTTTGATGGTGCCCAGGACAGAGTCGATATAAACTTCGGATTTGGACTCAAATTCTTAGTTCTAATGGCAATTTGTAGGAATGTAGTTCTGAGTGTCTTAGGGATTAACTTTACAACTTCAGGGATATGCATCGTATTCTGTAGTCGGAACATAAAATTTGTCGATCCCGGGATTGCGGCATCCGCCCAATACAAAAGTGCACTCCATACTTATCCAACACCTAAACTTTAGGAAAATATGCACCCGAATATCCGATCTCTACTTATGAGAGTGCATATGACTAGCAAGAAATTATAAAACTAATGCATTAAGTTCGCCTTTTGTAATGATAACAATTAACAAGAAAGAGGAAATTTTTAAACTGTAAATAAAGGTCTTCGATCATCCGATGTAAATTAAAACGCTCACTAGAATACAGGAGGTATGCTGTACATAATAGAGGCGAATGTCTGGACAAATTAACAAAACGAAGCAAGTGGAGACTCATATTTGTGACGCGTTGCCTCGACAATCTGTGTGCGCCTGTGAGTCCAGTAAATGGATAGGTAATCATTACACGTCAATGCGAAGCTATAGGTAAGTGAATATTAACTATCAACCATCGAAAAAGTTAGGTACCCCCACAATCCACCGACACATACCAAGAAACCGAATAGAGTTGAGACTTACCCAGATATTGAAGGAGTGCTGTACATAACAGTGACTCCAGCGAAGGGATAATCGTCGCAAGTGAGCACGAAGCTAAAGGTAAAAGCAGCAGCGAGTACTGTAGCCCCCACGCAAAGCTTGATGATGCCGGCACATGCGAGCTGCCAACGCTTCACGAGCCACCCACCGAGGAATGTGCCGCCACCGCCTGCTGGCACTGTTATTACTCCTGCAAACAATTTATTTATTTATTTCAGCACGTCAACTATATAAATACGTACAAAACATGATTTGAGTATACAATTAACTGAAGTCCGGTAGGTATGTATCTCAATTATAAACGTGCACAATATGGATCAAAACTTATTTAGGTTAGATTGTGACACAAAATAAAAATAAAAAAAGACTAATATTTATAATAATAATAAGTAGTGTATTTAGAGTTAGGCACTATGTCTGTCCATTTCATTGCTCATCTTTTTTTTATCTACGAAGGCGGCAGACGAGCATACAATCCACCCGATACATGCCAACATTAGTCCAAAATGATAAACGTTGGCACGCCCCCTGATGCGCTGCCTATCTTTGGAGATATAGGAATGGATTTGGAGAAAGGGTTGGGAAAATGGGGAGGGGTAGGATGGAAATGGTCTCTGGCACATCTCACTCACTACTGAAACACGTACGTACATTAGGGAAATAAGATAAAGTGGGAAATGCAGTACATTTCAAGGTAGTCTCCCGTGAGAGAGGGTAACGTGGCCAGTCCAGCGCGCCCAGCGGTTGTTGGATGGCAGCGTGCACCCTCCGCCTCCTTGGATTCTTAGCAGTACTCAGTATCTTCATTCACATATTTTAAGTAAATACCTACAGCTTTTCTCAATTACTTTCTAAATCATCATTAACATGGTAATGTTATACGTAAGAAGGCTAGTAAGTATACTAGCCTTCTTACGTATACAATATACATGTCAAGTCCTTTAAGTGACTAGTGGTTTACCTAGGTAACTACCCAGTTACCTAGATAAAATTGATACTTGTTTGACCGGTATCAATCTGTTTCGTTTATACAGGCTGCTCAAAGTTAGAAGTTATATTTGTAAATACATACACAGTACCCACTTTATAATTTATTTTTAATATTTTACTATGTATTTTTTTCTTTTATCTCCTATGGGATTGTATTCATAATAGGTACTCGGAATTGTATATTTAAGTGTTCTCCTTCTATAGAAATTATTCGTTCTAGATATCATCGGTTTCTTCTGTTATCTCTATTTTTATTGCTAAATTCTTCTACCGCCAACATGTATTTCACCTTATCGTGAACAGCTAAAATACCACAATGCTTACTACTATTTTTTTAGGTTGGTAAACAATATAGCAGAGTGCCGTGTAGGTAATTTTAGTAGAGCAGTGAAGAAACGATTTCTGAAGAAAACCGAAATTGTCAACCACACGTCAACTCCGTACAATCCTCAGCAAAGATGAATTACTGAACGAGTCAATCGCACGGTTATCGAGAAAGCGAGAGCCATGCTTTATGATTCAAAGCTGCCTTATGCTTTAGGGCCCATTTACTGGGCCCATAACCTACTATTCTTTGATACCTGTTTGACCGGTTTCAATCTATTTCGTTTATACAGGTTGCTCAAAGTTAGAAGTTATTTTTGTAAATACATGTACCCACTTTTTAATTTATTTTTAATATTTTACTATGTATTTATTCTTTTATTTCTAATGGAATTGTATATTAAGTGTTCTCTTTCTATAGAAATTATTCTTTCTAGGTATCATCAGTTTCTTCTCAGTTGAATTCTTCTACCACTAACATGTATTTTACCTTATCGTGAACAGCTAAAATAATAGAACACTTACTACTATTATTTAGGATGGTAAAGAATATAGCAGAGTGACTTGTAGATAATTTCATTATGCAGATATATACAACGTAAGAAACATTTTATCTGACAGTAACAAAGGAATGCACTGACATTATTTTGTATGTAATATTTAAAATACATAAAAATGATTTACGACCAAGGTGTTCTATTGTACATAAAAATCATAAAGGTTTTTAAAAGACTTCTTACTTTTGAATAGAATTCTTAATAAATAACGCTATATTTAATGACCCACTGTATATTAATGATTCTGTGTCATTGGTCCAGATTCCATACAAATACACATACAAAGACAAAGACACACACACCCAGACCCGAACAAACATTTGTCTTTAAACAAATGAATGTCCGACCGGGAATCGAACCCGGTACCATTTGCGCTGCAAGCTAGATCCACTATCCACTAATTGTAAGGACTGCTCAGGATTGTAAATTAAGAAGGGCACAAGAGAAAACACCAAGAAAAGACTTACCTAAGAGCAAAGCAGCCTCCGATGCGTTCACAGCAAATTGGTTCTCAATCAATTTCGGCAGAAAAGCAGCAAATCCTGAGATGAGCATGCCTTCACTAGCTCCAGCTAAGTTTAAGAAAATGAAGGTCGGGTTGCGCAATAGCGCTGCAGCCGCCCGAGGTAATTCGTGGAAAGCGCTGAAAGCCGCTGACTTGGATGCAGCGCCTTCATGTGCCTCGGAGACTTTGGAAGCCCGAATTTCTTCTGCACCTTTAAGGAATATGTTTGGGTCAGATAAATAAGCAATGGGCATGATATTGATTATAAAATAATCAGGTGTTTTCTAATTTCTTGGCGGGATTTCACAGCACAATGGAATGCAAATTTTGTATTATTTAACTAAATATAATCTACACGTGACGGATATTGAGTATCTTCGTTGTCATATGCATTTTATCTTTTGTTTCTATTAAGGGTCCCGTATACAATTAGATAATTATATCATGGCCAGTCCGTACGTCTGTCTGTCTGTCATATCACAGTCCGCAAAAAATATTTTATTTTTTTATTAGGGCCTTACCTATGAAATTGCTGTATGTTCATAGTGGCCATTTTGAACTTAGTTATCTTGCGTTTGGCTTGGAATTCCAAATTCAAATTAATTTAAATTTAAAGCTATGACATTTTTTTTTCAAAAACAGTTATTTATTTGTCTTTTCGCCAAACGACCATGTTGTTTGCGACCATGGAAAAGTTAAAAATTCGCATTATTTTCGAATATGAATTCCGTCGTGGCAGTAATGTAGCACAGATGACAAGCAATATCAACGATGTGTAACAGACCAAACACCGCAAACGAAAGCACGGTGCGTTTTTGGTTTGATCGTTTCCGTTCTGGAAATTTGGACCTCAAGGACCTCAAGACCTCAAGATAATGACGAATTGAAAGCAATAGTGGAACATTCGTATTTTCAACTAACCTGGCAACTCGTACGGGAACGCGAGCAACGGTACAGCAACGATGAGACACAGCAGCGCCGAAAGTATGAAGCCGATCCACCACGCGCCGATCCACACCGAGCTGAGCGGCGTTATTCCTACCCTAGAAAGAGAATGCAAACAATAGAACATAGATTACATTTGGTTCTTTTTAGAAGAGGTGGTAAACGGGCGACACGGGCCTCGAAGTGGTAAGTGGTCAATCAATGCCCCTCGTGGACACCTGCAACACTAGTATCTATTCTCAGTCTTCTTGAAGAGTCCCATGTCATAGTTAAGTGGAACTACTTTAGGGTTCGCAGTATAGTGTCTTGAAGATGGCACAGTACGCAATAGATCTCTGTCAACGAAGTGCGGATGAATCGCCGATGAGGTGCGGTAATAAAAATTCAACGCTGGCATCAGATTGAACAGGTCATAGGAACATTTCCCATTACACAGGTGGTAGAAAACGCAGAACGATGCTACACACCTTTTCAGACGCTGAGCTATATCAAAGGTGGTAAGATAGCTTTGATAGTAGAATAAAGACAAAACCTCATTTTCGTCCCGATACAGGTCTTAATCTAAAACGGTGTTCAGTGCAAACTTCAGCCTTGCGTACCAAAAACCCGCAGGATTTAGTTTTTCTCGTTCACCTAATATTGTCTAATATGTATTATCAATTCATATTTATCCACTAAATTGCTATTACAATTTCCACAGGCATTCAATTTTTAACGTTCTAAAGTAAGAAAGGAAAGCGGCGCGGTTTGCAAAGAACACATTATTGTAATGCAATCGCATACATAGAAGTGTTTTCTTATGCTAATATGACCGTTTGCTCAACATTCTGGACGCAGCACTATCCCGGCTCGCTCTATCCGCTCCTTGTTACTGTGGAGGGCGGTAGCGGCGCGACGAGCGGTGACATTAGTCTATGGGTTTATATGGGAAGTCTATGGAAAGTGGCAAGCGTGCACAGCAGTAGTGAGCGGCATCACTTCCATACTCAGAACAATAATTATTGTTCTGAGCTTCCTTACAAGACCATAGAGTACCTATAGACTAATATCACCGCTCGCCGCACCGCTGCCGCTCGCCGCTCTGCCTGCTAACAAAGGCCTAACCATTTATCGGGTGTTTTTACAACGAATAGCAGGTCGAGAGCCCTTCAGAAAATAAAGTGGACTCCGATAGACGCTCCTAATGAATTAGAATAATAGAACAACGACCCTTTGTTTCCTTGATTGAATCGCTCAAGTGCTTTTCATTGAAATTAAAATTGTTCTATTAATAAAGTCCGTAAGCGAATTGAACGATTCTATTAAAGGGCAAACGTTATCAGATGTCGTCAGTTACGTTTAAGCGTAGACTTATGTAGATCTATGGATAGGTATTTGAATTTTATATTAAAAAAAATATATGGTCAGAACAAAATCAACTAATGCCATGATATGCCATAATTTCTAAAGTTATTACTCTCTAATTCAGTTTTTGTCATATTAGTTGTTCCGTAATCAATCGTAGCGTGGCTGGCGTATACGTAATGATTTTCAACAATTTGAAATTTATTACAAAAGAAACAACAAACAAATCGAAGTATCAAGATGTTTATGGTAAGGGTAATCTGCACTGAAGATAAAACCTATTTTTTTTTAAGTTTTAGCTTCGAGTCCTTTGGCCATGTTAAATTTAGTGTCAATTTAAATAATGTTGCCATATAAATATACCGTTGCGCCACCTTTCGTTGGCCAGGAGCTAATTTCAGAATTTTAGACAGCGTACATAAATACTATGTATAATTTTTTCAGTTGTATTCAAAGCAGAGTACCTAATACGTAAACACGTGTAGCAGAAAAGTAATTTATCATCAAACATTTTAAATACCAATATTACGTTTGTGACTAACTACCCCATAAAATTAAAAGTAAACCCATAGCGGGATGAAAGGTCCTTCAGAACTCGTATGAAAATCATATTCCGTTGCAGAAGCCATGCAAGTTAAAACGGTGGAATTAATTTGGCTGAAAAGTTGCTTGAGCAACGCACAATGAGATGAAAGCGAGAGGGCAACTTTGGCTGAATGAAGCCGTGTCGTTGCCGAGATGGGAATATTAAAAAAATATGAACAAGACGCGCGGGAAAATCGCGGCGCGTCTCAGTTCGGGTAGGTACTAATATCCGTAAAGGTATACCTATAGATGTAATACGATATTACCCTTAAAGGTATAGGCACTCAGAGTGAGCAACATTTAATGGCAATAACATTTTATGACATCTGTATTTTCTGATAACTACAAAGTGCCCCATTGTTGTCCTGCGAGTATTTCCGACTGACCAATAGCAGGAAGGGAGCAAACCATAAATTTTGCTGTAGACAAAAATTCAATACTGGAATAAATAGACAATTCTATGTCTTGAGTCATGGTAATAGGCACTTTAATATGTTTTATGCTGTTTCCATAGAATCCCGTTTCCGATTTTTTTTTTATAGAAAAAAGCGGCAGACGAGCATACAGTCCACCTGATGGTAAGTGGATACTGTCGCCCATAGATATCCGCGATACATGCCAACATCGGTCCAGAATGACAAACCAAGTTGGCATGCCCCCGGATGCGCTGCCTACCTTTGCAGATTACCAAATGGATTGGGGAAATAGGGAGGGATAGGATGGGATGGGAATGGGCTCTGGCATATCTCACTCACTACCGAAACACGTACGTATATTGGGGAAATACGATAAAGTAGGAAATGCAGTACATTTCAAGGTAGTCTTCTGTGAGAGAGGGGTAACGTGGCCCGTCAAGTGCGCCCAGCGGCTGTGGGAATGCAAGATGCACTCTCCCCCCTACCCTCTGTCTAAATCTAAGCTAAGAAAGTATCATCTTAAAATCCTAACAAATGTCTATTTATCCGGGGCTAAAACTATAATATAAACATTAAAATGTTTCTATTGATCAATACTGCAAGACAAACAGGTGGTCGACAACGAGTAACTAGATATGTATTGAAGAGCGTGCCACGAGCATTTTCGGTCATTGACATGAGATCAGCCCAGAATGGACGGATTATTTTTTGTATGAAACCGTCTATCACCAACCACTTTATTAAACCCCTTATATTATTGAATCTTAATATGAGGGTCTAGTAACGTTCATCGTATAGTAAAGGTTATCGACGGTTTCATACCGTTTACCGTTCAGTCTTGGCTGACCTCCTGTCAATGTCCGAAACTCTTTCTGTCCGTTGCGCGCACTTTAAATGTTACACACTCATGCTTAGGTATCGTTTATATAATTTGCATCAAAATCTGTGTTTCATTTTGTTCATTTGTGTTTACTTACGTTTGTGAGTCGACTGTTAAGAAGTCCGTGTATATGTTGAGCATCTGTCCGCCGAGGACGTACCCGAGCGCCGGGCCTACCACAGCCATCGTATAGTACACACCTATAACAATATTAATATACATATTATTAATACATTTGATTGATCTTGATCACATTAACCAAGAGCGGTGATAGTCTAGCTAGAGGTCACATTTATTTATACTCGACTCACATTTATTCACATTTATACTCGACTCACATTTATTCACATTTATACTCGACTCACATTTATTCACATTTATACTCTACTCACATTTATACTCGACTCACATTTATTCACATTTATACTCGACTCACATTTATTCACATTTATACTCGACTCACATTTATTCGTGCTCGTGAGGATCGTGAGTTCAAATCCTCGGTCCGTACTTCAAAATTTCAACTTAAGTAAAGCTATACTTCTGATAACTTGTACTTTGTATTACTCTGTATGTTTTTGGTGTACAATAAAGTGTATTTATCTACACATTTATACAGACATAATTGGGCGCTGCAACAATTTGTTGCAATAGATAGGTAAATACTCTATATATCTTTAATATCACTTTTTCTAGTAAGTAGGTACCACTCCTAAGTGAGTCTTTAACTCGTACGCTTTTAATTCTTTTCAAAAAACGTCAAAAGACGAATGAGTAGGTGCCACATAAAATCTCCGCAAACTATAGTAGTGCGGTGCGGTGTTACATTTCTTAGAACCCTACGAGAGCACCCCTGTATTTTCACAGCTAAAAGCCGCGACGGAAGATGTGTAAAGACTGTTGCACACTGGCAGATATAGCTTCCCATATATATATATATATTATAGCTTAAACATTAGATTAAACATTACATTAAAATGAACTTTTATAATTAAGATTTCATCATTAAAGGTTAAATATCAATAAAGGGTTGCAATTAAACCTTTAACAATCGCGCTCTTATAAAAAAACAACTATATTGGATGTTTACACTGCCACTGTCTGCTATTTAAGATCTAAAAATCTTGCACATTTTAATCCTTTTTTTAGATACACTGACGTGTATTAGTTCATGCTAAGAACATATATATATAGTGTGGATGACTAAAGTATAAACATAGTAAGATAACCTATCAGAAAGATTTTTTCGTTTACCTACTTTCACAAAAATAAATTTAAAGATAAATTAAATTAAAATTCTGGGAAATAAGACAGTAGTGATGTCACGATAGTGTTTCCAACGTGCACATTGACAATTCACATTATAAGCGACACTAATATACAAGTTTGATTTTAGCAATATCTTTACACATTTATCCCTATTTTTATTCAAATTTTCAAACTACTAACTAAGCAGTTAGGAGTTGTAAATTTCGCGATAAAAGACAATTTCCCGAGAAAGATGAAGGATCTACCCGTATTTTTTTGACAATTCGAATTACAAATAAATACAATTCGAGTATAAAATCGAGATTATTAATGACGAACTTGTGATATCCATTTCTATTTATAGCTTTATTCAGTCATCAATCAATTGAACTTATTCCAAATATTTAACTTCATTTTTCTACATTAGTTTCCACATCGCATAGCTTCCACACGACTGCCAGGCTAACCAGGCACCTCTCGATACTCGAGAGGCCACACATTGCGCCCGCCGGCTGAATACGTTTCCTTGTCCTCAGAGAGGCCCTTCGCCTCAATGGACGGAAACCTGCAGGGTGACGTAGTCATGGTAATAGCATGCTTTACCTTAAAACCCTTTCAGCGTAAGAAGTTTATGTTTACATGCATTTACATTAAAGGTGTAAAAATCTTTTTAAAGTCATTCATGAGTTTGCGCATTGTACATACAATACATTCGGCACGCTAATGTATATAATGCAGGCTTATATACCTACTGATTATTGAACATATTGAAGGAAATTATTTTTATATGACTTGTATTTCTATTTTCATCAATAACATCTAAAGAATGTCCATAGAGTAGGTATTATTTATCTTTTAAGTACTATTGAATCCAAACCGTAATCAGCCCTTTTACTGTCATGCATATAGGTCCGGCCTGATGGATGTCCGGCCTTACAACGGCACGCTGGCCAAGCAGGTTGGCGAGTCCATTCTTTTAGAGGTGGTGTAGCTCATCAGCGCGTGTGGTAGCCGCTTTGTTATCCCTTAGTGGCCCTTTACGATAACCACGGTGGTGGTATTCTAAAGCTGACCGACATCACACGCCAAATACAGGGATTAATCAGCTTTAATGTAGCTTGATTGAAAAATTTGCCTCTACAGTGTATCTAAATTAGTCTAATCAGTTCAAAATAAAGCCACATTACCATTTCTACCGTAAATACTCGGTATCTAAATCAAGCTAAGCCAATTCCCAATTCAGTCTCCGTCAACGTCAAGTGTATCAACGCCACGCGGTGCAGTTGAAATGTATCCAAATGCATGCCGCGGTCGCATGGATTAATTGCATGCCGGGTATCGTCGGGAAACTGTCGATGGTGTATAATTGCACAGCTACGGTAATTAGGTGGTGTTGAAACAAAATAGAACACAATTTATTTGCTGTTATGGAGCTTATCTCATCAGCTTCTTAAAATAATTTTATTTGTACTAACTACGGTACTTCAGTTGGTAAGCCAGTATAAACATACATTGCCGTACATACATTGCACACTCAATGGCCAACACTACAATTTTCTGTGTCGTGGATCACGTTCAACAATTTTACCGTACGGGACCGGTAAATCGGGAGGAAGTAATACTAGAAGTTGAAGACTAAAACGTCTATCTCCGTTAGGTAATCCAACTAGGCGAGTCCAACTTTAGTCGAAAGATTGATAGACACATACATCTGCCGGGTAAAATCTGAGAATCTGCGTCACTTTTTTCGAGTTCAACTGATCCACGAGTTCAGAGTTGGATAGCGAGCGATGTAAAGAATAATGCTCGGAATTACTTTGATGGATACGATCCGAAATGAATAATTAGTAAAAGAATCGAATACCTAATAGACATAGATCAGAGAATGAGCATGTTGAAATGTCAATGGGTATGCCATATCTGCCGCAGGACCGACAATTGATGGGCTAGATAAGTCCTTGAATGAAGACCACGTACCGGGAAACGTAGCATAGGAACGCCATCCGGCCAGGTGGAGTGCCGACTTTAAGAAAGTCGCCGGTAGTGGCTGGATGAGAACAGCAGAAATCCGTGTCTGGTGGCGTCCTTAGGAGAGTCATATGACCAACAGTGGACAGACAAAGGCCGTATACGAAGTGTGGACACGTAATGGAAAACGCCCTCCGGCCACCTGGATTGAAAACTTTAAAAAACCTGTCGGTAGTTACTGGAAGATACAAGTGGAAGATTATGTGTGGCCGCAGTCTAGCAGCATTGAGATCTTCTAATTTATTTCAATTAAAAGAAAAACAACTTATTCAGAACACCTCAGAAAACAATTATTTTCCACGTATCAAATGAAAATAACGAAGCCAAAAAAGTAAAGAAACCGGTCCAATTACAGAATGTGACGGAGAAAGATTTTTAATTAACAACCACTTTACATTTTCCACCACCTGAGCCTTGAACATAATTTTCCTTTATAACAAAATATTCTCAGCACTTAGTACCTAATAATTGTTAAGTGCCCGGCTCCCAAACTATAAGGCCGCGGCCGTATCGGCGAGTGGTTTTCCGTGTTTAATGGGCCGGGCTCTCGGTACGGCGCGTAATACTCTGTTATTGCGTTACTACGCTTACTCCTTGGCTTTCACCCGTGAAGAAAATAAAAAATTTTGTCCTCAATTAAATAATCCATCACCAACCACAAGTCACAAGTTTTATCGTCCACAAGTGGAAGTGGGCACATTGTCTTGTACTTGAGGGATAAAATATTATGGTCTTAAAACGTCACGCTGATTAAGCGGGTTGGCGAGTTTTAGATACTGTTTTAGAAATGTTGTATTTAGTTCATCCGAAAGTTGGTTCTTTTTTATATAAAAAAAAGGCGGCTGACGAGCGGCAGGCGGCGAGTTCAAATAAAATTTATTTGACCTTAAGACAACAATATATGTCAGTTTACAGTAAAACGCTTAATAAAATTAAAATTTACAATATTGAGCATGTTGTACAAATTTGGTCCCCGTTACAATTTACTCAGTATGCTGGCGACACACTTTCGCTGTGGATTCTTAGGCCGATGAGTTGTGCGTGGTAATGGCCAGCTTTAGGGTCGCCAAAGTTGTCGACCAGGTGCTTTAGAGGTCCTTAAAAATAAATTCGCACTAGGATCCCATGGGCAGAGGATTTCGATGGCGAATTCTAACAAACATGAATATCGTCAATGTTTCGTCTCTTTAAATAATCATTCGCTGTCAAGTAACCTTGATTTTTTTAAATTTAACTAAAAATCTAAAGTAAAATAAAACAGTTTAAGCTGTTTGTGATAGCAATTGCATTGACACCTTTGGCGACTCCTCGCCCGTGTACAAACGTGGTGTGTCGGCACTATTGTAACTTTCGGTTTATTAATTATTATTGCTGTGGGCGTCACAGATTGTTATTTTTAAATTGTGAGTACTGTATAGTATAATAGGTTTATCTACATGGAACAGGTTTGTGCAATTTTCTGTTAATTATGTATATGTGGATTATAATTATGTATATATAATTTAGGTAATAAACTTACCTAAATATACAGAAGACATTTTCTTAGACACGTTCTCATCTATGTAGGTGACACCGAGCGTAAACAGTGGTGTTGCGCCCGCGCCGTGCAACAGCTGTGCTGCCACGAACACTGCCACCGCCCACGCGCCACCCTCGGATGACGTGTCGCCTTCGCAGCGATTAGATGTCTGAGAAATGTAAGCTGTTCTGGTAATCAAAATGTTGTAGTAATCAAGGTTGAAGTGGTAAAGGGCTTTTCATATTTGCCGCAACAGCCGATATGGTAGACGAGTCCCTCAATGGAGACCACGCACCGAGAATCGCAATCCGGACAAGTGATCAAGCTCCGATCAAGTGGACCAAGGACTTAAAGAAGTTCGCCATAGATAGGTGGATGAGAAGAGCCAAAGATAGTGTGTGGCGGCGAGCTTTGGTAGAGGCCTATATCCAAAAGTAGAGAGTCATAGGTGAATGATAAAACAATTATTGTATGTATCTATATTGGATATATCATGAATATTTAACTGCATGCGACTACAAAATACAAAAATAAACCATTCCCCAATGTAGGCAGTCAATATAGGTAACCGGACTTCACGACTGAAGTGACAATAGGCGGGACACGTAAGTTTTAATAGATGGATCACGATCGTATTTAAGCTGCAGGTCCCTGTCCGAGGACTTCACAACATTGCAGGTTTACCCCGGACCAGAATTTTTTTAGATGGAATGAAAATCCGCCTCTGTACAAGAATAGGAGAAACATTATTTCGAGTTACCATTAGAATTTCGTTCATTAATTTGCTACAAAGAATCTACAAAATCATTGTTTGCTACGACCGATGGCGTAGCTGCTACGGGTGCTACGTCTTGAACCAACTACGTCGTAGCTTGAGACGCATTTAGTCACAGATAAATTATTAAAAGCCAATTTTGTAAATTGTAAATAGAATAATTTGCTTAATTTCTTCGATATAGCATCTTTACCTTGAAAGTATCTCCGTTAAGCCCTGTTCATCGTCAATTGATTTATAAACTTATTTTAAACGAGAAGTGCGACTTCGAGTGCGTAGACGTTATAGTAAGGTTAGCTTGATTCCCGTGCGAGATTTATAATTGATCTGGATAAAAAGTACCCGCAATGTAAACCTGAGACATAAGTTATAGCTACGCCAAGTTTCATTAAAATCCGTTTCGTAGTTTTTGCGTGATGCGTGTTTAAATTGACACACGGACAGACGGACAAAATCTTCCAAAATTTTACCCATTTTCCCAACTTTTTTTCCATATCCGTCCTTAAATCTCCAAAGGTAAGCAGAGTTTGTCATTCATTATGGGCTGATGTTGACATGCATCACGGATGTATCCATGGGCGACAGTATCCACTTACCACCGGGCGGACGGTATGCTTGTCTGCCGCCGCCCCCCTCTCTCTAAAAAATAAATAATAATTTCTAGTAACATACCGTAGTACTATTTATGAAACACAAGTCATCAGGTTCATCTCCCGCCACCCTATATGGTGACACAAGAAAGTGTGGAAGCGCGAAGAGTAACGACCCAGCCCCCATGAGGAGCACCCCCCAGCCCAACCAGCGGGGCTTTGAAGACCCACTTCTGCCTCCCAAGTAAGTCACAGGAGCCAAGCATATAAAGGACGCCATGTCGTAACTAGAACAAATAGGTATCAGTCGTATGATAAAAGAACATTAGATTTACAATTTCTAATAAAGAATTTAGCCCTGGGTTAGCTCAGGGGTATCTATTCTGTTGCAGACGAATGTAAATAGCGTTCCCGTGACCCTGGCGCGAAGTGAGCAGGAAGAGCACCGTGGGGTTTTAGCCGGTAGGAGTCCGGCATAACGCTCCGCCTATCCCCAGCGGAAGGGTATCACATGATGGATTTCCCCACGTAAAAAAGGAGGTACCTATTCTCGATACCCCCGTGAGATCGTGAGTTCAAATCCTCTGCTCGGGCCGCTGAGCTTCTACTTAAGTGGTGCCAGTAATAACTCAAGCGATATTATTAAAAAAATTACCACTAGCTCCCAAGTTCCAAAATTTAAAAGAAATCTGGATCATGTGTATTCACCGATCCGCACTGGGCCCGCGGTTATAACGAGGTGGGTTATAGCCCTACACTCCCTAGTTATTTATAGGGGAGGCCTGTGCTTTGAAGAGGGAAGTTATAAGCTGATATCGATCAGACGAATAAATGACTATAATGTCCTAAGAGTGCATGCTTGTAGGGGGAGGATTCATGCTGCATTCCCACAGCCGCTCGGCGTACTCGACTGGTCACGTTACCCCTCTCTCACAGAATACTACCTTGAAATGTACTGCACTTCCTACTTTATCGTATTTCCCCAATGTACGTTTGTGTTTCGGTAGTGAGTGAGATATGCTAGAGCCCATTCGCATCTCATCCTATCCCTCGCCATTTTCCCAATCCATTCCTTTAATCTGCAAAGGTAGGCAGCGCATCCGACGTTTGTCATTCTATACTGATGTTGTCCACTTACAATCGGGTGGACTGTATGCTCGTATGCCGCCTTTTTTCTATAAAAAATGTACCCCTTGTAATCATGACGCACTGTGAAACATGAAGCTGAGAAAGAGCCGAAGATCGTGTGTGGGAGAGGCCTATATCCAGCAGTGGAGGGACATAGGCTGATGATAAGGTAATTTCTCAATGTACGTTGAAGTTATGTTATAGGCCGATATCGAAAATTAGCCTAATTATCGTAAAAAAATCACACACAAAGATATAAACAGTCACAGAAAGCCGTGTCCTCAATGGACAGATACATAATACGAGTACAAAATTAAAGAAAAACATTGTGTTACCCTCCAGCGATGACGCCAGTTTGCATTGATCGAAGCCCGAACCTTTTTTCAATGGTGGTGATCACTACGTTCACGAAGCCGTTCACCACCATACCTGATAACAAAATGTATTGTTTTTATTAGACACCTACCATTGTCAACATTAAAACCAAATAAAACTTTTTAAAAAATCACTTGATAATTGAATAGAGACGAAGTTTTATTTACAGTAAAAATAGATACAGTTTGACGGTTTCTTGGTAGAGGTTTTTAGTAATAGTAAATTATAGTATACGTATAAAACGAGGATAGCTAGCTCTCCGAAGAAAGCTAGATTAAATGCTAGATTATCTGATGAACCGTTTATGTTAGGACAATAGTAATAAGAACTGTGTAGAGTGGCGATAGCCTAGAAGTATCTATTGTCGATTCTCATTCGGTAGTGAGTTCAAATCATCAAGCCCGTACCATCAAATTTCGTTTCACTCAAGCTCGAATTTTTAGAAATAATCCCTAGCTGAATTGTTCCAGATTTAAAAAAAAACTGGAGCATGTGTATCCAACAAATTGCATTGGATCCGCTTGATGATTACTAGAGCCCCTAGAGGAGGCCTGTGCAAATTCGAGGCATTTTAAAATAGGTAAAAAATAGTTAGGTATCAAATATTGGAAACATAGAGAGCAAACAAAACATATCGAGTGAAACAATCCAATCATCCGAATAAATAAAAAGGTATCGTTCACAGAAGTTTGATTTCCGTACAAAAATAAACTCGGCGTCTGACTACCGGTTATTAAAGTTTCACTCCCTTGCACGGATGGACGGACGGACGGATCAAACTGAAATAGATTGGCACACGTCCGGTGCCATTACTTTTGCCAAATTTTACAGTGCAGCCGAAACTCAGAAATAATACTTAATAAGATTTACGAATTAAAGTAAATTTTGAGTTTTGAAAGACAGGCTATAATGAAAGGTTAAAGACTAATGGCTCATTTACACAAGAAGAGTTTCTCGAACGCGAGTTTCTCGAACAACGGTCAAAAGCTAGTATAAAACAAATGGTCTCGTCATCTTATCACTGTTATCGTTGTTATCATCATGTGAACAGTTGTAGGCCAGACTTGAATGTAGTTTTATCGCATACGAGAATCGTATACAATATTTTCACTCGAACCGTTCGGGAAGCTTTCCTTGTGTAAATGAACCTTAAGTTTAAGAGCCATAACTCTCTGACACGCCGCGCGACTACAGTTAAATTGTATGGAGTCAATGGAGTAACGCCTATGCATTTCGGCCGCAGCAAGAATTAGAGGCGTGCGGAAGTGCAACATGCCGAATATCATTGTAGTTTTGAGAATTTTAAATTTTGTTAAATCCATTTACCAACAATACAACGATACAATCTTTTCCAGTGTTATATAACTTGAAGTTATTAGATTTTGTATAATATACCATAGCGTACCATCTGCATCGGCCTATGTAACTGCTAAATAAACGAGTATGTAGTGCATACGAGTATGTAGGTACCTCTATATTATTATTTCCTCAACATATCCCCAAACATGTTTGAAGACGAAAGTCTTCCATCGATGTGTCCTGACAGGTATGACGTAGTATGCCAAAACGTACCATCAGTCAGTAGGCCTGATATAATTTCGAAGTCGCTCAGCGAGCCCTGAAACGCTTGGCTCCTTGCGGGATAACGTAGAGATTCACCAAAGAATGAAAGTCACTGACATAGCTTATAGAATCAGCATGTTGAAGTGGCATGTCATATTTGCCGCAGAGCCAGTAAACAGTAGACGAGTCCTCGAATGGTCCCACATAGTGTGGTGGCGAACCTTGGGAGGGCATAAGCCTAAAATAGAAAGTGGTAAGACTGTTCAATGTAGGTAAGTAAACATTTCTGCTGTAAAAGTGTAATATATTATACAATACTATATTTAGATTTATCCTACAAATAATTACGCTACCTACTGTAACTGAAGTATACGTTTGATCATTAGATAATTTAGATATTACAAAGGCTTATCAATATACTTATATCATTTTGATAACAATCAGTCAATCATTTTGCCATTACAATTCACATAAAAACTGTGCGATGTACCGTGTAAAATTATTTCCGCCCATCCGACCGAAGGCCCCGAATAAATCTTTTTTTTTTTTTGGAATCATAAATTCTGTATCTACTTACAATTTCTACACTGACATACAGGATACGGGCTAAGTGTTGCAAAAATGAACGCTGAGCGCTTGACGCTCCAACCATGAGGAGCATTAATGAACTTTTAAGACTCAAGCGTTGAATGCTCGTGAACATTACCTATAGTCCATGTTTATTTTTAATGTATGGCGGTTTTAAACTTTTAAGATTAAGAGATCGAGTCTAAAACAGGTAAGGTTAATGTTCTTAAGATTCAGTTAGCGCCGACTCAGTAGGTACTCAAAAGTTCGAGCGTTCAGCGCTCAATCTTACAACACTATCTACCGAAGACTACATCATGAATCTTGCTCATGATTCAGGATTATTTGGCATGAATTGTTACGTATATTTTTGGACAAAAACCGATATTTTGTGCTTTGTATTTAGCAAATATGTAGGTATGAAATAATTATTAAAAATAAAAAGAAAGCAGTTTTTCCATAGAAATATTTAAAATAACTTGCAATCATGAACAAAATATGACTCTGGGAATACAACGACTATGTAAACATTTGTACAATCTTCCAGTACATTTTGTACCTCAATAATTACGTATGTTGTGATCGTGTTATCGCATAACGAGGCAAGGCTAAAGGGTAAGGTTAAATAAGAGAATGCTTGACCTAAAACTGAGAGGGGTCCTTCGGTGTTACTATTAGTATATTCACTTTTGTTTTCAATTTTCTGAATTCAAATGTACGAATGAATCCTTATTAGTAATTAGACATAAAAATGATAAACCTCGGAACTCAATTATACTCGTACCGAATGGATTTGTATATTTTTTGTTTTATTTCTGAGGTCAATTACTAAAAGTTAACCCTTTAGAAATTATCGCTAATGTTTTTGTAATCAGGTTGTTCAATAAGTTATGTCGTGTGTTCATATACTACTTAATTTCCTCTAAGTGCCGTCAATTAATACAATTCGCCATAAGCTCAAATCACTCATTAATCCAACCTTTCCATTTTCTTTGGGAATTAAATCGAGTTCTTCCTCAGACGCTCCTATCAACTACTCTTCTGTTGACAATTTACAGCCCTTTATGCACATTTTCACACAAGAAAACAAACCGAACACCGAAGATCGGGACCGTAGAATGCTCTCTTTTAAAACTATGATTCCCATCGCCGCCAAATATTCCATATCAGCGGCAGCTCTTTGACCCGGCGCGTTGTCGTGGTGCAGAAACTAGGAACGCCCCTTGGCCGTCGATTTTGTAACCCTTTAAACAACTGAGGCAACCAAGTTCCAGTATACACGATGAGCTCGTGACTGTCTTCTGCCCAGAAAGCATAATAGGCTTTTCTAGGCCTCGTTCATTAAAAAAATACTGTCATCATTCTTTTACCGACAGATTTTGATTTTGGAACTGGCGTCGGTGTCTCCACATCTTTAAAAACCGACATCTTGCTCCTTGACTTCGTTGGCACAACGTACGATTAGATAGGGCTGTTGAACGACACATATTTTCTTCATATTTTTTCCGAAAACAGTCGGAAAATAGTGATATCTACCTTTCCGACTTGCGCATACCATGGAAACTTTCATGTAAGTGCACCTACCGGCGAATTGTTATTAAATGTCAAAAATACTAATCTTCTTTCCACTTTTATCAAAATTGTAGGTAATTTTCGAATAAATAAACCATTGTACTGTTATACTTATTTCTTAAACAAAATTCATCCCCTCAGGGAGCTAAATAATAACGTTTCATGCCTAAATGGCGTAAACAAAACCCTCCCCCACACAAAACCAGCTACAAAACACTTCGCCGATGCGAAAACGTAATGCCTAGTCACGTACCGCCAAAAATAAAGATTAACGCTGGCAGCACACTCAGCTATTTCTGATACTGGCATATAATGTCCCACTGCGGGACACAGGCATTTGCAATTACAAGTAAATTTAGGGCCATAAACCACGGATGCGGGCTGTTAAAACCCTCCACCGCCAGGAGATGAGCCGTAATTGTTTAAAGTCATTGTTTGTTGAGCCGTAAAACTCTTTACGGCGCGCACTTTCTTTACACCGTACAAATTTCCTTCATCTCTCTCTATTCTCTCCTTTCTGGGGTGCACAACACAGTAAGGTGGGCTCATCGTCAGGAAGTTCTCATCTTTAAACACTTCAACCAGGAATTGCTTACATGATCTATAAATGAAACAAAGTGGTATATTTTGTTGCATAGGATATGACCGAAGTAAAAGAGTTTCTCTTTTTATTGTCTAGTCCCTTATTCACCAGCATTATCATTTTAAATTTTACAAATTCATAATAGAACGAAAAATATACTTATCGAAAGTATCGATGGAATTATTATAAAATATATATTACCTGTGTCTGAAATAAATGAACTAGTATTATTATTTTTATAGACGAAGGCGGCAGACGAGCATACAGTTCACCTGATGGTAAGTGGATACTGTCGCCTATAGACATCCCCGACACATGCCAACATTAGTCCAAAATGACAAACGTTGGCACGCCCCTGGATGTGCTGCGTACCTTTGGAGATATAGGAATGGATTTGGAGAAAGGGTTGGGAAAATGGGGAGGGATAGGATGGGAATGGGCTCTGGCACATATCATTCACTACCGAAACACGTACGTACATTAGGGAAATAAGATAAAATGGGAAATGCAGTACTTTTCAAGGTGGTCTTCTGTGAGAGAGGGGTAACGTGGCCAGTCGAGCGCGCCCAGCAGAGGGGGAGAGTGCACGCTGCAATCCTACAGCCACCAATATATGTATGTGTTTTGGTAGTGAGTGAGATATGCCAGAGCCCATTCCCATCCTATCCCTTCCCACGTCCCCAACCCTTTCTACAAATCCATTCTTTCATCAACAAAGGTAGTCAGCGCATCAGGGGGCGTGCCAAAGTTTGGCATTCTGGACTAATGTTGGCATGTATCGCGGATGTCTAAGGACGACAGTATCCACTTACCACCAGGTGGACTGTATGTTCGTTTGCCGCCTTCTTTCTATAAAAAAAAAATTAAATAACAATAATAGTTACCTATCGTCATTTCTTGAGCACATTACTTATCGCCCCTCGGTGTGCCTCAGACTTCCTGCCTCCTTTTAAAAGATTTAGGAATTAATACGCAAAGTATTTGAGTAAATTCTATTACGCCGGAATGATTAATTAGAGGTTTTATTATATTTTGTACGTAGTCATGGTGATCGAAGTCGATTCAGAGCACACGCTCTAAGGGTTACTGCTCACGGGCGACTAGAGTATGCTTTAAGAAAATCTGTTACATCTGAATAAATAATATATTTCCCGCCTTAAAATTAGTCGGTTGTATTTTTGTGCAAAAAGTCGTTTATGCAATCTGCAGAGTCATTAATTACCAACCATTCGGACTAAATAAAGAAATGGCCGAAAAACTTATTTGCCTTGACCTAAGTCTATGACGTGTGTGAATACTATAACCAATAACCCATTGGGGATATGAAATTATTTCGGATATTGTTTCGGATACGGTTTCGGTTACGGACTTGTTTTAATGAACTTTTTTAAGAAATGTATCACTAACGGAAGGCGAAGGAAAATAATACCTAATAAATTGCAACCTTACGAAAAAAACGTTATAAGGTACGAACGAAAGATCTATCAAACTCGCCTCGTTTAAATGGCGCCCCTAATGGCAATTATTTGTAATAACACCCCAATCTTTTCTTTCAGATTCGGCTTCGGTTTCGAATGTTTTTGTTAAAATATTCGTATATCCGATAGTTTCGGTTACGGTTATGGAGATCCATAACATCGCGTAGTGAATACAACGCAAGCCAAATTCACAGAATATAGTTTCGCCTATTTAGTCGACCAAAACAGGTGTATTTTGGTTACTGAAGCGACCATTTCACCATAGATAGATTTTTTAAATGCTCTCAAGTATAATAAATCATATTATCAGAAATATTGCCTAAATTTAATCATTGCTTGATTCTGTGTCACTTTCTAATTTGCCTTAACTTACGATTGTTGGAAAAGGATAATCGCTAAATTTAAATAGCTTTATGAGTAAGGCCGTTTATATTTAATTAAATGCAGACGTCTCTATAAATACAGCTATAAACTTACCTATATTTACAATTTTACATTGTATCATTTGAATGTTTTTTAATTTATATATTTGCTTTTAAAGAAGATTGCAGATTGCTATTTCAAATCTCCACAAATATGCATTTAAGTATTTATATAAAAGGCCTAAACGTTATTATAATAATAAAAAACAACAACATGTAAAACGAAAAAATACACCCGAAGAAATAGAAGAGAGTGCAAAAAGGTCATAATTTAGCAAAATAATCAGTTGCCATTGATTTTTTAACGTGTGTTGTTATTGTGCGAAACAAGTCTAATTTAAAAGAAAATTTATTTATAGCTTTACTGGGTCTAGCAATAAATGTATTCTGTATGTATGTATTTACCAAATGATTGTTGATGATCTTTTTTAAACGGGCAAAATAATTAATGCTAGTTTAGAAATTCTTGTGAAATAACCCCAATAACAGTGAAACGAAGGTACAGAAACGACACTTAGCTTTTATTATGTACGAGTACGTCATGTCTTTTCAATGACATAATAAAATATGCTTTTATTAAAAACGTATATACAATTTACGTTTGATACAAGATTGATTCCAGAATATATAAACTTTTTTGCGTTCGTAAGTTAGTTATTAAAGCGACTTTAATGTTCACATTAACTGAAGGTATAGGCTTATTTTACAACGTTGTATTTGCGGTTGGTGACACCTAACCGCCCGTTGAATAAGTTAATGAATAACTGCAAATGGAGTTTGTATTTGAACGATAAAGTTGCCGATACTGCATAAAAATATTCCAAGGTACAGGGAAACGTAGCGAGGGACGCCCTGCGGCCAGGTGACGGTCCTTGGGAGAGGCCTGTGTTCAGCAGTGGAGAGACACAGGCTTATGGTATGGTAATGGCTTAGTTTAGATTTTTTTCCCGTGGCTGTTATAAAAGGTGACTAAGGGATAATAAAGGTGTTACCACAAGCGTTGAGGAACTACACCACCCCTAAAAGAGTGGACTCGCCAACCCGCTTCCCCAGTGTGACATTTTAAGGCAATATATTCCCCATGCACGAGGCAATGTGCTTGAGGAGGCCCGAGTCGAGCAGTGGACAAAAAAGGTACAGTTCATATGTGTTTATAAATATAGTATACTCGTACCATACCATCAGCGTATGTTTCGCCCTCTACTGCTGGATATAGGCCTCTCCCAAAGCTAACCACCACACACGATCCTCGGCTGTTTACCACCACCACCGACGAATTTTATTCAGTCATCGCTCCTTCTAGCCGGAGGGCGTTCCGCACTGCACTTTACAATGATACAGATTACAAAATGATCCATAATCCAAATATTAAATCGAAAACAGAACGAAAATCATCCAGATTAGAGTGCCGCAGAAATAACCGGAGCGGAGATCCACGCGATTTGTACAACAGATAACAAAAGTGATTTAAAAACAACACATTTTTACTGTGACATTTTAAAGCTATATAAAACTGTCAGGAAAGAACTACACCGAGACGTAGATTTACGGTTTGACGGTTTGGTTACTGTTTCAAATATGTATTTTGCTTTATACCTACGAGTTTTAGGTGAATGTAGAAATTTCCTACATTTTTTCAATGTAGTACAAAAATCTAGTTAATCTGGTAGGTTAATTTTGATTCAGTTTTAAATTACATTTCAATTAAGTTTTTAAGTACTCTACCATACCGTTTAAATGGGTACGTTTCAATTAAGTTGATAGTAGGTCCTTTCTTCTATTTCCATTCTTCCATACTTATTTATTTATAAATAGTTCACAGCTTATAATATAAATTATGAAGGTATGAGTATAATATTTGACAATTAACAAGCCAATTACTAACTATGTACTACTATATAATCCAATAATATGTGTAATGCTAATATTAAATAAGTAATTCGGTACGTATCATTACGTCCGGTACGGCAGAACGTGGGAGTGGTGTGCGTATGTGTGTGCGTGTGTGTATGTGTGTGCTTGAGTGTGCGCGAGCGTATGTATTCCACTTCTGTTTCTTTCGTTTGACCGGCTGAATGATATCATTGGATGTGTTCGTCGTCATATAAATACGTCAAACCAGCAGGCCGGTAATACGAGTACGTAATGTGAACGCATTGGGTACGAACGCTCGCCCGCTATACTAATCTATTCATTTTACATTTGTTTGTGATTTATATTGTAGGACTGGACATTTCACTTTTTGAACATATCTAATTTTATATTGTATTCATTTAATGAATAAATCTGTAGCCAAAGATACCTGTTAGAATTTTCGGAATCTCGTCTATAGGTATCACTACCTATTCATTATTAATTTTATAATACGGATTTATCGCTAGTTCGGCGATGAAGGAAAACATTGTGAGGAAACGCGCGTGGATATAACAAAAAATATCTGGATTATTTATGATCTAAAATCCTCTCATGATAGCATGAGCTCTATGCCCTGAGTTCGTTATAGGCTAGTATCGATTACTGATTCTATGCATTATGTGCGCGACTGTACAGAGTACGCATCGTGTCATTTCACATAATCGGATTACATTGGATAACAGAACATTGAAAAGGTGCATTTTGCTATTGAGTCCGTGATGCAGAATATAAAGAACGCTTAAGCTCCCTCGAGTCACGTGTGTTCAGTGCAATTTCAATATCGCTTCGTGTCATATTTTAATACATTGATTTAATAGAATTAATAAAAAAAAAATATCTGGGTTTTTATATGCTAGTAATGTCTACCGAATGTGTGTACCACTAATTTGTAAATTTCGACGTGTTTTATTTCTTTAACTTTATTTCGATTTCCTAAATATTAAAATTGAAAATGAATACAATTTGAAATTCGATAGTTCTTTGGTAGGAGAAACGAGCTGAACGATTTATTTGTCACCCCGGCACCGGCCAAGTGAACAATTTGCGTACAGGTCGTCGGTCCGCGTCTCACAAAATCGTAATGTGTGCGTGTACGCGAAACTAAGAATATCTCACTCTCTCTCTCTCTCTCCGTGGGTGTATGTGTGTGTTAATGGAAGGGTGAGTGAGGGTGTGTATGAGGACGCGTGTAAGGATGTATATGAAAGGGTATGTACGTGTTTTAGGGTGTGTATATTGTGTATGTATGAGGGTGCGTGCTTGTGAATATGTGTGTGAGTGAATGAGGATGCTTACGTTTTGTTAGGTGGGCGAATGTGTATTCGTATGGCGTATTTAGTGTTCGATTATATTTTAACTTATGGATCAAGGGGTTGTACTGAAAATCAGCGCTGGCTTAATGTGCGCTCAGCACGGCGACGTATTTAATTAATTAATTTATTTAAATGGAAAATGGGTACATTTGGTAAATAGGACTGATTGAATAGCGATTTATTATGAATACTTCCCGGTGCGTGGCCTCCATCCGAGGATTCGTCTACCCCATCGATTATCGGTCCTGCTGTGAATATGACCTGACCATTGCTACATTAGCATCGAAAAATCAACATTTTACGAGGCTAATGTGGCTACTTTCCTATTGCGATACAAGTGAAACGATAAAACATAAACGATTGCCCTGATCAACTTATAAATGAATATAAAGCGGGGTCACAAAGAAAGTTGCGCAAAATCCGATAAGTCCCATAATATGTCCGTTCGGAATCCATACTAATGTCCGGTATTAGGGAGTTTGGATCCGGGAGACAATAAGACCGTCCGGCCGCCGGGACCCAACCGGTGATGTATGGACGCAATGTGTCTCGAGGGTTAACTGGTCGCTTTAATTATTTTTCTCTTTATTCCTTCCTTTATCTGACGAAGCAATAGTTTATGATGTGTTATAATAAGAAGGAAACAAAAGTTCACATAGAGTAAAGAATATACAGAAAGTGGCTTTCTAAGAAAGTGACCTACATCGCCGAAATGAATTCTTGCAACTCACAGGCGCATGTTAACCTTACGTCAGCGTATGTCTCTCCACTATTAGGTATAGGTCTTTCCCAAGGCTCGCAACCATCGCTAGGCTCTTCTCATCCCGCCACGACCAGCGAACATCCTCAACTCGTTAGTCCGTCTGAACAGAGCGCGTTCCCCAGTACGTTAACCGTGCTTGTGGATAAATATCCGTAGATGGAAGAGAAGGGTCCACGCTGTAAACCCACAGCCGCTGGGCATACTCGATTCGCTCTCTCACGTTACCCCTCTCTCACAGAAGACTATCGTAAAATGTACTGTATTTCCCACTTTATTCCATTTCCCCAATGTACGCACGTGTTTTGGCAATAAGTGAGATAGGCAAAAGCCCATTCCCATCCCATGCTATCCCTTTAAAATTTCCCAATTCTTTCTCTAAATTCATTCCTAAATCCCCAAAGGTAGGTACGCAGCACAATTCAGGGGCGCGCGGGCATAACAACATTTGTCTTTGTGGACTGATGTTAGCAAGCCCTTAATAAATTAAATTGTTTAATAACATTGAAACAATAATTGAGACTGTCAGCTAAGCTGTTTACTCCATGAGTCGAATGTAAGAAAAAATAATGTCGTTATCAACTAATTCAAGTCAATACAAATAAGTCAAAACCAACCAATATATGAATATTGGCTGGTTTTGGCTTATTTGTATTGACTCATAAATTAAAATTAATTAGTATTGACATATAATTAATTTTGATTTAGCACGCCCGTCAAGGCAGGACATATTTGCGAATAAATATGGGAAATATTCGTATTGTTAGGTACTTACACCTTATGTTGTTACCACGTCTACTTGCAAAATAAATTATTTTATTTGTTTCGACAATACTTATCACAAGGTGGATTATCTGCTAATCCACCAACAACTTTTTATAAAAAAGTACCATTACGTTTATTGGATATGAGCAGTAATTATAAAACAAATAAAGATAAGGGACATAGATAACAAATCTAACTTAGACAACATACTCGTACATACCAGTATGGTATAATTGTGTCGGCATACACGCCTTTAGCTGATAATGCTTCAACTAAGCATGCAGCCCTAAATTCAGAAAATTCGCTAGGAAAAATCGGAAATGGTTTAGGAAGGATACGAAATTTGTAGTATTTAAATTTCACTTGATGGGATGGAATAGAAAATTTGCTGTAACATATCTTATTCACTAACAAAATACATAATTACGCTTCACAGTAGTGTTGCGTGAGAGAGGGTTAAATAGTGTTGTAAAAATGAGGGCTTAGCGCTTGAGCGCCGAGTCAAACGCACACTTGCGAGTCTTAAACCCTTGAGCGTTAAAGCTCGAATCTAAAAGTTTACAAGCGTTTACCGCTCGAGACTCAGGTTCATTAGCGTCGACTTGGAGCTCGGGCGTCGAGCGCTCAGGCATAACCAGCGGCGGCGATGGGTTTGCAGCATGCGAACTCCTCCTCGGGGAAAATGATTGTATTTCTTTTTTCCTTTTTCAATCGTGCATATATATGTAACATTTGATATTTTCGCGTTATTCACACATATTTATCTATTTAAACGGGTCTCAACGCGTATGTTTACCTTATTAATTTTACTAGCCGTTTCGGTTGGAGATATTGTGAGTGTTGTGTGCCGCAACTTTCCGGACTATGAAGATCCACGTGGACTACCCCCCCCCCCCCACCCCGCCCCTTCAGTCAGCTCGTGACCACGGTTAGCGCAACCCAACCGAAACGTCGAGTGAAATAGATAAGGTAAACATACACGTTGAGACCCGTTTAAATATATAAATACGTGCAAGTAAATGTTTTCTTTTTGCTTTTTCTAAATATTGCTCAAGTCTATTTGCTTCTATGTATGTTACTGATCTATTACTGATATATCTATTAAATATTACTGATCAGTTGGTATGTACACAGAATAATTAAGTTTTCATGTAATAAGACTATGTTCACAAACTAGACGCTCAACCAACTGTTGTTACAAAATTTTGTTACAAATTCGGTGATCACTTGATCAGTTGATATCGTATCTATTTATACTGTTAATGTCGTGCGTGTACTGTTGTGTCAAAATAGATAAAGCCAAATGCTTGCAAACTTATCTATTTTGCCGTGTGTACATAAGAGTTTTGCCTGAAGTCAGCTACAAAGTTTAACGTATCATTACACTTTCTTACATTATGCTGAAAACTTCTCGGTTCACTTCCATCCTGTTAAAACTTCCATCGTAATTCGATATTCATCATAAACATTTTTTCAGCGCTGTAACTTTATAATGATGTTGACTAGGAGATTTCCTTATATTTACAAAACATGTTTCACGTCGTGATGTTATACCTTGTACAGACAGTCCTCGTTTTACGGCGTTTCGTTTTACGTCAGTCAACATTTTGACAACATTCCTCGTTTTAATGTCTATGATTCGTTTTACGTCTTTAGTAAATAGTAGAGTATTACTAAATAGTAGAGCTGGGGTTGACGGTTGGCGGGTAGAGGGTAGAGGGGGCAAATGATCCCAACTTTGAAAGAAGCTTTGAAGTTAATAATAACATTTATGTCGCCTTACATGTTATAGAGAAATACACGAAAATAGAAATAAAGAAGCAAAACGAATGCGTTTAGAGGACTTCTTCACAAACAAAAAACATAATTGTCATATTCCTGTGTATGTATGTGTATTATATTTCTTTAACGTGTCATTTTCATCATAAATAAAAGTGATCGATTTTTTTTAAATATTGTATTTTTCTACTTATAAGAATCTAACTACATTTTTTACACCTAATTACATGAATGTATGGAAAAATGTGTCTCGTTTTACGTCGTTTCGTTTTTCGTCACTAATTACTGGTACCTAACCTAACGTGTAAAAACGGGTAAGAACCCGTATACACCAGACCATAAAAATCAGTTTAAACGAAAATCAACTTCATAGACGGGTTATAAGAAAGGAGACTAGTCGTATGAAAATCAATGACAATAAGGACCCTTTTATTATCCACTGGGACTTGGGTTTCCTTGCCTTGCACATTGCCTTGAGCATGAAGCATGAAGGAGCATAGGGTCATTATTAAAACGCCACGCTGGGCAAGCGGGTTGGCGAGTCCACTGTTTTAGAGGTGGTGTAGTCCCTCAGGGTTGTGGTAGCCGCTTTTTTATCCCTCAGTCGCCTTTAAGACACCCACGGAAGGAAATGGGGTGATGTTATTCTATAGCCGGTCGACACCACACGGCACAAAGATTTTGTTAAATGGCAGTAATAATACATTACTGTCTAGGCCCGAAATAAAGCAAGTGACGGCCGAATAATATTGGAAGGACGAGGCTCAGCCGAGTCCTTTTTTAAAAAACAAGGCCCTCAATTGCTATTTCGGCCGAGACTTGTATAGTATTTTTCTCTAATTTGCGAGGAAACAATAAACAAATTAATTCAAGAAACAGAAGTTTCATTCCTGCCAATTCGACTGCGCGCGGTCTTAGTTCTTTATTTCAAACTTTTGAAAAGAAATGCACATTCAACTTTTATAATAATAAATATCGTATACCTAAAAAAACCTAATTTATGTTAGTGTGCACTAAAAATAACCTCGCTACTGTCCAGCAATCTCTATTATTGTCGTGTTGGAAATTGCTAGCGTGCGTACAGAAAAGAGCCGATTGACGTATTCTTTTTTTTAAATATAGAAGCCATTTCCGAGCAAGTAGGAGAAAATTCACTTTTGCAGACTACTAGCAGACTACCTTCTAGTGCTAGAAAATAAATTTATGGTGTTTACGGAAAAGATGCTTTATCTAAAACTACTGCAAAAAAATGGTTCAGTTGATTCAGGTCTGGTAATTGTGATGTGAATGATGTTCTTCGCTGTGGTTGTCCTATAGACGTAAATGTTGATGTTATCATTGAAAAAATTGAGGCAGATCGCCACATAAGCAGTCATCAAATGGCGGAAGAGCTTAGCATTCACCACTCAATAGTTGTGGATCACCTGCTTAAACTGAATTTTGTAAAAAAGCGGGTGCTGGTGAAACAGAACGTTGGTGAATAGAATTTCCATATGCGAGATGTTGCTGAAACGAAATGAAATCGATCCATTTCTGAAGAGATTTGGTAACAGGCGATGAGAAATGGATCACCGACGATAACAATGTTCCCAAACGATCTTGGTTTAAGCGAGGTGAGCCATCACAAATAGTCTCAAAGCCAGCCCTCAATCCGAACAAAGTCATGTTATGTGTATGGTGTGACTGGAAAGGCATTATGCATTACGAGCTCTTGCCACATGGCCAACCGATTAATTCTGATGTCTACTGTCAGCAATTAGTAAAGTTGAAACAAGCACTTGAAGAAAAGCGCCCAGAATTAATGAATACAAAAAGTGTAGTTTTCCATCACGACAATGCTCGATCGCATACATCTTTGATGACTAAACAATAATTGATGGACCTTGGCTGTGAAGTTTTAATGTATTCTACATACGGTCGAGACAGACAGCCCTTTCGGATTATCATTTATTCTACTCTTTCCAAAATTATCTAAAAGAAGTAAAATTACATTCAAGGGAAGCCTGTATAAATCCAATCAGTTTTTCGCTCAGTAACCACAAAAAAATATGGGGTAATGGCGAAAGATAGTCAAATGAAATGAATAATATTCCGTTCAATAGATATTTATGTAACACAAAAATGTCTTTATTATTTTCACTATAAAAAGGCCGCGAACTTATCAGACTACCCAACATAACAAAATATTATGTACCTAAGTAACATATAAAAAGCCTAATGTTTGTGTGAAAGTAATAAATACATTTATGAAATAAAAGTAAATAAGTATTTATATGTTTGAGTACACTTTGTTCACGAATGAGCGAATATCGGAACGAGTGTAGTGTAATGTAGTGTACTCGAGACTGTAGGAGCAATATTACACAGTACAAGTTTAAGTGTAAATGAAAGAAAGATTGTTTTCAACATATCGCAACTTTGAATATTTCAAACTTTTTCAGCAACAGTTTTAAATAAATTGTATAGATTATTTATTTGAAATATAAATTTCATTTCATGCGTTAACCGTTTTCTTCGCTCTGCCGACAATTCTGTTCTCCAAGTCTCTTCTTATCATACTGGGTCCCTATACAACTCTCGCCGCGCAGGCAGTCATACTCTGGAACGCAATTCCCTCTGATAAATAGAAAAGCTTAGAACAAGGATACTTTTAATCGAATCTCCGGGTACCCTTCGTCATCTCACATCACAGACTTCGTGCTTCTGCATCTATATGTATATTGTCGTATATGCAACGGATATTTTATGATATACACATATGTATATATGTATGTAGTAAATTATTTAAACTGTTTCTCGTTTAATCAATTAAGCAATGACCTTTGATCTTCTATTGTTTGTAGGAAACGTAAATCCAAATGCCGCCAATTGCTCTTTGTATAGGTACCTGTAAACAGAGAATACATTTGTATTCCCTGTTTAACTCAAAAGTTAGCTCGTAGAGAATTCCTAAGGGCATTAAGCTGGCCTTTTCTATACATATAATAAATCTGTAGAACCAGCGTGTCTGTACATTGAATATATTTACCAGAAACTAATAGGGGGCGATGAAGGAAGAGTATCAGAATACAAAAAGACGTTTTTGAAATATTTTGTCCGTCTGTTTGTCTGCTCGAACACGTTAATCTCCAAAACTACAGAACGGATTTTCATGGGGTTTCCACAGGTTAATTAAGCTTAGCTTGGCGCTTCGAATAGGCTTTGTTTCATCGAAATCGGCTGGCGGGAAGAAAAAGATATCCCAACTTAGAGTTTAAAAACAAATAAATACAAATAAATTACATGACAAACATATAATTAATTAATTCCATTTTATACCTCTCTTTACGTTTAGTACGGACGATAAGAAGTATCGTATGTATTTTTCTGGTTTTCTGGATTCTGCTACCTCTCTGCTCCAAATTTCATTACAATCGATTCAGTAGTTTGGTTGTGAATACGTGAAAAAATATTGACTTGATTTATTCTCATATCGACGGTAACAAATAGACAAACACATTTTCAAATTTACAATAATAAAATATTATTGTAATAATAAAAGGATATGTATAGAGATGAGCATTCACTAGATACCACCTAGGTATAGATTGACTCGTATATAGCTGAAAGATGATAGCTTGTGGTGTGGGACAAAGACGTGTGTTCCTGGCAGCCAATATCGCTATCTCGACCAATGTGTATCCGATAAAAGTGCACGGAAAAATGGACTTCGTATCTCGGGGGTATATTTGTCCGATGTCAGTTATCGAATCGGATTATGTTCGATGCTATCTGCCGAATTATACCTACTTATATCAGCCTATACCGTCCCACTTGTGGTCGAAGGCCTACCCTAATCCACAACGTGGGCTTAGTGCGGATTGATGGATAATAATAATCTCTTTCCATGTCCTCCCCTGGGTGTCGGTCGTAAAAGGCGACCAAAATATAACAAAGCCACCAACTACCCGGAGCCCAGAGGAAATGCATCCGTTCAGTAGTTTTGGAGATTAGCGTGTTCGAACAGATAAACAGACGGATAAAATTTTTTAAAATCGTCTTTTTGTATTCTGATACAAAGAAATGGAACCAAAGAAGAGTCCATGAAAGGAAGAGTCCTTTCATCGCCTCCAATCAGTTTTTGGTTAATATATTCAATGTACAGACACGCTGCTTCTACAGTTTTATTATATGTATAGATAATGTAATGTAACTTCGATATGGAATGTATATCTGAAATAAAAGTAAGTTTAATGCTTAAAATTCAGTTTAAAATATAGAATCGTTTAAAATCGTTATCTGGATTTCTACTTTACATAGAATGCAGGTGCTGTCGAGTGCAACCCCGCACTGGTTATTGCGCTTCGCTTGGTTTGATACGGTTGTGATAGTGATGCGATAGGATTGTACACTTAGCAACACGCCAACCCATTTAATTGTACTATTTATGTTTCTCCAGAATTACGCATACCTGTATGAACTGCATAACATTACTTCAGAGTAGCTTTTAATGCCTTTCGGCCAGGTGGATCTAGAGATAGTCATCAGTGTGACTCGATAAGAAGAACCAGCGTTGGAGATTGAGAGACTGATGGTATAAAGTATGATATGATGTGAATCCTACTAGTTTTTCACAGTTATTAACGTCTTGTAATATTGCTTGTTACTTATAAACATAGTATGTTTTTAAAATTAGCAGCAGAACTTGTGAAACTGGTAATGGCAACTTCTCTCCTTAATATCTTGTCGGCACGCCAAGGCACTAAGTTCAGTCTATGTGATTAAACTAATTGTAAATACTCAAAGCTCTATAAAGGCTATCATTACTGAATTTCGCTTTGAAAAATCGCCCATCAGTAGTGAATTAATCTTATGAACGCCACGATAAACGAAGCTCTCCGAGTGTATTACGTTAAAGCCATAAATTTTATAGTAGAACAAATAAGGATTCCAAAATACGATGGAAGATGTGTCAATAACAATAAAATTACTGCGTAAATTAGTTTTTTTGTTGAACTTCCTCTTATGTTATCCCCAATTGTAAACCTATTTCACTATGTTTAAGGGTGTAGATCGTGAAAATCACCGAAAAGAGTGTTACGATTTTTCATATTTAACCTATTTACATATGATTGATATCAATGATAATTTGTATATATTACAATCAAAGACCAATAAGTATGTTCATGCTTATATTAAACTCTTAAACCTAATAGTTGTTATATAATAAACGTCAACAAACGCACAAAATTGAGTAAAAATGCAAAAACATGACTTCGTATTTTTCAGATTTAACCCCATAAATCAACACAAATTGATAAAAAGAAACACTTTTTGAACACTGAAGAAACCAATAAGTATAGCTGTATACTTCTTTTTATACCTTTACAAACAAAGACTTCCTCTTTTAAAGCCCTAAAATCTAGATATATTTTAAGGTAAATTTTTCATACACAAATGTATGGGATAAAACGTTCGTTTCATTCGTGCAATCTCGGTGGTCTGCAGCGGCAGTTCCTTTCTGTAAGTGAACGCGACACCACGCTTGTCGGCTGCAGACAGCAGAATTACGTATTGTGAATTTGTGTTTTTTGTAAAAAACTGTAAGTATAACATTTTTATAATTAATTTATTTTCAGTTAGTAGAAAGTATCGATATAATGAATGTCTGAAAGAAAACCATGATGGAACTAGATATAAATCGTAAAAAATACAATATCTACACTAATAGGTATTATAAAGAGGAAAGATTTGGATTTTTGTATGTAACGAATAAACTCAAAAAGTACTGGACTGATTTTAATAATTCTTTTATCATTCGAAAGCTACATTATCACTGAGTAACATAGGCTATTTTTTTCGCAGGACTGATTGAATTTGAGTGGCATGCCAGGGAAAAGAAAGTTTTGTACGCATTATAAAAATATGAAAGCCAAAAGATCTCGGAATAAAATGTAAGTTCCTCCCTACTTATTTATTATCGCATTTGAACAGGGTACATTACAAAGCTAATACAATATGTCATATGATTTAGATCGCCCGATTCAGACATATACCTACAATAACATGTAAATATTGGTTTGTATTATCTATATCTATACTGATAAATAAAATTGAAGTATCTGTATGTAATATCAAAATAATAGGATTTTTAAAAAAAAAAAAGGCGATACGGAGTTCGCCGGGTCGGCTAGTATTGTCTAAATATCAAATTGTGGAAGTAGGTAGGCGACAGCGCAACTTTGTCGACATACCTATACCGCCAAACAGACGCGAGGCGCCTAGCGTCTGGCTTAGGGTTGTACAAAATAAATAAAAAGTGGATAATATTGATGAATAATATTTCCAGTATTGAAAATAAAGAAAACCTTGGGGCCGAGACTCTGAGCAACAATGCTACGCGCTGTATAGAGGTAAGTTGTTATACGTAATTCTTGTAGACTTGTTACATAAATAAACAAACTACTTAGTTAGTGATGGGCGAAGACAAAATCTCAATACCTACCTATAGATTTTTCTTGCAATATTTATTATTTTCATCGAGAGACAAACACCTTAGTACCGAAATACTTCTCAATTACTTTCTCAAAAGAAAATTTACGTTCAAATAGGTGACGTCATAAAAAAACAATACCTAATGCGTAAAGAAATTATAATTTCTATTCATCAGGAACCTAATATTGTATTAATTCTTTTGCATTTTTTTAAATTTTTAATTATTTTTTATAAAAAAAATCAAGCCATTATCTTTCTTTACAGGAACTAGTTATTGAAAACGACCAAGAGGGAAAGGTGGATGAAATGGAAGTTGGGCGTAGAGTTGTAGACGTTTCTTTTTTTTTTAAAGCTCTTCAGGCCATAGGGGACCACGGTCCAATGGATTGTAAGTTAAGTTACCTCAGTATAATAGGTGAAGTAAAAGTTGGTCTGGACTCAAAACTCATCATGAAATGTAGTATGTGTAGTATGAAATTTACTGTGTGTTTGATTGAAAAGAAAGAAGATAGAATGGAAGTGAATCATCAAATTGTATCTGGTATCATATCATCTGGTGGGAGCTACTATCAGTTAAAAACATTAACTGCCGCAGTAGCCCTACCAATCATGTCACCTTCATTATACAATGAAATTAATAATACGGTTTGCGATTGGTGGGAAAAGACAGCAGCACATTCCATGGCAGAAGCTGTCAAGGAAGAAGCGGAGTACGCAGTGTCTATAGGTAGTGTTGATAAAAATGGTACACCATTAATATCTGTTGCTGTTGACGGTTGTTGGAGCAAGAGATCTTATGGTAAGAATTTTTCCGCCTTGTCCGGCGCAGCTGCGATAATTGGCATTAAAACTAATAAAGTATTGTTTTTTGGAGTTAAAAATAAATACTGCGTAGTTTGTGCACGAGCCGCAAAGAACGACAGTCAGCCCTCGGAACACCGTTGTTTCAAGAATTATTCGGGATCATCTACCGGTATGGAATCGACCATAATAGTTGAGGGGTTTAAACGTTCCATTGTTGATCACGGTGTAATTTATAATAAATTTGTAGCAGACGGCGATTCCAGTACTTATAAAAAAATATTAGATTCGCGACCGTACGGTAATTTAACAGTAGAGAAAATTGAATGCAAAAATCATCTTTTACGAAACTACTGCAATAGCTTGGAGAAACTGTCGAAAGACACTAAGTATCCTTGCGAATTGCGGAAATTCCTAAAAGAAAGGTATTTGCGTTTAAGAACGGGTGTAAAATGCGCTATTAAATATTGGGGCGACCAAAATCAGTCACTCGAAGAAAAAATAAAAAATCTTAGTGAAGATATCCTAAATGGTTCACAACACGTATTTGGTAATCACCAATATTGCAAGGAGTATTTCTGTAGACCTGATACTCGTCGAATAGAACCTGTTGGGTTGCTTCCAGCAATTGTTGGATGCGGATTAATGGACGCGGTACACATTTTAAGTAAAAGACTGTCATATCATTCTAGAAGTTTAATTCATAATTGTACAAGTAATATAGTTGAAAGTTTTAACGCAGTGATTGCCAAATTAGTAGGGGGTAAGCGTGTAAATTATTCTTCCCGTGGTTCTTATGCGGGCCGATGCGCAGCTGCTGTTGTGTCTTTTAATACAGGATCGATTCATAGTAAAACTCATGAAGTAATATTTAAATCTAGTCCTAATCCTTTGATCGCGAAAGTGGAAAATTGTAATCGTAGAATCCGTTTAATTGCTAAACCTAAATTAAGATTGAAAAAGAGCCACAGCGCTGTATCGAAAGACGCTCACTATGGACCAAACTGCGAAAAACCTGATCTGAGTCCAGAATTATATGAGAAAGCCAAGTCATCTTTTTTAGCCGATTTAAAGTTGTCTTGTGCTGAAAGAGAGGAGCTTGAAAGGTCGACCCATTTGCAAAGAAGTAGTTCTGAGTGGATGAGTACAAGGAGAAAATTACTAACCTCATCATCGTTCGGGGAAGTTTGTAAAAAACGAGAGAGCACAAGTTGTGCTGTTCTTGTTCGTAAAATCGTTTATGGTAGTAATATCTCCAGTTTGCCTGCTGTACGGTACGGTATCGAAAACGAAGAAACCGCAATTAAACAGTTAGAAATTCAAGAGAATATTAGTATACAAGGTTGCGGTTTGTTCGTCGACGATCAATATGAATTTCTTGGTACTACACCAGATGGCATTTATGCAAACGGTTTAATTGAAATTAAGTGCCCACATTCTTTAGCTGGCATGACTCTTGATGAAGCAATGGCCAAACATACCTTTTGGGTTAAGGACAAGGCTTCCAAGGGTTATGTCATAAATAAAAATCATAACTGGTATTTCCAAATTCAGGGACAGGTACATATTACTAAAAGAAACGTTTGCATGCTTGGCATCTGGTTTGGTGCTACTGTACCTATGAAAGTTTATATTATAGAAAAGGACGACAAATTTTGGGAGGAGAAAATGGAGATGAAATTAGTTAGGTTTTATTACGATTGCCTACTTCCAGAATTAGTTGATCCTCGGCAGTCACCTATGAAAGAGAGGAAAGAAAGAGCTTTACGTGTTATGAAAGAGAAGAACGCCTAATGATTTTGAAAGATACAGGTAACTTAACTACCCAGCCAGTCGATTCACGTAAACACGCCAGTCCAAAAGTCGTTTTAACTTAGGAACTTAGAAATCGCCTTTTGGTTTTCTGTTTTAAACGCACTTACTTATCTAGTCTTGGATTGTCATAAATCTTCCAATAGCTCAATTACTATACAATTTCTGAGTTACCTGGTGTAAATAATCATAAAAATTGGTTCAAAAATACAGCGAATTGAGAATTCTCCTTTTTTTAAGTCGGTTAAAAGGGCTAAATTTACAAAAAACGAAGTGACGTCACTGCGCTACGGTTTTTATTACTTACGTGAATCGGGCAGCTGGTAACGTTTTCATTCTGATAGGTTTTGTGATAGCCATTGATTTTATCATCAAATTAGCAGAAATCAGAACTTGATCCGTAATCGAATGAAAAACCATTAGAATTTTGAACTCATATTTCGTTATTGTTTAATTACATACTTTTAATTAGTATATTAATAATTTACAAACTTCTGTTAAAATTAGTAAATAAATGAATTATTTACTAATTTTTGTACAACCCTAGCACGCTTTTGAGATAGCGAGTAATGGCGACTCATATTTGTTATTGTGTAGTAAATAAATCATTTTTATACTTGTGTTTCATTTATTGACATTTTTTTTAAAACCCTAGGATTTTTTTTAGATATCGACGAGGTGATCGTAAACAAAAAGTAAGTATTTGAGTTTACGCAATAGGCACATTTCCTTGCGTAGAGATAAACACACTTCCTACTGAATTTGCAATTATTTTATTGAATGAATATTTTACGAATTAGAATAAATTTTGGTAGTGAAATTACAAATAAATAAATAGTTGGAATTTTAGGTAAGTAGAATACAAAAATGTCAGATGTCAAATGATAGAAAAACATAAAAATTGTGTCTCAACTACTCTTATTAATCTATTAAAAAGAATCAACAGCTAGTTTCCAAAAATTCAACGTTATTGTTATGCTGTAAATATTCAAGTTCAATAACAATTTCTCAACGTGGAACGTTTGTTGCAAAACATTTTGAAAATCGCGCTCTCTAGGTCATTCATCCGCCCCGTCGGATGTTACATTAAACTTTGGCGCTGCGGTCGCTCGAAATCGAGATCTCAGGCCAACAATCTACACCCTTAAGATGTCCATGTGTACAAGTTGCTGCGTTGGCGACTGTACCACGGAAGTTGAATATGTTGTAGTCTATGATTTGTTTGTCTATTAAAAATACTTTTAGTCTATGTCCTTCCCTTTCCGGTCCCTCTCGTGTCATGACTAAAAACGATGTAAGACGTGACGAAATAAAATGTGATAACAAAACTATTAAAAAGTCTTAATCAAGAACCCAAACAGAACCCCAAACATGGTGTCAGAACTGGTCTCAGCAAGTCTTCGGATCAGTAAGTCTTTAAATTAAGAATAAAATGTCCGACAAAGCATTCGTCACGCAAATTAAGTCGTTGTCCATACAAAATGGCGACAACGCTTCCGAGAAATGGAAAAAATGGAAATTGCGATTCGAAATTTTCGCAGACGCTAACGAAACAGCAAAATTTCCACAAGCCAAGCAAACTGCAGTATTATTAAATGCAATTGGCGACGATGGCATCGAAATATTTAATAGTTTTAACGTAGACAGGACAAAAACGAATGTCGACGAAATTTTGAAATTATTTGACGAAAAATTCAGCCCGCATGCAAATGTAACAGTAGAAAGATTTAACTTTTTCACGCGATACCAAAAACATGACGAATCGTTAGATGAATACTTAACAACATTAAATAATTTAGCAGCCACGTGTGAATTTCAAGACCTTAAAGACGCACTCATCAAAGACATGCTAGTAATTGGTATAAAAAACACACATATCAAGGAAAAACTTTTGCAAGAAGAAAAATTAACAACGGAAATTGCCATGAAAATAGCTAAAAGTCTGGAATTGTCACAAGAAAGATCAAACAAATTGAGTCAAGACACAAAAACTATTAAAGAAACTGTCCAAATAGCAAAGTCATCGTCAACTGTCCAAAGAAATCGGTCAAGTCAGAGAAACTACCATGCGTACAGAAATCAATCAACGGATCGATACTGCAGAAATAAATCGCCCAAAAATAAAAACTGTACAAAATGTGGTCAAATTCATAAATATAAGTGTCCAGCAGAAGGCAAGACATGCAATAACTGCAAAAAGAAAAATCACTTCGCCAAATATTGTTTTTACAGAAAATCGGAAAATCCAAGTCGTAAAGTGAGTAACATATCCTACCACGAAGAATCAGAAAATATGTCTGATCATTTTGTCATAAACTCAATTGATAAAAGTAACCTTAAGACTAAAGATTGGCAAATAAATGTTTGTTGCAATAATTATAAACTCAAATGTCAAATTGATACAGGTGCAGACACAAATATCATCAGCAGGAAAGTATTAGATAAAATTATGAGCAGCACGCACTCGAAAATCAACATTTTTAGAACAAATAATAAAATCTTTTCTTTTTCAGGACAATTAGTGCCAAATTTAGGTACTTGTTTACTTAATTGTGAATTTGAAAATGGATTATCGACAAAACTTTACTTTGTTGTGGTTGAATGTGATTGTAATACAATTATTGGTTGGGATTCATGTGAGAAACTGGGTATTGTCAAAAGAGTATTCGGAATTCAAGAAAGGTCAGTACAAGAAATTCTTTCTAAATATGCAAAAACATTCGAAGGTCTTGGTTGTCTACCATATAAAGCTCATCTAGACATTGATAGTTGTATACCACCTAAAGTTTGTCCCGTTCGTAGAATACCTTATACTTTAGAAGATCGTCTTAAAGACGAATTGAAGAGTATGGAACAACTTAAAGTCATAGAAAAAGTAGAAAAGCCAACAAAATGGGTGAATTCTATTGTCTTAGTCGAAAAACCTAACGGAAGGTTAAGAATTTGTCTCGACCCTAGAAATCTAAATGAAGCAATCAAGAGACCTCACTACCCTTACCCTACATTTGATGATTTAAGATCTAAAGTTGCTGGTGCATCAATTTTTTCAAAATTAGATGCTAGTTCAGGTTATTGGGCTATAGGTTTAGACCCTGAGAGTAGTGATCTCTGTACTTTTAATACACCTTACGGTAGATACAAGTTTCTGAGATTGCCTTATGGAATTAACTCTAGTGGTGAAATTTTCCATAGGACTATGAACGAATTGTTCGGTGATTTGTCAGGTATAATAATTTTTGTGGACGACATCCTTGTTTATGGAGCCAATATAGAAGAACACAATAAAAGACTTGAATTACTATTCAAACGTGCTTCTGAAGTCAATCTAAAATTTAATAAGTCTAAATGTCAATTCGGTATGTCTGAAATCCGCTATGTGGGTCATATTTTTAATAAAAATGGTGTGTCACCTGATCAGTCAAAAATAGAAGCCATTTCAAAAATGTCAAGTCCATCTAATGTCAAAGAATTACAAAGATTTCTAGGCATGATAAACTATTTAGGTCCTTACATACAAAATCTAGCAGAAGAAACTTCTCTTCTGAGAGAATTGCTAAAAAAGCAAAATAAATGGCAATGGTTAGACCAACATGAACAACAGTTCAGAAAATTAAAGTCATTACTATGTCAGTCACCCGTATTAGTCCATTATGATATAAAAAAATCTATAAGATTGTCTGTCGACGCATCCCAAAATGCAGTCGGTGCTGTAATCTTACATGATAAGCATCCAATAGCATATGCCTCAAAGTCATTAAATAAAAGTCAAATTAACTATGCTCAAATAGAAAAAGAACTTTACGCTATAGTATTCGGATGTAAGAAATTTCATCAATACTTGTATGGCAAACCAATTTATGTCGAAACAGACCATCAACCATTAGTCACTCTATTCAAAAAACCTTTAGGAGAAGTTCCTACAAGATTGCAAAGAATGATGATAACATTACAAGCTTATCACTTAATTGTCTCATACACAAAAGGCTCAGAAATGTATATCTCAGATACCTTGTCTCGATCACCAGTCAAAGAAACTAACTTAAATCAAGAATTAGTCAGTCTAGAAGACTTAGATTCGAATATTGATATTCATATTAATTTATTGACATCTAATTTAGCAATTTCGCCTGAAAAACTTGACAAAATTTTAAGTCATACTAGTCAAGATTTAATTTCTCAAAAACTTAAAGAATATTATAAAAATGGATGGCCCCATTGTAAAGAACGTTGCGACAAATTGGTATTACCTTATTGGAATATCAAAGAAGAAATTCATGTGATAAATGAAATAATTTTCAAAAATAACTCTGTCATCATACCTATGTCAATGAGATCAGAAATATTAAACATTTTACATGAAGGTCACCAAGGTATAGAAAAAACTAAAAACTTAGCTAGACAAGTAGTCTATTGGCCTAACATCTGTCAGGATATTGAGAATAAAGTCAGACAATGCGAAACATGTGCAATTTATTCTTCAAATAAAACAAAACAACCAATGCTGTCTCATGAACAACCTTTATTTCCCTGGCAAAAATTAGCAACAGATTTATTTGAATACAAAGGTAATAAATATTTATTAGTGGTCGATTATTACTCTAACTACATAGAAATCGCAAACTTAAAGAAAGATAGTAGAACGTCTAATGTCATAACACACTTAAAGTCTATTTTTGCATGTCACGGTATTCCGATGCAATTAGTCTCTGATGGAGGTCCACCGTACAACTCCACAGAATTTAAAGACTTCTTACAGGAATGGGATATAGAACATATCGTTTCAAGTCCTCATTTTCCAAGATCAAATGGGCTAGCAGAAGTTTCAGTTAGAGTAGTGAAAAATATACTAAGAAAAAGCAATGAATCGGGATCTGATCCATACATCGGATTGTTGCAATACAGAAATACACCTAGAGGTAATCTTAATTCGCCTGCACAGCTTTTAATGTCTAGAAATTTACGATCAAAACTGCCTAACCAGATAAAAAACTTAAGACCTAAAATTGTTAAGCATTCAGAACACTCAGAAAAGAAAGAAAGCAACTTATTAAGGACTAGGGCATATTATAATAAAAATTGCAAAACCTACCCAGAGTTTCACATAAATGACCAGATTTATTTTAAGAAAAATCCAAGAGATATTATATGGACAAAAGGTATTATTGTGTCTAAAACAAAATATCCAAGATCATTCATTGTCAAAGATCTTAATAATGTAACTTATCGTAGAAATAGTCATCATATTCGCTTCAATTATAAGTCATGTAAGCAAAACTCAAGTCATAATTATGTCTCAAAGTCTAAACAAAAGAAAGTTAAGTTTTGTGAACCTAGTTCAAGTCTACAAACTTATAATGTTGTAAATCCAAGTCAAGAGATTCATAAGTCGGAGTCAGAATCCTTTAAAAAGTCAAAAATTGTAAATGAAGAGGATGATAGTTGTGTATTTATCTTCTTTCACGAGTCAAGTCCAACTTCTAAGTCACAGAGTGAAGATTCTGAATCATTCTTATCGGTAGAATCAGGTCTGGAGTCAGAAAATGTATTAAAATCTCCAATATTTGTCAATGTCGACGAAAGTGTAATGTCTTCCTCGAAGGGTAATAACGACGCTAGTATAGCTGAAAGACAATGCACTGATGGAAAATACAGTTCGAGAGGTAGATTATTAAAGAAAACACAGAAATTTGATTTGTAAAATTAATGTAATTGACGACTATAAACAATTTGTGTACAATTAGTAATAGGAATTAATATAGTAAAATAATTCAGTCTGGACATGCATATAATCACTAATTCACTTTTATTCAATTTAATTTTATTGTTTTACAGTAATTTGTCATTTAATATTGTATTGTTTTAATAACGAAACTTGTTGAAAAATATGGTTATAATTTATGTCACGGTGTCAATGTCATTCCAAACGTCAATGTAAAACCAATGTGTTAAGTAATATTTTTTCTTTAGAAAAAAGGGCATGTTGTAGTCTATGATTTGTTTGTCTATTAAAAATACTTTTAGTCTATGTCCTTCCCTTTCCGGTCCCTCTCGTGTCATGACTAAAAACGATGTAAGACGTGACGAAATAAAATGTGATAACAAAACTATTAAAAAGTCTTAATCAAGAACCCAAACAGAACCCCAAACAGAATATACAAGAATATATATTGAACAGTATACAAGTATAATGGAACATGTTCGGGACAACCGGTTTAGTTTCGCAAAATTAGCGATAGATGGCGCTATAACTTATTTAAAAGTCGCTATTAAGATTTTCCGAGATAATGTAAATATGGGCGCAGAACAAATAAGGATTCCAAAATACGATGGAAGATGTGTCAATAACAATAAAATTACTGCGTAAATTAGTTTTGTTGTTGAACTTCCTCTTATGTTATCCCCAATTGTAAACCTATTTCACTATGTTTAAGATGTCCATGTGTACAAGTTGCTGCGTTGGCGACTGTACCACGGAAGTTGAATATACAAGAATATATATTGAACAGTATACAAGTATAATGGAACATGTTCGGGACAACCGGTTTAGTTTCGCAAAATTAGCGATAGATGGCGCTATAACTTATTTAAAAGTCGCTATTAAGATTTTCCGAGATAATGTACCTAAATATGGGCGCGAATGTTCATACATTCATTCCGAGCCGTACAGCGATATAAGAAAACCAGAATAGAAGAATACAGAAAATAGAAGAAATATTGGCATCCTGAAGAAAAACCAGCATACACAGCAAGCAAGAACCGTACCGGCGACTACATCGTTACATACAGTCCGCTAATAGGAAGCCGGTGCGGTACAGAACAGGATTGACAAGAACAAACAAAAGAAGCCCTTTTCACTCACGCCTCTTTATCGAGTGTAGGACCAACCTGAAACTATTTACGATTTCTCTATGAAGATGATGATCATACCCTAAAGGTATACTCATTATAAGTAGTCTCGAGTCATTGACTGTACCAATCATTGACGAACCATATGTCTTATCACTTCTGGTCACGACAGTTCAGTCGGAGCCAGAACAGAAGATCCAAGACGAACGATAAAATTAACTAAGTTGTAACCAAGTTACGCTTAAGTTAGAGCTTGCGATTTATTGCGCGACAGGTGTTGCTAACTAATGTGCCGGTTAAGTTGCATCCAGATAACTTGAGCACCTAACTTAGACTTAGGTAAGTGAATTATGCTCCTAATTGCATACAAATTTTAATATGGTAATATTCACAACTTGGTGGTAATTTAATTAAAACGAAAAGGTAAATGTTTAGGTTGTAACAATACTGTTTTGAGTATTGTTCTTTATCGGACTTCTTGGTGCTAAATCCTCAAGAATCCCCATATGCAATCAGCCCTTTAAGTATCCACTACTGGCCTTGTGCATGGGGGATGTATTGTCTGAAAACGCCATTCCGACCAAGCGGGTTGGTAAGTCGACTCTTTTAGAGGTGGTGTAGATCATCATCGCTTGTGATATCGGCTTTGATAACCCTCAGCCGCCTTTAACGACACCTGCGGCAAGAGACGGGGTGGCGACGGTACCGCCGTGTATGTGGTAGCACGTGTGTAAGTACTGGTCCGTGTGTAATACTTATATTTGTAAATATTAATGACACTATTAAGCAAATATTGTATATCTGACAGTTTGAGAAACACTTGTTTGCCCAAGGGAGTCAACTAGTTCTATACAGCTATAAATTACACATAAGAAACACCTTATTAGGGTAAGTAGTTTAATAATAGATCGCTTTTACTTGCTGATATTCTATGAAGAATCATCTAATGGTTTATCGTCTGAACTAACGATGCTATTATAAAATTTATTTTTTCGGAATGGCTAAATTCTAAATTGAAATTATGTAATTAATTTGAAATGCTAAATTGGAAAGGCCCTAATGGCCTTTCAAGAGTCACCGGATATGTACGAGTATGGTTTAGGGCGAGCACAGAACGCCCTCAGCCAGTAGCAGAGTGTGTACAGCACCGACCCTAAGGGCTTCCCCGCCAGTAGACTGGCGGAATAACGTCATAACTATGAGCGAACTATGAAAAAGCTCATAATATTGATCGTTTAAAAATAGTTTAATATGCAGGTACTTCATCTAAGTAAAAATCAAAACAAATGATAAATGACAATAAATCCTGAACAATCAATTATTAATCGAGAAAATATTTTTGTAAAAAATCATTACAAAATGAATTAATTCCGCTATATCCGTCAGATAATAATGATTAATAGGAAAAAGTTGTGACTCCAACAAGATGTATCTGTCCCCTCCATATAATTAAATTAAATGGAAAATCTCCATAATCCCGCGTCACTCTCGCAGCTCGTGCACACAATGGGGGAAGTTTTTTAATTAAAGGTGACAGACTAATTAACATGTGTAAACTAGACTACCCAAGTTTTGATTAACATCTGAAATGTTTATGAGTTGTGCTTGCGTCTTGAGTTGCAGAGGTGGATTCACACTTGTATAGGTATTAATTTGGATTCGCGCAGGTAAGGAATATTTGTATTCCGTCTTAAAATACAAAATGACGTAACCTTTGCGGTCCACTTGAATTTTCCATTTAAAAGTGTGTTTATAAAATTATTCTCATAAATAATTAATTTGTCATTGTCATAATAATTTATACGACTTCTTAGCTGAAACTCGAGAAGTGTAGTTGAGTTTTTGTTTGATTAATTGTAAAAAATTGGGTACTCTACGTTTTGTGGTGCTAATAGTGATAGTATATTATATACTTCAAAGTGGTTTTTTGTGCAATGTTTGTGATAATCAAAACAAGCATAGAACTGCGTTTTTCGTGTGCTCCCGAGGAGTCCTCTAATCCTGCTATCACTTTACTGAGCGACTCTTGACTCTACTCGGACGGGACAGGACATTGACAAGATGTGTTTTAAATTGTTTTGACTTTACGAAGGAAACTTGACACTGGCAGAATGTGCTAATTGCACTATTGCCATATATACAAAAAGAAAAAAAAGGCGTTCGAATCAACTGGCCGAAGGGCCTCTCCCAATGTGCCAATAAATGATTAACTCATGCCGACGGGATGCCTGCAGCCGTAAACTCTAATAACTAAACTCTATATAAACTTTAAATAGCTATTTATAGCACGCGATAGCGACCCTACTGTCTGCAAAATAGAGAGGCAAATTTACGTTGGCAGTTCCCCATTCTCGTATCGGACAACAGGTGTGCGCCCAGCTCATTTAACTTGAGACATTATTTTTGTAACTTCCTCGGTCTATTACCATTATTTTGTAGAAAGACAAGTTTCGCCACACAAAATATCTAGTTATTTTGATTGGATACTCTTGTAAATTAAAAAGATAACAGGTGAATCTTAAATTGAAAAACGTTTTCGTTTAGATATTGGCTTTAGAAATGAATAGGCACAGAGAAAAGAAAAGATTTGGGTACTACTTAGATAATGCAATGCACTGTTGGATGCAGGGCCGTCTTAAGTCTATTCTGCGCCGGGGTGCGGGAGTGTATCCTAAGACAGTCAAACATCCTATTGTGTATCCTATGACAGTCAAATATCCTATTGTGTATCCTATGACAGTCAAATATCCTATTGTGTATCCTATGACAGTCAAATATCCTATTGTGTAATTGTTTACTATAGCGTTATATTTTTTCATTACCTTTAAAAGGTGAGCGCCCGGGGTGCACCGCACCCCTTGCACCCCCTGGTAAAGACGGCCCTGGTTGGATGTGGGCGTCATCATCCACATTGTCGCGTGCATGAGGGGTGTATGGTGTTAAAATGCCACGCCGCGCGCCGGCTAAACGGGTTGGCGAGTCCACTCTTTTAAAGGTGGTTTAGTTCCTTAAGACTTTTTATTTCAGTACATACACAGATTAATAAATAATTGAATATTAAAATAAATTTATATGTTTTATTTAGTAAAACGTAAAATATTTTAAAATGAACATTAGAAATAATCAATAAGAATAATAATTTAAAGAATAATTTTAAGTTATTATAAAAAACCTTTTAAATTATTAAAAATAAATCACTGATTTTAAAACAGTTGATAATAATAATACGAATTTTATTCTTTCTTTAAATAATGTGTAAGTTATACTATATATTAAAAGCAGGAAGCGACCAACCGTCTAAAAAGGTCTGTATTTCTTATGCTTTTCCTTCTAAATGTTTGTTGATTCAATACAAAATAGAGCAGTATGTATGTTAATAATAAAGAATTAACAAAACTATTTTTTTTTAAAGAAAAGAGTTCGTTCACGCAACAACATTTTGCAAAATGTTCATTATTTCAAAACTACATTACTTCAATCAGTCATTGAATCATTCATTCAATCATTGAAGTCGATCTAGTAAAATGTGATGAAAACACACCTTGTCCCATTATATTTCTTAATATGTAATATTATATCTGTTCTTTTGTGCTAATATTTGTCATTTTAAACTGGTTTTAGCTGATACAGATGTACATAGCCGGTAGTCAGTTTACTACATATAAATACTGTCTGCTATTTTGATCCTTTCTACTATAAAAGAAATAACCGCTGTCTATCTAATTCAACAATATTCTGTAAGAAAAGCATGTCACGTCTCTATTGTGCAACCACCAAATATTGTTAACTGAAATCAAAGAACATTTTCCACGATAGGTATTCACCCTAATAAACGACATTTATTAAGGTAATCTGGCGCCATTTTGGATCGCGATACTTCCGGTGGGGCTCGATTACTAATTGAGTTGTCAGCACCATTTGACAAGTGGCCCTTTGATAGTGTCAGAAAGGGTGTTTTGTAGGGATGTGGGGGGTTGCAAGATGTTTACTTTATACTTTTATATACACTGCACACTGATGCGCACACAGAGATGTTTGCCAATAGTGCTAACAATCACTGTTGGTCTAGTTAAGTGAGCGATTGATGTTATTTTTTGTTTCGGAATTAGGATAACTTTTTACAAAGGAAAAGTTCAACTCAAATGGGGCAGTGATAAACGCCTTCAGAGAATTCATCGATTCCCGTCCCCAGGAGTTCTAGAGGAGAGGCATCAAACAACTTCTGTTAAAATGGCAAAAGTCCATGGATAATAATGGACAACATACTTCGATTAATTAAATATATAGTTTTCATACAAAAAAAAAAAAGATTTCTTACACCTAATCGCAATAATTGTAGAACGCCATCATACGTTTTAATGAAGGATTTAAATTTTTTTTGCTATTCATCGTAGACGTAGGTAAAATTAGGTTATTTAAATCTCATAACACTAATTGCATCAAGGTAATAAGGTGACAAAAAAACTTTGTTATTTAAAAAGTTTTAAATCTGGATAGTTTTAAAAAAGTTCATATTCATTATAAACAGAATTGTCGACGATCCCACTCTCATTGACTGTTTAGAATCGCTCAGTGTCTGAAGAGATGTAGCATCTTTTTATGCTTTCTACCTATCTGTACAGTGGGGAACGTTTTGAACGTTTCAATCTGATGTCAACGTTGGATTTTAATCACCGCAATTTTCGCCATCGAAGGTGCGCCCTCATTTGCATTTGTGCGGTCTTCAAAAAATTTTATATCGCGAACAGGAAAGTTCTGGAATTAACTGCCTACTGAAGTTTTTCCAATAGTTAGAACTTAGATCTAGTCAAGAAAGCTGTGAATATAATTCCGCAAGGTCGGCAACGCACTCACAATTCCCACCCTGTTGTTGTAGACGTATATGGACGGTGACTTGCCATTCGGTGGGCTACCCGCCCATCTACAATCTATTCTATAAAAAAACACCTCCTGCAAGCATCTGACACAAGACAGCGACAAGTGGCATGAAAGAGAGGAGGCGTACACCTTGTAGTAGATTGAAAAAGCTATGAAAATTATGCTTGTCAATTCATAATAATAACACGGTAGGTAAAATTTAAAATAATAACAGCCCAAAAAGGTCTTTGAAGATAAAACACAGCCTGCGACATTGATATAATAACCCAATAACAATATTAATATGCGGAAATGCAATAAGCGAAATGAACCTCCCCCATACTCGTGCCACAAATCATGGGTTCACAGAATTTGAGCGGGGTTCGCAAGCGCGCCTGTATTAATAATACTAATAACTGTTTATTGCACGCAAATGAATTAGTTTTATCGCTGGCAGTTTATAATGAGATTGTATTCGAGATGGAATATCATATCTTTATTTTCATAATAAAGAATTTTGTGACGAAAAGCTAAAATATAGTGTATATTTTTTCAATCGAAACGCTTTTATAACTTAAATTAACGCCTTGGGGATCATATATTATACTTTATCACAATATTTTGTGTTTCATACATATTAAAGCCGGCCATTTATTATCTATTTTTATTATGCTTTTTAATGTGCTTATGAGATTATACAATCTATTTTTGTTATCGTGGTTGAACATAATAAGTGGTATGTAATTGGGTTATTCGCAATTTTTGTTTATCTTGTATAGGTAGCTAATGTTTTAACATGTAGCTGCCAAAACTGTGGTCACAGCATGGTTGCAATTTTATAAACCCGATTCAAATTTACCAATACTTTTTTAGGTTAGGTTAAGGTTAAAATGATCGAGAAAAATATTCAAATCTTTCCCTAACCGTGTTATTTCACAGGAACACAATCGAGTAATTGAGCTTTGATTGGACGACTAAAATTGTCAAGGCAAGCCGCACGCAGTAGTGTTGAGCGGCGGACAAATGAGTCGTAGAAGAGAATAACTCCTCTACTACAACTACTCTATCCGAGAAATTCTCTAAATCCCTACTTATTTTCTACCCTTTTTTATTAAGGAAGTGATACCCAATATAATATCAATATGAAAACAGATTGTATCTTTTAATTCAATAGTTTTCACATAATATTTTCTTATTCTCCCAATTTCAGTATAAATGTACGTATTGGCTATATTTTTGTCATTACCATTTCTGAAAGATAAAAGTTTCGTATAAAAGTGTGAATACTAGAAAAGCTTACTAAGGGCTATGTAATTGTACAGGGGGTTCGGGGATTCTTCAAGAAAAAAAAAATCTTGTCCTATTTATTATCCGTTGATGATTCAAATAAAGTAAACGATCACCAAAGCTACAAAAAAAACAATTTTAAAAACAACAAAATAGGTAGTTCCTGTGATGCAATGCTTCGTAGACGCCGTAAGGCTCCGCCTACACGAGCGAGTCTCTCGAGAGCGATATCCTCGCGCCCGAGTCATTAATTTAATAGTAACTATATGAACTATCGCCAAGCCGACTGACTACACAGGCGATTCACCCGATAATTACTATTGAATTAATGACTCGGGCGAGGATATCGCCGGCGAGATCTCCACTCTAACAAAGGCCTGACGTCACAAAACATCACAATAGCAAGTGCATCGTCTAGAATGGCTGCGAGGACATTACACCGGCAGTATTTTGTTATTAAAGGTAAGCATACACCTGTTGGCGCGGCGCGGGGCCATAACTCCTCGCTGGCTAAACTTAACGCAGATTTATGGGGAAATGAACTTGGGGACGCGGATATGGGGCGACTGGAAAGGACAAAAACCGCAAAAAGTAGACTTAATATAGTTAAAAAATTGTGAAAGTCAGCACGAGAGTCAGCAAACGCACTTTTACGTATTTATATACATTTATTACATATTATATATAAGTATTTATATTTGCATTAATTCTTGTAAATACAATTATTGTAAACAATGTCGGTTTAACCTATTATTTATTTCAAAAGGACTTCAAATGTTCTCTCTGAAGTTTATTATTTTTAGATATTTTAGTATTTATTTTCTTTAAGTAGGTATGTACAATAAATGTTCTTTTTTTATTTCCGGATCGGCATGTTTAGGCATAACATATTCGCATGACTTTATTATTAAGCAAGTATTATCTGCAAGTCATTTTGCGCTGCTTCATATTATGACTGATAGTGATAATAGCGCATATTATAGTGGATCTTGTAGTTTGTAAATTGTTGTATAAAATTGTTGTAATTTTTGTATTGTTGTAAGAATTATATTATATGTATATACAAACGAATAGAAATAGGATGTTATACATGTTTGATCTATTTGACTTTTATTACGCTTATTGTTGATATTACTACAGTTAGATAAACAATGGATCAGACATGGTTAATCAGATCATATACTTTTTTATCTATTGTAAATAAAGTTATTTTTTTCAAGAAAAATATTTTACTAATATATTTACTACCATCTTTAAACGATTAAAGTGTCACTTCAGTAATTTATTAAACATATGTTGCAGTTAATCACCGGGTGTAACACGCAACAAAAGTACACGTGATCAATCGCGACGTGAATCATAAACTGCACCAAATGCGTAATCAGGTGCTATGATTTTTTTTTACGTTGACATTGCTCGTCGACACGAATGAGGTCTTTCGTTTTGTTAATAGATTTTAATGAGTGATTATCATCTAAGTAAATGTGATGATTTTGAAAATTGATGTTATGCAGAGGAAAGAAAGATCTGACTTTTGCGTATTATTTTTTCTTTATAAGAAAGTAACCGTTGGCCGCGATTGTATCCTATTTTATCAGGATAACCGGGATGTCCTGATTTATCGTGTTAATCGATACGTCGATTTATTTCAAAATTACTAGGTAACAAAGAAACATACCAACTTTTCCATTTACCTATAACATTAGCATAACTTAGCTATAAATATCTACTCTTATGTAAACAATTTGTTTTTTCTATATATATTATATTATGTATCATCCATCATCATATATTATATTATTCATAACCTAACTCACATTCTATATATTTTAGAAACTGACAATTCTATTATCAATTTATCACAACCTATCACATATTAATTTAGACGTGTTTAGGGACAGTATTGTGTTAAATAAATCTATACATATACTGAAATTGTAATAAAGTGGTATCGGTAAATAAAATATTTTTTGAAAAAAGGGATTGTAGTGTAAACTGTAGGGGGAGAGTGCATGTGCATGCCCACAGCCACTTTCCCACTTTATCGTATTTCCCCAAGGTACGTACGTGTTTCGGTAGTGAGTGAGATATGCCAGAGCCCATTCCCATCCCATCCTATCCCTCCCTATTTCCCCAATCCATTTCGTAGTCTGCAAAGGTAGGCAGCGCATCCGGGGGCATGCCAACGTTTGTCATTCTGAACTGATGTTGGTATGTATGGCAGATGTCTGTGGACGACAGTATCCACTTACCATCAGGTGGACTGTATGCTCGTCTGCCGCTATTTTCTATAAAAAAAATACAATTGATATATGTATAGCCCAAAAGAACAATTTTTGAATTTTGTCTCTCTAATCAGGTGTCACGCAAAAATTATGGGACATTGGCATAGTTATAGCTTACATGCCGGGTACATTAGGAACATTTAGGGTACATTTTATCCAGATTCATTGTGTAATTCCCACGAGAATCACTCTTAAGTTCACGCAAACGAAGTTGCGGACACTGCTAGTAAATAAACAAATATTAATGAACCTCGGCAACAATTAATTTAGATAGGTCTGGTTCTGTGCCCGAAATGTCCTTGACACATCTAGACGCTTGCATCTTTGTTGTAATGTAGACAGTGTGTTTTTATATGGTGCACAACACGTAATGGTTTTCGAATGTCGGCTATAGGGTTATTTTGTTTGGAAAAAGTCGAACGTACGCTTTAAAGGTAGCACATTATACACATTGGCTTGGTGTAATAACAATGACTGGGGTGTATGTACTACACAGGATGGTTTCGAACATTACTCGAGAATCATGGTTAATTGATATATTTAAATTAATATAGTATTACGTATATTTTGGTAAAAATATCAGTTGTGTTACTTCAGTAGTCACTAGCTCGGCGGTGACGGGACACATTGTTTGTAGACTCGCGAGACACAGGCGGATTATGGACTAAAACCTCGATCTGTTTCAACCGATTTATTGACCGTTTATATTGCAACCGGCCGTTTCAGTTTCATTTATTGACGAGGCCCATACATCCAACAGTGGATCTGTTGGATGTATGGGCCTCGTCATGCATATCGTCTTGTGCATGTATGTAAGGATGTATGGTCTTAAAACACCATGCTGCCCAAGCGGGTTGTCGAGTCTACTTTTTAAGGGGTAGTGTAGTTCCTTAGGGCTTGTGATAGCGGCTTTGTTATCCCTTAGTAGCCTTTTACAATACCCACGAGAAGAGATGGGAAGTATGGGGTATTCTATAGGCGGCCGACACGACACGACACGACACGACAAAACAGTTTATATTAGTGTAATAATAATAAAACTACCCGTAACTGTGATGTATGACTAACATCACAGTTACGGGTTGATATTTATTGATATCAACGTTGATTTTTTCAAGTAAGTATACAATAAGCGTTTGTAACGTTTTTCCTCGGTTAAGACTTGAGTCAGAATTCTACTCGTATATCAATCTTTTCACCCGACCGCAACACGCGATTACATATACATATGTACGAGTACGACAAGAAATGACAACGACAAGAAAGTGCGGATGAACCTTCAAACACATTCTAATCTTCAAAAACAATATCAGAACAAATAATGATCTGTATTGTATTGTATATTGTTAAAAAATATTCTGGATTGTCAAGCCATTTATAGGTGTCTCGAGTTACACTTTGTAAAGGAATTACAAAGGCAACATTATAGGCTTTGGACACACGAAAACAAAAATTGTCAAGTTTATGTGAAATTAATAACAGCCTACAACGTTCCACTGAATGACAAATGGGCTCTCTTTACAATCATTGGTTTCAGGTCACGCGGTCCCAATATAGATTGGTGAATATTACATGTGTATCTAAATTATTTTCTTGAAAACATGGGTTAGGTTAGGTGCACGCTGCAATTCCCCAGCGACTGGGCGCACTCGACTGTCCAAGTTATCCCAACAGAAGATTACTGTATTCTCTAAATCAATTCCTAAATCTCCAAGGGTAAGGCAGTGTATCTGCGGGCGGCCAACGTTTGTCATTATGGACTTATGCTCCGATGCCCATGGCAACAGTAATCATTTACCACCAGGCGGATTGTCTCCCATCCTATTTCTATACAACTATAAATGAGGAAAACTATATACTACAATATAAATATAATAAACTATATAGTAACTCTATAACTATACATAAATATGAAGGGGAGACCTCTCCCCTGCACTCCAATCAAACAGTACGCTGCAATCCAACAGCCGCTGGGCGCACTCGACTAGCCTCGTTACCCTTCTCTCTCCGAAGATTACGTTGAAATGTACTGCATTTCCCACTTTATTCTATTCCCAAATGTACGTATGTGTTTCAGTAGTGAGTGTAATATGCCAGAGCCCATTCCTATCCCATCTTAACCTATCCCTCACCATTTTCCCAACCCTTTCAATAAACCCATTTCTACATCTCGAACGGTAGACAGCGCATCCGGAAGGTGCCAACAGTTGTCACTCTGGACTGCTGTTGGCATTTACTGCCATGGGCGACAGCATCCACTTGCCACCTGCTGGACTCTAAGCTCGTCTGCCGCTTTTTTATAAAAAATAAAAACAATCCACAACTTAATTTTAATCTCTTACGTAGGTAGATACCTACGCTCACCAGACGTACGACCAGTCAATCACTTGACCTTTGACCTTTTATCATCCTATTTTTTGATTTTCCACCGGTGTATCGATGACGCCAATAAAAAGTTGTGTCCATGGTAAATAAATTCTGACGCCTTCAACATAAACAAAATGTTTAAACACTGTTCAGTTGTTCTAGTGGGGCTACTTAACTTCTGTTCTACTAATACTTCAAACAACCTGTACTTAACATTTTTAGCATCTGTAACTCTTATTCACACACACACACACACACACATACATCAACGCACACTCAATTACTTACTGTAACTTAGTACTATTCTAGATATAAGGGAAGGCGCTGACGACAGCTGTAAAACAGATTATTCTATAAGATATCAGCACACATTATCCTAATAAATACCAACTTAAAATTTGATGTTTTTTGTAAACTACATTATATAAGTGACAATTACCGTATAGGAGATATGTAAATGTCTTAAATAAATAAAATAATAATAATTATTATTATTATTGTAAACCACGTAGAATACATGGATAGTATAATAAATGTGGGGATTGAGCCAAATGAAACTGGAATCGATAACACCTTAATAGTTTATTTTCTTCATAACACAACACGTCTTAACAACACCTTTTCTCCACTCACCTTTCATTCACACGACTCCTTGGCTCACTTCACACCGGTCACGTTCCATTCGTCAACTCTCCGCTCAGTCACTGACATGCTATCTTCACACCACTCATCTTCAAACCCACATATGTGACACGAACCAAAGACAATAAATACTAGCACACCTGAGTCTACAAAGTTTTGAATTAAGTGTCAGTGAGTATACCTCCTTATTATAAGACTCAATGCCGATTCCCGGCCCGGGGATGAGTTCCCGCGCTATCGCGATCCCGCGCGGTGCCTTCCCCCGGGAAATTATAGAACATCCTGTTAATGTCAGCCATAAACAAGGAGGCGACTTCTACCACTGCCACGTATAATGAAGCTATTTGCTAGCTGTTAATTTGATCGTGTTATTGCGGTTTTAATTTGTGCTTCGATAATAATAACTGTGTTCGTTGAGATTTCAGACTGTTCGTAGCCATTAAAAACGATTTTTTGTAAGGAAACTTAAGTATCCAGCTGTCCCTATGTCCAAATTCGAATATCACTGGATATATTAATCCTGTTTTCTAATCCATTTCTAAATTTCCAAAAGTGGGCCATCCAAACAGGCTTGGTCCGAGGGTAGGGGGGGGGGGGGGTCGTAGGGATCATTGACCCCCTCCCCCGTCACTCAAATCGTCACATTGACAAATTGTCAAACCTCCTAAAAATAGACAATTTACGAAAATTTTAAATTAATTATTAACTTTCTGCTTAAATCAATGTAAACAATGAAATCAAAAATAGGTATTAAAAGTAATTTTGAAAAATGCGCGAAACATGGTAATTCACGGTATAGCACGTCGGCACTAATCGGCGCAGTAAGATTGATTGATTGTTCCAAAACTCAAGTACAGAGGCAGCACTGAGCTGTTACCACTATAAGCCCTTGAGATTGTACTTTACCGTTAGGAAATGATAAGTAAACTTGCGAAATTTATTTATTAAATACTTAGTAGTTGATAAAGAAAAGAATTTATTGGTCTATAATTACTAATTTGATGCGTTGAGAAATTGTTGCTTTGATAATGATGGTAAGTCATTTTAATATCTAGGTACTTAATTTTACATGACTCTTTTAGTTGGGTGGGTGAGTTTGTAGGTTAGGTATTCTGATTTTTATTACTTGAATATTGATTTATAACCAGTGAGTAGCTTTTGAGCAAGAAGCTTTTAATTTTTAATTTACCTAACCGGAGACATAACTACTTAATTGATCGTGAAGTAAAGGAATTTGACCTTGAAATATTTCGTTACCGCTCTTTCTCATAATAATAATTTTTATAATACTTTTTTTTACGGTTTGCATACCAGGAAAGGCAAAGGTTACTCTGGGTATTTTTTTTCTTCCTCATCGATCAGTTGAGCAGTGTTGTCTCCCTTTACCTACTCTAACTCCGTGGTTAGGCTTCTTTTCCTTTGGCACTAGGGTTATTTTATGTTTTCTGTTTTGTTGGTGGCAGGATGATTCTTTGGCGAGTGGTTCAAAACGCACTTTGAGAACAATTGATAGCTTTTTTACCATAAAATTTGAAAAAAGCGACAACGACGAGCACGTGATCCCAGATACTAATACTAACAATCCTGACAATGAATGCGCTTCCTCGGGAAATAATGCCAATGTTAATGCTTCTGAAATATCCCATTTTGTTTCTACTAATGATACAACTACAAATGAAATAACATTCTTAACATCTCCTGAGACAGATATTGGCTATCATATTAATCGCGACGAGACTCTAGGCGACTTTACAAGAACTGCACTGCTGGAACAACATTGGATCCCACCAGTAAATTATAACTTTCCATACAACATTGTACGTGACAAAAGGAAAGGACTCAAAAAAGTACGCTCAAAGGTCTCATTTAGATAAAATTTATTGGTTGGTTCTCTCACCCAAAGACCGCGGCCTGTATTGCAAGTACTGCGCGCTATTTGTCAAAATCACTGCCACTGCAGGAAAAGGACACCATTAAAAAGATTAGTTAAAGAACCGTTAAAAGTTTTTGACGATCTTATGGGCGCGAAAGGTGCATTTGTAGTCCATGAGAAAAACCAGTACCACAAGAGAGCAGTAGAAGTTGGAAAAAGTTTTCTTATCAGTTTCCATAATCCCTCAATCGAGATAAGAAACCAAATTTTTTTTTTTTTTATGGACGAAGGTGGCAGACGAGCATACAGTCCACTTGATGGTAAGTGGGTACTGTAGCCCATAGACATCCGTGATACATGATAAAATTAATCCAAAATGACAAACGTTGGCACGCCCCCGATGCGCTGCCTACCTTTGGATATAGGACTGGATTTGGAGAAAGGAATGGAGAAAAGGAGAGGGATAGGATGGGAATGGGCTCTGGCACATCTCACTCACTACCGAAACACGTACGTACATTAGGGAAATAAGATTAAGTGGGTAATGCAGTATATTTCAAGGTAGTCTCCTGTGAGCGAGGGGTAACGTGGCCAGTCGAGTGCGCCCAGCGGCTGTTGGATTGCAGCGTGCACTTTCCCCCTCATAAATATCATCACAAAGAGCAAAACGAGTAAAGGAAAATTTTACATGCACATTGTCCTGTGCATGAGGGATGTATGACCTTGGAACACCACGCTGGCCAAGCGGATTGGCGGGTCCACTCTTTTAGAGATGGTGTAGTTCCTCTTTAAGTCATCGGTCCACCCGAGCGTTCTACACTGCGGTTTCTAATACGCCAACGGCCATCGGTCCTGCGGCAAATATGACCTTCGCATTGCCACTTCAATGGTGGTTGGATGAGATGAGCCAAGGATCATGTGTGGTGACGTGCTATAAGCCTACCTATATCAAGTAGTAGAGAGACATTGGCTGATGGTATGGTATGGCAGTTCCTCAGGGCCTGTGGCAACCACTTTATCCCTGAGTAGCGACACCCACGTGAACGGACGGGGTAGCGCCATTCTATAGCTGGCTGACACCACCGGCACCTAATGTAGATATTTCCTATAATTTTAGGCTATATTTAAACATTTTAGTGATATTAACCTACTATGTCAAGAATTTGGATCTCTTAGAAACAGAGCATGAAAGAGTTACGAGGCAAGCTACCAGAAGAAAAGACGTTCCAGGGACAGATAAACCGAGACTCTGTATAGCGGAACACTCTGTGAAAGTGCAAGCCGTTAAACTGTTCAACCAGCTGCCATTACATTTAAAGTCAGTAACCAGTGTGATTGTCTTCAAACGTGGTATAAAATCCTTTCTCCTTCAAAAATGCTATTACTCTGTAGAAGAATACTTTAAAGATAAAGAAAAAACAATAAAATAGAGTAGGCACATAATATTAATACTTAATAGGGACTTGCATATGAATTTAAACTTAGCTTTATAATTTATACCTAGTTTATAAGAAATTCCGACACAATATATATTGTTTGTGAAAAAATAAATAAATAAATAAAATAAAACAAATGTTATTCCTTGTCGTTAAGATAAAGTAAATGCAAGTTCAAAATGTCAATGGCTGCATTACGACAGGTTAATTACAAAAACGTTACGAAAATAATTCTCTCGACACGGTCGCGAAAGGAGGTAAGTAATACCTACAGTTTTTGTCTTAATTATGTTTTGCTTTCAACCTTTTTCTCAACAAAAACAACACTGGCTGTGTTGTGTCTACAAGTTTTATTTTGGTGCAAGTGACAAGTTTCGCACGGGCACAAAAATAACGCGTGTTGCTTAGTGAATAAAAGCAAAGGCTAAGGGCGTTCTTTTGTTACGAGTATTTTATACTAACTGGTGGGCAACTTCGTTCGCGTGAAATTTAGTATCCTGTGAGAACTCTATAATGGATCTGGATAAAAAGCACCATGAATCCTTAAAAGATGTTCATAATACTTGTGTGCACTTGTGTTTATTGATCCGCTCACCGCTTCTAACTTACAGTATATAGTTAATTTTGTGGGTAAAGCTAATTGTGGGTGCTCCGGAAGATCCAGTTGGTGTTTTATTAATTCATTAACGTGTTTTATCGTCTCATTTAATCTTTTCTGTTTTCATCTTTTCTAGTAATTATTTTATTGAGATCATAATGAAATAAGGTAGTAGTATTAAGTCGGCGACCTCAACAAGCGTATGCAATTTAGCTTACAATATTGTAGGTATACAGTATACATTCTTCTTCACCGATATGTATACAAAGAAAAAAGTGAGTAAACGTTGGATTTGCAGCTTTTGAAAAAAAAAACAGACGACCGCTTGACGGTTAGTACCATTCACCATATATAAAAACGTTGACGGTCACCATATATAAAATGTAAAAAAAAGGGGACTGGCATTAAAAAAAATCGGGAACATGGCTAAAATGGAAGGAGGAGAATGAACGCTGAAATACCACAGTTGCTGGGCGCATTCGACTGATTACGTTACCTCTCTCACCACAGAAAACTACCATATAGTGCATTTCCCACTTTATCTTATTTCCCCAATGTACTTACGTGTTTTAGTAGTGAGTATGCTAGAGCCCATTCCTATATCATCCTATCCTATCCCTCCCGATTTTGCTAACCTTTCTCTAAGTCCATTCCCATATCTCCAAAGGTAAGCAGCGCATCCGAGGGCGTGTAAACGTGTAAACACTTAACATCAAGTTGTCTGTAAGCTCGCTTGCCGCTTCCTTTCCATAAAAAGAAAGATGGACGAAAAAATGAACTTCAATTAAAACAATATTAAGTTCTCAGCGAAATAATAATTTCAACATAAAAGTTATCGATCAATTTCCCCCTTTATTCTGCGCAACACGGCCACTTAATGATCAATGGCTATCGGTTCACCGAATGTATGAATTTAATGATAAATGAACGAAGAACGAGTACAAAACGAGTTTCTTTTGTTTATTTGTTAAGTCATTTTTCACTTAAAAGTACATATTACGAATACTAATCAACTGAAAATGGGAACATTCAGCGTTCCGCCCAGGAGTTATAGGGGACGCGTCATTAGACGCCTAAAATTCGGGATTTCGCAGAAACCACTAGCCAAGTTACCCTTTCCTGCAGAATCTCCTCAATCTCCAAAGATAGGCAGCGCATTCGGGGGCATGCCAACATTTGTCACTTTGGATTTACGATGACGTGTATCGCGGATTTCAATGGGCGATTTCTGCTTACCACCTGTCTGTGCGTCTGTCGCCTTCTATAAAAAAAAATGGGGTGCTTAGCCAGAAGAAAGAGCGAGCCTAAGGGCTGCCAGGCCAGCTAACCGCGGCGGAAGGAACGGACCTTAGGGCCGTGAGCGTTCGCGGGTCCCCCCCCCCCCCTCATCCACTATGTGTATCCACTTGGCATACACATGCCAAGGTTTCGAACGCACCTATACCGCACAAACAACTTTAGCCTTTCTGTACCTCGATACAGGTATGTTCATTGATACTATACTTAATAGGCTAAGGAAAAAATAATTAGCAATTACCAAGTTAACCAATTAAGCAATTACCAAGTTAACCGCTAATCGCTAAGCCATAACCGAGTTCATTAAAATTACTTTTATGTCTAATTATTCTGTATAAACCTATTGCATGTCGACGGCATGTATTTGTACACCATGTATTTTATGTATACCTACCATACCATCAGCTTATGTCTCTCCCAATACTGATTGCTGGATATACGTTTCTAAAGACCACTGCCAACAAAGAGACTCCAAGCACAGACAACTCTTTCCATCGCTCGCGACTTTATAGACACAAAACACACGCGATGCATATGTTTTGTGTTTATCTATGTTTCTATATATCTATATAGTATTATATTTATAGTTTTAATTTATAGATTGCAGCATTATATATTTTATGTAGGTATGTAATGTACCTACGTATATTAGTTTATAAATTAGCTGTGTAGTATATGTCAACATTTTTATGTTCAGTTAAGCGAGATCTTTATTGCGTACCACCGTCATATATTTCTGTTTAAGGAACTGTATATTGGTACTTCTGGGTTGACTGCTAGAAAATGTCACTATGAATTAAGTCCACCTCTGTATAAATGTATTTGCAACTACCTGTGCCTTTTCTTCCCGTCAGCCGATTTCGATGAAACGAAGCCTATTATTAGAAGCGTCAAGCTAAGCTTAATTAACTTGTAGAAACCCCATGAAAATCTGTTCAGTAGTTTTGGAGATTAGCGTGTTCGAACAGACAGACAAACAGACAAAAAATTTCAAAATCGTCTTTTTGTATTCTGATACTCTTCCTTCATCGCCCCCAATCTATACACTATCTATTGTATCTATACACGCTGCTTCTACAGTTTTATTATATGTATAGATAATAAATCATCCATCTTAGTACCTAAACTACTGTTTACTACTGAGTGATAATTTGAAGGTTTATTCAATAAAGTATCATTTTATCGGTCAATGAAAACGAATGTTATAAACTTAAATATACATAGGAATGTGTATCTGTAAAAGGATATAACTGGCACAGTTCAAGTTAACCTATAAGTGGATATACAGAAACCTGATTTTACAAGTAAAACCAAATATGTTGAGAGACTGGTAATAAGAAGTAGATAATGATATTAAAGAGAATTATGTAATGATGTAGGGACTGATGGTCGAGACCAGATCAAAAAGGAACTCAGGAGGTAAACCAGCTGCCCGATTGTGCGATGATATCGCGAATATAGGGTGGAAGATTTAGATAGGAAAAACACGAATCCGACAGTATTAGCACCCGTTTGATGCTGCTTACATACTGGATATTGGATTGGATATTTGATATTGGATCGTTTACACATTTAAAAAATGACGAATATAGGCCACAAGCACACTTGAAACTTTTAGCATCTGTGATCGGCGATTTTGCGACTATAGACATCGATGCTGCGTCGCGTTTTGGCGACTCTCAGCGCTCGATCGCGGCATCATAATGGCGCGTTAATACGACTGTATCAATTCAACACCGCGCCATCGACTTGCGCACGCTAGCGAAACGGGCGATGTGGGAAGCGGGGAATCATATTTGGTAGCATCGTTTCGCAACTAGAAATCGTGCGATGGCACTTTTAAATATGCGGGGTTTAGCGTTCGATCGCTACAACTTATGAGCGAGTAAGTCGCCGATCGACGATACTAAAAGTATCGAGTATGTTTAGGTCTCAATGTCGTATACGTATGGTCATATGCAGGTATCTATATAAAAATTGTTTTTAATCAAATAGAAAGTGTGGAGCAGCACTAACAATATTAGCGATCGCCCGTGACTTCTCCCACGCTAGCGTACGTTTAGCGTTGACAAGTGTTAGTTAAATCGTAAGCTTTGTTTATTTGCTTATGATATGCACCCGCTATGGCCATGTTTTTTTGTCGATAGCAAATATTCACTATAATTATATTATGCAATAAACCGAGCTCTCCTGATTTCCACGTATCGAAGTTACACGTTAGTGACATATAGATAAAATATATGAACAGCTGACATTGCAATGATGCATTTAGTCGTAACCGTATTGACGTAATTGCATTAGCTACACTAGGCACTCTCATATAGATGATAAATCTTAATTTATTTAGTTGATTGAGTAAATACAGGGCAATTTTCGTTTTTATGGACAGAATGTGACAAACGAGCAGACACTCCACCTGGCATGATACATGACAATCTGTCAACAATGACAAACGTTGACACGCCCCCGTATGCATCGCCTACCTTTAGCAGAAATTTAGGGAGTTTATGATATGGGATAAGGAGTGTAGGAGATATAATGGAGTACTACCATACGAGTACTCCCTATTCAATGGAATGTGATGGGAAATCGGCTCCGGCCTATCTCACTCACTCCCGAAACACGTACTCATTCCGATACCCCAGATATTAAACACCTATATTCAGGCAGTTCTGCAACAGAAGGTACAGAACACTGATAAACATTATGTATGCGGTTTGCTTTATATTTTTTGCAAATGTTATATCGATTGCAAATATCGCTGGCACACTGTGCATGAAACGAAATCAAGGTGAAACGCAAATCGGTGAGTTTGCTAAGGTTCCGTGACTATCGGAATGTTTTATGATGCCAAAATTATCGATATTCTTTTATGAAGTACAGTTTTTCTTTACGAGCTTAAGTAAAACGTCATACAGCCATTGTTTATTTCAACTTGACCGTATGGCGACGGTCGGCTTTGGAGTAGTACCACCCCGTCTCTTTCAGTGGAACGCGATTAAGGGATATCAAGGGGATACCATAAGCTCTGACGAAGTATAATCGTCACCAGTTCTTTTAACGTCCACTGTTTGACACGGACATCCTTGTGCATGAGGGATGTATGGAGGGATAGAACGCTACACTGGCCAAGCGGATTGGCAAGTTCATGGTACATGGTAAGTACACGGTGTAGATCCTCAGGACTTGTGGCCGGCTAGAGAATAGCATCACCTCATCTCTTCCTGTGGGTGTCTCGTAAAAGGCGACTTGGGGATAACAAAGTCGTTACCACAAGCATTGAAGAACTACACCACTCCTAAAAGAGTAAACTCGCCTACTTTTTGGCCAGTGTGACAATTTAAGGCCATACATCCCTCATACATAAAACAATGTATTATATATGGGGACGCCCAGGTCCAACAGTGGATACTGAAAGGTCTGGTTCTATTGCATTGCCAGTTTTTGTGACTCACAAACGCGCGTCAACCTTGCTTGTGGATAAATAAAAATAATTTTCACATCAATGTCCTTAAAGGTTCAGTGTGAGGATATAAGGTCGTATTTTAAGCGTACGAACTCTCACCACTATATGAAAGGCAGACGCGCGCTCATGAGTTATGCTCGACAGGATAATTGTACTTATGTACCTAAAATAGAGCTATATCAGTGATCTATTGTATAATCATTCGTACCACGAGCAAATCTACGTAACCAATTTTGAACTCGAAATTGAAATCTGTATTTGCTTTATTACAGATGACGTCACTGCAAGTGATTGAAACATTTACTTATATATGTATTGATTCACGGTGATAACTACAGATGTCTTTATCAGATGTTACAGATGTGATAGTATGTTCCTCTGTCATATACCTTATGGACGTAATCGCAATTTTAATTTACAATTTTAAGTATATAGTACGTGTGAGGTATATTCCCGAAGATTTTAAAGAATTTAAACCCCTTATTAAACAATGACTTCTTTCTTGATTCTGAGTTAACTGATATGTAATGTTGCGTATTTTTTTTGTACTTTGTGTTTAGCAAATTTATATAGAAATTTAACGGAAATTCATATTTGTGCTAAGTTCAAAGCCAAGTGATCTCTAGTCAAGTATTGTGATCACTCCACCGTGGCTACAACTGAAAATTAGAGCTGCGGTTTATGAAAATCAGTACCTACGGCAGCGCCTACAGAGTTGTGGCCTATTAGACGGTTGGTAATACACGTAGGTTACTTATATATGTAGTTTATGTGTCTTTATTATAGTGTGTAGTGTTGGTACCTGGTACTAATAAGAGTGTGTTCAATTTTGATTTAATATTACAAAAAACAAAATCGTAATTTTATATGATATTTCGATTATAACAATTATTAGGGTCCATTTATCGTGTGTGGTAAGATTAATTAGTTGTAACATAGAAAGATTACGTCATGTGTAGTAAATAAGTACTTATTTCTATACTTCTTGTGTCATGAAATTAAATAATGCATATATCAAAATTTACATACTTCTGTGTCGATATTGTGTTAATTATTTTCCAATACTAGTGTTAATTATTGTCCAATACTAGTGTTAATTATTGTCCAATACTAGTGTTAATTATTGTCCAATACTAGTGTTAATTATTGTCCAATACTAGTCTTAATTATTGTCCAATATTAGTGTTAATTATTTTCCAATACTAGTGTTAATTATTGTCCAGTACTAGTGTTAATTATTTTCCTACACTAGTGTTAATTATTGTCCAATACTAGTGTTAATTATTGTCCAGTACTAGTGTTAATTATTTTCCAATACTAGTGTTAATTATTGTCCAATACTAGTGTTAATTATTGTCCAATACTAGTGTTAATTATTGTCCAATACTAATGTTAATTTTTGTTTACTACAATAATTAGTGTTAATAGTTTTGGAGTCATATTTACTACAAAACTGTATTATTTATGCTTGGTCGTGGTCACGTAATAAAACTGATTTTTAGTCGCTATGTACTTACCCTGTATAGCCCCAGCCCAGCATAGCCAAAATAAGGCCCACTTGGCTGTCCGGAACCGCTGCAGCCAAGCTGGCCGGAACATGCCCCAGCCGCATCGCAGCGCTGGGTTATCGCTGGGCGCTTCGGTGGAGCCGGTCTCTTGTTCGGGTTCAGACTGTCAACACAAATATCAGGTAAATCTTATTACTGGAAAGATCAGTTTTGTATATACATATTAACTGGACAAATGTGACGGTATATTTTTCGTCCCGGTTCGGGATGTCCCAGGACATTGTGTGAAATCGCATTACTTTAGTTCTACGACCACAACTGCAGAAATTCAAATATTTACACGTCACATGCGACGCACGTCCCGCTACATTGCCGTCCAGCTAGAAAATAGGAGGCTTTATGGTCTACTAATGTTATCTAATTTTGTAAAACTATGTTGGTATTAATTTATGACTTTCCAAGTGGTTTAACACACCTCTAGAGGAATACGAACGCTCTAGCAAACTTTAGTATACGAATCTCTTGAATCATGCTTGAATCAAATCTAAAATATAGACTGGGTTCGGACTATCCCCGAAGCCTGAAACTATGAATTCTGCTTATGATTTTGAGTTCACTGATATATAATTTTACGTATTTTCTTTCTAAAAATAGTTTATGGGCTTTATATTTGGCAAATATGTATGTAAAATCACAAAAGAGTAAGTTTTTTGCAAAAAAAACTATTAGTAAAATTTTCACATCAATGAACTCGAGAATTATGAATGGAATCCATGGGTTCAGATTTCGGATGTACTCTGGACACATTCTGTATACGAACCCTGTTCACAAGTATGTAATAGCTCAAATGAATTTCAACTCAATATACAAGTATATACTAGCGACCCGTTCTGTTATTGCATGGTGGTACTTATGACGAAACCAGGGGAATGCTACGATATGGGGTTCTTCAAGAAAGCTGTGAATAGGATTTTGCAAGGTCGGCGGCGCGCCCGAATACCCCCTGGTGTTGCAGGTGTCCATGGCCGGCGGTAACACTTACCATCACATGGGACTGCTTGCTCGTCCGCCCACTTGTCTATAAAAAAAACAAACATAGCCTATGTTCATCTTTTATTTACATACTTTATTTTAGCTTATTTAAAGTGGATTATTAGTGAATTTAATTATTTTTATACCAACCAATTAAATTATTAACTAATTTAATTAGTTAATCAAGTTTTATTCTACATAACAACAAACAAAAGACAAGCTCAGTTTCTCTTTGCTATAATATATGATTTTTATTGTATCCTAATCATAATTAAAATACACTACAGTGCTAGTAATTCGAATATCAAGACAAGATTGTCGCTTATCAATGCGTTCTCATTTGTTTCTTATCAACTGTGCAAATTAACCTCTCGCACCGACTCCATGTGCTCTACCTACACGATTAATGTTAATTGAAATAATGATAACCACTGGATATAGCTTTAGCCTACTTGTTGATTCAGAACATACAAATCCTACGGAGATGTCGTGGGAATCTAAACACCATATGGAGAGATCAAGACTTTCGAATTGATTTATTTACTCTTTATTATAAATTATTATTACAAAACACAGCGGGCACACAGCAGTCTCCCAGTCAACCTTTGGGCTATGCAGTAGGGTGGGGGTTATTGTAAGGGAGTAAATAAAAATTACAAATATAGAAGATAGAAAAAAGAATTCGTGTAAGTAAATATTAAAAAATAATATATATGTATTTATGACTATATTACTATACTACTATACTACTGACTTTATGACATTATACTCATATGAGTGTAATGTATTATAATTCGATGTGAATATTATTAGAAATGTGGTGCATTTTGGAAAAATCACCACATTTCGACTAAGAGTGACAAGCGAACTCAAAATTATCCTCACTTCAAGTGTTTATTTATATGGAATATAACGTTTGTGGACAAACTGGAGAACATATTTTTTTAATAGATTGAATCAAAATTTGACAAAATAGTTTCTTTGCATATTTCGGTTAAACTCCTAGATGGGACAAGTAGGTTCAGTAATTTCAAAATTACGATATACCTTCATGGTGCGATATGTTATACCATTTTTTTTTAAATATTCAATAAAATTATTATTATTATTTATAGTAAAAAGGCGGCAAGCGATCATACAGTCTACCTGATGCTAAGTGGATACTGTCGTCCATAGACATCCGCGATACATGCCAACATCAGTCCAGAATGACAAACGTTGGCACGCGCCCGGATGCGCTACCTTTTGAGATGTAGTAATTGTAGAGAGAAAGGAGTTGATTCAAAAAATGGCGAGGGATAGGATAGGAAAGACTGGGAATGGGCTCTGGCATATCCCACTCACTAGCGAAACACGTACGCACGTACAATAGGGAATAGAATGTAGTGCGAAATGGCGTACATTTCAAGGTAATCTTCTGTGAGAGAGCCAGTGGCCAGAAGAGTCCACATAAAAAAGCTAAAACATACTCGTACGTTATTCAAAACCAAACCAAAACGCGAAAGCCAAAAACAACATTTTAAAGCCAATACAATAAATATTTTTTTTCTAAAGGAACTAAAAGAAAAACGACTTCGGTTTTTATAAGTATAATACCTAAATTTATTAAAAACATAATTTATTCAATTATCAAAATAAAACTTAAGTTCAATTATATTTAATCTCTAGTTTAATTCGATAAAATTCGAGATAGTTATATAATAGTCAGTTAAATAATCAAACATAATTATCATTCAAAATTTAATAACGACAAGTTGTATTTATTTATGTCAGTTAACAGTTACATTCTTTTGTTAAAAAAATGTAGAAGCGGAACCGAGAAGAGAAGTACAAATTTGCGCGGACTTCCGCGGTTGCCGTTACATCATACCTATGCATATACATTTTAGGTCATGCAAAAAGGCGCAGGTTAATGCAAACTGCAAATTATATTAAATTCACAATTGAACATGTGTGCGGAAAATAACAGTGATCACTTCGCGAGAACAGTTGAAACACGGCACATTGACGCATGTAGGCTGGTATGCCAAGATTAGCCTTCTTCGTTGATTGGCTGGTAGTTATAATCCAGATACGTAGTTTCTATCCAAGGATATTAGTCTTCCTCATCGGTTATAAGTCCTGTGTCTTTATTAAGCTAAATCTTTCGAACACTGATGGCCTTAAGTTTAAAATTAGAATTATGTCGAGGCAACAAATGGGTACTAAATTGACGTTTAAGTTGAGCTCAAACAATAGTGTAGTTTTTTCTATATGAGATTTATACTTATAGTCGGAATTTTAATTCGATTCCAGATTTGACAATTTCAGTGTTGCAACGTTATGACAAGTACTAAATAGTAACGTTGCGAAATTATTCGATACGGAAATGGAATATTTCCGGATCGATTCTTCTCGTTTATAATTTTATTCTCGTAAACTAAGTATATCAGGAAATTAAATATTTGTGAACGGATAATTTAGTTATGACGATTAATTTTATTACGGATCTGAGTTTTCTTTAATAATTGTGTGTGAAATAAATAAATAAATGTGATCATGAAGGAACATGAGAAATAAAACAAATAGATGTATTATGGTAATATTTTATTTTATAAATCGTCGCCGTCATCGCTATCGCTATCGCTGTCACTTTCTGTAACATTTATTATAAATGTGTCTGTGATATTGTCAATTAACATATCTAGCCTACTCATTTTTTCCTCTTCTTTGACAACATGGGATACGCATTTAGACCATTCGGTGGCCGTAATTTTTTGAATGCCTTCCTCAAATAAATTTCTCACGTCTGTCAATTTGAAGGTTTTATTATTTTGAGCTACATGCCCCTTTACCTGAGCCCATATCAATTCGATAGGGTTCAGCTCGCAATGGTAAGGGGGCAGTCTTAAAACCGTGATCCCATGTTGTGCTACCATTTCGTCTACAGCGTACTTATTAAAAGACTCGTTATGTGGAATCAGTTCTAAAAGCGTAGCTTTAACCATATCTGGTTCGTAATGAATATTTTTATTTAAAAGCCAGTCTTGAATGGCAGCTTTTTTCCAGCTCATTTTTGGTGCCGTTTCCAATTTTCGGGAGTGGTAAGGTGCATTATCCATCACCACAATTGAGTTTGGTCTTAATTTTGGTAAGACTCCAGCGAACCACTCCTCAAAACAAACTGCATTCATCTCATCATGGTAATCTTCACAATTTTTCTTTGCTTCAAAAATCATGAGCCCCTCTTCCAGGAAGCCTTCACTACCTATATGGCTAATTATGAGACGTTTGCCTTTTCCAGATGGGTTTTTTAATCCAGTGGTCAGTCCCTCCAAAAACGCTTGCCGAGATGATGTGACTTGCTTGTCCACCCAAGTTTTTTTTACAGTATGACCTTAAATCACATATAGTACATGAACATTCAATATTACTATTAAATTTAATGTAAATGTATATTAATTCAAAATGTTAGCCTTACCTGCGTTAACCCAAGTTTCATCTTGATAATATATATGTCTCCCTTCTCGTCGAAACTGACATATAGATCGCAAGTAACGCTGGCGCCATGTTATTATATCATTTCGATCAATAAGTGTGCTCTTGCGTGACCGTGCAACAAATTTAAAATTAAGATGCTTCAAAATTTTTCTGAGGGTGTCTTTGGAAACCTTGGGCATTTCTGGATCATCGTTCATCACTTGTAAAATCTGAAATAGTAAATTTTATAATAGTTTGGAATCATTACTTATATATAAAAGATGTAGGTATAAAATAATACTGTCTGACTGATTGACTAACCTTTGCAATGGTTGGAGGTTCATTTCGGTAAAAGAACTGATGAACTATTCGTCGTATTGCGGAGAATGTAAATTCATCAATTTTATCTTTGAAACTTCGCTTTGGTCCAGTTTTTTTAGGGGGAGTTGGCGGCGCACCTTTATTTACTTCCTTCAAAACGTTACAAACAGAGCGTGAGGTTATTCCCAATATGTGAGCAACTTTGTTCATACATTCATTTTCTTCCACAACTTCAAAGGCCTCCAATTGCGCAGAAGTTTCATTTTTCACGTACTTATATGCGTTGCGGATCATTACTTTTTCAGTAACAGTGAAAGCTTTTCGTGGACGTTTTTTTTCTTGGAGACAAGAAAACATCCACGTCTTTTTGTGATGTACTTGGCGGAGGATCCATTTTGATGGAAAACCAAAACAAATAGATTCACTCAAAGTTCACAAAAAACTATAAACGTAACAACAAACACAACGTAACAAAACTTTAACAAAAACCCAACAAAATAACAAAATATCGATTCGCAATGAAACGAGATATTCGTGCAGTCAGACTAGGAGAATGAAGCCGAATGACAAGATAAACAAAATGGCGATAGCTGCACGAGCGCGCACGGGTTGCCAATACAGAAAACTATCTAGGCTCTTTTATTATAAGTTTTGTTTTTAATATAAAAAAAAACAAAAATATTAACTTTTTATAAAATAAAGCAGCGGTTACTAATTAATAAATAATTGTTATGAATAATTATGTATTTATTTAAATAAAAATCAATAATTTAGTCTTTAATTGGCACACCAATATTATGATTACATAAACATAAATCGCGATTGTTTATCGATTTTTGTGTTCATCACTACACTATTATATGTGGTATCATTATTTTACAAAATGACAGTAGCTAATGTCAAATGTGGAATCGAATTATAATTCCGACTATAATGTTGCACACGTCAAGCCAACTTGTTCATATTTTTACTATAACTTTTGAACCGTGAACACACCAGATCCAAAGGTGTTCGGACATTTTTGTAGATCTTACATCCTGATGCTAGAATGAAAGCGAAACTGGTTTTGGGAAAGCTAGGATAACACAAACTGTATATTGTTATGCCGGTAGCCATGGTTCGTCGTCGACTTTCTTTTTACAGAAACTAAGATTGTCCCATTTATATGAATTAAAAATCGAATAAAATCGATACCGATTAAAATCGAACTATGAGCGGAAAAAAAATCGGCATCGCGCGAAAACTCGTAGTGTTGCAAAAAATTATAAGTAGATACAAGCCGTTACGGAGCACACATGTCGATTACTTATGAAAATAATTATTACTTATTCTAATCATGCATATTATTAGTATCGTGCGTGCATTTGACCGTGTATTTCTATGCAAATGCACTCTAGTAACTTCACAATCGTTTGCAAAAAGATAAGAATAAGCTAATTGCATAGCGATAACGGATGAAACTATTTTCTAAGAACTAGATATCGAAGTTCTAGTAGTTAATTAGCAGTGAATGAAATGCGTTTTGATGTGAAGCAAGCGGATATTGTACAGTTTGTATTATACCTCCATAAATTATAGTCGTGATACAATACAACACAGTAGGACCTTAATAACCTTAATATCGGTTCAAAATTCATGAATAAGATACTTTTTACCGCAAAAATCAATATAGCCTGCTAACGAGATTTCAAACCATACCACGTTCACCATAAACAATAAAGAGACAGAGCCTTCTGTCAAGTGACGTATGTTTTAGACTAGTCGCAGATAGTCTACGGTCTTAGGCCCTAAACACACTCGATACTTTTTGCATCGACGAACATCAGCGATTAGTAACTACTTGAGTGATCGAATGTACGAGTTAGGTCATGTATCGCTTTACTGTTACGAGTTAGATCAATGGTTAGTGTTTACGTATTGGAATGTCCTAACTGTAAGGACGCATTAATTAAAATACGACTTCGATTAAGTTGGATTGAGATATAGGTTCACGAAAGTGCCATCGATCAATTTACGGGAACTTGGCCTAGTGCACTATCGTGCACCTTCATTTATCCTCGCTTTTTACAGGGATTGTTCAAAGGAGTAACATTTGTTACGAACTTATCAAGTATGAATCAAGTTAATAGAAAAGTGGTTTTATTTCTTTGATTTTATTATACAGCCATATTAATTGGGAATTGGCACTTTCTGGACTATTAATCCTTTTCATGGACTCAATGTTTTGACTGTACTTAATAATTTTGTATGAAACATATATGTATAAATAACGACATACTAATTTACTAATTATGTGAGCTCTATCTTCAGTTTTTGTTATTGTAGGGTTTTGGGTTACAAAAGGTCTTAAGTATAGATGTTTTGTTTGTAAAGTTTCCCGTTACGAAAGATCTTTAGTACAGGTTATTCATAAATTACTTTTAAGTTGTAACGAATAATTAGATACTTTTTGAGATCTTTCAAACGATATCTTCTTAAGTTTTAAAAAGTTTTTCTGAAGTATCTTTGAGAACATAATGAAAAACCTAACTTGGATTTTTTACTTGGCTTACGTTATAAGTACAAGCATTCCAAGAATTTCAAGTATTTATGTATTATGTTAGAGGGGAGGTGAAAGTAGTTTAAGTTGGTTTGTGTAAATAGGTGTACGGCAGTGCCGCCCACCGCGTTTCTTGTGAACTTGGCCGAGTGCACTGTCGCACACCTAGATAAAATTTTACTCGAAAAACCGTGTGAATAGTACAGATTTTGAAGATAAATCTTTTTTACGGTCAATACTAGTGTAACATTTGAGATACCTACATTTATATGACGCGAAAAAATCAGTAAAGCCATTTAGAATAGAAATTTTAGTGCTCCGTTTTTGACTCGAATAAAACATTTAAAAAATTACTTATTATATAGTATTTCACTGGTTCCGCGTTATTAAAATTTTTTACGTTTGATTTTTTCCTGTAAAGTGGACGTTTTTCGATTGCACGTTTATTCGATGAACCCATCGATATTTCGTGGTGATACCAAAAATTATCCTATTCGACATCAATATATACAAACTAAGTATATGTCGTTGGATAGAGGTCGAGACGATCAACAACTATTGCTTAATCAGTTTTTTTCTAAAACTTACGGAAATCTCTGTATCGACTGGCGTAGGAACAATCACATCAGTACATCAAAGACTTGTCTCTGTTATATCCATAAATAGTACTTAAATACGTTCTTGTCTTAATTCGGCCCAAGGAATATATAACAAAGCCGGAAATCACTATAAATATTTGTCAGATTCCATTTAAATAAAGATTTAATGCGGTGCGCGGCGCAGTCGCACCGTTTAATGCACGAACCGGGATATTGTAGGCGTTTCCGATTGGTGGAATAAAGCGGGAATGAATTACTTTGACTCATAAACTCAACACAGATTACTGTCATTACAGTAATCTGCGTTGAGTACTCTATTTATACGTCTTCCTTATTCTTTGATTATAGAGGTAGAAATATAGGTACATATTTTATAATTTAAATCGGATCTGAACCCGTATAACCGTAGGTATATCGTTTTTCAGTCTCGATTTACGTTATAAAATGTGAACAAAGCGCGAAGGTATCAAAAGTTATATAGGTACATATGTATTTTACGCTTCATTTTTACTTTATTTCGTATATTCATTGTGTATAAACAAGAAAAAACAGACACAAATACTTTCAGCTGAGAAATATACAGAAATAAAAATCGTTGTTTTTTGTTTGTTAAAATATAAGGGGTGAAATGAGTTTTTGTTTTTTTTTTGCGTATTTCACACTATATATTTATCTATTAAACGGTTCTTAGACGCTAATGTTTGTCTTTTTTTTATTTTACTCGACGTTTCGTCTGGATTGCACCAGCCATGGTCACGAGTGAACTCTGCTCGTGTCAGCACATAACCGTAATCAGTCCTTTTAACGCCCACTGCTGTATACGAGCCTCCTCGTGCATGAGGATGAGTGCATCCTCATGTGCGTGCATGTGCTCTTGAGCATGAGGAATGTTTGGCATTAAAACGAAGCTGGCCAAGCGGGTTCGTCACTATTTAAGAGGTGGTGTAATTCTTCGGGGCTTGTAGTAGCGGCTTTGTTATCCCTTAGGGCCGGCGCAGATTGAGGGGACGCTACTGCAAAGGATCCTTCGGCATTTTAAAGTGATGAATCATAAATACCTAAATAAAATTCAATTTCAAAGGCACTGGTTGTAGTTATAAAAACAAAGCTGCGTCTTGCTTTGGGATGCCGCAACGCCATTAGTCCGCAGCGTATGGCATCCTGCGACGTCCCGCATTCGACGGACAGCTTCTATCGCCATTTAAGTTGTTGTTGTTGTGGGAACTACTACTACCGGGTCCTCCACACTCTTGCGCGCTTTCAGCGCGCGAGCGCAGGTACGAGTGTGAGGAACCCCTCGTACTCGGGCGTTGTGGGAAGAGATGGTGTGGTACTATTTTGAAGCCGAGCGATACCACACGGACGACTACACTGACATAATTCTTCAACAAATCAAGAAATTACTACGGAATTTGAAATATATTTAATTCGTTGGGCGGATTAACATATAGGATAATTTGAAAATTGCGTACGAATGAAACCGGTGGCAACGGCTAGTTATTTATTAATCTGGTAACCTACTACACGCGTCACGTACACTATTGAGTAATGATGTATATACCTTACTACATTAATTTAGTCCATACACGCATACAATAGCGTCCGAACAATATACGTTCAACTGATATCCTGTGCATTGTACCCTCATAAAGCGAAGTACTCTTTTAAACGGTAGTTCTTAACGTCATGAATTGAGGTACGAAGTGATAGACCTATGTATAATTCAACATTACAACATGTGTGTTACTGGAATAGAAAATTGATTTCAGTATGTTCCCATTTGCGGTTTATTGGAAATGTGTGGCAGTATTCCAGTTTCGTTAATAATGTTTTGGTAATTTTGATATTTTTTTGTTCAAAATTAAGAACGCAACGACACGAGTACATAATTTGTTTCATTTATTGGCAATATTGAATTTATGCAATGTGGTATTATTATCAGTTACCAGAAGACAGTATTTTCAAAGGGTAATTTGCTAACATTGAAAGAAAACTAAATGTTATTGACATTATTCTGATCTGAAGTTTTGTTTGTTTTTATTTAAAGAACTTTATTGCACATTATAGTACAAAAGGCGAGCTTAATGCCTCAAGGCATTCATTACCAGTTAACCTTTGGGTAGATCAGAGAGATACATCATCATCATTCGTAACTATAACAACAACTATAACACTTAAATAACTGCGTTAAAATTAATTTAATTAGCCGTAAAACATTTTAAATTCCTTCAAACTCGAAATGCGCCGGGGTGTGACAGTTGTCAGGATATTTTTTTTAATGAAACTTAGAAAGGTTATTTAATACTGAAGATATTGATGTACAGGGTTAGTGCAGGGCACAGGCCTCTCCTGGTAAATCTATTTGGGTTTCGTGCCATAATCGAGCACGCAGGTTCAGTCTAGATTTGTGTTTCTTTTTTATATGAAGAAGGAGGCAGACAATCGTACAGTAAACCTGGTGGAAAGTGAATACTGTCCCCCATGAACATCCGTGATACATGCCAACTTCAGTCCAGAATGACAAACGTTGGCACGCCCCCAAATGTGCTCTCTACCTTTGGAGATATAGGAATGAATTTTGAGATAGGGATGGCAAAATGGAGAGGGATAGGATAGAATGGGATAGGAATGGGCTCTGGCATATCTCACTGACTACCGAAACACGTATGTACGTACATTGGGGAATAGGATAAAGTGGGAAATGCATTTCAAGGTAGTCTTCTGTGAGAGAGGGGTAATGTGACCAGTCGAGTGTGCCCAACTGCTGTTAGATTGCAGCGTACACCATGTGCCTATTGTTGAATTTTAGAATACATATAATATGTATAATTCAACAATAAATATTAATGTATATTAGTGAAATTAAATTCAAGTAGGTATACAACATATCTTTGAGCAAAACTGTCTAAAAACTAAATTAGACACAAAATTACTACATACTCGTACTTACTACATAATGTTCAAATCGATAAAATTACATCTGATATGGATCAACATAGACTAAACATAAAAATAAAACATAGGTAATTGAAGTGCCTTGACCGGTCGGTCAGAAGGTAAGCCGGTGTCAAATGGTAACGACCTGCGAGCGGGGAATGAAACACACCAACAAGAAATTAGAACAAGTAATTTTATGACATTTGACGTATGAAACTTGCTTAGAAATAGAAAAAAAAAAGTGTACAATCAAAAAGTAATCAAGGGCTGAAAGGTTGATTGAGAATAAATACAGCCCTTAGAAAATAGATGGATGTGGCTCTTACCCTACCAAAGAGGTAAATTGGGTTCAAAAATATACTCAAAGAAAAGCCAGAAAAGCTTGCAAATTGAGGATAGAAATTGAAATTGAAAAAAATTGAAGTTCGTCAAGGTTCACAAAATTTTTAGTTTATAGAAAATAATTATAAGGATTTAAAATGCATTGATTTTTCTAAAATTTAATACCTATATCGCGTTGTCATTTAATAAACGGTATATTTTTCAAATCAGATTACAATATAACAATTTATAAAAACGTAAGAGGTTGTAAAACAAACAAAATTGTCTGCTGGAAGAGATATCCACAGGAGATAAGCTTACATTTTATAAGCTTTATATATCTTCTCTAATTTAAACATGTATATTATTGTAATTGTTTTTGGGTGTACAATATAAGATGGAGTAAAATAAAAAAAATAAACATACGCGTTGAGACTTGTTTAATAGATAAATACAAGTATATGTGAAAAATGAGAAAATTTCATTTGTCCAGCATGTATTTGACAGTATAATAAGACAATAAGACAAAAATAATTACTTTAATTTTACCCTTTTTTAACTACGAGTATAAATAAATTTAGATTCTTGTTTTAATTTGGGTAATATTTATTTGTTATAATAACATACATAATGTTTATAATATACTTGCACTATTATTAATTAACCTATGTATACTTTAATTTTATCTAAACTAAAGAAATATTTTCAATTTATTATTCTTAGGCAATAAATAAAAATATCGTAAATACCATTTTTACAGCATCCAGATCCAAAATAAGCAGGTTTTACAGTCCTTTTACCAAAAAAAAATATTTCAAATTTTGAACATTATTTTCGTCAGTCGGGGTGGTATCGCGCGTGAAAAGTTTTCCCGTAGCGCAGCCCTATCGAACCGATGGGCGGGAGGGACGAGAGCTCGCGGGATACTGATGGTCGGAACATCCCGCCCCCGTATATAAAGTGGCAACTGGGAACAGGGTACGTACGGAACGCAAACGCAAGGGTAGAAGAGCGAGGCAAACGCGTGCTGCGCGATGAAGTATTCAGTTACATTGATACTGACTGCATAATGTAGAGCTTTTTGAGGCAAACTTGAGTCGAGAAACTCACAGGGAAACTTCTCTAATTTAGATCCCTTATTTTAGGTAATCTGGCTAATCTCGGGATTTACTGGGATTTGATGATTTGAGAATATAATGATTTCCTTAAAAACCCAAATAAATAGCATTTACTGTATTAATTTACCACGGTAGGTAAATGTGAAAAAATAATCAAAAACGTTGTAAAGCCTACTTTTTGAGTCTTTTACACGTGAAAAAGTACAAACTCTGAAAATGAAATATTAGAATAGTGATAGATAAGTTTTGTTTTTGTTTTAATAAGAGAGTGACAATCGATCCTACAAGATTATCTAAGATACACATATAGATTATTCTATGAAGATTAATCTGTATATTTCTAGACTAGACGTTCTATAATATAGAACAATTATAAAATATAAAAATAAATATTGTCAAATAACGAATATATAATTAAATGTTACAATTTAATTTCTAACAAGCAAACATATTGAAGACGACACTCAAGGAACACTCTCATTTAATCTGTATTCGTGCCGTAGTACTGCGCACGTGCGGCCAACTTGACGTGACTCCAATTTGAATTTAGAACTAAATTAAATTCGCGCCATATTTATGGCTTTTGGAGGGAAATCGAGAGTGGCCGGAAAAGGTGCCGTGTTTACACCAATATTGCTTTTAAACGGATTTATTTTCGAAATGAGATTAATAAAATGGAAAAATAAAAATGGAATATTGTAAATTAAAATTGACTTTTTTTTTTTTATGGACGAAGGTGGCAGACGAGCATACAGTCCACCTGATGATAAGTGGATACTGTAGCCCATAGACATCCGCGATACATGCCAACATTAGTCCAAAATGACAAACGTTGGCACGCCCCCAGATGCGCTGCCTACCTTTGGATATAGGACTGGATTTGGAGAAAGGGTTTGGGAAATGGGGAGGGATAGGATGGGAATGGGCTCTGACACATCTCACTCACTACCGAAACACGTACGTACAGGAGCAGGAGAAAATACTAAATGAACAGCAAATCGTGATCAATAAAATAACTATTTATGAGTAACTGAAAAGTCACAAGAACTCACAATCGTGTGTGTGATCTTGAGTTCAAATTCTCGGCCGGCACCACTAAAGTACTTCTACTAAAGTATGGATTTTTAAAAATTGTCAGTCGCTCGGTGGTGACGGAAAACATCGCGAGGAGACTCGCGTGCTAAAGAAATAAAATAAAAAATCTGGAGTATGTGATACAGCAATCCGCGCCGCCAACCGCCCAGTGATTTACTAAGGGAGGCCTGTGTCCTGCAATAGGACGTTATAGGCTGATACAAGCAGTGCCGCTAGCCTTTTATGCGCCCGGTGCGAGCTTCAATAACTGCGCCCTTGAAAAATGTTCTAATCTTACACTTATATTGTATCTAATCTTGTACTTGTATCATACAAGTACAGGAATGTTATTACCAAGTCGACGTGGGACCCCTATTTCTCTAATTGTCAACAGAGAATCTAAACCCAACGCATCTCATCGATTTCCTGCTCTGTTTCTGCTATTTTGCTATAACATCTTTTAAATCAGAATCATAAGCAGAATTCAATGTTTCAAGTTTAAGGGTCATTGACATAAGGAAAGTCTCGCGAAACTAATCAAAAACTAGTATAAACAACGTTATTATCAAGTGACCACTGTTATTTTTTTATACTTTCACCAACTATCGGCGGCGCGCCCGCATACCCCCTGGTGTTGCAGGTGTCCATGGGTGGCGGTAACACTTACCATCACGTGGGACCGCTTGCTCGTCCGCCCTCTTGTCTATAAAAAAAAAAACCTTATATTTAATTTTACAAACTTCATTGCACAGTGTCGTGCAAAATTCGAGTTTAATGCCTCAAAGCATTATTTATCAATATGGTGTAAACTCTTCTTGTACAAATGAGCCAGTTCGATTACACCTTTTATATATTGACATGCTGTACGAATTTCCCTGTAGCAAAGTACCCGACTTGCTGTTCGAGGGATAATGGCCAGCCGTGAAGTCACCAGTGCTATCGACCAAGCACTTTGAAAGGTCTTCAAAAACAAGAAAAGAAGTAATTTTAGAGTAAGATGTTTAATTAATAATGTCTAGCAACAGGATCTTGGGTGAATGCACCCTGAGGTACTTGTAATTCTTCGGTTGGCTAATTACGAGGCAGGTAATCAAATTATGCGAGTCAGAATGTGCAATCGTGTGATTTTCTCCATTTAAAAACAAACGGTAAACTATTTCTGCACAAAATAGTGTGTAACTGTATGTCGCCAGTTTTTTATTAAAAAAATCATTAAACAAATAACTTACTGGTACACCTATCATCATGCTCTGACAGTTTGTAGTAAAATAACGTGATTTGAAAAATAAAAAAGTCATGGTACTCACCCGTCGATTCTGTGCGTCATCATTCCTCCTGTTGGTGCGCAAGTCTATGGTGTGGAAACCATCGTCAGCTGCCTCGAACCCCTTGTTGACAACGCCACCCGCTTCTACCGCTGACATTGTTGTCTTCTGAAAATAAAGTAACCTTTATTATTGGTACATTATTATTGTGAATTATTGTGTATTATTGTGAGCGTCGAGGCCAGTTATTTGAAATTTTGACCATATTTAAGTATATAGAGAAAAAATTACCTATGGTGTTTTTTACTAAGCCCATTTATTATAAAACCTGCATAGGACAAATTGGATGAAAATATGGATTTCACTTCAAAAAAATTAAACAATAGTTATAGTTTTACAGTTATATTTATAAAGTATAAAATATATGTTGGCGTTACATAAATTTTTGGGATTATTTGAAGTTAACTTCATCGTGTTGTAATAGTTTCCCATATAGAAGTTATAAATAACAGATTTATTTTATAATTCTATCAGTTTAGTTAGTTTTAAGTTAAAATGTCAATATTTTTACATAATATGTTGCTTCTAAACTTGCAATGCAATGCAACCAGTCCTTTCAGTGTCCACTGCTGCACATCAGCCTCTACGTGCATACTCTCTCGTGAATGAGGGAAGCAACGCCCTAAATACCACACTGGCCTAGCGGGTTGGCGAGTCCACTCCTTTAGAGGTGGTGTAGTTCCTCAGGGTTGTGGTAGCCGCTTTGTTAACCCTTAGTCGCCGCGACACGACACCCGCGGGAAAAGATGCGGTGGTACTAGTCTATAGCCGGCCGACACCACATGGCCCAATATTCTCGTTTTCCTTCAAAACGCATAAGTCTTTTTCTTCTAAACTCATCAAGAGACAATATACAGCAACAATAACTGAGAAAACTCTAACAGCGGTTTAGAAAAGCGCATTTCAAAATATTTTCACATACACAGGAACAAAGTGTAATTACTTATTCACATAGAGAGAAATAACAATAACATCACATGGGAACTGGAACAAATTAGCATCTCATGCGCACCCGCACACACCTTTCTATAAAAGGCTGCTACACATACAACATATTATTATATATACCAGTGAGGTCCAAATGTTTCTGGCCTGACATATTTCTAGATGTCCAAAAAAAAACAAATTATACGTCATTGTAATTGTAATTTATCCTGCTAACTAGCTGTGCTTGGCCACGCGTTGCTGTGGCTGCCCAACAGATGGCGCTTACCCAGTTTTTTTCTATTTATTTCAATATATTTCTAGATTAATTTTATTTATTTTTTCCGTGAATTTTTAGATATTTCCGAATAAATATTCTGCTATTCGGGGCGTAGACGAATCCAACAAATCAAAGTTCATTAAAATCGGTCCAGCCGTTCTTGAGTTATAACTAACCCGACTTTGTTTTATATATATAAATAATATAGATTTTATATATATAGATTCGTGTATATTTTTTAGAGTGCAACTCTCGTTAGTTTTGATTCCTTGACTCGTAGGACAACAGGAAGTCGCAAAGTCTTTAAAATGTTGAAACTGGAATATCGTTCCTTAATTAAGTTCCTTACAAAGGAAGATGTTAGCCTGACCGATATCAAACAAAGGCTGGATAATGTGTACGGGGATTCTTCTCCATCATTTTCCACCATTAAAGATTGGTGTAAGCAATTTCGTTTAGGACGAGAGTCATCGACGACGAACCTTGCTCCGGTCGACGCGTTGAGGCACTCACTCCGAACAACATCAAATTAGTGGAAGAAGTTTTTATGCGACCGACGGCTAAAGACGAAAGAAATAGCAGCAAGGACAGACCTTTCAAAAGTCCTGAAGATTCTTCATAAGAATAAAGTTAGTGCGAGGCGGGTGCCAAAACTTCTTTCAAGTGTGCAGCGATGAGAACGAGTAGCGTGCTTTAAGGAATTTTGGAGGTCTTTCAGAGAAACGGAAACGATTTTTGGAGTCAATTGTTACTGGGAATGAAGCTATGCTTCTTTACTATGATCCCCTTTCTAAAAGAGAGTCGATGGAGTGGCGTCATTCTGGTGAAGCACCGCCTAGAAAGACAAAGGTGACTTACTCCAGCAAAAAGAATATGACTTTGATATTCTGGGATTGTCAAGAAAATATTGCTTATAAACAGAAAACAATGCAATACTGTGGTGACTGGAAGCTATCATGCTAACCTTATAGAGCAATTACGAGAAGCAATCAAGCAGAAATGTCTTGGAAAACTAAGCAAAGGTGTGCGGCTTCTCCATGACAATGCACCCGTCCACGCCGCCGCAGTTTCGAAATCTGCTGTTTCAAAGTGTTTCACGGAAATTCGCCACCCTATAGTCCCTATAGACTTGGCTCCTGGCGATTAATTTCTATTTTAATTTTGTTCTCAAAACTCAAGGCGGACTTAAAGGGTAGAAGATTTTTCACTGATGATGAAATGACCGCTCTGCGGTTTCGCCCATTTTGAAGACACAATTTCTGACTATTTTTATACTGAGATATAAATGCTATATAAAAATTAAACGATCCGAAAAGTGTGTTCAAATAGACGGAGACTATATTGAAAAATAAAAATAGGTTCATGAAATTGAGTGTCCTTTTCTTTGTCAGGCCGGAAACTATTGGACCTCCCCTCGTATGTATTTAAATTAGTTATGATTTTGTGTATCAATTTTATTAATAAATAAATCCTCTGATTGTAAATATTTTGGTTTTTTGGACCCTCCTCTAACAACCCCGCATATATAGGTACATTTTAGTTGTATCTACGGTTACTACGCTATTAACACTTAAGTGTAGGTACACGAGTGCGTAGGTACAAAATATTTTAACGAGATAAGATAAATTGGAAGATAACATTAGTACAAAATGATTTTATTGACAATTATTGTACTTAAACTTTTACGCGTGATTTTAGAGTTTAGATTTAAATAAAAGTTTCCAATTAGATAAACTATGCAATGATAATTTCTAATGCACAACTGCACAATATTATCTTAAGTCTTTTTATAAGAGTATATTAGGAAAGATGAGTATTCTCATGATCTACAAATTTTATCCCATATTGTAGTAAAACAGTGAAACTATTTTTTTTTAAAATTGTTAACGCCTCAGAATATTAAAAAGGAAAGAGTAATCAATCTCTGTTTTAATATTATGTATGTTTTTATATTATCTAAAAATACTTAGTCAGTTAAATGCTATAATAATTTCCCTAATGTTCACCTCCATTTATTCGTTTGCATCTTTATATGACTTAAGCAAAACCCCTTTTTACTAGCGCATTAATGTTCTAATAAGTATAAGTTAACCGTTTACCGACTGCACATAGTATTATAACTTGAAGTTATTACGTCTACTCTGGGTTCATACAATTTTAATCATTGAATCAATATAGAAATACTTGTGTCTTTTTTTATATAGAATAGATGATACACGAACGGGCGGACCATATGATGGTAAGTGTTCACCTGCAACACCAGAGGGATTGTGTTTGCGCTGCCGACCTTGCAGAATTCTCTTCACAGCTCTCTTGAAGAGCCCCATGTCGTAGCGAAATGGAAATACCTTAGCTGGCAGTTCTTTCCACAACTTTCGGGTATAAAGTGTTTTTTTTGATCGCATTGTACGCACTGTTACTTGACTCTATGTCAAGGAGATGGATGGTAAAAATCCGAAGTTGGCATCAAATTGAACAGTTCTTCAGAACATGCCCCATTATAAAGGCGGTAGAAAACGCTGTGAGACGCAACATCTCTGCGGATGCTCAGTGATTCTATACCACCTGTGAGAGTAGGATCGTCGACCATTCGGATAGCGCGTCGTTGGACGGAGTCAATAGGGTTCAGCTAGCACTTCGGTGCACTGGCCCAGAGCTGTGAGCAAGTACTCCATGTGGGGTCTAACTTGAGCTTTATAAAGCGACAAGTATTGCCACGGAGAGAACTACTGTGTCACGCTATTCAGTACACCGAGCTTTTTACTAGCAAGTTTTATCTTGCCATCCAGATGACTCCAAAACATGATTTTTCTCGGGATAACAACACCGAGGATCCCAAAACTCTCAGAGATCTTGAGATGAATGTTCTGAAATATGGTGCCACGACAAATGGAGCTATCTTAGCGATGAATTCACGGACTCGTCTTGCTGGGGTTAAATTGCAACTAATTTTGATAATCAATTAAAGGTTTATTTAAATACTAGTTGTAGTTAGATAGTAATGAATATAATTAAGTATCTAAATCGATTATTTAAATTATTTAAACATTTTGTAAAATTAAACTATTTTTGAAAGATTTTTTATGATATTTTAAGATTTACAACTTTTTTGGTAAGATTACTCTGCAAATATATATATTTCCGTTGCGTTATTACCTAACACTAAAAAGTAGAGCTCTTGTGAATAAATGCGAATCATTGTAATTTCTAATTCACGTGTCCATGAATTATATTGCTTCCTACTTGACAAACGGGAAACAAATGTGAAGCGACCTTTACGTGTGACGTAGACCATCGATTCCATCAGTACTGTTCCGTTTCAATAAGCAAATATAATGTTTAACAACAATGTCGACACACCTGCTAGTGACTAACAGTGACTAATATTGTAGATAAAGTTTAATTTAGTAAATTAAACTAAGTTTAATTTAGCAGATACTTGAATTTTAGTAAAAATAGACTCTTTATACCGCGAACCCGAAAGTTGTGCAATGAACCGCCAACTGAGGTGTTTCCGTTACGATACGATATGGGGGCTCTTCGAGAGCTGTGAACAGGTTTCTGCAAAGCGCACCACCAAGGCCCCTGGTGTTGAAGGTGTTCATGGGCGGCGGCGATCACTTACCATCGTGTGGCCCGACAGCTCGTCTGCCATCCATTTTATTAAAAAAAAAGTATTTTCTATACGGGAAGTGATGGAGTGGAGTTATTCTACAGTCAGCCGACGCTAGGTATATGACTAGTAGTTAGTGTAATTATACTATATAAAGCTGGATTTATTTATACAATTTATTCATGTGAATGAGCACATTCTATATTATTTAAATAAAAATTAAATGGTGTTTGTTCCTACGCGCATCACTTGAAAACGGCTCGACCGAATTGGCTATTTTTTTTAAATGTTCGAAATAGTCCGAATAAGGTTTTTAGGGAAAGAAAAATTGGAAAAGTTGCCCGGTAAATTGGAAAATTTGGGAAAAACTGAAAGTGCTCTTTTCTATGGGATTTTTGTATGAACTTATTGTATTATTGAAATTTGGACAGGACAACGTCTAATGGGTCAGCTAGTGTGTTATATTTAAAAGATGCATGTATGTATGTAGGTATATGTTTGTGTGTATTTGTAAAATAATACATTATTAGTATAGGATAATCATATTGTAAAAGTATCGGTCACCTATCGCTCTCCCAAGTTTAGAAATCTCCTGGTAGAAATCTCCAAATGGGATAAACGCTCCATTTGTATGTATTTTCTTTTATAACTATATAAATAAAGAATTCGTTCCGTAGTTGTATACTATAGTAGATTCGATCAAATCATCTTCACTACGTACATAGTTATATGATGACTGATGACATCAATTAAGTGTCAGAGGCACTAGTTATAAAAAGGTATTCATATGCCGTACACGTAAAGTCAGCTAAATAACAGGGCCGTTGTACGGTGGTAAGTGGCAATTTTCCGCCCAGACACAGCCTCTGCATCGCATCGAATTACATTCATTGCTCCGGAAAATAATATCATGTTAGAGGTTTATGTAGAGCCAGGTTGGTTGTTGATAACAAACTCAGTTTATATCGTTTAATAGAGAATTTGGATCAAAGGTTGAAGTACGTATTTAGAAATCATCAAGAGATTTCAGTGGCTCCTTAGGAGATATAAATGCCCACAAAGGATTTTAATATAAAATATAAATATTAAAAATAATAGGGTTATCATTTCATATTAAAGCCTGACCAGAGAAATAAATTGTGATTGTGAGTGTAATCACGCATCGGCACTTGTTGAGGGCTCAAAATCGTGATGCAATGATGACATGACCTTTTTTTTTTGCTTATGCAACAATCGTTAGAGAAAAGGAATGAAACGCTCTCGGAAGATGATTAAGTCGGTGAATCGAAAGAGTTAAGGACTGACTAAGAAGAGTCGGTTCCGCAAGCGGAGCAGGATTAAGTGAGTTAAAACACTTCGAGAAGTCTTGATTACCCACCACTAGTGTTGTCAATAGAAAATATTAGTTATACGCATCATGACTAGGTTTTTTATTTTCTTGGTCAGGCTGTAGCATGAAAAGCGCAGGGCAGAATCTTTCCGGAGCAGAAGCGATGACTCACTTTGGATCATTGAGCCAGCGAATAAGTAAATAATTATTTGAAGTATATATTTTTTTATTATAAAAATTGTGATTATTTTTCATATACTATAGAACTGGTATAGAAGAGTCTGAAAGATTTCCTAGAAACACTTAATCTAAACGTATATCCCGGTTATTATAGTAAGAGCTCTGACAGATTGAAGCGTTGTCTATTACACGCACAACATTTTTATTCTGTAAGATATATTTATGACATATTATTATAGGAGTCGCAAAATTATAATTATCGAATGTCAAATGCTTATTGTTCTATGATTTTTTAACGTAATATTGTTGTAAACAACGCATAAATTTACTTTCCTCGATTAATAAATATGTACATTCACATGCTATTGTAACCGAACGTAAATTATGCTAGTGGTTACAACATAATTTTTTCGATTGTTGATGATCGACCATTTAAAGTAATATAATTAATAATATTATGTAACGTATTAATTATATTATTTCATTCAAAAATTGTAATATTGTATTTAAATTAAAAAGTCCGGTTTTTATTTTTATGCTTTGATCCAATTTTATTATATTAATCATGCCAATCATTTTACACATTTATATTTCCTGGCTTCAAACTTTCTAGTTTTAGTTTATATTTGAGATTTATTTTAATAATAAATTGAATATAAAAGGCAGTCGAATAGAAAAGTTAAATTCCTTATTAAGGATCAATTAATTTTGTATGTCATAGTTATAATTTATAATAAATGATTAAAAAATCGATTAACTAATGCTCATCACTGTGATTTTTCAAACTGACAGCTGTCAAAGCTCATACTATAATAATTTATAACCGGAGTATAGAATGTCGTACTTCAGATAATCGTCCTTTTAAAACAAAGTAGGTAACTATTGTTATCAAGAGATTAAATTGATGTGATAAATTTATAAATCGCACTAATCAAATATAATAGTTAAATAAAAAAGTTAACAAACTATAAAGTAAATGATAAGGTATTGTATTTTTATGTTCAAATGATAAAAAATCGTTGAAATGTAAGACTAGTTTCGGCGAAGAAAATATTAATTTCTACGTTTATTTGCAATGCTATAAATAATTTGTTTTAATTTTTTTTAAATATTCTTTTCAAGTTCCGGTTGTGAATGTTATAAAAAAATAAGTCCTCGCCTTCTCTGCTTCTCTTTAGGTTTTTACTTGTTAATTTGAATTATTATGGTGTAAAATAAAATTCAATTAATTCAATGTAATTCTGTATTTATTTATTGAATAATAATAACAAATTTTACTATAATCTACATAAGATTACAGCAACACAACGAATTTTATAATTTCCTTTAACTTGCAAATTTTCTCACATTGTTTATTGACTTATGATATGTTTTATATTACTGATACATAGTTTTATCACACTGTGCAAACAGTGGTTAATTATACGCTACGTTGAAATGACTTTACACAATTTAAATGCTAAGAAGAAAACAATATCTACACGCATAAATATATATATATTATGACAGCCAACTTCTTGTTTTTGCAGAGTTAAAGTCATTTTTACATGAAAAAGTTAATTTGCATATTCAATTTGTTTGCAGTGTTATAAAGAGGTTTTGTACCCTAGTTTTATATGAATTATTCATAGAATTCCGTGCAATAACTATTTTTTTCTCAACCAGTTACGTACAAGTCACCGACACAGTGAATCGACTTAACAACCGAGCAACGAGTTTACATCACAGATTTAAATGAGTTCTCATAGTTTGCCAATACGATTGTCATTTATACAAAAAGCAGTCGCTTGGTTAAAATACCCAATTTCGTAATTGAGCTGCGACATTTTAAAAATTTCCGTTAATTTTTTAATTGATAGAGCTCGAAATTGTTTGATAATTTCGAGAATAAATAATTAATTATGAAAAAATAATTATCTTTTTAACATGTAGGTATTTAATTCACGTACAAAACTAAACGTGAAATGAAAACAGCTGTTACAATAGAAAAACTTACGTTTGTGCTGTAAAGAACGTCAAGTCTGTCACAATATTATTCCCATCATGCCACAAAGTAATCAATAATTATACACAATCACATAACTCAAAACATTTTTTAATTACCACAGATGATCATTGCAATAACTAGCGCATCACCGTAAAAAAAGTATTACAAAATTGGAATGATGTAAGAAAGTAAAAGTGTGAAACGAACGCGTATACTTTTCGTGGGCCGAATACTGAGCGTGCGGTGCGCATGCGCTGTGCGTGCATTCGCTCACCTGTCGCACGGCGGACTGCGCCTGCGGTCATGAACCGTGCCGCAACCTGTTTGACCGGATGTGTAGGGTTGCCAACTCGACAAGGATATTATGGATTAGGTAACACGCTTGGATGCATGAATTTTTGATGTAATTTATTTAGTTTATTTCCCATTTGCACCTGGCCCGATGCGTTGCAAATAAAATATACTAGACGCCTGGCGTTACGTAATCTATACGTAAAGAAATAATCATAAAATTTTTAAAGTAACAATTTTGAATCGTATAATTATTAACCATATTTTGTGTAATTATTGCCTAATTACCTAAGAAAAAGAACCTTATTGTCAGTATGTACATAATTTCGGTATTAGTTAAGATTTTAAAAATTATATTATTATAGATTTCATTTAAAAATTCGTTGTTTCATGATTCTGTTTAAATAGAAAAAATGCTCTAACATAATAATATATTTTTTAAGATAATTACATTATAATTATTATGTATTATAAAAGCGATAAGTAAACTTGGAGAACCTACCGGAAATTGCGCGTTATTGTGTGAGAAGCACAGAAATGCTGAGCTTGAAAGGACAGCCCGAATAAAGATGCTTATTGTCTATACTTTATAATTAGAGGCTTGGCTTGTCAGTCTGCCTTGTCTGCATAAGGAACCTTGAATCACTTTCATGATCCATAAAGAGTTATTCATAAGCATTGCGTAAAAGACGATCTCATATTCCCATAAAGACAAGATTCTATAACAGCCTAAAACATCCATCTGCATGCACCAGAGAACATTTTGAAGGGGGAGAGTGCACGCTGCATTCCCACAGCCGCTGGACGCTCTCGACTGGCCACGTTACCCCTCTCACATAGAAGGACTACCTTGAAATATACTCCATTTCCCACTTTATTCTATTTTCCCAATGTACGTACGTGTTTCGATAGTGACTGAGATATGCCAGTGCCCATTCCCATCCCATCTTATCCCTCCTCATTTTCCCAATCCATTCCCCAAAGGTACGCAGCGCATCCGGGGGCATGTCAACATTTGTCATTTTGTACTGATGTTGGCAGGTATTGCCAACATGGGCAATGGTCTATGGGCGACAGTATCCACTTACCATCAAATGGACTGTATCGATATAAGTCGATGGCGACTTAAATAGATCTATTGTAGTTTTTTTTTAAAAAATCATAAATTCAATTGGCCGTGTTGGCCGGCACTAAAATAGCAGCACCAATCTCGTCCCATAGATGTTGTAAGAGGCGAAGGATAATAAAGCCGCTACATCAAGCCCTGACGAACTACGCCACCTCTAAAGAATGAATTCGCCAACCCACTTTCCCAGTGTTGCGTTTTAAGGGCATACATTCCTCATGCATTTGACAATATGTATGAGGAGGCCCATGTCCAGCAATGAAAGCAAAAGGGAGCTGGTTGTGCTATATGACATTATTGACCGACTATAAGAAAATAAGAACCGCTCTTCTTATGATTCACCCTTATCGGTGTGGACGTCCACAACTCTGCAGGTGCCGTCGAAGTCTGGATACAATTTGTGGATACGTCCCATGTACCACTTCAGAGGTGCTTCTCATTGATTATGACGAGATCACATAGGAGCTCTTTGCTCCATCGCCAAAGTCGTAGACGCTCTAATTGCGGATAGAGATTGATGCTTATCTTTTCTGTGACAAGAGATGGTAACGCAACCGATGGACGACCGATCAGGAAGTCTCCCGAAGTCAGAGATAGCAACTCTGACGGATCTTCCGACATTTGTGTCAACGGCCACGAAACTATAAGAATATCTCAAGCGATTATTTAGAAAAATTAAAACACTACAAGAGTCGGTCACCATTGAAACGCGAGGTCACATACAAGAACGCCATCCTGCGAAATGAGACAGGCGACATCTGAAAGGGACGCCTCTATACAAACCTTATATACCCATCCCTCTTTAGCGCTAAGACTAACAAGCGGTATGCTAACCCAAGAGTATGCATTGAAAAGCTCATTTGTCGAAGCATACAAGCCCTTTTCCAGTTATACTCGTATTACTATAGGAACTCACTTGTATTTCACTTTGTAGACGGGTGAAAATTGGTGAAAATGTGTAAATTATTGGTATCGTTCGTTCTTATTATAATTCTTAATATAATTCTTACTTATTTAATTAGGAATTTTTTTCTTTTATGCGAAATGTTAATATGGACACCAGGAGCGGGTGGATTCCAACCTAAGTTGCCGTTTGTGAAGCCACTCAGCAACATTGTGTAAAATATTCCTAAACATGTCAAACATAACCAGACTCTTCAAATCCATTATGTGTATATCACATGTGTTATATAAAACATTATTGTGGTTTCTATTAAAATGTCATCGCGAGAAGATATTTTGGTAGTGCGCTTATGACCCAACGAAATTATAAATGTCAGTATTATGTGACTTTGGACATGCTATAAAAAAATAATAACATGTTATAATAATATAATGCTCAGCGTTCATATATAATAATTTCACAAAAAAACATGTTTTACAATTTGAAATGTTGCACGATGTGTGCCCGCCTTTAGATGATAATAATAATAATTCATTGAATCATTACAACATCATCATAAATAATATAATTATAAAAATCCTTTCGAAAACAAGCAAGATGACGAAGTAACATTCATTATTGCAGCAATCCCCTGCACGAGTGCAATGTTGCCAAGCCTATGTTGCAGGTAACAAAATAAACATTTATTGTTACTGACAGTTATGACTATAGATCGGATATTCCGGTGCATATTTACCTAAAGTTGAGGTGTTGGATAAGTATGGAGTGTACTTTTGTATCGGGCGAATGCCGCAATCCCGGCATCGAAAAATTTTGTGTTCCGACTATAGAATACGATGCATATACCTAAAGTTGTAAAGTTAATCCCTAAAACCCTCAGAACTGCATTCCTACAAATTGCCATTAGAACTAAGAATTTGAGTCCAAATCCGAAGTTTATATCTTCAATAGTGCCTTAGATCCTATCGACCCTGTCCTGGTCACCATCAGACCTTCAAAACTGCTGAGGAGTTTCATAAATAAGTAGCATATTAGTTGTGAAATTCCGGGATTTCGGTTTTCAAATAAATTATTTTAAGTAGCCGCTTCCATACCTTGTATACCTTTTATACCTTGTAGGTAAATATGCACCCGAATATCCGATCTCTAGTTATGACTTATCACATGAGGCACATTAACGACAAGCTTTACAAGTGATAAAGTTTCGAAAGACGAAAATTTAACGACAAATCGTTAGTAGGGATTAGTCTTTATACCCAGTTGTATGCCACACGATGAGTCTAAACTGGGACGTGCACTAATATGCGCTTTTGTTTGAAGACGTCTTGGCTAATATTGAGCCTTCAGTAACATAGACATAACTACAAATGTCACATAAGTGCACTCGTGACTCGATTGTTATTAATGTAGCTTATGAATATAGAATAAAATATGCAAAGTCTTGTTACAATGTAAGAAATATGGTATACATATTCACCAATCCGCACTGGGCCCGCGTAATGGATTATGGACTTCGTGATCACTAGGGAAGGTCTATCTATGCCCGGCTGAGAGACGTTACATGCAGATAACGATGGCATATATATATGGCATGTATTTAAGTTGACAAGAAATTTATAGCAATTCGGTCAGCTATAAAATATATCTACCTGCGGTAGCAAAAATAATACGTTGGCAGCTAACCGTTATCAGCTTACGGTGTTTTTAATGTCAGCAGATTTTTACTATTCTAGGGACATCGGCTAAAAAATTAAATCATATAGGAATTATAATGTGCCATCTGATTAAGATGATCAATTTTACTAAAAAATAGGCATCTATAATGTTAACATTTAGATAGGTATTTATATTTTAATTTCCCAGTAAAAAAATAAGATGCATTAGTAAACTTCTTAAAATCAATGAAATGATGTGAACTCATTCAATTATGATCAAGAAAACAATCTATTTTTGAATAACTGAAATTAATTACTCTACTCTACGCTACTCCACTCTACGTTTCGCTACTCCGTTCTGCTCTACTCTACAAAGTCGACAACAGACAGTAGACGTACAAAGTAGACGCGACTCCTATTTCTGCATTGTCAAAAACCTCTAACCTTTACTCTAAACTCTCCACCTTTTTAGTTATTATAATTGATTTGCTGCTGATTCAGCATTGTCCGTTGGTCATTTAATTATTTCTCATTGGTGATATTATCCGCCGCCGTACCTTTATTAGAAAATCAGATGGCTTGAGATAAAAATTAAAACTGTATGTATTATTTTATAATCATAAAAAAATAAAGTTTTCTTAAATGTTATCAGAAATCGCCAAGTTGTGATTTTTGCTGACAAGTCACATATTTGAAAGCATGTACATAATATATATGAATTATGGTACGTATATGATATTTGGTACACATTTTCACTTTTCGGATTATTGTGCAGCTAACGGGATGCATATGGAATAAATTACATATTTGCTGTTATTAAATTTTCTTGCTGTCTTGTCATTTTAATTGTGCGCAGTATTTTGTTGTTACAGGATTAATTACAAAAACATTATAAGTAGATACATTCTATTCATTCGAGACTTGGAATACAAAGGAGAACGGACGGTTTTGGTTCAAGTGGTGTCGGATAATGAAATAGATGTTTTCTTAAAGCTTCAGAGGAGTGTATAATTTTTTACTATGAACACAAGAAAATCGGCCTATGGAGAAAAAGTTATTGCTTATATCATAATAAATAAATAAAATAATTATCCTCGAGTTAAAGCAGCTTTATATAAAACTAGCTGTGCTCGCGACTTCGTACGCGTGGAATTTTAGTTTTTAAACTCTAAATTGGGATATCTTTTCTTCCCGTCCGCCACGAAGCCTATTCGAAGCGCCAAGCTAAGCTTAATTAATCTGTGGAAACCCCATGAAAATCCGTTCCGTAGTTTTGGAGATTAGCGTGTTCGAACAGACACACAGATTTGACAGTTTCTGTGTTTGGTATTCAATGTACAGACACGCTGGTTCTACAGTTTTATTACATGTATGTATAGATACTTTAATTGCTCTCCGTAACACCGAGTGAGGTGCAGATTCGCGGGGTGGGGAGAGGCTACCGCATCCCGATGCGCATGATCGCGACTCTGACATAAAAATGATGATGACATTTTTTTTATGATTTATCTTGTTTTATTCCATATAAAACAGACTATTGTAAGTATTAGTGTCACATAGTCACAATACATGTAATATAACATTATAAAACGCGACGTCTTTCTCTCCGTTAGTGCGCTTATAACTTGAGAACAACAGATCTGATTTATGTTTTTTTTATGTTTATAGAACTCTGGCCAGGTTGTAGTATATATTTTGTTGCGGTAATAATAATATGTAGTCCAGGCAAGCGGAGCCGCGTTCAAAGGCTAGTGTATGATGTTATTGAGGACGTAAATAGAATGGATACAGGTACTCGTATAGGTAGATGGATACAGCATGATCTATTTTACGTGTAATCTACCTTCACAGTATACATAGTTACTTTGAAATGGGTGCGAGTTTTAAATAAAAACTCATGGAGCTATTGGATCGGACGCGACTTGGACCAGACTCCATACAAATCCACCCGTTCTCCTTTAATTCAGAAATTACATAGTCATCTTAGGAATTTCCTTATTTATTCCTTACTTATAGGTAAGAGAATTCGTTAATAAAAACTACTGAGTACAACCGCCAGAATCATTATAAAAATCACCCCAACGAAGTCGGGGCCAAAGCTATTATTTCTTAAGTTAGTACAATAAATTTCCAATTATTTCATGTCACAAAAACCTTGAGTTTGTAACATGCAAGGGATATTTGCACATATGGGGACAACGCACGAGTAGGTAAGTTGCACAACTGTCAAGGAAATTCAACCTGTATACAATACTACACATTGATTTTATCATTACGACTGATTGTATTTTAGTCCGCATTGGGCCTACATGGTAGATTGTGGCCCGGATTTATGGGAGGATATAATCCTACGGGAGATTGGATACAATTATACATAACTAGTCTTAACTTTATATATATAAATTACATCACAAAAATCACAGTAATAACTTGTTTACAAACTTATATGAGATTTTTACCTGAGTTCATTTTAAAAAATAAAATGTTCCTATAAAACCTGGAATTAATAATTTATTTTAATACTTCTAATAACAACATTTTTTCCATGGGTATGACGCACATCTGACTCTTATCTAGAATTATCTCTTATCTGTGGCTATCGTCCGACTATAAGGAGTGGTAGTCTGAAAATGTCGACTCAGCGAAATAATAAGGGCGTAAGGGCTATGCCCTACATCCGCGATTCATAACACCACGCAAAAGAAAGTTTGTAATCGTGCGAATGCTCGGTTAGCCAACGCTTTATATAATTGTCTACTTAAACCTAAGACTACGTATTTTAGGTGCTATGATCCACAAAAAATCCACATCTAAAGTATTGACCAATCGTGCATACCTTGCAAGCTCCCTTGCAGCACATTGTTGAACTATTCAATAAGCGCTTAGGTATCACCAACCGCAAATATAACGTTGTACAACAAACGTATTAATTCAGTTAAAAGTTAAATATGAACTTTTAAACCACCATAATAACTCCTTAACGACAGCATAAAAAGTTTGTAATCGGTTGGCCAATGTTCTCCCCCCATATTTCTTACCACACAATATATACCTTATTGCATGTTTACCAACCTCCTTGTATAATCAATGAAAATGCGCGGTGTTGCTATTAGTGACGGTAGCTATTGACAAAATTCTGACAGTTTTTGAAACAATCTTTACTTTTCATTTTTAATTTAAACTAATAAAAACACCAGTGCCATAAATGGTATTATAATTAATTTATTCGCTGTACAACATGAAACTGCTACAGTTCCACTTGAGGTATCACCCTCCGGGGATCATACTGGAGTACACCTCGAAAGGAGCCGTAAAAAACAAAGAGATAGACCTTCTCGATCTGAACTCCAAGTAAGTTTATTTCGCCTTATGCAGTCATTTTTTGAAACACATTTCCCTTCTTATCCTGTGAAGTGAGACAAGGCGGTGCATAACACATTTAGTCTTGGCTCATCCCGTCTCATTTTAGTAATTCGATGGAATGAACTAACCGGGACCCGATGATTTGAATAAAAATGAATGAAAATTTTATTTATTTGCAAATAGAGAACTAATTGTTCGAACATTAAACGGGCTTACTTTATGATAACAGTAAAACAATTAATATTCCCGGGAAAAATTAGCATCCGTTACTAGTAGGATAATCCACAATGTGACATAGGAATTCTAAGGACCACGGTAAGCTTCATACCAATATTTAACACTGAATAATTATCTATAAATAACGTAAGTAATATATGTATTAAAAATAACATTATTGTTTAAAATATGGTTATGCACCATCTCGTCTCTCCCTAAGTGAGTCATAATGAGGGAGAGACGGTAATGACCCCCGATTGAAACACAGTCGGCCGGGGTTCCGTACTCTAGGCAGAGAAAGCGGCGGGCGATACCCGCGGTATCGAACAGCACTGCCTTCTGCATCTACGCGGAGAGTCAGCCGTCACGAAAGCCCAAACGCTTCAGGTTGATCTCGAGGCTGGTGGGGATTAACCCGTTTACGGATAAGATGACTGGAATGACTGTAGTCGACGTCACGCCCCACGTGTCGGTGATCTCGTGCACCAGGTCGAGATACTTCTTTTCTTTTCTTCTTTTCTCTGTTTCGGCTTTCACGAGGCCCTGCTCACGCGGGACTATGATGTCCACTAAAACACCAGAGACTATGTTTTTATGTATTATTATAATTATAGATATTTTATATTTAAAATGCGTCTTGAGTTACTTTAGTTATTAACAAATGAATTGAATTGAATATTTAACAAAAAAAAAAACCTGAAATCAACAACAAAATATTTATAACAAAAGAATTAGAGGGCTTAGAAGTCACAAGTTAAATTAGAACCGCTCTACGGTGGTCATGATGTCACTAACACAGTAGTTCTATTACATCCACGCGTCAATAACAGAGTTCAAATCAGTCATAAAACATATCAATTTCAAGTATAAATTACCCTTAAGGTGAATCATCTGTCTTTCTATCCTATTTAATATTATCATTTAACTAAATATTTATACCCCACCAGCTCTGACATAAAACAAGTGGCCAAACATCTCTACGACAATGAAGCTCTAATCACCGAAGAGGTATGCGACCAGTTGGAACAATGTCTCGACACGCTGAAGAAGAGGACGGACCACGAAGGTCCGGCAGGGAAGAGGTTCTACATCTACAAGACCCTGATGACCCACGTGTTGCCGCTCACGAACGTAGCATTTGATAAAACTGGCAAGAGGTTAATATTGATTTGTATTTAAAAAAAATTAGGAAAAAATACAAACAAGAAAACAACCTATTTCTGAAAAAGTTAAGTAAATAATTTAAAATTACTAAGAATTACATTACTAGGGTAGCTAACTCCAGCGCTACGCCCTTGCTTCGATCAGGTTGCATAACGATTTTCTATTCAATTAAAACATAGGCTATGACCATCTGTATTATAGTTTAACATAAGTAAAACGATTTACAAAATTGATTGAGTGGTTTTTGAATAAAGATAAACACTAGCTTATTTGTCAATAAGACTACTCCTTATGCAAATTGTCTCGGGCACGATGCATGTATGGCCTCAAAACGGTAGCCAAGCGGATTGTCAAGTCCACGCTTTTGGATGTGGTGAAGTTCCTCGGGGTTTGTGGTCGCTTCGTTATCACTAAGTCGTCTTTAACGACATCTACGGAAAGAGATAGGTCGCGCTGCGCGTGCGCTCTACTAACCATGCGCTTTAATTAGCCCATAATTTCTTGCAATTTGTGGACAGATGTCTTTCTGGCAGCTACGACAGGACTTGCAAAGTATGGGACGTGGACTCGGGGAAAGAGCTAAGGACGTTATTGGGCCATCAGAATGTCGTGTATTCTGTTGGCTTCAATTTCCCAGCTTGGTAAGTACCTTGGAAGGTTTTTTTAATATAGCAAGAAGGTGACAGACGAGCATGACACCTGGTGTTCACCTGGTGATAAATGATACTGTCCCCCTGCGACATCAGCGATGCATGCCAACGTCAGTCCAGAATGACAAACGTTGACACGCGACCGGCTGTGCTGCCTACCTTTGGAGATTTAGGAATGAATTTGGAGAAACGATTGGGAAAATGTGGCGGGATAGAATTGGATGGGAATGGACTCTGGCATATACTACCGAAAGATGTGCATACATTAGGGCAGTGGTTCTCAAACTTTTTAAATGACGGAACCCTTTTGGGAAGCAAAATACTTGATGGAACCCTACAATAAAACAATTATTTTTATAAGTGTATTCTATATTAATCAGCATAATAAAAGTACAATGTATCAGTTACTAATTATTATTTACTTCACCACTTGGTAAGGACAATAATAGAAAACATTAAAAAAGAAAAAATCTAACTAGTGGGAGGTATGAAACTGTTTTTTATTTTTCATCAATTGCTTGATATCAGGTTTGATGGAAGAAAGTTGGAGTCTCATATCAGCTTCGGCGTCCAGTCTATTGCGATATTTTGTTTTCGTGGCTGCGTAGGTAGAGAATCCTGTTTCGCACAAATATGTAGTTGGGAACGGGAGAAGAATATCCAGAGCCATTTGGCCAAGCATTGCATATTCATCTTGGATTCTGCACCAAAAATCATTAAGAGGCGTCGTTTTGAACAATGACTCCATACTTGTGTCTGATGACATTTCTAAAAGAGATTCATATATCTCATTTGACATGTTTTCAGGCTTTTCCAAGTTGGGTAAAAAAGGATTATGAATCCAGGAGTTCACTTTAATTTTTGTATTGTGTTCTTCGGGAAAATACTTTTCAAAAGATGCGCGCATCGAACTGAGATATTGGACCAATTCTTCAAACACATTATCTTCAAACATTTCTGAGTCGTTTTCGCTAACAAACTCACTGAGTAACGTAAAACTTTCTATTTCTTTCTTACCAATGCAAATGATCCAAAAATCTAATTTTCTTTTAAAAGCAGTTATTTTATTATAGGCCTGAAACACTGTTGTCTGTTTACCTTGCAACGATAAATTTAATTCGTTAAGTTTTTGAAAGATATCCGCCATAAAAGACAATCGGAACAACCAAGTTTTATCATACAAACGGTCCTTCAAATTAAAAGAAGTATCTGCTGAAAGAAACATTTGTAACTCGGCTCTAAGTTCAAATAGCCTTGTTAAAGTTTTTCCCCGAGACAGCCATCGCACTTCTGTATGGAGCAGCAGTGTTTTATGTTTGCTGCCATAATCTTCACACAATAATGAGAACAATCGGGATTGTAGTGGTCGTGATTTGATAAAATTAATTATTTTTACCGCTTCATCCATAACTAATTTTAGATTAGACGGCATTTGCTTCATCGCAAGTGCTTGTCTATGCAGAATACAATGACTGGAACTACAATTAGGCGCTTTATTTTTCATTCGTGACACTGCTCCTGCTGTGTTACCTGTCATCGCCTTGGCCCCATCTGTACAAATGTCAATGCAATTGTTCCAACTGAGATTATGTTCTTCAAAAAATATATTTATTTTATTAAAAATTTCTTCCCCGGTAGTGTTTGTAAGCAGCGATGAACACATAAGCATGTCTTCTTCAAAAGAATTTTTATATGGATATCTCACAATAACCAGCAGGATAGCCAAACCAGCGACATCAGTCGACTCGTCCATTTGCAAAGCGAATCGTGTATTTTGTAGACGTGTAACTAGTTCTTGTTTGACGTAGCTTGCCAGATCATGGATTCGTCGTGAAACAGTATCGTTTGATAGCGGAACAGTAGAAAGATGCTTTGCAGATTTTTCATCAAGCATACATTTTGTTATGTCTAATACACATGGTTTTATTAATTTCTCAGCGATAGTGTGCGCTTCACCTGCTTGTGCAATGCGATAGCTAACTAAGTATGATGCCTCCGTGGCCTTTTCGTTGGTAGTTTGTGTTACATGCATCATATTTTTTTGACTTTCTAATAACTGATCTTTTTTGCGAACAAAAAATTCTTTATTCTTGTCTTTAGTCTCGGGGTGTACGGTTTCTAAATGTCGACGCAATTTGGCAGGTGCCATGGAACTATTAGGAAGCAGTTTACTACAGAGCATGCAGAGAGGTGAGCCGTTGGAATCAACAAATCCGAAACTGATATAAGATTCATCATACTTCCTTTTTTTCGTCTTTGAAACCGTCGAGCTTGACGTCGTGGCACTCGTGGCATCATCTTCTGGATCGGTGATTGCTAAATTCTCCGCGCGCATTGCTTTTGAACATTCAGCGTCATTAGAAGATGTTGTTGGAACACGTTTAACACCTTTAAGCCAACGTTCCATTCTTCTTTATTTATAATGTTACAAGTCAGGATAGTGGGGTTTAAATAATGCACAATCGTTACTGCGTATAAGAGACTAAATTTAGAACCTACAGGGAAGAAATGTATAAAACTGAGACAACAGAATACAGCAGGCAGTAAAACAATGAACACTAGTTTCTCGCTAGCGAGCTTGTAAGTAGGTAGTAACTTATCGCTCCGAACGCTAATCATCAACTGACGACGCCAACGCGCGATCGCCGCTTTTATACTTAGTCCTAGACTCGATCTCAAATATTCTCGAAAATACTCGAGTCGGCACCTTTGATAAACAAAAAGCAAAAATAAAAACAGAAATTTAAAAATAGCGTTGTAAACAATATCGACTTTATCCTTTGAAGTTAGAGACGAAAGTCGCTAGTTGACAACTATAGCGTCTAATTCAGAGGCGGCTTTTATCAAAGAGACTGAGCGCTTACAAGTATACTACCCGCTCGTTTTAAGTTTGCCGCTGGCGATAGGTATGAGTGTATGACGTTCGAAATTTTTTATTTAATTGTAACAATAAAAATTGTGTACGTTAGATATTTGGGTAAAACTATGACACATTATAAGTTTTGTTGTCACGTGGGGGAGGGTACGCGCATTCCACAGACCGGCAAACTTAGAGCGAACGCGTTGTACAAGTATAAAATTGTTGAGACCAAACTTATGAGATATTGTACCAGCTAATGTAACACAAGCTTATACAAATACAAATAAATAAATAAATAACATTCATAGCGTTTTGTCTCCGCGCGGCCGCGGAGTCCGCACAGCCGCGGAGCGACCAGAGAGAGGTGTTTTGATTTTTTTATTTCTAAATTCTTGCGGAACCCCGACAGAGGTATCACGGAACCCTAGGGTTCCGCGGAACACACTTAGAGTATAGCTGCATTAGGGGAATAGGATAAAGTAGGAAATGCAGTACATTTTACAGCTCAGTGAGTGAGGGATATGGTCGGTGAAGTGAGTCCGGCAGATGTGAGATTGCAGCGTGAAAAACGGTAAGTATCTTGGAAACTAGAAAATTCAACGTAGTGAAAATTTTGATGAAACTAGAATAGATAACAGACGCTTGTGGTTGTCATTTGTACGATTGTAACCTAATTTAATAGTAGATTATTAACCAAGGGGATAAAGCAGTGTTTTCTGTCGCGGGTGACGATTTAAATCGCGAGCGTAACGAAGGACTCGAGGTTTACTCCCGAGCGTAGCGAGGGTGTTAAAAACTTAAATCACGAGCGAAGCGAGGGATTTAAGACGAGTCCTGAGTGTAGTGAGGGATTTAAGTTCACCCAAGACTAAGACAGCTTTATCACCGAGGAAAATTCTCTACTTTTCGTACCATTTGCGAAAAAATTAACACAATAATAATATGAGATAAGCATTTATTAAAAATAATGACAATTAAAAGTAAAAGTTAACATTCGAAACATTGGTCCAATTATTGATAGAGAGAGTGTTTATGTATTTGAAGAAAACAAAAACGCGGCAAATTTCTAGACTAATATTTTTTTGTCGGAAAAGCAAAGGCATCAAGCTCATACGGCCTCGTCGGTTTTCGCAATTTTATTTAATAATCATAACTGCATAATAAATGCGTATTCCTTTTTCAAAATGATGTATAATGCTTTATATACAAACTCAATGGTGTAAACACAGATGTAGTTCAGTATACATTTCGGTAAGTATTCCAAATTTAAATCACATTCTCCCCCTAGAGGATGAATGAAATTCAGTACAATTTTCTTTCCCTGTTTTTAACAGATTAAAAATGACTATTGTTATGTTCGCTTTTTGTGGCATAGAATGTCACTTTTTTGAGCGAGTGGTACGAAAAAACCATTACTGTCATCGACAACATCAATCACTACATACACACATACTCGTACATACATAAAACATGTGTAATGTGTATGTTATAAGTGTCGAATGATGAATGCACGATATGCGTGTAACCGATTAGCGATTTTTTTTTAAGAATCCGTACCTAACTGTACTGCATTTCCCAGTTTATCCTATTCCGCCAATGTACAGGTTTCGATAGTGAGTGAGACATGCTAGAGTCCATTTTCACTCTATCCCATCCCTTATTTTCCCAATCCTTTCAGAATCAGAATATATTCATTGAAAAGTGCAACAATTAAGTATACAGTTGTTACCCATATCAGGCGTGCAAATATTTCTCCAAATGCATCCCTAAATTTCAAAGCACTGCCAGCGTATGCTGGAGGAGCGTGCCAACATTAGTCCTTATGTACTAATATGTTAGTGTGTATCGCGGATGTCTATAGCCGACACTTAGCACAAGATGATCGATCGGCTTGGGAAAAAACAATATTTTTACTTACTTACTTGTAGGTAGGTACTTCTAGTATGGTCGGCAACACGCTGATGTGGCGCTGTAACCAATCGAGGTTACGATTTATGCATCCCACAAACAATCGATAAACAATAAAAGGTCCAAGATCATTGCTTGATTGGTTTAAACTTTCACGTTTTGTACACATGTTATATTGTAAATCGGATCTAAACGCGTGAAATTAACGACTTTTGTTTACCATTTATTTCTACTTGAACGTTTCGGCACGGATTATACCAGCCTTGGTAACGAGTTGACAAAGTCTAATAAAAGGTAACTAAAAGTCTTTAATTTTATGTGTTTAAACCCGATTTAACTCGCTAATGCTCTCCAAAGCATTACAACAAGCATGAAAGTGCCTGTTGATAAAGTGTTGTAAAATTATTGTTGTACAATTATATATTATATAATAATTTCGGCGTATAATCTCATCTTTGTCGATTACTTACTCTCTTACTTCTTATAGCAACCGCGTGATAACCGGCTCCTTTGACAAATCGGCGAAGATCTGGGATCCAGCGACGGGAGAATGCCTAGCCACTTTGTGGGGTCACACTGGTGAAGTGGTGGCCGCCCAGTTCAGTGCGAAAGGGGAATACGCGGCCACTGGATCCATGGACCACACTGCGAAACTGTTCGATGTTGCAACTGGTATGGCTTTCATTACTTATGTTCCGACTTTTTATCGAGTAGAACAAGAACATAGAAATTTCTAAACTTCTATTCCATTAGTAACCTATTACTTCAGGGTCGAAATAGCCTAATATACACCTTTTTACTATGTAGCTACTACATTTATTATCCAAACAGTCTTTGTGAGAGATAAGTAGAATTATTTGTTTAATCATTTAAGTTATGTGGAATCGGCGATAAGAGTAATGAACTTTTGTTACGAACTCAATACCTTAATCAATAAAGACAAGAAAAATGATGGAAGAGATCTAGGTACATAGGTATTGGTATATCTATAGTAGCATTAATAACAAATATAATTAAAATTAAAAAAAAAATAACATAGGAATATAACGATTTTCTTGATGATCTTCAGGTGAGGAAATACAAAACTATGTCGGACACACAGGAGAGGTGATCGCCTTGCAATTCGATCCCAACGAAGGCCAGAGACTAATCACGGGCTCCTTTGACGGCACTATTTCTTTGTGGGATGTCAGAGTGAAAGAGTAAGAGAATATTAAGTGTCCTATCAATATCACCTAGAAAAATATCTACGGAGAGGTTTAGTGGCCGTCATAAGTAATTCAGAATTAAGATAAAGGGCCGTTTTGTGTGAAAGAAAGTAAAATTTTTACACCTTTTTTCAAAACACACATACATACAGCTATTGACTTTGATTAAAAATATTCCACACAACTACCTTGTGAAACAACTACCTACTAAATTCTATCACGAATTTAGTAGCATTTTTATAATGGAGGAAGCAGACAGTCGTACGCCTCACGTGATGGTAAGTGCCTACCGCCGCCCGTAGATACCTGCAATACCGGGAAGCATGCGAGTGCGCCGCCGACCTCGAAGAATCCTATTCACAGCTTTCTTCAAGAACATGTAGCATATCAATAATAAATTGTAATTAGTAGTGAGTATTGATAATCCTGATTAATATTCGAAATTAAACCGAACAAATAGACATTACTTGATATTCCTAATATTATTATGTAGAGATAATACTTAACCTAAAATACAGAAAAATATTTAAATTTATGTTGTTATGCCAATATAAATATTTTCCTATATTTGTAAATCCTACAGATGATAATAATAATAGGGGTTAAAGTATGAAATTGCCGTTTTATAGTAATAGATACTTTGAATTGACATAAAACCTTGATGGTGTGAGATTTTCGAGTGAAACTTTTTTCACATGATACCTATGAGTTCAATTGTTCAATTCACCTTTCAATTGTTTTTTTTATTCAGCTTAGATGGGAAAGATGGATACTTCGAAAATCCGAGTAATCTTTGAATATGAGTTCCGACGCGGAACTAACGCGGCAGAAACGGCTCGCAATATCAATACTGCGTTTGGAGAGGAGACTGCTAATGAACGAACCGTGCGTTTTTGGTTTATACGCTTTCGTAATGGAAACTTCGACTTGAAGAACGAACCACGTGGAAGACCGCCCACACAGGTTAATAGCGCTGAATTGAAGGAGATGGTGGAAGCCGATCCGAGTCAAACTACCCAGGAATTAGCGGCATGGTTTAACATCACCTTACCTACAATATTGACTCATTTGCATCAAATCAATAAGATAAATCCAAAATATGAAAAATAGGTGCCTCATGATTTGACTGATCTGCAGAAAGAAACGCGTGTTGAAACTTGCGTTGCCTTGTTGAATCGGTACAGAAATGAAGGAATATTGGATCGAATTGTGACATGTGACGAAAAGTGGATTCTTTACGATAACCGAAAGCGAAAAATGCAATGGCTGACCCCAGGTCAAACGCCGCAACAGTGCCCTAAGGCAAAGCTTACCAATAAAAACTTAATGATAACTGTTTGGTGGTCTATTCATGGTGTTATTCACTATAGCTTTCTCAGGTCTCGTCAAGCAATAACAGCAGATGTTTACTGTGCCGAACTTCGACCAATGATGGCGAAACTAGCAGTGGAACAGCCCCGACTCGTGAATCGATCTTCACCATTATTGCTCCATGATAACGCAAGACCTCACACTGCACGAGAAACCGTTGTAACTCTACAGGAGCTGCAGTTAGAAACCATACATCATCCTCCGTACTCGCCAGACCTTGCTCCGACGGACTACCATTTTTTTCGTTATTTGGACAATTTTCTACGTGGTAAAAAATTTTCTTCCCAAGAGGCAGTACAAAATGCTTTCACACAGTTTGTCGAATCTACATCCCCAGAGTTCTATCGCAAAGGCATAAATGAACTTCCGATTAGATGGCAACAATGTATAGATAATGAGGGTAAATATTTTGATTAAATAAATATGTTACATTTTAGAAAAAAACGAGTTTTAATTTTTCAGTACAAATCGGCAATTTCATACTTTAACCCCTAATGTTAACATGCATATAAACCCATCTGCCATAGTTAATTAGCAACAACAGCAAATGGTATTCGTTGCGAAAACTTTTTCCAGGGGACATTTAATTTAATTTAGGTAGGTACGAGTAAACAAATATGAGACACTACAAAGATGGCATATATTATAAAGACGGCATATATTAAAAAGCATATATTATATTATACGGTGTATATTATAAAAGGCATTTATCAATGCATTTTATAATATACACCGCCTAAATATGACCGGCTGACTTTTGTAGGGGGAGAGTGCACGCTGCATTCCCACAGCCACTGGCCGCACTCGACTAGCCTACCTTGATTTTATCGTATTTCCCCAATGTAGATGTGAGTGAGATATGCTGGAGATATTGAATGATAAGAGATAAGTGAGTGATATGAGATATTGGACTGTCAGACCACGAAAAAGAAAATGCCCATCATTCTTTGTGTCTTTATTTATTTTAAGTGTTTTTACTGTCTATAGCAGCAAATTAAACCGTAATAAAATAGAACAAATAAAGCAATTAAATAAACCAGGTGTCCATGGGCGGCGGTAACACTTACCATCACGTGGGACCGCTTGCTCGTCCGCCCACTAGTCTATAAAAAAAAAAGACTGATGATAAGTGGATACTGTCACACATAGCCATCTGCGGTAAATGCCGACATCAATTAAGAATGACAAATGTTGGTTACAGATGCGTTATTAATGCCAAGTCTTCCGGCACATTGGCAGAACTCTGAGATTCAAAAATACTCGTACATAAGCGCTAATAGCTTGATAAGCTATTCAAATGAGGCCAAGCTATTATAGCTGTTTACCACGCTTACCATGAAAATGTACCTTATGACCATGTTAGGATTTCCTCTACTTGAAACCAAGTGTTTAATTATTTTGTGTATCGTGAGCTAGGAAGGCATAACCTTTGTTCCCGCTGACGACGCAGTAACACCCCGGCTGACTCCAATTCTACGAAGGCATAACCTCCGTTCCCGCTGACAACACAGTGACACATCGGCCAACTCCAAATACCGTGAAAATTCCACATTGTTTACATTGTTAATTGTTTTATCTTAAATCTGTCTCGAATAATCAAAGATAAAACATCCTTTTGTGTTTTAATATTGTAATATTAATTTAAAGTTTTTAAAAAGGACATTTCCGACCGTCATAACATAACTCGTGCTAGAACACATAAACTTTGCATCCATAAATTCATTCATATTCCTATCCAGTCGCATGTCGGTATTAAAAGGCCACGAAGGCGAGATATCCAACGTGCAGTTCAACTGGGACAGTTCTCTGGTGGGCTCGTCGTCTCTGGACGGCAGCGCGAGACTCTGGGACACTCGCACCACCTCCTGCCTCGCCACTGTCGCGGGACACACTGATGAGGTGAGGATAATTCTTGAATCCTTTGAGGTCATCTAGAACTAATTAGATATATGAGATATATAAGTAGATCCCTCGTAACTATCACAGAACATGCTGACCAACATTGAATATCAAAATTTAATATGTCACGAAAGAACAGTACCTACCTTCCCGCTTCACATCAGGACTGTACTCTTCTTTGCTAACTACTTTCTGTAAAAATATCTTTGCTATTAATGTTGTAGGTGCTGGACATCTGCTTCGACTGGGCGGGGCAGCGCATGGCAACAGCGTCAAGTGACTGCTCGGCGCGCGTGTACGACGTGCGCTCCGACTTCAAGGAGATCGCTGTCATGCGCGGACACCGCGAGGAGGTCTCCAAGGTCTCCGGGCCCTTTTATCATCCACTCTTGACACGGGTCACACACATTGTGCTTTAGAGGTGATGTAAATCTTCAGGGCTTGTGGTAGCGGCTCTGTTATTCCTTAGTCCCATTTTATAAGACCCACGGGAAGTGAGGGAGTGTGGTGTTATTCCAAAGCAGGCCGACACCACAAGGCTCATTCCCGTAGAGTTCAAATCGCCGTGACGTACTCTCTACACGGGTTTTTAAATTATCACTAGCTCGGCGGTGACAAGAAACTTCGCCAACCCGCCAGCGATGCATTTTAAGGCCATGCATCCCTCCATTCCCAATACAATGTGCATGAAGATGTCAATGTCCAGAAGTGTATGCTAAAAGGACTGGTTACAGTCACGAACGACAATTGAGAAGGTTATCACCGCTCTTTAGATTTAGTCTATATGAGCTATGAAAAAGCAACATATGAAATTTGTCCCTATGAAATTATGAAACTTACGAAAACCATACTTTATTTATTTAAATATGACATAAGGTACATTACAGTTTATCAAAACCAATGGGTACATTCTATATAACGATTTATCAAATAATTCAACGACATACCTGCTCAGAACCCGCTCATTTGAGAAGAAAACATCTATCTCACTAGTTCTCGCTAACATTTGATTAATATAAAGTATAACACGTGACACTGTTGCATAACGTCGCAGGTTAGTACGAGATGGAACCTCCTCCAGTAACTGATGAGTGATGAATTGATATGAAACTCAGGCATGCTAACGAGGCTCTACATTGGCAGGTGTGCTTCAGTCCAGCCGGAGGATGTCTGCTGACCGCGTCTGCTGACAGGAGCGCCCGCGTCTGGAACACGACCACCGGCAACTGTATCCAGGTAACAGATTTTAAATGAATTTATTTAATTTATATATTTATTTATTCGCAAACCCATAGGTTGTGGAACGAAATGCCCCTTAAGGTTTTTCTGCTACAGTAAACGACGCAAAATCTGTGAAGTAAGTACCCCGCCAATACTTGTATACCTTTTACATTCGTTCTAGTCGAGTGTTGCACTTGCAAATGTCCAGGGGCGGCGGTAACTATGTATTTACCATCATATGGGCTATACATCTGTCAGACCCCTTTCCGTACAAATATAGTTAAACAATATACAATTTACTCCATGAACATAAATGTCTCTAACAGCTTATTTTTTGCGGGAGCTATTGAAAGGGGTTCGGATATTTTTGTATGGAACATGGCATACCTAAACTTAACCGAGATATAAACTCAAACTATTATTGTGCGAAATTTCATTTCTATCGAAATTCATTCAATATTCAAAAGTCGTAATTTCCTAAGTAGGTAGATTTTAGATACGTAAATCTACCTAAGAGTTGACGCGAACATAATGATGTATGTGTCACATATTTGCTAGATATGTGCAGGGCTGCTGGGTTAATTGTTTAAATAAAAACTCGGTGTTACATTGCACGTGAGACATTTATTAGGAGAACCCATAGACTAATAAATCACAACCATAGACATATATAGACCATAGAGCACAGATTATAATTTATGCAACACTCCTCTCTTCTAATTTTTATTAAATTTTTAAATTACTACAAATCAAGTCTCTGAACAGGCTTATGAGTACGTGCACTTCTACGCACTTCTGGCTGCACTAGAATAGGAGAATTAGCAATGTTACTTTGTATTTCTTTGTTAATTAACGGCTTATTTACTTCTAATTTCTCCGATTCTTTTTCTTGCTCCAATACACTTTCATTAGGTACACTATAGTTAGGCAAACACTGAGTAACATTCCTGGTGAGTATGCCTTTGTCAGTGTGCACATCATACATAACATTTCCTACTGGTTTTTCAATAACACCATCTAACCATTTTTGAGAGTTATCATATGATGCGATCAGTACTTTATCACCTGGCAAATATTGCTTTACAGGTTTCTTACAAATCAACTGCCGAGGAATAATTACATCTTTTTTTATTAAAGATAAACGTGTACGGAGTTTTCTACCGAACATTAACTCACATGGTGCCTTGCCTGTTGTGGCATGTGGTGCTGTACGATAAGCTAATAGCCAATGCTGTATACTATGATCTAAACAATTTTTATCAAACTTATATGCTAACATGGCCCTTTTGAAGGTTTGAACCCCCTTTCTGCTAAGCCATTGCTGGCTGGGTGATAAGGTGCAGTACATATGTGTCTAATATTATTATTCTTACAAAAAGTATTAAACTCTTCAGATGTCCATTGTGGACCATTATCAGTCACCATTTGTTCCGGTAGACCAAATCTAGCAAAAATACTACGTAGACATTTAATTGTACTGCTGGAGGTAATATTGTTCATTTTAACTACTTCTGGCCATTTTGAGTGTGCATCTACAATGATTAACCACATATGCCCTAAAAATGGACCAGCAAAATCAGCATGAATACGTTTCCATGGCTCCTCTGGCCACTCCCATCTATGTATAGGTTTGATAGGTGGTAAGTTCCTATTTTGGATACAACCTACACAATTATTAGTTAATGTTTTTATATCATTTGTGATGTTTGGCCACCAAAAACAACTATTAGCTAAAGATAACATTTTATTAATACCCAAATGACCAGAATGCAGTTCAGTTAAAACTTTATCCTTTAAACTGTCAGGTATAACTACTCTATCCCTCCATAAAATGCAATCTTTAATTATATATAACTCAGTTTCTTTGCCTTTAAATTTACATAACTCTCTATTAATCAACTTTGGCCAGCCCTCTCTTAGGTAAGTACAAACCTTGCTTAAATTAGGGTCTTTCTGAGTATGTTTGGCAATTTCAGATAAAGTTACAGGTGGATTATCCAACACAATGCTGTTAATGTTGCCTTCCAGATTAATTTTATCCTCCTCATTACTATTTTTAATTGGTAACCTAGATGGAAAATCTGCTGCAGCATTATGTTGTGAAGTCCTGTACTTTATATCATAATTATAATTACATAAAATTAATGCCCACCTAGTCATTCTATCTGCATATATACTACCAGCTGTTTTATTTGGATTAAATATAGATATCAGTGGTTTATGGTCAGTAACTAATGTAAATGTTCTACCTTTTAAATACAAATCAAATTTCTTAACTGCCCATATAATGGCTAAGGCTTCTTTATCTATTTGTGAATATTTTACTTCTGCTTCATTGAGTGTTCTGCTTGCAAAAGCAATAGGGCGTTCAACAATATTATTACCTAACCTAATTTCATGAGCTAAACAAGCTCCTAACCCATACTTGGAAGCGTCACAGCTCAATACAACTGGTAGCTTTGGATTATAATGTATTAATACTTGCTCTGATACAATAGCTTTCTTGGCCCATTCATATGCTAGTTCTTGTTGCTTAGACCATACCCATTTTTCTGAATTCTTTAGTAATGTATATAAAGGTTTTAAATTTTCAGCAGCATTCTTTAGAAATTTATGATAAAAATTAATAGTGCCAAGGAAACTACGTAATTCTTTAATATTTTCAGGTTGTGGTGCTTCCAATATGGCCTTGATGTGCCCTGGTGTCTTGTGAATGCCTTCCTTATCAATCACATGCCCGCAATACTCTAATTGTGGGGACATCAACACAGTTTTCTCTTTATTTACTTTAATATTTAAATTTTTAAGTTTTTGAAATATACACTCTAAAGTTTTTAAATGGCAATCCACATCACTACTTGCAACCAAAATATCGTCAATGAAACAATATACATTTGGCATATTAAAGTGTTCATCCATAAAATCTTGCCATTCCTGTGGAGCAGGTGACATACCGAACATCATGAACGTTGGTCTATACAACCCCCATGGTGTGGTAATTGTCATAAGCTTTTGTGCCTCCTCATCCATTCGCCTGTTCATATATGCCTTTCTTAAGTCAATTTTACTAAATACTGTTTTAACATTTTGATCATCTTTATTTAATTTTGCAAAAATGTCTTCAATGACAGGGATTGGATGATTTGGCACCTCCAAAAATGGATTTATTGTTACCTTGTAATTCCCACAAATTCTTATATTATGAGGTCCTTTAATGATGGTCACTATGGGTGTAGCCCATGTGCCTGTTTCTTTATTTGTCACTCTATACATTTTACCTTCGGTACATAACTTGTCAAGCTCCTTTTTAACTAAATTTTCTACAGCATAAGCTATTCTTCTTGGTTTAAATGCAATGGGTTTAATATTAGCTTCTTTTAATTTTAAAGTGCCTACAGTACCTTTAATTTCGCCTGGAACCCCTGAAAATATATCCCTATATTTTTCTACTAAATTGTTAAGTTTAATTTGTGAATCTTGGTGAATAATTAAATTGCACCGTTTCATACAAGTTTGCCAATCAATTTTCATAGCACTCAGCCAATCCCTACCTAACAATGGCTTTTTACCATCTTTGACAATAATCAATGTTGCTAAGTATTTTTCATTTATAATTTTAATATTTACATTTGTCTTACCCAATACAGTGATATTGTTACCACCATATCCTGATAGCTTTAGGTTACATGGAAATAATTTTAAATTAGGAAAGGATGCTATGAACATAGATTCAGGCATTAACGTGACATCTGATCCACAATCAATTTCAAATGATATATTTACATTATTAATTTTTAAAGTTATATACCAAGGACTTGGACGCTTCTCATCTATTGATACCACTTTGTTAATATTTAATTGACTCTCTGTTTTCTGAAATAAACTAGACAAATCATAACTATCACCCACAGATTCACTATTCAATTGTACTTCACTAACTTGCATAACAGAAAATTCTTCATCATTTGTAATTTCATGGACCCTCTTGGGTTTGAAAGTTTTGTTACTGTTTGCTTTGCAAACACTTGCCATATGCCCCTTCTTGTGGCATTTAAAACATTCTTCCTCTTTAAATTTGCATTGGGGTTTTACATGCCCCATCTTCCCGCAGCAATGACATTTAATGTTCACCTGTTTTTTACTTATTTTGTGTATGTCTGAGCTTTCTTGCCCAGAACTGCCAGCAGTTATTAATTTTGCTCCCTTCTCCGCCAGCTCCATGCTCATTGCTATCTTCACGGCTTTTGCAAACGTTAAATTTTCTTCACCAAATAATCTTTTAACTATGCTTTCACTCTTTAATCCATGAACGAATTTATCTCTTAGACATCTTTCTAAATGTGTGGTAAAGTTGCACATCTGTGCCATTTTCTTTAATACCGCCACAAACTCAGAGATTGACTCGTTTGCCAACTGTTCACGTTTCATAAACTTATATGTTTCCGCGATTTCTGATTGCTGTGGCTCCAAGTGTTTTTCAACAAGTTCCACTAATTCAGTATACGTTTTATCCTGTGGTGTTTCCGGGAAACAGAGTTCTGATAGCAACGTGACCATGTCAAAACCTATAAACGAGATTAAATATTGTGACCACTTCGTTTCATCCACCTCGTGGATCTTCATTTTATTTTCAAACACCTGTTTGTACACCTTAAATGTGCATTTTGCAGCTGAAAACTCAGGCAGTGAGAGCCCAGCAGCCGCCATTTTGTGAAATTTCGTCCGACGTAACAAGACGAAATTATTCTACTATATTTCTTGTAGTTTACGGACGTAACACGTAAAACTTTCACTGTTTTCTTTTTATCCTCGTCGCCACTGTCACATATTTGCTAGATATGTGCAGGGCTGCTGGGTTAATTGTTTAAATAAAAACTCGGTGTTACATTGCACGTGAGACATTTATTAGGAGAACCCATAGACTAATAAATCACAACCATAGACATATATAGACCATAGAGCACAGATTATAATTTATGCAACAGTATGTAAACGAAGAAAACTTACACTAGCGTCACATTCACATGTGGACATAGCTGTCAAATCTATGCACATGTCACTAGCCTACGCGAACCTAAAAATTAAAAATTCAATAGCTCACCAAATATGTAAACAAGTGTGGAGAATTAGTACGTGGTATAGATATTTAGATTTAAGTTTGTAAAATACGAGTTTAACTTTCCACGTATGAATCACCATTAATTAGTCAGTAAATGACATTAGTTTCATGGAGTAATTACAAATGAGACTGACCTAAGCTGTATAAAGCATTCTTAATATATGGTAACCCAGGTGCTGTCCGGTCACCAAGGGGAGATATTCTCGTGCGCGTACTCGTACGCCGGCGACGCGATCATCACCGCCTCCAAGGACAACACCTGCAGGATCTGGAGATGACTGGACTGGTGGTTCTAGGCGGTGTTTTGCAGTTGACTTTTTGAAATTACAAACAACTGCATTTATTAGATCCTTAGAACAATTATAATAAACCTATATACTAAATTATAATAACGGACACAAAATTCTTAGTATCTACTGGTCGCGGTCCGAAGCGACCAGCGACACCGTGTTAGTAATTTAAAATTATTTATTTCGGTTAAAAAAAATTGGTTGTTTTGTTGATTATTAATAAATATTACACTATTTAAACATTATGTACTCAAATATTATCCATTGTTATACTGGGTATACTATCTAATACTGGTATAATACACTATAGGTAATACTAATATTATACTGGATAATAAATATTACCCAGTATTTTCACACTGCTTATATTTAATATTCAACAAATGAGCAATGAGTATGTTCTGCCTATTATTATCTCTGTTTTCACAATTTAATTATCATGGCATTTACACCCTTATAGTTATTAATTTATAGTTTGGTATAGTTTCAAACATACGTTGTAGAAACTATTTAATGTATTTGATATTAATAGTGAACTTTCTAGAAATTTTATTTACAAGTAGTAACAGAGAAAAGAAGTGACGTTTTAATGCTTACTTTAGGAAATGCTTTTATGGTGTATATAGTGACAAATAGTCACTATTGCCACGTAAACAAATTGGTACCTACTTATTAACTTTTTACAGTTTTATACAGTTATAATTAAAAGCAACTAAAAATTGTTAAACATAGGTATTAATTAATAAAGAAACATGATATTAATTGCATTGTTATTTTCTTACCCATTAGTAACAGCCTATATATCTTCCTACTGCAAAGCATAACCTATTTTTGTAATCGTGACGGGGATTGGGGGATTTTATAACATGATCCGCTCAGTCTAATAGTTGTCTTTTTTTTCTTTGTTTTTTTTATCCACGAAGGCGGCAGACGAGCATACAGTGCACCTGATGGTAAGTGGATACTGTCGCCCATTGACATCCACGATACATGCCAACATTAGTTCAGAATAACAAATGTTGGCACGGCCGCAGATGCGCTGCCTACCTTTGGAGATATGGGAATGGATTTGGAGAAAGTGTTGGAAAAATGGGAAGGGATAAGATAAGATAGGGATCGTCTTAAAACATTTCAATTTTAGGATCAATCATATGCGTATGATGAAACAATTACTTCATCATTTAACCCGACAGTCAGCATTTTAAATTAAGTAATTTAAAAAGTAACAGATTAAGCCGCGGTCGTAATTAGTATCTAACAATTGAATAATTATTTTGTAGAACTGTTTTATTTGTATAGGTCAGCTGAAATCTGATCGAATACAATTACAACAAGCGCAAAATGATAGTAGTGGATAGTTAGTCAGCTTCAAATAGAATATGAATTGATTCCAGTCTGCAGTCGCATTCCTTAAACAAAACTGGCAGCCTATCTCGATTCAAATAATCAGGGCGTGAGATTGAATCACGGCCCGTGTCACTGGATTTCTAGCACAGATATAGGATGACAGATAAACGTAAGTTGTCCATCACTACATCTCCCAGAGTTGGTGCTAAGTTTGTTGGCACCTACTTGTCGCGCTGCTCCTTGTTGCAAAACACAAAAGTGCATATTTTTTTTACGTTGAAGATGGCAGACGGACATGCGGTCCACGTGATGGTATGTGGCTAACACCAGGGGGTATGCGGGTGGGTATTGCTTCACTCCACTCGCATGTCTCTTATAGAGAGATGAAATTTTATAATTTGCTTCACTCGAATATTAATCTTAAAGACAATTGAAATTTCCAACTATCTATAAGTGAAATTCTCGAGTTGTTGATACTGAGATTGTATAAAATAAAATCGCCGTAACTAAAATTTTATTTGTAACATTTAGGAGGGGGAGGGGTGCACGGTGCAATCCAACAGCCGCTGGACGCACTCGACTGACCTCGCTACCTCTCTCTCACAGAAGACAACCTTAAAACGTACTGCACTTCCCACTTTAACCTATTCCCCAATATACGTAAGTGTTTCGGTAGTGAGCGAGATATGCCATATTTTGGACTGATGTTGGCATGTACCGAGGGCGTCCATGGGCGACCGTGTCCACTTACTACCAGGTGGACTGTATGTTCGCTGGCACCATTTTCCTGTAAAAAAATAACGTGTTCAGTAAACAAAATGTCAACGTACTTACTTGAAGCCGTATTATTCCAGCTCATGTTATTAAAGAATTAAGGTGTCCATTGATTAATATTGACCATTTGCCGCTATACATTTCGATAGTGAGACAGGGGTCAATTGAGTCCTGATAACCGAATACGCTTCGTGACAAAAGTGTTGCATCAGTGGATTTTATTTTTAAACAGGCAAAATATCAAGGGTAGAAAACAAGTCTCGCCCGAAGAAAAACTCGGAAAGGGTGTGGCAACAACTTCAAAGCAACGAAGATTTTAGAATGATAGACAGAACGGTACACGTTTGTAACTTTTGATTTATTCCCTAAAATAATCATTTTTCGCTAGATATATTTATATTTAATATTTTAAATTATTTCAATGAACAAACTGGCACAACGCGTGCTCTATAGAATCGCTCCGTGACAAACTCTTGCTGACTATCGATTGATTATAGCAATCCTCTAGCATTACGAAGATGGACAAAACTTCTCAACACCTAACGTTCCCACCGGCCGGGCCGTGCTTTCATAGGCGCTCCCTACATACGAACTGGAAGTTTACTTCTGCTTTTGCCTGAACCTAAAAGTAAGCCTAACAGCCCACAAACTTTAACAGACTATAATAACACTCCATTCAGATACAAATCAGAACATTGAGACACAAGCAAGCATTGCCTTAGCCTGCGTTCGACATGACTCAAATAAATTACTTGAGGAAAATCGTAAAATAATCCTTTGCTCGTTGTGGAACTTATGGAAAAAACAGACTTTAGTTCTATATCTGTTTTGAATTTATTTTTCGTTTATCATGTAAATTGGCATTGGAATGGCATTGATCACATACCTTGTAAAGTCATCTGAAACTTTTACAGTTTACTGCCTATTGTAATGGAACTACAAAAAATCTTCCAAGGTTGTTTTAAAAATAATAAAGCGAATCCTTATTATTTTTTATGTATATAAAAACTTTTAGCTAACTTCTACCACCGCTTTTATAAAAGAAAATACTTTTAATAATAATGTAACGAATACATAGAATTAAAATAGTTAAATAGTTCAACACTTTTCGTCGCGGCTGTACACAATTGTACAAGTAAGCGCACAGAGAATACTTGACCCGGCTTTACACACCAATCATTATCACTCCCGGCTCCAAACACACAGCTCGTGTACAAACACAAAATGAGGAAAGAGTTCTATTTTTTAGTGCTAGTTATATCAATAGTGAATTGTGAATATGCGTACGAAACGAAGTGGTTTCAAGTGCCCTTGGATCATTTTGGGTTTCAGAGGACAGAGACGTTCCAGATTAAGTATTTAGTGAATGAAAATTATTGGGACAGAGGAAACGGGCCTATTTTCTTTTACACTGGCAACGAGGTAAGAAATAATTTATTGGTTATTTAATTTTAAAGCAACTTTTTGTTTGCTATTAAAATTTTTATATGGATGTTGTGTTTTTTAGAGTTCAACGATTGCTCTTTCAACTCTTTGAGATGAAAATAGTTTATATAAGATTAATAATTAAAAAACAATATTTCAGTTACACCAAACATCGCATAGAAAGAAATTTCTATGCGAAAAGCACACAACGCTAATTTTCACTTAATATTGATCTTATGGATCAAATTAATTTTAGGGGGCTATTACAATAATATTATATAAATTATTATTTTTAATACTTAACTAAATATGTGTATCTATTTACTTACATGATTCATCCACATTGAGTTAGTCTTCACTTTTTCTTATGATAAAGATTGCATATGAGACACATGCAGTTGACGATATTAGAAGGTAATGAGGCTAATAGACACAAGAAATAGGAAGTAATTTGACTTAAATTTTAGTAAAAAGAACAGTAAACTAGTAAATTTATTACAGGGTCAGATAGAGTTGTTTGCCAAGAACACCGGTTTCATGTGGGAGATCGCCGAAGAGTTTAAAGCTAAGATCGTGTTTGCAGAACACAGGTTTGTATTGTTTTCGTTGATATGTCTAACCGTTTCCGACCAAAAATGTTCTTATCATCAACATGCTCTTCTGAACTAAGGATCAAATACATATTTAGCGCAGTGTCCTTGTCGTTTTTCTTGTTTGAATGTTGAATGTTTGAAGTTAAGAATCACAACTTTAAATGAAACTATTGGACTTCAGACTTTTACAGATGATAAAAGAATCAGATTGTTGGTGATGTTATATGAGGCAAGATATCTCCAATATTTGTTACCTTAATATGTTCCGAATTTTTATTTTTATGGAGAGACAGACGGATGGTCCACTTTGAAAACGTCAGCAGTTTTTTTTATCACCTTTTCAGTCAGCTCTTCACCATGGTTGGTGTAAACCGACTGAAACCTCGAGTAAAATAAGTTTTGTAATACTTATGTTTTTCTTTTAAGATACTACGGCGCCTCGATGCCATTTGGTAATAAGTCCCTAGACAACGAGCACATCGGCTACCTCACGTCGGAACAGGCGCTCGCCGACTACGCTGACCTTATCAACTACCTGCAAGGAGATGCTCTCAGACCTCGTTACCCTGTTATTGCGTTTGGAGGTAAGATCCGAAGTAACGATTGACATCCTTGATTTGGACACATATACATACCTACTGTGAATTTTCAAAGGTTTTTATGCCTATTTTCCAATTCGTTAAAATCTTTCACAGGATCATACGGCGGCATGTTAGCGGCTTACTTCCGAATCAAATACCCCCATATCGTCAATGGTGCTATAGCTGCGTCGGCTCCAATCCACATGTACTCGGGGATGGTGCCGTGCGAGGCTTTCCATATGATTGTCACCTCTAACTTCAAAGGTGCAAGCACTACGTGTGCAGCCAATATTAGACAGTCTTGGTCTGTTATAAGGTAATTCTTAAAGTTCTCCTTTGATCTATCTAGTTTATCATACCATCGTCCTGTGTCTCTCCACTGGCCTCTCCCAAGAACCGCAACCACACAGGACCTTCAGTTCTCCTCATCCAGCCATTACCGGCGACTTTCTTCAAGTCGTCATTCTACCTTGCCCTAGAGCGTCCTACGCTACCTTTCCGGTACGTGGTCTCCATCCGAGGACTCGTCTCCCCATCGATTATAAGTCCTGCGCTATATACGGCCTAGAAGTTTATTTTCTGACAATAGATACTCGTTAAATGTCCACAGAAATTTCACTACAAATCAGAACAATACCGACTGGCTTCCAAAGAATTGGAATCTCTGCGATCCAGTCACTAATACCACTGACCAAAAACACTTGCTGGATTTTCTGGAGAACATGTATGTTACTCTGGCAATGGTGAATTATCCATTTGCAAGTAACTTTATAGTACCATTACCTGCGCAGCCAGTAGAAGTGGTGTGCCAGTATTTGAATCAACCATTAAGTGACAAGAAACTTTTAGAGGTTAGTTTTCTTTTTTTATGGAATTAGAGACTGACGGATAGATAACTTCGATGTTTACAAATAATATGCGAAATTCATGTCATTAGAAAACTAATTAATTGGTCTACTCGCATTGTTTAAAGAGGTGTCATTTCATAACAGTCTCTTGGTCACCTCACAAAGTATTCATTAATTTTTAAATGGTTTTGCTCCAAATTGCAGGGTATTGGAAAAATTCTAGAGGTTTTTTCGAATACAAATAACAGCAAAAGGAAATGTGTAGATTATAAGCAAGGAGATAATATCGGGAATCTAGATGCAAATGGATGGGATTTTCAGGTAACGAACGTACAATTTTTATCTACATAATCTTAGTTTCATAGTTGGCAATGAATTTTGTAGTGAAGGCAAAGAATTCACTGTCATGAATTGCTTCTGAGAGGGCTACATCGCAGGTGGAAGTTCTTCATAGTTGTATACCCAATACTTGGAATTAATTGAACTTAATTACACTTAATTGGAGGGGAGAAAATGAGATATGCCAGAGCCCATTCCCATCCCACCCCATCCTATCCCTTCCCATTACCCCAACCCTTTTTACGAATCCATTTTTACATCAACAAAGTTAGGCAGCGCATCCGGAGGCGTACCAAAGTTTGTCGCACTGGACTAAAGTTGGCATGTACCGCGGAGGTCTATGGGCGACAGTATCCACTTATCACCAGGTGGACTTTTATTTTTTTATAGAAAGAAGGCGACAGACGAGCATATAGTCCACCTGATGGTCAGTGGATACTGTCCCCCATAGACATCCGCAGTACATGCCTACATCAGTCCAAAACGACAAATATAGACACCCCCCGGATGCACAGGCTATCTTTGGAGATATAGGAATGGATTTGGAGAAAGTTGGAGGTCATTTGCCACCTTTGTTTTATAAAAAAAAACTTATGGGGCGGTCATTGTTTTTAGTTTCTTTAAGATCTTCAACGTTTTAAGATACATCAATCCATAAACCTTGATAGGCATAAGGGAATGATCAAATTATCACAGCAAGTATAATTTCTAGGAATTATCCATTTCCTAGACCTCACACTGCACGAGAAACCGTTGTAACTCTATAGGAGCTGCAATTCCTTACTCCAACGGACTACAATTTTTTTCGTGATTTGGACAATTTTCTACGTGGTAAAAAATTTTCTTCCCAAGAGGCAGTACAAAATGCTTTCACACAGTTTGTCGAATCTACACCCCCAGAGTTCTATCGCAAAGGCATAAATGAACTTCCGATTAGGTGGCAACAATGTATAGATAATGAGGGTAAATATTTTGATTAAATAAATATGTTACATTTTAGAAAAAAAACTAGTTTTAATTTTTCAGTACAAATCGGCATATTCATACTTTAACCCCTATTATAAACTCCTTTCCCCATAGGCCTGCACAGAAATGGTGATGCCAATGTGTAAGAATGGTGTCAACGATATGTTTGAGCCGACGCAGTGGAACTTCACGCAGTACTCCGGGGAGTGCTACAATAAATACAAGGTGTACCCGCGAGAAGATGGAGCGAAAATCGCGTATGGTGGAAAGAATCTTGGAGCCGCCTCGAACATCGTTTTTAGTAATGGTGTCTTGGATCCTTGGTCTGTGGGTACGCAATATCTTTTACTTAAATAGTTACTTGATTACTTCAATAGTTACATTTACTCGATAGAAAGCTATTAGGAAAAGTTTGTTGACTTTTTCAAATTTGGCTCTTCCTGAAGATACACACTAAGAAAGGCCGATGAAGACTTTCTCTCTCAATCTCCCTCCGCCCCCTAAAAACATATCGTATAAAAGCCTTAGCGTAGTGGAGAGACAATACTAATGTTTTAATAAATTATAAGCATCAGAAAATACTGAATGGGCCACAAATTTGAAGGTGGGTTTGGTTTAAGTTCTCTGGTGTTCTGGTTTAATTTAGGTTAAGTCACAAAATAGCGGGACTCCGTGGACTTTCAGAAGACGTTTGTAATTATTTAAAATTATTTATTACAATTATTCAAAAATAGTTTATTTGATGATTTGCTGTTCATTTGGTATTTTATAGTCATCGGTATTCACGACTTCTCGAAGTGTTTCGGCTCACTTAATCCGGCTCCGCTCGCGGATTCGACTCCTCTTAACGATTCCTTGACTCCTTTTTCACCTACTTATATTTTATAAGAGCCTGAGAACGACTCATTCGCTTTGCATCATGTTCGTTCATGTAACTCACCGATCCAAAAATGAAAGGAATAAATAACTCCTCGGACAGTTAGCCGAAATAATTAAGAGCTTCGGCTTCACTCGCGGTTTCGGATCTTTTGATTCATTGAATCCAGTTACCCATCGCTAGTATTTTACTCGTCTAATCCTATGTTACTCATGTAGCCCTATGTTACTCACTTAGCTCTAGTTTACTCATGTAGCTCTATGTTACTCATCTAGCCTTATTTTACTCATCTAGCCCTCTGTAACTCATTTAGCCCTATTTTACTCATCTAGGTGGAGTCCTCAACAGCGTAACTGACTCAGTGGTCGCGGTAATAATCCAGGATGCGGCTCATCACCTCGACCTGATGCCCAGCAATCCTGCAGACCCTGACTCCGTGAAAAGCGCGAGGGCCGATCATAAGCAAAACATCGCTATGTGGATTCAGAAATTCAATGAAAACAGAGCAAGGTCTAGACCTTATTTGTAATTTTACGAAACTCCTTGTTTGATTGTGTCTTGTGATCAAAGGTTTTTTTACGAAGTACTTTTTTTAAGAAATAAATTGATTTTATTTATAAATTTTATAATACTGTTTTTTCGTTATGATTTACCAACTGCAAAATGAAAAATAATTCTTCAATCTCTAGTCTTTATTTCTTAATTTTTCAAAAACCATATTTTTCTTATTAGTCCCTGTAATTCAAAAACTTTTTATTTTATTGACTTTCTGACCGGCAACGACGTTATATTTGACGTCTGCCATAGAGTAGCGAATATATTTTGTTCCAATTTCTTTCTACATATTAATATTACATAATATTTGTATATTAATAAAATAGATAATTTAATACGCTCAATCACTTTTATCAATAATTAAGAGGTCTAAGACAAGATACAATGTTCTAAGTTGCTTACAAGTATCGCCAAATGAATTTACATTAACCTAACCTACTATAATCATCGTGTATATAATCTGTGACCGTGTATTGTTTGAAGTACCTATTTAAAAAAAACGTTCTCTTGTTTAAATTTACAATTATATGTACAAAAATGTCCGATTAGCCAGAAATTAAATTGTTGATGTAATGATAATTGTATCTACATATTTATAGTGATTACGACAAAAGAAGGTCATGTCATAAAGTGTTAACAGAAGAAATTAAAATAATCAAGCGTCGATTTATAACAAATGTGTCGACTCCATTTCAAACTACATCCTGACAGAGCAACAGGGGTCAAATGAGCACCGATAACCAGGTACACTTCATGAGAAAAGTGATTCATCGGTCTGAGTTTCTTTAAAGATAAAAACGACAAACGAGTATACAGTCCACCTGGCGGTAAGTGGAAACTGACGCCCTGCGACATCCGCGATAGATGCCGACGTCAGTTCAGAATGACAAACGTTGGCAGGTGTCCGAATGAATGAACTCCGAAGAATTTTTTATCCGTGTTTTTTTTATAAAACTGAACGACATTATTTTACTAAACATATTTATGACTAATAAATAACAGCAATATATACCATACGCCAAATACCTGTTCAAATGGACATTAAACATTTTTTACTGAAAAGTGATACAGATAGATAACATAGCTATTAGAAAGTTAATGAACATAGAAGAAATACCAACATCATCAAATAAACCAGATAGATCAAGAAGTCTAGATCAACAACAGTACATACTCGTATTAAATAATTAATTAGTGTTTTCATTAGCGGAGCAGAAACGACCGCGAAAGGTCAAGTCATCTGCTTGACCTATTAAGTTCTCTTTGTATTAATGGCTCTATTGAACCGATGTGTGTCGAACATGTGGAGTCGCTAGTCGCGGCGACCTGTGACACGTCAATCAATAACTCGAAAGAATTTGAATCGTTTCAATATTTAAATGTCGCTTCAAGTGTATGAAATCGCTTGTCCGTAACTTTGTGGCTTGGTAGCGCTACCAGTAGCTAGCCTAGTTCGTGTATACATACGGTGACTTCGATCAGTTATGATAGGCTCGCTTCGACTAACGACACCATATTGCACACCTTATTTCAACCCAACTTAAATATCAAGATCAGTAAAGAAATTACATTAATTTAGAATGATAAGACTTCCAATGTTCAAGGCAGTATAAAAAGTGTTTTCTTTGAGTTTCCGTTCTAATCCAATTTGTCAGAAACAAAACTAAATCAATGAAATATCTCAATATTTACTTAGCTATAAATCTAGGGTAAACATGCAATCTAGATGAGTCAAATTATGAATATATAAATAACTATCACATCATTATTTAATTTAAGAACAAATCAGATAGGTACCTCATGTTGTTTACCTCGTGGCTGCCATGTTTATTTACGTTTTAGATAAATTTGTTTGAAATTTAATATACCTAAAATATGCGCTTATCTATGTTAAGGAATTTATGTATAACAGGATTCCCTACCTATCCGGTTGATTGAAAATATTTGTTACTTGACTGTATTACTTGTGTTGTTGGTTCTGGCTCTGTGTCGAACAAACTTAACCGAAATAAACAGCTAAACTATTTTTGAGTCAAATTTAATTTATGAATTATGAACCAAGTTTTCAGATACTCGACCTCGCGACTTCTCTCGAAAATAAAATGATGCCCTTATGGCTCCTTGTAGGAGAGTTTCTCTAACGCGAGTTTCTCGAACATTGATCAAAAGTATAAACAACTGTGATCATAATCTGATCATTATTACTCCTGTTATCATCATGTAAACAGTTGTGAGGGAGAATTGTATGTAGTTTGGTCGCATATAAGAATTGTATACAATACTCTCGCCCGAACCGTTCGAGAAACTCTCCTTGTGTTAACGATTCACTAGGCTATTACTGTTAATAATACAATAATAGCTACATAATATTGAAGTATTTACTCCAGCAAAATATTAATAATAACATGATTATAATTTTGTAATAATTTCTTCCTTTAGTACAAAATTTTCCTCAATGAAATCCTAACACCTACCAATTACCTAATACTTTTCGTCGCGCCTGTACACAGTTGTATAAGAGAACACACAGAGTTAGCACTTGGCCGGCTTTGCAGGCCAATCATTATCACTCTGGTCTCCAAATATAAATGTTGTCACTCGCGTAGAATAAACACAATGTGGAAACAATTTTGTTTTTTAGCGTCAGTGATATCTATAGTTAATTGTGAATATAAGTACGAGACAAAATGGTTCAAAGTTCCCTTGGATCATTTTGGATTTAATAGGACTGAGACGTTCCAGATTAAGTATTTGGTGAATCAAGATTATTGGAACAGAGAAAGTGGGCCGATCTTCTTTTACACTGGAAATGAGGTAATTATAATAATAAGCTAGTTAATTAAAATTATAGTGAGGGATATTAAAAGAATCACACCTGATGTAAACTTTTGTCAGTTGATAACAGTATTTATTTGGATCTGATGTATTTTAGGGCTGAAACACTGCCCTTTCAACTATTTGGGTCGAAATCCTTAGATTACATCTTTTTTAGTCTATCACTGGTGAAATTGTTATCTGGGCTTGATGTTAAGAGGAGCCAAATGGATTTTTTATCATATAAATTATTGTGTATTGTTTCGTTTTGTTGTTTTTTTCTTCTTCATATATGGCAATAGTGCAATTAGCACATTCTGCCATTGTCAAGTTCTCTTCATAATAAACAATTTCAAAGTTTAAAACGTATCCTGTCAATGACTAATCCCGTCGAAGTAAGTTAGGAGTTGCTCAGTAAAGTGATAGTATGTTTACTAAGGACAGAAAGGGAATCCTTGGAAACACGAAAAACGCACTCCCACGGTTTTATTTTATTATCACAAACACCGCGCACTATTAACCTTTGAAGTTTAATAAACTATCACTATTAAACCACAAAACGTCTAATACACAAGTTTTACAATAATCAAACAAAAACTCAACTTAACTTCTCGAATTAGCGCCAAAAAGTACTCGTTTTGTTGTTCTTGTGTTTTGTACTGCTTAAAATAAAATTGAAATATAAAAATGAAAATTGTTCAGCTTATGGCAATGCAACTTCTACAAAACTCAGTAGTATACTTAATATGCAGTGTAAATAATTTAGATACAAGACGTAATACTTTATATTTATTTTAAGGTACGTTTATCTCAGGAGTAATCAGGACTAATATCATTTGTGCATGAGTTTCCGTTAGTTAAGATTATTTTTTTATACGGTCAGCAGTTATAATATTATTAAAATCAAAATAATAGTAATATGACCAACTGCACGGAATATAATTATGATTAAAATCTTGCAACGAAATATGAACGAACACTTCAAAAACTCGTAAGTGCATTCTGTGACGCACATAAACAGAACAAAAGCTAAGAAATATGAAATATCTGGGTCTGCCAAAGGTTTAAAGTGTGTGTCAAAACATTTTTGTGCTGTTCTCTACAATTTGACAACAAAAATTTACTGGATATTGATATGGGACAACTGCGCTTAGCGGTTAATAAGGGTCTTGTAGGGACGAGGTTTGTATATCGAATTTTATACAATGGATTTTGATATTGGGCAGTCGTAAGGTTGACTATCAAAATGCAAAATAACATTTACTTTTGAATTTTCGATATTCGATACATGAGATAGTTCAAGATAAAAATGCATTATATGTTGTAACGTCTTTTTTTTCTAAAAGGTACGCAAAATGGCGAAATCTACCGTTGACGTTTTTCTTATTCCAACTAAGTTATTAAGCCGTGTGCTACAGAACGACTACTATTTTACTACAGGGTCAGATCGAGTTATTCGCCCAACACACCGGCTTCATGTGGGAGATAGCTAAAGACTTCGAAGCTAAAATAGTATTTGCTGAACACAGGTAAGCGGGGCTACCCCGTAGTAATTTCATGACAAACGACGATCCTACTCAGATGGTTTAAAACATTTCAGTGTCCAAAGGGGTGTTACGTACCTAAATAGGTTATGTAAACGGTAGAAATCTATGTGCTTCTCCGGATTTCATGGTTCAGTATTTTCATCGTAAAGGTGTAACAAACAGACAAATACACTTTTGAGTTTACATATGAGTTTATATATTTGGTTACATATAATAACATTGGGAGAGAGAGTGCACGCTGCAATCCAACAGCCGCTGGGCGCACTCGACTGGCCACGTTACACGTCTCTCACAGAAAACTACCTTCAAATGTACTGTATTTCCCACTTTATCTTATTTCCCTAATGTACGTACGTGTTTCGGTAGTGAGTGAGATGTGCCAGAGCCCATTCCCATTCTATCCCTCCCCATTTTCCCAACCCTTTCTCTAAATCCATTCCTATATCCAAAGGTAGGCAGCGCATTCGGGGGCGTGCCAACGTTTGTCACTTTGGACTAATGTTGGCATGTATCACGGATGTCTATGGACTACAGTATCCACTTACCATCAGGTGGACTGTATGCTCGTCTGCCACCATCGTCCATAAAAAAAAAATAACAAAGCCGCTGCCACAAGCCCTCAGGGACTACACCACCTCTAAAAGAGAAGACTCGCCAATCCGTTTGCCCAGAGCGTGGCATTTTAAGACCATATATCCCTCAAGCACAATACATCTGCACGAGGAGGCCCGTTCCCAGCAGTGGATAATAAAAGAACTGGTTATGGGAAGGTAATTTGTGTACAAATCACATAATCCTTACTTTCTTCTAGGTACTACGGTGCCTCGATGCCATTCGGCAACAAGTCCTTAGACAACGAGCACATAGGCTATCTAACATCGGAACAGGCGCTCGCTGACTACGCTGACCTTATCAACTACCTGCAAGGAGATGCAGTTAATCCTAAATACCCTGTCATAGCTTTTGGAGGTAAGACGAGGCGTCTGAAAATATCCGCTTCAGATCAATAAGTAGATAGGAACGAGTGGCGTGCATCGGTTTGAACAGTAGTGATAATATGTAGTAGTAACATCATTCCTTACATTGGATTCTCTAAAAAATTTAAGAATTTTCTGAGGTCATTACAACATATATAAGAGTACATTTTCAATTCTTTAGATAACTTTTGGAACTGTACAAATTTCCTTACGTGAGACTGGGCTTGTCATCCGTCCACGTTTCTCCAGACACTCCTCTTTTGAAGGGCGTACGAGGACGTACGGGGAGATTTTTCAAGTATTCAAGATTTTTCAACCGCACGACGACGTCTTTGACGGGTTGTATTAAACAATTGCAGATTGTCAACAAAACTGGTTTTTATGTTCAATGCGTCCGAGAAATTTTCGGAGTTTTTTGGTCACGAATTCTAGTTTATTTTTCTAATGGCAACTCTAAGTGAAACAAATCCTCTATTGTGCTTCATCTTTATCTAAATGCCTATCGATGAGTACCATATTTTATCGCCTCCTCAACATAGGGTTCAGGATTCGAATGAGTATGCTCATAACAGAGGACAAATGAATTACAAGTAATACAAGTAAACAATACAAGAATCAATACGAGTAAACATTCAAAGTTTTAATCTCTTCAAGTCATTGAATCTCTTGAGTTCTTTAACTTTAACTCTCGAAGACCTAGTGCGGCTTAGTGAGCTTTGAGGTTAGAGTATGTGTAGTTTATGGGATCTGGATAAGAAATACCTGAAATATTTTGACCCGGTACATCAGTTATTATAAGTACACCCAGTTTCATTAAAATCCGTTCAATATTTTTTCAGTATTGTGCGTTCAGACAGATAAACAAACGGGCACACAGACAAAAATTCCAAAAGTTGTTATTTTATGCTCTGTCTCACAAAAATTTAGTATTAAATTAGTAATTTTAGCAATTTACACTGCATCGATTTTTAAAAAAAAAATGGAATGTGCATATATTATAAAATATCTCAACCCATTGTCTACTCATAAGTAGCGATTCATTGAGACAAAACACTTTGGCAAATTGACCGTGAAAGAGAACAATGCGACATGCCTTTGTGATTGAGTTGATGCCACGGAAATTATTTACCTATTTCAATTTTAATTATGTTTCAGTAGGTCTGTGACAGTTGAGCTATTATTCATATTGAATAACAATTTTGTATGAAATGAACATACTAAGATAGGTGTATGAAAAGAATAATTGCACAATTTGCACAATAGATACATTTGCATACAGGGGGTGTAAAACTGAACCATTCCCTCAGCCTGAATCCGTGAATTCTGTTCGTTATTCTGAGTTCATTAACATGAACTTTTTGGAACGAAGTTCCTTTACGCGGCTTGCGGTAGGTATGCTTCGAGAGAAAATGTAACGTCACGTAAGATTTTTACCCCATCCACACGCCTTTCTCTTTCTCTCTGTGTGAGTGCGTGCAAGTATTGAGAGCGAGACTCAAGCAGAATAACAGACTAGTGCAGACTAGTGCATGGCCGATTGTATAACCTAAATTTTTTATTTTTTATTTTATTCCTTATTTGAAATTATTTGCAATGAAAATATGATACGAAATAAAAAAAAATACACGAAACAGATTTTATTTCGAATTACATTCGGAGTTTGAAAAAACGCGTGAGAATTTTCGTTCCTGACGGGGGTCCCCTGACCTCACATTTAATTTTTTTTATTGAAAGTAGACGGCACACGGGGAGACAGTCCACTTGGTTACCACCTACTGTTACTGTCGTCCATCGACATCCGTGATAATGCCAACAACAGATTGACAAACGTTGCCACGCCGCACCGCCGCGCCGCGCCGCGCCGCCGGTTGGAGATTTAGGGATGGATTTAGAGAAAAAGTTCGAAAAATAGGAATTTATAGGACACAATACATTTGGAATGGCCTCTGGCATATCCCACTCAATACCAAAATATTTACGTATATTGGTAAAATCGAAATGTAGTGAAAAAAAGTGGGAAATGTAGTAGGTATGACAGAATTGATGAAATCATACCTGTTTCTTAGTTTCATGATGAAACTAATGTTTCATGAAATCCTAACATTTATTTCTATAACAAACATTGAACAATAAACAACAATAATACGGAAAAATAACAAACATTAAGGAATACCACCTATCTACTTTCTGTTGTTCAACAACAATTCATTCGCCACGCAGGGTCCTACGGTGGAATGCTATCGGCGTATTTCCGCATCAAGTATCCGCATATCGTCAACGGCGCCATCGCTGCTTCTGCTCCGATCCATATGTACCCAGGAATGGTGCCGTGCGAGGCCTTCCACAGAATCGTCACCTCCAGCTTCAAAGTTGCCAACCCAAAATGCGCAGCCAATATTAGACAGTCTTGGGACGTTATAAGGTAATCCTAAAAACTGATACTTTCAGCAAACTATTCTTTATAGTTGTAGCTTACTGCCACCTCCACCATCAAACACAACAACACGTATTTAACACTTAGATTTCAAACACGACGCAAGTCGAGCGAGTAAGCATGTGTTCTAAGTCAATTGAAATGTTCTTCTTACTCACACTATCACATTACACAGAGTCGTACACAGTTTACACTTATCTTGTGTGGTCTCAGGGGTTATATCAAACATCACACACCTAAATAATATAGTATCTGTATCTTAATATATACTGTCTCTCTCCAGTCGTTCCTTCATTGCTGAAGATCGTGGTCCTGGTGATTTTGCAACCCTGTGCGGATTAAATTCCTCCATTGGGTTCTATCGGAGGCCAGTCTTGCAATGGTGTGAAATTTGAACTTGGAGTCCCTCAGTTGGTCTGACCATCTGGTTGGTGAGCGGCCTCTCGATCTTTTGCCCTCAGTGTTGCCCGTCACTATAAGCTTTTCTAAGCTGTCATTCCCCCGTCGTATTATGTGACCGAAGTAAGAGAGCAGGCGCTGGTAACATATGGAGGATAGTCGCGTTTTTACCCCTAGCTGTGACAGGATAGACGCGTTTGTGCGCCTGGCTGTCCAAGGAATCCTTAACATGCGCCTCCAGCACCACATCTCGAACGCGTCCATCCTTTGCCTTTCTCTCGCCTTTATGGTCCATGTCTCCACTCCGTACATGAATATTGGAAAAACTAAAGCACGGACCAAACGACTCTTGGTGGTGTTGCTTATACCCCGATTCCTCCATATTCCATTTAGACGTGCCATGGCACTTTTCGCCGTTGCAATGCGCCTCCTAACTTCTGGAACACAGCTCCCATTACTGCATATTCGTGAGCCTAGATAGGTATATTCCTCCACAACTTCTATAGATGGAATAGTGCAGGATTCTGCGAGTTTTTCAGCACGGTCAACTATCATGAGCTTGGTCTTGCTTTTGTTTATAGTCAAGCCCAACTCCAAACTCTCTGCTTCCAGTCTTCGCAAAAGTTCCTGCATGTCTTCCAGCGAAGTAGCAACAATAACAGTATCGTCTGCATACCTTAGGTTGCATATCCGTTTTCCACCTAAAGGGAAACCTCCATCCCAATTGTCCAAAGCTTTGCGGATTATATATTCTCCGTATATGTTAAAAAGCATTGGAGAAAGAATGCAACCCTGCCGTACGCCTTTGCTTGTAGCGAACACATCCGAACAGTCGGTGTCAATCTTCACAAAGGATCGGTTGCTGCAGTAGAGGTTACGGATAAGACCGATAAGATGTTTTGGCACTCCCATTTCCTCCAAAACCGACCATAGTCTGCTCCATACTACACAATCAAAAGCTTTGGTGTAGTCAACGAAACAGAGAGCAACAGGGTTGTTGAACTCACGACTCTTTTCTATAATCTGGCGGATATTTAGGATCTGTTCTCGTGTGCCCTTTCCTTTTACAAATCCTGCCTGTTCTTCAGGAATCTGCCGATCTAGATAGGCTTTTAATCGCTTATTGATTATATGCAGAAGAATCTTGCTAGCATGCGATATAGCCTGTAGCGTTCATTTAATTCCACCTTAGACAATAAAGAAACCGAACTCAATTCACACTTTATCACTTATAACTTCGCACTGCATTTTATTCAATGTGCTAATCTCAACTCAACTGAAAAATATTCGGCGTGCTTTCACTTCACCTAGACGGTATCGAATTACAGTTACACAATAGCACTATTGATATCAATCGCCTCCTACAGAAATTTCACCACCAACCCGAACAACACCGACTGGCTGGGAAAAAATTGGAAACTCTGCGACCCAGTAAAGAATGCCACTGACGTACAACTTCTGATAGATTTCCTGGGATCCATGTACGAGACCTTGGCGATGGTCAACTATCCGTTCCCAAGCGACTTCCTGGTGCCGTTGCCCGGGCAACCAGTGAGATTTGTTTGCCAGTATTTGAATGAAAGTTTAACTGGTCAGAAGCTGCTAGAGGTAAAACTTCACATTTCGTGAATTTTTTGGTAGTAAAGAAAATAACTTAATCACGGTAAAGGGTTTTTATTCAATTCAAAGGATTATGTTATGCATTTGCACTTGTACCTTTAATGTCCCACTGCAAGGCACAGGCCTACCCTAGTAAGTCATTGGGCAATTTAGCACCATTAATCCACCATGCGAGCCCAATGCGGATTGATGTATCACATACTCCAGATTTTTTTATTTCGGGAATATGCGGATTTCCTCACGATGTTTTCTCTCTCAACCAAGCTAGTGACAACTTTTAAAAATCCGTACTTAAGTAGAAACTTAGTGGTACGGGCCGAGGATTTGAACTCACAATCACATGAATGTGAGTAGAGTATAGATACCCATATGCTATCATGTTATAGCCAGTAACTAATACCTAAGTAAGTAGTGTCAACATAGGCAGATGTAATAGGATTACACAAAGAATCTTAACTGAAATGGGGCTAGAAAATCTGCTCTCGCTCATTTTGCCTTATTTCCGTCTTCTGTATTTCATTTTCTTAAGTTCAAAGGGTTACTGAAGAACGGGTGGATCACTCTCAAAATATGTGTCTGTGAATCACTGCAAACTTCTTGCCAACTCTATTTTCCGTACAAGCTAGATTACAACTATCGAGCATTTTGCTTCATGATTTTTTTTTATAGAATAGATGGCAGACGAACAGGTGGGCCACATAATGGTGAATGGTTACCGCCGCCCATGGACAACTGCAGCACTAAGGAGCTTGCGGTTGCGCTGCCGACCTTGCATAATCCTGTTCCCATCTCTCTTAAAGCATCTCATGTCGTAGCAACAAACAGTATATCCACCAAACGCCAAACATTTGGGGGAATCTTATTACGATTCCTATTTTACGTACTCTCTTTTTCCAATTCACATTTTAACATTTCACAGGGCATTGGAAATGTCTTACAAACTTTTACAAATTACGATGGCAAAAGTAAATGTGTCGATTATAAGAAAGGAGACGACTATGGAAATTTGGATGCAAGTGGATGGGACTTTCAGGTACGTAATAATAACAATAAGTACTCTTTATTGCATACAAATAGTTATTACATGTGTTCAAATGATAAATGACAGAATACTATATCGCTTAAGGCGATCTCTTCCGGGCAACCTAGAGATAGAGAAAACTAAAGGAGATTTAGATAGTGCAAAATGACCGAAATCCACAGAATGAATCATGTTCAATATAATACCTACCGACTATATCGATAATATAACAAATATTTATAATAATATATAACTTAATAATATATAAATACATACATATGAGTAAGTATATATCTACATCTCCATTGCATCCAATATTGATTCTCAAATAAGAATCAAAGTTGACAAGGATAGCAAAATAAGAGGGAATTGAAGTCTCCAGGGGACGAAATAAAACGAGTTAGAAACAAAATGGTAGCGAGAGAAACTCATTTGGTAAAGAAATAAAATAGAAAACCAAGGAACTAACTAGTATAATAATGATTTCTAACTTTATTTATAGTAACTGTATGGTACGTAGGCATTTAGCTTTCAATTTTTTACAACGCGTTAAATTTTACTATGTTTTTTATAGAAAGAAGGTGGCAAATGAGCAATACAGTCCACCTGGTGGTAAATGGATACTGTCGCCCGTGGACACCTACGGTACATGCCAACATCAATCCAGAATGAGGAACGTTGGCACGCCCCCGGATGCTCTGCCTACCTTTGCAGATTAAGGACTGGATTGGGAGAAAGGATTGGGAAAATGCGGAGGGATAGGATAGGATGGGATGGGAATAAGGCTCTGGCATATCTCACTATCGAAACATGTACGTACAATGGGGAAATACGATAAAATCACGGTAGTCTTCTATGAGAGGGGTAACGAGGCCAGTCGAGTATGCCCAGCGGCTGTTGGATTGCAGCATGCACAACTAATATACTAACATTGACTAACATTATTGACTCCCTTGTGACAGAAAATATATCTATTAAAATCTTCGATCAAGCAAAAGGGGTACGTCAACTGAAAATAGGCTCGAATGCATAACTATATGCATACAAACTCGCACAGCTATGATTCAAATCACGTTGTACGATACCGAAAGACAGAGATAGAGCGTTGAACTTGGACAGTAGCAAGAGCGAGACAAGCCAAACGTGTCACTCGCACATGTTTCATATAGTTTCATCTCGCTCACTCATTAATAGCCGAATGTAAACTAATAATTTTAAAAAACTTCTACAAATTATTACTTTTTGTTTACTTACGCGTGAAAAGAGATTCCATATCTTGTTTTTGCTCCTCGGGTGTTTTGTGCACTGAATGCACAGGAAGGCATTTTTAAATGTATTTTACACTACAAAACTGTGTTCACCATGTGAGCATATCACATATAAGCAAGTTGCTGTTCTATCGGTGACTAAACGAAGCAGGTCCATTGGACTCTGTTTTGTACCACGCGCGGTAAGTGAGTACCTAACGTATCTTCCTCCTTTTGATTTAATCTAAGATTATAATAGGTATTGGAGAAAATGAATAATGTTTGGTTGATATCGAAATACACTTAGATAGGTACTGAATAATCATAACCCTAATCAGCCCTTTTTCTCGTTCACTGCTGTACATGGACTAATCTTTTTTCGTTGCATCTTTTTCCAGGCCTGCACAGAAATGGTAATGCCGATGTGCAGGAACGGAGTCAACGATATGTTCGAACCTGCGCCGTGGAACTTCACACAGTACTCTGAGGAATGTTACCAGAAGTACAAGGTGTACCCTCGAGCTGATGGAGCGAGGATCAGATATGGGGGGATGAACTTAGAGGCCGCTTCGAACATCGTCTTTAGTAATGGCGTGTTGGATCCGTGGACAGGAGGTAAGAGCATATATTGGGGTTGAACCAAAACTATTTTCCGGTAGGATTGGCTTGACCTATAATAGACAGAGTCCATTAGTACTAGCTGCTGTCGAGACTGTTAGTAATAACAATTGATCTGCTTGCTTAAGGCTAATTAACACAAGGAGTATTTCTCGAATGGTTCGGGCGAGAATATTGTATATCATTCTCGTAGCCACAAAACTCATCGATTCTCGCCTCAACTGTTCACATGATGATAAAAACTCTATGGTAACGGTGATAACATAGTGATTTCCGGGGAGAAACGGGAGAATGGTAACGCGTTCGAGAGGCTACTTGAGCAAATCAATCTTTTATGGCCAACACTAGGATTCCCTATATCGTGGATCCAGGACCGCATACAAAGATGACACCCCCAGGTAACTGGGTTATTCAGTCGTATTCTATTCAATTTCTATTCATATATTTGTCCTTATTCTCTGTCATATGTTTAAATTTTCGCTCCAGGTGGCATTCTCAACAGCATAACTGAGTCAGTTATAGCGATAATCATAATTGACGCTGCCCACCATCTCGACCTGATGCCCAGCAACCCTGTAGACCCTGAACCCGTGAAGATAGCTAGAAGCATCCACAAGCAAAACATAGACAGGTGGATCAGGAACTTCAGAGAGAGGATAGGAAAGGACAGAGCTAATTCTGATATTGTTGTTTTAAAATCAAATTCGAATTAATGTGGTCCTTTTTATTTATTTTCCCGTGCCGTTATAAGTACTGAGTTTCAGTATAAAAAATATAGAATTCAAGTGCATTCAATTTCATGAAAATCACCTTTACTTCTTCAAATAAATTGCCTCTGTTTTATATAAATGTTTCCACATCAAATTCCAATGAAACTTCAGAATTAAATTATCAGAATTATCTTACCATTTCAATAACTTTGTCGCAACACGATTAAAATGTGCATGATTTTTCCTTATGTATGATTAAAATGTAAACGGAAATGTGATGAAAATTATTTTATACCGCCTCACCATATTATCTTTTGGTGGAGCAGAATGAACTTTAGAAATTTTTTTCCTCTCCACCGGACGCAAGTGTTATGCGACGGACCCCGACATACATAGCCTCAACAAGCCTCTACCTCAACATAGCCCGTACAAGAACGTATTAGGGAGCAATGTACTTTAATCTGAATGATGCGACAAAATTATTGAACCCCAAAGATACCTACCTATGTTTACGAACAGTACCTATAGGTTACCTATTCAAGTTATAAGTGGACAGAAAGATAAAATTAGCTATATTTTAAAATAATAAATATTGTTACACTTATTTTTATATGTTTGTGTACAAGCTTTTTAAGACAATAAATGGTTTTATAAAATGTTACATTTATGCAATTTTATTTAACTTATCTCGTTAAATACCCCCATAATATCCAAAATGAATTAATGTGTAATACGAATGTATTAATGTACATGTATGCACACTATTAGTTAGTTACTTCATTAATACTCATTATTGCCGTATAATATTTTTAAAATACATAGGCTTGCTGTGACTTCAACCACTGTCAAATGAAAATGGAGCATGCTATATTTAAATAGCAAGTTTTCCAAATGCCGTGTAGTCTCAAAATACACTGATGGTTCGGCGATATATACTTGCTAGTATAACAATTACTAACCATATATAAAATATTATTGTAACATAGATATAATATTATTTTAACATAGGCCCGCTGCGCCGTAATATGCGCTAGCCTAAAGGTCATCGTCAATTTAACGCCTCAGCTCCCGATCAGCATCGCTTCGCCATCCACCTGGCGCCCTCTCACCATCCAGCTGGCGTCCACTCGCCGTCCCCTCACCGTCAACGAGGTGAGGTCAAGAATGCTATGGAAGCGCGGAGTACACAAGGACACAAGGGCACGGGCGCGCAGTCGGCAGTGAGGTGACGGCGTGACGTAAGCGAGCGACCAACGAGTGGCAAGCGCGCCGTCCACTATTTTCACTTATCAATCTTTAAAATCTATTACTGTAGTTATGCCACACAACTTTTTTCAATTTTCTATTTTGAGGCGAGGCGGTGCTGTTCTGGTGATATTAAGACGTTATATAGACGATGTACAGTTCTAATAATTGTAACAAAACAGAAATTATTAGAAATACAAAGCTTACAAAGCAACACCTTCGGTATCATCCTTTTAAAGGCAGGTATGCCATAAGATGTGATATTACAAGAATTATATGTATTTATTTAGTTTCAAGATCTTCGTTATCTTATCATTGATAGATAAAGAAATATTCACATTGCTACCTACAATAAAAAGAAAAACTATAGCGTGTTCTAGCCTACCCATACAATGCCATCTACCGAAAAAATTCCAAAAATAACTGCTTCTTTATATATGTATACCTACTCTTAAGATATTTTCCAATTCGGCATTTCTATTTGGAGAATGATAAATAATTAATCAATCAACAAAATACTGCACTCTATTAAAATGACTAGTCAACAAGAAAATTTAATAAAAGAATATGTATTTGTCGCTGCAACATGTTACAACATGTAATCTGAAAAGTATATATCGACGCGTGAACGGAGACATGGAATAATCAACATTCTGTCAATTTTATAGGAAAGCAATTTAGTTTCGATTTTCAGAAAAAGTATTTGATGGATATAATTCAGTGTCTCAATAAAATACAATTTACCTAATACAATTACCAATAACTGTTACAGCGATCCGTTAGCAAGAGGCACGAACACTACTGAAGGTAGCAGGAGCAATACGGGGTCGCTTGGCCTCTACTGCTGAGTAGTGCCGAGTTAACAAAACATTTCTAGCTTTCGACATCGTGTCGACAGCGACAAGGTGTCCCTAAAAAAACTTTTACAACTTTTATAATTATAGAAGATCAAGTGAAAACCGTTTATCAATAATTGAAATTGAGCGGCATGTTTTATGGTAAATTATATAAAACGAACACCCTTCCTTTGTTACTTTGAAAAATGTTATATTTCTTGTGTTAAAATACATTATACGTTATAAAATAATATAAGCTCTAAAGATACATATCTCTTTTGATAACTGACATTTGACAGCTATCAAAGTCCTTTTGCTTGTTTGAGGCACCGTTAGCGCTTTCGCAACTCCATCTGACGCTACTTTGGTTACCTAATTCATTTTTTTTTCCAACTCTGCCGCCTTTAAATTCAGTACTTAACTACTAATTGTAAATTACATTTAAATATTCAGGAGTACAGCCAAAAACTTCAGCTTCGACGTGTCAGTTCTTGACAACAACCCTCTATAGCAGTGGTTCTCAAACTTTTTAAATGACGGAACCCTTTTGGGAAGCAAAATACTTGATGGAACCCTACAATAAAACAATTATTTTTATAAGTGTATTCTATATTAATCAGCATAATAAAAGTACAATGTATCAGTTACTAATTATTATTTACTTCACCACTTGGTAAGGACAATAATAGAAAACATTAAAAAAGAAAAAATCTAACTAGTGGGAGGTATGAAACTGTTTTTTATTTTTCATCAATTGCTTGATATCAGGTTTGATGGAAGAAAGTTGGAGTCTCATATCAGCTTCGGCGTCCAGTCTATTGCGATATTTTGTTTTCGTGGCTGCGTAGGTAGAGAATCCTGTTTCGCACAAATATGTAGTTGGGAACGGGAGAAGAATATCCAGAGCCATTTGGCCAAGCATTGCATATTCATCTTGGATTCTGCACCAAAAATCATTAAGAGGCGTCGTTTTGAACAATGACTCCATACTTGTGTCTGATGACATTTCTAAAAGAGATTCATATATCTCATTTGACATGTTTTCAGGCTTTTCCAAGTTGGGTAAAAAAGGATTATGAATCCAGGAGTTCACTTTAATTTTTGTATTGTGTTCTTCGGGAAAATACTTTTCAAAAGATGCGCGCATCGAACTGAGATATTGGACCAATTCTTCAAACACATTATCTTCAAACATTTCTGAGTCGTTTTCGCTAACAAACTCACTGAGTAACGTAAAACTTTCTATTTCTTTCTTACCAATGCAAATGATCCAAAAATCTAATTTTCTTTTAAAAGCAGTTATTTTATTATAGGCCTGAAACACTGTTGTCTGTTTACCTTGCAACGATAAATTTAATTCGTTAAGTTTTTGAAAGATATCCGCCATAAAAGACAATCGGAACAACCAAGTTTTATCATACAAACGGTCCTTCAAATTAAAAGAAGTATCTGCTGAAAGAAACATTTGTAACTCGGCTCTAAGTTCAAATAGCCTTGTTAAAGTTTTTCCCCGAGACAGCCATCGCACTTCTGTATGGAGCAGCAGTGTTTTATGTTTGCTGCCATAATCTTCACACAATAATGAGAACAATCGGGATTGTAGTGGTCGTGATTTGATAAAATTAATTATTTTTACCGCTTCATCCATAACTAATTTTAGATTAGACGGCATTTGCTTCATCGCAAGTGCTTGTCTATGCAGAATACAATGACTGGAACTACAATTAGGCGCTTTATTTTTCATTCGTGACACTGCTCCTGCTGTTTTACCTGTCATCGCCTTGGCCCCATCTGTACAAATGTCAATGCAATTGTTCCAACTGAGATTATGTTCTTCAAAAAATATATTTATTTTATTAAAAATTTCTTCCCCGGTAGTGTTTGTAAGCAGCGATGAACACATAAGCATGTCTTCTTCAAAAGAACTTTTATATGGATATCTCACAATAACCAGCAGGATAGCCAAACCAGCGACATCAGTCGACTCGTCCATTTGCAAAGCGAATCGTGTATTTTGTAGACGTGTAACTAGTTCTTGTTTGACGTAGCTTGCCAGATCATGGATTCGTCGTGAAACAGTATCGTTTGATAGCGGAACAGTAGAAAGATGCTTTGCAGATTTTTCATCAAGCATACATTTTGTTATGTCTAATACACATGGTTTTATTAATTTCTCAGCGATAGTGTGCGCTTCACCTGCTTGTGCAATGCGATAGCTAACTAAGTATGATGCCTCCGTGGCCTTTTCGTTGGTAGTTTGTGTTACATGCATCATATTTTTTTGACTTTCTAATAACTGATCTTTTTTGCGAACAAAAAATTCTTTATTCTTGTCTTTAGTCTCGGGGTGTACGGTTTCTAAATGTCGACGCAATTTGGCAGGTGCCATGGAACTATTAGGAAGCAGTTTACTACAGAGCATGCAGAGAGGTGAGCCGTTGGAATCAACAAATCCGAAACTGATATAAGATTCATCATACTTCCTTTTTTTCGTCTTTGAAACCGTCGAGCTTGACGTCGTGGCACTCGTGGCATCATCTTCTGGATCGGTGATTGCTAAATTCTCCGCGCGCATTGCTTTTGAACATTCAGCGTCATTAGAAGATGTTGTTGGAACACGTTTAACACCTTTAAGCCAACGTTCCATTCTTCTTTATTTATAATGTTACAAGTCAGGATAGTGGGGTTTAAATAATGCACAATCGTTACTGCGTATAAGAGACTAAATTTAGAACCTACAGGGAAGAAATGTATAAAACTGAGACAACAGAATACAGCAGGCAGTAAAACAATGAACACTAGTTTCTCGCTAGCGAGCTTGTAAGTAGGTAGTAACTTATCGCTCCGAACGCTAATCATCAACTGACGACGCCAACGCGCGATCGCCGCTTTTATACTTAGTCCTAGACTCGATCTCAAATATTCTCGAAAATACTCGAGTCGGCACCTTTGATAAACAAAAAGCAAAAATAAAAACAGAAATTTAAAAATAGCGTTGTAAACAATATCGACTTTATCCTTTGAAGTTAGAGACGAAAGTCGCTAGTTGACAACTATAGCGTCTAATTCAGAGGCGGCTTTTATCAAAGAGACTGAGCGCTTACAAGTATACTACCCGCTCGTTTTAAGTTTGCCGCTGGCGATAGGTATGAGTGTATGACGTTCGAAATTTTTTATTTAATTGTAACAATAAAAATTGTGTACGTTAGATATTTGGGTAAAACTATGACACATTATAAGTTTTGTTGTCACGTGGGGGAGGGTACGCGCATTCCACAGACCGGCAAACTTAGAGCGAACGCGTTGTACAAGTATAAAATTGTTGAGACCAAACTTATGAGATATTGTACCAGCTAATGTAACACAAGCTTATACAAATACAAATAAATAAATAAATAACATTCATAGCGTTTTGTCTCCGCGCGGCCGCGGAGTCCGCACAGCCGCGGAGCGACCAGAGAGAGGTGTTTTGATTTTTTTATTTCTAAATTCTTGCGGAACCCCGACAGAGGTATCACGGAACCCTAGGGTTCCGCGGAACACACTTAGAGTATAGCTGCTCTATAGGTTACTCTAATGAAATGATGATGAATGATAGTTCGTTTTTACCGTTTTAAAATAACCCTTTTTAATTTTTATATTTTATTTGATTTGCGCCTATGACTAATATTACAAATTTTCTATTTTCCATTTTTGTTTCGATTTTATTTTAAAATCCATTTCAATAGAACCTACGATAAATTTATTCATCGCTTTTTTATTTTGATACTTTTTGTACGTTCAGCGCTTTTTTTCAGTGAGCAAGCTCTTTACGGTGATAGACAGATGACAGTACCAGTTTGTGGTTAAAAACTTCAATAACAAAATAAACAATTGCTTTTTGTTTTCTTATTGTATAGAAATCCCCTATTTACAATGAGCATTACATGTAAATATTGTGATCAGCCTGAAAACAAACAATACAGACCAGGTTTAGTATGTGGAAATTGCGTAAATTTTGTACATTTATCGTGTTTGAGGCGGCCGGGCACTCCCGGGGACTTGGAGAGCGATGTTTTCTTCGATTTCATTTGCGAGAATTGTAACCAGTCGAAGAAAGAATCGATTACACGGAACAAATTCCCTTGGTAAGTTAAAAAGCCTCATGAACGTCTACTTCTCATAAAAAAATACCGAATTCAGTCTTAATTTTGCAGTTTGTCCTATTACCATATTAAAAAAAACGTCTTCTTTTACTGTTTTTTCTTGTTCTCCTACACTGTTTAGCACATAAAAAAAATCGTGATAATATAAACTTCTCATAAATATTATCTTTAATATCTTATACTTAATATAACATATAACATATTATGTATCACAAATATTCTTTAAGGTTGCTTCCGAACCTTTGCGACTTGGTAAAGTTTTGAGAACAGAAAAAGACTTTTTTAAATCTAAAACTAATATATTGGAGACAAGAAGCTTGATGCCAAGGATCATCTGATGTTTTTAATTAAACTTAAATCAAAATACAAATGTAATTTCTTATTGCTACATCCTAAATGCTAGCTTAGCACTATGTTCCTAGAACTAGGCGTTTGGATGGCCACCCAGTTCTGCTGACTAACTATCAACAGCAGGGGCCTGGTTCACGGAACTACTTTGTATCTCTAATGTTGCACATTGCACGAAGGTTTTGAAATTATTTTTAAATCAATTTAAAGCCTTTAGAAACATTCATAATATCCAATTTAAATACATAATATACAAATAAGTACTACCAACAGAACTAATTTAAAGAGGTTTGCATTCTGTTGAAAAGGTCAAGTTTGTTCTCAGATTGGTCAAACATTTCTTTTTATTGAAAGATGGTGGCAGACAGAGTCTCACTAATGATATATAGATATTGTCACACAGTAACATCGGTGATACTTGTCAATATCAATTCTAAATGATGAATATTTTTCACATCTTTCTTCTAGGGTGCATGTGATTCTCCTAACTCTGCACCACCTCGGCATCCACTCTCATGGGATCAGCAACCATGGTTACTTCCACTACAAGACACACATCTGTTCCTTCATTGACAGACACTGGATAACATTGTTTGGAGAGAATTGGTTAGTAATTTCATGATTAATTTGTAATTTGTTTAGATCAGCATATAACTGCAAAATATGGGTCTTCTGTTGCAATTATAATGGGGTTTTGGGCCATAATCCATATGAGCACAGTGTGAATTGGGTGAATAATTAATACAACCCCCTTTGCTTTCAGTAAACAGAAAAAGAACTGGGTCGGCACCATTGCAGGGGCTCTCTCAGTGTACAACCATCTTCTCTTCAAATCTGGCTCAATAGTGCTGAAGGAAGCTGGCTGGTGGAAGCTGCACCATTCATTTTCACCAGCTGTTGCTGCTCATATCAGTTAGTATTCAGTAGGATCATGAAGCTGATTATAAGCTATTATGCCTTGTCCATACCAGAGCACATTGTATCGCAACCTTGTTGCTGCATGTTTCGACACAAGTATCCATGTACAGTATGCCGATACAAATACCTATACATAAATGCCAACATCTGTATCGCGACTTGTGCCTCCCTAGCTAGTGACACAGACCAGTGTGCCTGCAACCTGCATTGAAACTAGTGAGGTGAATTTAGTGAGAACATTGCGACTTGTACCTGTTTGCTGAATTCATGTGATACATGTGCCCGGATACAAGTATCGTGAGATGTATCGTAACTTGCGCCTTGGTGTGGACTAGGCATTATTACTTGTCATTTTATATTGTTAAGTAAACTGCCTTGCAAATTCGTATCTGTATAAAATGCCATCTCTGTTCGTGCAGTTATCTTTGAAAACATAGCACTATGACTTCTGTTGCAGCTCATGCTGAATTGCGATCATTTAGAATTTGGCAACTGCTTATTCTTTCCATTTTAAATTTAATATGATATTTCAAAATTGTAAACGTAGTACAGATACATTAGGATAAACATCGAATATGACTAACATCGAATAATCGAATTAGGATAAGCACCCCCATAATTTACAATGTATTTTTCAAATGAGGGTCCTCATTGTAACTAGTGGGTTAACTTTACTTGGTTACTTTTATCAGCCTTATATGAAAGGCTGATTACAAATAGCTAAATAACAACTTATCCATTGCAGAGCACAGGCCTCCCCTAATAAATCACTGTTCAGGCCTAATCCACCATGCGAGTTGGTGAATATACACATACTCCAGATTTTTTTTATTTCTAAAACATGCGGGATTCCTCACGATGTTTTCTCTCACCGCCCAGCTAGTGACAATTTATTTAGGCGAGGATTTGAACTCATGATCACACGAATGAATAAATGAATGTGTCGAGTATAGACACCCCTGGGCTAACTCCACTCTTTAGCTAATAGTACAAACTGTTAGGGACGCTTCATCGATGCATTGTTTGAATTAGATTGAATTAGATGAATTGAATTAGAATACAGATATCAAAATACATAGTAAAAATACAGAGTACGAAATTGAGCTATTGCAACAAATGTTACATCTTATATTTAACATCTTATTTTTACATAATTTTACAATAGAATTTCTTTATCAATATTGCTTATTTCAGTATCTGAAATGGCAAAGGACAAGCCTAAAGGTCGCTCGCGAAATCAAATGGCGTTAGAGCAGAATTTGTTTATGGAGAAAGTGACGATATTAGGTAAGTAGTTATTCAGTAAGTACAGTACTAATAATTAAATAATGCCAGCTAGTCTTCTTTGGGAGAGGGGTAACGTGGCGCGTCGGGTGCGCCCAGTTTGTAATTGACATTATTAAGAATTGTCAGAACTGTGTTAAATTTTTTTTTATTTTTGCACATCTATTCGGCCAGACCATAATGGGAGATATTTATAATGAACACCATATTTGTTACCCGTGTTCTTGCAAAATAAATTATTTGATTTGAAAAGAAACAGGAGAATACAAGTAGAATTATAAAGCAATGCAATGCAACCAGCCCTTTCAGAATCCACCGCTGGAAATTGGATGTGAGGCCTTGAAAACCTCACGCTGACCAAACTGTTTGGCGAGTCCACTCTTTTAGGGGTGGTGTAGTTCCTCACGGCTTTGTTGTCCTTTAGCTGCCTTTCACGACAGCTACAGGAAGAGATATAATAGTTATAACAATTACGGATACATTAGTATATCTCAATTTTTATACAATTATTAATTTTCAGGGTACAAAGATCTTATAAATAATGAAGTAGAAGTCATACCGGAGCTGGAACCGACGCCGATAAAGAAGAGGCGGGTGGACTCTGATGATATGAGCGGCGTCTCAAACAGTTCCCATAATGACCACATTGATTCTGATAGCAGGTCAGTAATATGTTCAATTACCGTGTTGTTGTTATCTTTTATAGCAAAACGATAACAGATGAACAGACATTCCACAGTCAACAGGAAATTTAAAGTATCAAATAAGTTTTTTTCGGACTGAAATGAGTGTTGATAACTGACATAATGATCAATTTCAGTTAACGCAAAACGACCAATATGCAGAACGACTAATACTCAAAATGACTAATATACAGAACGATTAAAATGCAAAATTACCAATACGCAGAACGATTAATACTCAAAATGACTAATATGGAGAATGATTAATATGCAAAATGACCAATACGCAGAAGGACTAATACTCAAAATGACTAATACTTTGTAGTATATCTATCCTTGTCTTATTTGATTGATTTGATTCTTATTCACAAATTTATTTATTTACACATTATATTTTATAAGTTATTTATGATTATTAGTATGTACATGATATAGTCGGTATATATTGAACATAATTATATCTGTAAATTTTAATCGTTTATAAAGGATAAAGTTAGCGGACTACCTTTATCCCTTTTATTTCTCTCTATCCCAAGGCCACCGCCGCCCATTGACACCTGCAACACCAGGTTATCACTGAGCTACCTTTTACAATATCCTCAGGAAGAGATGGGGGTTTATTCTAAGGAACTTGTTAGTATAAAAATATTTATTTCTCCTAGAATATAGAATTGTGCTTTAAGTCGTGAACTTGTTACCAGAATTTCTAGATAGAGTGATTAAACAGTTCTACGCTTTACATTGTTTTTTTTTCTTTTCATATACATACGGCAATTGTGCAATTAGCACATTCTGCCAATGTCAAGTTTTCTTTGTAATTAATAATTTTGAAATGAAAACAATTAAAAACGTTTCTTTTCAATGTGCAGTCCCGTCGAAGTAAGTCAGGAGTCGCTCAGTAAAGTGATAGTAGGTTTACTGAGGATAGAATTGGGCTTCTTGGAAGCTGAGGAAGCGGACGAAAAATGCGGTCTTATGCTTTTATTTGATAATCACAAACATTACGCACTTTGTAGTTTAAAAAACTATCACTATTAAACTACAAAACCCATAATGCATATTTTTCCATTAACCAAACAAAAACAACCTGCCCCTTCACCAGTTCCCACTAAAAACAATGTGTATATTTCAGGAATGAGATGATACAGGACAGCCATTTTGAGCTCACCTCACAACTCAACAAAGAAAGCTCGTACTCAGACGTGGAGAGCATTTTCAAAGGATTCGATTTCTCATCTGCTGGTTATGTTGCACCTGTAAGATATACTGGCATAAATAGTCCAGTAAGCTAATCTTGATCATTGTTTTGTGTAGCCACATACAAGTAGACAGTCTGGTGGTTATCTAGAACATACTGTAAATCCATGACCCTGAGTTACATGAAAGCTTTTAACGACAAGAATTGTAATTACTTTTTTAGACAAATTTTAAGCTAATGACATTGTAATTGTAATGGTGCTCGTTAATTTTAAAATTGTTTTGTGTTTATTTCTTGAAAAATAACAACACAAGTCCTGAAACTGCTAATGACATTTTTTTAATTATTATCAAAAAATGTCATTACCGTAACTTACGGTCGTCGATTGGCCGGTATCAAAATATTCGTTAAGGTTGACATTATCGAGGAAATGAAAGCACAAACTTCTGATTATTTTTTTATTATCTATTGATATTAATTGTACTATCGTATTATTGATATTCATAAAAAGCTATCTAATTATTGTTTTATTCATCCCACTAAAGCACAATTAAGTCGATCGCATGAGTCCAGAATTTTTTTAAGTAGAACACTGTTCTAAACTAGTTGGCCACCCCTGCTGTAGCCCATACACATCCGTGATACATCCCGACATTAGTCCAAAATGACAAACGTTGGTACGCCCCTGGATTCGCTGCCTACCTTTGGAGATATAGGAATGGATTTGGAGAAAGGATTGAGAAAATGGAGAGGGATAGAATGGGAATGGGCTCTGGCACATCTCACTCACTACCAAAACACATACGTACATTAGGGAAATAACATAAAGTGGGAAATGCATTTCAAGGTAGTCTTCTGTGAGAGAGGGGTAACGTGGCCAATTGAATGCGCCCAGCGGCTGTTGGATTGCAGCGTGCACTCTCCCCCTCTAAAACCCCTCGATTACCTAGTTACGTTACACAGGCCGCCCCTTTTAATTTATTTGAATATATTCTTCAGTGAGCCTTTGGTAATCAAGTCGGTAATACGGACCACTTTGGTAAGTCACCCAGTTTGCCCGATGGTAAGTGGGGGACTTTCTTGTGGACATCTGCGATATGTGCTGAGATCAGTCAGTGTCTCGTAGATTTTAATTTGAATTATTTGTGCTGGTACTATACTGAGATCAATCAATGTCTTGGAAGATTTTAATATGTATAATTTCATTTAATATGTAACCTTTCATAATTTCATTGCCATTGTCATTCATGTATCGAAATTTCTGCATGTTTATGTGAAATACTATACAAGTTTAAATAAAAACTGCTTACAGCTTAAACATTGAATTTATATCTTTAAAACTAAAAACTTTGTTATTACAGTTTTTTCACCTCACGAAGGCTTACGGTTTTAACCCTGTTACCTTCACCGCTAGTGTGCAGCCAGTTGACAGTCGATTTATTATTCAGTCATGTGAAATGAATCAAATAAATATATACTCATTGTTCTTCAGTTAACTAAGGTTTTTGTTCATCGCCTCCCGTACTACAACTGGGCGTTCACAGCTTTACGCACTAAAGCAATGTACGTGTATGAGCACAACCACTACTAAGCATGTAACAGCTTATGGTGTATCAAAATACATTATATTTCAGAGCGATTCATCAAGCCTAAATTCCTACCAACAAGCATTATACTATGATTCGGACTCCCGAAGCGGCTCGCCTTACCACCCGATAGAACATCCATCAGACTCCGAAGATAAAGCCGAAAAGCCAATAGAGATTAAACCTAAAAAAATTTTGGAAGAGCAACTGATTATTAAAAAAGAAAACCGATTTTCCAATCAATTAAATTCCACAGACTTACCTTGGGTCGAAAAAAATCCAGAACCTTCTAAGGATCTAGTCGAAATGTCACAGTATGAGGAAATACAGTTGTTGAAGCAGGTTGAAAATATGATACCAAAAGTGAAAGATCCCAATAAAAAGGCATATTTGTATCGACTTAAAGCGAAATTGTCGTTGAGAAGACTGAAGAGACACAAGCAATTACCCATTTTTGATTTGGATAAGTAAGTTTTTTTTTTTGTTATTGCCACTAAGAATTTTGCTGCGTATACGAATAGTATGAATATTATTTTAAAAGCCTGAATAATGGTGAATCCTAAGATTCCAGTAAACTAAAGAATTACCAAGTATTAAAGGTCAACCCTCGAAATATGAAACAGTTGTATACTTCGTATTTTTACTATTCACTGTACTTACTATACTTTCGTATTCACTGGTATTATTGAGTTTCTCGTCTCAACTCAACGCCCTCCTCGAATCACTTATTTTGTTATTTACCTTCCCTGGTTTCTCATGAAGAAAATCAATTCTCCCAACTGCGAGAGGTGCGAAACGATAGAAAATATCTATCACTTGTTCCAAGACTCTCAAACTAAATGGAATGTATGTATGGTAGGTGAATTTAACGGAATTTTAGCAGAACCAACCCCAAAAGCTGCCCAATTATTGGACAGATTTGTGAGTCTTCATTGGGAACTAATTTTCTTCAAGTTATTCTCCTTTTTCTTGTGAACTTGTGTAGTTTAGGTTACGATGGGGCATATGCTTCAAAGCCCAAATAAAACAGGAAAAAAAAACGTGTGCGATCAGGGGACCCCCGTCAGGAACGAATTTTTTTTAAACTCCCAATGTAATTCGAAATAAAATCTGTATAGTTCATATAATTCAGGTAAAAATCTTACGTGACGTTACATTTTCTCTCGAATCACACCTACCGCAATCTTCCGCAGTGAGGATCTCCGTTCCTGACGGGGGTGCCCTGACCGCTCATTTAATTTTTTATTTACATTACTTTAATATAATTAACTAGCTGTTGCCCGCGACTTCGTCCGCGTGGAATTTAGTTTATAAACACCGTCTTTATTCGACGTGATTCTTTAAATTGATATAACTTTTTTATTTGTGAACTAATTGAAATAAAACAAACACTAAATTTTAAGTTAAGCTTACCACAATACATTACTGAACCACACCCAAATCGGTTAAGCCGTTTCTAAGATTAGCGCGCACAAACAAACAGATAAACAGACAAAAATTCTAACAATCATTGTTTTGGGTTCTATTGCGTTGATAAAGGCCCCCAATAATAGTTTTTCTCCTATATCTTCCATGTACAGACAGCGATCAGTTAGATTTTTATTATATGTATAGATATAGATATAAATTTAGACTTTAATATAAATCATAGTTCAGTTGTTCTTGAATAAACAAAGAAAATATAATATAAGAGATATAGTAATTTCAAGGATCCCGTCACCCTCCCCATTTCAAATTCTAATTTGAAATACATATCCCCATTGATGCAATTAGGATGGAGTGCAGGGAACATATTGGTTTGTAATACTTCTGACACCACGGGATGAAATGGGATATGGGTTCTAGCAAATAATAATAAATAGTTACTATATAAATCACACTACTAATTTTTTAACATGTTTCAGGACAGTAAAAGTATTAGGTGGATACATAACTGAGGATAATGACACAACCGTAAATCCTGAACGCGTTTTAGACAGATTCCAGAGATCGGTAAGTCTCTATTTATTTTTCACTCTATTTTTTTTAATCATAATTATTTATTTGCTAAAACATAATAATAATCTATACTAATATTATAAATGCGAAAAAGTAACTCTGTCTGTTACCTTTTCACGGCTAAACCACTGAACCGATTTTGATGAAATTTGATACGGAGATAGATCGAAACCCAGGGACGGACATTGGATACTTTCCAGGGACGGACTTAGGTATTTACCGCGATAACCGAATTCCACGCGGCCGAAGCCGCGGGCAGAAGCTAGTAAATTGTAATTTTAAAAGTAATTCTTTATTATTAATCACACTATCCTTAGCGGCCCACACTAGGATTCCCCATAACGTGGGCACACACAGAGACACTGACCTGACCTCAGGTTTATACTCAATTTGAGCATCAGGGGTCCAACTAATTCATTTATGTAAGACTGATAAAATTATAATTGTATTTCTGTAGGTGTTTACACTGTAAATTCACACTTGATTGCAATGACACTTGTGGCTCAATAATTAAATCGTGTACATTCACACGTTGATTTTTTTTCGTTCTTTCGCACTTTCGTAATACCTACTTTCGTGCCAGAAGTATGTTTTATAATATTGTACGCCTGCGCGGCAAGTTATAGTGATGTATACCTCTGATTTCTCAACGTCTTTTCAAATCTATAACTATGCAATAAATCATTTGACTTTGACTTTATATTCTGGAGTATTACCTTCTATTCTTCCACAGTACTTAATAGACAACCTATGCGGTACAATAGCGAACACCAACTTCAACGTACAACTTGTCTCGCACGTAGCGGCGGCTCCGTTCCGTTCTACGTACTCGGGCGTGTTGCTGAAGCCGTACATACGGAGAGACGCGAACACACAACCTCTCTGGTTGAAGCTCACCGATGAACTGCTCTGGAAAACACATAAGTAAGTACATATACTTTATGTGCAAAGGGTGGTGAAGCTTAAATGGGAATAAGCGCGACATGTAGCCCGGAAGTCTGGCTCGTGGTGCAGAAAAGTTGACTGAAGGCCACAAGAGAAGACCGCAAATTTCTTTGTATTTTTTATTTATAGTAAAAGGACTGCAGACATGCATACAGTCCAACTTTGATGGTAAGTGGTCGTCCGCGATAGACATCAACCCAATGCTGATGCCAATATCAGTCCAGAATGACAAACGTTGGCACGCCCCCGAATGCGCTGCCTACCTTTTGAGACCTAGGAATTGATTTGGAGTAAGTGTTGGCAAAATGGGGAGGGATAGGAATGGGCTCTGGCATATCTCACTCACCGCCGAAACACGTACGTACATTGGGGAATAGAATATGAAGGAAAATGTAGTAACAGGACGATATCAAGAGAGTGGCGGGCAGCAACTATACTCTTAACTGCCCAAAATAGGAATAAGTGGAGGAAGTTGAAGAAGGCCTACACCAGGCAATTGGGCGAAGTAATATGAAGGATGTATGAAGAACGCACTGCATGTATCGCAGTCATCCAAGTTACGAAAGATCTAAATCGACTTAAATGGACATTTTCTTTATGGTAAAAAATGACTCTTTATGGTCAGATGAGCCGACGGTCCACCCAGTGGACCTGTAGCTGTAAATGGATACTGTAGCTCTGCAACATCAGTCCAACATAACAAACATTGGTACGCCCCTGTATGCGTCGCCTACTTTTGGAGGTTAAGGTAGATTTGAAAAAAAGGTTAGGAACAAATGGGGAACAGGAAATAGAATTCATCCCATTACACTTCCCATTCATCCTTAGGGGAGATTGGCGTAGGATAGAGAGTAAACTGTAGAATGGGGAGTAAAGAGTATAATGGGATAAAGACATTTCTTTATTCCATTAATCACTGAGTGGGACAGCGGAGGAATGATAAATTAATAAGTAAAAAACATTAATAACTTAAGTATCTTATATACTGCCGTGTGGCGTCGGCTGTGGAATAGCACCACCCCATCACTTCCCGTGGGTGTCTTAAAGACGACTAACAACAAAGCGGCTACCACAACTACACCACCTCTAAAAGAGTGGACTCGCCAACCCGCCGCCTACAGACTCTAAGGCCGTACATCAAGGAGGCTCGTATCCAACAGTGGATACTAAAAAAGTTGGGTACCGTTCAGTAGAACTCCGAAAATGGCCGACTGGTGTTATTTAATTAAATAGTACTTACTGTACTTGTATCAGCCTATAATGTTCCACTGCAAAACACAGGCCTTCCCCACTAAATTACCGGGGAGTTTGGGGCCATAATGCACTACGCGGGCCCAGTGCGGATTGGTGGATACACAATCTCCAGATATTTTTTCTCCAGTTTCCTCGCGATATTCTCTCTCGCCGCCGAGCTATAAACTTTTTGTAGAAACTCCCACTGAGTTTCTACAAAACTGATAATTCTACGGGCTGATAATTCGAACTCACTGTCACACAAATATGAGTCGAGTATAGATACCTCTCTAGGCTATCGCCCGCCGTTCTAATAGCACCGTGATGAAATATAAATATCCTGTTGTCACCACAGACACTTAAAAGACTACCGACCTCCGGCACACGCCACCATAGACTACTCGTACGTGCGTCCGCACCACGTAGCCGCCGTCAACAACCTCTGCGCACAATTCTTCTGGCCCGGGATCGACTGTAAGCATTCAAAGCGACCTAAACACTCAAATAATTTGAAAAATTGTACGGATTAACAAAAAAATTAGTATGGCACTTCTTCTTTGGGCTGAAAGCAATATCAGTTGTCGACTTAAGCCCGACCTATTTTGCAAATGTCACGTCAAAATGAATTTCTATCAAGCGTTTTCTCCTTCGAAGTAAGTAAGTCTTAGTAAAGTGATAGTACGTTTACTGAGGATAAAGTTGGACAGAGCACACGAAAAATGCAGTCTTATGTGTTTATTTAATTATCACAAACATTACGCACAAACATGATGCAATTTGAAGTTTCATAATTATGAACCACAAAACTCACAATACACAATTTTTATAATAATCAAACGAAAATTCTACCTTCATTTCTCGAGTTCCTACCAAAAGGTCAGAGTGTGCCACTTTGTTTGAAGTATTTGAAAAAATAAACTGCGTATTTGACATCTTAGACGGAAATTTTAATTGACGGCATGTTTGCAAATATGTTTGAAGGTTTACTATATACCTAACGTTCCAGAACGTTCGAAAATCGCTCTTTGGCCATTTAATTACGGTACATGTTTGTTCTATTTTTATAACACAAAAAGAGACGCGGCATGGATTAGATTATCGAGAGCGAATTTCACGCGTTTTGAAACAATACTAAAAGATGAGAATTATTCAAAAACTGAAGCCACGTTTGACAAAATTGATTGTATGGTTACGCTTTTATTTGTCAAATACGCAATTCGGAACGTAAAATTTGAGAAATTATTTTAACATTTACAGGGCGTTTCAGGCTCTCAATAGATTTTCAGTTTTTTCTTCAGACTGTTGGAAAGAAATCGTATGTATTTATATACCTTATAGAACATGTATAAGATATAGAGATTCAGAATTGAATAGAAAGTCGAAATTATCTTATTGTATCTTATTATGATACGGCCAAATATCTAAGTCTGTATTTACACAAAAATGTCCCTTATTAAGTTTTTAACTTGCGCAGCCGAGTGCTCTAGTAAGTAAATTTTACTGTGCAGTCATCTGTGAGAAGGGTAACTCGGGTAGTCTATCGCGCCCAGTCAATTATTGAATGAACACCGGCTATATCTTTAATAATATTATTATTAAATACTTTTTATTGCTTACAAATGTTTATTGCGTGTGCTAAATGACAACCTAATGACATTCCTAGCAACCTAGCCACAGAGAAAAATAAAAGTGATGTAAGTAGTTGGAAACGATTGGAGTTTAAAGATAGAATATAATTTTGTGTGTTTTCAGTAACAGAAGCGCTTCAGTACCCTGAATTCAGCTGTGTAGTGACTTACAAGAAGCTAGTGATCGGATGCGCGTTCCTTGTACCAGACGTGGGCCACAGCGAGGCGTACATATCGTTCGTGCTCACCAGGCCCGAGTGGAGGAACGCTAAGATCGCATCGTTTATGCTCTATCATTTATTACAGGTGATCATCTTGGACACAGATATGGAGCGCTAGATAACGCAAACTGCCCGTAGTTGGCGTTAAGCTCCTACTTCTGCGCCGCGAGCAGTGCCGCTAGCAAGTCATTGTTACATAACACAAAAAAGCCTAATTTCCCTATAATCAATTGTAAAAATTGGTCTAAAGTAGTGAACTGAATCAAAGAAGATGTTTCCTTTCACCATCACTAATACTCACTCACTAAAGTGACGCGCTTGGCTTCCATACAATTGTTTCCATCCATCCGAACTTGCTTTGCCTATTTATGTATATGGTCTTGAAGATATGTCACGGGATTCTACAGGATGTGTAAAGTAACAATAATGACACCGTACATCGCTTCTAGGAGGCAAAGAGCAATAATCTGCGGACCTTGCCCAGTTTAATATTTAAGTTGAGATATTAGTTTTATTAATGTCCATACATAATAAAATCATGATAATACACTTTTAATAACCTGCAATAATAAAAACTAAGTTTCCTCGATAAAGTAACAAAGGGATCTCCCTTTGTTAGAAAAAAAATTTTGTTGTCTTGTAAAAATGTTTAATTGTTAATTTCGTCGTTAGTTTAAAGAATGTATAAATATTGGTTGTAGCGCGGCTATTGCGGGACTCGATCTAACTCGTAATTTTTGTTTCAAATTATCAATAAATTAATCATAGCAATGTCGATTATATTTTTTTTATATCCATCGCTAATTGTGAATCAGGTCATAAGAGACCACGTTTCAACACCATACATTAATATATTGCGCTCAATATCGTGTTATTTAATGAAGTATAATTATTATAAACAAAAGTATTTTAGTTTTGTACATTTGACATTAAATATCTCTGTTACAGACTTGCACCGGCAAAGACGTGACCCTCCACGTGTCACCCACAAATCCAGCCATATTCTTGTACCAGAAGTTTGGCTTCAAAGTAAGTAAAGTCGGATCTAGTTTCTCAAATAATGAGGCTCTCGTGGAATCTTAAAGAAATTATAATATGCCAGCAAAGCCCGGCAGACGTTGTCCTGCCATGGAAGTTGATGTCCTGCAACGCCATCTAATGGCGAGTTACAACAAAGTGGATAGCATAAAAACCTTCTCCATGAAAAAATACATTGCCAACGTTCATTGTGATCGGTCAAACGGTGTCGAAGTCTATTAATTTCAGATATACCAACATCCATTTTTGTATATATAGATTTTTATTGCCTTACCTTAAAAATTAGATATTAGACCATGTTGATATTATAATTATGTTTGCAAGAAATGATGAAAATATAAATGTGATTTACTGATCATATTAATGGTGTAATTTTATTTAAATTAAGATTTATTTAAGACTTGCAAAAAACTATATTTTATAGATTTTTTTCTTTATTGTCTGTCAATCGATTGTCCGTTGGAATTTTTCACCACATATTTTTGACTTATTAAGTAATAGAAAAAATGAAAAACATAAAAAATAGAAAACGTGAAAACAATCAGGACCAACTTTATTAATAGAAAATAACTATTTTCTCTCTTATCTCGATTTGTAGTGAGTCCCCTAATTAACGACAGGTTTTTCCTACGATACGGCGATCGCCGCACCGCCGTAGAAACCGTATATGCTTGTTTACGACACGGCGAACCGCCGGTGGAGGCACGGCTAGCATATTTTAGGTGCGAAGTTCATGTGTCATTCTTGACTATAGGCTGCTGACGTTTATTTTGATGTGACTGTCAAAAAAAAGAAAGTATATATATGTATATGATTGCGTACCATATGTACAGAAAGATTAAAAACGAAGAAAAATAAAACTTAAAAGAAAGACGCTACGATGTGGAGCTCTTCAAGAAAGCTATGAACAGGATTCTGCAAGGTCGGCGTAAACCCCCTGGTGTTGAAGTCTCCATGGGCGGCGGTGACCACTTACCATCATGTGGCCCGCCCGCTCGTCTGCCATATAATAATATACCATAAAAAAAGTAAATGTAATTTTTATTTTATGAAAACGTCCAGTATGGTTAATAAACTCTCATAGCCATACATACCATACCATCAGCCTCTGTCTCTCCATTGCTGGATATAGGCGGTCGTGGCATCGCCGTGTGTTAAGAAGCTCCCATACAACACTGGCTAACGCAGACACTTCGCCGTAGGTTTTCACGGCGGCAAAGCTTGTCGTTAACAAGCCAACTAAAACTATGATTTCGCCCGCTTGAAATTGGAACTTCTCAACAGTCATATTTTAATCATATTGTCCTAAAAAATCGACTTCCAAAACTACTGGACCAATTTTGATAAGAAAAATACACTAAAATACCGCAATAAAATCAGATCAATAGCTCTCGAAATTTGCCTCTCAGTTTTTTTGAGATCATTGTAGAAACTAGGACATTCCAGTCCATCTCTGAACGTGCACTACAGAAAAATCACTGAACGGATTTTAATGAAACTTTGTTCCAGGTCAATATTTAGCATGCTTTTATCCAGATATATTGTAGTTTGCATAGTTTTCAAGTTGACCAAACAATCCAAACATACTCATTAGAGTATGTGCATGTAGACATTAGTCTACATGCACACTGCTTGTATATTTTTAATCTCTCTGTCACCAAGGTAAAATGTAGATCTTAAAGTAAGGTACAAATAACTGAGATATAATAAATAAAAGCTTGTATAGATGTACAACAAAATTTTATTTATTTAATGTGGTTTACGTAGAAAACCTTGTGCAATAAGGTAATCATAAATCTTCCTAGTCTTGTTCACATCTATCTTCACAATTTTCCTTGCATCAAGCAAGCGAAGAGAGCCAATTTTTGCATTCTCTGCCATTAGACGCTCCTTTATATCCATGTAGCTGTAAGGAGCTAGTCTTAAGTTGGAACACAATGTCTTTTCACTTTCTGAAAGCAAGTTATATCCGACTAAATCAATTATTTCTAAAGGCATTGAAGTTCTCTTATGCTTCCTTCCAATTTCATCCTTCTTTGACCAGCATAGCCTATTCTTGATTGGAGATTGACTGTCAAACTTTTTACTCATAATAGATGTGGCATACTGCTGTTCCTTGACCACTAAATAATTTTCTTTCTTCAACTGTCTGTACAAGCGTGCAGCGTACAATGTTCTTATTCCATTTTTTCTGTAATTTGACAATCTCATTATCCTTTGCAGTAACTCTGCCTCTAAACTCAGAGATTCCATGAAAGCATCAAATTGCATCCCAGTCATGAACTGCATGAAACCCATCAATCTCTCAGTTTTGTATCTCATTAACGTTCCATCATATCTCTGAAGCCATGAGAGTGCTTTGTTAGGCATTACAAGACCATGATTCTGTATTATAATATACCGTCTCTGCCTTTCTCTTAACCTAGAGTTTAAAGCATTTGCTAGAGCCACCTTTAAAGAATCCATGCAAGGATCATCTTCGTCATCTGAGTAACTATCCTCTATGTTAAATATGTTCTCAGCATTATGGTCATAACCAAGCTCAAATTCAGATCTGTAAGGATTGTAGCCAGCTAAATGCTGGTCTCCTTGGATATTCCTCGGTGGGTTGCGGCTAACCTCCATACTATACAAATATGGTATGATAGGTGTCAGAAACATGGACTGCTCAGTTTCTGGTAACAACATCAGCTCTTTATATTGAACATTCTCTATGTAATACTTCTTGTAGTGCTCCTGGCATTCGAGTTTCGACCTTGTGTGTACATATTTTGATATTTCCTCCCAATTTCCATAGCCATAAGTGGATAAAGCTGTGAGTAATTTACTCTCCTCTTTGGCTGACCAATTACAGTTTTCGAAGAGCGGAAAATCGTGCCTTCGCACGGCGTATTTGTGGTCATTTCTGTGATTATTTACTTCCTGTCCAGAAGCAAAACAATTTGCACATAAATTGGTTGTACATTCGCAACACTCTATGTAGGGCTCGTATGCGATATCCGCACATACATCGCATTTAATCTGTAGTATATCATTGGACATGTTTATTGCAGGTTGAAGAGCTGGTACAAGATTTCTACGAGAAATACTACGACATTGAATACAAGGGTTGTCGACACGCGCTGTTCTTGAGACTTGTTAGATGAATAAATGAACTAAATATTTACTAGTGTTTGATTTTATATAATAATGGAATTATGTTATAAACGAAATATACCAAACGTACAAAAATAACAGGAATAAATTGAATCATTCACTTTGACATTGTCAGTAATTTTTTTCTTCATATATGGCACAGCAATGGTGCAATTAGCACATTCTGCCAGTATAGTTTTTTTCCACATATACACCCACCAGCGGAGACGAGGACGTCACCCTCGCTACACCGCAAACACGCACCGGCCTTCAGCCATCACTTTTACCAGGTATCGACGCGTGTTTTGGCGCTTTTCACCGACTCGCGATCCCGCGGTACTATCCCAAAGCAACGCCCTAAACCGAGGTCCGTTCCTTTCGCCGGCCTACCAGCAGGAAAGTCCCTAAGCTCATTGCTGCACACACTCTTTGCTCCTAGTTGACCGCCTTCTGCGCTCGCCCTAAACCATACATGTCTGGTGACTCTTGAAAGGCCATTAGGGCCACAAGAATTATTCCATTCCGAAAAAAAAAACTTGAGTTCCCGCCTAAAAGTCTATACAGTACTATTATACTCTTACAGTCTTTAATCACAGTTATTTTACCTCTAGCAACAAATGTAGTTTTAACCATAAATTCTCTGTGACAAGTTGAACTTTTTTAATATTTTGATATTTTCCTATACAATTAAAATGAAGTTATAAAATAGAAAATTAAACGTATTGCTCATTTATTCCAATCCTTTCTAAAACTTGCACCAATAAATATACAATATTAAATGGCGGCCACATGGCGAAGAGTAATTAATATTCTCAATAAAACAATATGAAAAGAAAAAAAATATTATTTCCTGTTATTTACGCACGTATCTATCTTCTATCTATGTTATCTAATTAATTCTAAACATTATGAAGGAAGTTTCTAGAAAGAGACATATCGTAAATATACGTTTGTCTCTTTTCTTTATCATTATTTACCACCGCATGAAATCCAATATTGGGTTATGGACCGAGCGCCAGCTATATAATAGCGAACGTTAAAGGATACAATTTTATTTTTTAATTTCATCAGAATCGAAAAATTTACGGATTATAACTTGCAAAGGTCCTCAATTAAACTCTTGACATTATAATGATCATTTTGTTATTAAATGCGTTTGTATATCAGTCTATGCTTTTACACGATAAATAATAAAATTATACAAGTCCTTACTGTGTACACGTTAGTTATCGCACACAGAAACGACAGCAACATTTTGTTTTATCTAGCGTCGATGTAGTGTACAGATCTTCATTTAAAGTAATGGGCCACCGTTGTTGGTGTGTAGAAACGACAATAAATACGGATGCAGACCCTTCTAATTTCCTTAGTGTGTACAAACGCCTTACCTCCTGTCTTATCTAATACCGGTTTAAATTTAAATATTACGCTCGAAATCGATTTTATTTATAGAATAGATGGCAGGCCAGAGGGGGGTCACTTACCACATGATGGTAAGTGGTCACCGCCACCCATGGACACCCGCAACATCAGGGGGCTTGCGGGTGCCCGCCTACCTTGCAGAATGCTGTTCACAGCTCTCTTGAAGAGTCCCATATCGTAACGTAATGGAAATACCTCGGCTGGCAGTTCATTCCAAAACTTTCGGGTTCACGGTATAAAGTGTCTTTTTGACCGTACTGTATACAGCGACTCTATGTCAAGGAAGTCCGAATGAACTGCACGACGATGACCAGCAGTGCGGTGGTAAAAACCTGAAGTTGGCATTAAATTGAATAGTTCTTCACAACATTCCCAATTATGCGGTAAAATACGCATAGAGACGCAATATCTCTTCGGATGCTGAGCGCTTCTAGACCACTTGTGAATGGGATTGTCGACAATTTGGTCAGCACGTCATTGGACGGAGTCAAAATGGTCCAGCTGGTATTTCGGTGCACTGGCCCAGACGTGTGAGCAGTACTCCATGTGGCGTCTAACTTGAGCTTTATAAAGCGATAAGCGTTACCCCGAAGTGAAGTATTGCGTCGCCCTATTCAGTACACTGAACACCTATTCAGTACACCTATTCTGAGTGTTCTGAAATCTAGATGCTACGGGAAATGGAGCTTTCTTAGCGGTAAATGGTTGTGAGACTTGTGTTTTACTGAGGTTAGATTGGACCAAGTCGAGACTCGGTCTAAGGAGTTTTCGATTTTGGACACAAGCTTTACGCGACTCTCTTCCACATCGACCCAAGGGATATTCGCACGGCCTTTGTTCAAAGCTTTTCCAGTACTGCTCGTTGATATGTAGAAGAAACAGAGTTGGAGAGAGCATATATCCTTGCGCATTGAACAGAACTTGAAGAATGATTTGCGAACATTTTATAAATATATGTAGATTATTTTGAATTTCAAACATGCGAACAGCATAATCCATTAACGGCACTTTTTTATAGATATAAGGCGGCAGACGAGCATACAGTTCACCTGATGGTAAGTGGATACTGTCACAAATAGACATCCGCGATACATGCCAACATCAGTCCAAAATTAGTACATTGGCACGCCCCCGGATGCGCTGCCTACCTTTGGAGATATAAGAATGGATTTGGAGAAAAGGTTGGGAAAATGGGGAGGGATAGGATGGGATTGGGCTCTGGCATATCTGACTCATACAGGTACGTACATTGGGGAAATACGATAAAGAGAGGGAAATGCAGTACATTTCAAGATACAAGATTCAAGATTTCAAGTTGTCTAAAAGGCGGAACAATCCTGTATATAATCTGTCCTGTATAAGCCGACGTATGTCAGTAAATGAACGTTAGAATTCTAAGAAATGTTCGTTAACAAACTCAGTCAAATATCGATTCCGACAATATGTGAGTGAGACAGAATCAAAATGTTGAAACGTATGTAGACAGAAATAAGATTAAAAATTTAATCGAGTTTTCAAGACTTGCTTTATAAGCTAGTACTAGCAGTTAGTACACATTTCCTGACCGATTATTAATCGATGAAAATATATTTTATTTATTGACTTAAGTAATGACGAATTCCATAAATTACGTTCAATTAATTATATCGAATGTTCTCCTCGATGCTCTGTTATTTATTACAGTTTACAATTTATAAGACGAATTTTTAATAGGTACCTAAGGCTAACTGGGCAAACCTATTTATTTATTTATTTTGATAAAATAATATCTATAACTATTTTGCTGTAAGTATTTTAATTATCACCGCTTGGACTACAAAATGTTCAATTCCCATTGTCGAAAATTGTTTCCATTGATTCATTATTTTACACAATACAAGAATACTGTGATTTGATTGGTGTTTATGAAAACGCTATTCATTCATTGGCGAATACTCCTCTTCAGACTACCACATCTTTCACTATCTTTCATATGACCATAGAGATCGTATTCATTCTCATTATGCTCTGGAATTTGAACTATCAAATTTATATTTATCTCTTTCTAGCACATTCTAAAGCCGTATAGGATATAGATTCTTTATCCCTTTTTTACGGCGGGTGAAGGCCCCAGAATGTTCTAGATGTTTTAAAGTATATATTTTGGCGCGATGGTACCGCTACGTTTCATTCAGTTGTGAACTTGTTACGGATAATTGTGATTTGTGTTGTGGGTGAATATTTTAGTAATTTCGCCTAGTTTTTCTACTGGATTATTGAATAGGAGTATAAATTGTAAGTATTGCGTTTATTTATTTCAATAACTAACCATTAATTTGAAATATCTGAGTGAGAAGTCATTTATTTTATTAAAACTGCTACCGCGTGCCAAAAACTTCTAGATATTATAACACTACGTTGCACGGTTCATCATCACTACCTCTCCAAAAATGGTGCCAATCGAATGCTAACAGTTTTTTTTTCTTTGTTTCAGTTTTAAGTGTACAAAATGGGGAAAGATTATTATAAAATACTTGGACTGTCGAAGGGTGCTACTGATGACGAAATAAAGAAGGCGTATCGTAAATTGGCATTGAAGTACCACCCGGATAAGAATAAAGCTGCAGGAGCTGAGGAAAGGTTTAAGGAAGTGGCAGAGGCGTACGAAGTGTTATCTGATAAGAAAAAGAAGGAGATTTACGATATGCATGGGGAGGAAGGATTGAAGGGAGGTATGGGAGGGCCTAACGGACCAGGAGGTGGACCGTCCTTCCACTATACCTTCCACGGAGATCCACGAGCAACCTTCGCGCAGTTCTTCGGCTCAGCTAGTCCCTTCCAAGCGTTCTTCGACTTAAATGGCACGGGGGGCGGGGGATCGTTCTTTGATCGCGATATGGACGTCGATATGGACCCATTTGCGAACATGGGTATGGGTACTACCCGACCAGGCGGTCCAGGTGGCGCTTTCAGAAGCCACAGCTTCAACTTCCATGGCTCGCCGAATAGGAAAGAAAAAACTCAAGACCCGCCGATAGAACACGATCTGTACGTGTCGATGGAAGACATCGCGCGCGGATGCGTGAAGAAAATGAAAATTTCGCGTCGTGTCATTCAACCAGATGGTACATCAAAGAAGGAAGACAAAGTTCTGACTATCCATGTCAAACCGGGATGGAAAGCTGGCACAAAGATCACATTCCAGAAGGAGGGTGACCAGGGCCGGAATAAGATCCCAGCTGATATTGTCTTCATTATCAGAGATAAGCCTAATGCACTTTTCAAGAGAGAAGGGAGTGACATAAGATATACAGCCAAGATATCACTTAAACAGGTAAGTGTCTGATATTTTTAATATACTTTCTATTCCCAATTCTTTTTTTTTAAATCTCCCAAATGTAGGAATTTGTCTCAATGTTTGTCATTTTTGCCTGATGTTAACATGTATTGTGGATGTTCATGGACAACAAAAACTTGCCAGGTTTTTGTCATCTAGTTTAATTACAAAACTTTAACATTTATTATTGGATTCATAACAAAAGAATGCAAAACATTGTTGACATTAACTAGTCTAATACATATTGATATAACTATCAAAATACATAAACATACCTTTCTGATGTTTTTCTCAAAGTTACTCATCTAAAATGCATCAATAAAAACCATATGTGTGTAACAATTAATCCCCCAAAGTTTGTATCCAAGGATTCTCAATTAATTATTATAAAATGTTGAAATACCATACTTTATGTATACATTTTTTTTTGGCTTTGTTTTATTAGCAAATATGTACATATAATAGACGGCAAAAATAAAATTATTTTTTACAATAATATACTAAAATTTCCATGTTAATGACCTCTGAATCATAGGCATACAATGATTTTATTGGGAATGGATGTTACACTCATATAGGTCATAATATACTAAAATTTCCATGTTAATGACCTCTGAATCATAGGCATACAATGATTTTATTGGGAATGGATGTTACACTCATATAGGTCAATTTATTAGCTCTTATCGACTATATTATGTCCTGCTAATTATCTGAATAGACATACTAGATAGACACATCCTCAATCACACATACATATCCTATAGATAACTGATCTATATTTTTCTTTACAGGCTTTATGTGGAACAATCATTGAAGTGCCAACAATGTCAGGTGAGAAGTTGACAGTCAATCTACATGGAGAAGTTGTTAAACCGCATACAGTGAAACGGTTCCCTGGCTACGGACTACCTTTCCCTAAAGAACCAACAAGGAAAGGTGATTTATTAGTTGCTTTTGACATTAAATTCCCTGACCGTTTAAGCTCTGGTGTCCGGGAAATACTTATGGATACATTACCAAACTGAAGCTGAAACTAGTGTGAATATCTCATTAGAATAGATTTAAGTGTATAATATAATGTGAGAGGTCATTTGAATATGATATATTGTACATATATTCAGTGTGATCTCTTACTTTTTATATGCTCAAATATTTGAATGGGACATTCCTACTTGTGCTTTTTTTTTGTAAAGGAATTGTTGAACAATTATGGCTATAGTTTTGTTTTGTAAAGGAATTCATGAACAATCATGAGTATAGTTGTTTTGTAAAGGGATTCTTGAACTTTTGTAAAGGAATTTTTGAACTTTGGTAAAGGAATTCTTGAACATCATTCATGGCTATGGTTGTAGTTTCTCTGATGTTATTTCTTAATGTGTTCATATTGGATGACCAATTACAATTTGATCCAACATCATTTGGGAAATTCTTTTTTGCAAGAGGTTCTCTGTTGTAGGATTTTAACTCCTTACTATGCTAGAACTTGTGAAGTTGAGATGTTTTAATGCATATTATGTATGTGTGGAAACATGTAGTGAATGTGTGTTATCCATACGTTTTAGTATGGGGAACTAGGAGTACTGAATAATTCAGTGTGTATGTAAATTATAATTTAAACTATAGGATGTAAATATTTTATTACAGTACATATATTTCCGATGTAAATAAAGTATCACTGACAGTAATTCTAAGTAGGTTTGAGTGAAAAATTGTAAGTTGTATTCCATTAGAAAATGTTGATTGTATGTATGGTAGCATAATGATTTCATGATTGACTGAGTGATAACTGATCACTTATAATTGTTGTTAAAATGATTAATAAACAAATTTTGAATTAAAGCTTCTTTCATTTGCATCTCTATTGTTTAGGCTTCCGCATAAAATTGTAGTTGCATAATCAATATCAAATTCTGCCATGAGCTGCCCACTTAATTCTATTTTGGTTGTGATTGTAAACTAGGAAGAACTCTATGTGGGCAGCAGATTCGAGCAAACAGTACACCTATATCACAACCAAACCATATATACTAATGAAAATTGAATGAAATTAATTGACATATTGGGGAAAGGGTTCTCTATTCCATTTATTGCTACACCCACTGACCACTCTCCTAGTCTACAGGTATACTACCATGTCCTTTGGTTCTGCTGGTAGAATGAGCAAAAATATTCCAATCTGTTTTATACTGGCTAGTACAACAATTTGGATGCACTGTTCTGCCCCACTGTACCCCAACTTAGTCTCACTGGGGTGAATAATCCGGGACGTATCCTCTAACGTTCGTGGAGTACTCCTCAGAGGCCACTGCCTTAATAAGGAACATTGCATTTTTTTTCTAATGTGATATGAAAGAATCTATAAATAACTTGTAGTTTGTATAACAACACGAAATGTATACAAAATTTACATAACATATCACTAGGTATTGATAAAAGCACATTAGATTCAGTGTAGGTATACCAGTTTCTAACACTAACAACACACAAGTCATAGTAAAGTTCAATACTGAATTGTAAGTGTACCAGATAACTCTATGTGGCGCGCTTTCTGTGTTAACACGTAAACCGCACACTGGTGCTCTCTTTTATCAATGACAATTAATTTTCTGTAGTTTCAAGAGATTCAGCTGCAATTATGCAGGTGTAACGTTACCACCGGCAATACCCCCAGTACCTTCATCCCCATAACTCTTAAAATGATTATAATAGAAATTCTTAATTACTATTTCAAATAATATAAAACGGATACTACAAACATTCTTATCTAAGCAGATTCAAGAACGGTCGGAAGGGTATCCTTCTAGGGTAATGCTTAACATCAATCTTTTGTTGTGAATGAACTACCTACGGAGTTTTTGAGGCCATACGTCTCGTAGTTCAATATTCCATTTACAACCCAATTGAGGTATTCTGTTGATTCCAGTCACTGGAATATTGAACCATGACTATATTGAACTGAAGCATAGTTACGTACACAGACCATAGACCCGGAACTAAATGCTATATAGGTAGTCTGTTCCAATTCAATTTGCCAAAAAGAAAATCAAGTTAATGAAATATATCAACATTTAGCTTTAAAAAAAGTCAAATTAGAATATGTAAACTAACACCTCGGTATTTAATTTAATATGTCAGTTACAACAATTATTGACCAGTTTTGAACAAATTGGATAGGAATGGAATATGGATTCAACTGGAAAAAACACGATCCTAGTTTTAAAGTGTCGCTACATAATTTCATATTACATCTGCAGATTTTAAATATAACGTTTCTGTTTTCTTATTAAAAATATCCGATTAAACTGTAGTGACAAATGGCAGTCGTTTATGTGTATAAACAGCTGAAGAGAACCGTAGTTGTTGGCACGGTCGGGAACACGATGAGCCTTGATGTTCTTACGGAGATGTGGGGCCATCGAAGCAGCGATTTAAACCGTCAATGTCAAGCGAAGTGATCCGAGAATGTTAAAGCATCTCAAAACAATTAAAAAAATAGTACACGAATGTCAAGCAGGAAATGACGGGGCGAATTTCAAGCGTGATTTGGATGTTTTTTCCCGTATAGGTCAATATTTTCTTAATTTTCGGGTTCGATCGACGGGATTTAATGTTTACGGGCGACGGGAGTACAGTTCCAGGACAGTCCTGCTGTGTCACCTCTGTCCGCTAATACGATAAGGTCCCTGGAGTAGCCTTAAGAGACCGGTTTAAGTGCAGCCGAAACAATTTTTATTCATTATAGTCTCACTATAATAGTCGTTACGTTGTTAGTGTTAGAAACAATAATTAAAATATAATAGCTCTTCAGCCATATTCTTCAGATATTACATTATCGTATGTAATTTACCAAGTGCTCAGACCAGGACACTTAGAGGGTCTTAGGTTATTTTTGTAGTAATGTGCCAAAAATACTAGGCAATTGTAACGTTATCTGTCGTTATACTATAAAATAATACGATTTTCTTTCTAATAATTTGATAATAATAGAATGTACTAATAAAGTTAATAATATTATAAAGCTGCGCTCAAATCGAACGTGCGAAAACAAGTAGTGTAATATGAGTAGCTACTTTTATATTTCTGGTAAAAAATAGCAACCCCAAATGGCGTAATGGGCCGTCATTTTGTGACCCTAAAACAGTCGTCTGTTGTTGTTTCGTGCGCATAGACTACGTTCTCCAGTGTTTCTCGTTCTGTTTATTCTTGTGACCCGGCTTTCGTTTAATTGACTGTTCCTGCCTGTTATACTGACCTCGATGCTAAATTGGACTTCGATTGTATTTCGCATTGTGTTGTGTTGTATTTTTGGTGCATAATAATGCCGAAACGTGGACGAACATTGAAAAGTGAAACCCGTGAGTTAATCATCAAACTGCAAGATTACTTTGAGCATGAAAGGCAAAATGGTGGATCCTCGATACCTGTAGAACGGGCACAAGAGCGCGTCTCTCAAGCTCTTGGAGTTAGCAAACGAACGATAACAAATATTAATAAAGAAAAGTTCAGCCCATCTGGCACGGGAGAAAATATTTTACGAACACCGAAGAAGATACGCAGAACTAAACTTGTGACAGATATTGATACCTTTGACGCCGATGCAATAAAGAATCATATATATGGTATATACCCAAGCCAATAGAAAAGAAGATTTGGTGGCTTGGCTACAAAGAAACCGCATTGACGCAAATATGCAGATGCTAAAAGCAGAACAAATTAGTTAAAGACAATAAGCCGGCAAATGTGCGATATGAAATAGATGAACTGCCACTGGAATACAGTCATCGCGTTCTCAGAATTCCTCCATATTATTACCAGTATAATGCGATTGAGCTAATCTGGGCTCAGATCAAAGGTTACGCAGCCCGCCACAATACTTCTCCGTCTTTCGGCACAAAAAAGATGATGACCCTATTAAAAGAAGCCTGCGGAAAAGTCACAAGAGACCTTCGCCCAGTCGGGCGAAGGTCTTCGAAAAAATGAAAAATATTATTTTCGAAAACTTTGATCGAGATATCAGAATTGATACTATGATTGATAATAAATACATGTAGACAAAGATGATCAAGACGACAGCACCCCCTCAAGCGAATAGCAGTCTGAGTAAATTTGTTTGAACCCAGTCGCAACTATTTTTCAAAATACTTTTATTGTTGTATTTTATATTAAATATTTCCGAATATTACTATCGCATTTTTATTTCTTTGCGCTAGTTACATTTGACGTCAGACAAACAAGTATTGAAACTTATGTTACTCTTTCCTTGGGTCGGTTGAAAAAAGTAAATAATACTGTTACTTATTGCCCATCACTAGTCATGACCAACTGACAGACGTCAGGAACGCATTCTCTCAGCGGCCGGAGTTTAGCTGGTCGAACTCCTAAGTGTAATGAAACCAGACTAGAACCTCACCAGCGCTTCATTTTTAGGGAAGGAATCCCTATCACCCAGTAAAGCGGAAATGTACCAATGTATTTCAGGAGTGTAAACGAATTACAAGAGCCGAATTTACAATGAGTGTAAGAGAAAAAGCCGCTACCACTAGCCTTGAGGAACTACATCATCTCTAAAAAAGCGGACTCGCCAACCCGCTTGACCAGCGCGGCTTTTGAAGCACAAAATAAGGTGCATGAGGAGACCCATGTCCAGAAGTGGATGTTAAAAGGGCTGGTTACGGCGACAGAATTAGTATTTGGTGAAAATGATCAAATCGCGTTTTCCCTAGCCGTACTTAGCTACATTGGGAAGGCCGAGGCGCGCGCAATGTGACGTCACTCAGTAAAAATACGCCGGCGCCCGCCTCCACAGCGCCTGCTGGAGAAATTCGGACTGATAATAACTCTCACATTTCTAATTATCTGTTTGGCAACATCTGGAAGTTTGGTGCAATCAGGCAAAATAATAGTTCGGACTCGTAGCAAAGACGAAATTAAAAGAGAATAAAAATCAGTTTAGAAATTCCATTATAATATTGTGGGACATTATTATAATAGAAGTGTCATAAGTAGACATAGGATTATATGCATTTTTGCATATGCATATTTCTCAGTTTTCACACTATTGTATATTTCTATAATTTTTCGTTTATAGTGCATAATTCGACATAAAAACGCGACAATTTAAAATAGAACACTAGAAATGTTATGTATACAGTATACAGACGTTCAAAGAACAACTTCCAAATGTGCCATTAGTTACCCCCGGAACCAATAATAACTCGGTTGAAAGCAGTTTTGTTCTATACTGAGCATTTTGAGGCCATACAAGGGGTAGTTGGTTAATTTGATAGTTCCGATGCACTGGCCATTGCATCATGCCAACTGGCAATTGAACTCTTCAATTAAGAAGAATATAGCACTAATTAAGACGCACTACTCGAGATAAGTGAAAATCTCGAAACCAAAAATCTTTCTCTACAATTCCATCGTAATTTTAGAATACATAGTCCGCGCACTTCCGGACTCATTTTCGGAAAAGATGAAAAACAAGTTAGACGCCGTTCTTGTTAACAAATCCGGGTTTTGACGTAGTTAAACAAATAAATGCCTACATTAATGCTGCAGGTCAAAGCTTGCCTGACTTTATTTCTGGGGACGTGGCACCAAATTTTAAATTTTACCCTGTCACGTCGGTCGACGTGTAGCGTAATTTTCGGCCTACAAATTAATTCTAACTGACAAACGTCACAAATTTGAAATTGATGATTTAGAGAAGTGTATTGTCATAAAAACTACAATTGATTGTATTAATTTATGTCAGAGCTTTTATTTTGTGCAATAAAAACATTTGACAATTTGATATCTTTCAGAAATATGTATTATAATAAAACAACATTTTAATGGAATAAAATCTCATGAAAACGATAGCCTGGATTTCATAGAACAACTCCATGCAAAATTAAGTTCGAAGTGCATTACAAAAACCGTAACAAATGATAAAAAGGCAACCGGAATCAGCACTGGGACATAGTAAAAATGTATGGGTAGTTTATCACACAAAATTTTCACACATAAATTATGGAAACTTGCAATTTCAAGTTTTCCGAGGGAAGCCTAAAATTGAAATTCGTAATTTATTACTAGACATGTACATTGTAAAATATTGTCTACATTTTATTTGCTACCTTAAATGATTTTATCATTAACGCCATCAAATTTCGGGACATAGAAATATTAAAAGGTAGCAAATATTTTCTGCAAATGACCCAAATCATCTTTTAAAATACGTGACATGGTTCCGGGTGCACATTCATCTCTGGATAAAATCATTTGCTTCCGGACGGGATTTCTTCGGATACTCTCCTTCACAGCTTTAATCGTTTATTTGGTATGAATAGTGCGTGGACGACCAGACCATTTCCTGTCACAAACAGAGGACGTTTTGCATTTGGCTCCATGCCTACTTGGTGTAGGTATTTAATGCAATTACAGCAATACTGTTTTCCTTATCACCCCACTCCATTTTAATATTAATACAATATTTAATTATAATTAGCGCCAGAATGAAAAAAAAGCATTTATTTATCACGTGAGACTCACAGATTCTAAATTCAAATGTAATTTTTTTTCTTAGTTTCTTAGTTTTTGATTAAATCAATTGATCTAAGATTGAAACGATATTTATGGCCAGACTATATTGCCACGTGTAGTCACAACCATCGCCACCATTCTGTGTATAATCGTGTCTTTAGGTTTCATAGAACAATTTTTTGCAGTTTTGCTAGCCTTCTCAACTTTAGTAGGTAGTGGATTAGTTATATGTAGGTATAGTATGCTAATGAAATATCCCATGGTGTAATTGGGGTTATTCCATGCATAAATGATTTCCTCTATTCATAATGATAATACCATACCATTCACAACCAACCATATTCAAATGACTCAGCAAAATTATTATTAGTAGGTAAGTACCTATATAGATATATTTATTTGTATTGAATACTGAGTACCTACCCTAGATATTTATAATTAGAGTATCTATACGTAATTGTTGGTGTAGGTACCATTAATAAATAAATAAATGATTATTCAATTCACAACAACATTCAATCAATTTCTCACAGCCAAGTAAAATAAAATAAATTCATGTTTCACAGCCCTCGTACCTACGAAAAATATTGTTCAAGAATTCTACATACATTACTTATTTATCAAGAGAAAGAGACCTCTTCCATCTATCATAACAAGCAATGTATTATAGAATATAAAAATTCTTCGATTGAATAACATTGTACATAACTGTTAATACGAGTTTTGCATCTCCATTTGGGTCAACGAACCGCACATTTGTATAATTTCCTGGCGAAATTTTGTTTCAGTAGGTTAAAAATATGTTGGTATATTTAGAGTTCTGTGCGAAAACCACTGTAATAATGCTGTAATACTATCAGCAATTAGTTATGTTGAAACCAGTGGCGTATTTTAAGATATGGCGCCCTAGGCCTATAAGGTTTGCCGCCCCATAAATTAACAAAAAAAAGCAAAAATCTTTTAATAATGAAACTGGCCATACAAAAGAATAAACACCATTTATTAAATATTTACCTTTTTTGCTATGCACAAATTGGTTTGACAAATTCGTCAATGACGCTGTCATAATTAACGGATACTGTTAAGTCAGCTTCTATATTAAGGATGGCTAAACTGTTCAAACGTTCTTCGCTTATATGGGAATTAGGTAGGCTTTTTAAATTTCTTCAGGCATGCAAATCAAAAAGCAATAAAATAAAAGATAGGTAACGATTATGAAAGGCGCTCAAAGCTGACCTGCCGCTCCGGGTCATGGCCTATAGAACCAATAGTTTGGCCACATATTTACTATTGTATACTAGCCGAGACTTAAGTAAAAGTAGGTAACTTAAGTTGAAAGACGACTTTTAAATCGCTGTCTTTTTTTAACAGACAAACTTTTAAGGCGACAGACGAGCAGACTTATCTAGTGGGTGGATACTTAGTGTCTCCCTGCGATATCCGCGACTGGATGGCACGCCACTGGATACTTGAAGGTTTAGGAATAGATTTGGAGAAAAGGTTAAAAAATTAAGAGGGGTAGGATAGGCTGGGATGAGGTCTAGAATATCTCACTCACTACATTGGGGGAATAAGGTAAAGTGGGAAATGCAGTAGTACCTACATTTTACGGTGGTCTTTTGTGCGAGAGGGACAACTCGGCCAACTGTAGAATTTCAACGTGCTCTCGCCCCCTCACAAATTCCAGAGATACCAGCGATTGGAATCGGAATGACATAAATGTTAAGGTTTTTTGGTATTTCACAAATATGTATGTATTAGTGGGTATATTGAAAAGGTATAAGGATATACGCGTTTAAGACCCGTTCATTACATAAATATGTACAAGAATAAGTCGCTAGGAACTTAACAACTACATCAGTCGCTGTATTGTATAATAATAAATAAATTATTAAACAGTGTATGTTGTAGGTATATAATTTATTAACATACAGCCATATTTTTACATGCTCGTATAACATCGATATGTGAATAGACTAGATGGACACATCATACGTTCTTATCAAAGAAACCTGGTCGGCAACATATGAAGCAGAGGACAGCAGATCCGTTTAATAAAAAGTCAAACTTTCTAAGTTTGTATACTAGGAAGACATTGTACGTCTTCACAAGTTAGGACTTCACACTTGGCGGAGCCTGTATCGTGAGGGCCATTGTGAAAGTGTTATCCATTTACCATAGAACGCATTAGTGAGCTATAATAGTCTATAATGTAGACGAGCTATAATAGTCTGGCATATTATTGGTTTCTACGTATGGACATACTATTAGTTTATACCAGTATTTACTGCGCTGTAACCTTTTTTTTTTCTTTGTTATACGTATATGTACCCAAACTCAAATCTTGACAGGTTAATGAATTGGTTTTATCTTTATTTGCAGCTAGAAAATTTTATATTTTGCGTTTGTATACGTGGAGTACGAGTAGAAGCAGAACTTAATAATTAATCATTTCTAGATTTTAAAATTTCTCTAGATAATTATGATAATTAACTTGCTAACATACTCATAATTGTTATAAAATTAGCCTAGCATTGAGTTCCAGTGTCACACAAATAGTTTTTCAAACTATTTTTAGTGAACTTATTTTTTTTTTAATTTGTCGCGCTCTTTTTCCCTTCCACTTTCCAATTATTTTTCATAGTTAGGTAATAGATGGGCATTAATTTGTACAACTAAATATAGTGAAATCAACGAGACATGGGCTTTGCATCTGTGTGAATGGGTGCCGAATTGTAGAATTCGATTGTCGAAATGGTTCGCACTGTACACAATCAGTGTGCGCTCACACGAACGCAAAGCTCACTCGCGTTGATTTCACTATACCCACCTATTATAGGTTTTCGGGTGTGCGACAATTACGTCAAATCATCGAGACCTTTTCTGCATTATGAGAATGTTGATTATACAATGATGATTTCGTTATGCATGTCTATTAAAGTACACATAGGTACCACAGGTAGATAACTGTCGGCTTTGTCCACAGAAATCTCTTGAATCAAGTAATTGATATCAGCCTATAACGTCCCACTGCAGGGCCACCCACTGCCTCTCCAAGTAAATCACTGGGGAGTTTCGGGTCATAATAAATAACTCACCACGCAGGTCCTGTGCAAATTGATGGATACACATACTCTAGATACTTGTTATTTCTCGAGCATGCGGATTTCCTCACAACATTTGCCCTCACCTAGTTAGTGATAGTTTTACAAATCCGAACATAAGTAGAAACTCGTTGATACGGGCCGAGAATTTGAACTCACGTTCAACGCTTGTACAAGTATTATTATAGTAAATGGAAGGATCACTTTTTATATGTAGAAAGAAGACGAGGCTCACGAGCTGACAGACCAGCTGATGGTAAAAAAAAATGTCTTCTGATTACTCCTTATCAGTTATCACTGTAGTAAAATATTTACTAGCAATAGATATTTAAGTAAATTATGTCGTCCTAGTCAAGTTTCGGGAGCAAGAAAAATGCTTTTTAAAAACTAAAAATTAATATATTAAAACTAATGAGATTGAAGACAAGTGGCAGAGCTTGATGCCAGTATTCAAGTAGGTACTTATTTAATTAAATCTAACTTACAAAGTAATCTCTTATGGCTACATCCTAAATGCTAACTAAGCGCTAGGTTCCTAGAACTATGGGTTCGGCCGACCACCCGGTTCTGCTGACCTAGCGATCAACAGGAAGGGCTTGGGTGACGTAACTTACTTGCTTATGGAAAATAAATAATAACTATTACCATATCACACCATCAGTGCGAATCTATCCTCTGTTGGATACAGGCCTCTCATAAGGCTTGCTATCGCACATGGTCTTCGGGTTTTCACGGCACGTGGCCATCATTCAAGGACTTTTTTGCTACTTTAGCATGCTGATTCTTAGAGCTATGACGGTCACTTCGTTTAATCAAAGTCACATGAAAAAATTAGTCTAAAATTTAGTAATATTGAATATATTTTGTCCCATGATATCCCAAAAGAGAGCCTTTGGGATAGCATTGGAAGAGTAAACAATAATCTCTTGTAAAAATACATCGGTTATAAATTAAATTTCCTACGATAAGTGTTTACAATAAATAACCACAAAATATCACTCGATTGTCGCAGATTATTTTATCGAGACTTCAGTTATAAAAAAATACTTACTTACAAAATATTAATAAATATATCGATATTTAAAATGCTATTATACTTAAACGTCACTTTGATTATACAGTATCGCATATCATACCATCAACCTATGTTATAACAACTACTGGATATAGACCTCTCCCAAAGCTCATCACCACACACGATCTTTCAGCCAATACTTGCAAACTTCTTCAAGTCATCGGTCCATTTTACTGGATCTTGCGCTTCCCAGTGCGTGGCCTCCATTCCAAAACTCTTCTATTTTATCGGTTACGCGGCAAATATGACCTGCCCATTGCCACTTCAGCATGTTGATTTTTAGAGCTATGTCGGTGACTTTAGTTCTTTAACCTATCTCCTCGTTTTGGATCTTAAACGTATAGCGTATAAATTGTCTAAAATGAAAGTGGCGTTTGAGTCAAATAGACTTAGCCGTCGACATAATATATTTCAACAATAAGGACCGAGATACATTGACATTCGATGTGTTTAAGTTTTCTAAAAAATCACATTACTTGTAGCACATAATATTATTTATCTCAATTATACTTACGCACATCGTAACACAATTATACGCAACTTTTGCGTAATGCACTTAAGCGTAAAAAGGAAATCTTTTTACGTACCTGATATTAACCACGAAATTGTTGCTGACGGCTTACTTAAATCGTATTATCGAGATTTATTTGAGTTTCTGATGGTAGTGGCTCTATACTCGACACATGTTTGGATATCGTCACGTGTCTTCAAAACGTGTTCTGCCGTCGCGGCGTTCGTCGTGACGCGTGACCGCCGCCCGCGCCACGCGGTCACCTTACTTTCCGAACGTAATGTCTTTGTTGTTTTTACTCGTCTAATTTAAAAAGAGCTATTTACTCGTAGGCGTAACATTCAATGAAGGGCAAATTTAATTCAGTCAGGCTATTAGACTTATCTCGATAACCGGTATTGTTCTAAAAACGTCAGTTTTATTTGAACAGCACTGATAAATAAAGCTGAACAGTTAAAGTTAAATCTTAAGGATTATGTTATACTTTTCTCTAGCAAAAAGTTTAACTGTTTGTTTGGGTTAACCTTGAAGTCAGTTGGTTCCCTTGTGGAGTTGTGGATAAGGGAAAGCCGTCCAGGTGTGGACGGCGAACCAAAACCAAGAGGTGGCGTTTCTCTGCGTGTCGCTCTGAATAGCAGAAGTCACAGTGGAGAAACAAGGACAGACTCGGCGAGCACTAACATTGTCGCTGGGCTGGCAAGGACTTATCTTAGATAGATAGATAGCTAAATTTTTTATTGCACCAAAATGTGTGTACAAAGGCGAACTTAATGCCATATAGCATTTTCTTCCAGCTAACCTTTGGTGGCTAAGGACAGTGCCGCTAAATATAATAGTGTTTTGATATTATTACACTAAGTACATAAATATTAATTTACATAGACATACATGCATATATACATACATACATAAAAATATAAATAAAATAATAATAAACATATCAGTCATTCACACTGTTTGAGTAAAAAGTGTTCAGATACACGCGATTGAAAGACATCAATTGACGGAGCCTCCTTTAATCGATAAGTTATTCCAGAGTTGTGTTGCTGTACAGGTAAAACAATGGGCATAATAATTAATAATCCGTGCGACACACGGGGGTAGTTAAAAATTTATTATATAGTATTATAGTAATAAGTAAAGTTACTCACGTATAAAATAATCTCGTATGGAGAAGGGTCTTGGCTTAATCGCCGGGACCGCGAGGAAGACAAAGTCTCTGTAATAACTGCGACTCCGACTCCTCCGATTGGGAGGGCTGTCGTTGGTGACCAGCCCTGGGATGCCGCCAGGCCTCCCAGTGGTATTAGGGTTACAGGGGCACAGTCAGGGTGGACAGTGTACTTTATTTTTTATAATTTGAATAAAGTTAATTTATAATAATAATAAGTCTAAACAATTTTATTAGATAGCTATAATAGAACTTATATTCATAATAAAATCTAAAGTATTTACATTGATTATCGCCAAAGATATTAATAATTTATATAATACGTTAGTATTTATAGTTTAGGTAGCCACTAATCTTTTAAGATATTTTTAAGATAAAGCAATACAAATGTTTAAAAAATGTTCATATCTATATAATATACTAAATATTGAGCATGTCCAGATTTGGTCCCTGTGGCAAGGTACCCACCATACTGGTCACATTACCTTGTTGGATCGCAAGACTGCGTTGCGAGATGAATTACCAAGCCTGTAGATCTGTACCATCTGTAGACCAGGCGCCTTAAATGCTCCCTAAAAAATTCAACATGCACTTGGATCCCACGGAGTCAGTATTATTATTAGACTGTTTTATTATTAGATATTATTAAACCAGCAACAAATGTTAATATTTTTGCACACTTAAAAATATACAAATACATTTGAATTTGTCAATGTAGATTTGGCAAGCAAACCGTTCTTTGACTGATGTGATGTTTACTGCAGAACAACCCTACGCCAATATTTATCTACAAATATAACTTTACATATCGTTTAAAATTCAATTGTTTCTTATCAGAACTACTTTAAGTTGTTTGTAGAAAAAATAATGGACGTAACAACTGCAAATGTAAATTAGTTATCAGTGCAGTGACATATATTACACGGTCACACACCAAATAAAATTGTTTTATTTCAGATGCTTCTAGAAATTCAACTATTATCATTTGTTATGACGTTAAACATCTACGTGGACATTGCTAAATATATATGTACATCCATTTATGTACATATACAGTTTTTTGTAATCGACAAGCTCTTTATTAATTATCATAGTCAACATGGTGGCGCCATTCGTAATTACAAGTAATGTCATAGAGCGTCCGCACGATTGCAATTTTTGTTGCGTTCGTGAACGACTTATGAGAATAGTGATAAAGTTTACATTCGTCGTTGTAACTGAAAGTACGAATTTGTTCCATAACGTTGTATTTGCGGTTAGCGCGATCTCGCTCCCTATGAATTAAAATGATATCTAGCTTCGATCTAGCAAAGGACTTTATTGTAGGCACAGATTACATAGTATATGAACCAATTAATATTTTTAAAAGATTTTACAGATAAATAATCAGCTGCAAAGGAGCTTGTTCGAACACACATACAAGCAAATAAGCAGTTAAAAAATAACAGAGATAATCTACTGTTATTTTTTACTATGCTGTTACATAATAATCTCTATTATTATTATCTACTGAACATTATATAAGAGATTATGACGTACTCGTTATTATCATGTTGTTTTCATTGCACACTGTGATCTTTGAGATATACTTTACACATGTTTCTTTGTTTGGGAATTGGCATTCTTACCTTATCTATTTTATAAGGGTATGCGTATGCATTACAGATGAACGTGTGCCAATTATTTGTTTGTAATTGAATTATAAACTATTAATTTAATTCGGTAGGTACCTAAGCCCGTGTTTAAAAAAGTCTACGAGACGTGCCTGATAAAAGAGAAAATATATCTTGCGTTTCAGAAAATATTTTTTTAACATGATTTTAGAGCTTGTTATCTATCAACATTTATTTTTATTTTTTTCTAGCATTAATAATATTTGTCATTTTATATTTGGATAAACACATTACAAAACGGAATGTCGATGTCTGCGATGTGGATTTGTTTATATTCGTTTTGAATTACTTTTTTGCTATTTTTGAAAAGTAATCGTCATCGTAATTTTGGAACTACTGAACGAATTTGGTACGTCGAACATAACTGAGATATAGTATCAAACTATTTTATACCAAAGAAAGAAAAAGGAAAACACCCTTAGTCGAAATGTAGTGAAATTTCAAGTAAATTCGGAAGTAGCAATTAGGTAGCAATAAGTTCGAAAGGGAGGGACGTGACATTTTTAGATTATTGGACAATTTATTTGATTAAAACTATTGACTTAAACAAATGTAAAATTATTGATTTAAATAAATGTAAATATAATTAATTATTTTGTAAAATATATTGATGTACATCGATCTAAAATATTTGTATGCAAGAAATGGTAGATCATAGACATTTTTTTAAAGATCTTTTTATTATATTATGGTTTAAAGATAATAAAGATAATTTGTAGGGGGAGAGTGTATGTTGCTTTCCCACAGCCGCTGGTCGCACTCGACTGGCCACGTTACCCCTCTCTCACAGAAGACAACTTGAAATGTACTGCATTTCCTATTTTATCGTATTTCCCCAATGTACATACCTACGTGTGTCGGTAGTGAGTGAGATATGTCGGAGCCCATTCCCATCCCATCCTATCCCTCCCCATATTCCCGATCCATTCCTTAATCTGCAAAGGTAGGCAACGCATCCGGGGGCGTGCCAACGTTTGTCCTTCTGGACTGATGTTGGAATGTATCGCGGATATCTATGGACGACAGTATCCACTTACCATCGGGTGGACTGTATGGTCGTCTGCCGCCTTTTATCTATATTTCCTAAACATCCATACGCAGCTATCTGATGTTCCGATTTAGCTAAATAAAACAACCTCTTTCAAGGTTCCTAAGTCTATAGGACACCACATGTCCTGACATCACATCAGTCTAGTATCCATAATCATCTTGCCAAATTACCTTTATCGTCAACAAAATACACCATGACTCTTAGCTAGTAATCACACGGGTGTTAAATCGCTTGAGCTTTTAATTACGTGGGTGTACAGTTATTGTGGTAAAAGGCTTGTTTGAATACACAAGGCCATCATCCTCCTACAACGAACCAAATAACAATGCTAAGTAGTTCTGAGTCATGGGTCTACTTAAATTTGGATTTTCAGGGCATTTTTAAGCCAATTTGAATACAATGAGTGTGGAAAGATTGCACAGGATTTAAGACATTTCTCGATAGAGATTAATAATTTTCTTGTTTGTTTAGTCATATGTCCTGTTTAGTTAGTATTGGCACAGATAAATAACAATATATAAACAATGGGGCTTGTATGGAACATATGTTCAATGTTCCTTAATGCAAATAAGGCCTAGATTGGTGTTTGCAAAAGTGGGCGATAATGCCTCCCAGGCAGTGTTATAAATATCTAAGAGAGCGTTAGAATCCTTAAGTGTTATTAGGCAGTATTTATTTAGTTATTAGGATTAGGTAATCACTACCTAATACTATTGGAGGTTGATTATCCCTATGGCAATCTCTTACAGAAGACTACCTTAACTTCCTACTTTATACTACGAATCCCCTCCGAATGTGTTTCGGTAATGAGTGGGATATGCCAGAACCCATTCCCTATTTTCCCAATCCATTCCTAAATCTCTAAAGGTAGGCAGTGCACCCGGGGGTGTGCCAACGTTTGCCATCCCTGACTAATGTTGCCGTATATCACGAATGTCAATAGGCGACAGTGTCCACTTACCATCAGGTGAACTGTCCGCTCGTTTGCCGCATTCTTTCAATAAAAAAAGAGACTTAAAAGTTTGCTATCTGAAACAGAGATCTGGCGCTCAATTAACATTACTCACGTAGGTTTTCCAACAAGGAAGTGCGGTGCGTTCTATGCCAGGTCTTCGATTTCCTTGGTAATTGGTAGGTATTCATATTGTTTGACTGGCAAATTATATGGCCTGTTCCATCTATCCCCACCGGCCAATCCCTACTGGTAAGATTATTGTTGACTTGTACCGGCGATAACAATACAAGCGGCCACCCGCGTTTCGCTCACAATAACGTAGTTTTAAACATAGATAAGTATTAGTTAAATAATAAGGTCTATTTCTCCCGTTATTTCCGCCAGAACTAGCCTGCTGTTAAGAGACGAGATACATTGGAGGACGTTGAGTGGAAATAACAAACAGTAGGTTAAAAGAAGACTTACTAAATTACATTTCCTATACCCTCCAATGTGCCTACTTAACGTTTTTCGGTAGTGAATGAGATGCGATAGAGCTAATTTCTCACATACCATCCTATCCAATCGAAAGGAGAGTATATTAGAGTACCTTATTTCACTATAATCTTAACTCTCCACCCTCCGCCGTCCCCATGGAGGTTGGGAGGTGTGATAGGATATTCCCAAAATACTTCACAAATCAGTTTTAAAATTCACTCGCTCTACTCTAAAGGAAGTTGACGAAACGTCGCCGTCGCGTCGGTCGGCACGTCAACGTTCATTCCCGATTGACGTGGTGATTGATTTACTAGAAGGTATACGGTTCGCTCGTCTCGTCAGCTTATTACACCGGGTGCAAAGGTAATAATCACGAAGGGTCACCTAATAATCCAGAAGGGTTTCGGACCATGATACATGACGCAAAAACATTTTTAAAAAAAATTCGGGCGCATGTGTTTCCTCGCGGCGTTTTCCTTCAACAAGCAGGTGACAATTTAAAACTCCATAATTAAGTGCATACCGAAACTTTGTATAAGGGATACAACAAAAGATACAAAACATATGTATTTATTAAGTTTTTTATTTATACATAGGTATATGAGTAACACTTTTCTAATTTCTACTTATAAACACAAACAAACGTAAGTATAAAGTTTAGTATAATTATTTATTACTCCATACACCAGGTGGCTAATTTGCTTATTAACCCTTTCACACAATTACAGCTGTTGCTACTCACGGCATATGAATAAATGTCTGTATGTGTTTAAATATATCTTTTATTTTGAAACGCATAAGGTCTCTTTTTATTCGTACGGACATTCGCCACTACAAGTAAAGCAAACGCGCGCTCATAAATTGCACCGTACCTTAGAACCATTCCATATGAATGTAAACCTTATTTGAAACTATCTTTTGGGTACCGTCCTTTGAGAAAGAAAGAAGCTTTGAGGTGAAAAAAAGAATTATTATCTTTGACGTTTTTTTTACCAAGCATACAAATGAAACTAGGCTAATTATAGCGACCCTTGGCTTTGGTTTGAATACGGGTTCTTTTTTCCACGACAGGCTGCGGTAGTTCCTTGCGTCATTAGACTTAGGTCTAAGGCTTTGATTTACGAATGGATCCTTTTTCCACGGATTCTAGTCAGGCTACTGTAGTTCTATGCATCATTAAACTTAGGTCTAATTAGGTCTTGGGCTTCGGTTTAAGAGTAATTTCAGGCTTAGATCTTAGCTTCGGTTTAAGTGTTAATGTGAGACTTAGGTCTTTGACTTCGGTTTAAGAACAGGCCCTTTTTTCCACGGCTTCCAGTCAGGCTGCGGTAGTTCCTTGCAGTCGACCAGAGGGTTGGTAGCACTGACTTCCTCCATAACCCTCGGTTGGGCTTCGTCAAGTAACTCCTCGTTGGCACAGATTATGCCAGCTAGAGTGGTTTTGCGGATTTCTGTGAGTTGATCTGTAAAGAAAACGTGATTGAGTTTGAAGCTGACATTTATATATTTCTGTTGGCAACGCACGGATCGTCGGTGCACGGAGATTATTGCCTATTAGAATAGGCTGCTACCACGACGGCCGAACATCCTGGAATACTAGCGACCCGCCCTCGCTTCGCTTCGGTTTATAAGTTTCTTTTTTTTTTTTTCAAAATTTAAAAATAAAATATAGCCTATATTAGACACGGATAATGTAGCTTCCTATTTGTGAAAGAATCTTTGAAAGCGGTTCAGTAGTTCCAGAGATTACCCCCAACATACCTGCAAACATACAATTTTACCTCTTTATATTAGTATAGATTTGAGGACCAAGAATTTAAAGAGGATTAGGGGTGTATTAAGAGATCTCATTGGGTTGAAATGATTGGAAATCTGAGTCGCCGACTGTCCTTGATAAGATAACGTCCACCCACATCATTGACAAGATAAGGTACCACAGAACTTTACGGGGAGTATATCTGTTACAAAAACGATCAATTTATAAACATTACTTCATGTTTTTATTCTCTGTTACGCAAGAGACTTAAGAGTAAGAACAAGAAAAACAAGTTAATATATCGTTCTTACCTATTGTAAAGCCAATAGTTTCATCGGAGGTTTCATACCAGAACCGGTCACCGATCTTGAGCCTTAGGAACTGGTCTGCGATGAGACAGGTGAGGGTGGGGCTTAAAAGGCGCCCTCGGGGGTCCTCCGCTAATGCCCCCGTGTACAGATCTATGTCCTCTACGTTGCTGAAATGGGAATATGTACTTGGAAATCTGAATTTTGAATATCTGTGTTCTTTTCTGCTTCTGTGAGTGTGGGTGTGTAGTTTTTTTCTTTATGGACGAAGGCGGCAGATGAGCATACAGTCCACCCGATGGTAAATGGATACTGTCGTCCACATCCGCGATACATGCCAACATCAGTCCAAAATAAGTACGTTGATACGCCCCCGGATGCGCTGCCTACCTTTGGAGCTATAGGAATGGACTTGGAGAAAGGGTTGGGAAAATGGGGAGGGATAAAATGGGAATGAGCTTTGGCACATCTCACTCACTACCGAAACACGTACGTACATTAGGAAAATAAGATAAAGTGGGAAATTCAGTACATTTCAAGGTAGTCTTCTGTGAGAGAGGGATAACATGGCCAGTCGAGCGCGCCCAGCGGCTGTTGGATTGCAGCGTGCACTATCCCTCTCAAATTAAATAATCTATTTTAAGTGTTTAATTGTGGAAGTATTATGGACGCTATAAATGCACTCTGTAAATCTGTTATAAATCCACCTGATGATAAGTGGATATTGTCGCCCATGAATATCCGCGATACATGCCAATAAAAGCCCAGAATGTCAAACTTTGGCACGCTCCCGGATGCGCTGCATACCTTTGTGTATTAAGGAATGGATTGGTTTGGGTTGGTTTGGGAAAATTGGGAGGAATAGGATGGGATGGGAAAAGGCCTTACATATCTTACTCACTACCGAAACCCGAACGTACAGTGGGGAAATACTCATTTCAGTGACATTTACAGGTATATTTATTACCTGTAAATCTTGGAAATTCTACTAAAGGATAGGTCGTCAAATACTCCTTTCAAGTCCTCGAAGTCCTTAGGTCTCGAGAAGCCGCAATGTTCCCTCCACGTTGGGTATCCAGGAAGCCCATGGTCTCTCCCGCGTTGGATGTTCAGGGAAACCAAGTCCAGACCACAGGGTCCTGGTTTTTTGATAGTTACTGCGGCGTTCGTGATTGGGTTCTCGAAAAGGTGGTTACTTAACTGGAAATATAAAGTTTTATGTTAAATACTTTATGATGGCATACCGCCAGCTTGTGTTATACTTGTGTGTATACTTCAGTCGTCTTTAATTCTTCTGATCCAATTACTATTGACGACAATTTAGAAAACACAAATGTTTAGAGACAATAGTTGTTGAACTTTACGAGCTCTCTCCAACGACATCGTAAACAGGTTGTGTCAGACCTTATTACCGAAGCCAGAAATCAGAAACGGGCTTCGGCGTAGGGCGTTGCATTGGGGGGATACCGCGGGATCGCAAGTCGGTGAGAAGCGTCCAGGCACGTGCCGATACCTGGTAAAAGTGTTGGCTGAGGGCTGGTGTGTGTTGACGGTGCAACGAGGGGGACGAAGCCAGAAACCGTGGAATGGATAATGCATGTATTCCGTTCTGAATGTATTCTGAATTCATTGTCGTGAAGGTTTTACTAATTTTTTTTTGCAGACCTCTGTTTTTTTTTTAAATATATAACTCAATACATATAAAGCCCGTAAAATTTACATTTTCATTACAAAAATAGGTTCATTAACATTATTGCGATTAATTTACCAGGATTCACTAGCTAATTCCTCAGGGCTTGTGGTAGTGGCTTTGATATCCCTTGGTTGCCATTTAGACACCCCACGGGAAGAGATGGGGTGGTGCTATTCTAACGTCATGGCATATATATATTGAATATATTTAACACCGAATTTTTTTTTGGCGTTTTTGATAAGCTTACATTTTTTTTTATATAAGAAGAGGGCGGACGAGCAAGCGGTCTCACGTGATGGCAAGTGTTACCGCCGCCCATGGACACCTGCAACACCAGGGGGTATGCGGCCGCGCCGCCGACCTTGCAAAATCCTATTCACAGCTTTCTTGAAGAACCCCATGTCGTAGTTGAATAATTTTAATAATAACATGGTCATAATTTTGAAACTACTGAACCAATTTGGCCTCCCTCCGAACTTGATCTCAGTGGTAACATGTGGGTCAACGTTATGCCTCCTGTGCATGTTGATGGGGGAGCGGACGGCACGTTTAGTGACTTTGTCCTAGTACAGCTCGTAAGGGTTGGCAAAGGGCAAAGATCCGAGCGATTGAGGATAGTGTTATGCACATAGAAGTAAATCAATCACCAATTATTTATCTACGCTCATAAGCTGTTGATCTTTGCGGCATGAGGTCGGGAAGCGGGGGGGATGTCCGTCCACTCACCGCTAGCTATCTGAATACAGTAATCCCCCCTATAACACGGTAGATTGGTTCCGCGTTATAGGAAAACGTGTTGTAGGAGTATTCCCGTATAACGCGTTACGTATAAATTATTGACGTAAATTAAAATCAAACTAAACTAAGAACATTTTAAATAAAAAACTTATGCATATGAACTGTACAAATCATTATAAATTTCACAGTACAGAAATATAATGTGGGAAATCCCCGCGTTATATGGGGTAATGCCCGTGTTATACGGGGGATTGAAATCGCGCAATATGAAAATGCGTTATAAGAGTACCGTGTTATAGGGGGGATTACTGTATATATGTGTATTTTTTCTCTATAATGTCAATTGATATCGACATAATTTTCTTACACGGCCAGCCCTAGTGCTCGCTTAATGCATTCCTTCCGGAGCTCTACTGCTCGCGCGCCGAGTATTTTTAATGTAATAAAAAAAATCATGAAATACATGTTTATTTTTAGTTATATATAATAGTTTTAGTGTAACTGACGGACATATTAAAATATTTCACACTATTTTTGTTATAACCTTACATATTAGCACAGATATTTATATTGGGATTTTTAGAAAATTTTAGAACTAGTAAACCGAGGCTCAACTACCAACTTGATTTATGCTGTTACAAATGTACTGACCTCGGTGGTAACGTGCGGGTCAACATTGTGCACAGGCGTGTGGATGGCGGAGCGGACGGCGCGTCTGGTCCCCTTGTCCGAGTACAGTTCGTAAGGGTTGAACAGTATTTCATGAAGATGCACGTAGTTGACTGAGCCGGTGCTTACATCCACGTTGTGGATTAGACCCTGCGGAATTGACAGATTAATTAATTAATTTATTGACAGATAGATACAACTCTTTATCGCACATCAAAACAGAACAGTAACAGAGATTGTATGTAACACATGATTTTTTTTTTTATGGACGAAGGTGACAGACGAGCATACAGTCCACCTGATGGTAAGTGGATACTGTAGCCCATAGACATCCGTGATACATGCCAACATTAGTCCAAAATGACAAACGTTGGCACGCCCCCGGATGCGCTGCCTACCTTTGGATATAGGAATGGATTTGGAATGGAGAAAGGGTTGGGGAAGTGGGGAGGGATAGGATGGGAATGGGCTCTGGCACATCTCACTCACTACCGAAACACGTACGTACATTAGGGAAATAAGATAAAGTGGGAAATGCAGTACATTTCAAGGTAGTCTTCTGTGAGGCAAAAGGCAAAAGGGAAATGCACAAAAGGCGGTCTTATCGCTAATTGATAGCGATCTCTACCAGACAACCTTTGGGTAGAGAGGAAGTAAATATTTTAATCATGGGTGGATGGTGTACAGTACACATAATTATATAATCATACGTACATATCAATATATATATAATATAATTTATACTGGTGTCGCTAATTTTTAGAAAGAATTGTGAGGTTTGAGCGGAAGATTGAAGGTAATAGGTAGGTCTTGGCAGAGGATTACAACAGCTAATGTAGAGAAGATTGTGTAGGACAATTGAACATTTTTGTTTGAATAAATAAAAATTGCGTATTGTGTGATTTAATAGTGTGATAGAAGTGTATTTTGTACACAATGTTTGTGATAAAAGCGTAGGATTTCGTTTTTCGTGCGCTTGGAAGGAGTCCTCTGCTGTCCTCAGTAAACCTACTATCGCTATACTAAGCGACTCCTCACTTGCGTTTTACCGGTGACTCTTAAAAGGCCACAAGGCCATAAGAATTTAGACCTACACGATGTTGAGGCAATCAACGTTTTTTAGCCGGTAGGAGTCCGGCACTACCTGGTACCACCTAGACTAGCCTAGCTAGACTAGCCTAGCTAGACTAGATGGTACCAGGTGACCATACAGGGTTTTCCTTGATTGTCTTTCCTAACATAAAAAAAAACTTGCGTTTTAAACTTTGAAATTGTTAAATAATTGCCATGAAACGTGTCACTGACAGACTGTGCTAATTGCACCGTTGTCATATATGAAAAGAAAAAAAAGATTTTGTAAGATGGCGGGCGTTAGGAGAAGATTACATCCAGCAGGGAGAAAACTGGGAGAAAACTATATGAAGCAGTTAAAGACTATAGAAAATTCTCTTTCTTCTTAACTTTATGGCCTTGATTGTCAATTTTATCCACTGATAGATGTTCATATTTTTGTGAAGTAACTTTAACAGAATTAAGAAATAAATAGATAAGTTTCAGTAGAAGAGAAAAGTGAGTTCGATAACAAAGGGATTTACTCTAAAGATGTGCTTATTTAGAAGCAATAATGACACGTTTGTGGTTCACCGAAGATCTATAATTCAAAATTGTAGTTTTTTAATGTGATTAAACATTAATTAATTAGCATTAGTTATAATGTCATATTATAATGAGTTAACTAATGCTACTTTTCCCCGATCAATTAGTATACTGCAGTTTTAGTCGGTAAAGGAAGTATTATGATTATATTGAACCTACTTACCGGCAGTAGAGTGTGAGCGAACCTAAATGCAGCTGCAGAGAAGTGGTTAGCGATTGAAGGGTCCACGTTAGGGTCATACACATTGGAGTGGCCTTCGTTCTCTAACGTCAAGTTCAGCATCCACATCACGTCATTACCTGAAAGAATAAAAAGTGTTTATAATAATAAGAGCCTTCTTTGCTACCTTCGTACAGTTTATCAGAAGGTATCAGAAAGTCAGTTGTATACTTTATCAGAAAGTAAGTATCAGCTAGAGTTAATTGGCAGATAATTTATCTATCAGATTGTTAACAGTTACTTTATCACGAGATAAAGTATCAGGAATAAAAAAAATGCTTCTGATAAAGTAGCAGAAGCCGTTGAGAAAGTATAGTGGAGTGTAGGCTTTCTCGGCCGGTGTTCATATTAATTGAATCTTCCGGGCTACTTGGCCGAGGTCTTCTGGAATCTCTTCTCTTTCTTCCAAAAGTTTCGTCAACACTGCGGTTGACATCTTCAGTTCATCTTCATCTTCATCTTCAGGCAATGTGTTTGCCTCGCCCACTATAAATACCGGTGCGCCACAGTCGTCGAGTCAGTTGCGCTCGAGAAGCCGAAGAGATAACATCTCTCCGAAAGTGAACGCAGTCGCCACTGAAGATGTCAACCGCAGTTGTTGACGAAACGTTTGGAAGAAAGGGAAGAGATTGCAAAAAGACCTTGGCCGGTGAGAAAGGCCCTAAGTATTTTTGAAAGTAACATTAGAAAGTCGAGCTAATACATAACAGTTTATCTGAAAACATGATTTGAAGGCACTGTGTGTAGATCGCTGTATTTTTTTAATTTAAAATACATCTAGGTAAAAAGCAAACAGTCCAACTTGGTGGTAATTGGTTATATGGAGATTTGCGACACATGTCAATGGCAACCTAGAATGACAAAATTTGATATTTACGTCCCCGTATACGAGTCTACCTTTGGATATTTAAGAGAGGATTGGGAAAACATTAAGAAAAAGATGGGGAATAGGGATTACCAACGGTAAGAAGGGTTTTACTTCGCATTATTTCTCTAAAGGATACTTTAGAGGTGGACTAAGTTTCTAAACTAGGACAATACCCGGATTCTAATTTAAAATGGAGCTCACAAGTTAAACATCTTCGCTCTAAACTTAATATAGTTTCTTACACACTTTAAAGACTCTCAAAGATCGCTAGTCAGTCTACATTACCGAAATACTTTCTGGGGAAATTGTGTAGATAAATAAAGAGTAGGTAAGAGAGCTGTGAATAGGATTTTGCAAGGTCGGCGGCGCGCCCGCATACCCCCTGGTGTTGCAGGTGTCCATGGGCGGCGGTAACACTTACCATCACGTGGGACCGCTTGCTCGTCCGCCCACTAGTCTATAAAAAAAAAAAGGTACTTATTATACAAAATATAAAGATGCCATCCGGGCAATGTCCGGTTTAAAACAAGATTAAAGATTTGTAAAGAGTATTTTGTTAAGCTGAAAATATTCCACTGAACTGTTCCATGTCGTAACATATTTGTAACTGCCTGCTTCCCGAGAAGCAATATGTATAATAAGCTTGACCATTTCAGAAGAGAACGTTACCAAAATAGTTTATATGAAACATATTGCAACACCATGTTGCTAAAACAAAGTGCATTTAGCATGAGTACGTGATTTCAAAGGTTTACTACAATTTTCAATGATAGAATCTGATTGTGGTTATGTGTGGATAGTAGCGACATTTTATATTTATTTATTTTATATGTTCAATAATTGGCGTAAATAATCACATCACTATTGTGCATTTAAAATGGTAGGCCGCGGCGAACAATGAATGTGTTATTATTAGACATCATAATATTTAATATTTTCTTAGGTTTTCGCGATTACTATACATTGCAATTAAACAACTTTGAACGGCTTAAATCGCGTATATTTAACATTATTTATATCCCGACGTTTCGAACACTTTGCAGTGGACGTGGTCACGGGGTCTGAAATTTTTTGAACAAAATATTTCAGACGGTAGTCCAAATAATTTCTTAATAACTCAAGTGACAAATAAAATCAATTAGTCACCCTGTGACCACGTCCACTGCAAAGTGTTCGAAACGTCGGGATATAAATAATGTTAAATATACGCGATTTAAGCCGTTCAAAGTTGTTTAATTGCTATGTATAGTAATCGCGAAAACCTAAGAAAATATCATAATATTTGTTATTAGACATCATAATTTGAACTACCGTCTGAAATTTTTTGAACAAAATATTTCAGACGGTAGTCCAAATAATTTCTTAATAACTCAAGTGACAAATAAAATCAATTAGTCACCCCGTGACCACGTCCACTGCAAAGTGTTCGAAACGTCGGGATATAAATAATGTTAAATATACGCGATTTAAGCCGTTCAAAGTTGTTTAATTGCTATGTATAGTAATCGCGAAAACCTAAGAAAATATCATAATATTTGTTATTAGACATCATAATATTCGTTATTAGACATCATAATATTTGTTATTAGACATCATAATATTTGTTATTAGACATCATAATATTTGTTATTAGACATCATAATATTTGTTATTAAGACATCATAATATTCCGTAATTAGAAAGTCGTGATTTCTGCTATAGGTAGATTTATTCGAGTGTAAAATGTAGTTGACGGTGATCACTTACCATAGTGTAAACTACCCGCCAACTTTTCTATAAGTAAAATGTTGAGCTGTTGAGAAATGCCGTAAACAATATTCAGGTAGCTTACCAAGTACAGCTGGCAGGAACTCGGAGTAAGTGATGTGTTGCATTTGAGCGCCGACAATCTTCCTCGCCTCCTGGTAGAGAGTGTCGTCATCCCAGCGCGGGTTGAGGTTCCCGAGGGCGATGGCGAGGCGATTGTGTTGTCGTGCCCAGATTAGGTGCATTGTGGTCAGGTGGAGGTTTTCGTTGGCGCGGTCATCGCCTGAAAGATAATAGATGCATAGATAAAACTCTTTATTGCACCCAAAAACTATAACAGACATTGTAGACACAAAATGCCATGCATTCTGTTTAAGCTAAGGTTGAAGCCAAAGGCCCTAAAGACGATTTTATTGCTACAAGCGGTCCCCTAATCCCCCTACCAGCGATAATAAGGGGATTTAAGATACCTTTGGGTAGAGAATATATAATATTCTGATTACAGTAGATTATGTATACTTACACCATACATAATCTATACATATGTATAATAAAATCGTAACAGAGCCGTGTTTGTACATGAAATATTTTTGGAAAAAGTCATTGCTGTGTAAAACTTTGAATGTGTGTCTGTCTGTCTGATCGCGCACTACGCAAAAACTATCTGCTCAGTTGTATAAAAAAAATTACTGTGTTTTATATATATTAAAAATATGAGCAGACAGTTCATCTGGTAGTGTCACTATCTCTATATCTGTCGCTTGTTTTGGATTAAGATATTCTTGCCTGCCTTAAAACAATATCTCCCCATCTCAATTATGTCCACATCATTAGCAACATACCACCAGTGCCTAACCGTAATCAGAAAGCGACGCGAGACGTAGGAGCTTGGCACCAACTTCCGGCACGCAGAGACGGACAGCTTGCGTTATCTATCCCTCTCTATCTGTGGCTTGGATTAAGAAAGATATACTTGCCTGCCTCAAAGCAACATCGTCCCGTTTCATTCTTTTCTACGGTGTTACAGAGTACTCATCAGGCTCGGTAGATTGCGCCAGTAGTCAATTTAATTAAAAATTCCTTGATTTAATTATCTAATTTTATGCGATTAAACTCTATTTATAATATAAAAAGTATACAAAACGCGAAATTTTAAAAACATATTATGCGACAGTAGTTCCCGAGAACCGACCATCATCATACGCAACATACCGCTGGAGCCTGAGCGTAGTCTGACAGCAGCGAGAGAAGTGGGAGCTTAGCGCCAACTTCGGGCGCGCAGGTACGCATATCGAATATCTATCCCCCTTATAGCGGGTTGTTTTGGAGGAAAAATGTACTTGCCTGCCTCAAAACAATATCGGCCCATTTCATTCATTTCCTTCGTGTTACAGCCATCATGAAGGTCAGTAGACTGCGGCAGTAGTTCCCGAGAGCCAACTTTCATCATACGCAATAACCCATTTGTGCCAGACCGTAGTCTAAGGGATTTATTCAAAGCACTGCCATAGATCGTAGAGCCATCGATAAATGCTGTAGCCTGGTTCATTTGTTCCCGGGGACCTGAAAGTAAGAATTGTTTTTAAGTAAAGGCGTTTGTGCTATATCAAAAACAAGTGGGAGGGGGAGAGTGCACGTTGCAATCCAACAGCCGATGGGCGCACTCGACTGGCCACGTTACCCCTCTCTCACAGAAGACTACCTTGAAATGTACTGCATTTCCCACTTTATCATATTTCCCTAATGTACGTACGTGTTTCGGTAGTGAATGAGATGTGCTAGAGCCCATTCCCATCATATCCCTTCCCATTTTCCCAACCCTTTCTCCAAATCCATTCCTATATCTCGAGGTCGTGCCAACGTTTGGCATTCTGGACTAATCTTGGCATGTATGGCGGATGTCTATGGGCGATAGTATCCACTTACCATCAGGTGGACTGTATGCTCGTCTGCCGCATTCGTCCATAAAAAAAGTCACTTACAATTTTTTCGAAAATTATGGCTCATTTACCCAAAATCTGCAAAGACACGAGGTTTACTCTGAAAACAAAAAATGAAGTTTCGGCCGATATTTCGGTAGATTCCTACCATGAAAACGTTCACCACGATATATCGGCCCGAACTAAGTTCATTTGAAATTACCCCCACCGCGCACGAGACAACGATCGAAATATAGATGTTGACTTGGGAATCAAATGTCAAATTTCACGATAACAATAATAAAGAGTGCGAATTTTGCGAGTTTGTGTGTATGTGGAGGGTAATCTTCACCACCACTGCACCAATTTTAAAAATTCTTTCACCATTTGAAAGGTACATTATTCCAGATGGACACAGGCTATATATTATGTAATTTGAAAAAAAAAAAACATATAAACCAAAGCGAAGCGAGGGCGGGTCGCTAGTCCGATATACATAGAGCTCTGAACGAAGGAAACTCAGTGCAGTTATATAGCACTTCGTTCGAATTTCAATCGGCCCCGAGAATGTTCGGAAATGTAAAATCAGTCCCTAAAACGTTTTTAATTCAACAATGTTATAAAACGAATACAACCATGTCTTACGAATGCAATCTCTACCACACAACCTTGAGAAAGGGAATTGTGACAGGTAGTGTACATGTGGATAGTAAATACTACATGTAACTATAGTAAAATATATATTTACATATATATAAATATAGATACGAATGTAATAACCGTAATGTATATGAGGTTCTACAAAAATAGTGTGAAATATTTTAATATATCAATCAGTACACAAATACACGTTGGGTGGTTGATAGCTACTGACGCGTACTTCCAGAATCAGGCGCGTTCAAAGATGAAAGACCTAAGCGAGCGAATGTGGATAGTGTTATGCATATACGAATAAATTCATCACCAATTATTTATTTTTAATTAAATAAAAAATCATGAAATACATATTCATATTTAGTTAGATATGATAGTTTTAGTCCATTGATTGGCATATTAAAATATTTCACACGATTTTTGTAGGACCTTATGTAACTTCAAAGAAATTTAAGGTAGTGTGTTGTACCGAAGTGGCAAGTGTGTGCGGGCGCTGATCGCACGAACTCCATGCAGGTGAGGTTGTAGTCCCGGTAGAAGGGGTCCCCCAAGTCCAGCCGCACCGGGAAGCACTCCGGGTGAGACAACTGGGATGGATCGCAGCATGATAGGGAGCTGCTGTTTTCGCCTGTAATGGAAAGTGAGATTCTGAGGTGGAAGAAATCTACGCAACTTATTCGTAAAAAATTAAAGGAAGCATAAGTTTTTTTATATACAAAAAACGGCAGCAGACGAGCATACAGTCCACCTGATGGTAAGTGGTTACTGTCGTCCATAGACATCCGCGATATATTCCAATATCAGTCCAGAATGACAAACGTTGGCACGCCCCCGGATGCGCTGCCTACCTTCGCAGATTAAAGAATGAATTGGGAAAATTGGGAGGGATAGGATGGGATGGAAATGGGCTCTGGCGTATCTCACTCACTACCGAAACAAGTACGTACATTGGGGAATAAGATAAAGTGTGAAATGTAGTACATGTCAAGGTAGTCTTCTGTGAGAGAGTGCTAATGAGGCCAGTCGAGTGCGCCCAGCAGCTGTACCTATCTACTACCAATACTGCTTATCAGGTCTTAAAAGCAATGCACGACACTGTTACCATAAAGTGCCCATAAAGTGGAGTGGACAGCTAAAAAAAGTAAATTATAAAAAATAAAGCGAGAATTAAAATTAGTCTAGTTACCGAGGGACCATCACTGAATAGTGATCGTCCTTTGGTAGTGACCGTTAATTTGTTGAACTTATCTACGAACCTTTGCTGAGAGCTGTGGCAGTGATGTCATGATCTACGAACTGTCCCCAAACTGCCAACATGACCGTGAAAGAGGTGTCATGTGCATAGCTCGGCCGGTGCACTGTCACACTCACGTCCCTTGCACTTGGCAGAACTGTTCCGTTTTTACCTGACCTCGGGGAGCTTATTCCTGGAAATTATATGAATGTTTATTCGTAGAAGTTAAACTTGATAGTGACAGTTGGAAATATAGATTGAATCAATGTGTTCGGTATTGTTCTGGGGCTGCGGGGTGAGGGGTGAATTCACGTGCTGCGCGGGCGCGGATCGCCCATTAGTTAGTTTTTGACCCTTCGGCGGCTCGATTGCAATTTGTTGTTGTGCAAGTAGGCTGCACATTTTTTGGGAGACCTTGGGGCACGCGAGTGGCCATAGTTGGATAATAAGTGTTCGGTGTATGGCAGTGACAGTGAAAACAGTGATCGACGACCTTGCAACGGCGCTATTAAGCGCATCCCTGTTCAGCAGTCCCGGGGGCCTCCAGGAAGATCGAGAGTGAGTGAACAGGAGGTTACAAGGTCAGAACTTTTGGATTCCTTTTTGAACTTTGACTCCGCGTATCGCGGATAAAACACGATGAATAAAGTTGTTTCAAACACTATTTTTTTTAAAGCAACACCAAAACCAATCTACGTCGTTAGATCATTTATCAAACTCGGTCACTTCGTTTAAGCGCTGCGAGGGAATAAACCGACATAGTATACATATAGGTGCTAAACATATCTCTCCTTGCGTGTGGCAGTTGGGAATGCATATTTCACTGGTGACGAGCTGGCTGCAACCGACGTCCCTCCAAGTACATATATAAATACAAAATCAGTCGATACATGAAACTGGACTACCTTGAACAGTTTACTTAAGAAATTAGTTCGTCATCTCATCGGTCCGTAAGCTCCTGATTTTGTTAATATTAATTTGTCAATGTGGAGGGTGTGGATGTTATCGTTCACCACACAGTCTACGGTTGATGCATATTGCACAATACCTCCAAAAGACGTGGATACTGTCGTGCTGCGACATTCGGCCGATATATGCCAGAAGTTCAGAATGACAAACGTCGGGATGCCTCCCGATGTCAGAACCTTTGGACATTTAGGGATGGAACTTTTTAAACTTACGCGTTTTTTTTTACACATAATTGTAAACGACTCACGACTCTTAACTTACTCGTCAACTCAACGTCAACTCGTGAATATTTCCACGGCTGGAGTAACTCGTGTCGAAACGTCGAGTAGAAGAAATAAATAGGTACTTTTGTTATACGCGTTCAGACCCGATTTACAATATAAAAAATAAGGAATGGATTAAAAGAAAGGGTTGGGGAAATGAGGAGGGATAAATAGAATGGGATGGGAATGGGCTCTGGTATATTGCACTCACTACCGAAACACCTACATACATTGGAGAAATAGGATAAAATAGGCAATGTAGTACATTTGACGGTAGTGTTCTGTGTGTGCGAGGTAATGTAGCCTGTCGAGTTCGCACAGCGGCTGTGGAACGCTGTACATGAAACTGATTTCCTTGTACAGGGGTCAGCGCAAATAATGAATTCTTTTTTTTTATAGAAAGAAGGTGGCAAACGAGCATACAGTCCACCTGGTGGTAAGTGGATACTGTCGCCCATAGACAGCCGCGATACATGCCAACATTAGTCCAAAATGACAAACGTTGCCACGCCCCCGGATGCGCTGTCTACCTTTGGAGATATAGGAGTGGATTTGGAGAAAGGATTGGGGACGTGGGAAGGGATAGGATGGGAATGGGCTCCGGCATATCTCACTCACTACCGAAACACGTACATATATTGGGGAATATGATAAAGTGGGAAATGCAGTACATTTCAAGGTAGTATTCTGTGAGAGAGAGGTAAAGAGGCCAGTCGAGTGCGGCCAGCGGCTGTTGTATTGCAGCGTGCACTCCAAGATTGTCATTACATTGGTCGTTGAGCTACTAATATTATTAGTGTTCATTAACGGTATCCATTTACCCATGATGAAGATATTACACCATCGTTTACCACACAGTCTCTAACAGGATGAAGGGTAATTATCTAAGGTAAGGTAAAATTACAGGATAAGGTAAAAGGATTAAAAAACCCTTTTGTCGTAGCACCTCGCTTTCAGAGCATACCTCTTAAGATCTCGGAGAGTATTGGGATCCTTGGTGTCGACATTTCCAGCAAAGTCGAATTTAGGGGTCATCTGGAAAGTAAGGCCAAAATGGCCTCCAAAAAGCTCGGTGTGCTGAACAGAGCGAAGCGGTACTTCACTCCTGGGCAACTCCTAATGCTTTACAAAGCTCAGGTGAGGCCCCATATGGAATATTGCTCACATCTCGGGGCCGGCGCACCGAAATACCAATTGGACCCATTTGACTCCATCCAACGACGTGCTGTTCGTATTGTCAACGATCCCACTCTCACGGGCAGTTAGAACCCCTCAGCGTTCGGAGAGACGTTACATCTCTCTGTGTGTTCTACCGCCTGTACAATGGGGAATGCTCTGAAGAATTGTTTAATATAATTCCCACCTCGGGTTTCTACAACCGCACCTCCCGTCACAGAAGTGCGGTCCATCCGTATTTACTAGATACGGAGGTGTCGCGTACTGTTCGGTCCAAAAATTATTTTATATCACGAACCCGTAGGCTGTGGAACGAACTGCCTCAAGAGGTCTTCCCATTAAACTACGACATGGGGTTCTTCAAGAAAGCTGTGAATAGGATTTTCCAAGGTCGGCGGCGCGCCCGCATACCCCCTGGTGTTGCAGGTGTCTATGGGCGGCGGTAACACTTACCATCACGTGAGACCACTTGCTCGTCCGCCCTCTTCTCTATAAAAAAAAAAAAAACACAATTGCTTCCAAAAACAACTCACCATCGGCATAATCAGGCGGTATGACCCTTCTAAATGGAGTATTGGCAATCCCCCATTGTAACGAATGGTTCAAGTTATTACAAATGCCGTCCATGCTTCTATACCTGGACATAGGGCAAGGTGGAACGGTCCGAAGGCAGTATCGGGGCTCCGAAAAGGAGCCATTAGTTGGAGGGCCGAGACCCACGCCACCCTCGCGATTCGAGATGTCGGTTCTGGAATATGAAGACGTTGTATAAAGTATTATTATTGTAACTTGCATTTTTAAGTACTTTCCAAAATTGCTGAGAATTATTAACAGTCTGTGTCAGCAAAATCTGTGTCCACCGCTGGATGTGAGCCATGTACGTTGTCTTGTGCATGAAAAATGTATGTATGACCTTAAAACAGTCGCGTCGCTGTTTGCCATTTTTTCAGATCATCGGTACATATACCATACCATTTACTTACATATACCAAACAAATAAAAAACTAGATATCCCATAAAAAGATTACTTACGAAAGAAGCCGAATGCAACTGCTATATGAAACTATGAATACGAAAATTAGCTAAGTACTCGTATATGAAAACTGCTATAGATCTATGTGAAAATTGTTTTTAATCAACTGGAAAATATGAGGACTACTAACAACACTAACGATAGCCCACGATTTCGCCCACGCTAGTGTGGCTTTTACGTAGTTAAGTAAGGGTACCTAAGTAAAATGATAAGCTCTGCTTATTTCTTATTGCTTATATTGCGAAGGAGAGAGGATAAGAATGACATCATTTGACTTCGGATACAAGTCCTCAAATGATAGTCATTGACTTTCGTTCTAACAACCTTACTATAGTTGTACACTGTGCTATAGTTTTGTGTATCTTTATCTTGTTCTCGATAGACCCTATTTGATTATGCATGGAGTCACTCGAAGTATCTAAGATCTATCATAGTTAGAATTTTAGTTATTGACTATCATCTACCGTAATAAAAGCGGCGAAGTGTATGGAAGCCGAACCAGCGCGCGGATAGAATGTCGCGGTTTATACACACGTATCGTATTACACGCTGCCCTAATATGCGCTAGCTATAATTAATACTGGATAGTATTATTTAATTAAAAACACATTCCCTCGACTAACGCAGAAGTATATCCCACAGTAACACCATGAACTTGTAACCCTTGTAACACTGTGAAGATTTTAGAAACGCTGCATCGTATCTGATAAATAATAAACCCCGAGGAACTTCACCACTTCTAAAAGAGTGTTGGCCTCTAAGAGGCCAGCACTGTGAAAAGAGAGCGGCGTTTTAAAAAGCATTCATCTCTCATGCACAAGACGATGTGCATGAATTGGTCTAGGTCAGGGATGGGGAAATAGATTTAGAAAAGGGCCATATAAAATATTTAGACGGGCCAAATATATTTATTTTTTAATTTATTGTTTGGACGTACTGGGTCCGTGTGAGAAATGTGACTATTCTTTAATCATATTGTTGAAATTTGGCTGCACTTTGGAAGTAACTTTACTAGAAGTAATTCATGAAACGCACTCAAGATGTTCGTCGGTCATCTTATTCCTCAATTTGCTTTTTGTTTATCGAGGACCGTATTTATATAGATGACTGTTGCCGATCGCGGGCCGGATCAAATCATGTTTCGGGCCGGATTTGGCCCGCGGGCCGCCATTTCCCCATCCCTGGTCTAGGAGTATCCAACAGTGGACGATAAAAGTATTACATGGCTACAGTGTATCGGTTTGCCATTGAGTAATATTCAAAAAATTAACAAGTTGAAGTGGCAGTGGAAAAGCCCATATCTGTCGCAGGACCGATAACTGATGGGCTCGAATAGAGATCACGCACCGGGAAACGTAATGTGGGACGCTCTACGGTCACGTGGAAAGCAAGACTTGAAGAAGTTTGTCAGTGGTGGCTGGATGAGAAAAGAATGGTGGCGAATCTTGGAGAAGGCCTAAATCTAGCACTGGAGAGACATTAGGCTGATGGTATACATACCTATGGTACATATACGTAAAATGAACGAGACAGAATATCTACCTAAGATTAAGAAGATATGTTGTTTTTAGTTTAAATTATAACCATTAACGTCCCCACTGCAGGGCACAGACGTCTCATAATAAATTACCGGGGGGCTTCCGGCTATAATCCACCAGGTGGACCCAGTGCGGATTGGTGGAGCTTGTGGGTTTCTTCATGATGTTTTCTCTCACTGCCGAGCTAGTGACTATTTTATTTTAAATTCGTACTTAAATATAAACATAGTGGTACAGACCGAATATTTAAATTCTCGACCACACGAATGTGAATCGAGTATCAAACCACGGCCGTTAAAAAAATAAAGTTAAATTTAAATTTACTTTAAATGCATACGCAAAAAATAAACAGTATTGACCTACTGACATGACAGAAATTGATTGGCTCAGTCGAGTTGGCTTCCCGCCTATTAGTGTAATTGACTGCATCTTGAATTCAGGAGTGCATCTTGCGCAGTACTTGCATTGTGTTATGCAATTACTTATTTCAAATCAAACTGATTTTGAAAACGTGCATAGGACTGCCCTTACACGCGTTGTCGTATAATCACGACAGTGATTCCAATAAGTAATATTGAACTCTTCACTAGTGACTCTACAGATATTTTTCCAATGGCATATGATCAACAGAAGCATCAACACACTAAACAATTATAAAAGGAGTAATAGATATTTTATAGTTTAATTATGGGATTAAATTTCATATGGAGGAAAGTTGTGAAATTGCAACGAAGAGAGAGAAGAACCTTAACATTAATTTCTTAAAACTTTTCTTCTTTATTATTTTCCATTTTTCCTTATAGGTTTGGTTTATTTGTGTGGTTTATTCTAATCAACAACTCAGATTCGATTTAATGACAAAAACACATAAAGAGTTCATTAAACTGGTTGTTTAATGAACTGGTTTATTTATATTTAACGTGGTTACAAAAACTACATGTTAATTTGCCCCTGACCTAACTTCTGGAAAAAATTGTGAAGATTAAAGAATAACCGTTCAAATTAATAGCACAATCCATTAATGGCATTGGAGATGTACCGTTGAGTGTCCTAACGTTTCATTTTTAACGCGTATTTTTAACGCATTACCTAATTTAAGAGTAATAAGCAATAGAAAGAGTAATAAGCAAGGAGTAATTTTAGAGTAATAAGGAGTAATGTATAAGCAAGACCCTCTTACCCATTTATAAGAGTTCTTGTAGCTTCCTCAGCAGCATATGCAGCGTCAGCTAATGGTTTGATTTCCTTAGCGGTTGCAGCTGCTCTCTGCGCCTTATTGGCTGGGCTGTGGGCGTCCAAAGGTTTCCTGAGACTTTCCAGCACTTTACGCTTCTGTAAAGCAACCTTTCCTTGATCCACTGCTGTGATAATGTCAGCGGAGGATGGAGGTTTTCCTGCCCATGATGCTTGAGGTATGCCTAATTGAAGCAAAAAGAAAATAATTTTCAGGAAATGCTTGCCTAATTACGATGATGTAGAAACACCCGAAGCAAATAAAAACTTTTGTTTATCTCTATCTCAATACCTACGTGTCAAAACCACTTTCAAGAATTGTTTAATAAGACCGAAATCTCACAAATATTATCGAAGAATTGATTTCAGGAATCTTTTTCGCAGTGTTCTTTATTATAATTTATTTAATAGGTACATTTGTGTGTAATTTACAGAATATATGTATTCAAAATTTAGTGACATGGTAGTTCTCTGAGCAAATAAGACGTCCCAAAAAGGAAGAAGTTTCAAACTACAGAACGCAGAAGGATCATTAATTTATCATTTTGATTTAGAGAAGTAATTTTCTTGGCCGAGGCTTGCCGAGAAAAAATCTACTATCAATTATAAGTTCCACAGGTTTCGGGGGATTTGGAACGCTGTTACCATCCATTACATAAATTATTTCATATATCAAGTTTACCTTCTAAAGGCCACTTCTTGCGAAGAAGTGGCTGAAGCTCAGGCGACACCGCTGTCAGGTTCCCAACCGGTATCGGCGTCTCCGGTATTGGCGTTTCTGGCACTTCAGTGCTGTCAGTGCTGTCGTTTAGCGCTTCGCTCAGGTTATAGGAGACAGTCACCAGTAAAGCTACTCCGAGTAACGTACTAAGTGAAGACAAATATTTAACAATTACTATAGTATAATTTATATACACCTTTTGGATAGATATTCGTTTTTGCTTAAGTGTTTTGAGTTCTGGAATAGGGGTAAATATATCAGCAATTGAGTTAATTCTTTTGAAAATAATAACACATTACCCAAATGTAAAAAGAGAAAAACTAAACTTGTGTTTCTACTGGTAGGAACGGACGGACATTCATATATTTACTGATGTTATGCATATACAACGTGTCATTGAAATAAGGCAAAAGCTGAAAACAGATTGTTCAGAATTGACAGTAAAATAGACTACCAGTTTTTACTATAGGGTTTTGTAATTATTTATAGGACAATTCTAGTATATTCTACGCTTGTCGCTTGAGCCGCGAGCGCGCGCGCGCCGCCCGCGCGCCGCGCGGTCTGAGTTATGAGCATTATGAACGTTTAGACAGTACAACAATATTTTACATGTTTGTAACTTTTGATTTATTCCATAAAATAATTTTATTGTATGCTAGAACGGTTTTATATAATATGAATTGGTACCGACGATATTTGGGTGACACGTTGTATACTTGTTTCTATTGGTAGGCAAGGGGAGAGAAGCATATACACGTGTGTCTACTGGTATTCATGTCCTCATGTGTGTGTGTATTGGTGGAATCATCGATAGGAGGTGGAGGATAAAGAAATAATGTATTTTTATCAGAAAATAGAAGTAAAACTTACATTAAAGTAACGCAGATAGCACATTGGAAGGTCCGCAAACGCTTCTGATACCGGCGCGCGATGCTCGACTCAAACACGTAAGCTGGTTGCACGAGAGGCGTCCTCTCGGTACTCGTCGTTGGTCTGTCCATGATTCCCTATGTCCTGAATAAATAGCTGAAAATAGTCGGTTCTTAGCGACACAAGTCATTGACCAAGAATATAATTAAAAATTTACTAGAAGTAGGTGGTTTTTTATCAAAGGCAGATTTTTTCTGTAAATACAGTATTCTAGGAACTAGAAAATTAAAAAAAGAAATTTCGTTTTCTTAGAAACGATTTTGGAATCTTTTTTTAAATTAGATACGTATTTGTGCTCCTCTGTATCCACTTGCTCTATTTTTAAATAGGCATTTTATTTTTATGGTTTGATTTTGTTAATGTTGAAGTTTGTCGTAATCCCGATGTTTTCTGATCGTGAAACAGATTATATGCGTTGTATATTTATTATTATCTAATTTCCATCTGTTTCAAAGATTTCATCAACTGTGCTCAAAGTTTGCTTTTCAATTACAATTATTTCTATATCATACTTACTAGAAAACAAATATCAACGCGCTGAAACGTTTAATTTGCGTACGGTACACGGTGGAGAGGAAAGGAATAGTAAAGTTAATTCTGCCCCACCAATAAATACGATGGGGCGGCATGAACTAATTTTCATTTCGTTTCCGTTCTGCCCTACTTGTGAGATAGACTTGGTGGGGCAGACAGAAATTTCCCCATTGCTACGCATAACAAAAATTACAAACTTTGTTAACTAGGAAAACGTGTGAGGTCCTTCGGCTTAGCAAGAGGGTATCAAAAACCGTGGGCTTAAATAAACCCAAGAAGGGTGGACTCCTGAAGAAAAAAATGGTATAGAAATAATTGTAATTCAAGAAAATCTCACCTGATATATTTTAGTTGGGGATTGCAACTCCTCTTGAATACTTCAGCCGCGCAAAACTTCACTGAATACAAAATAGGAGTTAGCGTCTAACGACCTATACCTAGTATTGAGTTCAAAACCCGCGTTATAACGATTATTTTTTTTCACACGTTGAACAGTTTTGTTTATGGTTTTTATTTAGGAGTATGAGGTGTCTTTTCACGTCTTTAAATTGGTACTTAACAATTGTCACTTCTTATTTTAATAGCCAGATATTTTTTATTATCGTATCTATTGTTTACTAAAATACTGAAACTTTTTAGTCACATAACATATTCATATATCTCTTACGTATTCAACTTAAAACAATCAGTATTTTTTTGATGTCTATATTCACGTTAATTCATGGAGCTACTATCGTCTGTCGCATTCGTTCTATAACTAACTATTCTACTAATGACCCCACAAGAAACACGATCCAGGTACTAAACTAGCTCGGTATCCTGGATATGCCCGCTTTCTTTTTTTATGCCCAGAGATAAGGATATATGCTGCTTATACATTTTACAGCTTTTTGTAGTAGCTTTGTTCCCGAAAGTGTAGAAAAGGCCATGTTTTTCTTTAGTATTAGAAAAATAGGAACCAAAAATGGTACCCCCATTAGAGAGATGTCGAAATATAGCCATGTCTTAAAAAATCCTAGAAAATAAAATTCGACGTCTAAACATACAAACTATATGTCGTCAGATAGGCCTCGTAAATATATCTTTTTAAACATTTGCGTTTTGTACACATTTTGTATTGTAAATCGGTACCTATTCTAAATAAAAGGTAAACAAAAACCTTTAATTCTACGGTTCAGACCCTATTTTTTATAATGTAAAAGGCCTCGTAGAGTTTTCCAACTTCGGTATCATTTTTTTTTCTAAAACGTTCGGAAAATAACAAAATCTTGTCGACTTGTTTTTATTAGCCCATAGACAATCGAGGAACATGTCAATATTAGTCCGAAATAACAAACGCTATCACGTCCCAGGATGCGTTTGCCTATCTTTGGAGATGTAGGAATGGATTTGAAGAAAGGGTTGGGAAAATGGGGAGGGATAGGATGGGATGGGAATGAGATTTGGCATATCGCACTCACTACCGAAACATGTACGTGAAATGAAATAGAATAAAGTGGGAAATGCAGTACATTTCAAGGTAGTCTTCTGTGAGAGAGGGGTAACGTGGCCAGTGTCGAACGCGACTCTTGGATTGCAGCGCGAGTCATCGGGGACTTCAACCGAAAACTTGCGCTGCATCGGTCTTTTTGAAGAATTTGCTTTTCCAATTACAGGTCATTTTACCCTTTCGACATCAGCTTATAACGTCCCGTTACAGACCACCGACATTCTCTTGTTTTCTCTATAAGCCACCAAGCGACCTTGAAGCTAATTAGTGGATCTTACCCCATGGTATTGGTAATATGATATTACAAATCAAAATATAAGTGTATATGTAAATAACACAAACAAACAAACAAACATAATGTCAGAGTTTTTATTTCGAAGGGCCCGTTGTGATGGTCGCATTCTAGTTTATTGCATAACGCATTTGATTAATATTAATTAGATAAATCGTTTTTTTCCACAGACTATTTACATTTCTACGTCTTTAACATTAGTAAAGTATTTTTATTTGGACAGTCGCGTCTTTTATATTAAATTGTTTACAACGTAAAAAAATAAAATACCATCGAAACAATGAGCACTGTTCTTAAATAAAATTTTGATTTTTTTTGTTCTATTCAAGACCTAAATAGATACACTTTATTGTACACCAAAAACATACAGAATAATACAAAGTACAAGTTATTAGAAGTAGGTACATACAGTGGAGTGTAGGCTTTCTCGGCCGGTGTCCATATTAATTGAATCTTCCGGGCTACTTGGCCGAGGTCTTCTGGAATCTCTTTTCTTTCTTCCAAACATTTCGTCAACAACTGCGGTTGACATCTTCAGTGGCGAATGCGTTCACTTTCGGAGAGATGTTATCTCTTCGGCTTCTCGAGCGCAACTGACTCGACGTTTGTTTTTTTTTTTATGTTAGGAAAAACAATCAAGGAAAACCCTGCATGGTCACCTGGTACCATCTAGTCTAGCTAGGCTAGTCTAGGTGGTACCAGGTAGTGCCGGACTCCTACCGGCTAAAAAACCTTGATTGCCTCAACATCGTGTAGGTCTAAATTCTTATGGCCTTGTGGCCTTTTAAGAGTCACCGGTAAATTTAAGAGTCACCGGTCTGACTCGACGACTGTGGCGCACCGGTATTTATAGTGGGCGAGGGTAGTTGTGATTGTGCGTGTACCGAGTCTGTTTTTGTCCCCCCGTCTCGTCTCTCTTCCCCGTAAGCTTGATGTCTTCGGAGTGCTGGATACCAGATATTACGGAGTCTTAGATTCTCTTCTTTTTTGTTAAAATTGTTGGGATGCTTGTAGATTTCAATAGCTTCCCTATTGAGACGGGAATAATAATGATTCCCGGTTGACAAGATCTTTGTGTCCCTGAAGCAGATTTGAAGCTGAAGCAATCCCTGAAGTCCCTGAAGTCCTGAAGCGGTTAACAAGACCTACACTAGAAGTGCTGTTGGATGACATGAAATCGGACCACTTGCCGGTCATTGCCGCCCTGGCGACACATCCGGCGAGAGCAGCGCCGCCTCCACCGCGTCGACTGATCCAATGGAAGACCTCCTCGGAGATGATGGTGCGTCAGACATCGAGCCGGCCTGTTGCCTCCTCGGGGGACGTGGAGACTCTAACCCGTGAGATCACCGCTGCCATTAACAACGCAACTGAGGCATTTTCCACGACGACCAGCGCTCGAGAGAGAATGCCAACTCTCCCGTCCCACATTATACTCAAGATCGCCGAGAAACGGCGAACCCGCCGCAAACAATGGCAGCGAACGAGATGCCCACGAGTGAAGACGAGGCTTAACCGACTCACCGAGGAGGTAAAGGCCGATCTGACTCCAGCTGTCGAGGGTACTGCACCACTTGGCAACAGCCAGAAACAAGAAGGAATTCACAGTGGCAGTATTCCTCGACATGGAGAAGGCGTTCTACCGCGCCTGGCATAGCGGTCTGTTGTACAAACTCTCCAAGTCCACGGCGCCCCGTCGCATCATCTGAGTGGTGTCCTCCTTCTTGGAGAGCCGCCGCTTCCAGGTGGTGGTTGAGGACGCGATCTCAACAGAACATCCTTTGGAGGCCGGTGTTCCCCAGGGCAGCTGCCTCTCGCCAGCCTGCTATTCCTGGTTCACAGATGACATCCCCATGGTGGAGGGGGTGTCACTAGCCCTGTATGCCGACGACGCGGCGTACTATACCAGCTCTTTCAAAATGCACGCGTACACGCCGCACGAAAATTGCAGCGCGCGCTCGTTACCCTCCCGCCATGGTTAGCCAAATGGCGTCTCTCAGTGAACATTGGGAAAACGCAGGCCATCATCACCGGTAATTCGCGTCTTCCGCCACTGCTACGCCTCCACGGAGAGGACGTCGACTGGTCGTCCACAGTGAAATACCTGGGCGTGGCCATCGACCGCTCCCTCACTATGAAGCCCCACGTGCAGAAGACGATCGCCTCGCAAAGAGTCGCGCGGTACCATCTCCACCCAGTGCTCTCCTCACGACGCCCTCTATATGTGAAGCTCGGGGTCTACAAAACATATCTGAGACCCCGCCTCACGTATGCTGCACCGGCATGGTACGCCCTGGTACACAAAACTAACAGACAAGCCCTGCAAGCGCAGCAATCCCTTGCCCTGCGTACCATCGTCGGTGCCCCACGCTGCGTGAGGAACGCCACGATCCAGAGGGACCTACATATGGAGAGCCAACCCAAGGACCTATCCGTATTAACGGACAGAGGCGAAACCACATTAAGGGAGAAATCCCGGAATTGTTTCCTCCGCTTCCCTATAAGGGGATGCGAGAGACGGCCTCAGGAAGAAAAAGAGATAACATCTCTCCGAAAGTGAACGCAGTCGCCACTGAAGATGCCAACTGCAGTTGTTGACGAAACGTTTGGAAGAAAGAAAAGAGATTCCAGAAGACCTCGGGCCAAGTAGCCCGGAAGATTCAATTAATATGTACATACAACCCGCGGCCATAACGCTAAAGCGATTTCTTCCAGGCAACCTTTGGGTGGTGAACATACCTAATGTTACTACAAAAATCATTGCAAGTTGATTCAGTTTATTTATATATTTCTATTAATTATCGCGATCTTCATTCAACAAAAATGAAATGACCTATCCGAAACACGCACTAAGTAATATTAATTATCTTTCTATAGAAAATATATTTGCGATCGAAAATCGAATTTTGAATCTTGTGTTCGGCAGTCCACTATCAATTCATTGTCTCGAAATGATCTTAAACTGTACCTATATATTATTGAACTTAAATTTACTCATACAATTGAAAAAAATTAAAGGATATCGACCATACTGTTTAGTGTGTATTGATTGGGTTATACTTAATGCGAGGTATGTGACTGAAACCTTACAACTTAGTTTATACCAATGTCTACTATTGGAAATGGAAATCAACCTTACACGGAGCCATGGGTAAAGTAAAACTAATTATACATTTGTTTCACAATGGTTTTTACTCGCAATATACAGTATAATTTATAAATATAAAACAAATGATGTCACACGTTCGTATGACTAAAGTTCAAACTTAAAATTGTAATTGCCTTGGGTCTTTTGAATAGACTTGAATTTTTCATCTAGGTAAATAGAAAACAAAGAATATAATTATGTACTAAGTAAGAAAATAAAGAATCAATTTTATACATGTACGATGCACGGTGGGAAATAAGTATTTTTCTTATATGGCAATAGAATAATGAGCACATTCTGCCAGTGTCGATTTTCTTCGTGATTAACAATTTTAAAGTCAAAACAATATAAAAAGCATCTATCTCGTCAATGTCCAGTTTCGATTTATGTTAGGAGTCGCTCAATAAAGTGATAATGGGTTTACTGAAGACTGAGGACAAAACAGTTGGGACTCCTTGGAAGCACACCAAAAATTCAGTCTTTTGCTTTTATTTCATTATCACAAACATTACGCACAAAAAGCACTTTGAATATTAATAAATTATCACTGTTATACCACAAAACGTACAAACAAATCGCAACGTCACTTCTAGAGTTCCTGCCAAAAACCTTAAATGTTTGATAGTAAATAAAAAAAATCTCTCAATTTATCGAGTAATGAAAGATATTTTTCATTAGAAGAACGTTAATTAACTTTCGAAACGCGTTCTTTGTAATATTAGGAATGCACCGAACATCGTGGCAATAATAAACGTTATTTGTCACTTTGACACCCATTACAACTGAACAGCTGGTAATCTAGGTTTTGAGTAATAAGTAAAATACCTACTACCATATTAGGTTAGAAAAATAGCCAGAAATGTCTACTATCCAAGAGTTGCAGAAGAAAGTGAAGGAGTTGGAGACTAAGCTCGCCGCAGCACAAGGAGATGCTGGGCCAGGACGTGAAAAAATAGAAGTGATGTCTTCCGAAGTTGTTGACTCAAATCCGTACAGGTATTTCCCTATATAACACATTGTTTAAGGAGATGTATTAATATTCTTTTTCCATAATGCGTTTAAGATTAGTTCTAGAGTTGATTTACAAATATTTTGTTTGTGACAAAAGATTTTAGTTGATTGAAAATAAATACAATCTGCTACTAATTTACCTTGAGTAGACTGAAATGATTCATTATGTGTTAGCTTATGTATTATTCATCCATCACTGATAATATTTTTACATTTTTATAATTGTAATGTAAATACCGCTATACCCATTTTTTATTATTATTATAGCTTTACACCATTATTGTATTCTTTTTCACCTGAAATCATAATACCTTGCAACTGTATTTATATTTATTTTCATTCTGAGTCAGTGTGCCTTCTGACAAAGTTTTCTTCCAGCCTTTTCCACCTTTTTAGTCTTGTGCTAGTCCAATCAAGGTACTACACCCCACTCTCAAAATCTCATCCCACCGTTTAATGGGAAGATAATTAAGTTTTCTTAAAATTTGTATGTTAAAACTGTTAATTATTATTAGTTACCTTATTGTGTTATTTATAGTCGTCTAATGGCACTTAAGCGAATGGGCATAGTAGATAACTACGAGAAGATTAGAGAGCTCTCTGTGGCTGTGGTTGGTGTGGGTGGAGTTGGCAGTGTCACTGCTGAAATGCTGACCAGGTGTGGAATTGGAAAGGTAAGGAAAATTTAATTTGATTTCTGTAGTTTTAAATAGTGATAAGTAATTGGAATTGTTGTGCAGTGTCACCTGGCTGTAGAATAACACAATCCCATCTCTGCCCGTGGGTGTCATAAAAGGCGATTAAGTGATAACAAAGTGGCTACCACAAGCCTTGACAACCAAGACTACACCATCAAGACATATGCATGAGGAGACCTATGTCCATCAGTGTGCAATAAATGGGCGGATTTCAGTATGATATTAGAAATTGCATAATATTCTACTCTTTGTTGAAATGTAAGTTATAGCTACTAATCATTCTTAAGTGTACATTATCTAAATTACTTGATAGTTAGTTTTAATTAACTACAGAACTAGTTTATCTGTTTTATTTATCTACTCACCCAATTCAAACCTATTCTTATTCTACTGAGTGTTTTCCTAATATCTCTTTACTTGGGTGCTTTTGATTTGAAAGATGTTGCATTTAATTTAATAAATAAATGACACTAAAACAAAACACAAAACAATAAATTTATTCTAAAATTTTATTTTTGTTCACCTAAAAATATTTTTTTTTTATCCTTTTTATAGCTCATACTCTTCGACTATGACAAAGTGGAGCTAGCAAACATGAATCGCCTCTTCTTCCAACCCCATCAGGCCGGCCTCAGCAAAGTAGATGCCGCAGCTGCCACCTTGCAGAATATAAACCCTGATGTAGCAATAGATGCATACAACTATAATATTACGACAGTGGAGAATTTCCAGAAATTCTGTGATACTATAAGGTTGGTAATAACGTTATACATATTAAATATTTGAAGTACTCACAATTTTCACAATAAACAAATGAACTAACAAATCAATTTTAAAATTAGGACTGAAATCTGTAGTGGAGAAGTAAAGAATAACACGCAGTAATATTTTATTTTTATATCCGTTCAGGACAGCAGGGATGTGATCATAAAAATACTTTTATGGTAAAATTTTGTAAGGTTTACTTTTATTAATTTTGTAATTATTAAAATTTATATTATTAATGTGGCAACACTATTTGCTTTTTTCCTTTTATTTTCTGGCATAAATAGTGGGTCTATTATGAAATAAGTTTTATACCTAGTTAATCTATGTAATATTTATTGAAAATTGTCAAAAAAATCTTTGAATTTACCTTTTTAAACTATTACAGCACAGGCAGTTTATCCTGTGGACCAGTAGATCTGGTCCTTAGTTGTGTAGACAACTTCGAAGCACGAATGGCTATCAATACGGCGTGCAATGAACTCAATCAAAAGTGGTTTGAGTCTGGAGTCAGTGAGAATGCTGTGTCAGGACATATACAGTTTATTGTACCAGGAGAGACTGCGTGTTTTGCTGTGAGTTTTATTTTTATTTATTACTTATATTTATAAGATTCTTCCTTTCTAAAAAAAAGATTTAGGGAGTATAATAGAATTAGGGTATTTTCCCATCCTGTTATACTTTCTATTCCTCATTCTCATCAGTTCTCTTTCCAAATTCACTGTTAAATTTTCACAAAATAGGTAACACATTCAGAAGTGTACATTCATCATGATTGATTGATGTTGGCATGTATTGCGTATATTGATTGTGCATGGCAGTATCCACTTATCAGGTGAACTGCTTTTTTTTCATTTTATAAATATTAAAAATAGTTTCTCTTTAGGTTTATTTATCATCCTTAAATATAAATATAAAAATTCACTTAAATGTAATTAAATCGACGACTGCTTAGCATAATCAATAAGTCCTTAGTTCAATTGGATAAATATTTGTTTAAAGATAAATGGTCACATTTGGGACTAGATAGGTTTGTGTTTGTCTAGTAGTTTCTGGATACAAGAAAATGCTTTATATAAAAATAAATAACTTTTATTTTTGCAGTGTGCCCCACCCTTAATAGTTGCGTCAAAAATAGATGAAAAGACATTGAAGCGAGAAGGTGTGTGTGCGGCCAGTCTACCCACCACAATGGGCATTGTCGCTGGTTTCTTAGGTATGATATGTATTCACCGTGTCCATGACGTTTTCGGGAAAATTTATGATATTGTTTAATTAAATCATCAGTTCAAGAAAAATCATTTAGTCAGTTTTAATCATAGATTATGTTAATTATATTAGAAATACATAGGTATATATTTGTTGTAAAATATTTACTAGTCATTGTTTAAGTGATTTATACATTTCATTGCACCTTCCAACGTGCTTCGTTTAACCCAAAGGTAAGAGGTACGAGAATTTTATTTGGAATTTCGAAATTTGATATAATGTTGTTCACTTGCACCTACCCTACCACACCATCACTATTGGCTGGGAGAAAATGCTTTTTAGCATTAAGTCTGCCTTTTGTTAAAATAATAAAATGTAAACAAATGCCTCCAGGCATTAAGCTCGCCTTTTGTATGATTAAGTGCAATAAAGTGTAGTAAATAAATAAATAATAATAGTAGTATATAAATATCTTCTGTTTCCATATAACCCATGCCTTACATATTACAATGATTACAGTATGAAAAAAATTTTCTTAATTCAGTATGTAATTACTTGTTTGATTTTTTTCTTTCAGTTCAAAATACACTGAAATACCTACTAGAATTTGGAACAGTTAGCCATTATTTAGGATACAGTGCGCTGACGGACTTCTTCCCATCAATGAGTCTCAAAGTAAGTTTTGATTTATCGTGGATACATTATAAAATTAATTCCATTTGAAACTTATTGCAACCACTCCCTTGTTTAAGGGCAGCCTTGTATTGAGATGTTATTGGTTGATATCAATCTGATATGCCTTATAAGAACTAGCTGAACATGTGTATACCCATTTAAAACTTAACAAGAATTTCTTGTTTCTAAATTTCTCAGGATTCCCACTTGCCTTTATTTTTTATTTCTGGAGCATGTGGGTTTCCTCACGATGTTTTCCGTCACCGTCGAGTAGGTGACAATTTTTAAAAAATCCGTGGTTAAGTAAAAACTCTGGTCTTAAGTAAAATCTGGTATAGGTTCCCCCTAGGCTTACCCTTGATTAACTAGGCGAGGCCTGTGCTCTGCAGTACCACGTTATAGGCTGATACAAAATAAATTCATTAATGTCAATTATCCTGTGTAGCCAAACCCTCAATGTGACGACAGCCACTGCCGCAAGCGGCAAGCTGAAGTTCGCGCGCGACCTGTGGTTGAGATTGCCACCGAAGTGAAGGAGGACGTGAAGCCTTTACACACGGACAACGAATGGGGTAACTTGTTACATTACATTTGTTTCTTCCGAATGTCATTTAGAACCAGTCTCACTACATCCTGATATTTTATCAGATGGTATCAAAGAGTCAGTTATACTTTATCAGAAAGTCAGTATAACATTTTTTATCTATCAGTTCTTAACAGTTACTTTATCATGATATAAAGTGTCATGAGTAAAAAAAATCTTCTGATAAAGTATCAGGACATTGTTAGAAAGGCTTTTATTTAGAAGATTTTTGTTTTATTTATCTTTTTGTCAGGTAATGTGGAGCTATAAAAAATGAATGCAATAAGTACTTAAAAATAATAAAATAAATAAATTCAAAGTACACATTTTTTCTCAGTATTGGTTCATTCTGAGAGCTTAAATTTAGACAGACGTCGCTGTTTCGACACAACAATATATTGTGAAAGTATTATTATTATGAAAGATTGACGATAACAGAAATTAGAAATTCATGTTTAATTATTATTTTAATTTCAATTAAGGGTTTCGTAAAAGTCACCCTTAGTCATTTTACAATTAAATCCCATTATAATAAATAAATACATTTAATGCCTTCGCAGGTATCAGTTTAATGGATGAGAACTCGCCAGATGATGACGATACTTCTAATCTGAAACTAGTGGATGGTGTACAGGTAATAACAATATTATTAATGGTGTACAGGTAATAACAATATTATTATTTATAATTGTTCTCGATATATTGCTCTCAAATATTGTTTCCTTTTATTTTATCTTTGAATGAAGAAAGAAAGACAATACATTTATTTCTATATATAAAAAAAACACGTGCCTGTGATTTTTTTTGTTGATTTTAGACGTGCGACGAGTTGCTTGGTTTTAGGGTCTGGTTATATTATAATGTACCCTTATGAGTTTTTCTTACATCTTTGTTACCAGGTCGCATATAGCATCCCCGTAGACAATGGCACCCCAGAATCTAGCACAGGTGGCGCTGTTGCGGCCTCAGAATTGTCTCTTGAAGAACTCATGCAGCAGATGAAGTCGATGTAAACCATATCCAGATCTATTAAAGTCTATTAATAACGCGTTTTAAACAAATACGAGTATGTCGTCACTCGACGTTTTGAGCGTGACCAACGCGGCATCGGTTGGTTACCATGGTCAAGAGTAGATAATAGAGGTTTACAAGCAGAAGTAGAGTTTGGTCTGTATTTTTAAACTACCCGCATTTGGGTAAAGTTGAGCCACACAATACTCACAACGTCTAAAGTAGCGTCAGACGAAAATTGGGAGGTTTAATTTTATTAAATTTGGTTAACGGATTTTATGTAATCAATCTGTTCTCGATTTTCATGTTTTTTATTTCAATTGCTTCACGCATAATCACAATCTTCAGTCACGTCTTGACTATGATTGGCAAAATTAGCCGAAACGTCGAACAAAATAATATAAGAAAACATACGCATTTAGAACTCGTTAAATAGATATGTAAGTGTGAAATATGCGAAAAATTATTAAGGTAACTGACCGACCCATCCGGGGACGTGCCAACGTTTGTTGTTTTTGACTCATGTTGGCATGTATCACGAATGCCCATTTAGCAAGTAGTATGTTTGTCTGCTAACTTTTTACCATAAAAATATCGCTTCTACTGTCACTTTGATAGGAATAAGCTGTGCGTGTTGTTGGTTCTTGAAATTTGATAATTTTTGTCGATTGATTGATTTTTTTTTCATATTATACAAGTTGATAACTGTTGTTTCACAAAGATTGAAACTGTGGATTCTGTTCATGATAATGAGTTAAAGTGACATAAAACGTAAGTTTATTTTAGCAAAAGCCATTTATTTTGAATTTTGCTATTTTTTTTATTACATACAAATTGTAAATAAAATATTTTTTGCAAAAAATACTTTTATAAGATTTTAAACTTTAGTTAGCGTGTTTGAACATAATTATTATTTATTTATTATAGCCGATATTTGGGCCCAGTTTCATGAACCGTGGTCGCGGCGACACTGCGCAGGCGGCTGAAGGTGTTGTTGCTATTGAAAAAAAAATCTGTCTACCCACCGTCATGTTCGTTTTTGTTTCATCTGCCTTGTTGCACACCGAACTTGTTTTTGTTGATTGGGTTCCATGCACACTATACTAACAATATCACCACACACGCGAGTTTGAAAACGCATCTACTTTTCTGGGTTTGCAAAGTTCAATCACTGGGTCCCATGTACCTACGTGCTAATTTAAATCCATCCTGGCAATTGAAATTTCGTCATTATTGAATTTCTATTGCTCCTCGGACAAAACGCGTTCAGTTAAAATTGCTTTTGGTTTGTGTAATTCAATCCAATGATTGGTTCCTGCCTCTAATAGGTGCTCTACTATTGCCGGCATGTGTGGGTTATTATTTTCCACGGCGGTTGTGTTCCTTTACACGGCTTGCCATGGATTCGCTTGGTTGCCCAATGTTGATCTCGAGTAATTTTCTATTTGGCGTACTTCATGTACTCATTATAAAAAACCCATTTAATGTTATCCCATCCAATCCCATCGAACAGCTAATATAATAGTATAAGGGAAATATCTTAGCCCATTATACTCCCAATCCCACCTCATTTCATCCAATGAGTCACCACTCATGAGTCGTGAGGAAAACATCCAGTTATAACTTCTATTTACCATCTTTTAACCTAAACCGTTTTACTCGTAACTATAACCTCAATGGTTTAAAACTACAAAACGTTAAAAACTTTGACTACAACGCTCACGAAAGTTTAATACTCTGTTTATTTGCGCTCATTCAGCACTCTAACGTCGAGCGCTCAGCGCTCATTTTTGCAACACTATTGATCATAACAGTAATTCATGTATCCGTGGCCTTAAAACAAGGCCTGTCTCAAATTTTTTACGCTCACAAAATTCAGTTACTGAATTATTACTGCAAAGACTTGTAACAGTATACCAATATAAGACGATTATTGTCTTGATTTTTTTTTATTTGAATTTGAATATATCCCATATTTGATTATGCCAATTTGTAGCAGATATATAGTTTGGGAAATAGAAACGTGTCACAATAGAGTATTTGGAATTATTTCCATGCAAACATTCTTGTTTTGATCCATGCAAATTTTGATACTTGCTTTTTTATTATTATTTCCCTTATGTTGATTGTGCGAACTTATTTAAAAGTTCACATTCAACGCTATAAATGTTCAATTCTGTAGTTTATTATAACAAAAAAAAATACATAATATAACAGAAATTGTATTTAAATAATAAAATTAGAAATAATCATAATAAATTTACGACTTAGAAAAAAATAAAAAGTTATTTTTGTCTTGAATATAATGAGTATTTGACAGATTCAATTATTTTTTAAATTTTCCACTATTTTCTTAGACTTAGAAAATAAAGCTTCAGATGGAAACTGTCCAGCATAATCATTTTAATTATTTGTAAATGTTATTATTACTAACAAGTTATGTAATTTTCGTACAATAACATTTTTATTGTAGTCACAAATTATAAATTGCCATAAAAAATACGATGTGCTATGAATTTGCTTTTGTAGGGTTTAATGAACTAAACTAATAAAGAAAAAAGGCTTTTCATGACAAATGAAATAAGTTATTTCTTCATGTAATTAATAATTATGCATTCCAATTTAAGTATTTTATGTGTTATAAATAAAGAAGCCAACATTGAAAATGTTAGGTTATAGGTTGTATATTTATTTTATAAGGATATTTTTTAATTATTATTACTATATATTTGATGTATTGTTAGTGCTAAGCTACGAAGAAATATCATATATATATATATTGCAAAGAAATTTTTAATAAATATCTTCCGCTACGAGATCGTTTTTGATTGTTTCAGTGAAAGTCTGCAATTTTGCTGTAATTTTCTTGTTTTCTCGTGGTAAAGTGTTGTGCTAAAATAAAAACATGGTAATAAATTAATTCAGAAAAAACTTTAGGAAGGAAAATTAAAACGATAATGTCCCTATCAAACTGAATTACATATTTTTTAATATTTTTATTATGAGTTATGATGGTACTTTTGATTTATTTTTATCTTACATGGAATATTGGTGTACGATGTGGGTAGGTACATCTTTTACCATTTTACAAGTTTATTATATTCATGGCTCAGTCAACCATTTGTGTTCAATTTCACTTGAGCTGCCACTCAACAAAACTATTTTTCACACAACTTGAAAATAGCCGGACAAACTAGTCCTCCATCTGTGATATATGTTTTTCGTAAATTCAATATTTTTAACCACCGTACAAGCCATCACTTTCTTGGCTCTGTCAACCACGCGTCCTGTAAACTCGCTGCTATTAAGATAAATCGCTTCTTGTTGGACTTCATCTTTTAGACATAAACATACCTAGACATAACTTGTATTTCGACGCGACAATACACAATGAAAGATAAGAAACAAACAAATTACACATAACAAGAAAAAATAATGAAACAAAAAAAAAAACAAAAAGAAAGTCTTATTTTATAAGATTAAGATGTGCATTGCGAAATCGCGCTGGTTTTCAGTGGAGCCATTGAAGACGCACGGACAATGATATAATTGGGTACAATAAGATAAAAACTATGACATAAGTAAATAATATTAAAAATCAAAAATAAATAAAAAGCTTATAATATTATATATAATTAGATAAGCACTTTTAATTTAACATGTTCTTTCCATATTTAACATTATCTTACCATCATACAAGCCATCACCTCCCTGGCGCGGTCAACCACTCTACCCTCGATACCGCTGGCAGCTGCCACTTGGTGAGCAAAACTACTTTCCACACAACCTTCTCTGAGACGGAATAGAAATACCGGCTCTCCATCTTGTAACATGTGCTCAAATGTCTGAATAAACAATTGCTTATGTTTTTTTTATTATAATATTAGATATTTGTTGACTATATAAATCATTTTAATTTTATATAATCACTTCTATGAACCGGACAAAGCCAAATCTCTACCAACTGGCCCGGTTGGTAGCGCCTTTGTTTGCTGTGTAAAAGATCCCAGGATCAATTTTTGTTTAAAGACAAACGTTTGTTTTGAATCAAGATGTTCAGTACTCGTCTTGGTATTTCTTTTTTTTATGGACGAAGGCGGCAGACGAGCATACAGTCCACCTGATGGTAAGTGGATACTGTCGCCCATAGACATCCGCGATACATGCCAACATTAGTCCAAAATGACAAACGTTGGCACGCCCCCGGTAACGCTGCCTACCTTTGTAGATATAAGAATGGATTTGGAGAAAGGGTTGGGAAAATGGGGAGGGATAGGATGGGAATGGGCTCTGGCACATCTTACTCACTACCGAAACACGTACGTACATTAGGGAAATAAGATAAAGTGGGAAATGCAATACATTTCAAGGTAGTCTTCGGTGAGAGAGGGGTAACGTGGCCAGTCGAGCGCGCCCAGCAGCTGTTGGATTGCAGCGTGCACGCTCCCCCTCAATAAATTCTGAGTCCGCGATATACGGAATTTCATTGTGGTGAAGTTGGCTAGTTTTTGAGTATGTTTGGTCGCATTGGTGTTAGATGGCAGAAAAACCTATGTATTATATCATGTTACAAGTCTTAACCGTTTTCTTATAATTTGTGCATAGTTATTTAGCAAGTCTGTTAAAGTTGAGAAAAAGGGATGCATCACTGTGAGACACGTTACTCGACTGACTGTTATCGATTGACCAAGTGGGCGTTTCTTGATTAACAAATGAATGTGGAGCATTGGGCATGGAACTTAACGTGCATGGTCGTCACTTACCAAGAACTTAACAATTGGCGTTTTGACAATAAACTCCTTGATGTTCAAATAGTGCGTAGAGATGTACACATGCGGACAGGCATCTCCTTGAAATAGTAACGTGTTCAGACAGGCGGCCAAGAGAGACAGCCCGTCCACTTCAGACGTACCTTTGCCGAACTCGTCAATTATTATGAGAGAACTGCTGGTGGATTCTTGGAGAGCTAACGCCATCTAAGCGGTTTTGGATAGGTTAGGTTAAAGTTAGGCATTTCATAAGTATATAAACTGAATGAACGTCAGATTATGCACGGTATACTGTTCATTGCGCAACCTAATGTTTTATTTGGGAATGAAATTGTCAAGTATTCGTTTGGTCTGATCATGATACGACCCCAGACATCATGTTTTTTTATATGAAATGAAGGTGGCAGGGAGCAGACAGTATACCTGGTGGTAAGTGGATACTGTCGCCCATAGACATTTGCAGTATATGCCAACATCAGTTCCAGGATGGCGCCCCCCCGAATGCCCTGCGTACCTTGCCAAATTTCGGAATGTATTTGAAGAAAGGGTTGGGAAAAAAGAGAGGGATAAGATAGGGTGAGATGCGAATGGGCTCTGGCATATCTCACTTACTACCGAAACCCATACGTACATTAGGGGAATAGGACAAAGTGGTTAATGTAGTAGATTTGACGGTTTTTGTTCTGTAGTTGCAAGACTTGGCCAATCGAGTACGCCTAGCAGTTGTGGGATTATAGCGTGCACCCACACCCTCCCAAATGATTAAAGGCAACTGATTAATTAATTGTCTGTCAACTATCTATTTCCATCTGAACCTACTTGTACTTGATATACTACCCACTTGTAAAGCACCTACAAATATTGAAGATATCAGGTGATTGATACAGTGAAGATATAACGTAAAAAGAGCGTTGGACGTCTGTGGAAGGAATGAGTCCGCACATCAGATACGCAGTTCGGTACAGTTGCGCACAAAATTACTTATTGTGTTACGCAGATTCATCTCTTCCACAGACGTCCAGCGCTCTTTTACGTGACGATACCTATAAGACAGTTTCTTGTAGATGATAGACATCGATATTTCTAGCTGGTCAAGAAGCATTATTCTTTGAGGTTTTTTCAAATGCAGTCTGAAGGTATATCTACCTGTCTCAAATCAATAAGGAATGCGGACATATGAGCGGCGATGCACTCCGTGGACTGTATCCTGGTGAAGATGTGGCTCACCACGCCGATGGTGGCGGACTCCGCCGGTACGAAACTGCCAATGTGTGCTAAGTACACTATCAAACCTAAAAGAGGGTTGTATTTGCAATGTTGCTGTCGTGTAGGCAAAGTACTTAAACTTGTACTTTAGTGAAGTGAATCTTTGAATTTTTCATTTGTTTTCGTGTTTTTTCCGAACCACTTTTCGGCTTTCGTTTGCACTATTCATTGTATCTGGCAATAACTAATGAAATGTTTCGGTTGAGGCGTTAGTAGTAAAAAAAATTGTCCGATTGTCATTTGTCTATACTGTTTTATGCTTAACTCTAACCTAAAGAGGGGCTCTCTTGATGTCCATTGCTGGACACGAGCCTTGTGCATGAAGTAGGTATGCTTTACAACGGTACATTGGCCAAGCGGGTTGGTGAGTCCACTTTAGATGTGGTGTAGTCCCTTAGAGCTTATTATAGCGGCTATGTTACCCCTTAGTCAACTTTAGCGTCACCCACTGGATTGGGTGGTGCTTATTCTGGCCAATACCACACGGTCAGAAATGTTTAATAACGCTTATTCTCGAGGAATTGTTTCTTTAATTTGTTAGATGAATAACAATCGACAGACTTTCTCTTTTCTCTATACACATTAATCTAAATATAGCTTACGTATAAAATTTGCGACTAGTCTATGAGCAAGGTCAATAGAGATAAAACTTCAATTACATGAATGGACCTCTGATTGTCCGCTTCATCATGTTCTATACAATGAATACGATCTATCTATGAATATCTTATATTTATTAGTAACATCTTACCTATCTGCTTCATATAAACAGATTTGCCACTAGAGTTGGGTCCAGTGAGCACCCTCACACAGCCAGTCTCCGTATCGGACACAGCTTCGTTGGGCACGAAGTTCTCGCACGTGGTCACGTGTAACGGATGCTTGCCTTGCTTTATGTTTATTATTTTATCTTTAGTTAGTATCGGACGGACGTAGCTGTACTCTCTGCATACTTTCGATATTGCGATTAAGCTACGAAAATTTTAAAAGTACGATGAGTATTGGTTGTTTAATAAAAAACTATAAATGTAACTGGCCAATTTCAGCACCATTTTGAATTCGGTATCTTTTTTATTTGCCTTTCCTTCGCGGATCATTCGCGTGGTTTATCCACACCTTCACAAGGAGCTGCTGGGTCCAATGCGGTTTTAATACACTACATCGCGAACCCGAAAGTTGTAGAATAAATTTTCAATTATTAAGATTCTCCTGTTAGGCTATGACATGGGTCTTTCCAACAGAGCTGCGGATAGATACTGTAAAGTTACGAAGTCTTTACGCGGCGGTCACTATTTACCAGACCTCGCATGATGGTAAGAATGTATATTACGGATATTCATAAAGGTTCACTCACATCATTGCTTCGAATATGAGAGACTGTCCGTTTTTTTGTTACTAAAGTTACGTTATTCAATGACATCACTCTCCACTGCTGGGTGTAGGCTTCGTCGAAGGCTCGGATCACACTCGGAGAAGAACGAAAGATACCTTCCGTTCTTTTCATCCATTTACTGCCGGCAGCTTTCTTATCTTTACTGATGCTCGTGACAATAATAAATCGACGCAAGCAATCTAAGCAAAGTTTCTTACCAATCCAACTCAGCACACTTGTCTATTACGGATGCTAGAGTATGCAAGTTGTCTAGAATGGTAGTAGTGAGCCGCATCATGATGCGGGTCTCGTGGGCTACTATCTCAGGGTACGTGTCTCCTATCATTACGTCTAATTCTGATGACAAAGAAAAACATCATTTTTTACTCTCCTTCGTTTTTTAACTAATAATGTGTTGATATGGAACTATATGGACAATATATAAATATGTATTTCGACATATACAAACGCACAAGTAATTTACCTACATATAACAACAGCCGAAAGAAACAATACAGATATATAACAGAGAAGAATCATAAAAAAATATACAAAAATTAACAAAATTTAATTAATACAAAATTTCCACGTTCGTCAATCTTGTGTTTTCTTATAATACGGGTATATTCTTGCGATGCTTTAAAAGATTCTGAGCTCAGCGTAAACTGTGTGGCATCAGAGATTCAGGGAAAGAAATTTGTTTGAATAAAAGATAGATAGATATACTTTATAGTACACCAAAACATACAGAAGAAATACAAGTAATTAGAAGTACAATCAGCGACCTTATCGCTAAAGCGATTTCTTGCAGGCAATCTTTAAGTCTGTAGACGAATAGAGGTAGATAGTGCAATAAAGAAATAATAGCTTCGTTCGCGGTAAGGATTCAGAACTGATTCGGAACTATACGCATGCGCAGTTCAAATAATGCCGTTCGCGGAACACACAATTCAGAATTTCTAGTTACAGTTCTGTGTTCGCGGAACCGTCGAACTCGGTTCAGGATCGGTTCAGAATCAGTTCTATCAGTTCTATAACTTTGGCAAGAATCGTAGTTCCAGACATGCGCAGTTTTTACCTAACGACATTTGACATACATGCTGCGGCTATATTCAGTTGGTTAGAAACTAATAAACTGGTTAAATAGTTAAATAAAATATAAATTTTATTAATTTATTATATATTTTTTTAGGGGGATTTCTAAGTAATTGGGGCGATTTTGGGGGTTTTTGACTTAAGCTTTAGGGATAAATATTTTTGAGAGTTGGTAACACTGCCGATGACAGTAGATCGTACGCAGTTTGGTTCCGAAATCGTTCGCGGAAATAAAAATCACGAATCGGTCTATAACCGCGCATGCGCTCTACTACGATTCCAAATTAGTTCAGTACTAGTTCCGAATTAGTTCTGAATCCTTACCGCGAACAAAGCTATTATGATTAGCTATTATAGTTTGGATTGTCCCAGGGCCTATACTTTCACATAATATATGAAAAATATATATTCAAAAAAATATATGAAGAGTCAAAAAATCCCTAAAAATACCCCTAAAAAAACCCATCCCACTTATTTACCCCCTAAATTTGGGGGGGAAAGTTCCCCTAACTTAGGGGAAGTTGGCAAGTATTTAAGTGGACCCACCAAAACACATTACTCTTATTAGAGTATTATATAAACAACAAACGAAACTAACCATATTTTATTTAACCCTTAATAAATTAATAAAATTTATATTTTATTTAACTATTTAACCAGTTTATTAGTTTCTAACCAACTGAATATAGCCGCAGCATGTATGTCAAATGTCGTTAGGTAAAAACTGCGCATGTCTGGAACTACGGATTCTTGCCAAAGTTATAGAACTGATAGAACTAATTCTGAACCGATCCTGAACCGAGTTCGACGGTTCCGCGAACGCAGAACTGTAACTAGAAATTCTGAACTGTGTGTTCCGCGAACGGCATTATTTGAACTGCGCATGCGTATAGTTCCGATTCAGTTCTGAATCCTTACCGCGAACGAAGCTATTTATTTCTTGACCTAGCGACTTAACGACATCTAGTACAAATATATTACAACTACTCTGTGGTGACTGGTGGTTATTGTGCCTATGCTTACTGGAAATACATATGTACGTTGATTATTGTTTACTTGTTTAATTCGATTTTGTTGTTGTACTGCTGTGCCGACAAGCAATTTGTTAATGATGCCTAAAGAAACTAAAAATAAAAAAATGTACAGTCAGAAGTACATGTAGATTTGGGAAACAGATCCAGATTTAAAAGGTAAAGAAATTTCATTGCATTTTTGTAATTTATATTTTTTCTTTTATTATATAAATGTTTAGGGGGATTTCTAAGTAATTGGGGCGATTTTGGGGGTTTCTGACTTAAGCTTTAGGGATAAATATTTTTGAGAGTTGGTAACACTGCCGATGACAGTAGATCGTACGCAGTTTGGTTCCGAAATCGTTCGCGGAAATAAAAATCACGAATCGGTTTATAACCGCGCATGCGCTCTACTACGATTCCAAATTAGTTCAGTACTAGTTCCGAATTAGTTCTGAATCCTTACCGCGAACAAAGCTAATGTCTCTATATAAATACATAGATAGATACATACATACCTAGGTACAGAAAGAACTAAGGAACTAGGAAAAAGAAAAGATGTAATCGTTACCTGTATCTATAAGAAAAAATCATGGGAGTACTTACCCTCACAACCTTTACTCTTGTAATGTATGTAATCATTGTTTTGGAACTGAAAACAAATCTTAAGTTAATGTCACTTTGAGAAGAGAAATGACTTTTCCAAAGTGACGAACTAAAATATTTCCTAATAACTACATATCGTTTAAGTTATTTATACCTATCATCGCGCCTTCTAATTTGCCCCCTTGTTCAATCCAAAGTTTGGTTGCTAGAGAATACTTAAAATTATTAAGTTTGTACGATTAAGTGCAAAAATCAATAAAATCTCTCTCTTCCCGCGGATGTGGTAAAAGGCGACTAGAGGATAACTAAGCCGACATAGATTGCATAGACATTTATTGCATAAATGTCGACTTTATTGCATAGATGCTGTACCTACTTTACCTTTCGTAAGTTTGTTCGAGATTTCTATACATAATTCAATTATCATTTATATTTGTTTTATTTTTCTTTTCGGAATGTCTAAATTCTTGTGGCTCTAATGCACCTTTCAAGAGGTTTCGGGCGAGCGTAGAAGGCGCTCAGCCAGGAGCAAAGAGTGTGTGCAGCAACGAGCCTAAGGGCTCCCCCGCCCGGTAGACCGGCGGAAGGAACGAACTTCGGCTTAGGGCGTTGCTTTTACCGCGGGATCGCGAGTCGATGAGAATTTATATTTGCTCTCAAGTTCACAACTACGTATTTATAATTATGGGACATGTAAGAGCACAGTAATACAAATATCTAATGCTACAAAGTAATGCAAGTTTAAATGACATTGTTGCAAAATAATCATAATAAAAAAACTTTTTGTATGCAAATGTTTATTACACGTGCAAATGTCTTTATATGATAGAATACAATAGGCGACTTTATCGCTAAGGTGATCCTTCCAGACAACCTTGGGATAGAGAACAAAAAGTGATAGGTATGGGATTGAAATTACAGAATTATGTTCAATGTACTACATATACCGACTATAATAATAATATCAATATAGTACTAATATTAAATATTCAAAAACTATAAATGTAATTCACCATAAACTTCATATTAGGCAACTCCTTTTGATCCATAGTGAGGTTGTCGTCCCACGCCTTCACTCCCAGCAAATATCCCAAGTGAGGCATGTATAGCATCGTGCACTCCTCTATGAAGTCAGGGAGTCGCTCTAATTCCACCTTAGCCGTCTCCGACATCAGCCCGTGGAGGCTCGCCATTGTTTGTTTCTCTATTCGTCAGAAACATTGGCTGGCGTCAGATTAGCACTACTCCAACTCTTCTCATAGGTAGCTTAAAAGACGACTAAAGGCTAGCGCACATTACAACCAGGTCGCAGCGCAGCGCTAAGCGCTACAAAACTACGATAGCGCACTTTACAGACGCGGCTCGGCGCAATAATATAAGTCGGCTATTGACATTCAATCCTCCACGTCGTCACAATAACTCTCGAATTGTGTAACTCTCGCGTGCTTTGTGAAATTAATTTATTTCAACAATAATAAAGAATTTTTCACAACAGAGATAAAGTGTGATGATGTAGGGATAGTATCTCATCACATTATAAGTACTCCTTACATGCCATCCTATCTTATACCATCATAATGATCAATATACTGAAATAAAGAAGACTTAATGTCCCGTTTTGCTCTTTGTCATCCCGTCCCCAGGAAGAATGGGGAGTGTAATGGAATTTTCTATCCTTACACATAATTCACTCTTAAATCACTAAAAGTAGGCGGCTTGTCATCCTATGTCATTTATGAATGATGTTGGCATGTATAGAGAATCACTTTGTTCATTTTACCTAAATTCCTACCCAAATGAAGTTAGAAATTATTCAAAATAGAGATTAATTTACATAGAAAAGCAGAAGTACACTCACTCATATCAAGATCAGGGTCGACTCCCGCTTTGACAGTAAACTTGTTTTCGGACTTCGATAGATCAAAATCGATTATCCTGTTCATGTATAACGCCATCTATTTTGCAACAGTCAAAATTATTTAGGATGTGTCCGAAACTTTTCTCGAAGCATGAAACCGTAGATTCTTGTCATAGTAATATAGTAATATATATATAATATATAATATATATAATATAGTAATATAGTCATAGTGGATATATAGTAATATATATATTTTTTATGGACGACAGCGGCAGTCGAACATACAGTCCCCCTGATGGTAAGTGGATACTGTCGTCGCCCATTATAATACTGAGTTAATTGACATATATTAAGTATGTTTATGTAAAAATATCAAAATTTTGGGCTATGTATTTAACAAATTGGTATGACATGACAAGTACAATAAAAGTACAATTCCGAACTCGACCGCAGATTGCAGTCTGCGACGGCACTATCGCCTGCCACGGCATTTTTTTCTGAATGGCTAAATTATTGTGGCCCTAATGACCTTTCAAGAGTCACTGGACATGCATGGTTTAGGGCGAGCGCAGAAGTCGCTCAGCCAGTAGCAAAGAGTGTGTAGCCGGCAGCCACGGCCTTACGCTCGAATCTATGTTGGAACCTTCCGCGGCTTCACGTGACAGTGACGCTAGTTCCGAATACGGTTCATAGAGAACTATAGAAACGAGTCGTGTCGCCCGCGAATCAGTGATGCCGACATAGCGCTTTCAGTGCTAGATCTGACGTTTTTTTGGCTCTGATAGCGCCCAACAAACTTACTTGCCGCCTAACGCCCATTCTAGGGCTTTTTTAAATAATGTTACCTAAGTGTAACGAAATGTAATTGTAAATTAAGTATAGACTGGCTCTAAAGAACGACAAACCAGAGCCGTAAGGCCAATCTAAAAAAAACACGTCCGTCAAATACTTAATAGGTACTTTCTTTTCATATAAGCACTGATAATTTTTGATTAAAAATTAATAATATGAAAATTTCCTTTTATTTTTAACGTTTTCTTTGATCTGGCGCGTTTTTCCGAAATAAATGTCGATCTAGCGCTTTTTAACGCCAACTCAGCGCGCTTTAATTAGAGAGCATTGGCACACTGCCTGCGATTTGATATTGCCGCTTGCAGTCAGTCGCTCGTCGAGTTCGGAATTGTACCTTAAAATTTTGAAAATTTAAATTTTATTCAATAAAACATTCGTATACTAATTTTCATGTCAATGAAATTAGAATTATGAACGGAATCCATGGTTTCAGGTTTCAGGAAAGATTCGACGTAGTTCCGATACACTCTGTATCTATGCAAGTCTAGTTTCAGGTGAATTAGTAATCCTTACATACGACTATATAAAGGCAAGCAGACACAAATAAACATTCGTACACTCTCGTACAAACACACGTACACTATCGTACGTTTAGCTGTTTGTTAAACAAAACAATTTTGAGATTATTACATTATCCGAGGTTTTGTATGCCAATAAGATTATGGTTTTGAGAAATATTGAAATACAACTAAATAAATTTTAGATAAAATTGATATAAAATGATTTAATAATAGGGTTAGGTTAGGTAACATTTTAGGGTTAACTTACATGATTAGACGATGATGGGGCTGACATATATCCTTGTAGGACAAAAACCTCTAAATAAATAAGATTTAAAAAAGGGTTAACTTACTTCATACAATTTGTGGTTGTCGCAAGAAGCAAGTTGCTCCAGAAATTGACTCGTATTGGCGGCACCTTCACACATTTCACATATCAGTACTGCATTGTATAGAGTCTGAAAAGTGTATTTATTCTTTTTTGTATTATTTGTGTTTTTCTTCTTATCTAATAGATCATAAACTATCTCGTAATCATAATCTCAATTTCTTCCACGTATTTTGTACTTTAGTTATTTAAAGTAATTATGAATACAAAACATAAAACTGGGAAGCGAGTAACGTAATGCTGCCCCGGGCGGCAATGTTCAAGGATTTGCCGCGTGTAATCGATACACAGCATCTGTTAACAATTGAATAGGCATAGATAAATTATAGGCACTCACATAATATAGTGACTTCCACAGATAGGCTTTGGCGGACAAAGCCTTGATTTTCGCCAGTATTCCCTGCAATATTTCTACTATTGGTAAGTATATTTAAATATTTGTAGGTTATCTAGCAGTAAAATTTTAAAACGTGTAAGATTACCTTCGTACTAAACATATAATGTTGAGTTGTTGGCAATCTATTTCTTATTTAATATTTTACTGACAGATTTTAGGAACATTACAATGTTACGGCCTATAGCTGAATAGTGCGAGAACGTAAAGACTGCGGATGTTATTTAATGAATGTATGCGGTTACAAATAGAGTTTCGCTTACATTACTGATATTTTCATTCTTCCTAGGAATTAGTGATGGGTAATCAAGACTTCTCGGGAGTGTTTTAACTCACTTAATCTTGCTCCGTTTGCGGATCCGACTCCTCTTAGTTACTCCTTAACTTCTTTGATTCCGAGAGCGTTTCAGTCTCTTTCCCTAACGGTTGTTGCATAAGCAAAAAAAAGAAAGGTCATGCCATCATTGCATCTAGATTTTGAGACCCCGACAAGTCCCGATGCGCGATTACACTCACAATCATGATTGCCGCCGGAATTAGAATGAATAACAATTCGGTGGAACAATTAACTCAGGAGTTACCCATCACTACTAGGAATACTACAATTTTCCTAACACAAGCTAGTAATATTATATTATAATCGCCTTCTGCAAGCTTTGCTATTCATACGTAAAGAAATTATGTTAATAATCCAGCCAGGATATTGTTATGTTATAATTAGATATAGGATTATATACACTGTGGAAGTGCCAAAATATGAATGCAAATATGCACGAAAAACGTCAAAATATGTATTATATATCAGAAATAAACAACATGGTGTGAGATCAATTTTGTATTGCACAAAATGAAAGCTCTGACATAAATTTACACAATCAATTATAGTTTTAATGACAATACACTACAATATACTTGTCTAAATTGTCAATTTCAAACGTGTGACGTTTGTCAATTACTTTGTAGGCTGAAAATGACCGCTCCACGTCGACCGACGCACGTGACAAGGCAAAATTTGAAATTTGGTGTCACGTCCGCAGAAATAAAGTCAGGCAAGTTTTGACCTGTGGCATTAAGAGCCATTTCACGGAAATGACTAAAGCAAGTTTAGGTAATTACAACGCAACGCGACTGGCGATAGTTCATGCCCCCGCCCCTATAGCGTAAATATGGAAAAAAGTTTTGATACTTTTAATAAGCCGAACTTTTTTCCGTGTGCTTCTATAGACAATAATTGACTCCAAAAATGTTGGACATCAATTAGTCTACTTTCAGAAAGAAAGTGAAAGAATTTTTGAAGTCGGTTCAGTAGTTCCAGAGATTACTCCCAACATACCTACAAACACACAATTTTAACTCTTTATTATATTAGTATAGATGTGCAAAAAACCAAATAATGCAAAGACTTCAAAAATCAAATAATATCAACCACTATAATATTTTAGTATGTCAACTAAACAAAAAAATAAAGAACTCAATTGATCAAGACGTTGCAATCCTTGTATAATGTTTCGTAAACGCGTGCGATCGCAGCGCGGTGAAACTGACATAGGTTTTAGCTCGATGAGCACTCGCGCCATATCAATGGCCGACGCGAAAATCCCCGAATATAATAGGGCAATTAGAGCAGTTTTGTGATATTAAAAAATATATATAATAAATCATAATTTATAAAAATACTTATGATTTTGTTTTAATTAGGTACAAAATTGATTTAAATCTAAGTATAATTAAAAAAAAAAATCAATAATTAAATGATAAAAAATTGCAGTTAAATGCCAGGTATTTTACGTCGAAATTGACGCACATTATTTTATTTTTTCTCGTGGTTTGTGTTAATTTACGGAAATATTAGTACACCATGTGTCAATAGAATTATATACTACGTATAATTGTACCTTATCTTGTTGAATTAATGAATTTTAGTGGAAGAAGCACGGCTCTGAAGTTCTTACTACGCGTGTTTTTGTTAAAACATGATTGAGTACTACAGGATAAATAAAGAAATATTTCGAAATGTATTACATTAAATGTCAATACAAATAAATGAACTATTTAAAATATTTACTCAGAAATGTAAAGCAACTTTCATTTCACCTATAGAAGAGCTCAAAAACTTATATTTTTCGCTTAAAACGTGAAATGGCTCTTAATGTATGGATTTATTTGTTTAATTATGTCAAGTTCCGGATTTTTAACAAGAACGGCGTCTAACTTCGGATCTAGACAAGTTTCGAATCTTTTCCAAAAATGAGTCCGAAAGAGCCTGGACTAACCTGGACCATTTTTTCTAAAATTACGATGGAGTTATGCAGAAGATTTTTGATTTCCGCTAACGACCCCCTCCCAACGTCCAGCGGACATTTCTAGCGTTCTATTTTAAATTGTTGCGTTTTTATGTCGAATCATGTCCTTATTTATATTTATTACGAATTGTGAATTATTTATGTCGAGTGTGAAAACCGAGAAATATGCATTTTGCATATGCAAATGCATATTATCCTATGTCTAGTTATAATAATCCTGGAGTATGTCAGGAACATTGCAAGAAATGATGTCGATTGTCAATAATCCGGAACACTGGAAAATTTCTAGGAAAGTTATAATCTTAGGGATCCTTCTTCGATATTATACACCGCCATTTTTCTGTAGGAATCGTAGATGCGAATATATTTACCTTATCTGCTATATTGAACGCGGTAAGCCACTCACCATCAAATGCGTCGTCGGTCTTCTTGCCACTGAACCGAATAGACGTTCGAACAATTATAAAGCAAACACTTTACATACACTTTACATACAGCACCACGGCCGGTTTGTATGGTGTCGCCCGCCTTTAGACCAGCAGCGGCCCATTTCTTCTCGTGGGGATCGTAAAAAGCGATTAAGGGATAACAAAGCGGCTACCACAACCTCCGAGGAACTACTCCACCTCAAGAAGAATTGACTCGCCAACTGGCTTGGCCAGCTTGGCTAGCTTGCCCTTTATACCCACGTGTGATACATCCCTCGTGCACAAGACAATATGTATGAGGAGGCCCACGTCGAGCAGTGGACGTTAAAGAGCTGGTCTGGTAACCTTATTTTTGCGATTGTCGTCACGAAGCCGTCTATAAATTAATATAAAGTGATTTTAATCGCTCGAGCGCCTGATGGCTAATATTTTAGGTAGCCCATAAAAACTATATACGTACAAGTAGGTACCTTACTTAAACCTACCAAGAACAAAGTTATTACAATTGCTAATTTTATGCATGTTTGTATATCGTAAGAAACAAGGTCAAATGAGTATGACGATGAAAGAATAGCGCTAAAAAATTATAGGGTTATGGAAATAAATTAGACTTATTTTACTAAAATTACAGTATTTTTATACTGTACCCTTTTGGGTTTTAATGAATTTTGAATGGAGTTCGATACAAAATTTAAAGAATTCGAAAGGGTAGTTAGCAAATTATTTGAATTTTCCAGGTCGTATTATTTGAATTTTTCTTAAGTAAACTATATCAAAATATAGTTATTACGCAATTTAAAAATAATTTCTGAAAGCTGGAGAGAGTTACTAATAAATGTGTAAAACGAATTAGGACAATTTGTATTTAATTAACAGGGCGAACTTACTTGAAGTTAACTTACTTGTGAATTTAAAGCTCTTGTAAGCTCTTTTCAAATTTTGATTACTTTTTAAATTGTTTAATTTACCTTTTGATTAGAAAAGGTATTTTATACCCAATGCCTGGGTAAGCATGGTATCTGTGTCTCCGCATCTGTCACTAGAAATTCATACACCAATAACACCAGGGTCATTGACATTAACTATGCCATTTAACAATTAAGACTATTGAAACTATATTATTTTTAACTCACATTGACATTTTTAATGAATCTCAAAGAAGAGCAAATGTTCTTCATGACGGCGTCATTCTGTGGTTTCATGAAGTACGCTACCACGTCTTGTCGACGAGTCAACGTGTTTATGTCTGTCGTCGGGTGTTGTAGAAGGACTCTGGTTTTGCAAATTAAGAAACATCAGGTTTATAATGACTATATCAGTATACACTATATAAATTCGTACGACTCTAACTTATTAGAGTACATTGCGTTCGTTGTCGTTCGTTCTCTATCTAACTGTCCAACCAATATGACCGGTCGCGGTAAAGGTGGTAAAGGTCTGGGTAAAGGAGGTGCAAAGCGTCACAGGAAAGTTCTTCGTGATAACATCCAGGGCATCACGAAGCCGGCGATCCGTCGTCTGGCGCGCAGGGGCGGCGTGAAACGTATATCCGGCCTGATATACGAGGAGACTCGCGGTGTGTTGAAGGTGTTCCTCGAGAACGTTATCCGGGACGCGGTCACGTACACCGAGCACGCCAAGAGGAAGACCGTCACCGCCATGGACGTCGTGTACGCGTTGAAGCGACAGGGTCGCACCCTGTACGGTTTCGGCGATTAAACAGTTTTTGCCCATTCGTCTCTTCCCCCGCTCCACGCTTCTTTCACTTAAACCCCCCGATTATTATTATAATAATAATAATAATAAATATTACTATTGTTAGAGGCGCGGGAGGCTCGGGAGGACGGTATGGGAACAAAAAAGAAAAATTTGCAATAATGAAAAAGTACTTTATACATACGTATACACCAGGCACGTATGGACGCAGTTATATTAGTATTGTTCTTGTAACTCCATACACGACATTTATTATTATTTTATAGAAACAAGCGGCAGACGAGCATACAGTCCACCCGATGGTAAGTGGATACTGTCGCCCATAGACATCCGCGATACATGCCAACATCAGTACAGAATGACAAACATTGGCACGCCCCCGGATGCGCTGCCTACCTTTGCAGATTAAGGAATGGATTAGGAGAAACGGTTGGGAAAGTGGGGAGGGGGATAAGAATGGGACGGGATGTAAATAGGCTCCGGCATATCTCATAACTTAACATGGTATAACTTGGGGAAATACGATAAAGTAGGAAATGCAATACATTTCAAGGTAGTCTTCTGCGGGAGAAGGGTAACATGGCCAGTCGAGTGCGTCCAGAGGCTGTGGGAATGCAAAGTGCACTCTCCCCCTAAAGTAATACGAGTAATTGTATTATAACTGTGTTGTTGCAACAAAAGATAAAGTTGCTACATTTTTAGTACATAAAGTAGTACATAGTGGTCATGGTATTTTGCTAGTTGAGTATAGTATTGGCCAATGGAGCGTCTGAACAAATGCAAACCTCCTTTGCAGTTTTAATATATTTAATATTCGGCTAGGTGGCGCCAACCGCCAATACATTGTAGTACAACAAACCCGTTCATTCTGTTAGAGTAAACTATAAGTCGCTATATAAATAACTGAACTCTTATGCCTAGTTCACGAACGCAAAAAACGTTTGTAATCGCGCGAAGCTTCGATTAGCCAATACTATAATGTATTAATGTGTAGCTTTTAATTTCGTAGAGGGTCTACGTATTTCGTAGAATGGCTACGCGTTCTATTCAGTGTAATATTTGTATGAAATATTTTTGCGGGAAGTATAAGTCTCTTATCGATACTTTATACAAAAGGCAGACTGTTTACTTATTATTAAGTCGCTGGCGTCCATCTTCCATGGACAAATATAATAATTAATTATACATTATTCATTATTTGTGGCTTATTATACATTTTTCAGTATACTTTCATTATACTGATGTTCCATGAATTCTCCTATTAACATCTCTACATAATTTAAAGGATGCCAAAGTATCAAAATAAAAAGGATCATTATTTAAAAATACATACGATACAAAAGTTGTGGAATGAAGTTGTGGTTTCTCTATAATGCTACGATATGCGGCTCTTTACTCTTAAAGACCTTGCGGACTTAAAGACTCTTGCGGATGCGCTGCCGATCTTGCAGAATTCTGTTCACAGCTCTCTAGCTGTGAACAGAATTCTGCAAGATCGGCAGCTGTGAATAGAATTCTGCAAGATCGGCAGCACATCGGATTGCCCCCTGGTGTTGCAGGAGTCCATGTCCGGCGGTGACCACTTACCATCATGTGGCCCGCCAGCTCGTCTGACATCTATTCTATAAAAAAGGGTGCTAAGGAACGTTTGTAGCCAACACCGTATATCTTATATATTGTAGTGTATCGTATATTGGTATCACCTCATAACATTCCACAGTCAATTAGTGCCATAACAATAAGCACCCTATGGAATCGTGAAGGAGAGAGGTTTTCAGTCAGTACACTATATATGTTGGTATTGAATACTGTCAAATCCATTTGAAAACCGAATCCCGCACATTTTTTAATCATCAAACTAGTTATTGCCCGCGACTTCGTTCGCGTGGTCTTCAAGTTCTAATTCAGAAACCTTCGCGGGCGCGCGCACAGCAACTCATCAAAGTTTCATCGCAATCGGATGAATGGTATAGGAACGTATACGGGACAAACAAAGAAACATTCATTTTTATATTATACAAATAGATAAAAGTATATGAAATAGTCACAGACATACTATTTTATTAACGTGAGTTTGGTATAGCAAATGTACCTCATCCGACTGTGTCCCACCTTCGAGGAGCACTTGCTGTAGACGTGGTAAATGCTAAGGCCTTCCTTGTTGCTGCCGTGCACCCCTCTCTTGAAGTTACTCGGGTGCGACACAGAGCTGAATATCTGCAGGCCGCGGTACGTGTCTTCGTCTATTGTTACTATGTCCGCTCTAGTGCATCAATATTTTTTTTTTTAATATTTCATTAATATGTAAGGATATTAATATGTAATATTAATTAAATAATAATCATTAATATGTAACATCTGTGTATACACATATGATTTCTTTTCTATGTAATGAAACTGTTTTTTTTCTTAATTTTTACTAAAAACTATTTCACCTGGCCAGAATTGTGTTCGCTTTATGGAAGATGTTTTCGAAATATTAATAAAAGTGTTTTTAGGAGAGATGTATTCTTGAAATTTCAGATATTGATAAATTGATATACTTGAATTTTAGATTTTTGAAATGGGTATGTGGGAGTTTAAGAACTTTACATCGTAATGTCGAATTTGAAGGGAATATTTTGCGGCTGAACGATATTTTATTGAATTATAAAAGATGTACATCTGTCTAATAACACAATTATTTTGTGATTTTTCTGGTTGCACTATTTACTGTCATTTTTTTTTTTCATTTTTATTCCTTTCCGATTTTGGCCGTTCCTGTTGATATTTAGGTTGAAATAAAAACGTGAACTTCGAACGTGTACATATATTTTGTTAGGACAAGTTTACATCTCTAAAAATTATATTATTGCCAACCTAACATACATAGAACTATACCAACACAATACCAAAAATATGGTTGCGTTCTTAATTCCCAACAGTTCCGATTAAAAACTTGAATCATATTGTGTAATTAGCCGTTGCTTGACACATCTGTGGCCTCTGGCATTTCTGACGTAAGGTAGCTATTATTACAATGATAAAATCTGTAAAAATCTCAACCAAAAGTCTCATCTTCATATAAGTTATACATAATTTTGACTTACAAGGAAAATATCCTCAAGCTCATAAACTGCGGTTTGCTATGCAGATCCATGCTCAGAGTAGTCCAGTTCAGGTCTAAGAATCTCAGCAAAGCCCCCAGAGCGTGCACGCTTTGACTCTGACTGAAGTCTATCACAGTACGGAGGAATAGGGTGCGATCCTCCTCACTGCAGTTTGAGGGTTCGTGAGGTAGACAGAGGGTGTATATGCGTCTTTTGCACGCTTCGAAGCCTGATGAAAGTAAAGTGAGTTCTGATTGTTTTAGAAGCGTCTGGAGGTAAATGTTTTCTGCGATTATGTTGGGAAAATTAGATCAGATTTTGATAGGATGGGAACACAGATATGATTAACAATGTGTATAATCTGACTTTGATTTAATTATATGATTGTACGGAAAAGAGAGTGCTTTCTTCCTCACTGCATATACAATTATCACAGACAGATTAAGCAGACCAATTTTTCGACTTATACACTTATTCCCTTAAAAGAGGGGCTCATGAGGGAAATAAAGGGAGATTGTTCCTCTCTAAAAGTAATTGCTATTATGCTCTATTTCTGACTGAAATTTATCACTGTTCAGAAGAACACAATGCCTTCCTCTTCACTGCGGTTAGAGATTTGTTTTTGCATGTTTATATGTTTCGAAACCTGATGAAAGCTGATTGAATATTTTTTCTTGCAGTTATATTGGGGTTGAATCGCTAGGAGTGTTCTGATTTAACAGATCAATTTTGGGGTGCAAAAATGGATAAGTTATTAATAGGATAATATTAATAAGTCCAGAGAGAAATTCATTGTAACTGACTGGTTCATGTGGGTTATTTTAAACGATTGTGTCTTATTAAAGTAACTTCTAAAATAACTGTTTGTAATTTTTATACATTGTATGAACATATAAAATGACTTTTTTGTTGAAGTTGGTAAGTATAATGTTGAGAAGTGATACTTACTGTATTCTTTAGCAGATAAAAAAATCAGTTTGCAGCTCCCTTCATTATTCGCATCGTTATCAAACACAACCTTTTTAACGCTTTGAACAAAATTTCCTTGGCTTTTCCCTTCGAGTAATATTTTCACCGGTTCTACTTGTCGGAACAGGTTACAAAACATGAGGTACTCTGGTGGACGGTCCACTATCTCTTCTAGTATGTGTAACTAAAATTTATTGTTTCCTTGTAAAACTTGATGCCGTATACATTCTTGTAATTTCTAAACATCAAGGGTCTCTCTCACCACTTACTGATAAAGTGTCTGATAGTCTACCCGGCATTTATCAGAAGGACAGTCGTTATATTCTGTTTCAAATATCAGCTGCGATTTAATTGGCAGATAACTTATCTATCGGATTGTTAACATTTACTATATCAAGAGGTGGTGAGGAAGGCCATGAGCGTTCTAAAGATTTAGTAGGTTTTTTTAATAGAAAGATGATGGCAGACAAGCGGACAGTCCATGTGGTGGTAAATGGATAGTGTCGCTCATGGACAGCTAGGATACATGCCAACATTGCCGACGTTAGTCCACAACGACAGACGTTGCGATAGGAATGAAGGTAAGAATGTAATTTGTTTTGGTTTGGGTACGGTAGCACGTTGCTGACTGTACATAGATTATACTAACGGTGTCAGCGATTCCGTTGGCGCGAACTTGTGATTCCCGTGGGAACTTCATTATTAATGTACCTTAAATAATACCAGTATATAATTTATAACTGTACCAAGTTTCATTAAAATCCGTCCAACGGTTTTTGCGTGATGCGCTTTCAGACAAACAGACGGACATACGAACAGACAGACAGACGGAGAATTCCAAAAAATGATATATTGAACCCCGTATCACATGTACATGAATTACACTACAATAACTTTTTTTTAAATATTTAATATAGAAGCACAGCCCTGTTACGATTTTATTATATGTATAGAGTAGATTCAAATTACATAATATGTTAATTACATAATATGAGTGTGTGTACACACTCACAAAATAAATGAACCATATTATACACTCACCTCCCCGGTGTGTATCGTGTAGTGGGCAGCGCCCAGTTTTCCCGACCTGCAGTATACAGCTAGCAATCTCTAAATGAAAAATATTAATTAATTACATTTTACAATTAGTGTAATAACTACCATTCATTAATCATGCATGATACTCCATTTAATGGATTAAATAAATGCTCTTTTTATTTAAAACTCATTGTCTAATTGGATTTTTTAACAAATGAAAGAGTTAAGGGGATTTTAGTAGATTTGTTTATTGGTTTAACAATATTTTAATCTTTGTACTAAAAAGCACTCAAAGTATTATCAAATAATCAAAAAGTTCATGATTTTTTGGCGGGAACTCAAGAAATGAAGATGAGTTTTTGTTTGATTATTGTAAAAATTGCGTATTAGCCGTTTTGTGGTTTAATAGTGAAAGTTTATTAAATTTCAAAGTGTTTTTCGAGCATGATTTTTGTGTCAATCAAATGAAAGGGGACTGCGTTTTTCGTGTGCTTCCAAGGAGTGTTCTTCTGTTCTCAGTTAACCTACTATCGCTTTACTGAGCGACTCCTAACTTAATTCGACGGGACTGTATATTGTCTGGATACGTTTTAAACTTTAAAATTGCTTATTACAAAGAAAACTTGACACTGGCAGAATGTGCTAATTGCACCGTTGCCATATGTTAAGAAAAAAAGTTCATTTTTTTCAGTAAATTTTAGTTCAAAGTAAAATGGAATCAGTTTTTTATTGAAAAGATAAACAATTGGGTAGGCAAGTTCATTACGGTAGGTATATGTAGATAAGGTAATTCGCCTTTCTACTACCTAACATAGAAGTATTTTTTCTGTAAATCCTTTTATTTATTAAGGGTTGTAAGTCCATGCTCACCTCTTCTGTATCGGTTTCGTCACTCGATTCCTTGTTAGTGCTGTTAGAGCTGACATTTAGGTCTGTATTATTCATATTTCTGTAATAACAAATATTTTGTAAAGATTTTTAAACCTCTTAAAAATATTAATCGTAATTTTATGCATTTAAGCCGTAAATAACTAGGTACAAACCTACGACATTTTTTAATAACAAATTGATTTTCTTTTGAATTATTTTCACCACTAGAACTGTTTTTACTGGTTGTTGTTTGCTGTTGCTGTTGACGAACAACACTCACTGAAGTGCCGTCTGATATACTTTCATTCATTATTATCACAAAATTACCTTTTAAAATATCAATATTTTCGTACACTATCAGTTTTCTCGAAATGAAGTTTTTCTCGTGTTTTTTTTAAATAATTTATTTGGATACTGGCATAGCCATTGGTCGACACACATTCGGGAAATTAATACATTTCATACCAAAATATTTTTTTTTAACTAAGCTAATGGCATCATGCAATCAACTACCAATATAAAAGTAGTCTTCTATTTTGATTGGTTTATGATTAGTATTCACATATTATACATAGGTAAGCTAAATTAAATGTTTATTAAGTCGAATTTTTATTATATGCCATAATTATTAAAATAATGTATAATTTTAACACGATCGTAATTCATCACCCTAGGTTTAATACGTAAATGATAGGTACTTATAAAAAACCCAAAACAAGGCTGTATAACATAAGTATCCTTTACATTATGATTGTTTAAAAAAAATACTCTTTTGATATATTAAATGGGGGAATTTAAAATTATTAATAAATAGAATGACTAAGTCGTGAACATTTTTTTTTATTTTAGGGCATTTTAAGTTTCGTATATTCGTTTATAATTTTCACGGGAATCGGTATAGTATTTTACAAACATTTGTTTTATTGTTAAATTTTTTAACAGCGAAACAAAATAATGCCGTAAATTTCATTCAAATAATGATCCAATTATAACGTGCAAGATATCAGGTAACTGCGTAATAGTCAGCTATTATCTTCATTAATGAAACAGGTGCATTTTGTAATGTGTAAAGTAAATGCTTGTACCTATCGTGTGAATAATTAATAAATTAATTGTAACTGCGCTGGAGTGACACGAATGTGGCGTGATTTCCAGTCGTTTGAGTAGCTATGTTATTAGGCCACCATTCCGCTTGATAACAAAATGTTGAGTACCTTCTTATTAAGGGCTACTTAGTGCCATCACAAGCCATTGCACTAAATTAATGGTTAGGTGAAGTGAAACAGCTATCTAAGTTTAGTTAGGTCACTGCTCCAATAATAAAAGAAGAAGCCAACAAAAGAAAGCATATAATATAGTGAAGTGATAATTATTTACGTATCTATAATTCGATTCTTCCAGACCACAAGTTAGTCTTAAACTTAAGCTGAAATATGTTTCAATACTTCGTTGACTCGGTGTGGTTTTCGGCAAATTGTATTGAAACGGTCTATAGGTAATCATGTGTCAAAAATTAAAAAAAAAGTCTGTGTAGTAAATTACAAAATGTTAATTGGAAAAATTATCTTTCTTTACGTATCGGTATGAATTAGTGAAATATCTTTATAATACAGCAAAAATGTACACTGTTTATTTTGCAAACGTATAAGTTTCAAAGGTTTCATGGTTTCAAATAAAGTTTACGAGAAAAAAAAAAAACATTTTAAAATTTTAGATAATTTTCAAACATTCTAGCTGTAGGCGGTAGTGGTGGGATGAGATACATCTAAATAAACAGCAGTGGAGAGACATGTATGGTATCTAAGGAGGTACCGAATTGCAAAAAAATCTGTCACCATTAATAACGAAACATTTATTGAAATTCTTTTCTCTTTCACACAAATAGACAAAAAATGCGTTTAGATGTTAACTTATTAATTAATTATTATTAGTTTACGTATTATATTAAATAATCTCTTACGTTTCTTTGTTATACACTAATTTACGTGATTATATCTTGGTATTTTAGAATGTGCAATGTGTTTGGTGACTCGGAAAAAGGGGATTAATTAAAATTAACAAAATATATTTGCATTCTTTTAGTCTATATTAATACATATATAAGTATAATTTATCTATGTAGATTCCATTGCATTTGTAATTGTATAAATGGCGATCTTAATATCACATAGAATTTTCTACCAGTCAATCACCAGATGAAACAGAAATATAATTCAATTATAGGCAAAAAATTTATCTTGTTTTATTTGTATTAAAGGAACTCATTTTGTTAATTTCATATCCTATTGAGTGCCGAGTATAACGATATAAGAGAGGTCTTTTTATTATATTATATTTATACTTGCTCTCCCATCCCATTCTCTCCTGTTCCATGGAGAATAATGGGATAAAGGTATGCTCTTATCCCATTATACTCTTTACTTCCCTATCTTCTCCCAAGGAGGAATGGGAAGCGTAATGGCACAAGGAATCCCCCCTTCCCTTTATAATTCCTATTCTCCACCCTTCGCAACCCTTTTATCAAATCGACTCCTAAATCTCTGCAGTGCATCCCGGGGACGTAGCAATGTTTGTCATTCTGGACTGAAGTCAGCGTGTGTCGGGCATGTCGTAGGGTGACAGTATCCACTCACCATCAGACGGAGTAGACAGTCCGTCTAGACTAGCAGACGCTTGTCTGGACACCTGTATATAAAAGAACATTGATAATTTTCGTGTTATCCCTTTTTTCCACCCCACCATAGATTTACTTATTTACAATAGAAAATTAGAAGGCACTTATGGCACTATTTTGATACAAAATATTTAATGCGTGATATTATACACCGACGATTTTCCCACCGTCAGTTTTCTTGTATATTTTGTTGTTTTAATATTAAGATAATGCATTTACAGTCAGAAAATCGCTGGTACATATAGACTCTATTTTATCATTACTATATTCTTATTTAACTTATTTAGTATATATTTAGTTTAACGACGACATATTATATAGATAATATTGACCAAACAAGTGTACGATAGGTTACAAATCCCTTTGCAGATAATAACTTATTCAATAGGCCGCTACGTATCTGTAACCGCAAAAGCAACTTAGTTTTACAATCTTATATCTTCAGCGTAGAACACGAAATATACACTTTTGTCACTTGAAGTACCCAATTGTTTATAAACCGCAAGAAGACGTTGTAATTATTCGAACGCTTGTTTGTTCAATATTAAAATACGAGTATACACTTTCCTTCAATATACCGTTTATATAATTGTACACATTGACTACTTATATAAATTCGCTCACACTAAAATATAGTGGAAAATTTATGTTGGCGCCAATTGCACATATTGATGTTTTAATAGATGGCAGCACTAATATAGCCAGTTCCAGCGTGAAGGTACTGCCAAGGAGGCAGTTTATATTTAAAAAAATCTTATTCGCAATGGTTGGTAATATAGCTCACATCCCCCTCACATCTACAATTTTATAGGTATTTTTACATATATTTTTATGGCTTTCCCGGGAATCGACATTATCAAGAAAGTGGCAGGAATTGCTAAAGTTTTTGATTTTACAAAGATTACTGTGTCTTTTTCTATACCAATTACTTATAAATTTACACATTGATTACTTATAAATAAATACTCTCTTATACTGCTACGATTTCGCACGTTCTATATCCCTTTTGTAGAACGACTTGCATACTAGATGACAAGCATGTCGCGTTCCTCAGGTGCGTCTCGCCGGAAGTTCACGCGTACATGTCGGCAGACATGTCCGATCGCCTCTGCCGTCGGAACAACAGTTGCGGCCATGCATGATTGTACCATAGTCCGGACAGATGCGAAGTATATCTTCATGCAGCGCAGGCATGGAGCTGTGCACCAGATTTGCTAGAAAGAAATATTTGGATAAATTTATTACCGTTTAAAATGTTCACTGTTTTAATTGACCGCAATTGCCAACTCGTTATGTCTTTTCTTAAGCATAGAAAGACGAGTATATCGATACATCCGAGTGATAAAATAATACAAGATAGAGCGCTGTTCAAAATAAACGTTGACATAGAAAGTATGCCATAAAGTTATCAGGCACAATATCAATCATTTAGTCTCATTGTTGTGGTGTTACTATTGAAAGTTTAATGTATAATTTTTATTAGAAATTGTAAATGTAAAGTTCTTTTATTAATGGTACATCAATAAAGATTCCTGAGATCCCGTATCGATCAATGTTTTGATCGTTCACTGTGAGTATTGAAACTTGTTTTGATACAAGGTAAGATTCAGTAAAATAAAAACCGTTATTATAGTATATTTAATCGAGACTATCAATGATAAATACTGTTTTCTCTCTGTGTTTTGTTTCTTATTCTAAAGAAATTTCTTATCTATCTGAAACATATATTTTTATTTAAATACGTCACTTTTTAACAATAGTGCGCCATTTTTTTTTATGGACGAAGGCGGTAGACGAGCCAACAGTCCACCTGATGGTAAGTGGATACTGTCGCCCATAGACATCCGCGATATATGCCAACATTACTCCAAATTGACAAACGCTGGCACGTCCCCGGATGCGCTGCCTACCTTTGGAGATATAGGAATGGATTTGGAGAAAGGGTTGGGAAAATGGGGAGGGATAGGATGGGAATGGGCTCTGGCACATCTCACTCACTACCGAAACACGTATGTACATTAAGGAAATAAGATAACGTGGGAAATGCAGTACATTTCAAGGTAGTCTTCTGTGGGAGAGGGGTAACGTGGCCAGTCGAGCGCGCCCATCGGCTGTTGGATTGCAACGTGCATTTTCCTCCTCAAATATAAAATATATCCCTTACACTACATTGTTTCATACTTCCAATACTATTAACATTCATTTTGTATAGCAGCTTCTTAATAAACCTTCATGTTTTGGACACCTGAAAACAATTGCAAGCAGTCAGTCACCTCGAAAGCTAGACACGCGAACCCGCAGCCCAGTATCAGTGCACAGGGAGGCGCTATCAGCACCGACAGGATCGTGTAGCACCAGTTCCTGGAGTGTTGGAAGCAGATGTTGCTCAGTCGCCACGAGCACTCCGGACTTCTGGCGCCTTCCGGCTCGCCGATTATATCGTCCCACACTATCTGTAGATCATAATTCTCGTTATTTCATGGATTATTGTAAGTATATTAATAGATGCGGTTAGTAACAAGCGGCCAAGAAGCACTTGACTGTCAATTTATTAATTTAAAGTAATGTAACACCTATATTAATATAATAATGTCTTGTTCGTTCATAAGGTCCAATGTGTCAGAATGTCCACCGTACCATAATGACAAATTCACTAAATCGTCCAGTCCCAAAATGTCTAGTGTCTTAAAATGACTAAAATACTAAAGTTAATAAAAAAAATTGTGAAATCAACTAGATTTTTCAGGACTGGACTTTTTGATACTAGTCATTTTAGGGACGGTGACAAATTGGATCTTATGAACATGAGCCGTCTTGTCATTACTTTATCTGTTTGATTGTATCGTAGCTTGGTGAAAGAATTTCAATGGGAACTTGTTGTAGAGTAAAAGCCACGTTTACACTAATTATAAGCTATATGCCACAGTCATAGACATACTATATTAATGAAAATTAAATTGTTTTGAGTTCATGTATAAAAAGACAATTGATGGTAGTAGACAAGACAATAACTTGTTATTGTAAAACAAATTGAAGGGACTTTATATCATCCAAATATAAGTATGTATCGTGTGCATTTCGCATGTGTGAGTAGGTGAATGCTACGGTTCTTATTGTTTTTGTTTGTTTGTATATGTGACTTTATTTGTTGCGACGCAAAATGTCTCATAATGTTTGAAATCTGTGATTGGATGTACACGCATTTGAAAAAGGGGCGTTTGACTCGTGGTCTCACTAATTTGACCAACTAAAAGATAAACAAACCTTCAATCTTTTTTCACGTTTTTTCTTTCCTTTTTCTTAGTATAAATAAGAGATTAGAATTACAGGTATAATTAGGACTATAAGGATAATTAGGACAAGTCCCAATCACGACTTGGTGATACCAAATATATAGGATACAGGATGAAATTTCTCAATAGCCATTTACAGTCTCAAAAACCATGAATTCTTCATGATTTTGAGTTGACATATATGGTTACGTATTTTTTTTTAAATATCAACTCTTAGTATTTTATATTCAGCATATATTTTGAAAGAAAATCAATATAAAAACTAAAAATAATGGACATTTTCACAAAATAAATATTTTTGAAATGATCTCCGAATCATAACGGCATTTACGGTCTTCGTCTTCGAGAAAGTTTCGAACATATTACTTTTGGCATCACCCAGTTGTATTAGGACTAACGTTAGGGCATAAGATCGAAAAGATAATATGGTTAGGGCATTAAGATAATGGACTAACCCTAATAGATAACAGAAAGTTAATTTAACTAAGAAGTCTGACCGACAGTAATAAAAGTAGGAATGTCGTCATCCAGATTATTACTTTGACATTGAAGGTACTTTACGCTGCGTAGATTCTCATAATATAATATTCTAGAATGACCGTGATGGATTAGAATATTTTATATTTAGATCTAATAAAACGAAAACATGAAGGTCGAATAACAATAATGTCTTAAATATGTTGATGAAACTTTGATGAAATATTGATCGATGGCGGACAATTATTTCTCGCCTCCTTAAGAGTTACTTCTCAGTATCTTACACGTGTTACAACACTATACGAAATATCGGTCGCCGACAACCCCGGTTCCTAGAGCGGTTATGTATGGTACTTACGAATACATGACTCCTGAGTTCTGACTCATGGGGCCTAAATGGCCCCAAGAAAGAGTGAATTAGGATGGCTTAGTGATTAGTGATTTAGTATCACCAAACTACGTTTAAGCTTTTATTGTGTTCTTTTATATTAATGGCAACAAGATTCATTTTGAATGGTTTAGTCATATACTCGATTTACTTCTCGTGTAGAGTTCATTGAATCCTCAGAAAATTATGATGAGCAGTTCAACAACACCATCCAGAAAACAATTTCTATTTTAATTAAAGTGATTTATCGTGTGCGCAATTGTTTGGACGGTAGTGTGGTCACGCAATGACCGTTTCTTTCTTGCCACCCGACGGCAAACGGAGGCTTTCATTTTATGGTGGCACGAAACAAATGGATGTTTGTTCAAATATTACAGTCTGTACTGTTGATTGGTTTGCTGGACGTTGACTCCCATTGTAAGTCGTTAGGGAAATAGGTTAGTAAAATATTTGACTAATGCTGGCACATATTGCTATGAATAATGACGTAAGTATTGGTCCAGTCAGTTCATTAAACTGAACTAGTGGGAATAAACGTAACATACATACATAAGATACAAGAAAAAACATACAAAAATATTGGATTTTTATTCAATAAAATATTTTTACAGTAAAAAAGATATTGACGTAAAATATGTATACTTGCCAACTCATGGAGTATCTATCTATAAAGCTCTCTGTTTCACAATGTAGGTAGGTACTTACAATTTTGGGAAAACGTTGAAAATTGTCGTAAATAAAAAGTAAAAAAAATGAAATAACTCAATTTGAAAAGGAATATGAGAAACAATTAACTCCACAATCCTTTGTCTTTCTTTATCAACGACATGATCTCTAGAGGCATAAAGAATTAGTTACAAAGTAAAAAACGAAGTGTTTTTATTGGTATAATTAATAATAATCTGGGCTGTGATTAATGACATTGTGTAAAGTAGGGTCATATATGGAATATAGTATTTACATTGTCACATTTCAAACGTGTCAGTTTTCGTGTTAATGGGGAAATGTAATATTTGTTGCAATAGCTCACTTTTTTTTAAAAAACTGTATATTTTTATATTTCTATATTCTGTGACATGAAATAATCATGAATTTTATATCTTCATGAAATAAATAGCACTGGCTGCAGAGTGCTCGAGTAAAGGAAAATTTCAAAATTTAGAATTCTGACAACGAAAAACAGAGGAAAATCTAAGGCGCAACTACAGACGAGTTTTTGTTTTGGGAGCGATCTGGGGAAGACGTTTCGAGAAAGTCACACGCCTGGTCCGGGACTCAACTGTCCTGGATACGACATCTGGCCGCTACTCTCTTCGGCCGCCGGTGCTCTGGTCAGACACTCTTTGGGCGCCGGTGCTCTTGCTGGGCGCCGCCTGTTGCGCCTGGTCTCCATCGCCCGTCTGACCGCTGATTCCGGCTGGCGGTAGTGCCGCTCTTCATCCCCTCTGGGCGTGCGCCTTGCTAAGCCCCTGCAGCTTGAACGTGAGTTTTTGGTGCTTCGTGAATTTAGAAACAGACTTTTGTATGGACTTTATTTTCCGAACTATTTTTATAAATTGATCTTAAATTTTTGTATTAGGTTTAATCGACTAATTATAACAAGCTATTGAAACAAATCTTGCCTCTTTCCTTTGTACTACAAGTCGTACCCCCGTAATTCGTTATGTTCATACCTACTTTGCGAGCTTCTTCATTTTCCCGATTTGACACAAATTAATCAATATCGTTTTGTCACTTACGCCAAAGGCTGCTGCTAACTCAGACGTGGTGGATCCGTTTTCACTGTTGTTTTGAATTCGTCGTTATGGATTTTAGTCTCCGGTCGTCCACAGGGCTTGTTCTTGAGGTCAAAATACACAGAACGGAAACGATCACACCAAAAACGCACCTTGCGTTTGTTTGCGGCGTTTGGTCCGTACGCTCAATTATTGGCGGTAATTTTTTGGCAAGTACCGAACAATGTTGTAAGAATATTGTTTAGAATTTTATTAGAACCTATTTGCCTATTTTAACATCTTATAATGTCTTAAAGGCATTATTTTACTTTTATGGTAAGGGTGGTAAAAGTTTCATCAATGTTTACCATATTCTATAAATAACTAAATCCGCAATACTTGACCTTTTCACCCCCTATTTATCGCCCACCGCACGTTTTAACAACTACTTTGTATGTATTATGTTAATAAACAAGTGGGTGAAAAATACACATCTATTTTCGGGTTGAATTTGCATTTTACCACAAAAAGTGACGAATATTACGTCAATCGAGCCCTCGAACAAATACAAACTCCTGTGCAGTTTATCATCAACTCATTCAATAGGCAGTTAAGTTGCGGCAATAGCAAATATAAAGTTGTAGAATAAACTTGTTATTTCAGTTAGAGCAACGATTATGAACCTTAAAGCAACCATGATAACTCGTTTATGAACGCAGAAAAAGTTTGTATTTGAGCAAACGTTCGGCTGGCCAATGGTTTACTCACCACAATTCATCAATGTCAGTCAAATCAACACTTTTCCTAGAACTGATGGTTGAGAATTAGACGCGTTGCGATCATTCTCTCCGATAAGTATTTTTCCGATAATTATGCCACTGTAGTGGTTAGCTTCTTATCTACGAGTGTAAATAGGTACTATTCTAAAGCTTATGACCATGATAAATAGACAAATAGATTATCGGTTTTTAGAATTAGTCATAGTCGAGTTTTTTATAACACCTTATGCAAAGGATGGTACGAGTGGTGAGGCTTTAGTTTTTTAGAGTAAAGGAGGCAGTCCACGCGATGGTAAGTGGCTACCGCCGCCCATGGTTACCTGTAATATCAGAGTGTATGCTAGTGTTCTTTTACTACACGGCGTCATCAAATAAAAAAAAGTCATGAAATACACCTAAAGAATCCATCTCTAAATTAAGTCCAGTAATTATGTAATAAATTGGAAATAAATAACGCCACACTCCATTGAATGAATCCCAGTGAAAGGAATCCTAGTAAATACACCTAGGAAACATGGCGAATCCTGTGTCGTGGGTCCAGAGACACACAAAGGGGGACACAACACACGCAATACCCAGACCTGAACAAACGCCTAAACAAATGATTGTCCTACCGGGTATCAAAGCCGGGACCTTTTGCACGGCAGGCAGTACACTACCGCCTCTAGGCTTTTTATTTTGTATTTCTATACTCAAAATATGTATGTATTTTTCACTATAAGTAGAGATAGCTTATAATCTCAGGGTACGTTTCATTTGCTAGAAAGGAGCTAAGGCGAACTATTAATTTATTTTATTATTCTGAATTTATATAACGATATCTGAGCGAAGGGATCTTATTGTCAATATGGATTTATAAGCTTAGGTTAAGATTTCTAACTTAAAATTTCTGTTTTAAAATTCTGTTTAAATAGAAACATTCTCTAACAATTTAATTTATAATTTTAAGATAAAGCAATACAAAAATTATGGTACTTTTTAGAGGGGTTGGGACACTTTTATATGGAGCTTGGCATACCTAGGGGAGGGTGGGGGAATCACGGACGGCGGGTAATGGCGGAGACGTCAATTTAGCTATCTTAGAAAAGGATGGTGGATATTTTGAATGACGCAATCGCGAGTCGAGCCTGTATGTAGTGCCGAACAGTGAGTGGTAAAGTTAGGCCGCGCACGCTGTACAAGGTAAGTTAACTTAATTGTTTAACAACAATATCATCTTATTCTTGAGTTAAATAGATTAAGTGTACAGTATTTACGACAAAACCATAAAAGTCCGGTATTTTGTTTGTGAAGTAACGTCTAATTAAACAATATTTTCAAGTATTCGTCACGTGCATGACGCGATTCTAACCTTAAATAAAAATATAGTTTTGCTTTTTTGTGCTTTTTTTGTTTACCCGAACGGCGAACGATTTAAGTAGGGTAATCCCGAACGTCTGTAATTACCCCTAAACAATGGAATTATTATCTTTTTTATAATTTATGGTCAGCAGTCGGCTGCGATGGCCATCCTTACTAATTTATAAATAAAATATGCTATTCTCCAATATATTTCAGATGCCGCGAAATTATCAAAGAAAGACGGAGACCAAATATAAATTAGAAGACTTAGAAAGAGCCGTTCAGGATGTCAAGAACAAAATACTTTCAATAGGAAAAGCAGCTATTACTTATTCTGTCCCAAAAAGCACCCAAAAACCCCAAAAAGAAATTATAAAGACCCCAAAAACTGGAAGAAAGCCTATATTTTCTGAAGAACAAGAAAAAGAATTAGGATCACACATTTTAATATGTAGTAAACTATTTTATGGTTTAACTATAGAGATGGTGCGTAAAATAGCTTTCAAATTTGCTGAAGTAAATAAATTAAAGAACAATTTTGATAAAATATCCCAAATGGCGGGAAAAGACTGGTTCTACGGATTTAAAAAAAGGCATCCTAACATTTCGTTACGTAAACCTGAGTCCACTTCTGTTAATAGAATTACAGCTTTTAATGAAATGGAAGTGAAAATGTTCTTCAAAAACTTGGAAGCCTTACAAACAAAACACCAGTTTGATGCTAATCGCATTTACAATATTGACGAGACCGGCATTTCTAATGTCCAGAGAAATTCTAGGATTCTAGCTCCAAAAGGCCAGAAACAAGTCGGCGTGGCAACAAGTGGTGAAAGAGGCACTACAACAACAGTTGTTTGCGCATTCAGTGCTTCCGGAAAGTATATTCCTCCCTTTTTTATTTTCAAGAGGAAGCGAATGAACGCTCATCTATTGCGTGGAGGCAATCCTGATATGATAGCAGCAGTTAGTGATTCGGGTTGGATAAACGAGAACCTATTCGTAGATTGGTTACATCATTTTATCTCCTATGCTAAATCAACTGTTGAAGAACCTATTCTACTTATTTTAGACAATCATGAAAGTCATGTTAGCCTTGCTTGCTATCTGCTTTGTCGCCAGAATGGAATAATACTGTTATCTCTTCCACCGCATACCTCACATCGTATGCAACCATTGGACTTAACTTATTTTGGACCATTTAAGACTGCATATAACAGAGAATGCGAATTATACATGGCTTCAAATGTAGGCCGAAGAATTACCCAGTATGAAGTTGTCGAACTTTTTACTAAAGCTTTCAATCGTATCAGTAATATAGAGAAAGCAGCAAATGGCTTCCGACCAGCTGGTATTTGGCCGTTAGATACAACTAAATTTGACGAACAGTTCTTAGATACGGCATCGCCTAATACACAGATAGTATTGGCGCCACATGTACAAAGATCAGCGATACCTGATGTGCAGATAGCGTCGACATCAAATGTGCAACTACACCTGATGCTCAGATAGCACCAACATCAAAAGTGCACCAGAGATCAGTAACCCCTGTACCCGTGTTTGACAAATCAATTCCACTTCAAGATGTTGTTAATGTTCCCCAAGTGCCACGACCCAAGAACAAGCAAAGTTCCAGAAAGAAACATTCAGTTATAATAACCAGTAGCCAGGTGTATGTAACCAGCCAGATGTAACCAGAAAGATGTATTAGAAGACAAAGAAAAAAAAAGAGGAGATAAAAGAAAGTTACAAGACTGTAAGTACCACTAAAAGAAAGAAAGGTGTGAAGAATCTTAAAGCATTTGCAGATGATGTGAAGGAAGACATGCACATACCACACAGGAAAAACAAAGTCGATAAAGGTGCTAAGAAGGATGATGAGGAATATTATTGTCTGATTTGTAATGAAAAGTATGAAAGTAAGAAGTATGAAGTATGAAAAGTATGTATGAAAAGTATTATCCAATCAATGAAGATTGGATAATATGCTACAAATGTGAATTATGGGCCCACGAAAAATGCACGAATGGTGAAAGCACATCAAGAGGATTTATCTGCGACTTCTGTGTCAATTAGACTATGTCCGTGATTACCCCCTGCACCATCCGTAATTACCCCACAAGTTGTGGTGTTATCCCGGACACCAACGTTTTTGTTTTTTTATTAGAATTTGATTTTATTTTGATAATTTATCTATGTTGACTATGAGAACATAAGATTAATTAGTTTAAGTAACTTTTAAGCAATAAATAGCTTTTGTAACTTAATTTGGTTTTGTTTTATTTCTGTTCTCCCTTAAGTATTCGCAATTACCCCACTCTCCCCTACTTTCCGCCATATTGAAAACTGGATTTTGCGGCTGCCAAACAAATCTTAATAAATAATAATTATCTTATAAATCGTCTGAACAAACAATAAAATGTCCTTAGCTAAAATCAACTAAAACATCTTGGAACTGATCTCAGTTCAAAGACAAGCTCAAGCTCAAAAACTCAAATAAAGTTCAATCAAGCTCAAAATTGTAACTTTCAATATTGTCCCGGTTTCTAGAAATTTTAGAAATTTTTACTTTTTTTTTTGTTGATTTTAATCTCTTCTGTCGATTTATCACATCTGATTTGGATCTCCTAAAATATTCGAGACGTTTCGAAAAATACGAAACTTTTTTTTTATGTACGAAGGCGGCAGACGAGCATACAGTCCAGCTGGTGGTAAATGGATACTGTCGCCCATAGACATCCGCAATACCTGCCAACATTAGACTAAAATGATAAACGTTGACACGTCCCCGCATGCGTTGCCTACCTTTGGAGATATAGGAATAGATTTGGACGAAGGGTTGGGAAAATGGGGAGGGATAGGATGGGAATGGGCTCTAGCGCATCTCACTCACTACCGAAACACGTACGTACATTGGGGAAATAAGATAAAGTAGAGAATGCAGTACATTTCAGAGTAGTCTTCTGTGAGTAACTTCTTTAAACTGAGTAAATCAAAGGTCATCTAACGACTATGTTTGTACTGGTGAGGAAATATTTGTTATGTCTAAATTAGATATAATAACTCCAAAGAAGACAATGAAATAAACATAAAATGTTCTCGGGTAAAAGCTTCTAAAACGACCACAATCTGAGATAATAATTTATATTGAAAGTTACAACATTGACATCTCAGTTTAGAGGTTTTAGGAGTTTTTACTTAAGAACATTTTTTTGTTTTGATGTGTTCTATCGATTTATTTAGGTTCGGTTGGCGGCTTCAAAATCGAGATTTTTCAAAATGGCGGAAAGTAGTTTGCCATTTAAATCACATGCCCTGTCATTAAACTCTCAGGTATTTGGTAAATTAGAATCGACAAATACGATACCACCAGCCCTTTTGTCGTCCAGTGTTGAAAATGGGCCTCCACGTGCACATGCGGCGTGCATGAGGATGCCACGCCACGAAGATGAGGGCCTTATAACGCCACGCTGGTGACTCCACTCTTTTAAAGGTGATATAATTCCTCATGGCTTATGGTAGCGGCTTTATCATCGCTTAGTCGCCTTTTACTATAACCATGGGAAGGTATGGGGTGGTGGTATTTAAAAGCCGGCTAACACCACAGGACCCACAATGTCACATATCTTTTCTAAATATATTTACTTGTTAGAACATACCTGTACATGCTGGTTCAAGTTGTTCGGATCTCTGTCTTCAAGAGATTCTCTCTCTGCATTGTCCGGCTTCATTTCCCTCATTTCCATCAGCTTGGGGGGCGACTGTATCGGTACCGGCTCAGTATATGGTTCGGTATATTGTACCGGTTCTGGGCTCGGAACGAGTACCGGCGGAGCCGAGGCCGGCTCGGGTATTGGTAACACTTTGACTTTATGTTCGCAAGCGAGACACACCCTTGATGTGGTACGACTTAATTTTGGGACGGCGGAACCGCCGGACCCCAATGGTACGTCTTCAAATGCCACGGTAGACGCTACTGTGTGTACCCCTTAAGAAATAGATGAAGTTACTTTTTTGGATAGTATTTACTTCTTCAGTACCTTCTTGTTTTCTATAAAGTATTGAGATTTCAAAAATGGATGTGCGTAAATTGAAATTACAAGGTTTTTAAAAAATAGAAATGCACTGTTACTCGTCTTTTAAAACGGTCACTTAAATTTGTAATCCAAGTTTTTCTATTGCAACGTCTTTCTATTGGTGTTTTTAAAACTTGGGATTTCTAATTTTGCGTGTAATTATTTCGGAATACTAAAAACAGTTTGAATGTGCGAACTTATAGATATTATACTTTTTTAATTTTTAATTGAAGGTTTATTTATTTATTGCGAAAAGAGGCAAACGTCGAAATAGACGAAACGTAAACTATTCCGAAAGCTAGTAAGCACGCACAGCATAGAAAGCTTGCACTATTACTGAAACATTTCCCTCCAAAAGCCTTAAAATAAAACTCTTCTGCGCATGTCCTTTTTGTACAAAATCCAACTAATTTATGCACTCAAAATTTTCAATTCTAGTCGTTATTACCAATGCGCTAAGAGCCAACAAATAAAAGCTGAAGTGTGGCATGAACATGAAAATGTCTCTCCATTGCCGTTTTCATATGATCTTTAAAATGCCAGAAAGTTGGTAAAGAGGCATTGTATATGCTGAGTCGAAAGGTTTGTTTTTTTAATAAATTTTTATTATGCATTGTTTCAGGTGGTTGAAAGGGCAATGACCGAGTGTTCCTAGTTTATTAGATTTTTTATAACTAGGTATTGACGTTTGTGATCCTATAGGATCGCCAGTAAAACTATGCGATTCTGTAGAATTAGCCAACAAAGTTTGTTAATATCAGTAGGTAACCCAATAAAAATTATCTTCTTTGCAGTGTGTATTTTTTCAGGAGCCTTCCAACAATATGGAAATCCATTCCATGAAAATCTCATACAATAACATGAACCATGGGAAATGATTATGGAAAGCTAAATTTTTTTTTTAAATAATGTATATTCTAGAAGTCATTTTAAATGTCCCCTGTAATTGCTAAGTTATACTAGATACAGGATGTGGTAAAAGGCGACTAAAGGATAGGCTAAACTAAAGGCGGTACCACAAGCTCTGTGGAGCCATACCTCTGAAAGAGTAACTCGCCACTTTAGGCTACTTTAGGGCCTTATTTCAGGGCCCATTTCCAGCAGCGGACGATAATAAGGCCGATTATGGTACAGCTCTAGTTATACTGATAGGTTATTAATTACACTATTAATTATATTTAGCTAGTAATAATAATTATAAGTGAGTTGACAATTATGTGCGACGTGAAGTAATATTACTAATTTTACTGTAATATGCATTACGATCTCAGTCACTAATGACTTCTACAAAAGCTCGTTTACCCGAGAAACGTTCTTGAATACCGCAAAACTATATTCGAAATAAATAAGATTCATAGGTACTATTGATTGATGGGCGATTAGCCTAATTGGTAGTGCTTAAGTCCAGGGTCCGATTTCTGGCAGAACATTTGTTTATTCACAAGCGTTTTCACGGGATTTGGGCAGTACGTGTTCTATTCATAGTAATCTATGTTTATGTTAATCTTTGCGTGTCTTTGGACTCACAACACTTTGAGTATGTGGTTCATTAGGTATGGTGTCGCTTAAGCAGCTCGGATAACTTGAGAACAGGAACATGGCATATAATTTGAAATATCGAGATCAAGATCATCAGCGAGATCAAATATTCGAGATAATCGTGTCCCGTAAACAAGTGTATTAAGTGAAAATGTTTTCGATCTGACAAACTTAACGAATCAGTAACATTTTTGATAATCTCTGTAACATTTAGCCAAACCTTTTGAAAATGTTGTCGGTACTGATATTTTAAATTCGTCTCGACATTTCATTTTAAAGTTCATCGGGGAAGGGGAAATAAAACCTCATTCACGATACAAATGTTTATTTTTCTCGATTAAACAATTTCTTACACACACTATATATACACATAAAAATTATGTTATTGTTATGTACATTACGAGACTACCGATTCGATTACTTTTGAGTATACATATATTAGCATTTACATACAAGTATATTATAGATCTAACATATTGGAATTGTTTCCTAATTTATGTTTAATGTTATTAATGTTATTAATGTTTAATGTGTACATTTATAAATTGTATAATTAAATTGAGCGATTTTAAATTGTATTCATAAATTCCATTGAATGTTCAAAAGTTATAATGAAGACATGTTGACACTCTCAGTTATGGACTTCATGAAACAATCATTTTAAAATAAAGATTATTATTATTGTAACTTAGTGTAACTGTACTTGTATATTGCACCAGGGTGTAGATTACTTAACTGTTTATTAAATAATACAGTGCTATCATACATGTTAAATTACGATAATGTATAGTAATATGTAATAAAAATGTTACGTCACTTATTTCAAGTATCATTAACAAAAAATCGAAAATATGAGAAAAAAATTATTATTACAATATTATGATAATGAATAACTAAATACCATTTTATTGATTGTATATTATATATTATATCTATACTTTTGTCTACATACGTCATTGGGCTTCGTGTGGGGGAAATAAATTTATTCAAGTTCAGAAAGTGACAAAATGTGAATAAACAAAATAAAAGAATTTTTTTTATTTAAAAATGGCGGTAGACGAGCATACAATCTACAGGTGGTAAATGGACATCCGCGATACATGCCAACATCAGTCCAGAATGACAAATGTTGACACGCCCCCGGATGCGCTATCCACCATAAATATATTGGTAGTATATGTTTTTATACATATAAAAATGAAGATCGTGCATAATGGCGGGCAGACCTTTGGAGATCCATATATCCAGAAAGGGAGAGATAGGCTGAAGGTATTATTAGCAACTTTTCAAGGTCGCAAAACAAACTTAAAAATTACTATTTCAGAGGTGTCAATATATAAAATTCAGTGGGCTACACTGCGACATCTCAGTTAACCTTTGTGTCCATCAATCATAGCCGACGTATATATTAGTGTTTGTCGCGCGGCGAGCAGGGTGCGCCGCAACTGGGTTACCTGTACGGTGACCACGCGAACCGGGCTTTGTTATACGATCGATGTGGCCAAAGGGTGTGCCGTGGCTAGTTTTGCAGTTGACAGAAAACTGTTTATATATATTGTTTTATAGAAAAATAGATGAAATAGTAAAAATGAGAGCTGAGCCCTCGTCGCTCGAGTGTTCAGCGCTAATATACCTTTAAGATTTGAACGTTGAACATTAATGAGCGTTGAAGGCTAGAGTCTTAGGCAAGGTTTATTAGCGCTGACTTAGCGCTCGAACTTCAAGCGTTCTGTGCCCGTTTTACAACACTAAAACGAGCAAATAGTTCCCTTGGTGGTAAGTAGATACTACACAGTATTCATTTCCGATATATGTTTGAACCGTATTTTATGCCAATTGTGCCTCGTCCTCTTTAAAGATTTGATGGGAACAATAAGCTAAAGTTGACTATTGATTATAAGTTCAGAAACAAAACACAGGGGAAAAGAGGTGGATTTATTGGGATATGTAGATAATTGAATCATTTTTAGGCTAATAAGTCAATAAGTTGACTTTTGGCGGGAACTGGAGAAGTGATGTTGTGTTTTTGGTTGATTATTATTGTATAAATTGTGTATTATTTTGTGGTTTAATAGTGATAGTTTATTAAACTTCAATTTCAAACTATCGCTTTACTGAGCCACTCCTGATTTGTTTCGTCGGGACTGGACATTAACAGAATACGTTTTAAACTTTGAAATCGTCTATTACGAAGAAAACTTGACACTGGCCGAATGTGCTAATTGCACCATTGCCATATCTATTTGAACAAATAAAAAGTCAATAAGTCACCAATAAGTAGATTTACAATTACCAATGTTATGTTTAATATATTGTAAAATGGAGATTTTTCCGTATAATATATGTCATACCATATGCTATATAAGTATATGAAATTGACCAACAGAAATTTACATATTGAGAAAATGTCTGTAGTAAATTGTTTTTTCTGATGCAATAAATGTATCATGTAATATTTAGCACCTGTTTTCATAAGTAACATAGTCTAAAACTAAAGTTAGATCTATTTATTAAAGCTTTATCATCGCTTGAAGTGGAAGACAACATCTATACATTTTAATTCTTAAAAATCAAAATATCAGAAATATACAGATACTAGCGACTTTTTACAGATTACGTAATTAAAGCACTCTTCGGAGTCATAATAATAGAAAATAACATAATTATTTGTTTCATGTAACTTAGTAAATACTTATAATAAAATCTTAAACTATAATGATTTTGATTTAATATAGAATTATGAAAAGAGCACTTATATTGGTGAGAAAATATGACAAGAGCACCTATATTGGTTAGAAAATATGACAAGAGCACCTATATTGGTGGCATCCGGATGAGAAATATATTATTTATTACATATTATTATTTAATATGTCATTAAGACGATATATTATTAAAATATATTTCTAAATATACTTATACTAAATATAAATTTGTATATTTTGGGCCGTTATAAGATAGATTGTCGTGTCAACTAATAGAAAAAAATGTATATGTCAATACATGTATATAACATGTTGTTTACGTAATAAACGAATACATTGCCATCGTGTTAAAACAATAACAGTCAAGAATAGTCACGATTCATCAAGTTTATTCAAAAGGGCCCCAAATGGCGCCCTTTGCATTAGCTCCAACAATAACCATTTGACCTAAATCGCTGAATGGGCTCGCGTGAGCCGTTGTGGACACACCTTTACCCAAATACCAAGTTATTACCCTTTTCTAGATATTGACGGGCAAAATCGATAAGCTTTAGCATAAAGTAAACAAAGTTGAAGTTTTGTAATACTTTTGTAGTTCAAGACTTAAGGCCGTTCTAGAATTATGCGGTTCGTTAATTTAATTTGACTTAAGAGTTTTTAGGTTTTTTTGATAAGTCGCAAGTTATTTTTAAACGAATTTATAGTGTACTAGCAAAACCCGGCCACTGTCCGTGTATATTTATTTACCTCTGTATATAAAATCACAAATTATTCTGTTTTGTCGTCGATATGATTTTTGGGCTCGGTTGCACGGTATAGAAGTTGAAGTGCCACTAGCGCCATCTAGTGGCGAGTTACAACAAAGTGGATAGCATAAAAACCTTCTCCATGGAAAAATACATATACGAGTATGTGCCAACTTTTATGTTGATCGGTCAAACGGTGTCGAAGTCTATTAATTTCAGATATACCAACATCCATTTATATATATATATATATATGTAAAGATATTTTCTATATGCTTGGATCGACACTGCTAATCAAAACACAATTGAGTTTCTCTGTGAATAAAAGAATTTATTACGTTACTACATATTTTTCATAATTACAACATGCTAACACACCTTACAACCAAACCCTACCTGTGAATAAAAGAAACGACATTTAATGTTGTTAATCGCAATGTCGATTCTTATTTCTAATATTACTAAATTAATATTAGTTTTAATAATCCGTTCACGCCAAACGTCAAAGTATAAACGTCAATCATAGTTCACAAAAATATAAATCTATGATCGCGGTCCATGATGAAGGCGCTCCGCAGCGCGGCAAATCAAAATTAAGAAAATTATATTTTTCTTTACATATATATATATATATATATATATAGATTAAGGCCATCTTCTCAACGCAATTTTCAATATAATCTATACTATAATTGAACGACAAATAATACGATATGTATGTGGGCTTCAGAGCAAAAAGGAACCTTAAAATTCTATACCGCAAAAATCTCAATACGGTTCGTGCTCCGCTAGTTTGAGGTTTTATAATTTTTGAAATATCTACGAAAAATTCTCCACTCAACCGATACACCATACATTCATTCATCCATTCGTCCGAAATGAAAAATATGGTATGGCCTGTATGGTCCGGTTACTATGGGAAGAGCGCTGACAGTTCCGTATTTAATGTAATTACCGTTCCTTTTTTAAATCATAACATAACAAAATAAAATAGAAAAAATATATTTTTAATGGATTATCTAGTTGTAGAATGATTTTTACTACATGTTAAAGATTTATGTTAAGATTTATGTCAGCTGTCAGAGCTCTTCCTATAATAACCGGACCATACAGGATGTATTCTTCATTTCGGACGAATGAATGTCCGGTGTGTCGGTGGAGATTCGTAGATATTTCAAAAATTATAAAACCCCAAACTAGCGGAGCACAAACTGTAGGTACTGAGATTTTTGCTGTATAGAATTTAAAGTAGATAGGTCACTTACCTAATTTGTAATTCGAATAATAATGTTTTTGTCCCAACTTTACATAAATGCACGTATTCCGAAAAGTACAAGCCGACATTTGACTCATTCTTGCTTGGAAGTCCGATTTTTTTAAAATTTTATAATTAAGTAGCTAAAATAATTTTAAAATGTATGATACAACAATACAGTATGTAAACTGATTTTACAGGTATTCTAAAATAAAAATCTCTCGAGTTTATTTTATTTTATCGAGTCGAGTGTGAGTCAGCGTATGGCGAGCGTCGCGCGCGCAGGCCCCGATGGCCTCAGTGTGGGCACAATGGCGGGCTCTTCCGGTTCCGGTTCCTCTTTTGTTGTCTCCCTGCTGGGTGTCCGTGTTTGTAAGTTAATATTTTTGAGGGTACTTTTAATAAAAACATGAGAATAGTAAAGCGAGAAATTAAGCTTAGTCTGCAAGCTACAGTACCACTAATTAAATAATGCCGGTCGGTTATTTTCATATTCCCGACTGCGACCGAGTAATAACAGATGTGTATAAAATACGAGTGGTTACAGTGTAACGTAATGAACTCTGAAAGTGTATTCTGATGTTTGTTTCGTATAGTCTCTTTAATTATTTAATTATCAGCACTATAAAGCTTTACTTTGTTTTTTAAATTAAGGAGAGACGCTTTATGTTACAAACAGGATGTGAATTAGCAAGTAACTTTTACATTGGAAGTGTTATTGAAATTATTTACTTAAATAAAGGAGAGTGGGCAAGTTTATATGACCACTATTCATAAATTTAAAGTGAGTTGTATAACACAACTAAGAATTTTAATTGGAAACGTCCTTTTTCTCTCTTATATTACATATCGGCGATCATTGCCGTACGATACCTTACCCTGAGGTGACATATTGCGTTAAAATTCCTTGCGAGGATGTTTCGTCTAATTATCCTTTGTTGTTAATTGAAAAATTAAATCATTTTAGATATATTTTGTGTCTACTTAAGCCTCCACTTGCAATAAAAAACGCATATTTTTTAAAAAAGTTCACACAAATACATTATTTTAATGGTTAATTGCTCTCTAAAGCAATTATTAATAAGCATTATTATGATTAAAATTAAGTACACACTAGTTAATACAATTTAATATGTACAAAGGTATTGCAAAATTTAAGCATTTCGAAGCACTCACCTTTGAGCTGGTAGGCGCAATGCGGTTAATGTTAAACTATAGCCTCTACAACCCGCCTCACTTCACCACCTTTGGGAAAATACCAACAGTTTATTAATTACTACTTAATTTCTAAATTACATATATATTTATCATTCTTTAGTAAAAGCGCCTTACATTCATGCAAGAATAAAATCTGAAGTGGATTTAATTCATACTTCTGAAAGCATTCATGAAAGCATTTCGGAATACTTGAATATATGTTAATGACTGTTTAAAATCTACCATCCTTTACTATCAATTGCGCTACGAAATTAGGTAGAAATTAAAAAAAAAAAATAGAAGCAATGAAAAAAATAGAACAAATAGAATCCACGACAATCCGCTTGGCCAGCGGGCCATCCGTCATGCACAAGTCAACATCAAGTCATGCATGAGGGATGTCCTCGGTGGATATTGAAAGGACTGCATTCCATTGCAACGATTGAAGGGTGAACTTCCAAGTTTGGTATAGACATAAGTATACGTTTTTTTTTAACTGTGGCTGTGGATGTATCCCAAAGGTCACGGCCAAAATCTTCAAACAAAATTATTAAGTAAAGGGTAAATTATGGTATATCTAATTTATTTATACATTAGATGATGATGTCCTCAATGAAAGCTTCCAGTGTATAAATTGGTCCTATGCTTTCAAATCTTTATGAATCTTTGAAATGCTTTGAATGTTTTAGTACTAATAGCAGAAAAAGGATTCGTAAATAATATAATAAGCCTATTATACATAATGTATAATATAATATGGTAATTTCTTATTCTAGTTAGACCGATTTTCTCGCTGGCAAAGCTGGCAAGTTGGCATACTTCTCCCAGTAGGTACTTCTATTAAAATAAAAGTACACTTCGAACTTTCAACTTTTACTGCAAATAGTATTTGAAGTAAAGAATGAAATTTTATTATTTAAAATTAGACTGGACTGATAAATCAGCCCGCTGGTGCCAAGCGGTACAAGAAAGAATAATTGAAGGTCAAAGGTTTCACTTAATTAGGCCACAATAAAAATAATCCAAATAAGCCTTTGAAAACTAAAAAACTTTTGAGCAAAAAAGGACAACACAAATAAAATACAAGAGACCTTTTACAACGAGTAAAAGATAAGATTTAGAGGGTTGTACTTGATTTGCTTGTACGAGTAAAATATAACTGGCTCAGAATGTTACCTTATCTTAATAGGCTGCCTGAGTGACAACTCCGAGCCGGATGTGGAGGGCGTCCTGGTGGCGGCGAGCATGCGCGGCGGACGCGGAGTTCGCGGGGACCGCCCGCGCGCGAACTCCAGCCGGTAGTTGTCTGAGCGAGGGCTGCCGCTAAACGCTTCCACTTCTGGTGTAGCTGTAATAGAGGAGGCTTTGATGGAGTTATTGGTGGTAGAACGTAAGGGAGGCTTAGAAGGGCTTTCTAACGTCTCTGTAACAGAGGAGGCTTTGATGGAGTTGTTGGTAAAACATAAGGGAAGCTTAGAGGCAAGACATTGACGGTTATAGTTGAAAAGGTATATGATACGGGACACATAGAGGGAGTTATTGGCGGGTTATATTTGCACATGTAGAAGATAAGAAATGCTTAAAAGGAGAAGTTGGTGGCTATAGATTTACACGAGTAAAAGATTAGACGTCGTTGGCGGTTATATTAGGGTAGGAAAATATGTTTGAGTTATTTTTAACAAACTTTAAATAAAATAAAATGGAGATGAGTAGAAAATATAACGATGTAAACAGTAACGTTGTCAAGAACGCTGCTACCAAAATTATTTTATTAAAGATTTTTCCTCGCAGTCCCTTTTATGATTGTTATGTAAATAGAATAAAGCAAAATAAAAAAAAAACTGTACATGTTGAGATCAATAAAGTTATTTATGAACAGGCCTGCGTATTGACATTTATTTGCAACTGGCATCCTAACTAACCATTCTGTGACTGTTCCGTGACTCAGCTCCAGATCATACATTCTTCTTTTTCATTAAGACACATACAACTAATGCAGAAATATGTAGTCCCTTATAGATTTCAAACTTAATTATGGTTCGAAGCTGGGTTAGATGTGTGTAAAAAAGTACAGTTAATTGCGAAAATATTTCCGATTTTTTTCAGTTATTTTCCCGTTGTCACGTCACGCACTCCGGCTTATCGGGTTGTATTTCGATCACTTAACATGTTACAACATGAATGCTGTCTTATCCTGTAAGAGGCTAATACATATATGTCTGTATTATAATGTACTCGTATATCATGTTTGTATAAAATGAAAATGAATGAATGAAAATGTGTCGTTGTAAATAAATGTCAATATGCAAATAAATGTTGTTTGTTTGTTTGTTTGTTGTTACTTAATTACGCCACAACGAATCAATGGACCGTAATAAAATTTTGTATAAATCAAAATTAGCCTAAGGACATGGATTACTTTTTATCAACTTTAAGTGGATGAAGTTTTTTTATAGTGAAGTAGGCGGACGAGCAAGCGGTCCCACGTGATGGTAAGTGTTACCGCCGCCCATGCGGTATACCTGCAACATCAGGGAGTTTACGGGTATTACGCCGCCGACCTTGCAAAATCCTATTCACAACTTTCTTGAATATCGTAACGTAAAGGAAATACCTCTTGAGGCAGTTCGTTCCACAATCTACGGGTTCACGGTATAAAATAGGTTTTCGACCGATCAGTACGCGATACCTCCGTATCGAGGAAATACGGATGCACGGCATTTCTGTCACGGGACGTACAGTTGTAGAAACCCGAGGTGAGAATTATGTTGAACAATTATTCAGAGCATTCTCCATTGTACAGGTGGTGGAACACGCAGAGAGGCGCAAGGTCTCTTCGAATGCTGAGGGGATCTAAACCGCCCGTGAGAGACAGACCGTGTAGATCGTCGACAATTCGAACGACACGTTAGTTTACACAAGTTGACAGAGTTATACGGGGTTTATCTTTTGTCCGGCGACTTTTTTCTGAATTTCATTTTTTCCCCAAAAAGAAAGTCTCTGACTTTGGTAGTCTTTTGTATTCTTTTGTCATTGTCCAATACACACCGCCTGCCTGCAATTTCTGTTTCACAATAGCTTGACAACGTTGCGTATATTTTTGCTTCACAGAGTAGATTAGGTACATTTTTGGGCAACATAATTTCTTTTTCATTTCTCTGTGAAAAATGTTAATTTTAAATAGTCGTAGAACAAAAAGTTGATAGATTTCATGAAAGTAATTCATTATTAAGAGAATGCATTTATTTTTTTACTTAACGCTGTATATGGTTGGGTGGTAATTTTTCATAGCAAAATTAATTTATGTATATGATTGTGAAACAGATTGGTGCCGTGCGGTGTCATGACCCACCTCCACCCATGGTCCTACCAACTTTTTGGTTATACGGACCAAATCTTCGGGAGGTGCGCGCCGTTCGCCTGCTAAGGGCTATGTTGCGGCGCGTATCTGCTCTGCCTCTCTACAAGTATTCTCTTTTGCCTGTGTCCCATCAGCACTCTCCCCTTTCTGGGGCTGTTCTACTCCACTAGACGATGTACTTCAGTGCAGAGCAACTCTTTCGGGCTCCTTTTCCTGTGCCATCGGTGTGCAAACTCTCTGAGCCCGCGGAAGTTCGCTTCGGAGGAGACGAGGTCGCAGTAGTATGCTGGTCCCTCCTCCCGCCGTACAATCCTCTCCAGCATGCTCCGTCGATATTCCTCGTATAGAGGACAGGACCATAGAACATGGTGCAAGTCCTCCTCTGCCATGCCACACTCACACTGACTACTCTCACACAGCTTCATATCATGCAGTCGCTTTTGAAAGCATGCGAAATGCCGTGCGGTGTCAGTTGGCTATAGGATAGCACCAGCTCATCTCCTCCCCTGGGTGTTGTAAAAGGCGACTAAGGGGTAACAAAGCCGCTACCACAAACGCTGAGGAATGTGGAAAATGAGTGGACTCGCCAACCCTCTTGGCCAGCGTGGCGTTTTAAAGCCATACGTCCCTCACGCACAAGCATAGTCCAGCGGTGAATACTGAAAGAGCTGATCGCATTGCATTGTATATGATTACACATAATTGTCTTACTAAAATAAAAAAAAAAAAGATTGGTCGTTAGGGAGCCAACCACGCAAAAAGTTGACTCATCAAATATAGCAAATATCAACATTGGCCTGTATACAGTGAAAGCAGTGAGTTTGTGTGACAAGGTCGTCTCGTCGTATTGAAGCGCTAATGTACTTCCGCTCACGCCCATTCTTTGTTATGACACTGTTTTTAGACAAATTACACTTTTAGTGAGCTTACGATGGGTTCTCGTGGGCGCTGCATGTTCAGAGAGAGAAATCATTACTAGTTATTACTAGTTTTCGTCGAAAACGAACGTTATTAAGATGTTACTATGTTGTATATGTGACATTGTGCAGTGTGGTGTCCACCGACCAAGGAGAACAAAGCCGCTATCACAAGCCCCGAGGAACTAGACCACCTCTGAAAGAGTGGACTTTTCAACCCGCTTGGCCTGCGCGCAGCGTGGCGTTTTGAGATCATATACTTATCCCTTATGCACAATACAGTATGCATGAGTAGGCCTGCAGTGGATACTGAAGGGGCTGATTGCATTGCAAAGCAAGTGCAAGTGGGTTCAACATCGGTTCATTGCAGCACAGACTTCTCCTTGTGATCAAGAGGGAATTTAAGGGAGTCCCCGGAATTTAAAGGTGGTCGAATTAATGGATACGACGGTTTCCCTCACGTTGTATTCCTTCACCGTCATGCTAATCATAATTGAAATATCTAGTATAGGGATTAAAGGCACATGTATAGGTTAATTAGTATAGGCACACGAGGATGGTGGTCTGAGGAGAGGGTTACTTTTAGTAAAAAGAATGTATAAAATTTATTTTGCTAAAGGTAGGTAGGTATTAAGAGGAGAAAATGTTTATACCAACTATAAAAATAAAGCATAAATTTTCAAACTGATTTTCTTCTGGACTGATTCATCAATTAAGATCAATTAGATCCATCAATCAATCAATTAAGTTTTTATAAAATGGTGTAGTGTAAAAAAGTGTCATTTTTGGGGGTTTGTGTTTAAAGCAAATCTGTATGAGGAATTGGGCAAAAAATATAAAAAAAAAGTTTTTTTTTGCAAAAAAGATTCGTAAAATTTTCAGGGCAATGAACTCAGAATCATAATGGAATCCACAGTGGCGGACTAAGATCTTGCGGGTCCGGGACTAACAATTTTTTAAGGTATAATAATATTTGAAAAAGCTGTTTAATAAATACGTATATAAAAGGCGGGGCCCCCTCTAGGTTGTAACCGCTAGGTTAGTCCCCCACTGGTTTCAATATTGCGGAAAGGTCCGGCTACACCCTGTGTATGCGTGTATGTGTGTCAAGTGTGTATGCACGTATCGTCGTAGACAACGTGCAAGGCGATGGGTTATGTGCGTGCAGGTGGGCGGGTGCAAGTGCGCACATGTTTGTGTATGAGAGTGTGTGCGTGCGTGTGTGAATGCGAGGGTGTGTATGCGTGAGTAATGTGTGCGTGCATGTTATGTGTCGTGTGCATGCATACATACCGTCGTAGACGACGTGTGCGGCGATGGGCATGCGCGCGCAGGCGGGCGGGTGCGCGTGCGCGCTCGCCGCCGCCCAGTCGCGGTACACGCGCGCGCCGCCCTCCGTGCGCCACTCAGACAGCTCCACGCAACGCACCTGGTACAACCACAACACGCACATTTGTCACGCCATTTTATGGGATAATATTCTAGGCCTGATTCCCACCAGGCAGCGACGCGGTCCGTCTAGTACGTACTGTATTTTAATAGTGAATTTTTTCTCCTACGTACATATAACTTTTGAGATGTTCGCGTTTTTCACACGTATTTTTATCTATTCTAAGAGTCTTAAGGCATATTATTATGTTTACCATGGTTGGTGCAAGGCAACCGGAATCTCAAGTAAAATAAATAAGGTAAACATACGCGTCAATACCTGATTAATAAATAAAAATATCCAACGTATATGGTTTGAATTTGTATGACGCGTCAACCGACTGTTGCTAGGTGGGTGCTGGCTATACCCGCAACGTCGTACAAAAAACAATGTACATTAGCCGTGTATTGAGGGCCGGCTTTAGAATAGCACTCCATCTCATCTCGTCGGTGTCGTTGCCATAACTTGTAGGGAACTGTAAGAGTGGGCTCGCAAACACTAATTCATTCCTAGCGGACAAGGCGATTGTGCATGAGAAGACTTGTATCCAGCAATGCACTGCAGGACATGTGCTTCCTACTGCAAATTATCTTATGCCGGGATAATATGGCCTGAAAACGCCATGCTGGGCAAACGGTTTGGCGATTCCACTTTTGGTCACTCATGGGAAGACTGGTTATGGTTACGTTGGAGATAACGTTCACTATTACAATACACGGCCTCTTTGACGCACCGCGCCGCTGCTGTGACGTACGGTAGGTAGGAATCGGATCTTAAGAGTGCAAATAATGTGGGGAAAATATATAATTGCATTAGCTGGTTTTAGTTCTCTATAATTAGGTAAGTGGAAGCTGGATCAAAAATAATATTAGGTTTTAAAACTAAGCTCAAACTGACACCGATACGGGGCGTGTCACAGATCTGATGTTTCATAATCGCTTTAAGAATAGTAAGTTAACATTGGAAATTTATCATAATCAATTAGCAATTTCGGATGACTTACAGGTGTGGTACTTTTGCTCCTTCCACTGATTTCTGACGAAGCATTGCTGTGTCGTTGTCGACCGTCGCGGTTTCTTTCTGGGGCGGGTGACTCCCGACACGAACCGTCTGGTTCATCTCGAGCCTGCAAAAAATAAAGATAAAATTACTTAATTTACAATTTCTTCAAAAGCAGACCACAACAACATTTATTGACTATGGTGGACTAAGTCCAGTAACGAAAAAGCTTTATGCAGCTGTACAGAAGAATCTTATGTATAATGTAATAGAAATACCTTTGTGTGTTGTGTAGACGGTGGCATACTAGCTGTTCCGCTGCTGACCAGCCTTAATTGTTGTCTGATATTGGCTTTCTCCCTCGCGCGTTTGCGCTGAAATTCTTCCTCCACTCTGAAATACAAACATAACTAATGCGGTTAATAATAACAGCAAATAGCAATAGCTTTCTTTAACTACATAAATAACTATTTACTACCTACAAGAATTTCACTGATTCATCTCAATACCTATTCTTCCAAAGCAGCAGACAGTTCCAAGCAACAGGAACACCACATTACTACAGTAACGCTAAAAATTCTACAGACTGCATTATTTTAATTTCTTTGTTCCTTACCTTCTCATTGCTTCCAATTCTGTTCTTCTCTGCTGCTCCTTAAAGTCAGCTTCCCTGGACAGCTTCTCTGCCAGTTTCCTTCGCTCCAACTGCCTCACTGTGGACTGGAATGTGAACCTCTTGCCGCGACTCCGAGAGTTTGAGGTGTTGCGCTGAGAAAAAATGTGTTTGATTTTGGTGAAATTGGCAATGATAATTGGTGGAGAAGATGAGAAAGGGCTAAACTGGGAACAAGTAGGACTTAAGAGAGCAAGAAACAAAAGTCAATGGAATGATGAATAAACGAGATAGTGGCTACAGCAGGTATAAATTGAGAAAATATAGCACACTACACGAAAACCCAGGAAGGAACACAGTGCTTCAAGACAAAAATATCTAAAGTTATGCTAAAGATGATTAAAGATGAACTAATAAAGTATAGCAATAATTATATGATTTCATAGGTACTCATAAGAGTTTCTTGAGATTCCCATTTCTTCTTAGTTGGCAAGAAGAGTTATAATAACAAAAACTGAAACTCCTGAATTAACAATTCATAATTCGTTTTTAAAGAATAAGCGCCAGACCACAATTTTATTGACACAAAAATACCGTTAGATAATCGGAAGCACTCAGAAAGCTATTAAAATCCAATTCTTTAAGCTGGTGCGAATGGAAACAAAGAGGAGGCAGCTGTAGGAATGGTGATTCACACATTGTAACAATATTATAGAGGTATGGCCCAGAAAACGAGTGCAGCGATTGTTTGTAACTAGATAAGTTAGTTTTCTATTAGGGTGTAAGGAACCTTAATAATAATGCGATGTTATAAATAAATAGTATATTTCCCCAGTGAATTGCAAGTTTCAGAGTGTGCTCAATTGACAATATCAAAGAAATTGGAAGTAATAATCTTTATTGTACCCTGGAAACAGAACATAAAACAAAACCGTGGTGAAAATAAAACCTGACCAGCGATTTCCAACTATATCGCCTCAGTTTACACAATGTATCTCTATACTTATATATAACAGATGTAACTTATTTTGGAGTCCAACTTTAACTCGCTATAAGTTTCTCCCCTACGCCACGAGAGTTTCCCGATGAGCACACAGACCCACATACAGACAATTCGATTGCGACTTCGAAAGTAAAAGCCGGTGGTTTTAACGTTTCCTTTTGTCAGAAACCACACGTTTTCAACTGAATTTAAATACCGCCGTATTTAGAGCGTGCGAACCACGGGTCGGTGATAAAGCGCAATAAAATTTACATTAACATATGAATGCCTATTATATTATTAAGTACAAAGTTATTTATTATTGTTCACGACTTTCTGTTGCCTCTGGGGATTGACTTTCAATGCCCTCTTAGTCTTTATAGATAATTACCGCTGAATATAAGTACTGAGTCAGAGTGAGTCAAGAGTCAGACTAATCTAATGTGTCAATAAATACACATCATGTGCAAGAATTGTCAGGATTGTGTGAGAACGTATCAAGTTTGGCTTAATTGATCCAATTTTATAAAAAGAAAATCAATTATGTTATCTGAATTTTGATATGAGTACTTCAATAGTGAAAGTTTAAATTCTCTAGCGAAGTTACTGTGAGCAGGCAGACTCTTGCAAATGTGTAATAAAAACTGAAACGTAAGGTCACATTGCGCTCCCGTGAAGGATGCACCAGATGGTAATCGGTAATTTAGCAAATGTAACATCCTCTTGTATTGCGTTATCTATTATACGCGTAACGTTTACTTCCTAATAACAACTATAATTATAAAATTTATTATGAAGTTCTGCCTTGTGGTTGGATGTCTGTATAATCTTGAATATACGCAAAGGTATCTTGGTTTAACTTCCTTAACCGTATGATAGACCTTACATACAAACGGCATTTACTTATGAATTTGGTCCGAGTGAATCAGAACCGTACCCTAATGATATTTACCGTAAATAAATACGTAGATATATATATATATATATATATATATATATATATATATATATATATATGTTTTCACGCATTATCGGCATAAATACAAAATGCAATTATTTTCGTCTGTTTTGTTAAACATATTTTTGTTAGCATTCGGCGTTCTTATGGCAAATATTTCTCAATTTCTGTTTGCTTTGAAATCCAACGTTTGCTTGAGGTTGCTGTGTATATATTTGATTTGATGATTTTGCTTATACGATCATATCGCATTGACCCATTGACTCGTATCGTATTGACTTAGTGAATCAATATGAATTGACATAACAGGGCTGAAATGAAGTAGCGTAATTACCAGATGTAATGTAATTACAATTGTCTTAAAACATTCACCCAATAAATAGTAACTTTAGCAATTTCACTCACAAAGAATTGTGCATTCAAACTTTTTACTTGACCTTATACAGTCAGATGTTAGTGATTTTAGCTTCCTGATCTTGGCGTGATCAAGTATGTTTCCTGACATTGTTCAATGACCTAATGTTTGTCCAGACAATGACAGCTAATCACTGAGCCCTAATAACCGCGCAAAAGCGGGCGCGAGTGCGGGAATTTTGACATTTCCTACTCGTACCAACACCCTTCAGTGTGAACCATAGGAGCGGTCCTGCACATTTTAAAAAAGGCGCCTCTTTGCAATGTGTTTGGGTCCAAATAAGACTGTCATATATTCTTCTTATAGAGGAGTAATTCTTGTCTGCATCCGCAAGAGTTACCTTATAGTGTTGTACATGTATCCCCTGGGTGATGTTATACGGGAAATAATTCAACGCCGAATATCGGGCGGCGTCAATTCGACCCTTCAACTTGCCATGACGGCGAACACAAGCCGTAGGGCTTAAATGACTCTAAAAAATGTGGATTTGTTAACTCGCTATGGCTAGCGCGGCGATTTAAGGCCTTGAAATCCTCTCGTGAGTACATCATCATGAGTCTTGTGCCTAGCAGTGGACATTTATATCCTAGTACAACTACTTACATCTTAATGAAATTGGATATACTAAACAATGTCAAAGAATTACGACGATTTAAATCTTGAAAACATTAACTAGCCCATGCTGTAGTTAAACGTTTTTACAGTCACGTGCATCAAGATTGAGCACGCAAAATACATCTGGCCAGCAGTCATGCGCCATTGGACTCGGCGTGATGTTTCGATGCGTGCCAGATACACGCAAACTTTGGTTGAATGACTGACTCGAAGGGCATGGGGATAAAGATGTTGCTAGCGTATGGAGCACGTTTGTGGACTGTATGGGAAATACAATTAACAGATTCTTGTCTTATAAAAATTGAGAACGACGTCTGTTTACAATTTGATTCACATGTGCATACATTTTAGATGTTCACCATTTAAAGCGAAGTGCGGTGACGTGTCAATGAACTGTGCTAATGAATGTTGTATTTTGTCTTGGCACATAACACGATGTAACTGTAGTACTTGACCAGGATCGCGGCGGAGGCCCACGTGAATATCTTTCTACAAAGGAGTTATCGAATTATTAGTCTATATGTCTTTACTGTTTATAACTAAACGTAAACAGTAAAATGTATAAGAGGTAAAGGTCTTTGTAATGTACATCCCTTCCGACATGTATGCCTGGTTCCCATCCACTAGGGAGATCAGTGAGTGGATGGTGTAATGTCACCATCCACTCACTCACTGAGTGGATGGTGACGATACTGTTAAATGTCAAGAAAGTTTTTGAACGAATATTAGGGCAATTTGGAGAGATAAATAAGAATGTAGGTATTGTTGGAATTTATAGTTGACATTGTGTCTCAATTCTTCGAGTCTTTTCCAACTAATCACTCGTCGGCAGACGCTCATAAACCCCATTCACATAATTCATATATTTTCTTGCCTTTTATAATCGACTTAGAAAGTCGAAAGTCTTAACTAATAAAAACAAATTAATGTCTTCTATTGCTATCATAATCAATGTCTACAAATGACTTGTAATTCGAATGAAAAGTACTTAGGAGCTAGTAAGCGGGTAAGATTAAGAATATATTAATGAACCAACTTTGAAATCGTTTCAATGGGACGATTCTTTTTCCTTTTTCTGATCAACCCAAAGGTTGGCTGGTAGAGAAAGCCTCAAGACATTATTAAACTCGATTCTTGTAAGATATTGTGCAATGAAGTGTAAAAATAAATAAATAAATAAATAGTCTTTATTTAGCAGTTATTGAAACAGTGTGATGCTGCATCAAATGTATGGATAATACAGTCATTCGTCGCCTTCTAAAAGTTGTTTGTTGTAGATTCAATTCGTACGGTCTCGATTTCATCCAAACTGATGCGTTTAGTTTTGCTTCACATATATTTTTTTTTTATTTTCGAAAGATATATGGTTCGAGTGCTTGTTTCACATGTCAACAGATACAACTATTGTGACAAACGCACGTAATTTAAAGTGGAACGTCTTAAGTAACACGTTGTGAAAGCTAGGACGTCGCTGCCTGAACAAATGTGTGCCGTGATGACAGACAATGGAAGACGATACCCAACCAGATTGCAAGACCTATGACAACACTTGACAATACCTCTTTGTCATATACTGGTTCTATGAGAGTGTGGGCTCAAAATAAATTGGTTTTCCTTTTATGCGTGAGGAGTTGCCAAGACAACTTCTTCAGTCTATAAATAATACTTTTAGTTTAGTTACTTTGTAACTAATGATTTGGTTTTCGCGTTAAGTAAACATCAATAACTCAAAGCATATACACGTAGTTACATTGTCTTTTTCTAAAGCACCTCGGAGAATAATGACCTAATTTATTGTCTAGGTACCAGTCTAAATTGCAATAATTACGTCTTTTGTTACATTTGATGTTGTTTTTAAAAAATCTTCCAGGAATATTTAATTACATGTCAAATAAAGAGAAGAAATGTATGTGCATGTAAATTGATATTTATTTATGTTGTATTTGTGTAGTGTAATGTGTAGTGTAATTAGCCTGCTCTCAGCCACCAAAGGTTAGCTGGAAGAAAATGCTATATGGCATCAAGTTCGTCTTTGTACACACTTTTTGGTGCAATAAAGAATTTATCAACCAATCAATCAAGAAATTGATTATAATCAATAAATAAATAATAATTATATATTAAATAATTATTTATACTATTCCACAAACAAAAAAATATAATTTGAACTCATCGAAATATGAGATCCAATTTTTTACGGCCGGCCCCTATAATAAGATAATAACAGCTCTTGATTTTTTGATACTCACTTTTTTCCTAAACATATTAATATCGCAAAATGTTATTATTATAAAAAAAACACTAGAAATTTACTAAACGATTAGATTACATATAACTAATAAACAGCTAGTTAGCCATAAAAATGTTTACGTCTGATTGTATTGAAGCCATTATGATTACACTCGTACGTGTCAGGTGGCGGCGGACGGCCGTCCAAGGACATGTCCTTTATTGTCGGAGGACAATAGGCGAATCGACGACATGTGACAATAGTGACACACCTGTCCTGAATTCAGACGTCTTTAAATAGGTCGAATGTGCGTAAATAATTGTTTTAAATTTTAATAAAGACGTTGTAGAAGGACGAATTGAAGTAGACACAATAGACATTTTTAATAAAAGTGAAGCACAAGAAGTAATTGGTAATGAAATTGTAATCGTACTTTAAGTAATGACTATCATATCTGTGATGCAATGAAGTCAAAAAGATAAGACTGATATTATCGAGAATATGCGAGATATTACTGATGGTAATGATCGCATCTAAAACCGTTTCTCGCATTATAGATCATCTCAAAAAAAAATATGCTGTACAACGTAATACGTTTATTCATCTAACAATTAAGCGGATCTTAGACTACTAAATTTGCTTATTATTTTACCAAACCCAAAATGCTGGGTTACACCAACACAATGAGCTGGAGAGGAAGTGAATATGGCGAACATCTTAAAAATGATATCAATAACATTTTCTCTGTGACGATCAGAATGCGATTCTGATTTTGAACATTTGATTTTGAAAAGTCATAGTAATTAGTATCTATGTAATATCAAAAAAAAATCTAATTATCTAGTATAGGATTTCATGCAAACCGTTGGTCATCGGCCTAGAAACTTAAGTGTACATGCTATAGTTGAGCAATGTAAATGCAAATACGTCTGCTTGCACAGGTGGTCTGGTTCTTATCGATCCACGAGCTGGTTCAACAGTTAACGACATTTTTACGCGGTAGTTATATAAAAATATTGTGAATAAACCCAGCTCTTCTATGTGCTTTATTTATTATGGTGTTAGATACGAATACGTTTGTTTATTATACCTCGTGTGCAGTCGGAGCTAAAAGTATTAATCCAAGGTCTAGTTAGACATTACTTAGGTCAAGTTAGGTCACGAGCGAGGTTTGTTGCCAACGTATTTTCGCGTAAACCCTTATTGTCCACACGCTCCAGAAACATAGTCCAATATAGTGGTGTCGACGTAAAACAATCATGTATAGAACACTTCTAGTATTCCAATAAAAATAATTCGTTAAGATTCTAGAAGATTCTACAAGAAAGTGAACCCCTGACGATATTATTGTTTTATTTAGGAAATTTCTTCGTATTACATGATGTTAAGTATAATCTTCTAAAAGGAAGTGACTTTAAGTTTTTGCGTTCCCATAAGTTAATTCATTCTATTATAATTATCGGAAATGTAATATAATTCAGGAATTTTATACAATTCCTAGGAAATCTATAAAATGCCAAGCCGATTTAGGAAATGTGTCAAATATTTTATTAAAGATACGTATACAATACTTAGGAAATTTATGAAGATTATAGGAATTTTATAAAATTACTAACAACGGTACTAAGAAATCTATGAAAATGATGAAAATATATATAAACTATATATATAAAATATATATAAAATTGTTTCCGGGTAGGAGCCGAGACTTTTCAGGATAGGAAAGACTTTCTCATTTCCAATTTATACTTGGGAAATATATACAACTCCTAGGAAATGTGTCTAGTAAGATTTATTTTATAAATCTAACGATTTTAGGTATTATATATGGTACATTTCCTAGGAATTATATATAATGCCGTATTTGATACATTAGTTAACGGATGCCTACATGTAACGAGAGGCGTATTATCGTGACTACAATCTGTCTCCGGAAACGATACATACATTGCGTTGTAAAAAGTAACCGTTACGAAAACGGTTGTCGCGATACTAACGAAGTTATTAAGCCAGGCACAGATCTCTTTGCGATATACATCTGTATATCTTATCAATCTTATCATACGTCGTTCAGTAATATATATTTCAATTATACCATATTTTTAGCAAATATGTTTTCTACATTTTGACATACATAATTTTTGACCAGACGTTCATGTTCGTAAGTTACGATTACAACCTTAAATAAAGTTAGCAAACCGGTAATTTTGGAAAAGTTGCCAATGTTTCTATCTATGATCCCTTAAGTTGCCAATGTTTCTATCTATGATCCCTTAAGTTGCCAATGTTTCTATCTATGATCCCTTTTTTACGTAATTGGAATTTTTACTGTCCTGTATAAACACATTCAATGCCACCAGCGTAGTCTCTTTACCGTTAGGTGGGGCTTTCTTTCACAAGGCTCGTCCCACACTCGTCGATCTTCTCTGTTTTGCTGACAACCAACACAACCATAAAAATATTACTTTGGTATAGGAAAATGATCTTTAGGTTCTTGATGATCTTGATCTTTGAGTAATGTAAGAATTATATGGATAGAGAATTAAAATTATATCAATTTTTTTTCCTTTAGAACAAATTTTTTAAGCGATAGGTAAAATTACAAAGAAATGACCCACCCTAGCGGAATCCTATATCTGCAGGTGAATTTAGAGAACATGAATCCGTTTGAAGTTTTTTTTGTTCATTCTTACGAAAAGGGCTGCATGCTCATTGTCCTATATTTAAAACTCCATTTTAAACCGGAAATTACACAAAGCCTTAATTGAGTGGATGCAGTTTGTGCATTGTGTAAATTTGTTACATTGCCGATTTTCTGTTTGTTATTTAACGGTGTACTGTTGCATTCTACTCTTTCACTGATCAGTTATCCACTTCTTACCAATATTAAGCAATCAGTCAATAGATTGCCGCCTTATCTGCATTTCAAACGGACCGATTGCTTACCGACTTGTTTACGTGATAACCAACCGTTATGTAACAATTAACGCGTTTGCCTCGCTAAGTGACGCCAACTTAATTGCCGATGGAGATCGCTAGTAAAATTGTAATAATAATAACACTTGTGTGGTAACTGTAAAGTTGTGATATATCCGTTATAATAAGAAATAAAAAATTCTTAACATGTTAAAAGTGTTGTAGTGTCAAGAGGTAATTTGGTATTTAAATCACGGGAAACAACATCCAAATGTTTAGAGAAAGTGAGATGACCCATGTATCACCTAACTACAGTAAAATACAAATATTCAACTTTGCAGTTCTCATGTTAAAACGATCGGTTAGAACATTACCGATTAATACATTAAAATGAGAAATATAATAAAATAAATCTATATGTAGTTATAATTACAAACTTACGTTTGTAACCTTTCATAAAAATATTGCATATTTGCACTTAGGTATTTACAAACGTTAGAACTTATAAAATGTACAATTACAAATGTTAATATTTCGAACATTCTATAGGTAAAATCAACTCCGTGAAATCTATGTCTCAGGATTTAAAAAATCTAAACTAATTGTTATGCTACTTACATGATATACTGCTAGTTATAAAATATCACACTCCAAACCTACCATTAGCAGATAAGTGTAAATTTGACCTAACGTGCTCTGAATTATAATGTAAAACGTTCGTGTACAGCGTACACGTACTTTTGTATTCACTGACGTAAATGAAGTGGGTCTAGGTCTCTTATTAAGTGATAAAATATTTTAATTTTAAAATATTATATACTGTAGATAGGTTTTCATTTTACATTTTGTAATTTATTTTCAATAAAAGATGTATATTCTTTTATTAATTTTTGTTAAATGTTTTAGCTACAAAAATATTTTATGTTTTCGGTGCGGAAAACATTGCCCCCTTATTCATATTCGCCTTAACATTGTTCGCCAATTCCATACACCTTAAATTACCAACTTGATCATCTGTACTTATAAAGAGAATGTGCTAACAGACTCAGTGACTTATCAACGCCGTGCTGAAACCAATGAAGCTAGAAATATGAAATTTGGACAAATTCTCAATGTTCAACGGGACTCCATAAACTGAACGCGGTGTCGCAGTTTCTATGAAAAGAAATATTTGATGCTCTTCTTCTTCTTCTTCTTCTCAGCCCTTGGACGTCCACTGCTGGACATAGGCCTCCCCCATTGTCCGCCATTTAGACCTATCGGCAGCGACCTGCATCCAGCGGGTGCCCGCAACCGTTATGAGGTCGTCTGTCCATCTAGCAGATGGACGTCCTCGGCTTCGTCCGCCGGTACGTGGTCTCCATTCGAGAACCCGTCTGCCCCATCGGCCATCGGTTCTTGATGCTCTTATTAACTTGAAACTTGGTATAAATATTCCACAATAAAAATGATTAATTGCGTGTTTTTTTATTGCCTCTCAAAATTGTGTCGGGGGAGTATTAAAATAGAGGATGTAAAATTTTGTATGGCAATTAAATCCATGAGCGAAGTGACGGGCAACAGCTGGTTTCACCGTAGATTTATTTATTCAGTAACGTTTATTTAACCTCACCGATGTTTATGGTATCTTTCGTAACTCGCTAGCTTATTAGTATGTGGTACGACTGCAGTATAATATCCAAATTAACATTAACATATAAAAAGCCCTTTAAGATTTATGAGCGGAGTTATAACTTCTTTAGTGAATTGATTTGTTTATTTCTGTAACCGTTAACGGCTATGTTTAATGCATTCATACATTTTAACGCACGGAAACTGTACTTATTCGTGTTTTATAATGGACTCTCATCAATAGGGTGGATGATTAGTTGAAATTGATATGTTTATGGCACAGAAGTGCAATTATACCTCATTCATTTGATTTGAAGTTACTTAACTTTAATAAATAATTTGCAATACTCAATTGTCACATTGTCATAAATGTATTTATTGTCTAAGCCTTATAGTTTTCCAATAATATGGTATTTATAATGTTAATCATTTATGGTAAAATCCATAAAATTAAATACAATTTCATTTTATTAAGATGAACTGAAGGTGAATTCTGGTGTAAAGAAAGATTTGATTGAACAGATAAATTAAACTGAATTAATATTTATTTTATACTGATTTAGTATTTTATTTTTAAAGTTATTTTAGATAGAAAATTATTTAGAAAAAATTGGAAAGTATAAAAAGTAGACATAATCACGAATATGAAAATGTGTGTTAATACGGATTATATTCTTTATTTATTATATTGTAGGGGGAGAGTGTACGCTGCATTTCCACAGCCGCTGGGCGCACTCGACTGTCCACGTTACTCCTCTCTCACAGAAGACTACCTTGAAATGTACTGCATTTCCTACTTTATCGTATCTCCCCAATGTACTATACGTACGTGTTTCGGTAGTGAGTGAGATATGCCAGTGCCCATTCCCATCCTATCCTACTCTATCCCTCCCCATTTTCGCAACCCTTTCTCCCAGTCCATTCCTTAGTCTGCATAGGTAGACAGCGCATCCGGGGACGGTGCCAACGTTGGTCATTCTGGTCTGATATTGGCATGTATCGCGGATGTCTATGGACGACAATATCATCAGGTGGGCTGTATGCTCGTATGCCGCCTTTTTTCTATAAAAATGATAATAAAATTATAATACGCCTATTTGTAAGAAATACAAATTTCCCATGACATTGACAGCCAATACACTCGTATATGTTAAAATGTTAATAACCCGCACCTAGGGCGGGGTCATAATATTTAAGACAACATTACGTAAGTGCTGGTTATGTCCAAGCAATGAAATCATAGCAAACAGTGCCTACATGTGATCATTAAGTCATTTTAGTTAACAAAAACTTTAAGACGCCATAAAGGCACATTATTTCCATTATTTTAGTCTGCTACGTAATATAATGGCCCGTGTGTTTGACATGATCCGTCACGAGATCTTCTAGGATAAAAAGTAAATTACTAATTATCTGACATTACATATAATTAAGGTGAATTTTAATTATCTGTTGTTTTCTATAATTAAACTCAAGTTTCTTTCACGAAATCGCTTTTATAAATTACCCCTTTTGGTTTTACTTCAGTATCTCAATACCCATCTATCGTTAACTACTTTAGATATATTCAATAGAACCTAATTTAGATATTAATATATCTTTTCTAAAATATGTAACAAGAAATTGTAAATGAAAAATAAATTTTGGTTAGGATCAATCGCATCTTTTTTTTGTGGACGAAGGCGGCAGACGAACATACAGTCCACCTGATGGTAAGTGGATACTGTCGCCCATGACATCCGCGATACGTGCCAATATTAGTCCAAAATGACAAACATTGGCGCGCCCCCGGATGCGCTGCTTACCTTTGAAGATATAGGAATCGATTTGGAGAAAGGTTTGGGAAAATGGGGAGGGATAGGATGGGAATGGGCTCTGGCACATCTCACTCACTACCGAAACACGTACGTACATTGGGGAAATAAGATAAAAGTGGGAAATGCAGTACATTTCAAGGTAGGCTTCTGTGAGAAAGGGGTAACGTGGCCAGTCGAGCGCGCCCAGCGGCTATTGGGTTGCAGCGTTCACTCTCCCATTCAATAAATCTATTCACAGTTAGGTATGTACGAGTATATATCACTCTACTCCACGACTTTTAAAATTTTGTACTTTCTTCATAATAAATGTTGATTCTGTTTCATTCGTCATTTCAGCAATAATAATAATAATAAATAACGCCACACTCAATGCCCCACACTAGGATACCCTGTGTCGTGGGTCTAGATACACACAAACACACACCTCGGTACCTTATAGTTTTCATAAATATATTAAAAAACATTTTTTTAATTTTTACATTTAATAAGCAAAGTCCTTGTTGGATTCTCGTCAAGATATTTTACATTTATTACGTTTATCTTTAATCTCAACTTTAACTCTTTATAATTGGGCCTTAGCATTATCTTAATGTGAACCCCCTATGCAACTTAGTATCAAATAACAAAGTGATAATATTAATGGTTACTTTATGTTAATTAAATACAGTCTGACACTTTACAGAAATACAGCTTTTTGTGTCATCTTCAAGTCCAGGTTACAGAAGACATGAATCGGAAATGGAAGTATTGCATGGGCCAAGATTACAAGTTTAAAAAATTTCCTTTAATGGGGCTTTGAGGCTTGGAGCTCGACTACAGCGATCGAAGAGGGTTATTCGATATTATTTGATGTTACTCGATGAGTGTGATTTGGATGAAGTTTATTTCCAACAATAGAGAGGATTAACGCTGATAGCATGGTGTAAAATGTAATGTCTGAGTTAAAATGATTGGACAACAACACTCCTACACGTACGTGTCATACATTTTTGTTGACGTTGTTATTGAGATTCAGAAAATCAGTTAATTCTAATAACCTTTGTGTGTATCTTTCAAAATCTGCAGCAATTCAACTGTCCATTTTACGTCCATTAAACATTGTGACTTGTACGCTAATCATTAGCATTTCTTGCAATAATTATATCATGACATCAGTTGGCAGAGTGTGCTCGTCAAGCCGTCACCGAGGTCACGATGATACAACGCGACAAAAAGCAATGTTAATAATTTATTGTTTTTCTATTAAGTCCAGCAGAAATAATTTATTCCAATGTTTAATCTTCGTAAGAACATTGTTTTTTCCTCATTATTTGTTATTTTATTTGTGACCAGTGACCATTTTATTTAGCAATGCTTAAAATTAAAATGTTTAGTAAACAGTAGGTACCTACATCATTTCTGTCAAAGTTAAAACGAAGTATGAATAATGATTGAGTCAGCTAATAATATAAGACATTAACGAAATAATAGTGAATGATATTACATTTATATAGACGGATCTTTACAATTTTGTATTCCATTTTCATATGATTAAGATTTACAATCTCGAATCTCTAAATTTTATTCCCAGGGAATACTTAATTAATATTGAGACCTGGTTAATTTTCTTTAAAATCTGAGGTTAGTCGTGAAACTTTTGTTTACATGTATGATATTAAATTATTTTTTCTGTGAAAAGTAAAATATGAATGTCTATACAAATAATGGGAGTATTTTAAAGAAATTGGGCGTAATTAATTTATTCCAGTTTGGTGGTAATTTTGCCTTTGACTTAGCTCAATGACACCAGTCAGACATTTAGACTTTACTTATCATCATCGCCTAATTTTAAATGAAAATCTTATTTATTTTCTGTTGTGTTGTTTGCACAAACAACTTGTATAGTAGTTATAAGCACGAACATGTGCGCAGTGGTGACCCGGTCAGTTGACAGCCTGTCAGGTCGCGACCGGGCGGCCTTGTCACCGTGATGTCATCCAGTGCATCTGCTTTAATACCAGATCGACACCATTCTCAGTTACCAATAGGTACCTACGCGGTATGTTTTCAGTACGACATTATAAGAATTCTATTAACAGAAAATAGATATAAATTTTTGTCATTAACTTTCATACCCTATTTATTTCCTATTTTTTCATTTTAGTATACTTTCAAGGCGGGGAAATTATGGTGGCGGGCACTGAAACAGGTCTATATCCAGCAATGAAGAAACTCCTGCTAATGGTATTCATACCCGTATGATATGGTATTTGAAGTAGATATTTATCTTGAAATTGAAGCTACACATTATGTAGGTCTTGCATTTAAACGAGCTGCAATAAAATACTAAATTGGCAACAAATTACGACGAACAAAAACTATTTTAGAATAACTGATAAAAATAATTTTAAATTACTAAGAATTTGATCACAAAGTCGACGGTTTCGCGGGACTCCTATATTTTTTATGGCCACCGGAGAACGTAACCCACCTTTAAATTTGCTGCCATCGATTTGTTGCCACTTTCAGTATATCTGCTGCCCATTTAATTATTTCTCATTATATAGTCACTACGTAATTAAAGTCTCGCCTAACGCGCACCCTTTTTGTGCCTGTATTGCAAATAAATTAATAGTGCGTTAATTCCCCACCGTCATTTAAATTATAAGAGAGCCATTTTGTAAAGGCTATTGTTCCTATCGGATTAACAGCAATCTGTATCTCTATGTGAACAATTATGTTTTCAGAAGCCCGAGTGTGAAGAACTTGGCCACGTTTTCCCGAAATAATATCACTGTCCATGTTTTACGAGTACGTTTTGAATTTAAATAAACCAGGCCTAATAGAACATAGAAAGTGAAGATAAAATTACTCGTTAATCATAGCGATAGCAAGAATCCTAAATATGTGTTGTTAACATCTATAAAAATATTTTTATGTGTAAAGTATAAATATAAAACAGGTTTTTCCTGAAGTAAAAGCGTTTTTACTTTCAATTTAATAATTGTAATGTTTAGAAATGTAATTGAATTCGTAGTGTAATAGAAATAATTGCAATAGTAATTATATTTGTTTTATTGTTGCGCGGAAATTTTTCAATCATCTTCCCCCGGCGCTCTCGAGTGAATAAAATGAAATTGATATTTAACCTGAGTATTTTCTATTACTTACTGTAATCACATGGGTAATTTCTTCGTAATTTTATAATACTTCAATTATACAGAGAATAAAATTAATGGTTAACATTTTGAACATTACATTGAGTGTCCAATGCTAAAGTTGATGTTCAGAAAAAAATTATGCCAATGCTAATACCTTCATGCTAAATGAACAGTTAAAGATTAATAAATAAATGGTATTATCCGAGAAAAGGGACCGTATTATTGGTTATAAATATAATACTTAGATGTGTAGTCTTAATAAACGAATTACAGGCAGGATACATTTATTGCTAGAGCCCAGTAAAGGTATAAATATTTTTTGTTTAAATTTAGACTTTATAATTGAAAACAATACAGGTTGAAAAATCCATGGCAACTGATTATTTTGCTAAATTATAACATTTTGCACTCTCCCTTCTTTTCTATTTCTTCAGGTGTATTCTTCTTTTATATGATTTGTTTTTATTATTATTATAATAACGTTTAAGCCTTTTATATATACTTAAATGCATATTTGTGGAGATTTTAAAAGTTATGTCCACTAATTTCTTTTTCTCTTTATATTGTTTCAACAATATTTTACTCTAATCTACTTTAAAAATAGATAAATACTTGTGAAGTTTAGAAAAATAACATTTTTATTGCTTCATCTTAAAAATCAAATGTTATAGTATGCTTCTCTTCACACAGAATTTTTAAAAAAACGATTTTTTCAGTTCAGTTAAATTTTTCAGAAGTTCTTAACCAAGGTTCATATCGACAATAAGGTCGTATTGCTCAGATAATATCACATATTTAGTTTCAAGTATATCCAACAAAATTTAAATTGTAGATATATTTAAGCCCAACAAAAATTAAGTAGTGATAAATAGTGTTAAATTTAAATGTTTCATATATTTTTAGGTTAAGGTATTTATTCTATGGACTTTGGTTACCTTTATATAAATAATATAATGACATTTAAAACAAGCTAAGTGTTATAATATTAGCCTAAAGATATCTGGTATTGATATCTTACAATTAATTCATCTATAAAATTAAGCCTAATTATAATTATTCATTTATTCAGTCGGACAACACGGATCTATAACATGTATTTACACTAAAAGAATAAAAATATTTATAACAAATAGTAAAGATTTTTTATGTTATGTACATTTCTAGGTTAAGGTATTTATTGTATGGTTCTTACTTGCCTAATATAAATAAATGAACATAAAAAACTAAAAAAAAAAACTAATAATGCCATTTAAAAATTCAATCAAAATTGATAAAAGAAAATATTTATGGACTTACCGTATCACGAGCAAGGCAAAGACGCAAAAACAAACAAAACAAACGACGACAACAGCACAACGGTACGGCACGAGCAAGACTCGTAGCGCGCGTGACAGGTGCGCGCGACCACGTGCGTCTGTGACGCGCAGACTACGAGACTCGGCGCGTGCGCATCCCTACTGCTACGATTATTGTAAAGCCTCCCTAGCACTGGAACTGAAGCTTTTTCCAATGGAATGTAAGAATTTTCTGTACAGACTACAGTCAAAGACATCGAGATACATTGGTTTTTTATCTAATCTGTAATGCTGTTGAACTGCTGCAACAATTCTCGTGCATTGGATGTGTTTAGTAACAGTTTACATTTTACAATGTAATTTTAGAACTTTCAGTACCGATTACATCAATCAAAGCCTTCAAGAAACATTAGTTTTTATCTAATTCAAATCCACATTTTTGTTGAATAAAGAACACGCAGTGGGATGGGCAACAGGTCCACTTAACATATGAAAATTATGAAATATATGAAAATTTGAGAATCATATCTAAAAATTACTTATATGAGAAAGCCTAGCCTGAGGCACTGTTCATCGCTGACCCATATTAGGTATGCTTCTCTTAATATTAAGATACATTGTATATATATATATATATATATATATATATATATATATATATATATATATATATTGGAAGGGGACTTGCACGTCTGATAAATTTGATAGCGGTTCGTTGGTGTATTGTAGAAATATTAGGTAATTATAATCCCACAGCCGCTGGGCGCACTCGACCGGGCTCGTTACCCCTCTCCCACAGAATACTACTTTGAAATATACTGCATTTCCCACTTTATCATATTCCCCAATGTTTCGGTAGTGAGTGAGATATACCAGAGCCCATTCCCATCCTATACCTTCCCACGTCCACAACCCTTTCTCTAAATACATTCTTTCATCAACAAAGATAGGCAGCGCATTCGGGAACGTGCCCAAAGTTTGTCATTTTGGACTAATGTCGGCATGTATCGCGGCTGTCTATAGGCGACAGTATCCACTTACCACCAGGTGGACTGTATGCTCGTGTGCCACCTTCCTTCTATAAAAAAAATAAATAAAAATATTTATCGCTTATTGTAAACAGATGCGATGCGCTTCACACATTCGAATACTACCTATTAACCGCATAATTGATAATGATAGGTTATTATGTTAAATACTTATTGTGATGTTGTTTTGTATATTAATTACAATTGACGTTTATATATTAGGGTAATATACAAAACTATGTATTTTTACGGTCTTATTTACACTTTTAGATGTCGATGTTTAAATGTTTTTACATATTTTTTCTGATTACGATTAAGTACCTATTTTCCTTATTTTTATGTATGAACAAATAATTCACAGGAAAACAACGATATCAACTTATTATAACATATATACATATAAGCCTATTATCAAAAATGGATTTTATTATGAGTACAGTGCAAAATAGATAATATGGGTAATGGGCTTATTGATTTTAATAGAATTTTAATTCCTTAGATGTTTTCTAATAGTATTATTATTCTAATTAGTGAGGTTGTGAGTTCAAATCCTCGGCCCGTATCACTGAGTATTTTTTTTAAATATAACATCGTTTAATCGTAATTTAATTTAATATAATCATAATATTTATTTTTTAAATATTCATCACATATTAATATTCATAATATAAATTAACTTAATCATAATAATATTAAGTATGTATCCCGGATATCCACGGGCGACAGTATCCACTTACCATCAGGTGGACTGTATGCTCGTATGCCGCCTTCGTCCATGAAAAAAAACCAGCTCGCATAGTCCAGAATTAAAAAAGTAACCATAAGCATGTGTAACCACTAATCCGCACTGGGACTGCGTGATGAATTAAGGCCCGAAAACCCCTAACGATTTACTAGGGGAGGCCTGTGTGCCCTGCAGGATAAGTTTAAAAAAGAAGAAGCATATCCATTGAGCTAATTGCTTTCGAGGGTCTTCGAACCATGGACAATTCTAGTCAAATAGAATGTTGCCTAGTAATATTACCGATATATTATAGCTTTGTTCATATAACTTTCTTAACCAGATCTATAACTCTGATTAAATTGATATCAACAAAACAAGTACTTCCATCTTCCAACTACCAACACGTACAAAACATTACGTAAAGAGGGATTGTACGAGGAATTCCTCATATTCTGGACAGTTTGAATGGTAATCGGGTAAAATTAACATTTTTATGCTATTACGTTACGCTTCTGTGATCAACGAAGGCGGCGAGTTTCATTTTACTATTAAATCATTTACATAAATTAGCGTGTCTTCAACAATCACTTTTGTACGTAAACACTTTTGTTTCTATTTAGGGAAAAATGTATTTTTTATTGTGATAATTGACCACGTGTATCTATATACCTATATATGTATTGCTTTTTCCAAAAATAACATTGTAAGTGTCTTTTTATTTAAATTGTTTCATCCCGGTATTTCAAAGTTACGTAATCTGTTAAATTTTTAAATCGGTATCGGATTAAGTATTAACGTACATGTATACGTTTTGCTTTCGTTCTATTAGTATAAAATCGATATCTAATTGATTCCAAATATTTTTATGTTCAATTACAGGTATACATCAATATAGAATATTTTGTTGGGTCGCCATGAGGTATCTTGTACGTGAATCACTAAAACGTCATGCTGGCCAATTGGACCCACAGGTGGTGTTGTTCGTCCGGGTTTGTGATAGCGGCTTATCCCCTAGGTCACATTTTAGGATCCCCACGGGAAGAGATGATGAGGTGGTGATATTCTAAAGGCTGCCGACACCACACGGCAAGGACAATGTGCATGAGCAGACCCGTGACCAGCAGTGGGCCATAAAAAGGTTTTTTACGCCCTGAGATATATGCAGCCGAGGCCGATAGCAATTTCTTTTATAGAAAACGGCGGCAGACGAGCATACATTACCTTATGGTAAGTAAGATAGGCAGCGCATCCGCGGGCGTGCCAACGTTTGTCACTCCGAACTGATGTTGGCATGTATCGCGGATGTCTATGGACGACAGCATCCACTTACCATCAGGTGGACTGTATGCTCGTCTGCCGACTTTTTCTATAATAAAAAATAAAGGTGGATACTGTCGTCCATAGATACTTTGGCAAGCCTCCGGATGCGCTGCCTACCTTTGCAGATTAAGGAATGCATTGGGAAAATGGGGAGGAATAGGATGGGAAGGGAATGGGCTCTGGCATATCCATATCTCACTCGCTACCGAAATACGTACGTACATTGGGAAAATACGATAAAGTAGGAAATGCAGTACATTTCAAGTCTTCTATGAGAGAGGGGTAACGTGGCCAGTCGAGTGCGCCCAGCGGCTGTGGGAATGTAGAATGTATTCTCCCTCTACAAGCCCGCTTCGGTGTTTGTACCGATTAAGTACGACTTTACGCAGCTATATGTTTAGTTTCTATAAATACGAAACAACAGAACCCACAGCAAATGGGTCTACTCAAATATGGACAGACCAGTGAGGACTTCACTTTTTGTATTATTAGTATATCTACATTAATAATTATGAAGGGATTTCAAGCGTTGTCACAAATATAAACCCCACGTTACGCCGGTGTCTTTCACTGTTGGTTCCCATACTACAGGATATCCTAGTACAGACCCAGAGCATTGTGAATGTTTATGTAAAGAAATCCCGAGCCAAGTGAGGTCACGATCAAGGTCCGCAAGCAGTAAGTCATGTGAATCGCGCTGAATGCCATGTCAACACGGACGGAGCCGGGTCTGGGCCGCATACTAATTGGGCAAAGTTCCCTGTTAACATGCTAGTTGTTTGAATGAGGAATTACATTATTCTCTGGCTTTGTTGTGAAATCGAAGTCTGTGTGTAACAACAAAAGATCAAATCTTCGACTTTTTTCAAAAAACTAAATATTGAACTAAAAGACGTGATTTAGACGAAGCTAGGAGTTTCTTTCTGATTGATTGATTTTTAAAATATTTCAATTAAGACCAACAACCCAGTGATCAGATGACACTGTCCAAAGAATATTGACATAATTTATCACTACTAAGCAAGATTCGTATTACTTCTTTCTTTCTACCTTCTCTGTTCACCTCAACCGTAAACAAATATGGATTGTCATGATGTAAATTGCAACCAACTAAAACAATGGATGGATTCTACTTAATTGCAAAAAGGAACTGTGGCAGACCAAGAAAATTAACGTATGTAGGGTGCCCATCTCATTGCTCCCCTATCTCTTTCTAGGTTTACTAGGTTTCTAGTCTAATCTCCTAAGGGGATAAAACGATTTTTCTAATTATTTTCTTTTATAACAATTTTTATCATTTGTGTGTACAATAAATGTAAATAAATAATAAAAAAATATGTCGGCATTACTTTCACGTTTATTGTGAAATACTTTGCACAGTAGTGGATACAGACCAATACAGACTCCTAATATATATATATATATATATATATATATATATATATATATATATATATATATACTATTTATTATTATTATTACTCATATTTGCCAAGACTCTATGGTCGAAATGGCACGAAGCAACATTAATTATGTATGGTTATTTTTTTTGTATGGGTATAAATAAATAATACTACAAAAACAGGTAAATGCAACAATTGCCAAATCGTAAGAAAATTATTACAAATAAGTGGAAATACTTGTCAAACTTCGGAGAAATCCATGTCCTTCACTAAGGTTAAAAACCTGAGAATTCATTAAAGAAAAAAAAAAAAAAAACAATGAAAATCGCCAACAAAAACTACATCCATTTGTAATCCCACACTCACGGTTACACTTCGAAGCGCAACACAAGGCTCCTTTGATTTTATTGACACAGTGTGAGACACACACGACATTGTGTTAATTACCCAACCTTGCGGCTAAATGTCTGTGTTCCCACGCCTTGTTCCTTACAATCGAATTGAAAACCAACTCCAATATGTGCTCGTTCGTACTTCCTAGTTTTTTTGGACACAATGGTTTTGGAGCTGAATTGAAAGATTGATATCTTTAAAACAGAATGTAATGCATTGTTCGTCCTTATTGATTGATTAATTATTTCTGATTTTGAATGGTCTTCCGCACAGTTTTCAACACGATTTTTGCGTATTATGATCCCGATCCAATTCACGTATTTTACGATTTAGTTTCATCTACATTGCTTTTTTGAACTATTGGTTATTTTTATTGTTTATCCGTTGAAATGGGCCTCAAAAGATGGTAAGTTCACGAAAGCTTTAAGCTACTTGCAATTTCATGTTCTCAGCTGTCAATTTAAGATTTCAATTCAGTTCTATTCAATTGCTTTTGTTTGCTTTTGCTTGCTTTGCATTTGCTTTTCAATACAAGAACGAAATATCACGAAAACAATGATCGCCATTATAGGTAGATATTGTCAGAAACACGCCAATGTATCTATAGATAATAGTTCGATTCAAATTCTTAGTAATTAGTGCAGTGTGTTCACAACTTCACACATATGAATTTACTCTTTGCCGACTGTAGTAGTTGATCTATGCAATAGTTAAATTAGACATTGTGAAAAAATCTCTGACTAGATTGATTTACAATCAACAGTTTGTAATTGTTGATAAAAAAAGAAACCAAATAAATCACTGCTACATATATTTATAACAGCTTTTATACAGCTATTAATCGTGATTTGATTGCAATAATCAAAGATCAACAGCATCCATTTAACAGGCAACCTTCAGTGGCACTGATTCAATTTAAAAAGATATCACACGAAGATTGCGATAGACCAGATAAATTATATTATCTCCGACAAAAGATTGCTAGTAATGTCTAAATGGTTACACAATGGTTAACCGACATAAGTTAAAATGATCTATGAGTTACGGTTTGGTAAGACGTGAGAGAAGTATTAATGTCGTTCTAGAGTTATTATTGCGTGATGAAGGTATGACTCAGAAATATTGTACTAGCTAAGTACTAACATGTTATATGACAGATGGAGGCGTTAAAATTGGCAGCCCTATAAGGGTATCAGGGTTACAAATTTTAAAAGTAAAGTTTTGTATTAAAACTTGATGTTACATCTCAGCACTTTGCTATATTTAATTACTGAAACGCAATAATTATCCACAATTAATGAATCGATAATATGTATTTTTTTTTTATAGATTAGTGGGCGGATGAACAAGCGGTCGCACGTGATGGTAAGTGTTAACGCCGCCCATGGACACCTGCAATACCAGGGTGTAACACCGATTTAGCGATATAAAAATCATAATGTCTCCTAAATTCCTTAGTTATTCAATTTTTATCATACTGCCCAACTGAGGGCACTATTTCCGCCAGTCGACAGTCGACACCGGATGTTTTTTTGATCTTGCCAGACCTTACTGATTCGAGTTTTGTTTTATTTTAATTATATTTTTTTAGCTTAGCAATAAAAAATGACTTATGAAGTCCGCTTCTAAAATACGCTAGCCGTCTCCAACGACGGAAAACCGTGCCATTAGCAAGCATATACGGTTTCTCTATGGCGCGGCTAATTTGCCGTACTGTAGGAAAACTGTGTCGTTAACGCGGGGGCTTCGAGTTGTAATGATTTGTGACGAAAATTGGGATATTGAATAAGTAATATTTTATATGAAAACATTCCTCATATCGAAATGCCGTTAATTTCTATGGTGTATTTGCATATATTGAGTAAAAAAGTAAATTTACATGTCATTGAGAAACTTAATTCCGATAGTAGGGTAAGGTCAACCGGAATCCGAGAATATATTCAGAAGACGAAGTAGATAAAAATGTGTGCTGCCAGCAAATTTACTCTGTAGATTTAAATTGAAAGCTATAAAATTTATTGCTTTTTTAATTATTCCAATTCACCTTTCGTGTTTTATTTCTTTGTTAACATTTCATTTGGTTTTTCTAGTAATAAATTATGTGAATATATCAACAGGTATTTAATATCATTTTGTATTTGATGAAATAAGTATTTTGGATAAGATGATGCTTAACAAGCATCAGTGTTAACTAATTTATCGTTTGTTTTGCTAATAGCTGTGATAACGGGGGGTTACTTATTTTCTTTTTTTTTATGGACGAAGGCGGCAGACGAGCATACAGTCCACCTGATGTTAAGTGGATACTGTCGCCTACATCCGCGATACATGCCAACATTAGTCCAAAATGACAAATATTGGCACGCCCATGGATGCGCTGCCTACCTTTGGAGATATAGGAATGGATTTGGAGAAAAGGTTGGGAAAATGGGGAGGGATAGCATAGGAATGGGCTCGGGCACATCTCACTCACTACCGAAACACGTATGTACATTAGGGAAATAAGATAAAGTGGGAAATGCAGTACATTTCAAGGTAGTCTTCTGTATTTATGGCTAGCAGCTATATAAAAGCAGTGTCTTCAGATAAATATGTCAATATATCTAACAGAAAAATACCCTTATAGAGTACTTAAATTGTTTTGAAAATAACTATAGTTTTTATGAGACACTGTATTAAACTACCTTTTTATTAATATTCTGTTGTACATTTGAATCCCATGAAATTCAAATTAATTTAACTTGTAACATCAAGCACTCCGTCAGTAATAATTTTAATAAATCCTCATAACACGAAACCATTTATTTAACTAGTCTACTTCAACTCTAACGAAAACATTAAAATTATGAGAATAAGGGAATATTAAAATTAGGAAATGAATTAATTGGGATTGCGAAAATGTGAGTATATGGCGGCACGTGGGGCAAAATACGTCATCGGCCTCTTATATACACTATTAGACTCATCCAGGAAACCAAAATACCAGTGAGGTTCAAACGTTTCTGGCCTGACATATTTTTCGATGTCTAAAAAAACAAATTATACGTCAAAGTAATTGTCATTTATTCTGCTAATTCGTGGATCATTTTTAGAGTTCAACCCTCGCTAGTTTTTTTTTCCTCGACTTTTAGAACAACAGGAAGTTGGAAACTCTTTAAAAATGTTCAACTGGAATATTGTTCCATAATTAGTTCCTTATAAAGGAAGGTGTTAGCCCGACGGATATCAAACAAATGTTGCATAATATGTAAGGGGATTATTCTCGATCATTTTCCACCGTCAAAGATTGGTGTAAGCAATTTCGTTTAGGACGAGAGTCCATCGATAACGAACCCCGCTCCGGTCGTCCCGTTGAGTCGCTCACTCCAAACAACATGAAATTAGTGGAATAAGAAGTTTTTAGCGACCGACGACGGCTAATGAACAGCTAACGACGACGATGATGAAGTAACCGCTGCGATTTTCGCACATTTTGAAGGCAAAACTTTTGACTATTTTTATACTGAGCTAAAAATGCCAATTAAACGATCCGACAAGAGTCTTGAAACAGACTGAGACTATATTGAAAAATAAAATAGATTCATGAACTTGAGTGACCTTTTTCTTTGTCATATCGGAAACTTTTGGATCTCCCTTGATATCTCCTGTATTTCTGGAGAAAATTGGGGTTCCTAGAATAAACATACATATTGGGAACAATGTATGTATGGCGACCGACTGACGCAGTTGGTAGTAAACCTACTTGCTGTGCAAAAGGTCACAGGTTCGATAGAATTAAACAAAAAAATAAAAAATATGGGCACTCACAATGGTTGCTGAGCTCGAAGGTTCCTTGATAAAAAAATACAGGTCACCAAAATATTTTTATTTGTATGGTAATCACAAAAAGTTACACAACACAAATTTATCACTACACTAAAATACACTATTTTAATTTCGCTTCGACTAGTTAGCTATCGCTTTTCAAAAACTAGACTGTCTCTAAGGGCCCAATCTGCCCGCTTATATACCCCAGTCACCAGGGAACTTTCTGGAAGTGTGATGCAACACTACATACAACTCCGTTACTCCATTCTAGAAAGTTCCTGTCTAGAATATTCGTCACAATGACGTCACGTCACCCGCGAAACCTAGGTATTTTTCTGGGAACGTTCTGGAACTCGCTAGAGAGTTCCATCTAGAATGTTCTCAGGACATCTAGACCGCAATGTCGTTACACTGCTATCGCTTTCCCCGAATGCCCGGGGACTTTCGCGTGATTCGTGATCAACGCATTTAAACTTTGTTCGAGTTAAGAAAAAAGTGATATCACGAGATTTTACATATTGATCAATTACGAGAGGCAGCATTCCTCGATTGACAAATTAACGTTGTGTTATGCTACACTTGGCGGATGATGTCACTTTTTCTCAATGTGAATAGAGTATAGTAAGGACTATTTGGAAACAAAACGATTAGCTTTAGGTACACCGCCATCTGATGTTGAAAAGTGAAACCAATAATCAAACTGAATTAATCGAATGCAAGGGCGCGGCGTAAAAATATATTATATTTATATTTATTTATTTCGGAAACTTCATAGCATGAAAATATACGCATAATATAAAATAACGTATACAATGATTTTTAAAGCCATTTACGAAGTAACATCATTTTAAATGGTTCTATAGGTATATATGAAATAATAGGATTTGAACTTCATTAGCCGGTGGATGTGTATGTGTGCGTACATGCATGACATGTGTGAGCGAGCGTGTGTGTATGTGTGTATATTTGTGTATGTGTGTGTGTGTGTATCTAAGTCATAAGAAAGCACCGAGACAAATGTGTATAAAATGTGATTGTATGAGCGTCAAATAAAGGTATATATAGAACTTTATTGAGATTAATGAGTGTTAATACGAGTAAGTATTTCATGTATCTATGAAGACGATCAATATTGATCATGCCTTATTTTATATGCAATTGCAATCTTTATTAGGAAGTGTATTAGGTATTTGTACTAGGAAGTGTATTATTAGGATAATAATACCTAGTGATGTGAACTATTCGTACATCACTAGGTAGGTATTATTATTATTTTGTACTTTATTACACAATTCTGCTTCATGCTTTATGGTAATCCCTGTAAAAACTAACTAATTTTCTTAGATAAAAAGTACCCCATACCCTTCTCAGAATTTTAAACTACCTCTCTGCCAAATTTCATTGAAATCGGTTCAGTAGTCATGAAGACGTAACAAACAAAAAGACAGACATACAAACACACATTGGAATCTATAATATTAGTGTAGATTAGCTATATTCTATGGTATAGTTACAAATAGTACTCACATTGGTGGCAGGTTCAACCCTAGCAGGCAGTGCGCGAGCGACATCAGGCGAGGCCGATCTCTCTCGCTCCCGCATTTCATTAGCTAGGGCTGCCGCACGCGCCGCGCGCGCCGCTACTTCTAGGGATCCACTTGATTTGCTCCTGATGAAATATTCATATATTAAGGAATCGGGCACACTGTGCCTATCATTAAATAGCTCGGAAGGAGTTATATGGTGTAGCTTAGAATTGTTCACACTTCATCGGGCAGTCGCATGACCAGCTATTGCGTCAACTGGACAGCTGGTCGCGCCACCTGGCGACGCCGCGCCGCCGTATACCTAATGCCTAAGTGCTTTGGGAGCGTAAATTAAAAACGTAAATCAAAATTAATTAATTTCTAGATAAGTGGAAGATAGTGAGTGAGGAAGCGCTTTAGGTGAGGCTTAGCATCGGTAGAGACTTAGGCTCAAGACTTAGGTAGAGTATGGAGTATAGCAAGTATCATGGTTATTGAAATGAAAAAAGATGACATGAAGCTACGCATAATTTTGAAAACTTTTGTGATAATCCAAAGCGTGTCTGTTTTTAATGTATAGGTACATGAGAAAGTGTTTTGGTATATATTTGAGTAAACAAACATTGTGAATATGTCTGGGAGAACATTGGTGGTAGCAGAGGTTTGCACGTTTGTGCTGAAGAGAACGACATTATTTCTATCACTCCTATTCCTGAAACACATCACTCATACATAAGTGGTGCGGTAAAATCAAGTAAACCTTAATGTTTTCGCTCTGCGATTATAATAATCTAATTAAATGTAAAAAAATCGAGAATGTAAAAATCATGTAAATTCGTCAATTAATCTACGTCGCTGTATATCACATGAAGTCATTAGACGTACGTGGGTATACAGACTAAGTGGACATCCGTGTAGTATACGTATTGTTTGTTTCTTTGTTATACTTTTTATCGACTGTATATGAGTAAGTAACCTGCACTGTTTCATATAACACGTTTAGAAACGTGACTGTATTGCCGTAATAAGCACAATAAAACTGTAGCTAATATATTAACAACGTAACTCCAGTAAACGTGATGTACTCCTAAGTAGGTGTGAATTGCAATAAAATGATTTATTATTACCACAGAATTAGTACATATGCAGATGAACGTTCTAGATGAGAGATTGTGATGTTGGCATTTTTGCAGATGTATGTGGGGGCAGTTTCCCCACACGAATTATCAGGCGAATTATCTGTTCATCTGCGACTTTCTATAAAAAAACATAACACATAGTCCCCTCGGCTATTCTAAGGTTAACTGGAAGAGATTCCTTCTAGGTAGGCAGCTCATCCGGGGGCGAGCCGACGTCTGTCATTTTGAAGTTATGTTGGCATGTATCGCGGGTGTCTACGGGCGACAGTGTTGACTCACCACCGGGTGGACTGTATGCTTACGTGTCACCTTCTTTCTATATAAAAAAGTACAACTTTGTACTTACGGTAATATTGCAATGCCTAGTTGTAACAATTCATTATAAGTAGCTACAACAAAGATCAATAAAGTGTAATAAAGAAAGTGTTAATTTTAATAAGACAATCTTTACCTGATCGGCCTGTCGATTGGTCCCAGTATGGAGAGCGGCTGGTCGGGGGCGGCGGGCGCCGGCGGGAGGTACATCACGTGGCCTCCCCACGAAAGGTACGAGCTCACGGGCCGCCATGTACCCACCTCCTCCTGATAAATGATTACGAATTGTTCCCATGTTTCTGTTCTTTTTGGGGAGATTCCGAAGAAATCTACCTATTGCAGAGATCACTACATCTGGACTAACGGTCACCAGCTGGATCCAAAACAGCAATCAGTTTGGAGACAAACTACAGGACGCATTTCTTAACGAATGGAAATTAAACTTGCGGTTAAGTTCAGTTAAATTAACCTTGGATAAGTTCGAAGACGAGCCAAATTGCTTCAGTATTTCCAAAGTTATGACGATATAAACATTTCATAAAAACCCAAAACGTTTATACATACAAACTATATTATTATGTCGTTGGATAGGGCTTGTAAAGGTGTACAACTTTTGTTTAAACACTTTTTTCTTGAACGACAGACGCTGCTGTCGCGCTTTCTTAACTTTTGTATGTACTATATCTCCGCGTGTGGTGTCGGCCGACTATAGATTAGCATCACCCCATCTCTTATACGCGGGTATCGAAAGAAGCGACTAAGGGATAACAAAGCCGCTGCCACAAGTGCTGAGGAACTACACCACCTCTGAAAGAGTGGGCTCGCCAACCCGTTTGGTCAGCGTGGCATTTTAAGGCCATACATCCCTCATGCAGAAAACAATTTGCATGAGGACGCCCGTGTCCTGTAGAGAATACTGAAAGGACTGATTGAACTGAAATTGAGACTCATAGCACTAAACAAGTTTGACTTTGTCTTAACGTGTGTGGCAGCATTCCATGAAACACTAAAAGCCACTATGTTTCTTGGAACTTTGGGCTTCTTCGCCTAGCTTAAAAGGTATTTAAAAGGCTTAAAAGGTAGCTTAAAAGGTTGTTTCTGATTCTTTCTCACTTAAGGTGAATGTACTATGTCTTGAGCTCACGCTGCACGCCCCTCTGGTAATATTTGTGGTAAGCAAAATATTCTAAAGCTATGGGTTTCCGCGATTGGTCATTGAAGCGAGTCTTGGCCAAATATGATACAGCCTCTAATACAAAATAATAAAATAAATGCCAAAACTCAACTTTGTGGATAAATTATTAATTACTCTTGAACGTATGTACATATTATGTTCTAGTCCTACAAACATAAACATCAAAAATACTAATTACCTTTTCTGAAGGCGGTGGGGTAGCTTCTTCCTTTATGTCTTCTTCCGTCGACCCCTTCGCTCTCGTCGGTTGTTGGAACAACAGAGGATTGCTCAAAGAATTGGGCGCTGACTTCGTCAAGAACCAGTTCTGTTCAGGTTCTTGTAACATCGGCTCGTGTTCCAAATCGAATCTTCTGGAACCCAACGCCGCTCCCAAAGCTCCTGTCATCGACTTACGAAGTTTTTGTAAGCTGTTGAACCCTTGCTGAATTTGCTTGCCCTGGAAGCAATCGTAGAAGCACGACATCCCTTTAAACTACGTGGGGTTGGGACTATTCTTGGTTTTCGGGCTGATGAGGAATAAAGGTAAAATGTAAAAGGATACTTGGAGGGACTTGCAGAAGTACAGAAACTTTAGGAAAATAAAATTGTATTTTGAAAATGTAGAACAGAAATCAGACTGGTAAAAATAGATGCAAGTCTTTAAAAAAGCCTTAATAGAGGAAATTTTAATAAGAGCGAAATTTGGAATAGGATTCGTTTTTTTTATTATTGCAATAAACTCTTTAAAACCTCATTCATCAAAAGTTTTAAAATTAAAGTCATTTAAAGTTGTAAAAAGTTCACATTTTTTGTTTACACAAATATTACACAAATTTCACAAATATTAAGATAAAAATTAGGCGTAAAAAGATTAAAAAGCCAGCGGTAATTTTAGTGAGTGCGAAATATAAACCTGGTGAAACTATATGAATTTTCATTAAATCCTATGTGTTAATAACGTTCACGAATGCCAAATTTAGCTTTCATTCGATTGATTTGATTTGCTGCAAAGTTATTAGGTAATAAAGAAAAACAAAAAGCAATTACTGCATTTCTAACTTAGGAAAGTATTGTTATAATGATATTAGTTTAAGTGATTGTTAAGTTAAGCCTCAAAGTAAGGATTAGTATAAAGGATGAATATTAGGTAAGTGTGGTGTTATTGATGGTATATATTTTACTCTTTACTCCTCCTCAGCAGTAAGAGTACACGGGAGGTTAGGTGAGTTAGTTTTGTTAGTCACGACTATTGTGAACGGGGAAATTAATTTTAGAGATCTTAAATTGGTTTTACTTTATGGAGATCCTTTTAAAACTCCTTAAGTGTAGACAAATCACTATTAATAGAAATATCAAACATTAATTAAAATAATTATCACCAAATCTAAATATATACAGGAATGCGCGAGTACAAAAAAAAAATGCATATATCATAGCTATACTGGGAAACATAATCAAAAAACCAAAATTCATATTAACACCAAAGATTTGTTCAATCATCAAAGTGAAATCACCCGAGACCGCTCCCATAACATCCCGCGTACTGCCACATCCTTCCCGACTCACCTTGTCCTGGTGTTCCCTGGGTAGGGACAGGCTGAAGGGTTGTGCTCCGGGACTGTATGTGGCGACTCCTGTAACTGGTGCTGTGTTGAGGTGTAGAGCGCCTCCCGCGCCGTCTGAACTACTGTCGCCGAGGTCTTGCTGAGGGGTCCAAGCGGCAGGAGACGAGTCGGTTGCCTAAAGATTCCCAGTTTTTTTCTTTTTATATATAGAAATGGCTTGTGGCCCTGGCTTTGTTTATCCCTTAATCATCATTTACGACACCCAAGGGAAGAAATGGGGTGATGCTATTCTAAAGCCGGCCGGCACCACACGGCACCACATCTAAAGGAGTGGACTCGCCAACCCGCTTGGCCAACAAGATAATGTGCATGAGGAGGCCCATGTCCAACAGTGGATACTAACAGGTATGGTTGAATTGCGTTGCGTTGCATATGGCAATGATGCAATTAGTGCATTCTGCCAATGTCAAGTTTCCTTAGTACGAGTAATTATAGTCAAAACAATTTAATACACATTTTGTCAATGACCAGTCCCGTCGAAGTAAGTCAGGAGTCGCTCAGTAAAGTGATAGTATGTTTACTGAGGATAAAGTTGGGACTCTTTGGAAGCGCACGAAAAATACAATCTCTTATGCTTTTATTTGATTAAACCACAAATATATAATTTTTACTCAATTAATGTCTTTATAGAAAATATTTTTAAATTCTATCATTTACTTTAAAGTGTACATGAACAGGAAAACTACCTTCAGGATAATAATGTCCTTTAGAGATCTTTGAAAAAAGTTAAGAAGAAATATTACTCACGTGGTGTCTAGGCGAATCTATCCTGTGGTCACTGTTTGCGTGGTCGCCAGATATTCCAGAGTCACCGGATTTGTCGGCCGATTGGTCGGATCGTGGGGACGACTCAGGCGATATGCCTGTCGACATCTTCGTCTCCACTGCCAGTGGTTGGGTTTCTGCAAAAGAAATGATAGACCTTAATGTGATAATACGGTAAAGTAAATTAAAGAAATGTGGTAATCTGCTGTTAGGAAAACCTCAAATCCAGAGTTCAAAATGAGAGATAAATGACGAATGCTTGAATGTTGACAGATGCGCTGTCTGTCTTTAAAGATTTCGAAGGATGCAGAATGGAAAAGATGATTAAGTCATCATTGCATACTCTTTATTCGATAGGATGTGATGAAATGGCAAATGGGCCATTGCATCTTGCATCTGTCACTCGTTTCCAAAAAAATTATACATTTCGGTCTTCTTTGAAATTCATAACTATCTATTATGATGAGGTATCTATTATGATTCTACATTTTAGCATGTTTTTTGAAAAAAGTATTGATGGTAATACAAGCAAAAAAAAACAGTTCAAATTCAAATTTAGCTACCTTCAAATTTAGTATTGCGCGAAATTCCTTCTGAATATAGACACATTTTGTACAGCCTATAACGACCCACTGCAGGGCACATACCTCCCCAGTAAATCACTGGGGGGTTTCGGGCTGTCATCCACCACGCGGGCCCAATGCGGATTGATTATCCGCATTGGGTGATACTAGATACTCTACTATACTTAGATTTACAATACTCTAGATTTCTTTTTTATTCCTGGAGCATGCAGGTTTCCTCGCGATATTTTCCCTCACCGCCGAGCTAGTGACAATTTCTAAAAATCCATACTCAAGTAGAAACTCAGTGGTACGGGCCGAGGATTTGAACTCACGATCACATGAATGTGAGGTGACTATATATATATATATATCTAGGCACCTATAGGTATCTATAGGACTCCTATAGATACCGCTCACAATAATGACAAGTATCGTAAAATAATAATAAGGTACTTACCCAAAGCAAGATGAGCGTCCAAGGTAGCGAGTTGTCTCCAAGCAGCGGCCGGTGAGAATCGCGGCACTGCGGGCTGTTTCTTAGGCAAAGTTGGTCGTAACCTCAACGCGATGCCCAGAGACCCTTCTGAACCTTCCCCTTCTGACCCTTCTGAAGATAATGCTGACTCGGACGATACTGCGGAAAATAAAAATATTAAGGGCCTTTCTCACCACGTCCTGATACATTATCACAAGGATTTTATTTATTCTTTACTCCTGATACTTTCAAGTAACTGTTAACAATCTGCCAATTGAATCTAGATGATACTGACTTTTTGATAAAGTACTAGTATAACTGACATTCTGATACCTTCTCGTAAAATATCAGGAGGTGGTAAGAAAGGCCCTCAAGATCTGTAATGTAAAGCGGTGCAGCTCCAATTGAAAAATAGTGTCGCAGTTCACAATGAAATGGCAATTTGTATTTTTAATTGCCATTTCATTTGATATGTTGTAAATAAAATCATTTTCTTTGTTTTAATATTTTATGATCTGTAATATGATGTAATCTTAACGATTCTTCCATTTAGTTTGCATAGCAAAACGTAATGATGAGAAGCATATCCGAGCACTGTACATAATTAATTGGTTTCAACATACAAAATATGAGGCTTTGTGGTAAAATGTAATTTAAGGGCAACTTTCACTATCTGAGCATGTAACACAGACAAAAAGGTTTACTTAACCAACAGTTGCTTCTCGATCGATTGACCCATATCAGTTGTAATGTTAGAGCTTAATAATTCTTATGAAGGAACATATTTATGTCCAAAATTAAACCTTGATTTGCGTCTTAATAAAATACACCGGCGATTATTATTATTGGCCTTTTAATTCAACAAAAGCTAGCAAACAAATTGACGTTCACAAAAAAGAAATACTAATTAGTCCACGGAACAAATGGGAATTGGATTATTTGGGTATAAAATAGATTAATTTGATCATAAATGGATTTTTGCATAAATTATCTCTATTAAGAGGTTTTAGTATAATCAACCGCTCACTATTTTTAATCTTGCAGTCTTCTTTCAACTTGGCTTGGAACTTTTCAAACTCGTCGTCTTCGTCGTGGTACCCGAGCAGCTTTTTCTCGATCAGGTGGAAGTTGCTGATCTCTTCAATAATGGGACTGCCCAGCCCGGGGAAGTCTTTTAAATGATCATTGTTCACCGTTGGTTTGCTTTCTATCATTCCGAAGTAGAATTGCTTCGATGGTGCTGACTTTGGCCTATGAAAAAAATATTTAAAATTTGTATTTTTTAGCAGCTTGTGCGTTTTAAACCTGATTTCTAAATCAATTCGTCAGTGTGTCTGGTTTGGTATAGCTAGATGACTTCATATCATACGATATGAAGTCTTCGAAGTAAAGTGTATTGCAACGGTGAAAAGAGTAACAAAATTGACCTAGTTGAGACAGAATATTCGTCGGTAAACACCAAATTTGTGGAACAATAATTCTTGGATACTGCACCATGATAATGCGCCGTCTCACACTTCAATCATCATACGAGAATTTTTGCCAAAAATTCAACGAATGTCATTGACCAAGCACTATATTCGCCAGATACGGCCCCGTGTGACTTTTTCTTATTCCCCAAACTCAAATTACCACTTCGTGGCAGACGTTTTGAGTCCATTGACGTAATAAAACAAAATTCACTGAAAGAGCTAAAGAGCTAACCATATAGAAAGTGCCTATAAGAAATGTTTCTACGAATGAATTATGCGTTGGCGAAAGTGTATTGCGTCAAATGGAGCCTATTTGGACGGCGACAAAATAATTTAGGCGATTGAAGCAATATTTTTTGTTTTATTAAATATTATTATTAATAATATTAAATATCAATATTAAAAATCCCGAAACTTATTTGACAGTGTAGTAAATAATAGATAGGAAAAATTATAAATTTTCATTCGGAAACTGATTACTTTGTATTTTTCTTTACCTACAACACAGAGAAAACTAATGCGTTTAATGAATATAGCCAATATTAACACATCAAATTATTTTCCTTTGTGTATTTCTGTTAGCTCTACTCACTTCTCTTGTACCGTTTGATCGGTCGGTGATTCCTTCTTCCTGGTAGGTGAATGTTCAGGAGTCGACTCCTTCCCGGAAGCCTGCCCTCTATCGGGCATCGATCTAACATTACTTACATCTTTACTAACAACCTTTTCTTTACTGATTGGTGTACTCCTTTTGATAGCAGTCTGCTGATTGGTTGATTTAGATTTACTTTCATTCACTCGACTCAAAGGCCGTCTACTATTCGTTATTTTCGCATCTTGTTTACTATCAACGTTGTTCACTTTAAGACTAGACTCTTTGACTTTACTCTGAACAGTTTTCGTTGGGTTTGGTTTGTGTGCTTTCGTTTTATCGTTTTGACTAGTTTTGTTTTCACTAACATTAAGTTTACTCCCTAATTCGTTTCTTATCCTACTTGTAGCCTTTTTGAGCTCCGCTTGAAATTCATCTTTTTCTTCATTATTTTTGGCTAATAGTGAAGGAAGAGATTTTCTCAAAGGTTTGTTTGCAATTAGCGGACTGAGTTGACCTTTTAATTGTTCGCCAACTGCTTTCATTCTCGTCTCGTGTGTCGTTCTAGAATCACTCTCTTTCTCACTCGCAATTAGAGTGTTATCGAAAGTCTTTTCTCTTCTCAACGCTGGTTGGCAGCTATCCTCCTTTTTGAATCTTTCTGAATGTCTGAAATTTCTATTCAATAGTGGAGTCTTCCACGCTTCGTTCTGTTCGTTTGTTTTTGACGTCTTTGCCCTGCATCCACTTATCCTATCTATCCTTGATTTTCTGTAGTCCTGTTTTGTTTGCAGCACATTTTCTTCCCTTTTCAATGATGAAGTTGTTTGCAACATGTCATTATTATCCGGATATTTGAAATGCTGTTCTTTCTCCTTACAAGGCGATTTGTATCGTCTCTCGAAAGTTTGAGTGTCGTGTAAGTCTAGAGATTTGAAGTCGGTGTAAGTGCTTCTATATACTGGTATTTTGGTTTCTGGATGACCGTTCAGTTTTTTGGTTTCGTTTCGTGTTTTGAACAGTCTGAGTTTTCTTTGGGGTTCTTGTTTCGCGTTCCCGTCACTGGAATCTGGCGATGAACCCTCGCGATGCTGAAAGAAATGAGATAATATAATGAAATTGCGTTTCATTGGTTACGTTATTGTAGTTGATATTTTTTATATAAACACAAATTATGTTCACAGAAACTCATACCTAGAATTACTCTTGAAAAGAATTACAAAATCGACAAATAGCGACGAGGCGTGAAACTGTGAAACTCAGTGAGATTTTATTTAGGTTAATTGTGTATACGGATATGGTTTGAAGATACTACTTATCGTCTTTAGTGTGTTTATACTCACATTGTTGCTAGGTGGTGGGGGCGCTCGATACTTTTTCCTAAAATGTTTATTGCATCTTGGCTTTTGATGTTCTTCCTCAACTCTTAGATCAGGTTCTGAGCCGAATATTTTATTTAGGTTTCCTGCAAAAACAATTTATATTTTCTTATTATCGTGTCGTAAGTTTATGATAATTCGTTTGAACTTTCTTTCTCTATAGTGCATCTAATGAATAGTTAACTATAGACGCATAACATGTCTTGATTGTTTAATTACTTGCAATAATAACAGTTAATGCATCAAATGCATTGATTACAAAGTCTTGATTGTTTAATTACTTGCAATAATAACAGTTAATGCATCAAATGAATTGATTACAAAGTTGTGCATGTCTTTGAACATGATGAGCAACGTAACGCTCAGAACCCTTCTCACCACCTCCTGATACTTCAGAAGGCATCAGAAAGTCAGTTATACTTTATCAAATAGTCAGTATCAGATAAATTTAATTGGCAGATAATTCAACTATGAGATTGTTAACGGTTGCTTTATCGGTGGGTGGTGAGAAAGGCCTTTAGTCTAAGAATACACAAAATGTACTTACCGTCATTGTGCCTAAGGTCGAGATTGGTGTGCGACCGATGCAGTGGGTCTCTCTCCCTCGCTCGGATCTCACTGCTCTCACCGGCAGCTCCGGCTGAACGAGAACGATACACGTTTGTGTGCTGAAAAATATCAATTAGTTTACTTTTAGTAGTTTAGTATTCCTCAGTGGACTCGCCAACCCACTTGGTCAACGTGGCGTTTGAAGTCATACATCCCTCATACTCAAGACAGTGTGCATGGGAGCCCATATCAAGCAGTGGACGATAAAAGGGTTGGTAACAGTTACAGCTCAGTTTGAAAGTGTGGAGTTTTTCCACCATATTTTATTTAACAAAGAGTAATATTCTTGTTGATGGAAATTAATATCAAAAATCACTATCAATCTATAAAATCCCACTGCAGGGTATAAGAATTCCCTAGAGTATTTAAATGCTTACAACCAGTGCCCAGGGAACACGTATAGGGTTTTGAGAGGTAACTCATACGGACGTGAGCAATAAGTATTGCTAACTGTTGCTTTACCTACAAAAATTGTAGATAAAGTATCTGGATTTATGAAATTAAGGGAAACCGATATAAAGGCACACGAATAAAAAAAGTATTCCTCCCTCCTACCAATTAAGTAAAATCGATTAAACAGTTTAGTGCAAATGAAGTTCTAAAGAAAAATGAAGTTTTTATGCAAAGGTTTATCCATAATAATGTTACGTACCACGTGCCCATGCGGTGTTCTAGAAGTGTCTGGTACGATGGACACCGGTCTACGGCCGCTGATGGTGCCGCCCGAGTGCAAGATGGCACCATTGTCGGTGCTGCGCAGTCGCGGCGATTCCGTCAGCGATGGCAGCACCTGTAATACAAAAGGAATATGGACAATATATTGGAAGCGAAGGAAGTATTTTGTCGTTTCCTAGACCATTTATAGATCGAGAGTAATGGAGGTTCACTTAGAGCCATTCAGTTACGGACCACCACGAGGATGGACGTGCAAGGTGTGAAGGTGTGATATGTGACGTAGGAGCCGATATGAAGTATTGACATAAAGTAGCTACAGTTACATTTTTCTGAACAAAGATAGTAAAATACATGTACATAATAAGAGGTTGGTATGAAGAAGTGGCATTGATAGGCCGTGCCTGCATCAGGAACGAGAATCGACGAGGTAGAAAAACAATCTTGAATGGAGACCACGGACCAGGAGACGCAGTGTGAGACGCCCTCCGGTCAGGTGACAGTTGATTTGATGAAGTTTATTGATAGTGAATACATGAGAACCTATTCCCATCCCATCCTTTAGAGATTGCACGCTACAATCCAATAGCCCCTGGGCGCACTCGACTGGCCACGTTACCCCTCTCTCACAGAAAACTACCTTGAAATGTACTGCATTTCCCACTTTATCTTATTTCCCCAATGTACGTACGTGTTTCGATAGTGAATGAGAGGTGCTAGAGCCCATTCCCATCCTATCCCTCCCCATTTTCCCAACCCTTTTTCCAAATCCATTCCCATATCTCCTAAGGTAGGCAGCGCATCCGGGGGCGTGTCAACGTTTATCATTTTGGACTAATGTTGGCATGTTTCGCGGATGTCTATGGACGACAGTATCCACTTACCATCAGGTGGATGGACTGTATGCTCGTCTGCCGCCTTCGTCCATTAAAAAAAAATAAAAGAAATCCTATCATATCCTTCCTTATTTACTCAACCGTTTCTCCAAATCCATTCCTAAATCTCTAAAGCTAGGTTAAACTAAGCTAAGCTAGGTAGCGTATCCGGGGGCGTGTCAACGTTCGTCATCACTGATGTTGGCATATATTACGAATGTCTATGGGCGACAGTATCTACTTACCACCAAGGGGATTCGTCTGTTCGTCTCTCTGGACGAGCCTTTTGAAATGTCTATATTCAGTACTGGAGGGACACAGGCTGTAGTTAGATGTAATATAATACAGTCTATTTATTATATTTTATATTATAAAAACCAGGTCCGAACGCGCATAATAAAGGTATTTGTTTACCTTTTATTCCTACTCGACGTTTCGGCACGGGTTACATCAGCCGTGGTCACGAGTTGCGAGTAAACTTTGAGATTTACCGTCGATTAAATCCGTGGACATTGTTAGTGTAGTGTGTCGCAGCTTTTCCGATCAAATGGGAAGATCAAATGGGGTAGTTGATAAAACTATTGGCAGCTCCCATCCTGGACTACCCGTCTAGTCAACTCGTGACCACGGCTGGTGTAACCCGTGTCGAAACGTCGAGTAGGAATAAAAGGTTAACAAATACATTTATTATGCGTGTGCGGACCTAATTTTTAGAATATAAAATGTGTACAAAACGCAAAAGTTTATAAAGTTGCATTGTTTATTACATATTTATTCAAGATGTCACGTGTTTATTCTAATCAAGAAAGCATAAGTCAGTAAGTACTGAATATCTGTCTCAATGTGTTGTTATTTTGCAGTGCGTGTACGCGACGGTATCGCTGCGGTCAGATTTTTTAGCTAGTTTACTGCCTAGTTCATGCCAAAAGACCAATCTAACAGATAAGGTAGTAGAAGAAGAAAAAATACAAGGAAATTAGTTACCTTAGGAGCGTGACGCAGCGGTTCATGGGGCAGCGTGTGTGCGCGGCGGGACCGCTGCGGTGCCGCGGCGTTTGGCTGACTTCCCGCCTGGCCCATGCCAAGGGTCCCGTGTTACGCTAGCGGTTTCATCTGGAAAAACAACAAACTTAATTAAATAGAATATTAGGTTATAATTTTAGTTTGTATAATTAGTACACACAATACATTTTCATTGTATATAAAGGTGTTAACCATACACAGATTATACAGACATAATACAGACATATGGTAGCCTCTTACAGGAGAACACAGCTTTCATATTGTAACATGATAGGTGATCGAATCATTAGGTGATCGTTAAGTGATGTAATCACAAAATTACTCCAGAATAATAAATAGGTTTATTTACCACAATAATAGATAGATAGGTACGTTTTTTTTACATTAGGCTTTCTATAGCTGATAGGTATATTCAAGTACTTCTTTCATCACATGGGAAATGTTGTAAGGAATGAATAGCTCTTTTTACTTGTTTCTCGTCAATGCTTGCAAAGGTTTTTTTTTTATTGTCTTATCAATAAAATTGTTACAAATGTTTACTTTTTATCAAAAATGGGTATAGAATACCAACGACTAAGGGACTACCACAAGCCCTGAGGAATTAACCAACTCTAAAATAGTGGACTCGCCAACGCACTTGGCCAGCGTGGCATGGCCATACATCGCTCATGTGCGAAACAATGTGCACGAGCAGGCCCATGTCCTGTAGGGGATATTGAAAGAGCTGGTTGAATATCAAAAGTAAAAAGTAAATATTTGTTTACTAAAACATTATAGTGATCAGTTGATCACTGATCATAACGTTTAGTTCCGCAACACGGCTACGAACTGAATAGTTTTAATCATTCAATAAATACGCATTCTGGTTCATAACAGGTGTTCCAATAATTCCGCACTGCGCAGAAGTACTCGTATGTCATTACCATACAATTATCGTGTTATACAAGTCAGTAATAATAATAATATGTGTACTAGAAATTGTAAATGAGAAATCAAATATTTCTTTTTCTCATTAAGCATGTAAACATTTCGCTAAAAGCTAACTTTGGAAATCAGTTTTTTTTTAGTATATTACAAAATCGGAACAAGCAAATGAAAATCGGGTTCGCGACTTACGCAAGTTTTCTCGGTGTGCATGAAACAGCGTAATAAATAATGCTCCTTTTTTATTATCAAAGATGACTGATTATTAATTAATTATTATGAAATAAATTAAAACAAAAGAACTAGTTGACGTTATGCAACAATTAAACTTTTAAATTTTATTTTAATTTCAAAGTTATTTTCACATCACGATGGAACAACTATTTGTAGATCTAAAAATGCGGATAAATTGCGTCGCGCGAAATACCTTGGCGGGACAACAGCGAATCCAAAGGTGTGAAATCGGAACAGTTGCCATTGTTGACAATCCGTAGTACTCTGTATGTACGAGTAGTATCTATTCTTTAATGCATACAAATCTTGTAAGTAATACCGTACTTACGAGTACTATAAAATAATAAAGATGATTTAAATTTTAATTCTGTACTTATATTTTTTGTTCGCATATCACATTAATTACATAACAGATTTCGCATTGTTCTTTTTTTTTCTATTGTTTTGACTTATGAACAAATATTTATTTTCCTTCTGGATTATTATTAGATGATTGGAACATTCGCAAAATTGTTTATAGAACTTATGTTTAAAATTGTGCTTGTGTTGATTCACAGCAAATAACTGAACTAAATTTAATAATTAATGTACGGTATTTAAGTTTATTTGAAAAGGTAAACAGTGAAGTAATAAAATTAGTTATAGAAATTTAATTAAACTCAGAATCCCCGCCTTCTGGTAGTAAATTAATGGACAGGACACATCTATTTATCTGAAGGAATAAATAACTTTAAATTGGAATTTTAGTTAATACCCTTTTTCAATAACGCTGTCAAAATTATTTATTAGTTACGTTATTATTATTTACCCACATTTTAATGTTGTCTTTTAATGTTAATGTTAATTTGTTCGAAATATTAATTTACGGTGTCCATGTTAGAGAGAAAATCTATGTCAAGGTTTAATAGGTAAGAGGTAATCTCAAAATATTAAAATTACTGGTTTCCTCTCAAAAGCAATAATTCATCTAAAGCCCTTGGGTGAGCAATTATTTTAGGCTTAACTTTCACCCATTACTTGAGTATGCGGCGATAATTGAAAGAAGCTTATCGTTCTAACTTCGTACGTCACATGTATAACTCGAGATATATTATATGTATGTATACATAATTTGAATAAGGAGTTCTAGCACATTGTTACAGCACTCGATAGCTTTGAAGAAATCGACTTCAGCATCTAAAGTGATATCTCGAAAATACAAAAAAAATAAAGCGAAAACACACAATTTAAATTTAAACCCGCCACGCACGAAATATGTTTGTTTCTTTTCCCGATATATTTGAAAACTTCTCAACTAATTTCGATTCAGGTTTCACTATTGTTTAGGATACTTACTAATTACCCTAAAAAGTTTTAAGATATTTTTTTATCAATATATGTATTATAGTCCTATATGGTAAATATAGCTACTTTTATAGAACAAGGTAACTGGGAATTTACAATCTTTTGTGAAATCTGGCTCCAAGCAAACGAAACTAAAATAGATTAATAATAGATATTAGGTATACGTAGATAGTATTTAAAATTTACTAAAATGAAAACTAATTTTCAAGGATTCCGATTTGTTTGCAAAACTGTCCACTTACTAGAAAGTTCATTCAAATTGATTCAATGTAATGGCAATTTGGTAATAGCAAACAGTAAATCGATGTGCAAAACGGCACACACAGCACACTCATATATGAGTCATACATACATTCATAAAGTGCAACATAAACTTCAAATACAATAACAACAAAATAATACTTACATAAAAAAAGTCTAGGTACAAACTGGATATGTACGAGTACGTTATGAGATTATTACGTTAGTACTAATCTAAGAACACAAAATGCTTGGAACTCACTGTACTAGGTACAGTCGCAATAATTGTAGAGCCACTATCCTTTATTTTTAATTTGGCAGTGTTAACAATTACGGTGGCACTAACTAGGATTGCTGCATATCAGCAAACAATAGATAAACAATAAAAAGGTCAAAAGTCATTGCTTGACAGGTTAAACAAACATCGTCAACGTAATATATAGTTCAATGATATCAGGTCACAGTCATCGTATTTATAACACAGCAAAATTAAGAATAAAGAATAGCGGCTCAACAGTTATTTCTTTCTTAAATTAATTATATGACCGTCACCGTAAAATCAGCTGCAGGAATAATGTACAAAGATCCGTCATTATTTTTAATTTACGTCGACAAATCTTTCCCACAGATTAAATAGTGGTTTTAAAGTCATTGCCGTCGTGTGAGGTCGCTCTTAATAACCTAGTACACAAATATGGCGTGCTGGATTTATGGGATTGGAAAGCGACGGACGCAGGCTTGATGAGGGATTAAATATCACCTTTTCGTCGGGTTTAGCCTCTGGACTCTGTGCCTTTCATTACGAAGTGATGTGGAATATACATGTTATTAATTATTGGTTATTCTAATCGTTTTTATTTACTTTCCATATTGCTGATACCTCTTGATTATCAAATGCATACTATTTTTTTCGTATTACACCACATAGAATTCCAGAAAAAATACAAAAAAAAAATACACTCCTTTCTATAAACAGATAAGATGACCAAGACATACCCATATAAGTAAATGCGATGAACAGATTGTCGGGTCAAGGGTATGATTATTGGTCGTGTAGTGTGAACGGTCTATTAATTACGATGAGATTATTGGGCGCAGACCGATTACGCCTCTTAGCTTATGGGTTTAGGAATGCGGGTCACAGGTTAGATTTTTGGAAACCTGTTGTGTAAGTAGCTGATGAATTTCAATATATACTTGCATTAAACACTTCATGCTATAATGTGTTTGATTAACGAACACTTTGTGAAGTTTGTAATTCAAATTCATGAAGATGTTGGGCCATTTACATAACTAACCCGAGGTGTGTATGTTATTTATTATAAGGCAATAATTAAAATATTCTGAAGCAGTGATAGTCTTATTTTATAGGCTTATTTGCGACTCACATTCGTGACGTCATGTATTCAAAGGCTGGTGGTTCGTATCCATAACCAACTTTTTCGTCGTCCTCTGCCGGCCACGGGCCTCGTCATGAACATTGTCTTGTGCATGAGGGATGTATATCTTTTAAACCTCACGCTGCCAAAACGGATTGGAGAGTGCACTCTTTCGGAGGTGGTGTAGTTCCTCAGGGCTTCTGGTAGCGGCTTGTTATCCCTTAGGGGTCTTTCACGACACCCGCAGGAAAGGCCATCCCTTCCCATCCATCCGGGTGGCATCCCGGTGGTGCCATTCTAGAGCAAATACTCCTATAATCCTTAGCTTGATGTGTCCAAGAATTAAAAAATAATTCCCGCATTATTTATATCGTTATTATTTATTTAGGGCCCACATCGTGGATTATGGCCTAAAACCCCCATCGTTTGATATATTCATATGGTTCTTAAAACAGTTATGTGGGAGAGGACACACTAAAAGTCAACTCTTAAATCGAAACGCAGCAATGACTGTAACATCATTAATAGACAAGTGATGAGTCTAAAAACATGACAAATGGATACCAAAATCAACTTCGAACAAGCTACTATTGACGTATTGTTTACGATAAACAAGTGAACAGTGCAACAGATGCAGCCGGCCTTGAACCCGCAACCTTCGCACGGTGCCGGGTTAGATCACGTAACGTACGCGTTTCCATAATACCACGATCTGCTAACTAATTTATAAATACGTTGTAGTTTCGTCGTAGACAATGAACCGATTGAACAGACTGAACGTCTGAGCTAACTGAACGTCTGAGCTAACTGACTGTAATGATCGAGATGAAAGAACCGACGCCCACGAAGACAGCCAAAACAGAAACTCAAGCTGCGCATAATGTAGGTTTCACGGGATTTTAGCGGATCTCTCCACGCACTTAACACGTGGCAGAGAAGGCCTAAATCAGGAGTCGGCAATTAATTTTAATTGGGGTCCAGATGATTAAAATGTTTCAATCGAGTTCAGAAAAAATGCAAAAATGTTCAGAAAACGAGTTTATGCCAAAAAAGGAACGTGGTCAATAAAAACTATCTATAATAATTATTTTCGTGTTTATTAAAGAAGCAATAATAGACATAATAGAGCGTCGTCATTATCTAGCTAGAAACTGTGGTACTCGTTCGCTCGCTGCTTGCATGGCTACTAACTGATCGCGCCAGCGCTAACACTTTAAAAATGGCGCTAAAATAATATTGAAAATGCAACACATTATGCAGATTGTACAATAGAAATAAATGGATAGAAATAGATAGAAAGTTAGAAGGTCCAGTTTTATACCCTCCGCGGTCCGCCAATTGCCGAACCCTGGCCTAGAGAAGGCACTTAACACGTCGCATCTTTAGATATGTCATATTTAAAGATAAAATGAAGCAGTCACTTATATGCTGCTTTTCTGTACTGCCTGTGATTATTTCCTACTAGGTATATTCTGTACTGATGCCGGCATTTATACTTACACTATACGGTAAGTTGAGTGCTGTCATATTCCACATATTTTCTAGTGATTTGATATTTATAAGTAACCACATAGTAATTAATAAATTACATGCGTGCGGGTTTACTATACATACGTTTACATACAAAAGACTGCAAAAGTGTATACCCAGTTGGGAAAATATTTCCTCTAAGTAAATATTGAGTTCGTCAGTGTACCTACTTATGAACTTTTATCGATAAACTGAAATTCAATTTTCTTTCCTTTATGGAAAAAAAGGTGGCAGACAAGCATACAGTTCACCTGTTGGTAAATGGATACTGTCGTCAATGGACATCCGCAATAGATGCCAACACCGGTCCCGAACGACAAATGTTGGCATGACCCCGGATTCAGTTGCTGACACAAGTCATAAGTAGTATTATATGAGAAAAAGTCATATCGGCGCAGTTAAATCATATCAGAGGAAGGGACAATGGAAACGCGCACAAACTCCAACGCATGTCCAACGCGACAAGACAATTGTTATCGGTGCCTTCGTCCCGTAACCGATGATAACAAGCCGTTAACTCCACATTTGTCTAACATGTAAAACAATCTTGTTTATTTGGTGTCTCGTTATTTATTTTTTCGTTTGTAATTTGGACAGTGACCTTTTGTGTGAGCCTTCTCTATCTCATCCAGTTTCATGTACAAGCTATATTTACTTCCTTTTTTGCAATCCTACTCTCCAACATGCACACTGTTTCTCAACACATTTTACAGTTCATATTTCATTCGGAAGATAGAGAATTGTTCATTGAGTAGAAACAAAAGGAATCCGACCATGTTTAAATTCTAATAGACTACAAGTTGAGATTGTGATACATTCAATTGGGTCCGGAATTTTCAGTATCTTGTAGGAATACACACAGACATCGTAATATAGTGGAGGGTAGGCTTTCTCGGCCGGTGTCCATATTAATTGAATCTTCCGGGCTATTTGGCCGAGGTCTTCTGGAATCTCTTCTCTTTCTTCCAAACGTTTCGTCAACAACTGCGGTTGACATCTTCAGTGGCGACTGCGTTCACTTTCGGAGAGATGTTATCTCTTCCGATTCTCGAGCGCAATTGCGCAATTGTTGACGAAACGTTTGGAAAAAAGAGAAGAGATTCCAGAAGACCTCGGCCAAGTAGCCCGGAAGATTCAATTACTGTAGACATCGTAATGTTTCAAGTGTTGCAGTTATATGCGGTTTGCAGCTATTTTCTAGATGGACTTGCAATTCCATAAAAAGTTTGATGTGATTATATCGGAATGAAAGACCATAACAGCAATGTAATACCGATGACATATTATGGCACACTTTACCATACTTTTACGCATCATAATGCATGTTGAATAATGTCAATGTGATCATTGCTCGTATCTGTCATTAGCCTTGCATTCTTTTCAAAGCTACTTGAATAAGAATGAGGGCGGCATACCTAAAAAAGGTAAATTCAAAGCAGTATGACGTAACATTGCGATTTATGAATGGACCAGCCTCGGATATGCCGTGTGGTGATAAAAATAAATCATTTGTCGCTTTTTATACTGCTATAAAAAGTGTATTTACTGCATTTTATAAAGTAATTAGATATTCTTCTATCAACAATTCCAACATTGTTAGAGGAGTTTTTAGTCTCATTTTTAATGAAATAAGTCACACCGATGGATTCAGGTTCCGGGACCATTGCGCGATTTTTTAAATTTCCATTGCCATCAAACTATGTCTCTTCGTTGTTGAATACAGGCCTCTCGCAAGGCTCGCGAACAAATACGATCTTCGGCCCATTCAGCCACCTTCGACAAAATTCTTCAAGTAGTCCATCAAAACCCACCGCGACACCGAATATTCACATGCACACTCCTTATTCCATACACAATACTTACTTTATGTCAATTTTATATTTTCACACACGCACCCACCCACATACATCCATACATACATTTACCTGAGTCTTAAGCGATAGTTTATGTATAAGTCCAACGCCCATATTATCTATTTAGCATTGTATACATAGTTAAATCCGTTATTGGCAATAAGTTTTATATATATGTATAATAAGTACATATACTGTTTTGCTGTGGATTTTTTGTTCATAAACAAAACAAAATAGTTAGGGCACCTGGCCTGATGCGGTCCTACACTGCGTTTCACGCTACGTGGCTTCCATTCGAGGAGTCTTCACCCATTCTGATTCACTTCAGCATTCTGATACTCAATATTCATTACCAATTGTAATTGTTAATTGAAGACTCCCCGACAGACTGACCCTTTACTCTTAAAACTATTGCCACAACGCGAAAGCATATTTTCGTATACCTACTCGTAATTTACACATATGAGAGGCTAGTGAAACTCACAGACTGGATGAAAGCTTTACAACGCCATGATTGTTATTAGTTGAATCGTAATGAAAGATGTTAGAAAATAGGCATTAGCTCAAACACTGATGGCGTCCCGTGTGTACAGACACTAGTGGCTTTAGGGTTGTGAAATGTCACACTTAGAATGTCACACATGAATGTATACTTAGAGCCTTGGGCACAGCGTCTGATACAAGCATCTGTAAGAGTCATCGTGCATTTATTTCTTCTTATGATAAAAACATCGACGGCAACATTGGAGATCCTATAATATAACTCAGTCTACCGACTCAGACTTTAGTCGTGTCGCGTTCTCGTTTTTTTCACTATAGCTAGCTGGCCTCTCGACACCATGTTTTATGATTTATTGGGCGAAATGGTTCTAGTAGTCGTCTCGCCACTACATCGGTCCATTTCTTACACTTGTACCAATTAAACATTCGTTTGGTGTACTGAAATGTAAAAAAGTGTAAAGTAAATAAAAACGGCGTCATGATGGTAAGTGACTATCGTCGTCCATGGATACTTACAATAACTACACGAGGAAGGATGCGGATGCGCTGCCGACCTTATAAGTATATTCACACCTTTTTTATTATTGAATTCAATAATAAAATTAGCCTAGCAATTAATTCAAGTATCAAACTTCTTTTTAAAACTATTTTAATGATAATCGATTACTTTTTTTAAAATTTATCGCGCTTTTCGAGTCTCAATTTTGACGAGTGGTACGCGAAGACCTCAATGGACAGTTGGTTACAATATGTACAGGTTCGTCATACAAGATAGATCGTATGTTTGTTATTTAAGAAAAACAAATTTATTATTAGCTTCACGTGCCACCCCTGCGCGTAGAAGGCAAAAGTGCATAGCTGTATTTTCTCCGTCGGTGGAGAAATGTCGCGGGCGATGCGCGGGCGCAGCGGACCCACTTTCTTTATGATAAATAATCGCTGCGTCCGAGCGGATGCATGGGAATCCGTAGCTCGTATGGGTGCTAAGTTACTCTTAATGTTTCTATAATGACGGATTTACAATTAGCAAGTAGATAAAGCATTTGCAAATCAGCGACTACTAGATAAAAGGATGAGATTATTTACTAATTCTGGGAGATTAGAATTATCTGTACATTTGGAATGAATGAATACGAGGATTATTATTTATTATAAAACGACATTTGGTCTGAAGTAGCAGAAAAAAATAGTACACCCGAGGTGCAATTTTTACATTTATGTTCTTACAAAAAGATACAATTTAATAAACATAAGTATGAAATTATCTAACAGACCGCAACCACTAATATTCTTCCAGAGCCATCAGTGACGTGTCACGGACGTACGGACAGGGAACTGATACAACATGGTCATCACCATGTGTACTGATTCATTCTTGTCTTAACTGAAACTACAATAACATAACTCAGACGGCTAGCAACAAGGCTAAAGTATTGACTGGTCTTACGTTCTACCAATAATACAACCATACCATAACATCAGACTGTCACTTCACTGCTGGATATAGGCCTCTCCAATAGCTCACCACCATATACCATCCTCGGCTCTTCTCATCTAAGCATCACCGGCAAAATTATTCATTTCGTCGGTGCGCCTGGCTGAAGGACGTCCCACAGTGCGCTTCCCGGTACGTGGCCTCCACTCGAGGAGTCGTCTAACCCATCAGCTATCAGTCCTGCGACATATATGACCTGTCCACAGCCACTTCAGCGTGCTGATTCTGTGAGCTATGAAGGTGACTGTAATTCTTTGGTGAATCTCTTCGTTTCGAATCTCATCCAAAGAAATTCCGAGCATAGCTCTCTCCATAGCTCGCTGAGCGACTTTAAACTTATGAATCAGGCCCGCCGTCAATAATACAATAATCCGTACAATAATACAACAACATAATAATACAACAGTGAAGAACTATTCGATATAAATCCCCAACCAACTTGGGTTTCTGCAACCGCATCTCTCTTCACTGAAATACGCTACATCTGGCACTGCTTCGAAAGATGCCGTGGCAACGAAACTGTTTTATACGAGGGACTACTAGTTTGAGCAACGTATTTCCTCTTAATTAAGGTCTTTCCAACTTGCAATATGGTATTCTTTAAGAAAGCTGTAACTAAGATCGGCTACAGAGCGGCTCCTGTCAAAGAAGCAAAGGAAATATGCATAAAAATAGAAGCTATACACGACAGTTCTACGTCTATCGCCGACGATGCGTCTAACTAGCCTCTAACCACAGGTTTCGATCATTATACCCTATTAATACATTGCGCGACGCCCGCGGCCCGAGGACAATTATCGCGCATGATTTATCGCGGTCGACCCGAGAAATGCCGTAAATAACAATTAATATCGCATATCAGTATTGAGCATAATTTATTGGTAGGATTTTGTGGGATGAGTCCAGGTGTTGATGGAGTATGAATCGGTTGATAGAACTAATCTTGTTCAAAACATGTTGGATGCATTTATTGAACAAATTATCTGCATTTATATGTATTAGGTACATGTAGCAAAGTGCTAATGTACCTAAAAACATTCGATAGCCCTTATTATTAGGGGATTAACATATCGATCGGTAAAGGTTCACCTGTTGCTAATTGTACCATAAATTTATCCTTATAAGTTGCATGAAGGATTCCTTCATCCAATTATAAATCCTATTAGTTGGGATGGAATTAAATTGCATAGAAAAACAGATCCTGGAAACTTTTATTTTATAGAAAAAGGTGGCAGAGGAGCATACAGGTCACCTACAGTAAGTGGATATTGTCGTCCATAGACATCCGCGATACATGCCAACATTAGTCCAGAATGACAAATGTTGGCAGGCCCCCGGATGCGCTGTCTACTTTTGCACATTAAGAAATGGATTGGGAAAATGGGGAGAGATAGGACAGGATGGGAATAGGCTCTGGCATATCTCATTCACTACCGAAACACGTACGTACAATGGGGAAATACGATAAAGTAGGAAATGCGATACATTTCAAGGTAGTCTTCTGTGAGAGAGGGGTAACGTGGCCAAGCGAGTGCACCCAGTAGCGGTGGGAATGCAGCATGCACTCTCCCCCACAGATCCCCTAAACTCTCACTCCTCCGGAAATATGTTGGAACAATTCACAGGTGGTTCCTGTGAGAGCGGGGTAACTCCGCTAATTGGAGGCGTCCAGTCTGCTGTATATGTATTGTATATGATTACTTATTCTATCAGTTTCAAGAATGTTTCCTAATTTTTAAACTACAATAATAATATATAATAATAAGTTTTTAATATTGCCAATACGAAACACATTTCAGTGAAATTTCATACAAATTAAAATCTAAATTGTAAAATTTACAAGTCTATGACAGAGTTCGACTCTAACGACCTCTTCAAACTTTCATTATTGATTACTTCTTAATTTATAGTTAAACAACATAATGGTTTTATATTACAAGCTAATAATGTGAATAGAAGATATGCAAATTTATCATTTCACTGTTTAGAATGACACACTCTTAGCTCTTCGGTAATAAATACCAATGAAAGCAGGATGTCTGCATGTCCAATACGCTTTCAAATAGCCGCCTCACTAGAATACAGGCTCCATAATGTAATAGAAAGTATTTATTAGTGCAATTCGAGTAATCTTTGATACCTGTTCGACTGTTTTGATGATTTTTTTGTTATTTTACGCAAATTTCAAGCATTCTTATTCGCACTCTTATCGCCGTATTGTAAACGAATTTTATTTTCTAATAATACTAAACTCTGTATGAGTAGTATGAAAAAAGAGGTTACTGGAAAACTACTTTAAGAATCGAAGATTATTCGATAATCTTTTGAAAACTTGCTTACCTAATTTTAAATTGGAAGAATGCTAATTTTATGAGTACGTGCGTTGTAGGTTAGGTACTATCCGTGTTCTAATTCGCGAATAGTGTTTTGTTTGCTATTCTAAACATGCCTAGTCCCTACACTTATGTATGACTTAATGTTTTATCGCCTCGTCCACTGTCCAGCAAGATGCTCGGCTTGTAGGAGAGCATATCTTGGGCACGGCGAAAACTTACAATTTGAAATTACGAGAATATTTAAAAAGGCGAAAGGATTTTTCTAAGTTGTCAAGAAAAATACTGAGGAATCCGAAACAGCATTTCTTTGACTTTTACAAGTAATATAACTACAAATTTCGAATCTCATCAATGCATAGACTTAATTGTCTCTCAGAAATGCCAGTCGTGTGAGGACGTTATCACATTTACATAATATCATCGGCAAATCGATTTAATTCAATGTAACACTTGCATATTGTACTTACGCTACAAATATTTCATTAGATAGGTATGTGGTGTTAAATGAAATAAGATACTGTATTTCTAACGAATAACTGCAATACTATGTTATAACTACAACATATTACTGTATAACATAATGTTATAAAGGAATTATATTTTTAATGTTTTTGTTGGAATAAAACGGTGGAACAGTCATAAAAATCTCAATGAAACCTGATGAAATTTTGGAATTGTGGATTTTTTTTTATTAAACAAATGTATGTCCGACCGGGGATCGAACCCGGGACCTTTTGCACAGCAAGAAGGGTCACTACCAACTGCGCCAATCGGTCGGTCAAAAGAAATAAATAAGGAATCTTCGCGGTGGATTTTGGTTCGAAACTCCCATATGATACAGCTGGCCCGTGCCTCGAGGTGTGGTGTTATAATAGATCAATATCGTTTTAGTTAATTGATAAAATAAACAATCCTCATTCACACAGTCCAAACCATTAATAAGCTGGAAATCACGATCAATGCTGTAAAATTGTTTAGAGCGATAGGATCTCAGTTGCAAGCGTTCACGTGGCTCAGGAAACGATCGCGTTTCAGATCGATGCGAGCGGCTTCCACCGCCAGATGCGCAGCCGCAGATTGGCCACGCAGCCACGATCGCTGATCGCTACTACGTCTGTATGAAATGAATGGACAGGGTGATCTTATTTTATGAAATATGTCATTTTGAGGGCATGCCAAGCAGACAATTCTTCGACTCAAGGAAGTTTCTCTCACAAGTGACTATTAAGAAATTTTATTGGTACCATTATATCCTAAACTGTGTTACAGTTAAATATGGTACAGAAATTGCGGAACCCGTTGGCATAAATATTATTGGGATAGTAGGAAAATTATTTATCTTGAAATTATATATATATAATTTATATATATATATATATATATATATATATATATATATATATATATATATATATATATGTGTGTGTGTGTTCTGAATATAAAATTGAAACCTACATCAAAAATATCTTTTTTTAATAATCTTTCTACAAAAACAATACTACATATGTATATACTTCTGTGATAAACATATTAAATTTAGTGTTCTTTATCCTATAATCGAACATTTCTTTTATAATAATAAGAAATGATTAATCGAATCCGAAATTCCACTATACGATTAAGCAACAGGACTGCGTACAATTATAGTGTCCGTATTGCATAAAAATGTTAGTAAAACATTCCCAACGTTTGGTTACAGTTACGTTTACGTTACGTTTTACATTCGAACAAATATTCGCTGCATCTCTTATTCTCGTGGAAGTATAGCCACGGCTCGTCCACTACATTTCTAGTGGCTGTAGGATTGCTATCTGCGCTTACGACAATTATCGTGTTCGCGCTCTTATGTTACCACGATCGAATAACATCGGCATACCATAATTATTATACAGGCAGTCGATACCCCGGCGGTTTAATGAGGTTTTACTATTAACTTTTTTGTTAGAACTTGAAATAGATGTGTGCGCGTAAAAGCTTTTTTACTGTAAGTAATTTGGGGTAATAATTTGGGATTTTGATATCGGTGTTGCTTCTTAAAAGCTAATGCGCCTAATGGTTCATTGACCGATGGTCGATCAGATCAGTTACGTAATCTAAGTGCGAGTATTTGGGGTTAGATGAGGACGTGCGTATGTGTCGATTTTAAGATAATTATAATTGGTTAACTATCTAAGCAGAGTATGTTACGATTATATTAATTTAATATGCTATATATCATAAATTCATAATATAACATACCATGAGCCAGTGTCTCTCCACTGCTGCATATTGGCGTCTCTCAAGGACCGCCGCTACATACAATCTTCTACTCTTCTCATCCAGCTACTACTGGCGGCTTTCTTCTAGTGTCGACACCTGGCCACATACCATGTTCCCCCGTACCTATATGGTCTTCATTAGAAGACTAGTCTGTTCTATCAGTTATTAGTTCTGCAGATATATAAATGTTTAAACCATGCATACTGCTCCGTGCATTAGTCTTAATTCCATCTAATCATAACTTTTAATGGAAAACGTTTATTGTGAGATTCCCAAGTAATTCTTTTGTAGGTATTTTAAAAAATCTATTTTGATACAAACATGTAGGTCTCTAATGTCTGAAAAATTATATGACCTAAAACATAACGTGTTGTAATTTAATTGTAGTTTTTATATTTACCTAGGTGTAAACCTCATAGAGATTTCTCTTTTTCAACTTAAAGAAATTGATTATTCATAATTATAATCTTTATCTAACACGCAAATGAAACTAGACATCCGGCGGCACGAATTAAAGTCCGACATTGACTATTTCATCGAAATTTAACACCACTTGTTAATCCTGTACCGGTTAAACGCGGAGTGCCCACCTCTCGATTATGGGTGCAATGACAATTAACGTAACGCGAAATCAATAAAGTAACGCATGTTAATGTGCCACCGGTCCGGGCGGCCCTGCAATCGCATTTGTGACATTCTTGGCGCGGCCAAACGGGCGGATTAGCAACTTAGTTGTGTAGTCCAAGCGGTAGAAGACTGCGGATAGCGGAGCGATGGGCGGTAAGGCGTTTACACACTTACAGTTTGCTGCGAACTCTCATTGTTATTCCAGGGCAAAAAAAATAATTCTAGGGTCTACCTCTAAACTAAACTGCCACCGCGTCTACGTGGAGACAGTTTAAACATTTTTAATTAAATGCATTTGTATTCTTCATTGTCTATGAACTGATATTTATATTAATCTGTGCAATTTAGACGTTAAATGGCAAGCAAAGATTGTTACTTATAGCAGTTAATTCGAGAAGCTGAGTCTCCTTGTGCCCAGCGATGAATAATAAAACAACCGTATTAAAATTACAATTCTCTAAATAACCATAGCTTACTTTAATTTAAGATAAAGCGCCATCTGTTCACAAACTGCAGAACTACTTTTAAACCTTTATGTTTTGAGGCCTAAACACTGAGTGTGTTTTCATGTTAATGATCTAATATGTGACAAATATTATACAGTAAACTTTTACAGTATATTACGATTACAGTTTCGTAAGTGAATAATTTCATCATTAATATTAGTAATACATTTGTTTTTAAGGTCTATAACCCTTATTGATATACCGCGGCTTCGTGTGGCATTGGGATTTTAGAATCTATATATGATTTATTGTTAATTTAATCTACGATTTATATTTTAGTGACTGTTTGATTTGTTCCCTGACTAAAATAAACCAAATTTCATATTTATAATATCAGTAAGCATTGTAATTTATCCGACAAGAAATGTAACGGGTTTTCCCAAGTTTAACGTGTGAATAATATAATAAAGTACTGATAAACAAATTTCGCTGCAAAAAATGTCAACAACAAAATATTACGTAAAGCTTCAGCGTGTCAATTAACGTAACATTTTACAGATAAAATAAAAAGTTCTCATCACGTGCCGATAGGATAGCTATTTAGAATTTAAAGTGTTTTTCTTAGACTCCATTCTAAAAATATATATACCATATGTGTAAACAAATTATACAGGCGGATAATCTATTTCGTTATTAAAATACAAATTGATTTTGAGTCGTCATTTTATATGAAGTACATTTGACTATAGTTTTAGATGCTTGCGATTCCATAAAAGCATTGCGTTTACGATTACTCAGTACACAGTCTACCAACGCAAAAATCTGGGAAGGAAGACTAACTTTACATGTAAATGTATTAAGGGATCTATCTATATAAGGAAAGTAGGTATGCGAAGGTTTATTTAAACAATTTACAGTCTCTAAACTTTAAAGAACTTAAACTCAAGAAAACTAAGGAAAGTAAAATTCAAAATTGTTTTATTGACATCATGTGTGATGTTCTTCAAAGTTCTTTAAAGTTTAGAAACTAAATTGTTCAAATAAACCTTCGCATACCCTGTGGGGTATAAAATATTGCACTAATTCTAATTTATACCCCTTGAATAAAGAGAGACAAAAGGACTCGAAAATTTAAGGCTTAACTGAAATAAAGAAAACCGCCGGTAGTGACTGGATGAAAAGAACCGAAGATTGTATGTGGTATCGAGCTTTAGGAAAACCTATGTCTATCAGTAGAGAGACATAGGCGGATGGTATGGTATGGTAATCCCCTAAACCTGCAATAGTGTAGCAAAATTGCCTCAAAACCTTATATTCCCTTGTCGGTATTGGTACATTCATACAGACAGGCACATCCTTTTGTGTTGCGATTGAAATCCACCTAATAGCCATTTCTCGCGTTCAGCCGTCGCGTCTGCCGGCGGTCGTCATTAAAACATAAACAGTTATGCGCAGGCGCACGGACGCGGAAAATTATTCGCCAAGAGAGCATCTGCGCGCTTCCGCGGCCCACTATACACGCCTCGGATGGGAACATCTCGCGATCTCGCGATTACCACCTGACTGAAATCGCACTTGAGTTCTAATGGCTAGATTGTTGCTTAGTCGCTTTGTTACTAATTGATTATATAGTGTTGTTATCTACAGGATAGATGATATTTTTTTAACTTTAGGTTCTAATGTTATTTATTCTACATTCAAAGAATATCCGGAGACGCTAACGTCGAATGTCTGGAGGTCTGAAATGTTCCTAATTTAGTGAAAGAAAATTCCAAATTCGATATAATGCGATTCGATATGTTATACCTAATACATTTTTTATAGAAAACGTTAGCAGACGACTCGATAGTATGTCAATAATGTAGCGCATGGACGTTTGCGATACAAGCCAACATCAGTCAACAATGTCAACCTTTGTAAGTCAGCAGATGCACTCCATGACTTCAGGGATCCATGACACTGGATTTGGAAAAGGGGATTATGAAATATGGGAAATATCTGCACTTCCTCGACATAGAGTCGCTGCGTACAGTGCGCTCAAAAAGACACTTTATACCGCGAACCCGAAAGTTGTGGAATGAACTGCCAGCTGAGGTATTTCCGTTACGCTACGATATGGGGCTCTTCAAGAGAGATGTGAACAGGATTTTGCTAGGTCCGCAACGCACCCGCAAGCCACCTGGTTTTGCAGGTGTCCATGGGCGGTGGTGACCACTTACCATCATGTGGCCCGACCCCTCGTCTACCAACTATTCTATAAAATAAAATCGGAGCGTAATGGAATGAGTTCCCCAGGAATGATGAGTGAATACTATGGAGGAGAGAGCGCCCAGCGGCTGTTGAATTGAAACCGGATTGGATTGCACTCGACTGGCTACGTTACCCCCCGCACACAGAAGACTACCTTGAAATGTACTGCATTTCCCACTTTATCCTATTCCCCAATGTACGTACGTGTTTCAGTAATGCTTGAGATATGCCAGAGCCCATTCTCACCCCATCCTATTCTATCCTATCCCTCTCCCTAATCCTTTCCCCAAATCCATTCCTACATCTGTAAAGGTAGGCAGCGCATTCGGGGGCGTGCCAACGTTTGTCATTCTGTGCTAGAGTTGACACGTTCCCCGGATACCTAAGGGCTACAGTATCCACTTACCACCAAGCGGACTGTATGCTCGTCTGGGGCCTTTTTCCTTAAAATAATAAATATTCATTGATGACACTCCCTGAAAAGTCAGTAAGACTTTATATATGTGGGTTGAGATAGTGTTGAGTATATTCGCAAAATGTATCGTTAATGTGCAAAGGTGTAATGTGCAAAGCCATGTAGTAATGTTTGAAGTAAGTAGACGTAAACATCAGCGTATTGGAACGAGACCGGCTCGGTTCATTGACGATTGAACCCGTCCACCGGCGACTTGTGAAGATTTCCGGGAGTTTAACAATTGACGCAGACAGAATGTTTATACAAATCATATACAAATTTATATGTTTATACAAAGTATTTATGTCGCCTGTCCGTGTATTACTAGGTGTGCCTTAAGGCAAAAGGCTTTCGGAACAAGAGTGATTGCGTGGCAGAAGAGAATGGAGAGTAAACAGAAAGGAAGTGAACTATATCGATTCTTCTCGGAAGTTGCAATTCGTCTCAAACCATATTACGTCTGGCTGGATTACGAAACATCGCAGATTCTCACTGAACTCCTGTTTGATTCACTATCTTCTGAACTCACTGAACTAGCTCACTGAAACAGACAGGAGTGTCTGTTTCTGAAAAAGGCTTCACGACTTGAGGCTGCGTGAGGAATGTACGCATAAATGTGATATAGATGAAAGGGGATTTACACTATGTTCAGAATGTTTACTCGCTTTATACAGCATTATATATATATATATATATATATATATATATATATATATATATATATCACTTTATAAGAAACGGCAGAATGCTCCAGGGGATCGGACATATGGAGAAGAGACCAGTTTACTACCGCAACCTCGTTATCACGTACTTGAACTTCATCAGACTGAGACTAACTTTGGTTAGTTGTGTGACGCACAAAATTTCTGCGATGTATGCCCACATCAAAGAACAATGACGAACATTGACAGTTACGAAACTGAGCTAAGTAATTTAAAGAATTAAACGATTGAAGGCAAGGCAAGGAAAAGAATTTAGAGAAATTGGAATAAAAAATCTCTTTGTCCAATCACCTCATCCCTCTTAGACCAGCTGATTTCAGTCTTTCATAATCTCAGATAATTTATAAGCTTATTAAAAGTCTGTCTCAATGGAATTTTGGATGCGATTGCGCTTTACTTTAGTGAACGTAACGTTAGTAATGTAATGTCAGTCAGCATTTATATATCTTGATAGGTTAAATCAAAGGAATGGCCATGATCAACAATGTGGTTTCACAAGCGCTTGATCAAATCTTCGAATTGATCTGATCAAATGAAAGGCAGTGAAACCGAGGGAAATTATTAAAATGATTTAATGGCCGCTATCGTTCTCTTAATAAGCGGACTTAATGCTATAAATACTCTCTTAATTAATCAGATAATACCACCAAGTACTAATATATCATCAAGTGAAAACATAGGTACTTGAAATTTGTAGCGAAGACCGTAAGTAAAACGAATTCAGAACATCTCTTTGATTTTTTATATGACTGGTTTTTGAATGTTTGTTTGATATCAGCCCATAATGTCTCACTGCAGAGCATAGACATTGTAATATATTAATTAATAACTAATTCTTTGGTGGCATGAAAAAGGCTATGAGTTATAAAAAGAAAAATATCAACAAAATTTTTATCATAATTAAAATAATTAAATATTTTTTCTTTTTATATATGGCAATGGTGCAATTTGCACATTCTGCCACTGTCAGATTTTCTTCGGAGTTGGATACTCTGCAGAATTTTAAATTTTAAGGTCTAAAACGTATTCTATCAATGTCCAGTCCAAAGGTTTTTACTGAGGACAAAAGAGAACTCCTGGGAAGCAAACGAAAAATGCAGTCCTATGCTTTTATTTGAGTATCACAAACATTATGCACAAAATGCACAATACACAATTGTGATAATAATCAAACAAAACTCAACTTCACTTCTCGAGTTCCCGCCAAAAAGTTGAATAAATAATTGAAAATTAATGAAAATAAATCGTTTATATTTTATAATATTGTTGTTTATCCAATTATTTTCCAGCTAAAATACTAGTAGTTATGAAGTAGTTTGGACTCCTCGTTTACTTCTTAATTTTCTTATCAGCCCCCTTTTCCAAACGACCAGAGTTTTGTCAATATACCTTTTTTTTATAGATAAGAGGGCGGACGAGCAAGCGGTCTCACGTGATGGTAAGTGTTACCGCCGCCCATGGACACCTGCAACACCAGGGGGTATGCGGGCGCACCGCCGACCTTGCAAATTCCTATTCACAGCTTTCTTGAAGAACCCCATGTCGTAGTTTAATGGGAAGACCTCTTGAGGCAGTTCGTCAATTTAAATCAATAGCGATTGTTATGGTTGAATATATGCATTTACAATTGTTTAAAAATAATAAAATAACAATAAAGTAACGATAAATATATTAAAAGCTCTACAAATTACAGTAATGTTATTAGCAGCTTTCATCTGCGCGTGGCCCGCGGCTCGCACACCTGTGCCGACACACTTACGACTACATACATATGTATGTATGTAGTCGTAAGTGTGTCGGCACTTACGATATGTATCTATGGCGATATGGCAATATGGCACATATATGTATATAGCGGATGTAAACACAGATGAGAAACACATTTAAAAGAAAACATTTTATTTACAATTATTTACATTATTTTTACAATTGCCTGTGTCCGGTGCAGTGGCCGTACTAAGCAAAAGCCGAGTTTACATAATGAATCTTTAATCAATAATATTGGATAGTTCACTCGTTTTATACTTAGGGTGTATGGTAGCCCTTTAGGGTATGGTATTGAGTTGAAATATACAAACATCAATTTTACTGATTGAGATTTTTTATGTAGCGATGGGAAGAACTATGCTTGGTGTCTCTTTATTGCACAAAATCTGTATCGAGGAAAATATACGAAGAAGCAAAGTTGGCGACATAACTCAAAGAATCAGCAAGCTGAAGTGGCAGTGGACAGGCCATATTTGTCGCAGGACCAACAACCGATGGAGTGGACATCTGGAATGGAGACCACATACGGGGAAACGTAACGTGACGCCCTTGGGCCAGTGGGACTTGAAGAAGTATGCCGGTAGCAGTTGGATGAGAACAACGGAAGATCGTGTGTGGTGGCGAGCCTTGAGAGATACTTATATCCAGCACTGGAGATATATAGTTTAGTGGTATGGTATTGTATTGGTTTGAATTATACCCACATAAATTTCATTGGTTTGAATTTTTTTAGATAGTCGGGCTTTTGGATTTCTATTAAAGAATCGTCATTACCTGTGTCGTGGAATGGATAAACAGATTGAATGAGGACATGAATCCAACTTGTGTGATTTTATATGCCTATCTGTCTATCTGTTCGCATTCACACCGCGTTAATCAGAGCGTGCATAGCTCTCATATGGTTACAATTGAGTCATAATTAAATTTTTTAACTTGGTTTAGTTTTTTTTTATAGAAAGAAGGTGACAGACGAACAAACAGTCTTTCGGGTGGTAAGCGGATACTTTCGCCCATGGACATTTGCGATACATGTCGATATAAGTCCCGAATGATAAGCGTTGGCACTCTCCCGAATGTGAAATGAGTAAAGTAGTTTCTCAAATACACAGTTAAGTATTTTAACCACTGTACATCTGTTGTAATATAAATAACAAACTGGTTTGTATGTGTGTCACAGGGCTTGGTTTATGAGCGCGCTAATGGAACCGGTCCATTTCCGAAAATATATACTAAAATGGACTTTTAGGGCTTATCTACTTGGTAATAGAATGGACTGTTGAGTAGAACTCCGATAAAGTTCAGTGGCACTAGCTGCAGCTGTACTATTTGTTCAATATAAGGGGACTTAGATAGATCTTTCTAAGAAATACATAATACCGGTAGCTAAACGTGCAACAGTGGCCGCTGAAGCGATTTATTTCAGACAACATTTGAGTAAAGAGAAGTCTAAAGATAATTAAAACTACAATAAATTAAACCTATAGAACTTAAGTAAAACATAAAGCCTAAATTTGCGACACCATATTAAAATGTATAAATATTATAATCCTCTTTAATGGTTGGTATTCTTCTCACTACTTATCAGTCAAACGTTTTATATAAGAACTATTTTTATGAAAGATTTCGATAACAAAGGGTCAGTATTTTTACACCATTCTTGATAAATATTGGGTCAAATATATTTAGGAAATTAGGTTAAATTAGTGAATAATAAATTCGTACAACTTAAAAGCATCGATCAACCGAAATGTATTTCGGTTGATCGATAAAACCAATTTTGTCATTAATTAGCCAGTAAAAATACAATATTTAACAGGCAAAGAAATATCCAACCCTGCAGTCGATCTATTTAATATAAATTCATTTATTTCTAAATCTAGCATTTCCCTTTTTGCAGTTATGCAGTTAATTTTTTTTTTTTACTTTATAAAGTATAAAAAAATATATTAAAAGTATCATTTTTTTTAATTAGCACAGTATTTTCCCTAATCGGCCAGTAAGAAGTACCTAACAGGCAAATAAATTTCAGATCATAGAGCCGATTTATTTATTCATTTAATAAAAATAAAACATCCTTATGACGCCAACAGAATTTGATGTTTACAGTTTCTATCCATATAGACCTCGTAAGATCGAATCAATGTCGAGTCAATATTTGTGGTCAAATAGACGGACGCACGGACGGAGCAATGGAGGGTAAACATTACGTACAAACCATTCGCTTAAGAATACTTGTCAGTGTGTCACAAGGTCGCACGGAGGGCTGGAAACCTTCTTATTGTCGTAGGTATTGTTGTTTTTATAGATTTCTTAATTTTAATGTAGCGAATTCTTAATTTGAATATAGGGACAATATTAATATAGGCTTTAGAATTGTGAACATGTTACGTCGTTTTTGGATGTTGGATATTGTTGACAATAAAGGAACTAATAAAATGTAAACAGAATTCGTTATCCCGTAAAGTTACCCAAATTAACCTACTTATAATAATGAGAGATGTCGATTTATAACACAAGTTAATTATTACAAACGTTGTTTGGAATTGGCGCGAGCATCTTTGCATACCCGCATACCTTGATTATTTGAAGCAACATTTTTTTGTCCCCGCCATATTGAAGGCGGTTTGAGAATTTGATATTTTTGAGTAGTAACACGCGCTCGGCGGCGAGCAGAGTTAAATTGAGTTAAATTCACACCGCGGTCTCGGACAGTTGATTATTGATATTCGCGCCTATTAATAGGTCTTGTTCGCGATATCCTTGTGCCACGCGAGTGTTTTGGTTGGAATTGTTTGGGTGTGATTGTGCTTGTGGTTTGGAGTGATTTCTCGAGGTGATTTGCTGCCGGGTGTGAGTTGCCGAACGATAGCGGCCACCGGCTCACCACAGGACGAGACTTGGATTACTACACAAGTATTTATTGGGAATTTATGTATTTATTTATTCAATCACACTAAGATAGGTCACGTCTAGTAGGGACTAGCGTAGGAACACTTTCCAGATTTGTGCGTGGGCAAAACCACCTGGGGTAAGTGAGGCCTGTATATCCTATTATTGTGCTTACCCACCATTGTGGTGGTTATTGAGTAAGTTTAATACATTTGGGCCCGAGTGCACATTCCTCGGGCTGCTTTCGCGTAACGCGAAGCAGGTGCGCGCCTAGTGTGCGCATCGTAAACATCTGGTAGCAGAGCGTGGTTTGATACCGTTACGTGATATTGATGATATTGATAATACCGTTAGGTAGTTAATATTGATGACCTTTTGTTTTTGTATATCGGTAATTTGGCTTAAATATTTGGTTTTGATTTTTATTTTACGTTCACGGTTTGAAGGCTAGGCCCTACGTATAATTTGTATTTTGAAGATATTTTGAATCCACGCGTGCGACGTTTAGTAGCTGGCTAGTTACCCACACGCGTTAATAATTTTTTTTTTTGGATATAACGCTTCACGTTTTTTTGATAGCTGGACATTGTGGTTTTATTGAGTCCACGCTCGTGTACATTTTTGGTTGCGTTTATTTAATTTGATAATTTAATTTGTTTTTTTTGTTGTTATTTTGTCAGGTAGTCTTAATTAATATTTTGGACGGTTATACCTTCTTGAAGACACATACCCACCCTTTTGGTTTTTATTGTGCCTCCACTGCATTTTTTGTTTTTTTTATTTTGTTATTTTTTTTGTTATTGTAGTTTTTTTTTTTTTTTTTTTTTACTTTTATTTTGTTTTTTATTTTTGGTTTTTGTTTTGTATTGCGTGCGTCCTGAGGTGTAGACATGTCTGTTAAGGTGACCTTTTCCACACATCAGTCCGCAATGACTGCTCAGTTGAGATGGTTTGCATCTGCGGTTGCAATGGTCAACCGGCCGGACCGGAAGCAAGCCTTACTCGCCCGGGCGAGTGAAATGCCGGCCCGGTTGGTGGCGTTAGATAGGAGTTTTGCTGAGGGCTTGACGTTTATGGCGAATTTGGAAACGCCTGTACCGGACGAGCAGAAGCAGCGATATGAAGCGGACTTTGGCCAAATATACGAGTTTGTGGACACCATTAACGAGGCGGTCTCCCACATCTCAGCTCCCTCTGGTGGGGATTCACTTGTTGCACCCCACGCCTTGTTGGGTCGTCTCCCCACGCTCAACCTTCCCACCTTTGACGGTGATTTGGACCAGTGGTTGAGCTACTATGGGATGTTCAACAGTTTGGTGGACTCACATTCCGACCTGTCAGCTGCACAAAAAATGGCGTACCTGTTGGCCTCCTTACAGGGAGAGGCTCTAGGCCTGGTACAGCACCTGAAGGTCGATGACAGCACCTACTCGACAGCCATGGACTTGTTGAAGCGCCGTTACCACAACGTGCGCCTTTTGGCTGACACCCATGTGGGGCAAATTTTGAATCTGCCTAAGGTTGCCTGTGCGTCAGCCTTACGGACAGACATTGTTAACCCGGTTTTGGTGGCGGTTAACGCCTTAAGGCGATTGGACTTACCTGTGGACCAGTGGTCCTTTTTGCTGCTCCATATTGTGCTGGCGAAACTGCCTTTGGAGATGCGGCTGCGCTTTGAGCGACAGTATGGTGGGGACAGCTCCACTCACCTGCCTTCCTATGAGGACCTCGAAAGGTTCCTCGAAGACGAGTGTCGCAGGGTGGATACCGTGGAGGGTTCCACTCCCTTGATGCCGCAGCCTAGCGTTCGCCGAGAGCGACCACTGGCCCGACCGCAGGGTCCGCCGGTGACTAAGCAGTCACGGCCGCGATATGGGGTCTCCCAAGAGGAGTCCGTGGCTTGCAGATTCTGCAAGCGCTCCGGCCACCGGATGACTGCTTGTCACAAATTTGTGGCTTTGCGCGTAGCAGCGCGTCGACACATCGCCAAGGAGAGGCGATTGTGTTATCATTGTCTGGAGGGTCACTTCCAGCGAGAGTGTCCTCAGCCTCGTCCATGTGGACAATGTGGTGGTGCTCACCACGTCATTTTGTGTGCGAACCGCAACCAGGAGGGTGCTGGTGTTCGCGATGCTGAGCGACATTCGGGTGCTCACGCTGGTGGTGACAGTCCTGCCAGGTCCAGCGCCCAGGATCGTGCCCTTACGGGCGGGGGTAGGCGTTCGCCACCCCCTAGAGACGCTGTTGGGTTTGCGGAGTACTCACCAGTCTACCGCAACCGGAGATTCTTCCCCCCGCTGTTGGAGCGACCGAACTTGGAACGGCGTCCACCCCGCCTAGGAAGGCAGGCTGCAGCCCCCCTCTCATCCGCACATGTTGTGCAGGGTCGTCGCGGTGAGGGCAGGGTAGACAGTTATCGTCCCCTGCCGCACTCGGGGAGGGAGCCCTCACTCCGTAACTTCTCCCGCTAGGGACTCGCAGCTCACCACGCTGAGAACCCAGAGACCATCCTCTTGCCTACGGTCTCTGTGCGGGTATGGGACCCGAAGGGCAACTCGATTGTTGTTCGTGCCCTTTTGGACTCGGGTGCCCAGGGTTGTATAGTCTCAGCTTGGTTGGTGAGCCAATTGGACCTCTGTGTCGGTCCTTCTCCTTTCCCAGTCTACGGAGTGGGAAACGTTAAGGTGACCAATAGAGTTGGTCACACCTTTGTGGAATTTTCTCCAGTACCACTTGGAACCAGGAAAACCAAGATTCCGGTTATTGTGCTGGAGAATATTTTGAGTAACCACCCGCGCATAAAGCTTCCTCCACCTGTCATAGCTTTGACAAAGGGTTTAGCTTTAGCTGACCCCATGTTTCATACTCCAGGTCCTGTTGACCTATTGTTGGGGAGTAATATTTTGGGACAGGTTTGTTCGGGGAGTTGGAGAGCTTTGCAGCCTGGTGGTTTGGTAGTGGTCCCCACGATTTTTGGTTCGGCATTGTTGGGCCCTATCCTTCCGGTTTCGACCGTGTTTTTTGCTGAGGATGGGCTACGTGTGGGATCCACGCTTTCTGACGCCGTTCAGAAGTTTTGGGAAGTGGAGGAACCTCCCTCTATGCCTAGATTGTGTCCAGAGGACGAAGAGTGTGAAAGCTTCTACCAGAGCAACACAGGTCGCCTCGCCTCTGGTCAGCTTGTCACCCGTCTTCCCTTTTTGGCGAATAGGCCTCCGCTTGGCGAGTCTCGGCAGTTGGCTGAACGAAGATTGGTCTCCATGGAACGTCGCATGAAGCGGGATCCGGAGCTTCGCCGGAAATATATTGAGTTCATGCGAGAATATGAGGACTTGGGACACATGTCTGTGTCGAATATTGATTGGCGCTCAGTGGAGCATTACTTCCTTCCTCATCATGCCGTTTTGAAGACGCCAGGTGGCAAGATACGTGTAGTTTTTGATGGGTCAGCGCCTACTACTTCTGGTGTATCTTTGAATCAGTGTCTCCATGCCGGACCTAAGCTACATCGAGACATTGGAGATATCCTCACTGGGTTTCGTCGTCATGCAATTGTGTTCGTCGCTGACATACGTCAGATGTTTAGACAGACGGTAATTCATCGCGATGACCGGCGATTCCAGCTGATTTTGTGGCGAGAGCATCCTGACGATCCCATGGTTGTCTATGAACTTCGTGTCAACACCTATGGTTTGCGTTCTAGTCCCTTCATTGCGATCCGCTCGCTCTTAGAGCTAGCTGAACGAGAGCGGATAAGGTTTCCTCGCGCGGCTGCCATTTTGAAAGAGGATATTTATGTTGACGACTGCTGTAGTGGGGCAGCAACTGTAGAAGAGGCTCTCGTCTTGCGGGACGAATTGATTGACCTCATGAAAGCTGGTGGCTATGAATTGCGAAAGTGGCTGTCGAATTCACCTCGGCTCCTTGCCGATTTGCCGGAGGAGCACCAGCAGAATCCCCACATCTTCCAGAATGTAGACAATCCTGACATGTTGGCTGTCCTTGGTGTCCAGTATAGACCAGTCCAGGATGTCTTCACTTATCATGTGGACCTACAGTCCCCGAAGTCTTGGTCGAAGCGATCAGTGTTGTCCACTGTCGCTCGGACTTATGATCCGAATGGTTGGATCAGTCCAGTCATTTTTTGGGCGAAATGTTTTTTGCAGAAATTATGGGCTGCTGAATTGTCGTGGGATGAGCCTCTTCATGGAGAGTTATTGTTGGAATGGCTAGAGTTTGTGTCATCCCTCCCAGCTCTTAATCGGGTTTCCTTGCCCAGACGTTTCCTTCCGTCTGGAAAATATCGAGCTAGCCTTCATGGCTTTTGTGATGCTTCCGAGCGAGGGTATGCAGCGGTTGTTTATCTACGCACAGTGGATGCTGCTGGACATGTTTTGGTCTCGCCGGTTCTAGCAAAGAGCAAGGTTGCGCCTATTCGCTCGCCTATGACAATACCGAAGCTAGAATTGTCAGGCGCCAGTCTCTTGACTCGTCTCTTGAATCATGTCGTCGCTACTCTAGGGCGTTCCGTAGAGTTAGTAGACGTCTTTGCATGGACAGACAGTCAAATTGTGCTTTGTTGGTTGCGAGCTTCTGTTCACACCTTGGAGGTGTTTGTGGCGAACCGTGTTTCCCAGATCCAGGCGTCGCAAGCTCGATTGATTTGGCGACATGTCCCTGGCGATATAAACCCAGCTGATTGTGCATCACGTGGATGCTCAGCCCTAGAGATTATTGGAGATCCGTTGTGGTGGGGTCCGGACTGGTTGAAGGGACCAGTGTCAATTTGGCCGGCCTCACGGATTACTCTAGTTCAGCCTGCGATAAGCTTTGTAAGTTTAGGCATATTTGTGTGTTTTTGTGTGCCTGTCTACTAAGGCCACACACTTGGAAGTTGTCTCTGCTCTCTCCACAGAAGCCTTCGTAGCGGCCCTCAGCCGATTTGTATCTCGTAGGGGACTCCCTACCTTGATTAGGTCCGACAACGGAACTAATTTTCAGGGGGCCAATAACTACTTAAGGGATGTGTATGAGTTTCTTGAAGAGCAGAAAATGAATTTGGGTCGTGAGATGGCCCTCCGTGGGATAACATGGCGCTTCGATCCGCCAGTTTGTCCGCACTGGGGTGGAATTTTTGAGGCCGTAGTTAAATCGGCAAAGACCCATTTGAGGCGCGTTATTGGTGAGACGATTCTCACATTTGAGGAACTCGCGACCGTGTTTGCGAAAGTTGAGGCCGTCCTCAACTCTCGACCGCTATGCCCACTTTCGTCGGATCCGAATGATTTGGAAGCCCTAACGCCGGGCCATTTTTTGATTGGTCAGCCACTCGTCACTCTGCCAGAGTACCCTTGGACTGATGTGCCCAGTTCTCGTTTGTCGCGTTTTCAATTGCTCCAGCAGCTCACTCAGAGTTTCTGGAAACGCTGGCACCTTGAATATTTGCACACTCTGCAGCAGCGCGTCAAGTGGACGGACAAAACGAATCCGCCGAAGGTTGGGGACCTCGTGTTGGTTAAAGATGCTAACCTACCGCCCTTGTGTTGGCGCCGGGGGCGCATTGTTAACCTTTTTCCGGGCTCTGATGGTGTTCCCAGGTTCGCCGAGGTCTTGGTGGGCGATTCTATTTTGAAGCGGGCCGTCGCGACATTATCCCGCTTACCCATTGATTAGCGACCCGAATACTTCGGCTCGGGACGGGGGATTGTTTGGAATTGGCGCGAGCATCTTTGCATACCCGCATACCTTGATTATTTGAAGCAACATTTTTTTGTCCCCGCCATATTGAAGGCGGTTTGAGAATTTGATATTTTTGAGTAGTAACACGCGCTCGGCGGCGAGCAGAGTTAAATTGAGTTAAATTCACACCGCGGTCTCGGACAGTTGATTATTGATATTCGCGCCTATTAATAGGTCTTGTTCGCGATATCCTTGTGCCACGCGAGTGTTTTGGTTGGAATTGTTTGGGTGTGATTGTGCTTGTGGTTTGGAGTGATTTCTCGAGGTGATTTGCTGCCGGGTGTGAGTTGCCGAACGATAGCGGCCACCGGCTCACCACAGGACGAGACTTGGATTACTACACAAGTATTTATTGGGAATTTATGTATTTATTTATTCAATCACACTAACATAGGTCACGTCTAGTAGGGACTAGCGTAGGAACACTTTCCAGATTTGTGCGTGGGCAAAACCACCTGGGGTAAGTGAGGCCTGTATATCCTATTATTGTGCTTACCCACCATTGTGGTGGTTATTGAGTAAGTTTAATACATTTGGGCCCGAGTGCACATTCCTCGGGCTGCTTTCGCGTAACGCGAAGCAGGTGCGCCTAGTGTGCGCATCGTAAACAAACGTCAAGAGCAAACCTTACGTAATAACATAAGTAATAATAATAACAAATGGAAGGGGCGAGTGATGTTTGATGGACAGATGAAACAATGGGAGAGCATTTCATGATATATTGACTGAGACTATTCTGTTACACAACACGAGGTGAAAATATTATTGACCCTTTTTTCTTCGTAATGCGAGGAATTGATAGTTTCTATGATTTTTAATTATATCTATTTAACATAAAAGGTAAATTAACTCGTATTTAGCGGAGTAAGTAGCTAAAATCTCTTACCCTTTCTAAACAATTTGAACTTGGTACTGGTTAGACAGAGACCAAAATTTTACGCAATTATTAAATTTAAATTATGTGGATTAAAAAAGTAATAAAATATTTTTGCCCTTACTGTACAATTTCGGCAGCGACGTTACACTGTACACTGTACGTACAGCGACTGTACCTTTGCACCCACCTGAAACAAATAAGATCATAAATTCATAATGTCTCTGACATCCATTGCTCTATTGTCAATGGACAGTATTGGGATAACAGTTTAAAGCTAACAGCTTGCCAGTGTCAGGCCAAATCTTTTTAATATAAGTTAATATAAGAATTTTCAATTAAGTGTAGCTTTTAAGTGTATTTTTGTGAGCATTTGTTTTGTATCTGTTGTGTCTTATGTAATCTTTCACGCCACTACTGGCAAATGTGAATGTATCTGAATGTATGCACTTGCCATCTTTGTAACGCACATTGCAACTAAATTGAAATATTTTATTTAATACATACGAGTATTAAAGCATTTTATTTAGAAGCTGCATTACTCAAAGGATGTGAGCGCGTAGTCAGCGCAATAGCCGCTTACTCGCAGAACGTATTGACCCACGAGTCTGTGAAATGGCTTACAGTAAACTGAATGAAACTAATGCGTCTGTGAACTTTTTTGCTAATATGAATACGGCATTAAAATGGAAATATAGTCTGTTTTATTTGATCCCACCGATCATTGAATAGTATATAGGTATTAATATATAATTTACACCATATTATTCAAAGATCATAAAAAAAGGATAATTCTATTCAAACTCTTTAATTTTTATCAGCAATACATAGCAAAGGTGTCAACGATTCATTACTTGTAAGCAGATTACTCTAACGATGGATCGATAAATCGGTGTGAATAATGCCGCCGATAGGCGAATCACAGCACAACAATCCTATTACGATAATGTCACGGTCGGTCTGAAGTACTTATTCGCGTCGTCGGCTGAATGGATCACTACTCATAGTATACCGATATCGATGATTAACAAATAATGGGTTTCAAAGCTTTCAAACCAGTAGTCGTGTCGTGGCGGCCAGCTTCAGAATAGTACCATCCCATCGTTCCGTGGGTAAAAGGTCGTAAAAGGCGACTAAGCGATACCAAAGCCGCTACCACAAGCCTTAACGATCCTTGAGAGCCGGTTACGATTACTTACTAGCAGCAAGATGATCACAACATCTTATAGTTTCGTCAAAGTATCGAGTACGGATACATCCACAAATCGAAGTATTGTACTCTCTATATGTTAGACAGTGCGTCAGGGATCGATTACGGATATTTTGAGGGAGTGTTGTACATTTATTTTTATCGACAAAATCAACTTCCTACCAACGCCCCCTTGAATGGCAGCGATCTTAACTTTTGAGGCGGCCGGAGAAGATATTTACTAATTAAATGACAATATCTATGAATATAGGGTTTGTAGAAACATGAAAATGGTCTCATTCGAGAGATCATTGATTAACTAAAGAATTTATTCCAAAATATAGACACAACTGTAGCGACTCGGTGACATAGATCGAACTGCGTTATAGCTGACTTAGATTAAGTGGTCGCACCAGCCGTCTTCGGACCCACGAACCTGTAAATATATTTAATTGGTGACAAGGAATAAAAATATTTCGGAGTCGATACCATCTCATATTTCACATAGTGGAGAGTACACGCACAACCATCATAGAGGCTACTCAATCATCCCAACACCATCTACGTAAGCACCCCACACAACAGACCTAAAAAAATAGCAATCTTAAAATTTTATACAAAAATTACGTATATATTTTTTTTTATTTTCTGTAAAACGAAACCTATCTATAACTTCCATTTTCTTTGTACCAAATCGATAGCTTTTGAGTAAACCTATAAAATGACACCAAAAGTTTAAAGTTTAAACATTGTTAGAAGACTCACAAAAGTGGACTGCATTTCCCACTTTAACATATTGCCCCAGTGTATTTTTAGACCTTGCAAATATATTTTATAAATTTATATTTGCAAGGTCTACCTAATCTTATTTGCAAGGTCTAAAAATACGCACCTACGTACATTGGGAGGAATGTACCGATAAAAAATACACAATCTTAACCCATAGAGCTGTGTTAACTGGACCGAAATATCGGCTTCATTAAATCAGCTTCATTAATCGGATACATTGTCGTCTCAGTTAAATGAACCTAAGTAGTGACTAACTCGTTTACATAACAATTAATTGTATCCACCTACCAAACGAAAATATTTATGGTGTGTTTGGTATTGGCAAGATATTAACAAAAAGTATCCTTGACCACCATTATCGATGGCTCAATCTCTATCGATGATTCACGCATCGCCATCTGCAAATGCATTGTTTCCCACCAATACAACATAATTAAATTTATCTTTTGATTGATTAACCGATACAGTGTATTCGTAAAAGGAAATCCCTATTCCTACACTCATTTTAGAGTTACTCTTAATTCATTGGCAATATTTATTTATTTATCAGAAAACATATTTAAATAACCCTAACAATTTATTCAATAGTTTATTTTTATAAACTATCTATTTAATTCTATTCAATAAAAGAATATATAAACAGATAATTTTATGCAGAGATTCCATGCTTGGAATTTTTAGCGGTTTTAGCGGTTTAGAGTCACCGACGGAGCTCATAGAATGCTGAAGTGGCAATTTGCAGGTCATATTTGCAACAGGACAGACAACCGATTAGGTAAGAGTCCTTAAATAGAAGTCATGTACGTACCAGGAAGCGTAGTGTCTAGCGCCCTCCAGACTTTTATTATATACGCTGTAATCTATACATATAATAAAACTGTAGAACCAGCGTGTCTGTACATTGAATATATTTACCAAAAACTGATTGGGGGCGATGAAAGAAGAGTATCACAACACAAAAAGACGATTTTGAAAATTTATGTGTCTGTTTGTCTGTTCGAACACGCTAATCTTCAAAACTACAGAACGGATTTTCATGGGGTTAGTTACCACGGGTTAATTGAACTTAGCTTGGTGCTTGGAATAATTTGTTTCATCAAAATCGGCTGAGAGGAAGAAAAATTCTGTATACAATTCCACGCATACGAAGTCGCGGGTACAGCTAGTACAGTTATAAATGAATACATTTATTGTATTCATTTATAATTAATCTATATATATTTATTGTACATTAAATGGACTTTTAATAAAAAAATCCTTAATACAGGCACTGTAAAGAGGAATTTTTAATTTAATATGAATTCATATGACAGTGCGACAAAGTGTGCAGACAGGAGAACTTCTTAAATTAAGTGTAGGAGCGTTACACTTTTATCTCGAAACCGGTCAAAACTATACTGATTTGAATGATTCCTTCTTTAAAAAGTCATAAATAAAGTTTACTAACTTCTTACCACCCAAAAGGTTGCCTGGAAGAAATCCTGTTTAGCGATAAGGCCGACGCGCGACGGTTGTACTTTCTATTACTCTGTTTGTATGTTGTTTAAAATAAAGTGTATCTATCTAAATGAAAAGTATTAAATTCTTTATGGATTAAAAATTGACAATCGTTGATATTTTATTTGCAATGCAATGCAATAATAATAATGATTCATTTATTTCAGACAACAAAGATTAAATGTTAGTAAGTAACTTAAAAACTATATTAGTACTTTATAACTAGGGTGGATTTATGATTTCTATGTAATATTTATATGCAATGCAATATATTTATGAAAAACAATATTTTTCAATTATTGCTAAATTTTTCATACATATTTGCTATATATAAAGGGACAGATAGGTACTTTTTTACAATAATAATCCCTAACATTCATGTCGAAACTCAGAATCTTGAGATAATCCATGGTTTTAAACCTCGGAAATTCATCTGCACCCTGCACTATTGTTGCCTAACCTAGTTAACCGAACTAAGCCTAACTAAGCTACAGAATAACTAGTCCAGGGAACTCTTAACTCTTAATCTTAGTTTTCAATACAATACATATTCTACGTTTTACGGCAGTATTATGTAATATGTACCTATGTTAATATCAGACTAGCGCAAAATATCAACAAGGTCATTCAAATTCAACCATATATCAAATCAAATATTTAGATTGTTTATAAGCAAATGCGCTATCGCTACCGCCTATCGATCAGTAGCGCAGCGACAGGCAGTCACAAGGCCGGTCGACTCACGCGCACTTGATCTTTACTACGAATTTTCCCACATTATGCCTCTGCTTGCACTGTCAGAATGAAGTTGGTGTGTTCCCAGTTAAGCACATTTCATTTGTCGCTTTGTAATAATTAAAAAATAATAATTTATATCAGTGCTTCTCAACCTTTTTTCGTTCCCGTACCCCTTAATAAAACTTTTCATTTATGAGTACCCCTCCCCTGATAACTCCATACCTACTCCTAAAAATGTCAAAGAATTACAAAGAATCCTTTGCGTACAGTAGCCGCTTAGACAGGCGGTATACAAACGAATGTACTGTATTTTACCAACCCAACGCTCATAGTCTAGCACCTTAGTAAGTTATTAGCTATAAGGTTCATTTTAAACTACATATTGTAGACATAATACATTATAATAATGTTTATATAAGTTAACTGTTTTAACTTCTTAGTATTTCCGCCATTACCAATATAATTTTCACGTACCCCCAATGGGACCCCGCGCACCCCCAGGGGTACGCGTACCACAGGTTGGGAATCGCTGATTTATATGATCAGCTGTGTTGGTTTTTGTTAAATAATTTAAACGTTGGAGTATTGGTTAGGTTTTAGTCCGAATTCTGATTGCAATTTAATGTTACCACACGTCATGTATATTATGGTGTTTTGTATGATTCAAAAATAGATATGGTTATCAACTACCTATTGACAACTGACACATAGTTCTTACGGAAATACACGTATGATTTTCGATTTTGGATAAATTTTCTCTACACCTCAACTAACCGGAGAGCGCATTTTTTAAACGAATGAAATAAAATTTGTCACGAAAATAATCTTGGTCTTTATCTCGTTGTCTGCAAATAGCCAAATCGATTCAGTAGTTTCACAGTTACGACGATGTAAACGACCAGTTTGGTGTGCAATAAAGTATAAATAAATAAATACTGTGCATAATGAACCCTACCGAATCGGGTATATCCCACTGTCAATTAATGAACTAGTGTACAACGCGCCGCACCCACTGTATCCTGAAGCTTAAACAAATTAAGCGGTCTGCTTGAGTATTAATGGCGAAACATTCAAACGGACTGCTAATGGCGATTTATAGGGCATTAAAATGGCATGGACACGATTTTATTGGACCTTTTATATACAGTGTGGACGTAAAGTGGTAATTTGAATTGTTGATGTGGCCAATCAAAAAAGTATCGGCAATTACTTCGGCAAACCGTAATGATACGCCCACACTATCGGGCGAACATTCGTGGCGCGACGTCACGACATTAGTAGGTATTCGTATTTCTTCGGGACGTGCGACGAACATTTTTCGCCATACCTATCGTGACAGCGCGAACCTTCGCTGAAGCTCGACAGTGTGGCCCTAGCATTATAGTGACACAATAAAAAGATAAACAGATCGCCCAATGATAAGTGATATACCCGCTCTGCTGTCTATATCAACTTGTAACTATACACAAAAAACAGTTTCCAAACTAGACATATTATTTGCGTGTTTGTGTGTGTGTCTACATAAACTTATATATATTCTTATATACATTACTCTTACTTACTTATTCTTACTTATATACATCTTTAAAAGAAATAATATATTTTATACATGGTTCAATAAAAATAACAGCACCCTTTTAACAATGAATTTTTATCATAGACCAATTTTTCTACCACTTTTTTAAACTTGATATTTCCCCAAAAAAAGGTGTATTTTTAAATGAAGCCTCTAACATTGTTAGGTACTCTGTACTGTAGGTATGCAACTATGAATGACAACGCTGTACACTCCATTGCTAATTAAACCGGTACTATTTAGTTATCAGCGCCTTACAGCTTCATGTTTATTGCGGTGAACTGCTGGGATATTTGGTGACTCAATGTCGTTACCCTAATGTGTGGATATCGACCGATTTATATCTTCTAAAGCAATATGCGATTGATTTCCTGGCACCTGCGATTTACGTGTTTGTATGAAATGCGGAAGTAAATGTTATGAGTATTTTTTTTATTTATGTTCTATTTGTATTTTAAAGAAAAATATGTCACTGAAGATAAATTCTGAAATATCTTTAAAAATATAAACACATAAAATATAACCTATTTCAAATAAAATGTCAATACCATTGACATGGGAATATATCAGATGACACATCAAACGTTCTTATCAAAGAAACCTGGTTGACAACTTCTAGGCGAAGGGGAGAGGTGGGGGTGGGGGTGAAACAGATGAGGAGGGGTTCATTGAAATGTCAAATTTGAAACTTAGGTATTACGTAATGAGGATGTTCCATTTTTTAAAACACATGAATTAAAGAATTCGAGAGCTACTGAACATAAAACCAACACTATTAGACTCTAACGTGCCTGTCCTAGAGCGCTTGTATAACATATCTAGTATGTATTCTCAAATCGATGATGCAATACACATTTCCAAAAAGTATCATGGCGTTACAATAAAGACAAAAGTAAAATACAATACAAAGTACGTAGTGTGTTAAAATTGCAATGGCTTCGAAGTAACAGGTGGTAAAAATAAGAAGAAAATTGCACGCATAGCAGCTATTTATAGCTTAACAAATTAACAGCTTAACAGCTATGGTGGACTATATGGTTAACAGCTAATATTGTAACCAGAGCTTTCAGTATCTATTGCAGAACATTGGCCTCCGCATACACATCATTGTCTTGTGCAGGGAGGATGTATGGCTTTAAAACACGACTCTAGATAAGCGGGTTGACGAGTCCATCCTGTTAGAGCCGATATAGTTCCTCAGGGCTTGTTCCTCAGTTTAGAATATCCCTATCACTATCCACTATCCCATCTATCCCCGTGGGATAACAAAGCGGCTACCACAATATTGTGAAAATAATTATAAATTATTACCAATCGTGTATTGGAAAGGAAATAAGCTTTATGTATTTCTATTCATTTATTTAAGACAAAACAAGTGTAAAGATCCATTATCAGTACAGGTGATCTGCATGGTCGTGACTTATGACTGATTCTAACACCCGTTCAAAATGGAACATGAACGAATATGAAGCAAATTCTAGGTGTCAGTTCACGGCTAGATTACACTGGTTATGTATGTCTGTCATGTTATGTCAGATTGCATTAGGTATTAAATTACGGTAGAAATTAGGCTACATTCCGCTACAGATACTCGTATCAAGTTCATAGCATGGGGTAACTAGCATGGTTAGCATGGTTAGCATCAATGGGGGTAGCATGGGTGCGTTCCTAGTTCGGTAACGGATTTTTTTTTATGGAAAAAACGGTAGACGACCCTACAGTCCATGGATGGATGTCCATGGTGGTTATGTGGATACTGTCTCACATGGAAATCCGCAATACATGTTAACATCAGTCCAGAATGACAAAAGTTGGCAAGCCCCCGGATGTACTTCCTAACTTGGGAGATTTTGGAATGTACCTATTTGGAAAAACGGTTGGGAAAATGGGGAGGGATGGGAAAGGATGCGATAGGAATGGGATCTGGCTCTGGCATGGCATATCTCGGTAACAGATTTAAGGTTTATAGGAATTGTACTTTTTTCGTGTATATTATATATGTTTTTGAAACAAAGTGACAGATAAGCAGACAGTCCATCTGGTGGTAAGTTGATACTGTCGCCCTACGACATCCGCGATACATGCCAACATCAGTCATCAGAAGTTGACTGAAGGTCACAAGTTGCAGACGCCCAGTAGCAGGTAAACGAAAGCCTTTAATTGTACGTGTTTAGAGTCGATGTGCAATATAAAATTCTGATTAATTTCTTTAACAAAGTTGTTAATATCTCGTAACAGTATTTGTTTTTCATTTAAAAGTAGAGTAGTAGAGATATGGATTTAAAATTTAAAGCAAATTTTAAAGGGCATGGTGGGCATGCGCGGGCGCAAGCGACGTATCAAAGAAATGTCACGAGCAACTGGAGCGCCGACAGGTCTTGCAGGGCATTTGTCCGTCGAGATAATGATGTGCCGCTTAATAGAGATTAAAGGCGTGGTTTAAATATTTCAACTTATTTTGATATCATATCATATCTTTTTTAACAATTAATTTTGACATCTAACCTTCACACGTAATTAATTTTGAGCGTATATATTTTTGGAATGAAGTTCCTTTACGCGGCTTGCGGTAGGTGTGATTCGAGAGAAAATGTAACGTCACGTAAGATTTTTACCCCCTCCATACGCCTTTCTCTTTCTCTGCGTGTGTGTATCGAGAGCGAGACTCGAGCAGAATAACAGACGTGCAAACTAGTGCGTGTCCGGTTGTATAACGTAAATTTTTTATTTTTTATTTGATTCCTTATTATAAATTATTTGCATTGAAAATATGCATACAAAATAAAAAAAAACAATAAATAAACTATACAGATTTTATTTCGAATTACATTCAGAGTTTAAAAAAAAATGCGTGAGGATCTTCGTTCCTGACGGGGGTCCCCTGACCGCACACGTTTTTTTTTTTTAAATAATTAACATTGAGGCTATTTTTATGATAATCAAATTTCAAATTAAAAAAAAATATTTTTTTTATTTCGTTAGTATAAGTCCTCCTTTTAAGTACAAGAAATACGTGTGTCGAGGGAATCAAAATTAAGTTTGCGAGTGCTACATACATCACTCGTCAGGTAAAAAGTACTAGATGACTTTTAATGAAATGCTGTAGTTATACTTTATGTCATGCGTTAATTTATTTTATCTCGAATCGTTACAAATTCCCGCGGGAACTGTGTAATGAATTTGGATAAGAATATCCAAAAATATTTCACGCAGAGACTTGAAGAAGTCTAGAAATGACTTTGTCATGATTTTATCACATGAATCGGTTATATTACCATGTAAATCGAATTATGCCTAGAATATGGCATTATTTATTCAAAATAATTAAATTCTAAAACTAAAACTCGACTATACAAATAAGATTTCAGGGGGGGGGGGGGGGTCGGTGACTTAATTTTTATTTAATACTTTTTTATTTAAACAGAGAAACATTCTATAAACTACTGTTTTGGATTCTGTAGCTTCTAAACTTTTATTTTTTTAAATTAACTCTATGTACACCAATTAATACTCTAATGTAACCCCACCAATTAATACTCTTCATTACCTTTAATACTGTATCCCATATCCACGTCTCGAGAAGGGAATAATTTTTGTTCCTCGATTCTTTTTAAATCACAGCCGCAATTTTAAATTTGACAATCGCATAATGAAGAGGAATAGTTTAATAAACGATTTGTTAATATCGACCCCGTAATTTAGAAGCAATGGTGGAAAATCCATAAATATACACATAGATACATATATAGGCTGGATACATACATACAAATTCATAAAATAAACACAAATGTCAACAAATACAAACCTCGCGCCTTAAAAAACAGACGAGCAATTATTTCATTAAACTTATCAGGAACCTGTCGGCGATTTATCTTACTTATTGTTTAAACTTATCAAGTTATCACTTAACATTAATTTAAAAACACATTTCGAGGTTATTTTAACCGATAAAGTGTTTAATCGATTCACTTTGATTACAAGGGATAACCTTTATTTGAATAAAAATGCGGTACGAATCCGGGATAAAACGGCTTGAATATCCAAGCAGAGATATGTTAAGAGGTGTTTATGATGCCCTTCGCGAATACCTACCAGGTAAAAATAGAACAAATGGATGCTAATGGTAGTTAAATGAGGGCAGATTTACTATTTTATTGTCAGTTGGTGTCGCAGGCCTTTTGAAAATTCTACTTTTTTTTAAAAATACCCATACTCTACATACTATTACTCTACTAATACATAATATACATATTTATAAAATGTCTTGTCTTACTATCTCGTGAGAGTGATAATCACGTAAAATATAGTCCATACAAAATGGTAAAATGTATAAGCAGGGGCAATATATACGAGTAAAAAAACTTAAATAACTTTTTAACCTCAAGATAAAAAGTTAAAAAAGGTTAAAAAATATTTACCCTTTTTACTCAGGGATATTTTATTAAAGCAACAAGTTGTTTCACAAGCAATTTATTTATTTACTCTTTTTACATTATATTGTACAGAGGCGGACTTATGTACAGAGGATGAGGTTTTTTGAGGGGGAGAGTGCACGCTGCAATCCAACAGCTGCTGGGCGCGCTCGATTGGCCACGTTACCCCTCTTTCACAGAAGACTACCATGATATGTAGCCCATTTTCCACGATATCTTATTTCCCTAATGTACGTACGTGTTTCGGTAGTGGCGTGAGATGTGTCAGAGCCCATTCCCATGCTATCCCTCCGCATTTTCCCAAGCATTTCTCCAAATCCATTCGTGTATATCTCTAAAGGTAGGCAGCGCATCCGGGGGCGTGCCAACGTTTCTCATTTTGGACTAATGTTGGCATGTATCGCGGTTGTCTATGGGTGACAGTATCCACTTACCATTAGGTGGACTGTATGCTCGTCTGCCGCCTCCGTCCAGAAAAAAAGTAAAAAAGACAATTGTACAGAGGCGCATTTAATGCCTTAAGGCATTCTCTACCAATCAACTGTTGGTTAAATGTAAAAAAATTAAGCGGGTGCAGAAGAATTTAAACAGAACAGCTTAATTCATGTATATAAAAAATAATAATAATAATTTACTTATATGATAATATATATATAATACTTATACTTATATATATATAATACTTATATGATATTATACATATGATGTAATATAAATATAGGGAAAAAGGAGAAAAATACCATTAGCTGTTAAATTAATTAGCTATTAAAATAATATCGCTAATAATAGTTTGGTACAAAACCTAGACATTTTGGAAAAAGACAAATTTCAAAATAATACTGCGACAGTTATAACACACAGAGTGGCGGAGGAAAAATAATTACGTACGCGTTTTGCTAAGTGAAGTTAAAAGTGTAGTCGCATCGTATTATAGTATCATTTTGTGGGATAATTGGGTTGGTTTACACTGATGACGGCGGCTATGATTGGGCGATGATCAAAGATTTTGTAATATGCTTATACTCGTATTATGTTAAGATTGTAACTGTGTTGAATTGAAAACATTTATGAAAACTGGATACTAATTATCTTGCTCTAAAAAAACGAAGATGCTTCAGGGGTCCATCCATAAATTACGTAACACGAATTTCATGATTTTTGGAGTCCCCCCCCCCCGTCCTTGTCACAGGTGGTCACATTTCTGTGACCTCCCCCTACCCTGGGTGTGACGTCACATATTTTGCAATTTTAAATTTAGAAATTATTAAATTAAAACAGCACTTTCAAAATTATAATATTTTAAAGTTTTTCGTTAGAGTTGAAGTTTAGAGTTTTAATATTTTAAATTTATACATGTGACGTCACGAAGCTTATGACTCGTCCCCCACCCCCTGTCACACGATGTCACACTTTGTTGACCCCCCCCCCCCCCCCCTTAACGTGTGACGTAATTTATGGATGACCCCTTGAAAGTGAAAAATTCACCTTGTAAAGTTTATAGGCATATTGTTTAGCATGTTCGTAAAGCGATGTAACCTACAGATACTAATCTTGGACATTCGTGAAATCTTACCTATTAAGTTTCCATTTTAGAAAAACGTATATATGTTATATAAAACTCGGCGGTAGTACTTGATGCAGTTTATGTGTTTCTGTGTATTCATTATTGCCTTAAACATTTTCTCAACTACATAGGCAATCTTTGTGCCTGCTACGATAGATTATAGCCAATATTTTTCTTATATTAATTTTAATGGTCATGCATTATAACACCTTGTAATGACCGTATATTAGACGACAATACACGACAAATTGACGCTTAATACCTCTCTTTTTTGTTGTAAATCTCTGTTTGAATTAATAAATTTATACATACAATTTATTACACAATGCAGAGTTGTAATGTGATACTTTGACATGTACATGGAGAAATTGTGAATAAATAGGGAACAATCAAACTCGTACATTCACCCAAAAACTTATACCACGGTATCATATTTAGATAAAAGCTCTCTCGTAAACAATGCAAGCTTATCTTGCTTGCGATTTCGTACGGTCAATAAAAGCTCCCGGCCACGCCGAAAGCGTGCGAAGTGCGTTGCGACACAGCCGGTTAGCCATCGAAATTGCGCAACTCATTTAACGGTTTGCTTTCAGAATTTTTGCCCATCTTTATCGCTCGATGTGTGGGTGCGGCTCTGACGTGAGTCATGTTATATGACACTTGATTGACTGGAGGATGCTAGAAATTCTCTGCTTGATTAACTTCTCAAATCTCAAGTTTATATAAAAATAACTATTTATTTATTACAAAGTTAATTGCACAATATCGTACAAAAGGCGAGGCTTAAAACATAACTATTTTTATTTTATTTGTTTATTCTGTGATGTTGATTTCACAATATCTTATAAAAGGCGGGCCAACCTTAGGGTTAAATGGAGAGATATAAATATATAAAGAGATATAAGTGTGATGTATAAATATATAAACTAATTAAACTACCGTACTCGGTTTTTATTTTTATATACAAAGTACGTAGCAAACAAGAGGTCAGCTCACGTAATTGTAAGCGGTTATTGTCGAGCATAGGTATCTGCGATATACGAAAACGTCAGTCAGAAATTATGAACTGTTATATCATACCTTTATGCATAGTATGCTGGTCTTAATAATTTTAATGCAATTTGTCCGTGCGGTATGGGCCGACTTTAGAATAGCACCAACCCATCTCTTTCCGTGGCTGTTGTACAACGTGACTGAGCCCTGAGAGGATCTACACCGCCTATAAAAGAGTGGACTCTTTTCCCGCTTGAAGGTCATACACTTCCCATGCACAAAACAATGTGAACGAGTCTGATGTGAACAATGTGAGCCTGTCTAACAGTGGACGATGAAAGGGCTGGTTGTCGTTGTTAGAAGAGTAAACGTCTAGCTGAAACCGCTCAAAACAGAAACTTTGAAATTTGGACAGTAACTGCCTTTTATGCGGTAAAAACTCGCCACTAAGAAGGTATATATACAAACTTAACCCCCAAATGGGTGAAATGGGTTGTCAAGATTTGTATGAAAAAAAAAATCATGATCCCATTAACTTGAATCTTTGTATAGATATTCTACAATAATTAAACACGTCTTTACCTTTTTTCAAGATTGAGTCTAGGGGCTAAAATACAGGATGTAATTGGCACCCTAAACCCGCGCGAACTAAGCCGCGGGGAGCAGCTGGTTTGTATAATAAAATTTGAGGCGTGTGATCACAATTTGATGTTGGGATTTCATGTTACATAATTACTTTCTCTGCCATCATGCGTCATCGTCATTGGTGCAGGTTGATTAAATTTAACAGGAAAAGGGTTGGCCATGACCATTCAGCATGTGTCAACTGTGGCTTTCAACAGAGCCTATAGATTTATGTATGTGAAATATACCTTGAGTTTGTTATCGATGGAAATTATTTGAACAAGGTTTTATGGTCTTATCATTCGAAATAATGGATAGAAGATTTATTTACTATTCGAATGGTGAATGATAAATGAATGGTATACAAAATTGTAGATTCGCATGGTATTACAAACTAAATTAATAAAGCACTATTTTGAATATTTCTCAAGTACCAGCTTTTTCCAGCGTACCAAATTGTTATTACCCCACGGGGAACTTTTGTAGCTCTTCTCCTTTTCGGGGTCCCCAAGGAGGTCCATGCAAAATTTTAGCTCAATTCGTCCATTCGTTGATGCGAGAAAACATTTTAAATCAACGATCCCGCGGTACCCTCCCAATGCAACGCTATGAGTCGAGGTCCGTTCCTTCCGCCGGTCTACCGGCGGGGGAGCCCTTAGTCTCGTCGCTGCAGACACTCTTTGCTCCTGGCTGAACGCCTTCTGCTCTCGCCCTAAACTATACATGTCCGGTGACTCTTGAAAGACCATTAGTGCCACAAGAATTTAGACATTCCGAAAAAAAAATCTTCTGTTTCTACCTGTAATGATCAACTTGTTTATTAAATGTAGACTTGTAAACATGTTATTAAATTAATTCTTTACACACTAGGCCTATCGAATCGCCAAGGACATCTTGTTTGAAAACATTCGGTAGGTCCGATTTCAATCTAATGCGAACAATCTCCACCTGTCTGTCTGTCGCAATGTAAATCGGACCGGTTTTATTAGAATTTTGGCTGCGATTTGTATGAGACAGGTGTAGGCTTTTATTTGTGAATAACCGGTCTGAAGATTTCGGAAATCGAAAAACAGTGGAATTTAGATAAATTTTAGCAAAATTAACTACAAAGATAAAACAGATGAGATAATTTTCAGACTACGGTTTGTAACGGCTGTTTAGAATAATCTTTCCTTGGTTTATAAAAAGAAATCATTTTATTTATCAATGTGTGTATATAAAAAATAGATTACATCGAAACATTAATAAATCAATTATTTTTTTCTTGGAATAACATAAACCATGAAATTAATTTATTATTTTTCAGATTACTTATACAGACATGCAAATTGAATTAGAAAGCACTGTCGGAGCTCTAATTACAATTTACAATCTTTATCTGAATATAAAGCATATGAAACAACGCTGATAGCACGCGCCAGTCGAAAATATTTGCGATTATATTTCGCTGTCTTTCGTACGTTTTTTATTTTTTTTTCAAACCACAACTAACAAAATTTATCTAACAACATTTTATATATCGCATTTATATATTGACTGATTCCTTTTTGGGAATGACCAAGAGTTTATTTCTTCTAAATGTTGGAACTACTGAACCGATTTTACCCATTCTACTCAACTGAAATGTAGATAACTAAGAACTTAATTATTTTTAAGTCGCTCACTTGCAATGTCATACATACTACGCAGATTTTCATTCTTACGTTCCATCTCAGCAGATGGTGGTAACCTGGTTCGCCTTGGCCAAATTATTCGGACCCGTTCTGTACGCGATGCATATAAATAAAACCTCTGATAGCCTGCATTTTAATAAACCAGTCTCAACAGGACTGCGTTGACAATTCCGTGAGCGATATTCGAAAAGGTGATTGAATATTTATGGGGTATTTTGCATACAAATTGGTTTCAGATCTGATTAGATAATTATGTGCGATAAATGTATCCAATATTCAAGACGAATGTCTCCAATGTCAAATCTAATATGCATTGGATATTGAAACTTGTGGAGAACCGACACAATTGAAAGATCAAAACATCCCTGCATTTTCGTCGGTGACATATTCCACCCATTTCCTCCAGTAGGATGGGATGATGTTATTATTTGATATGTTCCTGGTACTAGTATTTGGTACTAGGAAGTTCCCACCTTACGATCTAATGTCAATTTTTAACTGATTTTGGCAAATCCAAATCAGTATCGGCAATGCTCAATGGGCGACAGTGGATCCTTGAATAATTTTATTATTGAGAATTAGGGGCTCTGAGAACTAATGCGAATTAGTCTCGTATAACTGTGACCATTGACGATTTATTGATATAATTAATTTATTTGTCCCATTAGTCTTTACAGAATTTCTAATCTATTGTAATCGCTACCTTTCTTGCAGTTCGCTGAGAATTTTCTTATTAATTTTATTTATTCATACTAATTACTGCAAAGAAAGACAAAAGGCGGACTTAATACCTTATGGCATTCTCTACCAGACAACCTTTGGGCAAACAGACAAAAAATGTGTGCATCAAAGCAATAAACATACAATTTTATATTGATATACATATACGTACATAAATTACAATAGCAAATTTATAATATACTAGCGACCCGCCCTCGCTTCGCTTCGGTATATAAGTTTTTTTTTAATTTCAAAATAAAATATAGCGTATATTAGACACGGATAATGTAGCTTCCTAATTGTGAAAGAATTTTTGAAATCGGTTGAGTAGTTCCAGAGATTACCCCCAACATACCTACAGACACACAATTTTACCTCTTTATATATTAGTATAGATATAGAAATATATTGACAATTATAATATCAATAAAATAACAAATTAATAAATACCTTCCCTTATTTACATAATTATATATAAATACTAGCTTTAGCCCGCGCCTATGCAAAAGCCTATGTGTTAATCCGAATTACAATCTACCCATTTGCCAAGTTTCAACGAAATCGGTTGAGCCGTTTCGACGTGATTGAAATATATATATACAGAGAATACAATACAGAGAAAAACATACAGAGAAATACAAATTAGGTGCAGCTAGTTAGAAGTACAACTAGCGGCCTCATCGCTAAAGCAATTACTTCCAGGCAACCTTTTGGGTGTAGTTATGACTAATGTTTATGACCTGCAAACATCGCGAGATAGTTTTAGGATTCATGTATTACAGATGTCCAACGGTGTCCCTTTGTCCTCTTGTCTTGAGAATGTTTGGTAGTAAATATTCTCTCTCATGCGTATAAGGTACAAAATATGTATTAATTGTGAAAGACTTAGAAAAAGAAAGCGATGAGATGTTTAGGATGCCTCCCAGTACGGGCAGTTGTTATTCGTTTTATGGTAGATTTATGATTTATGGTCTGCGCGGCTTGTGTGTTATATCAACGCATACGTCTTAAATGTAGGGGTTTCTTGGTAAACACAATGTATTTACACGCAGCATACTCAATTTATTATTTGATACAAAGAACGTGGCATAGGACCACCAGTCCACCTGACGGTAAGTGAATATTGTCGTTCGTGTATATCCCAAAGGTATGCCAACATCAGTCAGTAATGATAGATGCCGAAACGACTAATTTTAAATGTACTTGCACTTGTATCAGCCTATAACGTCAGCGTTTCCAGTGCGGATTGGTGGACGTGTGTGATATTAGAGATTTTTTATTTTTTTAGAGATAAAACTAACAAGAGTAACAAATCCAGAGATTTCATTTAAAAAAAAAGTTTTTTGACTAAAATATCGTCTACAAAAAAGTATTAGAATAAAAGCTGTTAGTTGTTTTTTTTATCTAACGATGTCCCTATAAAGTGATTTTAGAGCAGTGTGCGACGATACGTACCGCAAAACGTAGCAAAACGTCATCTAGGTGGACTGACGACTTGAAGAAAGAAACTCGGTAGTGGCTGAATGGGAAAAGCTGAAGGCCGTCTGTGGTGGTGGTTCTTGGCCTATATCCAGCAGCGCGGAGAGACACGGGCTCATGGTATGGTATAGTGCGACGACACTATTCAACAGATAATGACTACAAAAATCGCCTCGAGTACAATTACGCTAAGTACATATAGAAGCGGCGAAGCGCGTTTGATCCGTGGTCATGGGAAATCGCGCGCCACACGCGTTAAGGCGACGCTACATTTCCGGGTGCAAGATCGTTTGAGATTTATTGCTAATGACATAATATATGTTTGTGACGACGTGCTAATGCGATAGCGTACTGAAGTGAGGAATTATTCAGATACATCCACTGATTTGATAGAAACCTACATGATTATAGATAGCTACACGATTTATTGAAATAGAGATTAAGTCTTTTGTTAAACTACTTACCAATATTTCAATACGAATTTATCGTAATGTAAGGTAACTTAAATTATTCTAAACATTTTGTCTAACTCCTTAAGATTAAAAAAGAAAATAAGGACAAAGTTTAAATGTAGAAAGTTAATGGTAATAAGCGACAAACGCTTTAGAAAAAACGCCGTTACGATGGTCGGTTTTAATGGTAGGTGTTTCAATGTATGCAATAGTTTTTGAATCGGTAAATACATTATGCGTTATTCAAAAATGTTCATAAAACTTTAGCACTAAATCATCGAGCGTTGCCACAAATACATTATAAAATTATTCAATAATTGGTTAACAGCGCCTACAGCAAATATAACGTTTTCCCAATCCATTCCTTAATCTCCAAAGGTGGGGAGCGCATCCGTATGAAAAGGGGGCGTGCGAACGTTTGTCATTCTGGACTGATGTTGGCATATATAGCCGATGTTTATGGACGACAGTATCCACTCACCATCAGGTAGACTGTATGCTCGGCTGCCGGCTTTTTCTATACAAAAAAAAAACTATTTATTCAGTTAGGGGCAAAAAGTGTTAAGTTTAAAATCACCGTGATAATAACGCAGCACAATGTTTAAGAATATTTTAGTGATGAGCAATTAGAAAATATATCATTTTATTATTATTAGTATACATGAGGATAATAGTTACATTTTTTATTAAAAATTGTGTAATCAGAGATCGGAGGTAAGAAATTAACAAATCGATTATAGACAATATAGATTATTACTTACTTTGCCCAATGCACAAACGGATATGGCATTACATTTGTGCAACGTAATCAATCGCGGATTTCTACCTGAATAATATCCTGTATCCTGAAAAGTGTGCTGAAACGTTAGGAAAATCGTAATAAAAGGATCCTGTTTCGAAAAAAAAAGGTAAATATTTGTGCTGAGCAAAAAACACTAAAATCAATACTGCATAATTATCGGGTACACAAAAAACTAAGCGATCTATTAAAGTTGGCCGTAGTTAACTACTTAAGTAGTCACTGTATTTCGATATGTTGAATGTATGTTATTAATAACAACAGCACAAAAAAGACGACTCAATAATTTGTCCTAGTTTAGTAGCGAAAAACCAAAAACCAATAATTGAAAGAAAATTCTAAATTGAAAATCCAATAATTATTAAGTATGCGTTCTTTTATTTTCGGAAGGAAGAACTTTATTTTATTTCAATGGTACGGTTCTTCGCTTTAACCAGTTAATTTGGACAGTCACTTCGATAAAATAACTCTAATTCAAGTGAGTGTAAATGATTATTGTTATTATTATTTCTATTACTGCCTGTCACATTTATATCGCACCAAGAATTCGTATTATTTTATTACGTCACCAGATATTCCATGGGAACTTGGTGATGAAGATCATCCCAAAATTATTACAATTACTGTGAACGTTAAAATGGAGCGCTGTGTAAAAGAATTGAATGAATTTGAAGTTGTTGTTGTTGCTCTTTATTGTACTTATTACAATAAAACAGTACAGTATTACAATAAGTACAAAGACGGGCTTATTCCTGGAAGGAATCCTAGAATAACCCAGAGGAGTTATGGAATTAAAAAGCAGACTACAACATATAAAGTTTTGGGGTATATTTAAAATTCGAAAAAGACTAAATAAATTATGTTATTTTTTCTTTTGTTCGCAGAACACCAGATTCGCAAATGATCAGATTCGCAGTACACCAGATTCGCAGTACACCAGATTCGCAGTACACCAGATTCGCAGAATACCAGATTCGCAGAACACCAGAAATACAATCATGCTCAAAATTTAATTTGATGCTATTAAATTATTTGTAAGATCCTAAAGAAGAAATAACATTTCATGATAAATATGAATCAGGATGATCTGAATAGCGACGGGGCGGGGCATTCCTGCCAATGCTAAGAAATGTTGTGAAATGTAATTACGTTTATTATTCACGAACAATTTTGATATTCCAGGGCGTCTCCCGACGACCTGAAATGACCTCGTCCAAAAGGACATGAAGGCGATGGGCTTAAACCGGGAAATGACTAAACATGGCACAGAGTGGAGCACGTAAACTAGAAGAGCCGACCCCAAAAGAAATGGGACATAAGACCAGGAAAGAGAGAGAACATTTTTTTTACATGAATGAAGATGTCGGAAGAGCATAACAGTCCTGGATACCTAAGTGGATAACTACTATGAACAACCGTAACATATAACAACATCAGTCTAGAATGATGAACGTTGTGCCAACGTTTGGCGTTTGAGACTGAATTTGGGAAGGTTGGGGAACAGGAAGTATAGCGAGACTAGGAGCTTTCCTTGTCCCATTACACCTCTCACAGATACCTAATTAGAAATAAAGAAATTCGTCATAAGAACGAAACAAAGCGATAATGGCAAGGCCATATCTGCTAGAAAACGACAAACGCCGTGTGAAAATCGAGTCATATCAGAGGGTATTAATATTTAACCAAGTCGTTCCCAAGGTCCTCGTCACGAATGCAGTTGTATATGAAAACCTTAGCCCATAACAAATGTGTAATAGGTATTAAATCTCGAAAACGCACGCTTAGACACACATTTACGCAGTACCTAAAACACACAGTATTGTAAGTTATAATAATTGTTCTTGCAATTTTGGAAAGAATGAACTTTCAATCCCTTGTATAAATGTATAATTTATAATTGTATAATTTGTATAATCCTAATGTATAGTTGAATTAAAAATTTAATGTAAAATCGAAGAATACACGTTACTCAACGGCCAACTATATTATTGATTGGTTTGTCAAAATGTTGCTTCAAGTGTCCACGGGCGGCGGTGACCACTACAAAGAAAAAACATACCTTTCACTAACATACATGTGCATGACAAAGGACTATAATGAAATAAATTAAATAAACTACAAGTAATAAATAAATTCAGTTTGCATGTAAAAATAACAAGTAAAGCCTAGACAATAAAAATATAGGAAATACTAATTGAATTATAATTTAGTTTTTTTTTAATTATTTACCATATAAGCTCTAAGTATAAATAAACTAACCCGCTGATGTTATACTGTAATTTATGAAATATTTTTTTTATTTGTATTCAAATTTGAGTACGAAATAGGACAAATTTACGGAACAGGACAAAATGTGTGTATGACTGTCAAAACGATAAGTTATGTTCTTTATATAACCTGATTCTAGATGAAATTCTAAAAATTAGCACATATACAGAATTTTAATCACGTCAATGTTTTGGCCAATCGTGTACACATTATCTAAATTATGTCAATCTTGTAATTTTTTATAACATACAAATATGAAAAAAAAAAACTTAAATGATACGAGTAGGTATATAAAAAAATGTAAGTCACCTCATCATCGCCCGCTGTCTAATGCAATATTGCATCTATTGACTGTCTTCTCATTCACCCAAATCTCGATGTGGATTGTATGCGCATTTCTAGCTTTTTTATGAAGACGTATTACTGGTACGTAATTTACTGTCCACATTCACACAGTTAGGTAGGTCCGCAGCGCGTGGGAGGCGACAGCACGATTTGATGTATTAATATGTCGAAGTTATGATAATAAACTCGTCGCAGGTTGTGCTCGACGCCAATCTTGGTTTGTTTTCAGTTCCAGGTAATAAAGATGGCGTTAGATGGAACATAACGTACTAAATAAAACTTAAAGTCTAGGATATGTACTAGAAACTTCAAGAAAATTATTCGTTACGGTCAGCCCATCATTCAAACTTCGTGGCTCAGTCAATTCAAGCCAACTTGGTTTATATGGTTGGTTCGTTTCAGTGGGACGACATACAGAAATTTGAAATAGATTTTATTCATTGTACGGTCCCAAAAGCAAAATGGAATCTACAGTCAGATAAATAATAATTAATCTCATCTAATACTGAGTCATTACAAACATAATGAAATATAACGTGTAATGGTGTTTTCTTAACAATCTATTAAATCTTCGCCTACCCCGTCACGTTTAAACATCTTGGTTCATCCTGCCTTAGGTTTAAACATTTTCCTATGAAATCTCAAATGGGAAAGATATAATTTATTTAGTGGTGGATTTTGTATAGAAAGAAAGCAGCAGACAAGCAAACAATCTATCTGGAGGTAAATCTGACTCTCGTGGCTGTTGATGACATTAGTGGTCAGTGGATATCTTTACTGTAGACGTTCATGGTTCATTCATCATCATGAATCTATCGTCTGATACACCCATCCGAAGGTTGTGTAAAATAAACTGTAGGTGTCCTTATCTACACATCTTACACTACAAAAGTACATATCGGTTTTGGCGTGCCCGAGACGATGAGCAAGACCGGTGTGGACAGTGACGCTAAACCGCAAATTGCTGACAACCTAAAACACTGTGCACGTTCTGCATGCACTGTGTCTTTACCACTATGTCCATCTTTACTTACTGGTTCTTACTCTATATTCCATAAAAATATAACCTCAATAATTACAAAAGAAATCAAGCCCGGTGAGCGATTAAGGTTGATGCCATGAGTTCATTGTTCGGGGTTCGATTCCCGCGGACGACATCTGTCACAATATGATTGATGAGAGTGAACTAAGGACTTTTAAAAATATTTTGGGTAGCGACTTTCTCACGATTAAGTTCGAAGCTATAACTGCCTATATTCAAGTAATTTTAAAACTTTTTGCTTCTCTAAGAAACATGAATCAAATTTTAGTGACTTTTTTATATAGAAAAAGGCGGCAGACAAGCATACAGTCCACCTGATGGTAAGTGGATACTGTCGCCCATAGACACCCGCGATACATGCCAACATCAATCCAGAATGACAAACGTCGGCACGTCCGCGAATGCGCTGCCTACCTTTACAGATTAAGGAATGGATTGGGAAAATGGGGATGAATAGGATGGGAAGGGAATGGGCTCTGGCATATCTCACTCACTAATTGGGTAAATACGATAAAGTAGGAAATGCAGTACATTTAAAGGTAGTCTTCTGTGAGAGTGGGGTAACTGGCCAGTTAAGTGCGCCCAGCGACTGTGGGAATGCAATATGCAGTCTCCATCTACAACTCATAGTAAAACCATGTATCTGATAGTAAAACCCTGGACGGTTTCGGTTTAAAGAAATTTATTTCTCAAACAACATTGAATAGAGAAACTTAAGTTTACAATACTCCAGTATACAAAACAAAGACACCATATAATGATATATTTATTAGCCTAATAGAGAAATATGGGTCGCCACGTTATATTGTCAGAAATATAGTCCCCTAACCGGTTATTAAAAATGTTTAGTGACGCCATTTCTTTAATGTTGTTAGGCAAATTTTTGTATACTACTATATACTACTTGTATACTTGTATACTCCCTCCTATGTTAAGTTTCTTTTATCATGTTCTAGATGTACATTGATCTAGCTTATCTCTGTTCCTCAGTTGAATTTTGAGTGTTCAACGATTAAGTTCTTACTCTCTGAAGAACCCAATCACTGTCATACATAACCTTAATACTTAAAGTGTATCATTAAACATTTTAATAATAATTAATGACATTTATGTACCTGTAATTTTTCACAGATTTGAGTTGTAGATCAAGTTCACTAGTGCCAATTATCAAAAGCGACTTAAGATGGTCATCAGTTAACTTGGATTTTTAGAATGATTTTTCACACAGATAAGTAGTTCCGAAAGCGGAAAAAAAGCCACTAGTAAATTTATGCAACTGATCAAACTGTGTGAGTGGAAGACTCTTATAAGATTCCAGCAAAGATGAAGTATGTTATTTTTCGTTAAAAATATCGCTGCAATGCAAATCAATCATTTCCATTTGAAGTTCTGGAGAGGGTTTCTAGGCCCTTAGGACTTTGTGGGACAGTCAGTCTGGCCCTCAGGCCAAAAAGTTAGGAGACCCCTGATTAAGAGTAATGTTTGATATAATATTTTTCGTATTAGTATGCATGTGTTGTATGTATGTAGATGTTTAATTTTGTTTTTTTTGTATGATTCGTGAGTTGGAGATAGGGAGTCTAATATTAAACAGGAAATACGGTACGTTGCTGCCAGTTCATTTCATAATGATAGAATTGATTCATTGATACTTCTAATTGAAGCCTGTCATGTAGACCAGTGCTTCTTAATCTTTTTTCGTTCCCGTACCCCTTAATAAAACTTTTCATTTATGAGTACCCCTCCCCTGATAACTCCATACCTACTCCTAAAAATGTCAAAGAATTACAAAGAATCCTTTGCGTACAGTAGCCGCTTAGACAGGCGGTATACAAACGAATGTACTGTATTTTACCAACCCGACGCTCATAGTCTAGCACCTTAGTAAGTTATTAGTTATAAGGTTCATTTTAAACTACATATGGTATTGTAGACATAATACATTATAATAATGTTTATATAAGTTAACTGTTTTAACTTCTCAGTATTTCCGCCATTACCAATATAATTTTCACGTACCCCCAATGGGACCCCGCGTACCCCCAGGGGTACGCGTACCACAGGTCGGGAATCGCTGATGTAGACTAACACACAACTTTTGAGTTCGCGGTATAAAACGTTTAACATTGAAAACCCTAACCAGCCTTTTTATCATCCACTGCTGGTCACGAGCCTTCTTATGCGCATTGCATTATGTATGAGGGATGTATGACTTCAAGATGCCACGCTAACCTAGCGGGTTGGCAGATCCACTCTTTTGGTGATGATGTAGTTCCTCAGAGCTTGTGGTAGAGGTAGAGAATAGCACCACCATGGGGTGGTGGGAAGGGATGGCCCTTCCCATGGGTGTCGTAAAAGGCGACTAAGGGATAGCAAAGCGGCTACCACAAACCCCGAGGAACTATACCATCTCTGAAAGAATGGACTCGCTTAGACAGCGTGGTGTTATTAAATGATAAAATACTGCATGTGCTACATTCTTGACAAGGCTCTAACGAGATCATAGCAAGGTGACAGTAAAGGATTACCGAGAAATAGACATGAATACTAATTTAAAACAGCTTATTTTAATTATTTCTTTATAATTACGACCAACCATGGCAATTTCAGCGATTTTCCACATTATAATTGTTGCATTTTAAAAAAACTATGAGAATGCTTCAACAAAAAGGGCAATTATTTAAAATGTCACATTATTTGTACTAACAGTGACGGACGGACAAAGAAATGTTTTTTATGTAAGCAACGAGGCTTTGTTTCGTGAGAATCCTGTATATATTTAAACAATTATGCTTGGATTTTTGCCAGTAATAAGAATGAACCACTATTTAGTCGGGTAAAAATAAAAATGCAAGATTCAAAAGTCATTTAACGTAGTGCAATGTTATAATTATGTTGCAATGCTAGAAGATAATTTAAAATAGAACGCGATTGACCAATCTACCAAATAAAATTTTACCTATACTATTGCGGTTCACCAAATTACGACAAATAAAGGAACTAAAGAAAATAATTAATGAAGAAAATTTCCTTTAACGTCCTTTAACAACCGGTCCCTAACATTCTTTCCTATACGTACCATAACCTTTCTTATACATACGGATATACATATATTACTTTCCTTTGTATGTCCTTTCTATTTTCATTACCATTTCGACTATCCATCACAAGTCACAAATCTTGCATCTCCTTTACATTTATGTAAGAATGCAATTATCGTTCCGAGTCTTGGGACTGCAATGACGCCCAATCGATCACGAAATGAAATATATCTGGAGTAGGGCGAGGAGCCTATATATATTTGTAGACTCAGTGAGAAACGAAGCTACTGCGACTGTCAAGCTTTCTGAATGTGCTGATTTGGACATACTAATTAATATACTTTCATATATCTTGCCAGTCAATAGGTAACTTAGCTCTATAGGCATGGAAACATACCTTTTACAGTCTACAAACATCGACTCTGTCAGAGTGGCTTTTTTCGCTAAAATCTGCAAACTAGAAGTGACGATGACTCTCCACAGAAAGTTGTCTGACTTTTATATTAGTGTTTTGTGTCTAAGCGCTGTTGAATCGTCTAATCTATACATATAATAAAATCGTAACAGAAAAATGTCTGTACACGAAATAGTTTTGGAATAAAAATCATTGCAGTGAATTCGACGAACGACGATACAGAGCCCAAAACAATCATTTTTATATTTTTTGTCTGTCTGTCTGAATACGCATTACACAAAAACCGCCGGACGGATTTTAATGAAACTCTGTAATGTTACAACTTATGTGCTGGGTTAACGTTTTAAGTATTTTTTATTCAGATTAATTATAAAATTCCCACAGGAATCGCAAGGTCCTGCGAGCGAAGTAGCTGGCAACGCTAGGAAATAAATATGAGCATTTTGCTGACTTTCAGTTCAATTACATATACGCGAAATGTCGATTTGTTTTTACATGTATACGTTTAACGTTATTTACTACTGTCTCCTGCAGTATTTTATTGTAGTGTGGTATTTCTACGCTGTGTTGTAATAGGAAATGAACCTTCTGCGCTTTATTCTATTAGCTAATCTATGGTAGCGGTCACATCAGTGGACAGCAAAGAGAATGACCTTCGTTACTAAGGAATAAAAAAACACTTAAATACCTACCACAGCGCCCACCACCCGTAAACGATGAAAAGGCTGAATGATAATCAACATTTTTTGTTCTCGTAAAGGTTAAGCTCAAAGAACCCAATAGTTGGTAATTAAAATGATCCACAATTTTCCGATACAATACCTTCGAGAAATCGATTATTCATTGCCTATCGACGATGTAACAATGATTACAATAAGATGAAGTCATCTTTAAATAGTTTCATTTAAAGTTTAATTTTAGTTATTTTCAAAACGTGCATGACGCTGCAATCGTTGCAGTGATTAAAATCACACAAAGGGATAAAGCTCATCTTAGCCAGATTAAAGGATGCAATTGTATATCTGAGAATAACTACAGACATAATACGAGATTTAGATATACTTACATAATTGCTCACATCGTGAAGACGTTTTCACAGTGCAACTATTCGTAAATAAACTGTAGCCTTTGCTGTTTCTTTTCTCATAGAGCGACATATCTGGTACAATGTACATACTGTATCGGCCTACAACGTCCCATTGCAGGGCACAGGCTTCCTCTAGTAAATCACTGGGGGTTTCGGGCTGTAATCCATCACGCGGGCATAGTGTGATTGGTGTATCACTTGCGCCAGGTTTTTTTTTATTTCTAGAGCACGCCGGTTTCCTCGCGATGTTTTCCTTCATCGCCGAGCTAGTGACAATTTTTAAAAATCCGTACTTAAATAAAAACTCAGTGGTACGCGGGCCGAGGATTTGAACTCACGACCACACGAATGTGAGACGAGCATGAAAAGTTCTAAGCTATCACCGCCAATCACAATGTACATACGATCTTTAATATCAAAGTGGATCACCACTTTAAGTGGATACTTTAAGTATTTATTGATTTCAATTCATTTTAAAACGAATTAAACTTTTCAAAATTTTTTTCATCTTCATTCATTTCACATGTTTTCTATCATAAAAAGCTTCATTCACCAGTTTCAATCACTTTCATTCGTTTCTTTCACTCAACAATCAATACCTCCTCGTGTAACATTCTAAATTTTAGCGTTTTGTACAACATTTCAGGCTAGTGTAGCCCGTGCCGAAGCATCGAGTAGAAATAAAAGTTAAACAGAAATAATTTAATTTTACTTATTTACACCCAATTTACAATATAAAATAAATACCTCCGCGTATTGGACTATGAGCTAAAACCTATGGGAACGCGATGATTCGTCATGAAAGCGGACCACCCACAAGAGCGATAAGAAAAATAACATCAACAGAATAGGAACATTGCAGTGCAGGTCCTTCATTTAAAGCCTTATTAATTTAAAAGCTATTTAAAAATAGTTTAACATCCGAGTGTGGTCTGCAGTCTTTTTGGCCGCGCCGGCAGCCGGCAGGTCTTGTCGGAAACAATGGCCGTAATCTAGCATCTCGCATATTGTCTACCAAACGCTCTAATAGCTGCCCTCCTTGGCAAGGATGTGCGAAATGTGGATGCGATGTCTAATCAAGTCACCGTACAATTAGATTCAGATTTATTTATTCCGTGGATCATAGACACAGATGTTTCAATGAAATCAAATCCGTTTATTTGTGAACGTATTAGTGCTGCTGTAAGGCAACTATATCACAGGTTGAATACGATCATTACACATATATGTCATATGATATATCATATTTAATATATATCAATATATAATATATGTAATCAATATAAAATTATTCCTTTTTTTATAGTGAAGTAGGCGGACGAGCAAGCGGTCCCACGTGATGGTAAGTGTTACCGCCGCCCATGGACACCTGCAACACCAGGGGGTATGCGGATGCGCCGCCGACCTTTTAAAATCCTATTCACAGCTTTCTTGAGGAACCCCATATCATAGCTTAATGGAAAGACTTCTTGAGGCAGGTCATTCCACAGTTTACGGGTTCGCGATACGAAATGATTTTTGGACCGAACAGTACGTGACATCTCCGTATCGAGGAAATGCGAATGGACCGCACTTCTGTAACGGGAGGTGCGGTTGTAGAATCCCGAGGTGGGAATTATATTGAACAATTCTTCAGAGTATTCCCCATTGTACAGGCGGTAGAACACACAGAGAGACGCAACGTCTCTCCGAATGCTGAGGAGTTCTAAGCCGCCCGTGAGAGTGGGATTGTGGACAATTCGAAAAGCACGCCGTTGGCTGGAGTCAAATGTGTCCAATTGATATTTCAGTGCGCCGGCCCAGAGATGTGAGCAGTACTCCATATGGGACTTCACCTGAGCTTTGTAGTGTCAGATGTTGCCCAGGGGTGAAGTGCCGCTTCGCTCTGTTCAGCACACCGAGCCATTTTGGCTTTATTTTTCAGATGATCCCTAAATTCGACTTTGCTGGAAATGTCGACACCAATAATCCCGATTCTCTCAGAGATCTTTAGAGGTGTGCTCTGAAAGCGAGGTGCTACCACAAAGGGAACTTTTTTAGCGGTGAATGCACAGACTTGTGTCTCACTGGGATTGAAATTCACTAGATTTAGAGAACCCCAAATCGAGGCTATATCTGACTCTCTTCCACTTCGAACAGGCTTAGACTGTACAAGGCGTCTCCAGTGCTGTCATCTGCATAGCAACGTATGTCACCAATTTGCACCAGATCGTGGATATGCAGAAGGAACAGAGTTGAGGATTATTAGCCAACATTATTAGACATGGTGTCGGAGCAGCTACCATCGATAACGACTCCGATGCTCCATCCAGTCAAGAAACTGGCAACCCATTCGCATAAACCCTCGGGTATCCCGAAAGTTAGTAGCTTGGAAAGTCTATGTCCTGTACTGTCGGCGTATAAAATTTATATAATACAATTCATATTTAAATTGTAGCGATTAACAAAAAAAATATAATTAAATTAAAATTAAAACCAAAATAATAAACACTACTAAAATTTTAGGAACACCAAAATAACACAAACGTACACAATTCGAAACCTTACGACATTTGAAGTTTTGGTAGCGATTCGATGATTTTTTTCGAAACCATTGAGTTCCATAACACCAGCATGTTACCATCATCTTGTACCAATGAATAAGTAACAAGTCCATTCCTAACTCTAACGTAACCTCAGACTTAATTTCATAGCTCGACGTCTTGTACAGCGCCTGCCCGCGGCGTTGCTCGGCTCATTGTTCCCGGAGCCCGCCCCGCGCATTGTTGTTAACTTTTTCACCACTTCAGCACTACTAATGGCGTATTCAACTCGAGCTCTTATGCAATTATATCGAATGTTCCAAGGGCAAGCTCGTACAAGGTTTCAGGGCAATAGTAATCTATGTAGTACGTGAATTTTACCGGAAAGGCTCAAAGCTGTTGTATTATTTTTTTTTTTAATAGGATATCGGCGGCAGACGAGCATACAGTCCACCTGATGGTAAGTGGATACTCTAGTCCATAGACATCCGCGATACATGCCAAAATTAATCCAGAATGACAAACGTTGGCACGGCCCCGCAAGCGCTGCCTACCTTTGCAGATTAAGGAATGGATTGGGAGAAAGAGTTGGGAAAATGGGGACGGATAGGATGGGGTGGGAATGGCCTTCGGAATATCTCACTCACTACCGATACACGTACGTACATTGGGGAATACGATAAAGTACATTTCAATGTAGTCTTGTGTGAGAGTGGGGTAACGTGGCCAGTCGAGTGCGCCCGGCGGCTGTGGGAATGCAGCATGCACTCTCCCCTACAAATTATATTTGAGTGATAGTTTATTTATTTCTTTCAAATGAAGTATACACCTTGACATATAAAATATATAGTTACTATAACGTAAGATGTTGTGCTTAGTAAAAGTTCAATTAATTTGTTACCTACTTATAATAGTCCTTCTTTATTAAACACTAAAACAGTGTACGTAACCAATACTAATGGTAACCCTCCTTCGTGAGATGAAAGAATTACATCTTAATCGACAATAACATATTATGTTGTTATCGAACAACAATAATCGTACAGTATACTCGTATATCTATAATTGCCTTTCACAATCAAAGCTCTCATAATTATCAATAACCGAACAATTCCATGAACGCTATTAAACAACATTCCACGACAATAACCACACGGTGAGTGCACGTTAGTTCAAATGAGAGCAAATGTCGGCAACCTGTCATGTTGCGTAACGCAGGGCAGTGGGCATTGCTGTACAACCGCTAGGCTTGCTCAATTGGACACCACTTTTTTATGTTCGACTGCTTTGGAAACATTCACTTTGGAATCAGTACATTAAAGTTTGAATTGAATTAAATATAATGCAAAATACAGTAACCGGCCCTTCTATCGTCTACTGCCGGATAAGGGCCTCCTCCTTCATATTCTCTATGGCCAAGAATTATACCAGCTCTAAAAGAGTGGACTCACCGATTCGCTTGAATCCACCAATCGCGCCACGGAGATTCGCGAAGGAACTCCTCAGGGCTGTAGTCGCCTTTCACACCCATGAAAAGAGTTGGAGTGGTGTTATTCTAAAGCCGGCCGACACAAATACGCTCGTGTTTCAAAATGTAGTAATTTCAAAATAATTCAAAATACTTTTAAAAATCAATGAGTGAAATTCCACAAGCCTCAATAAGATAAACAAGCTCGAATGTGAAGCGGAATGCAGAGATAGTGTTGCACAGATGTCGGGACGCGCGGGACAGGTGCGAGTGATCAATTAACAAGGATCGATGGTGCAGATTACGGCGCGCGTGCGACGACTCGGGCCATTTTACCGGCGGCAGTGCAAGTGATAAGCGGTAGCTGGGGATTATTTTATTTTGTGTGCGTATTCTATCCCTGTAGGTACACGTATTCTCCAAAGTAATATTTTTGAGGTATTACTTATTTTGGAGGTACATACGTAAGACTGTAAGAAATAAAGATTTATAATAATTGCTGTTGGAAATCACAAGCAAAGTTTTGCAGTCCAAGAACTAACGAATTCTAAGTACAGTAAACAGAAGCAGTTTTTGATAATTGTATTACACATGATTTTTGATTATGAAATATGGACGATGAAGTCTATGGATATTTAATAATGCAACCTATCCAAAATTCTAGAAGTTACTTTTTACAATGTGAAATAAAATGAACTATTCATTTTTATCTTTGCCACTGATTTCATTCCATTTTGTCAGATATAATTAAAAAAAATATCTTTAAAGGAAATTGTTTAAAAACTCGTACAATTGATATTGAATTCGTAATTTCAAAAATAATTTCATTTCATTTCCTTAATTCTATTTAACATTATTCACTATGTAATTATTATTCTGTATTTACGATGTTGTTTCATGAACAATGAAGGGGCAATACCGTGCCCTCCGATAAAAATAATCATAATAAATAAGCCAGTGCAACATGCATAAGTACACATGTCGTGCAATACGTATGCAATGTAAAAATGTTTAATTAAAATACTTATTGATTTGACAACGTAGTGATTATTATACGAATACTGAATAAAAAAAATTATAAAGTTCTAATATTGAAATAGAAAATTAATCGCTTATATTCTATAAATTGTGCCGCAGAAAACATTTGCGAGTCCAATCATTCGATTCTTGAGTGGTATAGATCGCTTTTATCGATAACTCTGCTGAAGCTCCAAGTAAACATCACAAAAAGTACATAGCTACTGCGATCTTGATTTGTTTACTCACAAATGTAACTAAGTATACAATGTCTAAGTACATGCTAAGTATATACATGCCAACATCTCTATTTTTATTTGATTTCTGTGTTAATATGAGTATGTTAACAATACAAAAATGAATACAAAGATACAGAAAATTATACATAATATATCTTGTTCCCGAAGACTGAAATCTAATTCAATGCATGATTCAGAATTAAAAAAAAAAATAAGTTTTTGCTGAATTTTTCCTTCATATTTACTAAACATGTATGAAATACAAAAGTTTAAGAAATATATAAAATGTCAATTCAATTTTTTTTTATAGTAATGGAGGCAGTCCGGGAAGCGGACTACATGATGATAAATGACTACCGCCGCCCATGGACACCTGCAACACCAGGGGGTATGCGGGTGCGCGCTAGCCTTGCAGAATCCTATTCACAGCTTCCACAAATGGAAAATTTTATTTAGCGCCTGGACAGGAAATCTAAAATAACCGACAAACCGATTTGCAAATCGTGTTACAAACATACGTAGCAGCGTAAAAATGCTAAGTTAATTTTTACAAAAATTAACTTAGCATAAATGAAAAAGGCATATTTTTCCAACAGCCAAAAATCACTTTTGATACGGTACCATTTAATATCCAAACCACGTACTTCGACGTTATTTTCAACAAAATTGCGATAAGTCTCGCGCCCTCGTAAATTATTGCATGATTTTTACACGTTTTTGAATTATTACTGGCAATTTTTAAGGGTCATATATCAAACTGTAATATTAGCCTCAGGTTCATTGAAATTTTGACACGAAACTGATTACCATGTCCGTTCTCTGTCAGTGATTTGCAACTGACTGATTGGTGTTATATAATATTTTTTTTTACAAAAAGTATAAGGAAAGGAATTATAAAGGAATAAATTTCACACTTGCTCAAGTCCTAAAATTACGAATACCTTTTATAAGAGTTAGTTAAAGAGAGTAATTAATTTCTTTAAAAAATAAAAGTGAAGGTTTTCAAGACATTCTGTAAAAGTTACATTTTAGACCGAATTCTTAAAAATAATTCCTTAAGTCATAACTAGTAATTTTTTCGTTCACTGGTGGATATGGGCCTGCTCATGTATATTGTTACTTTTATTGGTGGTGTAGTTCCTCAGGGCTTTGTCATCCCTCGGTCGCTACGACACGACACCCGCGGGAAAAGATGGAGTTGTGTTATTCTAAAACCACACGACCAACAAAATTTACATCAAATTTTGAATTTAAATATGACAATAAGGTCCATTCTTTTTTTCTTTTTTTATAGAAATAATGCGGCAGACGAGCATACAAACCACCTGATGGTAAGTGGATACTGTCGTCCATAGACATCCGCGATACATGCCAACATCAATCCAGAATGACAAACGTTGAGACGCCCCTGGATGCGCTGCCTACCTTTGCAGATTCAGGAATGGATTGGGGAAACTGGGAGGGAGAAGATGGGATGGGCTCTAGCATATCTCACTCAATACCGAAACACGTACGTACATTGGGGAAATATGATAAAGTAGGAAATACCTTGAATACCTTTAACTACTTTGAATAATTTCAAGGTAGTCTTCTGTGATAGAGGGGTAATGTGGCTAGTCGAGTGCGCCCCGTGGCTGTGGGAATGCAGCATGCACTCTTCCCCTACTAAATTAAATATATAATCCATTATATTATTAGATTATTTTTATTTTTAATATAAACAAAGTCACACAGCACTTATAAATATTTATACAAAATTACATAGTACGAATATGTCTTCAATCTTTCTGCCAATAACGGAATTCTTCTATCAAATACAGTTTTCTAATTCCAATGTGAACAGAACACACGTGCAGAAAAACACTTCAGTAATAATGCATTCATCAAACGTTCAAGCAGGAATATATTATTGAAATCTTAAAAAAGTAAAATATATTTGTTGCTTCCTTAAAATTCCGATTCGCATGTTTCTATTTAAGCAAAATCTTGAAACAACAAGATTTTAAGTTAAAAGGTCTTACCGTACCCGATAATAAGGTGTCTTTGCCTAGATAACATCACAAATTGGGCTTTAGTTAGATTAGTTTCTATCAGTATGTAGATAGAAATTAGTTTCTATCAAAATGTAGATAGAAATTAACTGTCAGATTACTTCATAATTATTTAGTATTCGTCACGTAGGCTTTATGTTAAAAAGCAACACAAAAAAATATCAAATTTCATATAGTCTCAAATGACTGTCGCTTTCTTCTTACTAAAACCAAAGCAATAATTCACTTCAGCGTTATGTAAAAGCGCGACGCGTCACGCGAACACGCCTATACTTATGGTAGGCCTAAAGCAGATTCAATACTTACGCGTTTTGGTGACTCGATCGCGGCATCATAATCACGCTTTTTGCGACTGCATCGATGCTGTATCACCATCGACTTGCATGCCCCAGACAAACGGGCGGCGGGGAAATACATTTGGTTGTTGCGTTTTGTAAATAGAAAGGGTGCGATCGTACTTTTTAATGTGTTTAGCTATCGATCGCTATAACCACTCATTAGCGACTAAGCCACTGATCACCGATGCTAAAAGTATGAAGTGTGCTTAGGGCCTTAAGTATTTTGTATGCCACTCGCCTTGAATTGTTTTGACTATAACTTTCGTTATTGTAAAGACTTGATAGTTAAAAAAACAAAGCGAATGTTGGATCTTTTTTAACTTTTACAACGAGGTCGATTATACAATCATGTATTTGTACATGTAATTGAAACCTTCGCAAAAAATATACACTACAGCACAATATACTCCTTCTGCACAAAACATAGAACATATAGTAAGAACAATAGCACAATGCAACAGTTCACATGGCACACAGAAGTCGATATGTTCTCTCCCACGAGCCGAGGCTACGATATTTAGGTTGAGACATCTGGAGCTCCTGTCTAGATTTTAATTGTTTGTTTTAAATCAAAAAATAAAAAAGTACAATGCTCGTTGATGTCTTTTGTAAAGAGTGAAGTAAGTGCGATCGAAATGATAACAGTTAACAATTCACTAAGAGTTGTGCATTATTTGTTTGAGATATCGCATCACATTGTTTTAAATAGCAAAAGTATTTATGAAATCAATAGGGTTATATAAATAAATAATTAAAACGATCCCAGAATTGATAATACGGTAACCGTGTGTTTTTGGGCATAGTTTAATACATAATAGTTGCTTAAAAATGTACTACTAACATAAAGCGAACGAAGTAAGTTTGTATGTATATATGTATGTATATGTAATAATGTATTATATTTATTTTATCACATAATCTAAATTGTGTCTTTCATGCACCTCCTAATTGAACCTCTCTGATCAACCCAGAGGTTGGCTGCTAGAGAATGCCTTAAAGGCATTAAGCTCGCCTTTTGTACGGTATTGTGCAATGAAGTGTAAATAAAATAAAAACAAAAAATAAAATGTAACAATAAATGTGATTATAGTCTTGAGGTTGTTTGCTGAAATAAGTATTTTACGAGTATGTTTGTTAAGGTAATAATTTAGTATATGAGTAGGTGTGATTGGCCAAATACTAGATACTTTCTTGATTGCTTCAATCTAGTTTATTGTGACTATATTAATAACTGTACGAGTTTAAGAATGAAATAAATAACCTATTCTCGCTTCGCAGAGGAGCGAAGTACGACAACTGTTCAATGAGATTCTATTGGCAATCTATTGGATTCTACGGGAGTATTGACAAATCTATTTCTTTCCTTTTGGCAATCGAAGCAATGCATATATGTATTTATATATGTTATATGTTTTGGAAGAGGCCTATATCCAGCAGTGGAGAGACATAGGCCGATAGCACGGTATGTTATATATATACATACCTTGTATAATGTCGTTGGGCGGTCACGTGCGATCAACTGATTCTGCTCCAACCGTAATCCAATACTAAGGCGCCTGCGGACAACAGACATAAATTACATATATTAGAAGATATGCATTTATATACAACATTAATGAAATATTTACGTTTATACAGATTCAACGAATATTGTTGCTCAATCAATATATTTACTTTTTAATAAATTCGACAAACATAAAACCAACAAATAAAGATATATAATTTTATTTCTATTACAAGCTTTTATTCAACTTCACACGTTTGTTTATTCATTTGGGTCAAATCTTGCAAGTCGTTTTTAATCCACTTCCACTTGTACTACTGCCTTGAAATTTTACACATGACAAAACCGATGACAATACAATAATCTGATGACCTTGATCTGTTGCTGCAGCAAGGAACGCCAGCACACTGTGAAACTCCTTAACGGCGAACGGTAGACATGTCGTGTTTGGGCTCGTTTGCCTAGTAGTTTTAATGACAACACCTTCGGTCATGACTTTAACCTGATGCTGCTGCTAGAAAGTCCGGCACACTGTACAACTCCTCAACAGTGAACAGTAGACACGTCGTATTTGGGCTCGTTATGATGGATTCAGAAGTTTCTGTAGCTTAGAACCATAAAATGAAGAAAATAAACATACAAGTCATTACTATTACTTTTTAATGTTTATATGTGATTTAAAAGCTAGTCCCGAAATTTTTGTACTAATTTAATTAATCAGAAATACAATCATTAAAAATTACAAATCTCTTATTTTTTATTTGAAAAACCTTATTGCACTTTATTTATATCATACAATATGCTAACATATACATAATAATATTGACTTGCTATCTTTATTTTCTTAATTTTAGTGCATTTGATTAAAAACTTGTTTTAAACAGGTTTTTATATATAATATTAGTAAATAGTAGATTTACTAATACTATTAGTAAATTACTTCGGGATCACTATATACCTACAGCATCAGTTTTAATGATTCATATTCTCGGTTTTCGTTGTCTATCTACCCTCTTAATTAAATGTTTGAGTTCAGTTGTATATTATAAAAGCAGACAGATATGTATATAATACTCTTCATTGCACACCAAAAACAAACAAAATATATCCATTGTAGACACAAAAATGGTCATATCACTGAAAGTATTTAAATATTTATGTATCAATGTATATTTGTATTTGAAATTATCTTTATATACGAGGAGAGGTCCAAAAGTTTCCGGCGTGACAAAGAAAACGGACACTCAAGTATAGTCAAGATTTTCAATATAGTGTCCGCCTATTTGAACACACTTTTCGGATTTTTTAATTAACATTTCTATCCCAGTAAACCAGTCAGAAGTTGTGTATTCAAAATTGGCGAAATCCACTTCATCATTCATAATCAATGGAAAATCTTCTACCCCATAAGTCCGCCTTGTGTTTTGAGAACAAATAATAATCACCGGGAGCCAAGTCGGTACTATAGTGTGGGTGGTGATTTTCCGTAGAGCCACACTTCGCAATTGCGGCGGCGTGGACGGGTGCATTGTCAGGAAGAATCCGCACACCGTTGATTACTTTTTCACGACGTTTCTGTTTGATTGCTTGTTGTAATTGCTCTATAAGGTTAGCATAATAGCTTCCAGTCACCTATTCATATGAAGATATTCATAAAGAATCCTAAGGGCTGTAGTTTTTGAGGCCCTGTACTTGTGCCGCTTTTGAACCTCCCGCAACAGGAGGAAATGGGTAGAAGACAGGTACGTTTCCGTTGTGATTTTCTCTTCACAATCCAGCAGACTCACAGGACTGTTTACGGATAAAGGTGTCTTGTCTGCATGTGACTCACGTAGTTGATGGTTTGGGTAGTTTCGTGTATATTAGTATCTGTTTAAACTAAAACTGGACCCTCATTTTATTTTGTATTCTCCGTTTGACCTAGTGGTGGCCTGTTTGAGAATGCCGTAGGGCATTATGGCCGCCATTTCCACATGTCAAATCCTTGTGCAATGAAGTCTAAATAAATAAATAAATTAGAATTAGGATGAAAGAAAGACTGAAAATAATTTATTTTGATGTGAGCTCCAACGTAAGCGAAACCGCTAAACTCGACTTTGTATCAAGTAACATTTATATTAATTCAGCTTATTTTTATTAGTATTCAAACTGCGTTCGTCTAATCTAGCACTTACTAATGAGGCGGATAGCGAATATCGAAGCTACGGTAATTTGTTGCCGCGTCGTCGGAGTGTCGGTATTCACATGTGCCGACAAGGATATTTAACACTTGTTCGCAGTTATCGTGCTAATGTGTTCATGTAAACCTATTTTTATTCTACATAAAAAAGGTTATATAGGTAATACTACAAATTTTTTCGGTATACTTCTATAATATGCAACTAAATAAAACACTGTGACAACAATTAATTGAGAATTACTTTTTGACAATAATTGCTACATACATACGTGTAGGGAACATACTTTTTAATGATATCGTGCTCTAACCAGCTCTTTTAGTATCCACTGTTGTACACAGGCCTCCCCATACAAATTGTTTCCTGCACAAGGGACGTATAACACCTTAAAACACCACTCTTGCCTTAAAACAAGAGGTTGACTCTTGTGGTAGCCGCTCAGTTATCTCTTAGTCGTTTTTTACGATACCCACGGGAGGGAATGGGGTGGTATTATTCTTCTGCCGGTCGACGCCACACGGCACTCTAAACTGTAGATAGTTTATGATTGCACGTATTTCTTTTTAATACTAAAATAAAAAAAACAACTGAAGACACAGGCGGCGCGAGAAATCATTTCAAACAAATTCATTATGCCTAATTTGTATCAAGCGCCCACCTAAAACCGAAGTCACTACATAAAAGTAAAAAAAACTATTGCCCTTAGAAAACATACAATTTGACGGTTGTCTATAAAAAAAAACATACTTTTAACTATGCTTCCCATAATTACATGGGCTAATTTTATAGCGTAACACAGTTTAAATACTAACAATGCAAACACTTCGTGACATAACACTTGTTGGCCACTTGACCCACCGAACTTCCAAGGCATTTGCGAAACCATTTCGCTTTCGATAGAGCCCGAACCCGTCGAACGACATTTTTTTAATCGAAAGAAATCTGTAATCGCTTCCTCGGAGAGAAACTCTGTAAACCAGACAGGTGTTCCCATATTACATGTAGCACATAACATGATTATGGTAAATGACATTTTCCTTAATCGATCAACCAGTAATTGTTTATGCAATAGGTGACAGAAAAGCAGACTTCTTACCTGTAATACGTGGCATAAATCGCTAATTTGTAGGCCTGTTTAATAATGGTAAGTACCTTTAACAGCTACCTGATATTATGAATGCACTGACAATTTTTAAAATTATAAAACCTGGTTAAAAATGTCATATAAAAATACATATAGTAAAAAGTAAAGTATAATAAAAATGTGAAAAAAGTGACTACAACATTTTTATTTTTTTCGTTTTGACTAAAAGGCTTTCGAAATTCGAATTTCAAATAAATGTTGCTTTAAAAGCGGTACAGCTCAAATGAGTTCTCTTTCTGACATTTGAGTATCTCTAAATTTACCTAGAGACACTGTAAATTATCATTAATTTACATGCCTACAGGACGAAATGGAGTATAATATCGACTATATATATGTTCAAACAAAAACAAATCCCTTTACAGCTCATATAAAACATTTAATATATAGTTAGGTGGCGCTACTCTTCAAAAAATATTACTCATCAATACAAACAAAACTACTTTTACTGGATTGCATAAAATCATCGTCGATTATTGTGCAATTAAATCCGAACCAGTTTAATTTCACAATAACCATAACATTAATTATCACATAAACTGAGAGCATTTCCTACAAAACTCCAAATCACTTTCGACTTTCTACAAATAGTAAATAATAAATTAATTATCGACATTCCGCCGATGCGCCCGCGCCGCCCAAACGAAAGTGAAATTCATACACACGTAATAGATCGGTCGATGACCCCAGCAGACAAATGATAATGGTTCTCGAAATCAGGGGTCACTGTTAATTCGACTATTCATAGTTATTGGTATTTTATACAATTTATAATGTTTATCATGCTTGTATCTTTGACCGTTTGAACTGCACAATAAATATCACAATAGAATAAGGAATACTAAATACAAAATAAAATTTGTCTTCAATAACCATTTGTTTACTTGTTCTGATACTTGTAGATACTTTGTTACTTGTAGATTCTGACTGTGCCCACTGCCACGTCAGCTTGCTGGTCCTTTACTTCCACGTCAAATTTCATCGCTGCGGATTTTGTCCAGCAAAGATACTCCTAGTATAGCTCTTTCCATCGCTCGCTGAGCGACTTTGAACTTGTGAACCGGGCCGGGCCTATCGTCAGAGATCACGTTTCGACACCACACGTCAATACGGGCAGGACACATTGATTGAAGACTTTCGTCTCAAAACATTGTGGTATAGACGACGAGAGGAGGTGACGAGATGACGCGTCTATCGGCCTCTCGCTTGTCCTTGAATGGGCACCACATACTGGGAAACGTAGCGTGGGACGCCCTCCGTCAGGTGGTCTCATGACTAGAAGAAAGGTTGAGAGCGGATGAGAAAAGCTGAAGACCGTTTGTGATGGCGGTCCTTGGTAGAGGGCTGTATCCAGCAGTGGAAAGACAGGCTGATGGTATGGTATTATTATTGTTACATTATTAGATTTTTACATGTAATAAGGTAATTAATTCAGTGATAATCAGTCACAGATTAAATTTTAAGTGTCGCTTATATCGTGCGCATTCACCGCACGTCATTAGCTCCCGTTCCACGTACTGACATTCGTGTTTAAAAGTCTATGATTTAATAACTCAATAATTAGCACGCGTGGACAGACAGACTGATCATTATGGCGGACAAATTTGATGACAACAAAAATAATTAATTACGTGGCTGTTAAAAACATTACTATTGCATAGTTGTATGTAGTACGAAGTGTGTGTATATGAGGTAGAAAACTTCATATACATGTACATGTGAAGTGTATGTAGTTGAAGTCAGCAAAGGTAACACGAAACCAGACGAATTAATTATTTTCTATACGTTTTAGAAAAATGTGATGTCCCGCTGCAAGGCACAGGCCTCCCTTAGTAAAACACTGCGGGGTTTCAGGCCATAATCCACTACGTGGGCCCGTTGCAGATTGGTGGATACACATATTCCATTTTTTTTTAGTTCTCGAGAATATTCCTCATGATATTTTGCTCTCATCGCCGAGCTAATAACAATCTTAAAAAATATTTACTTAAGTTGTAACTCAGTGGTGGTACGTGCCCAGGATTTGAACTCACAATGACACGATTAAAATGTTTAGACATTTGTAATTTCGAACTACTTGACCGATTTGTCTCATCTGCGAACTTAACCTAGATATAGATCCAATTACTTTTGTGTTGAATTACATTACAATCGGTTAACAAACGCGATTATTTGGATTCATCTATTCAGTCGAGATATCAAATACAGTAGATGAAATCACTTGCTACTTATCATAGAGCACAATATAAACTACAATTGGATTTAAAAACTGGTTTAATGCTTCGTAACAAAATTGCATCAGTTGCATAAGAACATCGTATTAACAAGATGACGGTGCGCTCGCGTCACAATGGTCGATACGCAGTTGTCTCGACGTCACAGTGAAAGTGAATCTGATGTCGATACCGGTATTATGCATGTGATGCAGGTACATTGTAGTATTTATATTAATATAATGGTAACGCTACATTCAATGGCCTACTCAATGACGGTCGATTAGCCTAGTTGGTAATGCTCAGCTGTATCTGCTGTGCCAAAGCCCAGCCAACGTCCCGGAATCAATTTGGGTTTATGTTTTAATGTGTTTCTGAACCCACGATACAGGGAATTCTAGTTACAAATATTAAACAAATTATATTCCCACATAATTTATTTAATTGAATAATGATTATAAAATAATTTATGAAATAAGGTGTTACTTTGCGGTGTTTCATTAAAGCAATACGTTAATGAGAATTATTATAGTTTATCTTTTAATAAATACGATCGTAGGAGGGGGAGAATGCACGCTGTAATCCAACAGCCGCTGGGCGCGCTCGACTGCCCACGTTACCCCTCTCTCACAGAAGACTACCTTGAAAAGTACTGCATTTTCCACTTTATCTTATTTCCCTAACGTGTTTCATCTCACTCACTACCAGAGAGATGTGCCAGAGCCCATTCCCATCCTATCCCTTCCCATTTTCCCAACCCTTTTTTCAAATTCAATCCTATATCTCTAAAGGTAGACAGAGCATCCGGGGCGTGCCAACGTTTGTTATTCTGGACTAATGTTGGCACGTATCGCGGATGTCTATGGTCGACGGTATCCACTTATCATCAGATGGACTGTATCCTCGACTGCCGCTCTTCGTTCATAAAAAAAAAGAAAAGTCAATTGATAGAATCCGCAGAAAACTATGCTAAACTATTACAGTAAACCATTACAAGTGGATACGGGTCGACAGAGGCCTAAGTTTTTTCACAGCCAAAATTATTTGATTTATAAATTACATAATTTGAAATCTTTGAATAAAACAACAACTCACGTTCTACCCTACAAAAGAGGTGTTACAACCTTAGTCGGATCTCACGTAGGACTCAATGGCATCAGGCATATCCAATGTCAAATAGAGAGGCCGTCACAAAAATCGGAGAGAGTGCCGACAAGAAACACGTCGTGAAACCTATGAAGTTGTCGCGTTAAAAAACTTATTTGATTGATTAACTCGTCCCATAGAAATCGAAACCAGTGTAGTTTTGATTAATATTAAATTTTATTTTCTATGGTTACAAACATATATTAATGTTGTTGTGAATGTAAACTTCTTATGAAAAAGTGTAGCGATTAGAAAGTCAAAATAAAGCGACGAAGCTCTTAGTAATTATTTAACAGGGAAGACCTATGCCTTGCAGTGGTAAACTTCAATGTCAAAGAGTAGTTCATAGTTTGCTAGCTCTTACCTAAAACTTTAATTAGAGACTATACATAACAATAGCTCGCCGCCTAAGTGGCTAGCCACGCTTTGTACGAAAGATTGCAGTGACAAGCGGATACTCGCTTTGGATGAGCTCGGTCTCGTGCATATACGAGTATTGTAGATTCTTAAATAGCACAAGGAACTTGTAGATTAAGATCATGAGTCACCTGCCTACAGTTATTATTAATTCATTTTTTAAATACATAAAGTATGGGTCCTCAATCCGGGAAGCGCAATGTGAGACGCCCTAAAGTCAGGTGGACCGACACCTTAAAAAAGTTCCTAGATGGAGGCTGGACGAAAAGCCGAAGATCGTGTATTTCGACACTTCATCGTTCTATTTTGAACTAGTGAATCGGGTCAACTATTGGAATTCTTATAGAAACTCTAAGAACAGCCCTTTCTAAGATCAGCGAACGACTTTGAACTAGTGAATCGAGTCAACTATTGGAATTCTTATAGAAACTCTAAGAACAGCCCTTTCTAAAATCAGTGAACGACTTTGAACTAGTGAATCGGGTCAACTATTGGAATTCTTATAGAAACTCGTAAGAACAGCCCTTTCTAAGATCAGTAAACGACTTTGAACTAGTGAATCGGGTCAACTATTGGAATATTTATAGAAACTCTAAGAACAGCTCTTTCTAAGATCAGCGAACGACTTTGAACTAGTGAATCAGATCAACTATCAGCATTCACTCTGTCACCGACATAGCTGAAGAAAGCAGTAAACTGAAGTAGTAAAAAACTGGCCGCATGTGCCGCAAAACTGATAGTGATAACCGTTGGACAGACGAATCCTTTCAATATACCGTTATTATTATTAAGGATTAGGGAGCTGTGTGTCAAAAGGGTCTGGTATGAATGCGACCATTGCTGATGCCTATGGCCTGCAAATAACGCAGGATAGTTTTAGCAGCGAGTTGTGGGATCTCTTCTAGTAGGTGAGAGACTAAATACGTGTATCTTTTGTACATCAACGGGCCACATTCACAAACCTGGCGCATTGGTGTTTCATTGGTTTTGAAAACTTCTACTCACATATTGAACATATTTTTATTGACTCTACAGTGACCCATAATTTCGAGTTAATGCGAGTAACACAATAATTTCCTCCTGTATCTCTTTATCAGCGTTTTAGCGATCTTGTTTCTTTGCGTGTTCCTGCAATGAATCTATAATATACCGTTAACTAAAAAATAAAAAGACGAAGTTTTCAAAATACCGTTAACTAACTAAAACAATTCCCAGCGGAAAACCAAATGACCAACAGCTCAGCATTACACCTCATTAGAGCGTCGCCGCGGGTGGATCGTAATAGAATAGAAAGCAACACGTGGACGACGCCGTAGGGTGATACCATTCTAAACAATGGACCTTACACTCTGTATCCGTACGTTGCTCTTAGGTGCTGATCGCAATGATTGAGGAATATATCGCCCTTTATCAAAAACAGAACGATAATATCAAACCTAATTTTACAAAAAAGAAAAACTCTAAGCCTTATTAACGGTATTTGTATCACCGAACAGTTTTTTTTGTTAATAGTCAAGAGGTTAAAGAACTATAACTGTTCTTACAATTTAAGGAAGATTTCAAAGGAATCTACGTATTGAGGAGATCACTACTTTTGAATTTAGGAAAAATTTCATTAGGTACATCTTCGGCTAAAGATGTAAAGGCCAGTCAAGTCTGAAACATCAATCTGTTTAGAGGTTCGTCAATAAATTTTTAGACTAACGATAAATTTATTAACGGATTGAAATAAAATTCAGCATAGTTTTAGTGCACATCTCGGTGAAGTTTGAAGATTCAGTATTTCCAACAGTGGGAACTATTAAAAAAATCCAAAAAAACATGGTTAAACCCTACAACTGTTGTATATGCATATTTCTATATAAACACACTTATTTCCTATAACGTCCGGAAAATAATAAAATTTCCGAATGGCGACACCATCAGTGTTTTTTTTTATTATCCAGCATTTTTTTATAGAAACATTAATCATTGTTTGTCCAATATAGAGTAATGAATTGATTACGGGTAATTTCCTGGACATATGGACATCAGTCGCACCGTAGAGTATGAAGTTTAGTTCATTGCTTTGAGGTTAATAATTCAGTATAAAGATATACTATGTATATGACTTCAATTTTTCTGTCCACTAATGTTCATGGATCAACTCTCAATGAAATGTTAATTATACATGCAATGTATATCAAATCAAATCAAATAGAATTGTAGTTAAATGTCACATCACAAGTACCTAATGGAAATTACAAAGTGTACGTTACAATAATTACAACATTATATAATAGTAATTAATGCTATATCTCCAGCCGCAAGGAAATAAATTCAAAGAGAATTTTAATCCGTACTTAACTTTTGCAACCGGGTATATAATCGAAGTATTATGCAATATACAAATATGTTCACACGTGAAACGTAACATTATCTACTAGGTATATTTGTACAGATACACAAAAAACGAGTTCGTTATTTTTGTTCTTAATTTCAAATCGGAAGCAATGGCGTAAGTATGTTAAAGACCGTCGTAATTTCCGACTTTAAAAGATTTCGTACGTGTTTCGGTAGTGAATGAGATGTGCCAGAGCCCATTCCCATCCTATCCCTCCCCATTTTCCCAGCCCTTATTAATACAATATGAATTAAATACATATGAATTAACAAGTACAATAAGTATTACTTTATGAATTAAATTATTAAAGATTTTTTCCCTACATTTAACAAATCTTTGACAAAATAAACAGTCTAACAACGGAAGCGGTTTAAAACCTTAAAACTTTCCGTCTTCAGGAGATTAGTGCAAATATAAAATACATTAGTTAAACCACAATTGAACCGCCGTTTACCAAACCCATGTATGAAAGGCCGGCCCCCCCTAGGGTTGCCAACCGTACCTACCATAATATACATATATATATATATACGTCATGTTAAATACTATAGTAGATACATTATATTGTAGAAGTACTATGCAACATTACCGGATTACCTCTACCAAGGCCCGCCACTTCACACAATGTTCAATATATATAAATAATATAAATATATAATATATACATTTTTGCCATGGGCTATAGAAGTAAGTACCTAAGCTATAAAATTTATTTGATAATAATTTAATTAGTAGAAGCAGTGATTTGTACATTTTGATTATACACTGAAGTGAGAATGGCTAAGGTCCTTCGCTCATATCTTTCAATTGTAATATGTGGCTAACGTGACCCTTTTGGGCATAATATCGTTACATAACATTTTTATACGTTTCACCGCGCTACGCAATTTAAAAAAAACAATATGGCGGCTGGGAATACCAACCTCCGTAGTAAAATGTTCGAATCGCTTTTTCTTGATTTGGAGAAGTTGACAACCCTAGACTATCCGCACATTCCAAAATAACTGCACAGTGTGTAAACATTACGAAAGTGTATAATATGCAAAACGTTAGCGAATGGCCCAAATACGGTCCACATTAACCTACGAATTATAACCACACTTTACATTCCGAAGCAAGTTTGCAATCGACGACTTCTCGAATTACTTCGATTATACACGGGTCATTGTTTAAGTTTACGTAAATGTGTGGTTTAGGTGTAATTTTTGTTTTTACTTTTTTTCGCAATATTAAATAAATGGCAGTCAAGCAGGCGGGAATTGAAAGTGGTGAATATAATGTAATGACATTATACTCCAATCTCATACAATCCTATATACAACATCATACATACATCATACATCCAATCATACATCCAATCCCATACAACAGTCATTCCCAAAAACTCCCCACGAAACTTCCAGTCATTCCCGAAACATGTTTGACAATTTTTACAGTAATAGAGGAGTAACTCGGTTATGATTTTAAACCATAAAAATGGATTTCAGAATTTATATTTTGATTATATTTATTTATACAATAAATTATTTATACAATTTCCATCATCATTTGTCATTTGCATCATCAAATTACGCCCGTAGATAAAAAAAAAATATGCGCTTTTTAATTTCAACAATTCAACAATGGCTTGACCGATAGCGTGGCGTTTTGAGGCCAGACAACCCTCATGCATAAGGCGATGTACATGAGGAAGTCCGTGCTCAGCAGTGGACGGGACGGAACAAGAGCTGGTTACGATAATGTTCAATATGAAATCACTTTACTATGAACAGGTACATTGATTTTTAGTAATCTTGACAAGAAATATATTTTGTTATACAAGAGTGCAAAGTTGCTTTTTAACCGCGTGCTCAATTTTGATGACCGAGCAAGCGAAGGATTCTAAAATTGAATCACGAGCGCAGCGAGTGATTCAAAAATTAGAATCCTGAGCGTTAGCGAGGGAATCAAAAGAGCACGAGGTGAAAAATCTTTGCACTCGAGTGCAACACGTAACTTTTCATCCCCCTATCTCGGAAAGAAAATGGCGCGCGCAAAGCAAATTAAAAAAAAAGTACACCAAGAAGGTTCCGACTCTGAGTTTTTAACAAATTAAAAAAGGTTGTATGATAAATTCGGCACCATGGAGTTAGAAGTAAATAGGTTTAATGATGTTTTGAATTCACAAAATTGAATGTTCTAAATTCAATTTACTTTATCCTCTAGCGGATAAAAACGGCTTTTGCACTCAGATATCGAAGAGCAAAAATACTGTTTCCGAGATAGGGGGATGAAAATAACTATTTTTTCATTTTTACAAACAAAAGTTCTATATACTTGCCGAACGATTTGACCTAACAAAATCTTATAAAAAACTGAGGTAAAACGTGAAGCATGTACTCGTACAAACGTAACGTAAAATCGATCGATTACATAACCTTCGTCATTATTTTTTGTTACGAGGTGTGAGGTCACTGAGCGCATCCTTGGCTGCGCATGCCCAGGTCAAGCGCCATTGATTCAGAAAAGTGTCACGATGACGTTCCAGTATACACAATACATTGCTACCTGCAAGTAGGTTTTTCGCGTTATATCATACATATTTTATTCACGAGTATTATATATATTATGAATTAGTGTACCTAGGTATTTCATTGTATTATATGTATTGTAGTCATTTTTTATTGATCTCATGATGTACCGCCCTTCGTATTTCTGTTTAACCAAAGGTTGACTGGTTCGCCTTTTGTACAACGTTTCTTTGTGCACTCAAGTTTAAATAAATAAAAAATAAACGGGTCACATTTTGCACTAATGCTTTTAGTGCACTAATGCTTAAGACCACTTTAATAGATACATTGTTACCTTCTCGAACTGTTACAGATACACCTTCAGTTTGCTAATTTTGAAATACATACTTCGCTTACAGATGCTATTATTTACCTACAATTATACCGAAAGACACATTCTTATTAAAAAAAATACGAGGCATGAAATATTAGGCAAAAACATTATACTTGCAGAATTTTCACAATTATATGAATTGCTTGTATTGAATAGTACTTACTATTTCACTATTTATTTCTAATCGTGAATACCTATTTTAAATCTAAACAATTTTAGGGAATTTACAATGAAATATTAAATTTACATTGTTAAAATTTAAATAAGACAGTTAAACCAAAATATATGTGTTTGTTCACCTCTCTTTTATTTATTTGATTTATTTAAACATTACTGCAAAGACAAAATGTACAAAAGGCCTTATGACATTCTCTACCAGTCAACTATCGGGTAAACAGAGAGTCAAGAGAGTCATACTTTATAATGCACCTCGCATTATAAAGTATTATATTCGTAAGAATTATAATTTTATATAAAAGTACCTATAACACTAACATAAACATAACAATACAGGTACATTAAAACATATAAATATTTATACATATATATGTGTATCTACATATATGATTATAATAAATATCTAATATATCAAAAATAATGTTTGTTTGTCCGTTCGTTCGTCTTCTATGCGTTCCTAAATCATTCATCCGATTTCGATGAAACTTTGGTGAGTTATTGTGCGCCAAGGTTTCTGACAAAAAAAATCTAATACATTGCAACGCATACCGGACACAGTTAATATTCTATATAAATAGAGCAGAATAAAGGAAAATGCCTTATGTAAATGTTAACATTTTAGAAGATTTACAGATATTTTATTCATTACACCCGTCTTAAACTATATCCTATTATTGATGTTTCTGTGCAATTTGTAGATTTAATCAAGTAAATAAATACAAAAAAAGATAGCGATGAAAATTGCTCTAAAGAAAATCCTCGTTAAAAAAATCGAGTTAACACTTCACAGTAAAAACATTACTTCTAATCGACTGTGTCAAATCAGTCAACTGTTTCGTCAGTTCCGTTCCGACGAAGTTGATTTTTGATTTAAAAAAACTACAGATTAAATAATTTTTGACTGAATAATTTAAGCAATAGGATTTATTATAATTTATTTTGTTCTTTATTGCCCAGAGTGACAAAAGACGGAGTCAACCTTTTAAACTATGCAGAGATGGCCCATTAGGTGCAATAACAGTAAAAAAAGAAAAATATTAAAATTACCATGCTACATAACGGGAACATAATATTTAAATGTAATTCCATAATACATATGAATAAATACATAAAAAATAAA